>OY720680.1:28343640-29713640 GCA_963170755.1 Amphimallon solstitiale
TTAGATATGTGGATGATATTCCCTGTTTGTGGTCAGGTTCAGATAGACAGCTAGATAACTTTTTAGTACAACTTAATAAAATTAATAATAATATTCAATTCACTATAGAGAAAGAAGCACCTGATCGATCTTTAAATTTATATATATTATAATTATATATAACTTAATTCGGTGCATCTAATTACCTTAAAATTTATAACCCTATAAATAAATTATTTATAAATACAATAGAACTTCCTCAAATTTAATATTACTAATATAACTCGAATACATTTACTAAGACTATATAATGCAAAAGATCTAACGTTAACATACGAGGTAGGCGCAATAAATTCTCGGCCTGACAGGCTTATACAGGTTTAAATGTATTCAAACTCCGTCACGTCATGCATGCACATACCCGAGGTGTACACTATAAATATGACGGTTCGAAGTCTAGTTAGTTTTTAGTAACCAGCCAACAAACGTGACTAGCGCACGAAAATGTCTGAAGTAACGAAAATTGAGTACCGCGCGGTCATTAAATTTTTAACAAAAGAAGGGCATACGCCTTATCACATTAAACAACGTTTAGACGGCATTTACGGTGATTCATCTCCTTCCTATTCAACTGTTAAAAATTGTGCACAATGTTTCCGTTTTGGGACAAGAATCCCTGGAAGATGCTGATCGGTCAGGTCGACCAATTGAAGTGATAACGTCTCAACAAATTTCAATTATTGAACATTTAGTGCTAGAAGATCGCCGTTTCACAATGAAGGAATTAGCAGTGATAACAAACATTTCTGAAACAAGTGTTCGCCGAATTCTCCATGACCATTTGGGTATGAATAAAATTAGTGCTAGATGGGTACCGCGACCAAAGTAAACGTCGAGTCGAATGTGCGCAGTCGTTCTTAAACATGTGTGGAGACGACCCAAAACCGATTTTGAAGTCCATTGTCACAGGGGATGAAACAATGGTTCTGTTTTACGATCCTCCATCGAAAAGGGAGTCCATGGAATGGCGGAGATCTGATGAACCTCGTCCCAGAAAAGCGAAAGTCGTTCAATCAACGAAAAAGGTGATGGGCAGAATATTCTGGGATTGTGAGGGTATTTTGACAATTGACTTTAAATAGCGCAATACAAGTGTGAACGGCACATATTATGCGTTTTTATTGCATAAATTAAGGGACAGTATTTGGGCAAAACGTCGTGGAAAATTGACAAAAGGTGTTCGATTAATGCACGACAATGCTCCCGTCCATACTGCCGCCACTTCACAAGCTGCCATCCGCGAATGCGGCTTTCAAGAATTGGAACATCTATAGTATAGTCCGTATATGGCTCCTAGTGATTTTTTTGGTTTTCTAATTTAAAAAAAAAACATTAGGGGACGTAGTTTTAAGGACGACAGTGAGTTGCAAGCAGCTGTTATAGAACATTTTGACGGAAAAACTTCAGATTATTTTTACAAGGGTATCGAATTATTAATTAATCGTTGTAATAAATGTATAGAAGTTAGGGGAGATTACATTGAAAGACAAAATTCTTATATTGTTCCAAGTTTCTTTTTTTATATATCAGGCCGAGAATTTATGGCGCCTACCTTGTATATGTATGGACAAACACAAATAGATTTGTACGTGCCTTTTAAGTAATAAAGCCTAACGATAACAATAAAGTAAGTATAATGCCTGAATGATCAACAAAAATTCAGTAGTTATATTGTTTATCCCTGCACTAGATAAGGTGATTGATGTTAAACGTGCATACCTTATAATTTGAAGATCCTAGTGTACGATAATGGGGTGGTTTCCCGATTGTCGCACGTATCATCTGACACCGGCGTTAGTCAGCACCTTGCCCGGTGTTGTCAGTGAAATATCTTCATATCCGAACTAGCCGTGAATGGGAAGACAATGAATGCTCCAATTCTTTAAATTTGGGCACCGAGGTAAAATCGCACAAGCGTATCCTTATCTCTGGATAATAGTACCTCGACCCAATGGATATTACACCGTGGGTTTAACGGTGATGAACAATCTGACGAATAATGAATAATGAGTACAATTCTTATGCGCTGGGTCTTTTTACAGACTCGGATGGTATGGTGGTAGTATTCTAGAAAAATCTGGCGTTGGGCAGACGGCAATTTGTAACGGTTATTCCCAAACACGCCATCAAAGGCACAATTTAATGCGCACAAAGAACTGTGGGAACATACTATTTAGTTAAAGAAACCTTGACGGACAAAAAATGCAAGTATTGCAAATATTAAATTAGAACAAAGAGCGGTTCATAAACTAAATATTTTAAATTGAATAAATGCGACGCCTATTTTAAATGAAATTGATTATTATTTTAAAACGTAATTTATTTTGAACTAGAAACATGATTTGAAGGTAATTTAAATTGGACTGATTTAAAAATATTTAACATGTAATATACAGGAGTGAATGAATTAAATAGCGGCCGCTTCTTTTTAAATGCAACAAGCCCTATAGAGAACTTAGGCAGCAGCACTTCTTCAGTACTTATATGGCAGCACAAAGAATAAGAAAGTAGTGACATTTGAATCAGCTGGGAATGGCGGAGATGCTCCCTACAAATGTCCAATAGACAGATTCAGTGAAATTGGTGACCGGAAGTAGTAGTTAACGTCAGTCAAAATATAGAATTTTAACATTATTTTGTCAATTGCTAAGTTTGAGCATATTTCTAGGAATACAAAAGTACTTAAAAGTCAATTTGAATTTTTTACAAAAACATTCCCGGGGACGGGTATTTTACCCTTATCGAAAACAGTTTTTACCAATATCTCGCAAGTCATGCTTTCTAGACAGATATATGAAGAGCATACAAGTATTTATAACATGATTTTAAAAAAAAATTATAAATTTTTTTTTGAAAATAACAACGTAAACGTATTTAAAGCTTAATTTGTACCAAGTCTTGTATCAAAAATTTGGAACGCGGATATGTTTAAGGAAGTCGTGTGGTGTCCACATCTCCTTTTTTATTTTCTTATACGTAGTATAAGAAAGTACTGTGATGACAAAGAGTTTCAGGTGTCCACGTTGTGATATCCCTTTATAACGAAAAAATTGTTCTTGCAAATCTCTCAAATTATGCCTACATACAGATTAACTAAAATATAAAAGTATTTAGAGCTCGACTTGACAGTTTTTGTATACAAAAAATATCAAAATTCGAACAGGAAGTAACTTTTACTCATCGATTAACAAGCTTTTTACAATTACTTCGCAAATTATGCATTCTATACAGCTTTATTAAAAATACAAAAATTTAGAGCTGCATTTGGAATAAGCGCTGATATGTCCACACCTCATTTTTTACTTTAATGTTGTTTATTAGAATATCTATAAAATTCTTTCATTTTCCGATAAATATTAGTGCTGGCCAAGAGAGGAATTTCAGTTACTGGCAGAGAAAGGAATAATCATCTTAAATTTATATCACATTAAATATAGCAAAGTGAAAAGAATATTTACTCGTTATAAATCATGCTCACAATGGATGGGATTAGTTTTTGAGTGAAATTTATTATAAAAATAATCTACGTTAAGTGTAAACATTTGTATTCAAAAAATAAACGATTTTCTCCATACATCTGCACATACTTAGCATATGTATTACATAAAATAGTTTTAGTATCTTGTAGAATACATAACTCCACTGTTGAATGTTGTGTTATTGTAAAATATCAGTGTACATTCTGCTTCGAAATAATGTCAATTTACATCATCAAAATACGAAATTGTTTCTTTATAATATTAGAGACACTGTTTCCTGAAAATATCAGGTGAGTCGAAACATGTTTGAATTTTATAAAGATATTTTTTTTTATATCTCATAGTCCACCAAAAGATGCCAAAAGAATGTCTGTCTGACTTAAATATATGTATTATAATAAATTTAATAAATTCTAAATATTTTAACAGAAATATCGCAATGATGAATCCAGAAATATACCTCTCTTGCTTCATTCTATGGGAAGGTTCTTAAGAAAATATTTTGTATTCAAACAAACGATTTACTAAAAATGATTGAATAAGTTATTTTTTGTTTCATGAACACTTTTGAATAATTAAGCATATCATTTGATACACATTTTTACTTCCTTATATGTCTGCCGTGCCATGGTAAAACACTGTATGTGAAAAAATGTGTTCGTTAGGTTTTGCGCGTCTGCGATATAACTTTTTTCGCTCTATCTCTACCTTCTTGTTGCATTTTTCTATCATGATTTATAACGAAATTATGGAGACGACTAAACAGTGTAACATCATTGCTCCTCTTTACGTACTTAGGTAAAACAACGCATAACGCTCAAAAGACACATTGGTGCAATGGTAAAGCGCTATGTCTATAATTAGTTTTTTTCTAAGTTTTCCAGTTGTCATACTTTGGCAAAACATATTAAAATACCATACAGCGTTTTACCTATGGAAGTGTATGAAATTTCTGACGGCAAAACACTGTATCTTCCTCATATAACTTCTTTTACCGTTGTTTCGGTATGTGAAGTGTATTTATGAGGTTATGTCTTCAATTGGTTCCTCACTCTCGTGCCGTGTGCTGCTCCTACCGAAGAAAAAGTGACAGTGGTCTCTAGAGGTAAACTTTTCTTCCAAATGACCCTAGAACCTGATAATCAACGGGAAGTTTCTTCAATAGACACAAATGTAACATGGAACTAAATCGAGATTTCAAGCATATTATCTTATGGTTAGATAATTGCGGAGGTCAAAATAAGTACAATATTTTGTTTTCTGAGTTGATATCTTATTTAAATTCTCCTTTTTGTGCAATTGAGACACTTATTTTGAACTATTTTATCGGTGGTCACACTTATATGCCGCTGATGGAATACATGGAAAAAATGAACAAGTCATTCGCAAAAAAAGAAACGAGGAAAATTTCAGTGATTCCCAAGAAGTTTGTAATATTGGTCCCAAGAGAACAAAAGCGGTACCAATGCAAATTGTGGACTTTATGAATTTGAAAATAAATTCAAAACATTCAATAGAAAGTAAACCAATAATCCAAAAACTAAGGGTAAAATTTGTCAAAGAATCGTTGCAGCTTTATTTAAAGACATATTTTGATCAAGTGGAGTATAATTCATGCAATGTGTTAAGAAACAGATGTGCTTTGACACTTCCAGAAAAACTACAAAACCCTCCTGGCATATCAATACAAAAAAGGTCGTAATTGACAACTTTGTACAAAAAATGAAAGAGAATAGGAGGGTATTTTGGATTAATTTACCAGAAAATGAAACGGCAGCTGATTTATTAGAAAAAGGTTTTTAAGCTTTGTATCTTATAAATTTTTATTATTTATGTAATATCATTTTCAAATTTGTTGAAATTGAATAAACTTCTCGATAAAGTATATATTTAAGTATAGTACACCTTTATACTAGTAATAATTCTAATTTGAAATGAAAAAGAAAAGAAATTTAAAATGAAGGTAAGAGACATTACATCGTTTCAATTGAAAATTACTTCTGGATAACCTTAGATATTACAACGTCAAAACAACTTAAAGCAATATACCTTGTTTTCATCATTAATGACAATTTTATGTAAAAAAATACATACAATGGTAAACAAATTTAAACGACACAAAAAGTTTCAAAATTGTGTTTATGCTTTTAAATGCACGAAAAATGATGAAGACTAGTGTTTGAAGTCTTACGCTAAAATTTCGCTAACGTCGAAAGAAGAATGTGTAAATGGCAACAATTCAAACTTTAAACGCTTCTCCTGAAAACTAACATTTTTGCGTATACAGTGTTTTACCATGGCACGGTAGATGTAGTATAAGGAAGTATTGTGATGATGAAAATTTTCGATCTCGAGATTTTTGCAGATGTCCACGTTTTGAGGTCCCCTGATTCCGAAAAAATGGTTTTTAAAAATGTCTCTCTCTGTGTGTGCATGTCAGTGTGTGTGTATGTGTGTGACCACGATAGCGGTCAAACCGCTAAAGGTATCAATTCCAAATTTTGTATTTGTGAATATAATCTCCCTCTAGAGAACTGATTAGATTTTCAGTAAAATCGGAAGTAGTACCACGCGATCATTTAAATTCTAAATTATAGCAGGCGGGATTTTTTTTATTAGGTTGTAGAGAATGTTAATTATTGATTAATTAACATTTTGAAGCGTCAGTTCGACAATTCAAATTGTAAATTAGTACTTATATACCAACTTAATTTAAATTTCACAGCCTGCTCTAATTTAGAATTTAAATGATCGCGCGGTACTTTACTTCAGTGAAAAAATTGAATTTTGACAATTATTGGTCAACTACTAAATTCGGACCGGAAAGTAACACTTTTACTCTTAGGGAGTAGCACTTTTTTTCGAATATCTTGCAAGTATACATTCTATAGAGATTTATTAAGAGATTAGAAGTACTTAGAATAGGATTTTGAATAATTTTTCTACAAAAAAATTCTTAAAATTATATAGTTTGAAACGCTCATAAGTATAAGAAAGTCGTGTGGTGGCCAAACCAAATTTTTCTGCATTATAATAGGCGTCTGATATCTTCATTACGATTCAGAAATTTTCATATTATTACAACGCCAATTTTTACACGGTCCTTTACGGCCAATATTTAATTTACAAAATAAACATAATTTATAATCATACTAGACGTTACCCGCGATTTCACATCTACACTATTATAAAACTGAAATTGGCTGTTTATTATATCTTGAGATCAAATGTGGTCAGAATTTTAAGTAAATTATAAGCTTTCAAACACAAAAAGTTTTATCAAAATCGATCCAGTTCATGACAACGTGTTATGTCCATTTTTGGTATACACAGAGCTCAATGCTGACATAATACGTTGTATTGCACGACTGACGCTATACTCTTAATCTATTCTGACATTTCCCGGCAAGTGTCATCGCGAACTAGAATTGATTGATGGTTTTGACAGTTCATAACCCGCAATTGAATTTTCGTGGGGCTGCCAACATTAATCAAACATTAGATGGACCTTCCACCCTTCAATTTTGTCATTTCCTGTAGCATTTAAATCAATCTAATGTGGACGATAAGTTGTCATTGTCAGCTGTGCCAACGACCTCCGTATGGAATATGGACATTTCGCGTAGTTTATTGTATTTAGCTTCACTCGCGTATGACATGTAAAAGTAAATACAAAGTGTTCATTTCACAACTTCCCACCTTAAATTTTTGAAAATCTGGAAATCTGGAAATTTATGAAAAATTACGTGTGTTTTTATTCTTGTAATAATTTTTATTTCAGGTAAAATCTTGTTGTATAGTTTCGGTCCTAAGTAACAAAAGGATCTTTGGTAAAATGTGGTATTACTTGTTGTTGTTTGCAGACATCCTATTATCCTGTTTCTTGTAAGGTATTTATGATTTATAGACTCTCTTATTTCAGGATGTTTCAGAAAAGTACGTGATGTCAGCATATATAAAGATTTGATGTTAAGTATGTCTACGGAATATAACTGTATTGTTGGATAAAGTCTATCTTTCCTGTATATTGTTCTGAGCAAGTAGTTTTGAACAGAATTTAAGGATTTTAGAGTCTCATTATAGGCTCCGCCCCAAGCTATTATACCATATCTTAGTACTGATTCCGCCAGGCTTCTGTAGAGCATGATTAATAATTTTCTGTTTTACATTTCACGTATTATATAAAATTTATGTATAAAACATCTAATTTTATTGCAGATATACTCTATATGTACCTTCCCTTTAAGATTTGCATCTATATATATTCCTAAATATTTCACCTGGTCTGTTTCCTTTATTACCTAGTGTGTGTTCCTTATGTTTAATTCTTCAAAGTTGGGACGTTGTTTAGTTGTGATGGAGAAACATACGTAATGCGTTTTCTTTATATTAAGTGATAATCTAAAAGATTCTAGCCAATTTGATATTTGAATTAATCCATTCTCTGCATATTCCTTAACATCACTCCAAGTGTTCCCGTTGAATATCACTGCTATATCATCCGCGTATGATATAATTTTTCCATGAGATATATTTATTTTCGTTAAAGTGTTAATGTATAATATAAAGAGAATTGGACCCAATACAGTGCCCTGTGGTATGCCAATTTTTATTGTTCTGGACTGACTTAGGGTGTACATTATTTTAACAATTTGTGATCTTTCGGTAAGATAACTTTCAAAAACATTCAGTGCAGTACCCTTAATGCCATGTTTTTGCAAACAGTCCAATAGTAGGCAATGTGGGACCGTTTCAAATGCTTTTGCCAGATCCAAAAAAATCGATAAACATTTCTTACCTTGATCTAAGTGTTTAGTAATTGTTTGTGTTAATTCATGGATTGCGTTTTCTGTACTGAGTTTTTCTCTGAATCCGTATTGGTGATCAGATAGTAGGTTTTTTATACAGTTTCAAATATTTTCGTAAAACTATTTGTTACACTTATGGGTCGATAATTATTTATATCTTTTGTATCTCCAGACTTATAGATTGGAATAACCACTGTTGCCTTGAAATGCTTCGGGACTATACCTGTGGTAAATATTGTATTAAATATGTGTTTTAACGGTTTTAAGATGTAAGGATGTATTTCCTTTATCAGTTTTGTATTGATACCATCATTACCCGGGGCACTAAATTTTTTTAGTTTATTGATACTATCTATTATATCGCTTTCATCCACTGGTGTTAAGTACATTGAATCTATACTGTGACTCATTGTTTTAGTCATTTGTTTGGGTATTGGTATTTTTTGCGCCATTTGAATACCAATATTTATAAAGAATTCATTACAGTATTCAGCCATGCTCCGTTCATCTTCAAAGGGTGTTTGATTTGCATCTTGGATGTTGATTTTTTTTGATTTTTTTTGTATGTTCATTGCTTGCCTCTGTTATTAATCTATATATCTTTCTTAGGTTGGTCCGGTTATTTTCTATTTTACTTTTGTAGTAATTATTTTTGGATATTGTTATAATCTTTTTGAGGTGGTTCCTATATATTTTATATTCGGCACTTTTTTGTTCTGAATAATGAGCCAGTAGCCTTCTTTTCATTTTATCCCTGGTTCTTATAGAATTGGTGATTGCCAGAGTAATCCAAGAGTTTTTTCTTTTAATGCATGTGTATTTACATTCTTCCATTGTGTGCAGTAAATCCTGGATGAAACACTGTGTTGCATCTTCTGAGTTTCTGCAACGAATGATTTCCGCCCAGTCTTTATTTTTTAATTTGTCTTTCAATTTGGTAATGCTTAAGTTTGTGTTGTCACACATTGTGATTTCTGGTGTTTCCTGTTTGTGCTATATGTATTATTAATACTTAATATTATAGGGAAATGATCAGTTATGTCATGATTGATTACAAATGAAAAAAAGACGTTACTTTTATCATGCCTCACAAATATATGATCAAGGCAGGTAGCTGAATTACTTTAAAGGTCTTTTGAAGCCGTACATTTTGCCGTTAACTCTTTTAAAATTGATCGATTCGTTTTGAAGTTTTTTAAAAAAATCGTTTGGTTTGTATTATTTTGCATTTTTAGCTAGTCAGTCTATTTTAGGAGCATCGGGACAAAAGCCAATATTAAAAACTTAATTATAAATTTCTCAAAAATATGGAAAGTAATAATCTTATGGTTCTTTAACTTTAGTTATGTTTAATGCAGAATACTTTTGCTTCTTTTTGTAGTTACTTATTATCCAAAATGCATGTTTTAGGAACGGTTTTATACCGATTTTGCGTTCATTTAATTTTTGTAACAGTACAATACAATAGTGTTCTAAACGAAAAACAGGCAATAGCATAAAAAGCGGATATATCTATTTTTTGTTCCGGTCCTCCTCGTTTGGAAATACATTGTATTAATATAAATTGTTATTTAGTGTTACCAACCCAAAGTTATTTAAATAAAAAAAACAATAATAGTTTACAGTTTGCAAGAAAGGGTTGAAATTGTATTAATTTATGCAGCCGAAAATCAATGTGCTCGACGAACTGCCGCAATATTTAACGAAAGGCATACGAATAAAATCACAACTCATAGATATGTCCTAAATCTTATTGACAAATTTACTCAGACTGGGTCTGTAGCAAATATAAAACATAATCAGCCGAGAGTTTTAAATGAAAGCGCTCAAATAGAAGTGTTGGGTCATTTCGGCATAAATCCGAATACATACCTCATTACGTCCGATTTCTGCGACAATTGTAATTTCATGGGTTCGTTTCATAAAATTACAAAACTCCATAAATTCCATCCTTATAAATTGAAAATATGTCAAGAGCTAACTGAAGACGATTATGACAGAAGAATAGAGTTTTGTGAACAAATTACCACTATGATTAATAATAACAATGCATTTGTAAATAATATCTGCTTTAGTGATGAATGTACTTTTTATTTACTTTGTAAATAAACATAACTGCAGATATTGAAGTAACGAAAACCCTTATCTTTCTGTAGAAGAACACACCCAGTATCCTAAAAAAATTAATGTATGGATAGCCATCTTAGGGAACCAAGTGATTGGTCCGTTGGTTTTCAATTGAAATCTAAATGGCAAAGCATATTTGGATATGTTGGAAAATACTATCAATCCGCTAATTATTGATACTCTCGAGAATCAACTGGACAAATAAATGGATAGAGCGAAGAGGACCTATAGAATGGCCAGCCAGATCGCCTAATTTGACAACATTAAACTTTTTCTATGTGGCTATTTCAAGTCTGTTGTATTTACCGCTCCACCTAAAAATGTAGAAGAACTTCGTCAGACGATTAATGCAACCTGCCGTGGAATTCAAAGAGATTTTTTTGAAAATGTAAGCCGCAGTTTTGAACAATTAGTTATACCATTGTTTAGCGATGAACGGACAACATTTTGGACAATTATTGAATTGAATCTTTCTGTAAAAAAAATTTGAATTTTTAAATAATTTTGAAAACAAAGATTAAACATTTTAAGCAGTTAAATTGTGTTTGGGTAATAGATATTTAAGCGTGAAACAAAAAACAAAAAATTAAACAAGCCAAAAGATTGTTTTAAAAATCTTCGAAACGAATCTATCAATTTAAAAAGTTAACGCCAAAAGTTACTATTTCAAAAGACCTTGGATAGCATTTTTCTGCAAAAAAAAAATTCAATTCTTAAGTAACTTTGAAAACAAAACACTTTAAACAGTTAAAGCAAAAAGATTGTTTTAAAAATCTTCAAAACAAAGACCTTTAAAATGAAGTTTTACTTAATACCCCGTTCCATTAAAGATTTTTAATGAGGTAGCTCCCAGGTGCAGGAGGTTAAAGTGGGCGAGTCAATTTTTGTATAAAGAAACGGCCTCCACGGTAATACTTCTTACGTGTGTCAGGAAATTTTTCATAGATTTCCAGAAATTTAAGGTGGGAAGTTTCGAAATGAAGAGCCTGTATATGTGAAATAATGTGGTTTTATTGTTATATCTCTAGATAAAATATGAACCAGATGTTTAGTTTAGTTATGAGCTTTCAAACACAAATATTTTATCAAAATTTGTCTACCGGATTTGCGTGGTGTTCGAACAAGTAGTAAACAGATAATTGCCAGTTTTATAACTCGTGATTATGCTTACGTGCAAAAATAAAGATTGCCAGTATGAGGAAATAGCACTAATAATATGCAATTTCGAATTCATAGTCTGTTAAAGTTGATTAGCTTATATCAATACTGTTCAAAATCCTAGCAGTGATTCTAAACTGCGGTTATGGGATTCTAATGTCAAATTTGACAATTGTATTGAATTCAAGCATGGATATATTATTGTAAAACATAAAACTCGCAGAAAGGTAAACGGCTAATGTGTAAATCAATTACAGATACATTATACTTATTAATACTAGAATCAGTAGTCAAAGGTAATATAACGAGAGCTTGACAAATAGTCGACTATTTCATTGTCATCAATTTTTCGAGTGTGCGCTACTGTCAATTTGACGAGACCAAAATTGGCATTAATAATTTGACTAGAGCACGAGAGCTTTAGCTCGAGGGCTTTAGTCTTTAATTATTAATGCTAATTTTGGTTAAGTCAAATTGGGAGGCACACGAGAAAAATTGAAACAATGTAATAGTCGACTACTTATCAAGCTCGAGCTATATTTGTTAAGATTATTTCCTAAACCAAGTTTCATAATAAAAAATGAGTTGTCAAATCGATGTGATTATCAATAATTTCATCCGAAACATCGCTAAATCTCTTTTTGTCGGACATTTTCATCTATTTGTCACGTTTGACACTAATGAAAAAATACATACCTGATTTGTTACCTACATTTGAATAGTCGATTTGTAATAGTCGCTGATATCAAGAACCGGTACCTTTCATTGGTTAATTTCAACTTCAGTTTTGATTGTGATTGGACAAAATTTAAATTTGACAGGTGAAGGAAATAATCAGTGTTATTATGGAACACTTTATATTAGATAAAAACAAATTATTTTGAATTTAAAAAATCTGTTATTGTAAAATTATAGTTTATTTAGTGTGAGCAGCGTCCTAGTTTTAATAAGCCAATCAGCCCATCTCACACTCCCTTTTAGCTGTTTTTGGTACAATTGTTTCTTTTTCTATTTCCTAACATGATACATAATAATAATATGTAATAATAATAATAATAATAAATAAATTTATTAGCCGCGGGGGAATACGTGGGAATACAGGCATTGTCTTTAGATTAATATATTAATATTATATAAAATGTATCTGTAAATGATTTACGCCGCTGTCATTTGAATTCTGGCGATTTTTACGTTTTACAATTACCAGCCCTACGTGAATTCAAATTAATGTCATATTTGACATAAGAATTTCATAAGCGCGGCAGTTTAAAGGTTTTTCCAGCAGTGATTTTAAAAGTTATCGGCGTAAACTAATCATCTTTGGCATAATATGATTTCGAAATTGCAGATTTATTAAAGCTATTTCATCATATTTGTAATGTTATAGTTGCACGTGCATATTATTATAAAGTGATGTTTATTTTGAAAATTGAATATTTACGCTCGACATTGGCCGTAGAAAAAGAAGGTCGATTTAAAATTTCTAAATCGCAAGACGTAAGTCAATTACAGACACCCATTATACACACGACATACACTAACAAACTAAATGCTGCATGTTCCATAAAAAAAGGACTCACTGCGGAGAATAACGACTATCGAGATACGACAAAGACGTTTGTTAAAAGCGTGTCCTTGTTTTCTTGGTGAGCAAGGCAAGCGTGGTTATTTAGTCAGCATTGACATCATGCCACGCAATTCCTCATCTGCTGTGCTGTCATCCTGTCCAATAACGTGCTTGGTTCTTTACCACGTAAATATGACGAACTCAAAGTAAGACACAAAACTACAAACAATCCTATTATTTTGTTGCTTCTTGTTGGCCGTTATACGCTCATTTAGTAAATACGTCACAACGCCAAATTGTTAAGCACGGTGATAAGATAAGTCAGTGAAGTGGATGCAAACAACCCTCATTTTGTAAATACGTCACAATAGATAGGTCTGTTGAACTGGATGCAAACAGAATTTGATGACGCGCACTAAATGAGCGTATTCTCTGCTTCTCAGCGTGTTTAATTGCAAGTGCGAACCTGATGCGTCTGATGCACTTCAGCAGCCTGTTATAAAGTTGGGTCATTGAACAAATCAGAATTGTTTCAAAAAGAGCTATTTTACGCCCAATCAACTAAATCGGGCTGACGTGTGGAATAACTATGCGTAAATCTATCGAAAATACTGGGAGTATTCTTAACAAACGTTATTGATTTGTATATATACAGGGTTGGTTTTAAATAGCGTCACTAAAAAAAAGGTGATGAAAGAAAAATATAAGTAATGCCCGTACAAAAAAAATCGAGGTCCAATGTGCACGCAGTGACGAGAAATTGATTTTTTTTTCCTCAAGTCCGAGCCTGTCGCAGTTAATATACAAACATAATAATTTTCATACAGAGTAATTTAAGTTTCAAAATAATATACTTCTATTTAACGAGAAAAAAACATGGTAATTCACCGAGGTTGTCGACCTTTCCCACATAAGAGCTATTCACACAAAAAAAACATCGCCATAGAAAATCTTTTCAATTGCCATTCATTTTCAAAGCTTGTAACGTTATCGTTTTTTTGGAAGAACCTGAAACTGGAATTACTAGTGGTATTTACGTAAATGCGTATAGGTACATGGTACCTATTTAACGGTAAGCCTGTATATAAACCGAAGTAAAAGTCAAAATCCTATTAGATCGAAATGTACTCTTTCAGAATTGCCTTGTCTCTAGACCAAAGATCAAACGGACAATACGCTTCTGTCTTCCCCCAAGCCAGAATATTATAAGACAAAGCCTAGAGAACAACGATTAACGAGAAGCGACAAAGACATTAAAAGGATGTCCTTGTTTCTTCGGTGGGCGGAGCTATATGGTTTTCTGCGCTGTCGTCTGTCTAGACAACGAAAATTTGTTATTCTTTCAAATACACAAACAGGAAGTCAAAATTAAATACAGGTGACAAAAAGGCTAACAGGAAAGTGAAAATTCTTTCTCATATATAACCTTATTTACAGTATATAACCATTTTTTACTTAGATTAGATTATAATATATGAATCGCTTATTTACATTAATTAGTATTTTGTAAATTTCACGACTGAAGCAGAAAACTGTTTCCTTCATTTGTTTTTTCTAGTATCACAATAGATAATGTTGCTGATATTATAACAATATTAAGAGTTTCCGATAATCTACAGAAGAACACCACATGATTTGAAAGATATTACTTAATATTTTTCATAAATAAACCCACCTCTTTTAAATTTTGTTATGATGTTTATTGCTTTGACACAAATAACAACTTTTCTAATTTAAAAATGATCAGAATGCTTTTTCTATCCTTCGTATATAATAAGTAGGGAGAGGCCACGAAAGGTTGATGACTCATCGCATATGGGCGCACTATTAAAATTTTGTATTTTTAAAGAGGTTTTAATTTTATTTATATAATTGGATAACAAGTGGTGATCTATAAAATACAAAATACCTTATTATTTCAACGTAAAATAAAACAACAAATTTGTTTAAATCTTCACTACATTTACAAAATATAAAGGCTGTGACGCGTTTCGCTAACACTGTAGCTTTGGCAAACAGCGATGGTATACTGATTACTTTACAAGTGAAGTAGTTTAAAATACAACCTTTACATTTTTGTAAATGTAGTGAAGATTTAAACAAATTTGTTGTTTTATTTTACGTTGAATTAAATGGATCTTCATCAAGTAAAAGCCACATCAATCCAACCTTATTATTTCTTCATTCTGTAGTTCCAGTCGAGTAAAGAAGTATTAATATTTACTAGCTATACTTTCTCAAAGTTCTTGTAGATAAAAAACGTCCTTTCTACATCGCAACTGGTTATAGGTGCGTACTGGAAATATTCTTTTATTTCAGCGTATTTAGCAGTTTGATTTTGTGTCATTGTCCCCATACGCAATTGCCGCAATGTTATTAAATCTGGATTTCTATAAAAAAAACTGCGTCTAACTGTTGCCGAGGGCCACATCCGTAGTCACTTGGAATACTTTTGAAATTATTAATAGCCACATCTAATGTGGTTAATCCATATTTTAATTTGAGATTTCGATTTTCAAAATATGTGATTAGTTTAGGCAAATTTCCAAAGTGTTTCTGAAGAAATAACAACAGATTTTTTAAATTTGGGATTTGTGTTAGTTCCTTGCACTCAGAAATACTTCGAGCATCGTCATTTAATCATGTAACAACATTTTGTAAACTATCGAAATTTTTTGCATAAACTAGTAGCTACCAACCATGTTCCCCATCTAGTTATTACTGGCAAGGAAGGCAGTGACAAAGATGGAAGTTTTTCCCTGTAAAGAGCTACTCTCGATAGTGCTTTTCTGAAAACTTTTTTTTAAAGCGAATACAAGTCTATCAATTTCCGGATCCTGTCTCTGATATATTCACAGATTCTATGGAGAGTATGTGTTACACAAGTAATATGCAGCATATAAGGATATGTTTCCTTTAATAGTCTGCTTGTTTTTAACATATATGCAGCACTGGCACTAACAAATAAAAGTGTTTTTTCCCTGTATCTGTCGTCCGAATGAAGCGTTTTGTGCAAATTCTCGTCAGTTGTTTCAGCAACTGTTTCCGCTTCAACCATATTTATAACTTTAGATGCTATTACAAATGCGTTATATGGAATAGTTGGATGTAGTGCACCAGCTACATTTACCACACAGCGTCCTAATATATCGACAGTTTCGTAGGCACTTATCCATAGGTACTGATTTGAAAGATGTCTTCTAATGCATTCTACTTTTTTCGTGAAGCACTTAGAAACACAATATTTGCGTAAGGTGGATTCATTAGGAACATTTCGACCAGCATATTTTTGAAGAAATGTTTTGAAAGTGTGATTGTCAAGTTTCTTTAGTGGGATTTTAGCCACCATTAAAGCTTCACAGAGTTCTTCGTTAAAATTGTCAGGTTTCAACGGGTCAATTTCTGCGTATGTTTTAGCGAAGCTAAGACACGTTGTATGTGGCCTTTTTGGGTATTCTGTAACGATATTTTACAGATTATGCAATAAATTTCGGAATCACTGACAATGGAGGACATACAATCAGTATAACCCATAATCCAAGTTGCCATTGTTTTACGATGCCATTCTCGACGTTCTTCCATATCATAGAAACATAAATAATGTCTAGATCTAAATAAATGATAACTAAAAATGTAGGCTTATGTTATTGAAAGTTAACAAGATCCAATGCACACTCACGTCGGGATAATTGGGAGAAATACATAGATTCAGTCAAGACAATGAAAAAACGAAACTAACGAAAGTATATAACTTTATTTATCATGCAAAATATAAGGTAAATATAATAAATTTTAAAAACCCCTCACGCTACTACCTACGCCGATGAAGAAACGAATTCTACGAGGAAAGACGACTTCTTTTGCTGTCGTTTTGGGACAATAACAGATGTTGCAGTTCACCATATGAATAGTGCTATTTAGAACTGCGTGTTGTTTACATTATTTATTTGCTCCGTCGTAATTTAAACCTGGCGCGTCTGCTGTCTAATAATAAGTCTTTTAAGTGTAGGAATATAAAACATTTTATAATTCTAACTAATTAAAATTTAAAATTATTATAACAATTTTTTTATGTATTTTAAGATTTGTCACGTAATTACAGGAGCAACGTACCGCCGCGGCGGTTCATGCATTGTAAATATAAATACGTTTTCTGAGGGTAGTGTCGCTTCTCGTTGGTCGTTGTTGTCTGATAGAGCGGAATACGCCACGTCAAATAAATAATTTCGTTGAAGCGTTGGTTTCATTCTCAAGAACTCATAAAAAGTCTGATATAATGTCCCCGCATAGCAAATCGATATGGTCATCGAATGACAACGTAGCGTCGAAAAATACACCTATAAATTTTGTGATATTTGACATTAATAAATGTGTAATACATATGCTAAGTAAACGCCGCTGATGAAAATAGATATATGTTGTTTTAGATAAATTCTGTGATAAATTGTGTGATTCACGCGGTATATGTAGGAACCTGTGTTTGTATTGTTTCACGTATATGAATATAGTTTTTAATTAGTGTTTTAAGTCTTGCGACTTTCATATCAATGAATGCTTTTAGACAAGCTACAACTATGACGAACTAAAGGAAGATAAATTCCATTCAAATAAACAAGCGGCATATGTAATCCAAAGATACTTTTTTGTTGAAACATTTACTATGTTCTATTTGCACAACATTTTAATTCCTTTCATGTATCCTCTGCTTTCATTTTACGTAAGCATTTTCAATTATATTTCAATTTAATTACCTTCAAAAAAAAGTTCATTTATGAACTCCTTTTGAAAAAATACATAATGGGAAATGTCCTATTTTCATTTTAAAGGCACTTGGTTTTGACGTTGACATTCTCTGTTGTAAGAACCGTTGTATTATTTACGTTTGCAAACAACATGAAATTAAAGATGCCATATTCAATAACCACACATTCCGTAGCGGATTATCATGTTCATGGACCCCTTAAACTTAATAAATAAGGATTAAAATTTTACATTTTGGTTAATTAATATATTGTACAGTTTTGTTATATTTACTTTCCAGCGTCTTTCTTTTGTGGACTTACAATTCCTTGTTACACGAATTAAATAAAAATTGTTATATTTTGTCTTTTTATAATTTTTCACTTATTTATTTTTAATGTCCTTAAGCATTAGATTAAAAGAAAACCAAAGTCACAATTTCACATATTTACAGATCAATCATTTTTTTTAAAAAAAATTATTATTTTAAAACGATTTTCAAATGCAGATGTAGTTAAAGTTAAGTATTAGAAATAAAATATTAACTAGGCCTATTAATTGAAAACCACGTTGCTCTCAGTTACAAATTCAGAATAACTCCGCATATTAGAAACAACCATTTCGTGTAGTACAAGTAGAACATCCCCCAGTACATCATACTCAAAACACGAACCCCACAAATTTAATCTTCTTTGACAAAAGATAAGTTCAACATTCATACAGTGTGATGTAGAATTATTGTTAGATAATCTGAGCAAAGAGGAATCAACATAAAATCAGACGATCAACGCGAAGCGACAGAGACGTTAAAGGCGTATCCCTATTTCGTCGGTGGGCGAAGCTAATCGTGTGTCTAGACGAGATGTTGTTTGTAAGAATAATTTTTTTGTCTTTTCCCAAATATACAAATGGGGTTAACAATAAGAACAGGCGCCAACTACTATCATCAAATTGCAATTTCTTGTAAATATCTCGCATATTATGCATCCTACACAGATTTATTAGTGCATCCTACTCAGATTTATTAGCATAAAGTTTGTCGGAGCTGTATTTAGAATGTTTTTTATAAAAAATTTGAAACACACATACGTATAAAAAAAGTCCTAGGGTGCCTATACCTCATTTTTTTAATATCTCTCTCAATAATTTCGGTATTTATTGTGAACACTTATTTGATAGGTTTACCTAATAAAATATATTAAACATAAAGGTTATATACAAAAATTGGGAGCTGTCAATTATTTTCAAATTCGTTAATTTTGTTGGTATATTTCTAAATATCTAGTTGCTAGGTTACAGAACGGATTTCCCGTAATATTACAGATTTGTAAAATTACAGATATCGACCACAATTTACCACAATACATTATATTTTAGAGTTTTTATCTTCTACCTATGAAAATCCTACTTGATTAATGATTATTTAAATGTTATCACCTGTTAGCTGATAATCAAAATTACTTCCTTTAATTCCTTGTATTATAATGATTATATAAATAATTGATATTAAATAAAATTTATATATAAGTTCATACCTACAATATGTAAATTTCCTTTCTAAAGACACACTTTCTACATGTGTATCTTATGTATCTCACGTGCCTTTCAGGACATGCAAATTTATATAATTAATCAACTAAAAGATACATACGACGATATAAGATCCCATGAAAGCAAATCATGCATACGCTTTATTGTCGTTGACCAATAGTCCAAGTGCCACTGCTACATGATTAATTACACGTGTATTTATATTCTTGTTTTGGCCATGTAAAATGCCATGTTGTCATTATAACAACCACTATAATTTAGTGTTAGTTGGTGTTGGTTTTGTGAATTGTTCAATAAATAATGTGAGTATTATTTATAGTATATCTATCACGTCTCAAAGAAAAATTTGTTAAATTTAAAAAATATTTAGAACCTATGAAAAATTCAGAATAAATTATAAAAAAAATTGTCTCAGAAATATGGTAGAATTATTTGACAGAATTATATAAAACGTAACCAGATAAATGAAAAGTGCAAAAGAAATCAGAAAGAGATTATAACCTTACAATATTTACGGACGAACCTAAGAGCAAATAATTACAGCAATAGCATTAAATTGAATATCTGCTGCATTTTATATACCTATATAATATACGTAATAGGTATACATACAATATGATTTTGGATGTCTGAAATATGTTTGAATTTGCTGCTGTTTTTATTGTTTTCATAATTTGATGTAGGCGATTAGGCTCCAGATCTATTGTCTAAGCTTGTCTAAGACATTGTATAACTTTTGTTACACCATGTGCAATATTAAATTCGTCATTGAATTCTCCAATTGTCGCAGTGTAGCACGAGTTGAACCGGGCTTCATTACACTGGGACATTAATTTTACCATCCTTTGTGAAATACTGAAAGTGGCCACGGTTCTGCTCGCTTGAAACATTTTGAAGACATGTATTATTAGTCTTACTACTTCTGTTGCATTTTCATTTGTTTGAATTGTGCATTAGCATTACATGTAACGATTCATGTATATTGTCCTTTTTATAGAAAATTCTGTTGGACAACAAAATGGATATTATTAAATTATTATTATTATTATTATTATACGCACAAATACCGGTACCGAACAACCGTGTATAGTTGAGAGTCAATAGCATATATGTATATTGAATGTATATACCTAACATTTTAAAAGTAACTACCATATTATAGCGAAGTGCACCGGGTTTATGTTTTTAATACAATTTCTATTACATTTCTATTATTATTTCTGGTACTTTTCGTAGATAATCTAAATAGTTCGCACTGTATCTTTCAATGAATAAATAGGGATACACATACATTATTTTCTACTTTATAATGTTTAGTACATTATGTGTATATTTCTGAATATGACAAACAATTTGATATCGTAGTAAATTTCTAAGACACAAGCATAAACGTAAATGCAAAATGTTTGTGAATATAATTATTATAAAAAGAAATGGCTCCTATAATGTTTAGAAAGTTTAACATTGAATTGAAACTTTTTGCGAAAAAGAACAGTTAGTTTTCTGAACTAAATTCATATATGCAAATGCCGGCGAAAGTTTCGTGAAAAAGAACTAATTCAATAGTCTCTACAGAAAAGTTTAGAAGTACAAAATATTTTATTTTATAAGGTAGTATGATAAGAAATATAACCTTTGCATATATATGTTTACAGTAGGTACGCATGATATTTCAAAGTATTTGAAATTAAAAGCAATTGATATTTCTATATACCTACATATTATTAATAATCATACATACATCAGATTTAGTATCTTACATGTAGTTGAATTCGAGAAATTTTAGTCTGCCTTTTAAAATATTTTTAATGCCAAATTGGAATTTCACGTCAAG
Organism: Amphimallon solstitiale; assembly: GCA_963170755.1. Classification (NCBI taxonomy): domain Eukaryota; kingdom Metazoa; phylum Arthropoda; class Insecta; order Coleoptera; family Scarabaeidae; genus Amphimallon; species Amphimallon solstitiale. The sequence continues at coordinate 28,364,944 of OY720680.1, forward strand.
GTTTTTTGTTTGAATAAGAAATTTGTAAATTTAAATTACTCACACGCAAGGTAATCAAGGAACCTTCGGTGGTGGCTTGAGACAAAACCAACCTACTACCGTTACGTGTAAGCTGTAGAAGCAATTTGAAGAAATTTTGAAAAGACGCGATTCGTATATTCAATACATAGGTACCAGAAGGCAGGAATTTTGACGTTACCGATTATGATAACTTATAAGTAACTCACATTTTACATTATCAGTGGATAAAATTTGCTTGGTCTTCTTTTGTTTTTGTCATAAAAAACTCTTGGGAATAAGGAGGCACTCAGCTACAAACAATTAGTAAATAAATATACTCTTTAACAAGTTTGGCTATAAACGTAGTATTAAAGTATGTAAGATTATCCTAAAACATCCTACTTTTGACTGTCTTATGACAAGATCTTCCTGTGGGGTGCAGTTAAGAATGTGTATACATTAGCTTGTAGTATAGGAAAAAAAGTACATTCTAATGTACAATTTTTCTTTAACTATTATCCATGGTTAAAATATTATTTCAATTTCAAAATTATATTAAAATACCCTGATTTCTATGAGCTTTAGAGCTAAGATGAATAAAACATATGTCACATATTCCAAACCTCAAACCTTAACAGCGATGTTTCTTATCTAGAATTATAGTAATCTAGAACCAGTGATGCGTTTTTTTTTTTGCAAGTTACTTATTGTATTGGTATTTGGCATACATGATTTAGGCACGAATGATGCCACAATAATTGTGAATGATGAAGCAGTGGTAGGAAGGCTCAAAGCGATGTCATCTCATTATCACTAAACTATATAATTCAAGGAGCACTTACACAAAGATACTTTAGTTTTAGTTTGTGATGGTTGCCCAGACATAAAAGTTATGTACTGGTCCGATTTCTTTATTTTTTTGTACATGGTTGTAGTTCAAGTTGTTCAAAAAAATTCCTGCTAGAGAGCATTCTTGTTCTCCTAACGATCAGGACTTAAGTTTAATAGATACAAAAAAAAGAAATAAGAATGCTGAAATGAAATCTAATTGAGACAAACTTATCTTATCTGCTAGAGGAAATCCCTTACCTTTCAGTATACCATATTTAACTACTAACAGAAAACCATCAATGAAAATAAAAGGAATCTGCTGCCTCCAAATTTCCTCTGACGGTGAATGTCTTGAAGTTAAGCTATTCTATTTCACAATCAAAATAAGGAAGCACTAAAGGCAGAATTAAACTTACAACCACTACATATATAAGAAATTCCAACAAAACCTAATAAATTAGCTTACTTGCAGAAACTTGGAAATTTCGTTCAAACACCTGAGAACCGATAATACTTTTAAATCTGCAAGCACAAATGGATCCAATAAGAGAATATGGAGAGAAGAAAATTAATTTTAATATTATAGTTTTAAGAACTTCATTTGTTTTAAATAAAGAACTTGTCCACCGATTTTTTTTTAATTGTGCTGAAACAGTTACTTCCAAAAACATTCGATGTTTTATAAAATTTGGGAATTAACTCCTATCAGTGCTTATCTTTCTGCTACTCGTAGATAATACTCAATACATAATTTTATAACATTTATAGGCAAACTTTGGTCAAAACAGTTTTTCTTAACTATCTCAAATTAGAGAAAATAGACTTTGGCTGTTTTTACTCCCGAATTAAACAAATGTAGGGACCCTGTCCGACAACAGCATTTGATTGAGCAGTGTGCCTCTGCGTGGACCGATATTACTCTTTGTTTATGATAATATATCTATGGTAGATTTTGGTTGTTGATGTCAGCGGTTTAGGATTTGCATAATTAAAATTCTAATTTTCTCTAATTCATCTTATTTAGATGTGTATCTTGATATCTGTTTATGAACGAACTTAATGCATCCTATGATGGTTAGAATTAACATGTACATATACATATACACTTAGGGTGGCCCAAAATTTTTAAAAGTTCGAAATTTGAAACGCATACACCCTTATTTTGTTCATTAGGACCTAAAAACATCCTACAATAAATTTCAGCCAAATACGAGGGCATTAATCCGTGTAGATGTGGACTTAAACATTTATCATTCCAAATAATACCCTGCTTAGCAGTGTTTTTAGGAACAAATTTACGTACCGATTTTTATCGAATTATTTTCTACTAATCTTACATGTTGGTTGAAGCAAATGTATTTAATTTTATTATACTTATTATATTTCACTTTGGGTTATAGAAAGTAAGTGGTCAAAAAAATATTTTTTTTGTACGAACTTTAACACATGTGTTATACTAATGAATAAATAATTGGCAGTATTCTTCTCAATGCTTTTTAATGGAATCGAGAAACAGCTTCCTGTGCTCTATTACGCATTGTGGAATAAATAGTTTTTGTTCTTTATTTTCAGTAAGTAGTCCATTATACTCTTCCATCAATTGCTCTCTCAGCAGTGTCGTTAACACAAACCTACGTTCCCACGATCATTTTGGCCTTTATGAACTCTTGATTTTCATCCCATTGTAAGGGATCTGTTAGAAGAAACCCTGTATCAATTCCCAAACGCTTCAATAAATTGATACCTTTTGGATCCACAAAATCGTGTTTTTGTCCTGGTACCTTTGTTTTTTTTTTGCAATCTTATTCCTTATTTTATCAACATCATATCTCTTCCATCTAAGCAAACACCCAACACGACCTGCTTTTCTTTGATTAATTAAAAACGTTTTCTCTACTTCTTTTATTGCCTGCATTCGCGATGTCAAGAAGATTTAACAATTTGAGGTGGAAGTCCATCCCCCGTTTACGATACATTTCTCCGTCCTTTGTCGAATTTCTTTGAAGTTCTCTCCATTCTGTTCAATTCATTAATTTCTTCACGCAATTCCGAACAGTTCTAGTGGGAAATCGAGTTTTCCTGCAAAAAATTAAGCATTTCCGAATTGAACTTTACTTGACACGTATTACAATAGTATATTATGCAACGAGCGTTTAATGATACCTATTAAGACACGAGAATGAAAATTGCAATACGAGCCGAAGGCGAGTATTGTAATGAATTCGAGTGTCTTAATAGCCATTAAATACGAGTTGCATACACTATTTTTTCTACGACCACATAATAAAATATTATTTTTTGAACATTTCATTTCATAAATTGAGCGTAAAATTTTCCGTACGTTTTAGCGAATTTAGCTAGTAATAAATAGTTCGTGGCTACTAAGGCTTGTTCCATAATTTCTGCTGGAGTCTAATTTTACATTTCACTGTCATTATCCCTCATTTTTACTGTTTATATTGTCAAAAAAGCACAAATTTTAACTACTTACTAGTAAATTGCAGAGAACTGTCACATTTAATTAATTTTTATATCTGTCAGATATGCAGTCGCCATATTGAATATTGTTCGAATATTGGAATATCACATTTCTATTGGATATAAACTTGTATCGTAATGAAAAATCTGTATTCCTATTGGATATAAACTTGTATCATAATGAAAATCTGTATCGTAATGGACATCATTAAAGTACAGGTTCAGCATATCTAATAATACAATTAAAGTATGGGAGTAGAAAAAATAACAAACTTAAAACTTGTCCGTTTGATGGCAACCTTACACATAGAATTTGATGAGTAATCTTTCCCACAAGAACAATAATCTCATCACTTCTCAATTTTCGAAACATTTTTCAGCAAAACATAGAGCCCGTACCTGTAAGCGTAATATAAAATTATTAACGAAATGAATTTCCGTTCCATTCGAACCTAATAACCTTATGGTCGCGTCTACTGAAGGGGTACATCGGTGGATATTATGAAGATCTGTCTGCCTCAAAATGATATGTTTGAACGTATTAAAGACGAGCGGAGCGTGATTTTATACTAAGATGTACCACACGTTCAACATTTTTAGAATTATTGTATTCACCTACAGTTCTGTTTTTAGTGCAAAACCGGAAAAAAAACACGTGAAATTGAAAATTATTCGGAATGGTAAATATTTAAGTCCACATCGGTATGGGTTAATGTCCTCGAATTTGGCTGAATTTTTTTATACGATGTTTTTAAGTTCTAATGAAAAAAATTAGGAGGTATGCGTTTCAAATTTTGAACTACTCTAAATTTTGGGCCACCTTAATATACACCTCTGTACTTGTCTTATATGAAATATATATTATTTTTATCTTCTTAATATCCAATTAGATTTTCAAACAAACTGGTTGACTGGAAGTACTAGTTAAGTGATAAAATCAAATTTGACACTTTTTGTATAACATTTCCATATTATTTTTGTTATAGTTTATTAAACCCTGTGCATTATAAATATGTACAATATTTCTATTGTAAATGGGAAGCGTGTTTCTATTGGACAATAAAGAATACTATTATTATTATTATTATATGTAATATAATATGTTATGATATCCTAGCACGAACTGTACTATACTTATTGCAACTATTTTGTTACAGATTCCTTCCGATGTTTGAAAAATAAAGAAGAGCATAAGAAGCTACCGATCAACTACCTCAAAATCTTCAGCGATGGATTTGGAAAATTTTACGAATGAAACTTTCCACGAACATGCTCCGGCAGTATCTCACTACGTTCTTATATTCCAGGAATTATTATTTGCCGTAGTTTGCTTAGTTGGTCTCCTCGGAAACACATTAGTCATTTACGTGGTCATCAGGTTTTCAAAAATGCAAACCGTCACAAACATGTACATAGTTAATTTGGCGATAGCCGACGAATGTTTTCTCATTGGCATACCATTTCTTATTGTCACAATGATCAAAGGCTACTGGATATTCGGAGAGGCATTATGCAGAACCTACTTGATATTAACGAGCATAAATCAGTTCACTAGCAGCACGTTTTTATTCGTTATGAGCGCAGATAGATACATAGCAGTTTGCCATCCCATATCATCACCCAGGTGGCGAACGCCATTTATATCCAGAATTGTGTCTTTAGCTGCTTGGACGTTAAGTATAACTTTAATGATACCTATAATTAATAACTCCCAACAGGTCGTTAGTACGATCGATAATGTTACCACAAGTTCTTGTGTTATCATGTTTAACAGCACTACAATTTTAGATTCACCAAAGACTTTCACATTGTATTCTTTTGTGTTCGGCTTTGCAACGCCATTATGCCTTATTTTGGTCTTCTACTGTCTGGTAATACAGAAATTAAAAACTGTTGGTCCTCAAAATAAATCGAAAGAGAAGAAAAGATCACATCGAAAAGTAACGAACCTAGTACTAACAGTCGTAACGGTATATGTACTGTGCTGGTCACCCTATTGGGTATCTCAACTTACTGTTGTATTTGCTTCCGAAGACTACGAATCGTCAGCGTTTGTAATTACCATTCACCTCTTAGTTTCTTGCCTTAGCTATTCAAACTCTGCAATGAATCCCATACTATATGCTTTCCTGAGTGATAATTTTAAAAAGAGCTTCATGAAAGCTTGCACCTGTGCTGCTAGCAAAGACGTTAACGCAACACTTCATCTTGAAAACAGTGTATTTCCCAGGAAGAACAAGCAGGGATCGACAAAATTCAAACCATCGAGGGGTACTTCCATCTGTCCGAACAATGATGAAGAGTGCGACGCGGGACCTTTGGTTAGTAAAGGAGATGCGTCAACATCTGCCATAACGATGACATCACGTTCAAATATTACCCTCACTACGGATTGTAGAGAAACTCCACCGAAGGATTCCGTTGTTAAAAACGGGGTAATTATATTTTTTTTTATTAAGCAAATTGCCTCATAAGAGGTCTTGAATTAGCAATATTGTGCAGTAAGCAAACAAAATAATTATAAAATTTAAAATTAAATAAAAGCATAAGGCCTGTGGCAGTAATGATATGGCGCTGGGTAAATTCAAATTAAAAATTCAGAATATCTACAAACAAAATTTCCAGACGAGTCGCAACCTCTATGCCTACCTACCTGCTATTCTTGTCACTTAGGCTGCCGCTTCCTCAGCCGAAGATGGTATGGGTCAAAACGTCGTGACGCAAATTATACCACCGCGAAATTTAAGCCTATGAAAGTTAACGAACGCGGAATCGTAGATGAGAAAATTAGGTGGATATAGGTTAGAGCAACTCAACAAAAACCAAATTTCAAAAAACAGATTTAATTCAACAAAATTGAAGAGACACCGTGAATTATAAGAACACTATGATGTTTCAAAGAATATAAACAAAAAAAGTCAAGGTGAGTAAGTCACAGAAGTTAAATTTAAAAAACAAACATAGGACAAGGCCTTAGAATCGCATACAGGTAGATGCGGTAAATCACCCTGTATATTAAGTCACGTTACCAGACAATCCTTAAGGATTTTATAGAAATAAACAACAAGGTGGCATCTATCGAATCACCCTGTATGAGACAAAAATATTCATAACTTGAACCTCAAAAAAAATTAAGTCTAAAGTAATAACAATTCAACAAAGTTGAAGAGTATGAGAACTAAAAAGCTCTTAAATTTAAAATATGAAAAATTCAACTGAAGGTTCGAAGTATTTGCAAGTCTTTCGTTTGTTACACTTTTTTTTGTATCTTATATCTTGTATATTATAACCCGTGTTTTAGCACTTTCTAATTTTGGTACATTTCTTTGAGCGACGCTGTATATATATCTGGAATTCCTGGCATGTAGTAACATAAGTCCTAGAATTGCTGTTGTTTTCTTTTGTGGATTACTTATAAATGTGTTCCGTGGGTATGTTGAATTTTTATTTGGAATTATGTTTATCTAATTACCTTGTGCAATTGCATTATTAATTAAGTGTTCTTTTATTTTAAATATTATGGCTTAATTTAATATTTTTATTTCTTTTAATGCTAAAATCTACGTGCTAGGACATCTATCGTTGACTAGTTGGTACTGCTTAAGTAGATAACTTTTTTATTGCTCAAGGAATTTATTTGTTCAATTATTTTATGTGTTCTCTTGTTTTGGTTGGTTATCCTTAATTTTGTCTAATAATTATTTTCGTATTATGTTTCCCTTCATCCTTCAATTAATTATCGTCTAACAATTTGTGTTGTTGGATACCGCGCACGCGGCTTTCTCTGGATGGTCGTCTTCGGACATTTATTTTCCGTCTCGACACATCACCAAGTGGACGTTTTGGAAAAGCTACTGTCTAATTTTGGGCTTGGCCATTTTTAATTTATCGTATGGGAAGGGTGGATGCCTAAATGGTAGCATATTATTTTTCTGGGAAATATTTAACCTCGACTGCGACTTAAAGCAGGATTTTTGTTTAAGATTGGAGTAGTGCGTAAGATCGGTAAGGTTTCTATACTTTTTAATTCTCCTTGTGGTGATTAATGCATTTGTTCTCGTGTAATTTTAGCTTTTTGTATGATACCACTTGATTCGTAAAAAAATTGCACGTGGAATTCTGTGTTTCCGGTAGCCATTGTGATCCGGCATTTATGCCCGAATTCTAGAAGTACTGAATTGTTCGTTACCGCCTGATATACAGGAGTTTCTTGAGTGTTACCAGGAAATATTTTATTCCTCTCTGGGAAACCCAATTGTAGAGTCCAAAGTCCTGTGGATCTGCTGATATGCAATTTAAGTCATGTATATCGTTGTTTCTTTTTTTCCCTGTTTCAAATTTATTTAACTGTTTGGATTAATTAATTTTCATATGCACAAATGGCAATCTACCATGTAATTTAATTTCTTAAAATTAAATAGTGTTTTATACAGTTTCGTTAAGCTCTTGCTGCCCGATACCAACTGGTTCGGCTTAATTTTAGGCATTTGTATTAATTGTCAGCTACATACCCTCAGTATAGTGAGCTGAATTTCAGTTTCAATTTAAATGGCTGTTTTAGAACCTTTTAAGCCTACGGACAGCTCTTGACTGTCGTAGCGACTGAATTATCTTTGAAATACGAGGGTTCTCGGATGAATGTTATTTAGTTGTATTGATTTGTTAATTGTTGACACCCTCAGATGCATGAATTTAAATTGTTTGGTTTCCATAATATGTTAGTTTAGTAATTAATAACTATCCGAATCAGCCCTGATCACATACAGGTTGATTTATTTTTGTTATGCTCATGTGAGGTTCGAGATATCTCGAGCTGCAGAATTAGTTGTCATGTTTTTCTTTAATTGAGATAAGTGCGTAATTTTAAAACTATAACTTAGTATTTTGTTCTTGAATTTTTCATATACAGGGTGTTCAGCAGGACCCCTGACTCATGATATATTTAGTTACTTTTGGGCGTGCTGATGCTTAACTGTTGTTCATTTTAAAATTGTCTAAGCCTCTCAGTTTTTTTTATAGGTAATCATTTGTAATTTTGGCAGACTGCCGAACTATACAATTAATCCATATTTTGTTTAATTAAATTTGTTATTATTTGACTTTGTTGTTTGACTGTTATTTACTACCTAGTGTACTTAGATTGTTCTTGCTTTCGGAACAAGTGACATTTTGGGTGGGGTTTAATTAAGAAATCTGGCGCCTATGATTCATTCATCTTCAGTATTCTGATGAGTTAGAGGCAGAATCCTTTTCCATTTTATCCACCGTACACTAGGGAAGTAAAGGTAAGGCGCATTGAAGACGTCGCACCAAAAACTCTCCGAAACTTTCATAAATTTTATTGTGCGGGGCTACAGTTTTGTAACTCAGATAAACGGGCTCATTCTTTACTTGCCGACTGGATGAATATATTTGGTTACCGGCGGCGCCAATTGTTCCACCTTCTGCCAGGTCAATTATGGTTTAAGTTTTACGTAGAATAAGGCAGAGGGCAGGTAACACGTTACATCAAAAGCATATAATATAGGTCAAAGCGACCACTCTTAAACAATAAAATTATTCTAGATTAATCAAAATTACGATAAGCCAAATATGCTTACATCTTTTACAAAAATGTACAAAATATAACGTTACTAAGATTTATTCAATTACACCCTGTATGATGGGCTTCTACGTAAGAAAATTTAGGTAATACAGAAAAAAAAAGTATTCAAAATTCTACGGTCTGAGGGACCAACTTACTACGACAGTTATTAATCTGCATATTCAACTTATAATATGTTAATTTTTAAAATTAAACTAATAAGGAGTCACTTACGTGGAACCAAGGGACTTCCACTTACTGTTTTCTAAAGCTCCACGATAAATAAAGGTAAACACAGCAAAATAAAGTTATTAGACTGTAATCTGCCCTTCTAGTAGGATTTTAAAGCACGTGGCGTGGTTGAAAATGAGATACTAACAAATTCAAATAAATAAATAAATACCTGACTCAAAGAAAAACGTCCTAATAGCAATTCGAATAAACGTAAATACTGTCTCACATACCAAGGACACCATGTGGATTTAACCAAATTACTCCGACATAAGCCGATAATAGAAAATTTCACTACGGATAAATCCAAAACCAATGGCAACTTTCTTGATACAGAATCCCATTCAAAAATACTCCGCAAGTCGCGGATGCTTATGGATTTTAATCCATCAAATTAATTGAATGAAGATTCAACGGTTTTAAAACACACGATTAGCTTGTTAAGAAACCACCATCAAAACCAGAATCCCATTTTCAACATACCACCGAGATATGAATTCTAACGCGCCGAGCGTAAAGTGGGTAAAGAAGAACAATATGGGGAAAAAACAAGATAACCGAAGTAATTAAACTTGAATTACAACTGTTAAAAGTTATTAAGAAAGAAATTACAAGAAATCAAAACGATGCGAAGTCTAATAAGGTTAAGCTGTCGAATAAATGACAGATAACTGCAGCAACACTACGCTAGCTTACCGACTTAAGACAGAAGCGTACTTAAAGTGATTCATAAATGGCCCTACCATACTGAAATATACAAAAGAGAATCTTACTTAAATTGACAAAAGATAAAAATTGTACTAATTTTACAACCATACATTTGAAGAAAAAGGTAATTCACCCGATGATTTTTAAATTGTAACAAGAGTTTTAATGCAGAGACAGTCAAACAAATTGCCTACGCGATTTTTTTAATATACGATACATTTTAGGTATATGCCGCATTCTTATCAATTCTTTCAAATCCTTGAAGCCAGGGACGTAAAATAAAAACGTTATTTAAACTCAAAGAACGAGACAAGCTGATTCGCGTAACATTTGCTCTGCAAATGTTAGCAGAAAATGAAATTAACGGTGAATGGTTGGACAAAATCTTGTTAAATTGCAGAATATGGTCGAATAATATTCCAAATACGATTGTTCAATAAGGATTACATGATTTCAAGGCTATTGTCTGGTGTGGTTTTACGTAAAATTTTATAGTGGCACCATATTTCTATGAATAAAGGGAAAATGGACAAATAAAGACAGTAAAGGTAAACGAACAGAGATATTTTCGAATGTTGCAAGATTTCGTAATACCAGCATTACAGAATCAAGTTGGCCTGCTAGGTCACCAGACATAAAACCGTCTGACTGAAGGGTACTTTTTAGAAAACCGACTAATTGTGAGGAACTTAAACAATCGATATGAGATGTCATTAAAAACATATCTAGGAATGTACTTTCTAATGCCGTTTATAGCATAGAAGAACGACTAATACTTATTTATTGGTCATATTTACCTTTTCCCTATGTCTTCTTGTTATAATAAAATCCCGTTTATTTATGAACAAATTAGTGCTTTTATTTTTGTATATATTAAAAATTTGCCAAACTGGGAACTTGCGTTAGAATAATCCTATACATATATAGGTACATTATTTGTCCTGTAAATAGAAAATTGTTTTTTTTTTGTACAATACGGATTAATATTGTTATTAAACGACGTTTAAAAAAGTAAACCTACACGTCTCGTTTGTTTATATAAACAAGAAAATGGGTGTGCTTAAAACCACACGGCAGAAGTGAAAACTTCATCAAGGCGAGGTTAATAACACGAAATCCAACTTTTTTTTTTCGTTCTATATTACATTAGGGTCATCCTGCATCGACAAATTCAGTTGCTGAGATTTAGTGTGCTTCTTTTGACGATATTCCTGTGTAACAGAAAAGAATTAAATGCTTATAAATTCGTATATAATGAGCAATTAAAGCAATGCTCTATTCTCAACGTTTCTCTTTTGCATTGGTATACAAATTATAGTAAATGCGTGTGGACGTTATTTAACTCCCGGAATATACTGATCAGTTTCCGAGTCATCCATATCATTTTAATAAAAATGCTAAAACTTACCTGAGCGCGAAATATTATATTATATTATTATAGAGATAATATCTCATACACACACAACAAATTTTTTGGTTAACCGTCCGCGAAGTTACCAATTAGCGAACGCAACACAGTCCGCGAAATATAATCGCGTGGGTGTACGAACAACTTTAAAGGGTTCCTCGACGGAGAGATTTTCCGATACGCTTCTGGGTCGGTTCGGACGCATGTATATATATATATATTTTGAAACTTAAGTTATCGCATATTGAATTCAAGGACAAAAAATTGGACAACATTTTCCAAAAAAAAGTAAGTAGTTTTACACGTAATGTACTGAATCACTTAATCACAGACTGCACTAAGGAATTAAATTGCACACTTTCAAAAATAGAATTACATTTTGCTGAACTTGGTAAATTAATTAGTTTAGAATCCCACAATAAAATTAAAACATGGCTAAATGAAAAATACGAAATGTTATTTTGTAAAGTAAAAACTAAACAACAAAACAAAATTAAAACCTCACAGGTAAAAAGGGGGAAAAACATTAAACCAGATTACAAAAGTTGTTCAAAGGGTGATGATAACAATTGGCTAGTAGATTTGTCCGGGAGCACTATCCCTACCAATGTGGCTGGGGTTTTGGGAATGGGTCCAAAATTTGCTATTGATTATACAAAAAAAGACCACCTACCAATAGATCATATCGTAGCAAACATTGAATCATATATAGAAAATGTAGGGGATTTGGAAAAAAATACTATTAGATCAAAAATATGTAATACAATAGCTAATTACAAACAGTCAAGTAAACCAAAAAACTCAGTTTCCAAAGTAAACTTAGATAGAGATATTAAGCAAACTAAGATTTTTTTAAAACAAAATAACCACTTAATGGTACTTAAATCAGACAAAAGTAACAAAACTGTCATAATTGCACGAAAAGATTACGAACAAAAAATGGACTCTTTACTTAGTGTTGATTCAACATATTCCAAATTGAAAAACAATCCTACTAAAAAATACCAAAAAATGAACAATGAACTTATTAAGAAATGGGAAAGTAAAAATCTGATCTCTCCACAAACAGCCAACCAACTAAAGATAAATAATGCACAATCTCCTAAAATTTATGGGTTGCCCAAATTGCATAAGCCTAACATACCGCTAAGACCAATTGTGTCCAGCATACAACGCCCTTTTTATGGTCTATCAAAATATCTTGCTAATATACTATCGAACGTCACAGGAAAAAACGAATATTACATCAAAAATTCTTTTGAATTTAAAAAGTTTGTAGATACAGTTAACATCAACAAAAACCACAAATTCATATCTTTAGATGTGGAATCACTATACACGAATATTCCAATAGATATGGCAAAAAATGTAATACAAAAAAACTGGAAAAACATCGAAAAATTCACGGATTTATCACTTACAGATTTTCTTGAAGCAATTGAGTTAACTTTATCTACAACTTATTTTCAATATAATAATATGTGGTACAAACAGGTTGAAGGCGTGGCAATGGGGGCACCTATATCCAGTGTGGTGGCTCAATTAGTGATGGAATATGTAGAGGAAAATGTACTAAATAACTTAAACTTTGTGCCCACATTTTTTAAAAGATACGTGGACGATTGCATTGCAATGGTACCAGAAAACAAAATAGACTATATACACAAAAGTTTCAATTCATTTCATCCAACATTAAAATTTACATGTGAAATAGAAAACAATAACACCATAAATTTTTTAGACTTAACTTTAATCAAGCAAAATAATAAAATACTAACCAAATGGTACAAAAAAACAACTTCATCAGACCGATACAGTAATTACAATGACGCTCAACCAATTGGATCCAAAAAAAATGTTGTGATAGCATTGGTTGATAGGGCAATTAGTTTAACCAGTCCTATTTTTAGGCATCAAACATTGTCAAACATCACATCCACACTAGAACGCAATAACTACCCCAGGTCGTTTATAAAAAACATTATTAAGCACAGATTGCATAAATTTTATAATAGTTCAACAGTACAAAACAACCCCCAGAAACCAACTCCACCAAAAAAACAATACATACCAGTACCATATATTAAGGGTTTATCAGAAAAAATTAATGACATAATTAAACCACATAATTTTAAACTTGCTTATACAAACCAAAATAACCTAAGTCAATTATATACAAAACTAAAAGATCCCATCCCTACATCCAAACAGTCGCATATTGTGTATAGTATTCCTTGCAATGACTGCAACGGAGTATATATTGGTCAGACGAAACAGCTTCTTGAAGACAGAGTAAATGGGCACAAATACGCGAAGAATCCCACCTCCTTAAAAAAACATAAGGACAAAATGAAACATAGTTTTAATTTTGAAAAAGTCAAAATACTCAAAAAAGAAAACAATACAAAAGCTCGAAACATCTTAGAGATGATTGAAATAAAAAGAACAAAGAACACTGTTAATGACAGAAACGAAATTGATAGCCTATCGAGAATTTATTTTCCGATATTATAAACATTAGAGGTAATTTTTATAGTAACCCTTGTATGTTTGAAAAATTGTTATTCGACAATACTAAAATATATATAAGTAGAAAAACAACCATAGCAAGAAACATACAACACGTGGTATTTTTTCGCGGTAAAGTGTTCTCGGACAGATCGAAGAATTTTATTTTAAAATCGTTTTCATTGACATGCAATATTTAAACTATGACTATGTATGCATAATTGTTACACTTTAAAAATAAAAATCTAATTTTTCATAAATAAGGTGACACAAAACAAATAAAACTAAAATGGTACTCATACCGAGTATTTTTAAATTCCTTTTTAAGAAAAAGTTGTATTGACGAAGTCCTGATATGTGTGGTAAGTTTTTGTTTTTGAGAACGTGGGAAAAAATAAACATAGCTCTAAATTATAATTGTTAATTTGCAGGATTATTAATTAATGTTCGAAAGAATTTTTAATATGTTTGTATGTGTTATACATCGAAAAAAAGAACTGAAGAAGACAATTAAAAAATTTTGTCGAAACGTCTAAAAAAATGTGTTTTATTAATGTTTAATTAGCTGGTAAAGTAATGGTCGCTAATACCAAGAAAAAAATGAATTAATTTATATATATATATATATATATATTGCATGTATATATATATATATATAAATAGACGATATGAATACTCGCTTACGAGTCCCGCGCTGGTCTGATATTAACGTGCCGGCGTCTCACCCGTGCCGCTCGGGATCGAATCTGCTCGGGGACATGAATTTATTTATTCATTTAAATTTCAATTTAACTGAAATTAAATACTTCTATATGATATATTTCTCTCGTTCCCTTAGTCGACTCGAGCTGACTTTACCAGAACGAGCGTTACATAGCCGAGCGTGACGGCTCAGTCTTGTTCAGTGCCCACAATCAATGCAACGCGCCCAAAGAAGTTTACACTTCAAAAATTGTATTTTACTGTCATTTTCGTAGAGTCCGCATAAAATCTGAGAATATATTAACTAGAAAATTCGTACTGTGCGTACATAAAATTAGGGGGCGAACATGAACTGCAGTCGCGGTCACTTTTAGTACCTAGACCATAATGAGGAGCATTAATCCGAAGCATGAATTGCAGTACGATCGTGCAGGTTTGGTTCTTGGAACAGGTAATTACATATATATTTAACAAGTATCGTGAACTTAAATGTAGTTAAACATATTGGTGCTGTACGAAACGTAAATGTTCTGCAAAATTATATACGTGTGGCGGAAATTATTTGTTCTCGCGGAAAAGTGGCTCCCATAATCACAATTATCTCAGTGAAAAAGTATTTAATTCTACCTATAAATAAGCAACAGTGTAAAAAGAAATTAATACATAAAGAACTTTCTACAGAAACAAGTTTTTTAACCACATTGACAACGAAGGATATTATATATATATATATATATAAGAAATATAAATCGGGCGAAATTGAACTGAAGTTGCCGAACTTACCTCGTATGAAACTATTTATGTTGATGGAACATTTGATTATTGCACAATTTTTTTCTGCAGTTGTTAACCGTTCATGCGTTTATTGGAATTCATTATATACCCGTAGCGTTTTGTTTACTGCCAAATAAATTAAAATCGACATATCGCCAGTTATTTGTAGAAATAAAACAAAAGTGCAGTGAAATGGAATGTACTTTTAATTCAAAAAATATTATTATTAACTTTGAAAAAGCCATACATGTGGGTGTGTTAGAGGTACTACTAACTATGAATATTATAGGATGCAGATTTCGCGTGGCCAAGGCGTGGTGGCGAAAGATCCAGAAACTTGGCCACACATTTTCGTGACAGCTTTGGAAAATATGCATTTAGATACTTATACAAGAATAAATTCCGCGAAAATTTATGAAAAGCGCTTTATTAAGAGAAAAATAAAAACAAAGCTGATTTTATTGGCACAAAAATTTGGCACGAAATAAGTAGAATTCATTTTGAAAAATGTGTCTCGCATTTCTATATATAGACATTATTTTTCATATTTTCATTTTTTCTAATGTTATTTTGTGCAATCGTTATTTTATTATAGTTATCTTACTTTAAATTTCATATTTTTGTGTCTTATATAGAATTTCTTTTTGTATTTCAAATACCTTCAATAAAGAGATATACATAAACCTTGTCGTTGTTTTAATTTAGGTTTTCCGCGTTTTATATAACATATTTTAAATGAAAAGTCAGTTCTAGCACCTAGATTATAATGAGGGTACTATTAATCTGCCGGACTGCAATTCGTGTGGGGGGATTACGATTATAAAGTTTACCCTGACTGCAATTCATACGAGGGATTGATTGAAAGGTTGGCCGCGACTGCAATTCATGATACACCAAATTAGGGATCGGAAATCAGAAAGTTGTTTTTAAAAATATTTTTTCTGGTATTTTAAGATTTTTAAAATAGATTTATTTAGCCAAATGAAATATTACAGGCATTTGAAATTATATTCTGGGGTCGGCATTACAAATATTAGTACCGGGAGTTTAAAATTATGCACTTGCATTGCCTGCCCAAGTATATACCACTTAACATATCAGTTTTTTTTATGTATTATCAATTTTATAATTATCACAATTTTCTTTTTTCAGGATCCATCAGGTGGCCTTGTTCTATCTACAGTTTAGCCATCAAGACATGTCAACGATTTTTCGTCATATAAACATATATCTAGTACCTTTATATAATGCACTTACAACTGACTATATACTTGCTACATACAGACGTGTAATGAAAGAAATGAAAATAGTTATACATATATATAGAATTGTTATTTTTAATAGAGCATATAGTTCTGAAGTATAAGAACAATATTAAGAGATTAGCCAGGAATCTCCAAATTGCTCAGTAAAATTCTATATTATTTTGTCGTAATTGTTAAAAAACGAAAGTGTTATTTTACATTTTGAAAATAAGCTAGTTGAATATTGTGGTTTGGCACAAGTAAAAACCAAAAGAATACCATTCTGTATATATATGTATATTTATCCAGTTTTCTTAGTTCATTCTTAAGAATATTAGGAACGTTATTGGCATATCTTTTGAACGATATAGGTGTGAAAAAAAATATTTTTAACAAATGACGCATAATTATGTAAATAATAACTGAAAAGATTTAATTTTAAATGAATAGAATGTTTATGTAAAGCATATCATCAAATGCAATCAGCATGATTTAACATACAAGTAATGCGTAAATGTCTTAAGATGATCGAAATAGTTTTAAGAAAATAATGTGCATTCTAGGATATATATACCAATTTATGATAGAGGTACGATAAATTCATTTTTCTATATATACTATTTATAAAAATGTATATGCAGAGTTGCCAGTAAATCAACTTTAAAATTCATATAATAGTTATGTGACGTTATTCTTATTAAAACACTGAATAACATTGTTTTATAAAACCTTTTATAATAACGTAATACTTAAAAAAATATAAACGTATATTTCACCTTAATTTAAACGTATTTGTCTATCGATAATTATGTTTGAAAACCATAACCTCTCCAGCCTGATGCTCTTATATAATACACCCTAACTTCAACTTGCAACTAATTTCCGGGTAGTAAGAATTAAATATACTCTGAATCTAACGTTCCTGGACCACAAAAGTACTACATCAATAATAATTAAAAAGGCTTGTAATTCAAAGATTACCCATTGGTTAACATAAATTAATGTAATATTTAAATTCAATTTTACCAAAATTAATAAATTAGGTACAGGTTTTCAGATAAAATGTTGAATAATCATTTAAGAAATTTGTATTTAATAGTATACTAAGACACAATTTTCACAAAACATAATTTCTGTACATGATGTTAAGTATAGAAGACGAGCCGCTTGCGGCAAGTTTTCTACAAAACGAGTGGACAAAATGTTTTTAAGTTAGTGTTTTATATTATTTTTTTCTATTCCGGTATCAAATATTCCAAAGGACTTAAAATAAGACAAATTTTTCTTCGTAATTTTAGAAGTTTTTTCGTAGTTGGTTACACTGACTTAACTAGAGCATTTTGAATATATGAATATTGGGGAGTAATATGTCATTTTCAATTTAATTTTACACTGCTTAATGTAATAAATTATTTAAAATAACGAATTAATCAGAACTATAGCTACTTACTTAAAATTACCTAATCCTGAGACCTTCAGTAGACATTTCCTTAGACAAAATGCAAAAGGGAAAAATCCCTTACCACAAAAAATAATAGAAACATAAAAAAATTATATACGTATTTCGGCAACTAAGTTGCCATCTTCAGTTAGGCAACCTAGTTGATGCTCAAATATTCTCCAGCGCACCTAAAACTTTCACTAAAATCACTGATAATCCATACACCTCTAATGCAATAGGCACTGTCTATTGCAACCAGAATTTAAACAAATCATAATGTGTTTCAAACATCAGCATGGGATCTCCATTAATGGTAACAAATCTTCTAAAATTACGGAAAACAATTTTGCTATTCAAAATGAGAAGAAAATTCCAATACAATAATAGAAATTTTAACATCCAACTTTGTTTAGCTATTCGTATTGTTCAAAATTTTAGCAAGCACGACTTTATTTTTAAGACAACTTCCACTTCACATGTTTGTTACATTAAAACTTTTATATTTGACATTCAGATATGGGTTGTTTCAACTTTAAACTAGAACGATACGAGTGCTATAAAGTAAAACTTTATCCTACTAAAAACATACATGTAAAAAAAAAGCAGATCAGCCTCTCACAGGCATATGTGTTATATAACTAAAAATCACCTGAACTATTGAAAATTACTCACATACACGTAACCTGTATTAGAAAATTCTGTGTAAATTGATAAACCTCCAAATCAAACTTAGCAAGTTTTCAGAGGTTTCAATAATGTTCATATCTTTAATGAAAACTTGCCAAGGATGATCAAATTATTCAAATAAGCAATGTTCATCAAGATTAAGAAATTAACGTAAAATAAAACAACAAATTTGTTTAAATCTTCACTATATTTATTTACAAAAATGTAAAGGCTGTGACGCGTTTCGCTAACACTGTAGCTTTGTCAAACAGCGATGGTATTTATTTGTTTGATAAAGCTACAGTGTTAGCGAAACGCGTCACAGCCTTTACATTTTTGTAAATAAATATAGTGAAGATTTAGACAAATTTGTTGTTTTATTTTACGTTGAGTTCAATGGATCTTCACCAAGTAAAAGCCACATCTATCCAAATTTTTAAGAAATTATATTAAAAATGAATAAGAAAATATTCATATTAATAATCATCAACCGCAGTCAGTGCCGGCTATGTGCATCATATAGATGTTGATCCCCCGCTAGGCCTCGCTCTCGACCGGGCTAACTGCTGCACTTTGCACTCGCTCCGCCACTTTTCCGTACGTTGCGTGCCACATCATTGCCGTGTGGTGGATAATAAAGATAAGAATAATTATGATATTAATTATATTTGTTGTAATTTTCTCCTAACCAACACCTTAGACACTATCTATGTACACAAAATTCCAAAGCTCTAGCTTAATGGCAAGTATCCTAGATTTAATAATATTAAGACACTTAGATATTATTAAATCTACGATACTTGCCACTACACACTCAGTCAGTGAGTCAGTGCTCAAAATCATAATCTTTGGATCTATTTATCTTGGAAATTATTGCACCTAGACAAATGAAGTTTGGAATACTTGTCAAAAATAACGCGAATGGGGTCGTCAAATATTGCTCAGTGAGCGCTGGGCTTATTTGTAGCGACTTGGTTACTATAACTTGGCCTGGTGCACTCCATGCATTTAGATAACACCAAAACATTGTAATGTGAACTTTATGGAACTGAAGTAGAAAAAACTATATCTTACCTATTGGCAAATAAAAATTTAAAAATAGTTACGTATAATATAACTTTGAATATCATCTTCTGCATTTGCGTCTGCAGTGTTACGAATTATATTAAGTTGTAAATATGGAATTACTAATAAAGAATTTTTTCAAATGGCATACAGTCAAATTAAATACATTGCTAATAGGTTGTAATAGAATTACAAAACGTCTACATTTATATATTATATTAATTTTCTCATTATTTGAAGTATATTTTCATCTTTAGACTTCCTGTGGATATTAGTATTATTTAATATTTCACATGCAGCTACTAAATTAATACTTCTTCATAAAATTGAAATATTTTATCATTGCATCATATTAACCTAATCATACTTTCCAATTATTTTGCAAGAAATTGAACTTTTAAATATTTCTCTTTCCAACATTTTCAATAGCTCGCTTTTTTTCTATTATTCGTAATTCAAAGTTCATAGCACATTTACTT
Organism: Amphimallon solstitiale; assembly: GCA_963170755.1. Lineage (NCBI taxonomy): Eukaryota > Metazoa > Arthropoda > Insecta > Coleoptera > Scarabaeidae > Amphimallon > Amphimallon solstitiale. Next base: position 28,385,063 of record OY720680.1, read on the forward strand.
TATGGTTGTCAGTTAAAACCATGTTGTTGACTCTACTTCTACTTCTGCTTGTTTTGACAAAAAAAATAGCAACAGACGTATAGACGACGAAACGGTTTCAATTCAAGAACCAAGAAGTAATTAACGACAATCGTAAATCCTACGACTTAAATTTATGTCATTTTATTATAACACGCGTGAATAGAACAGACTCTAACACCCACGCATAATGCTCTGCTTGTGGCACAACCATACACACAGTTTCAAGTCTTCTGAGCAGATATTGATTTTGCAGGTGAAGCCGTTCTTCATACTTCTTAGCGTACCTCTCAATCTCTGCTTCATTTGTTGGAATCAAGAACCCCCTGAATGTTAGTATTTCTAACATACACCATATTGCGTTCACCATTTCACGCAGAAATTTGTTATGTGATTGTATTATCTTTTTGTCTCCCGCATAATTCTAGGGTTGAATTAGATATAGAAGATAGGTTTAAAAATTTGATTACCTATAGATCAGAATTTTGTTATGCAAAGATAGGCTGGAACTTGTTCCCATGAACCATTTATATTTTCTAAATATTATGTTGAGTTTATTCTTTTACTTACATAGTGAAAGGAGCGTGTTTCACTATGTATTTTGCTTTGTTTTCTTAAGGACTTCTGTCTCATTTATGATCAATGTCAAGTTGTTTATTGTTGTAGTTAATATCATAATTCTTTATTCGCTCTATAAATTTAAATAATTTTAAAATTTAATAAACACGAACTCAGACACCCACGGTGGCGCGGAGGTAAACGCACCTTTCTAGAGTGTCTTGGCAGTCTCCTTCACACTAACTCTGTGGTCGCATAGCAGACCATCGTAAACTCTTTCCACACTTTCTGGAATGATTACACGTTTTGAATAATCAGAACGTTCTTCATCGTCAAAACACATGTCGCCTTATTCAAAGTGATAAACACAGCGGAAAATCGTGGCCTCCGAAAGAGCATCGGTGCCCAATGACGTAAATGTTACAAGAATTACAGACAGATAAGTGTATTGTATCAAAAATTTTGAAGACGTGATTGCTGTCGGATTAACAAAATATCTTGAAAGGAATCACTATTTTATGAATGCCCAAGATTATAGGAGGACTAAGTCAACTACAACAGCAGTGGTTGAAGTAATAAATTTACAAAACACAAGATGAGAAAACAGTTACAGAATGAATCTTCTAGAATTCAGCAAGGCATGCAGTATTATGGAGTAAGATGAGTTCCATTATAATTAATAAAATCTTACCTAACTGATAAGAAACAATTAGTGAAATAGAATCGAACAAGATGACCAATGAAACCAATCTCGTGTGGCATACCACAGGGAACCATCATTATTCATGGCATATGTGAACGAAGTGTTCAGTTATGCATCCTACAATATGCTTGATGTCGGAATGTATCTCTATGCGGATGCCACTACTATTCTGGTGAAAGTTGAGTGCGAAAGTGAGCTCGCAATACAAACAGAAAGGGCTCTAGCGAAAGTAAATGAGTTTGCCGCTAACAAACTGAAACTAAGTCAAGGCAAAACAAGACACCTAATACCAAGAACAAGATCTGGTGTAGAGGTGATGGTGAAATTTTTGGGATTGAATGTGAATAAAGGATTAAAGTGGAACAAACATGTGGATCAACTGGCAAAATAATAACGTCTAGACTTTACTGCATTAAAAAAACAGCAACCATAGCTACACAAGAAACTGCTGTACTTACCAGTTCTTCAATTACTGCCACCCCTTTTATGGTATTCTCTTCTGGGGCATATCAACAGCTGCAGAATGTGTCTTGATTCTATAAAATCATTTATATATCATGCTCTAAAATATATACACGAACACAATCGGGATTATGCTGCGATTGCGATAAACACGATTACTACACCAGGCAACCACAAGACCTACGCGTCCTTAGCGTCGAATGTGCAACAATTCAAAACAACACGCACTACTGAGGCGTTAAAATGACCTAACAGCATGAAATATTTAGAAACAAAGAAATTTACAAGAGGAATTAAAGGTGCCCATATACAAAAAGAATATTACTCACTTGAAGTATATTTAGGTGAGCATTTGAAGTGGCCTAGCTGTCACAATTTTATTATTTCTTTGCTATTTTAATTATGCAAGTATATGTCTTGTTCATGTAAAAAATTTTTATACACATATACATTTTATTTGTATTTTTGATAAAGATGTTGTACATATCTGTATGTAAAGAATGAAACTAATTTTGTATTATTTAATACAATAAAGTTGATAATCTATCTATCCGACAAAATACTGTGACTTACATATATACATTTATACGTAAAACGTATATGCATATATGCATGTGTTTGAGATACATTAAGTGCCATTGCCGACAATCGAACGCACAGACACCGGTGTTTCGACCTTTGAGGTCTCGTCAGTGTACGTGGAGATTGTCGACAATGGCTTTAAGACTTAAATCACTGCTTATGTCATTTTTGCGTGTTAAATGCAGTGAGAGTATCACAGCGACATCTAACACCCAAAAGATGACACAGAAAAAAGCGACCTCAAAGGTCGAAACACCGGTGTCCGTGCGTTCGATTGTCGGCAATGGCACTTAATGTATGTGTGTATCTCAAACACATGCATATATGCATATACGTTTTACGTATAAATGTATATATGTAAGTCACAGTATTTATTTACTGCTTGATGTTAGTTTTAACATCCATGTGTTTACACTTTTCATTTTCGTATCCGACAAAATCTTAGTAATGCTCAACTTCTTGAACACAGTAATGAATTGCACCACAAATATCGATTTTATCACTTAATTTATAACTTAATGAAACCGTCTTCCTGAAGAAGCATCTGTATGTGTGAAGCGAAACGTCAGACAATATTCAAAAATTTAAATATTTATTCGTTAACGTCTGCCCTACTGACAGCAATACCAATTTTTTTACAAACACTGATGAGCGAGTTTAGCTTTACCTCAAATCATCATTGCACGATCAAAATACAAGTAGTATTAAAAATAATTTCGACTTATTTTTATTTACAATTTACTATTTATTTATACATGATAAGAATTTTATTGTTGGGTGGTAGATCTGCTACATACATTTTGCCATAATCTTAGAGAAGGATATATTATGCCTCTATCATATTATATTTAATTATGAAAGAAATATGTATTTCATACAACTATTTATACATTTATCTATTAAACAATTAAGAGTATATGTATATTCTTTGTTTTTTTTATGTATTGATAATTTTAAATGTATAGATATGTTTAATAAATGTTTTTTATTGCCAACCGTCAGTAAAGTGATGCGTTACCATAGCGTTTTACGGAGGTAAAGAAACACTTTATCGTACTGTACAATAAAGTACTTTACCTGCCGCTAATATCTGTCAGCGTAGTCATGACTAATGACTTTAAAAATAAATCGTTTGTCACTGTCATAAACTGACATAAGTTATTATATCTTTATTTCTTAAATTAACAATTTTCACGGTTGGCGATAAAATTTTGTATGCACCACGTCAGTAAAGTACCTTTACCGAACTCGTCTGTTACTCGCCGCGCTCGCTTCACTCGCTTGGCTCGTAACTCAGACTCGTTCGATAAAGTATCACTTTACTGACTTGTTACATAAATAACTATTATGTGTTTCCTATTTAAACTTTAACTATGTATATGATATGTGTATTGTGTATGTAGGTGTTTCCTTTATTGTCGTTGAAAAAATTTCCTTCCTAGTGTTTTTAATAGTGCAAGTACTAGAGATTTTATTTAATGAGCCCGTAAAATCACGGAGGATTTGCACTTTTCAAAAAACGCGTTACAAATACATTTATATATATTGACGTATGTATGTACATATATAAAGAAATATATACATATATACACTACCATATTTTGCAATGGTCGTGTCTGAATGTTTTTTGAATGTTACCCATATTGTATATATACATCTATACTTAGACAATTGTAGATAGGCGAAAAAATAAACAAAATCAAAATTTACAGGAATCTTAGGAAGATGTTGATTTTTTTTTTTGTAGATATAAACTGTGATATTAACATAATACAGCTGTTAAGATAATGAGAGTGTGTGTACATAATCATCAATTGCACTACAATTTTGTAAGCGAAATTAGAGTCATTAACCCATTATTTTTTTGGTGTTTTGTGTATAAGGAGTATGGATCATTATATGTATTTAACCAAGAAGACAAAGTTATAAATGAACCATATTCGATATTATACCTACATATACTGTAATGAATTATACTAAATGTAAATGTACACATTCTTAAGAAAATAAATATATTTAAAAATGTCTGTAGTATTTTTGAATTTTAAAGGTTTTCGAAGATCTAATTTACTGGTAGTGCGTTCACCTTTGACAGGTGCTAGAAGAAAATATACCCACAGTAGACGTACAGAATTGAATACTAAAATTGTTTTCAGCACCATCCAGAACACTGATATACAGTTTTCAAATTTTGCATGGTAAATGGTCATTTTAAACAAAAATCATCTCACCAAAAATAATAAATTACAAATAAAAAATTGCAAGTTTGGTCAAGTTACCAATTGCCACTGAAAAGTGTATACAGACGTCTTGAAGGGTGCTAAAAACGAATTTGTCATGTATTTGTTACACATTCGCTTATTGCAGCCAAAAAAGTTGAAATCAGTGACTTACAATTTAAAGATCAAAAAAACTTAATATCTCGAAATAGACAGTTACGTTGTATAGGGAACGTACATATTCGTATTCTAAGATTCAGAACTACTACTTCATGTACAGTTAATAGATTTTTGCACAACTTGATATTTTTGTTGTTTTTTTGCAAAGCGGTAACACTGATGAAAAATTGCAATTTTGGTCAAGTCACCATATTGGCACGGAAAAGTATATACCTACAGACGTCTTTAAGGGTGCTGAAAACTAATTTGGCATTCAAATATGGATATATGTTATGCATTCGCTTCTAGCACCCATAAAGTTTGAAATAAGTGACCACTAATGAAGAGCTTAAAAACTTAACAGAACGAAACGTTTCAGTGTAACTTTGTTAAAAAATTTAAAATTCTTCAAAAAGCACCTTGATAAAAGGACATAACGCAGTATATTAATGAAACTGTTATTGATGTGGTTGTTTCGAATAGATACTTGTGAGCGACAGGACCGCAGAATCTCTTCAAAACCATTAGATTTTGCTATTTTAATGGGTGTTAGATCTAAAATAACGAATTAGAAACGGTGCCTTACTTTGATTAAAACTAATTACCATTGTAATAATATGCTGGTTCTGGGAGTTCAAATTCTTCATTTGCCTTGTGGCTTTCTTTTATTTCTATTTTTTACTCAAAGTATAATACTATTTTTGCCCATGCTCCATTGTAAGTTGTTCTAGTTGAAAATAAATGACACACAAGAGAATATTACCTCGTTGAGGCCCCTTTTCGCTGCTGTTTGAAGGAAAATATAGAATAAATTTGAGCTAAAGAAAGACATCGAAAACTCTCTTGGGTAAAGAAATATTTTTTTGCAGATCCATTACAACGGATATTTTTGCATAAGAGTGCCAATGATTGAGTCTTGCAGATTTCTTCTATCATAAAAGGTTTAGGCGTTTAGTTTGTGTGATTTGTTTAATATCGTAAGCTTTCTTATTTCCTTGTTGTGTTTTTTTATTGTCTAGTCCTTTCAGTTTTTCTATAGATTCATCACACACCGAACATGTATCTGTTCGTGTGTAACCAAAAGATAGATTAATTACTAATAAACAACAAATGTTGGATTTTCACTATTTAATATTCGAAGTAATGTTTGACAATTGTTTCGTCAACACAGTGGCTTCTTCAGAAATGAATAAAAATATTACACAAACACTTATATATCTAACAATATAGCGCAATTTATGTAGAGGGGGTGATCTATTGAACAGTATACATTATGAAAATAAATTTAATAAGGGGGAGTTATTTGTTTCTAACTGATCGTTAAGTAAATTATTAGAGGGTCTATTTTTATTAATTTCACGGGATTCTAGTAGGTTTAATTTAACACCTTTGTTTTCTATATGTAGGATATCAAAATGATGACTAAAACTGGCTTTCTTCTATGATGTGGTTTGCGTATGAAGATCAGTTTTCTTCATTTTGAAGGATCTAAAATTTTCTGACATCCTTTTCTCAAAAGTTCTTCCTGTTTGGCCTATGTAAAACTTAGGGCAATCACTACATTTTAACTTATAGACTCCTGACTGTTGGTTTTTAGGAGTCAAAAACGGCAGTTACAGAAAAAAATATTGCTCTTAATCGGAACATGATTGGCGCTTGAACAACAACAGAAGATTGGAGAACATTTTTTCAAGTTTGGTTTTCACGAATGCAAAAAGCATTGACTGTGGAGAAGAATACTTTGCAAATTATACCAGGCCCAGCGGGGAAAAAAAAAACAGCCCTCGTACATCGCAACTGTCTATTTGAATCAATCCACCTGAGGCAAGGCATAAATAAAAAAAACCACAATATTACTATTTATTTTTTATTGTAAAATGACAAAGAATAAATTCATTATAATTAATATTTATTAATATAGCTATAATATGTAATAGAGTATATGACATAGACTTCTTTCTATCAAACAACTAAAACACTTAAGTTCAACAAAAAGTATATTAATAACTTGTACCGATAAGTGTACCCAACAAACTGAACTGGCCATCCGTCGAAATATATATTTTCTTTTGTAATACTGTCCTTGGCACTTTGTTTGCTGCAGTATAAGAGCCAATTTTGTTAATCATTTAACGACAAACAATGAAAGGAAGAAACAAGAGTATAAAAATATAATAAGAAATTCTCTCCCGACATCGAAAAGTTTCAGAATGGAAAAACTTAATATGATCTGTACTCACGCGTACGGTAAAATCACATAGCTGTGCAAAAAGATTTAAATTTGTCGATTAAGATTTGTTTTTGTGCCCATAGTTTAAGCTAAATTACACTAATTATTTCTATAGATACCTAGTTATGTAAATAGTAGTAGAGTATAATTATGTGAATAGATATATATTATCTATATATTCATTAGTTTGCTATGATGATATAAATTATGCTTCTTTCTTTTTTTTTCTTTTCTTTGATATAATATTAAATAGATATTTTATTCATGATTTGTTTATTATTTGATCCCACGGTTAGGCACAAAGGCCATAGTGTTTATATATACTTTTTTTTTAATATCGCTTGTGCCAGTTCACGCCCGCAATTCACATAAAACAAACTAGAAAAACACATACAACGATTTTCTTGGTCGACATTATGGTACATTCATATTTCGAATAAGATTTTCTTTAATTAGGCTTTACGCGTAATATTTTGTTCATTTTAATTTACACTTTAACTGCCTCAATGTTCATATCGCGTGTTGTTTTCTTAATTAACACTTTAACTGTCGTCCATGCTAACGTCTAATACAAATTAGAATTGCACACCATTTTTGAAGAAAGCATTTGAAAAATTCACTTGGTTATAAGCCGTGAGACATAAATATACTCACATCTTAGGTAATGACAATTGCTGGGATAAGCAATAAGCGCAATATATGAGAAAGGTTGATATAGAAATACCTAAGCTAAGGCAAACAGCAAATAAACGGCCTATGTAAACATCTGTTCAAAAGTGATTTGTTTCGGTAATAGTTGAAATACTGATTATTGTACCACTTTTCGAACAAATTTTGTTCAATTCAGTTCATAGAATTGCCACATGCTTGAACACAGCTGTAAGGCAAAGACTAAACAAACGGCCTATATTCACAACTGTGAAGAAGTAGGTATTTCTTTTCAGGTAATAACGAAAATACTGCTGGTTCTCCAATTCTATGTCTATTTTTAGATCTATATGCCACATGTCTGAATATAAATGGTGACTTATATATACACAAAGTGCAAAAGAAATTAGACAATATACATAGACATGAACTATTTTATAAAAGAGTTAGTGTTTATAACTAATGCTTACTAAATTATTTACTTTGAAATAGTTGACGTAAATTACTTCTTTTAATATTTTACAATTTCTTGGCATCATAGAATAGACTGGCAGATCTGAAAGATACCTAATTGTTTAAGAAATTCTTTAAGATATCGTTAATATTTAGATATTATGAAATTATCTCTAATAATATCATAAGAGATAACACGAAACATATCAGAATTATGTTTATTAATATGATGGTTGTCGCTTTCTTTTATGTTTCTTCGTAACAACGATGTTACTAAGTTGGTAACTTGGAGAAGCTGCTATAATAGCTGCTATTAATACTATCCAATTCGTATTGCTGTAGTGCTAGACAGGTACACGAAACAGTAGAGTATGATCGGTTGATATATTTATATGTATGTAAGTAAAAGTTAAATACGATCAATATTTAGTTAATGTGAAATTTGAACAGTAATACTAAATTGTGAAATTAAATATTACTGTGCATGTCGTTTACTTTTTTCTTTTTATTCATGACTCATATATGGTTCAATATAAACATATGCACTGCGCACAATAAACTCATTATATCCTTCTGGATGAAGATACAAATGGTCATACTCTAGATATAAGTTACTATCGACATTAGGAATATTATCTTTCATAACAATTTTTTAATATTCAATACAGAGATCATACATACCGCATGTGTCAAATATCATTAGCAATAGAGAATCTGTGTATACTTATGTATGTATGTACGATGTATAGACACCGCGCTGCGACGTATTACATACATACGTATACATCGTACATACATACGTATAAACTGATTCCCTATGGCTAATGGTATTTGACACAACCGGTATATTGAATTACTTATGGCAAGCGCTATTTAATTGCTGTTAAATTATTGTAAAATAACTGGATTTCCTATGCTATACAGGCTCACAAAAATAGACTGCGCTTTCTTTTCAAAGTATGGATAAATTGTAAGAATCTTACATGAATAGTTATCATCAATTTATGGTTCATTTAGCGGTGATTTTGAATAAGTATACAATTTCAAACAGCGCTCGATTCGATACAATTGCGAAACGCAATGAAATTTAAAACATAATAAAAACTAAAACTATTGCTATAAAAATTTGAACAATGAATCTCATAACAGTTTCTATAAAGACTTTTATTTTTCTTTATACTGCTCATGATAATAGTAAAATATAATTACCCTTTTTGCAAGTCTTCTATGGATAAAACAAGGCTTCACAAGTGGTACAAATGTTTCTAAGAGGGGAGTGAATATGGTGAACATGACCATCGTCCTGATGCTCGAGCACACCCACAACCGATGACAATGTCAAAAAGAGAAGAAAACGGTTGTGAATTGATAATCGCCAAATCTCTACCTACGAAGTTGCTGGTGATGTTTGAACATCATTTGGCGGATACCAAGTAATTTTTTTTGATTTTCCGGGTATGAAATGTATTGCAGCAAAATGTATTCTGAAGTGTTTGAATTTCGTTCAAAATTCGTTTCAAATAGATAAAAAAAATACTGCTGACGAAATATGGCTGATAATGATATAACATGAAAACAGATGTCCAATTATAGCAGTCAAAGTTTTCTGAGGAACCAAGCTTAAGAGCTTGTCATGTTCGATCGCAATTTCAACAGCATACCATGAGTGGTTGTCACTAAGTTCTGCTGTTAATAAGAAATACTAACTGGAAATTCTGCACTGCTTCTGTGACTCAATCCGAAGAAAAGATCAGTATTTCTGACAAACAAACTCACGACAATTGAACCACAATAATGCAGCTTCTTGCATTATTGGGGGAAACACATCACCATTATGTGATCACAATCTCTCCATTTGCAAAACACACTGCACTGTAAGTTTTTCCTATTTCCAAACTTAAAGCAGCCATGAAATGATACATTTTGACAACTTTAAACTGATAAGAACCAAATTGCTGAAGGATCTATCTGCATAAGAAAAATTACGTTCCACAAGAAAAAAAAACTAGTCAAATCATTTCTTAAAGATAGTAACACAGAACATTTTCTAAATACTTCTCATAAAATAGGCTATACGTTACCTACATTGTAATATGTTCTATATCAAATTTACTTTATCAAATGTATTTATCGTCATGTTAAAAGTGTAATCCAGGCCTGAAAGCAATACATAATTAATATAAAAAAAAGACTTTCACGACCTAGCAGAAAAATGCTATTGAAAACCATAAAACAATGCCACGCGATAAGTTAAAGCGTTAATAATTGTTATGAATTTTTGAGCAGCATGTCTCCTTCACTATATAGAGCTATATAAGCTATAAATTAACATAGCCTAATTATGAACAAAATATCTTAAATAATGTTCTTTATTGCTTAAGAAATAATATGAATAACTCGAAAAGAAATTACAAAGAATTTTCAAGATACATTTAGCAAAAGCCATATTTGAGTCGTACGACATATTTTATGCTTGTAAATCATATAGTCTTCTTTTTAGTATTTTTTCGGCCATCTGAACTCTTCCAATCTGTTGCAAACAAAAATGCAGATTTTTGAAGATTTTATATGATAACCAATGTTACGTTGTTGTATTGTTGGTTATCGTCATTTTACAGACCGTGTGATTTTTAATGTCATTCCAAAATTGGGAATTGGGAGTTAAATAAGTTCAGTTCTTCATAACTTTCTTGTAGTAACACGTTTCCCGTGTATTAGTTTCCTCCAGATACCACAAAATAAGTGAATAAAAAGATATTGATGTCTGTCATAAATAACGTCTTACACTGCTAACTTGGCTGCCTAACTAAATTCGCATTTTATTACAACAAATAATATGTATATGTTTGTTGAGGCGTGTACTTGGCTAATAATAATAGTATTACTATTTTCTTTTACTGTAGGAAACTATAATTATTCACTCGCAGTTTATTAAGATATTTTGTTCAAATTTAAGTTATGTTTCTAAAGTGAATTTGATTAATAGAGACTGAACATTTGATATTGATATAATTTATAATTAATCCACAGAAGTGTATAACAGAAAAAATTTCAACCATATATTAGTTGCAACTTGCAGCACAGAAACTGATTCATTGCCATGATTAGGCGACTGATTGTCAATGCGAGTTTTGTAGTTTCCATGCTGGGGTTACGATAATATAAATATATTTTTTCCTAGGTTCGGAAAGTTTTCAACTTGTGTCCTGTGTACTTTCGAGGTCCTGTTGTTGCTAAGTCATATATGTATGTGAGCCTTAAAATCTATGGCTTATTTTTATACCTATCATAGGTATATCTAGCTACTAAACGAATTTCAACAACTAAATCATAGAAAAACTCTCCAATAATTCAGTGGTCGTTCTTGTAATTCTTAATGGAATACATTGTTTCAGTTCGAGCTATGCATAGGTAGGTAATATTTAAATTGTAGAAAATAGTTCTAGCAGTTGGAAAAACTCTGTTTTTCAAAGAGAAAGCAACAGGATCAATTACTTTTTGTACATTATTAGAATAATACTATCTAATTGTATTAAATGTGCCTTAAAATTATTTGTGTAAAGTAAATCTGACATTACACAATTTATTTCATTGATGAATTAAAACATGAATTTCAGAAATGCTAACATAAAATTTAAGGTTATGTTAAAGTTTGTGGTCAGTGACTGAGTTTTGTTTAATATAGGTATTATATATTTTCATTCAAACGAAAAACAGTTTAGTTTTAAACACTGTGAGAATTCAACATTTATGTTAAATGCATTTCCTTTTTTTAATATATATTAGTGACCTCTGAGAAACAATGCTTTCATTCAGCAGACACAACAGTTGCGCAACGGTTTAGTGATCATGTCCAGTAGACGACCGTTCACTCTGAACATGTTCAGGAGCGGCCGCCATTTTTGTGAGCGGAAAAATTCTACGCTCACTTAGTGAGCGTATTCTGTACACATGCGCCATTGATGCATTCCAAGACCAACCTAATACAAATTTTGAAGAAAGTTACTTGAAAAGTAAGATACAACAAATTAAAGGTATTGTGCAGAAATAAATGTATTGCAATATTGGAGTACACCCAGTATTTTAGTCGGGGTTGGAAAAGCCAGCCCTTACACTAAAAACTACGCCAAAACTTAATGCAGAAAAACAATTTATTATTATTGTTTATTCGGTTTAATTTATATAATTTTAACATATGGCAGCAATGAAAAATACCAGATGACAGACGATCACATAAAGGTGAGCGGTCCTGTCCAGCGAACACTCAACTGTTGTGAAGTGAACGGTTGGAGAGGAATCGGTTCCCGATCCGTCTGCTGAATGAAAGCAATGAAATATTTCTTGGCAATTTTTGTTATTGAAACGTTGATTGTAGGGACAAGTTCAAATGAAATAATATGAAGTTGTTCATATAAAAGAAAATGCCTAACAGAATTTAAAATTAAATCTTAAGAAAAACGAAATAATGCATTTTCCACCTAGGCAAAATTACGTGTTAAAAGTAAATTAAAAGAATTGCAATTGCAGCATCATTGTCTGAAAAGTTTTTTGGTCTGACGATTCCAGCTCAAGTAGAAGTGCCTTGTGGATGAATTTATCAAAAATGGCCCTCCTCCTTCAACTATGCTGAACTATGCTCTGCAGACTATTAATACACTTGATTACCTTGGAAAATCGTGCTTACAGCAAGTTTTGATTGTGGTACAGTATATGAAGAAATTGAAAAATTAGTCAGATTATTGACCGATTAAACCATTTTATAAATGTAGCATATCTCTAAAAGCTTCAGTACCTATCGACGAACAAAGTGGTTAGATATTGTGGGAATAATTACCTGAAACTACAATTTATGAGCGGAAAGACGTATAAGATTTGGTTTTAAGCAATCAGCGGTATGCTGTGCTCAATCTGGTTATTATTTTCATGATGAAGTATACCTATATGAAGCGAAATCTTGATGACAATCAGATAATACAATTTAGCGTAAAAACATCTATAATACTGGACAAAACAAACGTAGGTAATTAAAAACAATCTAAAGCTCTAAACATTGTTTTTATTTTGATCTTTTTTGTAAGTTATGAACCTTCCTAAAAACAAAAAAAAAATGCAAACTACTACCACAGTGACGAATCAAACACAAGGTACCGTTTATGTAATATTTATTCCTAGCTTTTACACACAATTAACGTTATAACCGACTGAATAAATGTCCCATCAAAAATTATAACAAAATGAAGAGAGAACATCAAATTTCTTTTAATTAAAGATTTGACGACAAATCATGTAAATATTAGAATCCTGGTAACAATCAACAATTGATGGTTCTCAGAAAAAGCCGTGGTTGCTATCCCTCCGCCATATTTGATAAATATTTCCGATACATATGATTGGATAAACGCGCAAACGTATTCCCCATATTTGCTAATTTGGTCTACATAATTATAGGGTATAGCTGTTCTGTCTATTAAATATAAGTAATACCACTTTTGAAATTTCGCAAAAATATTGCCTTAGTTTACTTGAATACTGGAAGTACCTTTAACTGATTTCAGAAACTTTAAGGAAATGTCTTGGTAGCGTACTATAGCTATAACTACAAAGTCCTTTTAATAAACACAATATGCCTGATAAAGTAGAAAGAACTTTTAATGAAACAAAATAAACTTTTAAAATATAGAATGTTGCCTGTTTTGATAACAATAAGAAAAAAACTGCTGCATTCATGCTTTGATTCTGATTCAAAAGGAACTTAATCACTGTAGGGCCATCAATATTTAAGTCTAATTAATATCTAAATTACAATTAGGCTCACTCTGTATAAAATATTGTTCCAACAAGGGACCAGTTTAATATATATGTTAGGCCATTTTGGCGCATATTTATTAAATATTATTTATATAATCTAATAAAATTTGAAAAATCAGTCACAAGGGAATTGAATAGTGTAAAGAGTAAAATATGAATCTTAATAATTTTTTATACCAAATAATCACAGCCCATTGCCTTTATTATTTATAACCCTGTGTTCAAAAGCTTAGGCCGTTATAACGCCTCCGTGTCTATAGAACAAATACATACAAAATAAAATAAATTTAAATAGCACATGATTCTATATTTATTAACTAAAACCAGTGGATGATGAGTATCTATATTATACATATATGGTTGAATTATTTTCATATTATTTGAAAATGTTGTCTTATTTGAATTATGTTTTACACGTACCCTTACGTTCTTAATCGTGCAGATATATATTTTGGTTGAAAAAGGTATTGAAAATAAAATTCTTAGACATTAGGAACTTACCTAGGTATATAAAATCTAGCTCAGACATAAATGATTCTATTTACAATTAACGAATATATGTAGTACATACAAGTATACAGGTTTACTAGTAATTCGATACCTACATTCCTTTGGTGATTTGATAGAATTGGAGGTACATACGAGTAAATTTAACAATTAGGTATTTGTATTATGCAAAACACAATGCTTTTTGAGTGATCTTAATATTTTTTGTTTATTAAATATAAGGACCTTACCTAATGTCTTTCGAGTTAGTTTTCAAAACTTTATTTGATGTCCTTTAAATTTTGTTTTCACAAAATTTGAAATACAAACTTATAAAGAAAAATGAGAATTAGCTATAGGTTTTGTTTTAATGACTAACATAGTAAATGTTGAAGGTATTTTAAAAGCATCGAATTACTTTGTACCTATATACTACACAGAAAAAGTAGAAATAATTCTATGGCCTTCTTAATAATAAGAGAATTTGAATTGAATTGCTAAGTTAGCTTTTTATGGTAATTGTAAAAAGGTTACCATTTCTCTCGATTTTACCTTTTTTTTAATTTAAAATTACATAAGGCTATTTTACACTCATCAATTTTAATTCCTGATCAAGTTATTGATGAAGAAACTGTCATCAAGTTTTTGTCAAGTTATAGTTAACGTTGGCTGTTTTACATTTATCAAGGTCTTATTCACCTTTTGTTGTGTATTAGTAGTACCAATAGAGTAAGAGCGATTGTGACAAGATGAGTATAAAAGTATAACTATATTCAAAAACGCATTTTGGAAAATTTAATACGAAATGTACCGAGCGATCATTTAAATTCTAAATTAGAGCAGGCTCTGTACGCTACGGTGTGTAGACAGCGCGATTTTTGATCAGTGCTACTGATGATGACAACTTAGTTGTTGAAATACGTATTTAGCCATTTTTGTGCTTTAGTGTGGTAAGGTGTTTTAGTGTAGAACAGGCTGTGAAATTTAAATTAAGTTGGTATATAAGTACTAATTTACAATTTGAATTGTCAAAGTGACGTTTCATAATGTTAATTAATCAATAATTGACATTCTGGACAACCTAATAAAAAAAATCCCGCCTGCTATAATTTAGAATTTAAATGATCGCGTGGTACAATGCGTGAACTTGAATAAGGTTTATGTTAACCTAACATTTTTATTTATATTGGTACCTACGCCTAAAGTTCTTGCTGAAGTTGATCAAATCTACTTGCAAAGTGCATGAAAAGACTTTGATCGTTAATATTCACAGGATCAAAAACTTGCTCAAGCCTCTAGAACAGGGTCCATTGATTTTAGTATCAGCCCGAATTAATGTTGTTAATTCTGAACGCGATCATTTACTAAGGTATCTTCTAAAGCGTCACAACTTTTAGGAATTCCATGTTTATCTTCTGGACATTCTTCCCAATTTTTTAAGTAGCACCACATTGTTAACTATTTAGTCATTCATATATACACATTCTAATCAAATATCTAGTCCAGAGTTTAGCACTGCCTGATCCAATTAATACGAACGGATTTTATCCACCATCGGTTAATATGCGAGTAATGTTCTAGGTTCAGTACTAAATGTGAAAAGATATATTTTAACTACCTATAACTATTATCAACGTGATGCTAATATTCTTTTTTACAATTGCCAGCATCTATTTATAATTGGCTATGTGTGAAATTAATCGAGTTAGGTTATGTTATCTTCTAAATCCTTGCAGCTTTCAAAAAAGTAGGCAAAATGGACAAAAATAAACAATGTTTAAAAAGAAAAATTTTTGTTATTAATGGCATATGACATTTATTATCACTTATTAATAAAAGGCTGTGGAGTTATTTCTACTTACCTATTCATAATAAGGATGCGATAAAATGCAACGATTTTCACAGATTCGGCATGTATTGGTAGATGTTATTAATTATACAGTGAATTTTTGAGTGGCTCAGCAACTGATTATAGTATAGTAATACTGATCGGTTGATTGATGTCTAGATATACTTATACATGTAATATTCTAGTGTAGGTAGGTATTCTTGGTTCGAGAAATCTATACTAGAATCGCCGAAGAGATTCAATAATAAAAGTGCGTGATCACAATTTGATACAACGTGATCAAGGCATAAAAACGGTCGGCGGCAAAGATCGTTTACATTAGGCTATTAGGTAAGCTGTAATGGTATCACAGATCGCAGTGTGTTTATTTACTCTTACGTTTCTGTTTCCGTTAAATCTCTTTTGGCTGCATTTATTCTGTTTTCATTTGAATATGCACAATTTCTTATGTAAAATACTACGACGATAACTATTTTACAGACGTGAACCCAACGTGATCTGTTCAGCGATTTGAGTATAGTACTTACTTAAATGTTTATAATTAATTAGCTTACAAGACTTGGTACTTGATTTATCTAGAAATGTACCGCTAAGAGAGTTGAGGTTAATTCTGATGTATTTGAGCAACATCAGTCTAAATAAACCACTAATGGTGCTTAATAAAATTTCAACTCTATAGGCACTAATTTCCATAATATTTTTGTAACTGACAAAATTTTTTAGTAGCTCGTAGCTCTTTGAAAAGGCGTTTGGCGGTTTCGTCACTAAAGTATGTACTAATACTGGCATGATTAGTTGTGTCTGCGAATTACGTCATTGCAAATCACGTGAGTATGACATTTGTCATTGTTGCTATATCTTCAAATTATTTTTCTGTGTTAGTAATAATCTTCTATTTAACACTCCTGGTTTTTCTGTTTACGTAATTATAATAGAAGCTTACATACTCATGACGGTCTGCTTGCTTGTACTTATCAATGAATGTAATAGAATCTTACACACTCATACCGGTATGCTCACATGTACCTGGCAATGACGTCATTGCGAAGCATATCAATTCGACATTTTTCATTGTCGCTGCAATTACTATTTACTTTTCTGTTTTTTTTTCAATAATAAAGTACTAGGTGGCGCCTGGAAACGGACGTTTTTGATCGATTCATACAGTGTCATAATTGAAGTTTGTAATACTGTGGTACTGTCACTTTGTTCCTTATTGTTTACCATTTCATTTGCAATGCAGCGGTGGACGGGAGAGCAACGTTTTTTCGCAGTGAAATAGTTTTGAAGCTGCGTGACGAGAATTTCGGCGTCATTTCCAACTTGGACGTAATGATCCAGTTCCTTCAGCCCACGCTGTGAAGACTTGGGTTAGAAAATTGAAAACAACAGGATCTGCCTTAAATAATAAGGGTCCTGGACCAAGAAAAACAGTTCGAACGCCAGAAACAATCCAAGCAGTACCCGCCGCTATCCAGCAAAGTCCACTGCGTTCGGCACGGCGATATGCTGGTCATTAGGTTTGTCGCGTCACACCATGAGCAGAATATTGGTTACGGATCTCAAATTATATTACACATTCAATTCAAAAAATTATGTAAAATTTTTTACTTGCTTGCTCTGTCAGCTGGTTTAATTGCAAATGCCTGTTTGGCCTCACTCTTCAAATAGAAGGACGCTGTCTACATATATATGTATATATATGTTAGGTTTTTGAACATAACAAAGATCCATCCACTGATAGCGATTTTTTGGCAATTGTTTGTGTCTTTTGTATCTACACTATAATGTTATCTTGTATAAGATTGATATATATGTCATCAGGATTTTATACGGCCCCACGCTGGCAAGAAATAATATAGTGTTATAAAGTACTACCCTGCTAATTAAATGTCACTCTTTATTGAATTCTTAAGCCCTACGTTGGGCGCCATAATTTAGTGTTATATTATATAACAAGTATAACTAACAGTAATGCTTTATCAATTATTAAGCCCCACGTCAGGTGCCATGATATATTATACCAATGCTATATAATACCCTTTAAGAAATAATTAGTTGTACTACTTTGATAAAAAAATCTAATAAATCCACTTTGCTTGGTAGGGAGCATAAAATAATTAATTGTACAATTTTAAAATACGTTCCATATATCTTATTACTATAAATAGCACAACCTGGCATGTTCTAGTCAAAGGTACATAAAAAAACCCATACAATTACAATTATGTTATTGACACATACATAAGAATTCCGATATGAGGATGTTCTTCTTAGCGTAACACTCTAATCTGTATTTGTTTCTTTATTATTTATTTTCACTCTTCTCTTCTTTTAATGTGAAAATTGATTTTTAGTACCCACTCATAGCATTAGAACATTTTAAAAGCCTTTGAGTTGGATGCATTTACTGTATTTATATTTATTGTTTGTAATTTTATTCGTCGGGAAATTACACTATGACGCCCAACGGGGGGTGTCATAGTACAATAACTCTTCTATATGTATGTAGTTACTGCTTCCTTCTATATTCAGATAAAATTCTATAAAGTTAAATCATACATAATATATTAACCAAATCTATCAATGTCAAATTTATTTTAAATCACTTTTTTTTTCATGATGTTATTTTGATATATCCGGAAAGACAATTTATTTTTCCGAAATTAGTCTACGGTACTTAAGACATTTAATTTTGTTCAATTCATTCACATAGAGCAGTAAATTATACTCTCTCTCTCTTTTTGTCTGAAAAAATCGTCACATTTTATCGCTTTTTTTTTTAAGAGTACCTAGTGATTTTTTTGAGGTTACCTCACTTTCTTTAGAATTACATTTTAAGATCAATTACTGCTAATAATTTAATGTGATTTTGTAAAACAAATTGTATTGTGGACCAAGAAAATCGTTGTAATGTACACTAAAGCGGCAAACTGTCAAAAAATGCGAAAAAAAAACAAATATATTCACAAAAAATATTTAATTATTATAAGCAAAGGAAATAAAATACTGAATAAACAAAGAGAAAAATGCATTGATACTTAAATACTGAATGCAAGAACTAATAATTATGAGAAAAAAACAAAAAGAAAATAGAAGTGAAACTAAACTAAAAAAAAAGAAAAGAAAGAGAAGAAAAGCAAAACGAAAATATGATACACAAACTGCATATGAATGATAAATTGTGCGTAATAAAAGTTTTAAAACACTAAAAAAATAGATTTTAACATATCTTTTTTCACCATGCTTATATGTTATTATTTAATAATATTGACTTCGAATTTGGCAAATGTATTTTATTACACGATATGTCAGAATAATAATAAACATAGAATCTTTTCTTCTTTACTTTCTTCTTCTTTTTTTCGCTATTAAAATCGAATTTATACAAAACATAATTTGAGAATTTCCCTTCATCTTTTTGAATTTCAATGACAAATTCGTTATAATATATAGTAAATAGCTTTTAAAAGTATTTTTTTAATGATTGTCAAGTATATAGTGTATAGTTTACAGAGAAATATAAAGTATCAGTATGTAAATATAAAGCCAAGATGTGGAGCTATATATTATGTTTATAATATGGATTGCGTATATGGGAGCTGCCAAAATATACGAACAAAATTATAAGATGAGTAAATCCTTGAATAATCTCAGTAATATAATTAAGTATATTTTCTGCACCATTTTTTCGGGTTAACAATTAAAAAAATAAATCGTCGCGCAATTGTTTAAATTTAATTTTTCCACCGCTCATACTCAATCGTTAAATGCTGGATTGCAACAGTCATCATTATTACGCATCTAATTACAAAGCAAAGTCGATTAGTTTTTTAAGCAAAGATTGAGTATGAAAGGTATATTTGTCATACATATATATATTTGTCACATAATGCATGAAAATAAGCTGTCAAAATGCGAACATTTTTTACATTATTTGGCATATTTTTACCAATACTAATGTTTTGAACAATTATTCCACTTATATGTATATTCTTCCAAGTCCACTAGCACAATAATAGGATTTACTCGAATATATTCTATGGATAAGTAGATTGCGTGTAGGTGTGAATACCCAGCCAACATGATCACGTCTGATTCACGTCATTTTAAGGTCATTTCTCGTCAACGACGTCATTCGCCCAAAAAGTTACGTAACAATGACGTGATTTTTGAACCCAACTGTAGCCGTAAATTATGAACGTCAAAATGACGTTAAAATCTGGTCATCCTATTCACTGTTTTATAATGCGCCTTATATATATAATTACTTATAAATAATTATGTATCTCACTTTTATTATTTTCGTTGGCTTTTTTGGGTCTCTTTGACTTAAAATACCTAAAACTGAACGAAAATATTTGAATAGTGGTTAATCATAAAAAAAAAAATATATAATTACCTAAATACATGTTATAAATAGACTTTCCCTATCGTTTGAATTTAGTAAGTTATTATTTTTGTAAATTTTTTTGTAAATGTGTTTTAATAGTATTTCACCTGAAATATGGCAAACGCTGATAAGATTTTCTCGAACTTTTTGTCTTTCAGCTGTGTATTTTTAAAAATCGCATATGTGAATTAAGTGACCAACCACCACACGTGAAGTTTACGCGGTTCCTCATCCAGCCAATCAAAGCTCAAGTTTACTTGTAATAAACCGCAATGAGAGCACGTATTTTCTTAGCCGTTTCGCTTCAGACGAACGGACACAGCCAGACACAGCCGTTTGCGAGTTTGCGATGAGTGTGGTCGTTTGTTATTACGCTTTTGCTTTGCGCCAGTTTCTACATTCAGCGTCAGGCGTTTTGTGTGTATTTGTTGTCTTCAAATTGTGCAAATTAGTAGTATTTTATAGTGTGACTTGTTTGGCTTTTTGGTAAGTACATGTTAGAGTGTTATTACAATATTGTTAATTTCTGATTTTTCGCATGCTTCATATCAAACCATTTTTTGTGTACCAAAACCTAACCTTAAAATTTGTGGTTTGATTATGTTTGATGATGAAATCTTGTAATCTCGTCTTGTCCCAGAATTCACGGAACAGGATACCACTATATACGGTCTCACCAAGCATGTAAATCTTTATAATACTGCAAAAATTTTGATTTTTCCATCTACTTTTCTTGTAGAACACTGACCTTTGTAAGCAACTTAATTATCACTATAATTGTCCCGCGAATTCTTGGGCATCCTGTATTATTGGAAAATTATTTAAAAAGTAATCCAGTTAGGTCATATAAAATGGCCTACGTTGCAGTACAGTTCATAGAGGGTGATGGCAGTGGAATTGCACTAGTTTCCAAACAGTGGTTAACGCCAAGGAAAAAGGAGGTCTATTGGCCACCATACAAAAATCAATCGCGATATAACAAGGCTTTAAGATGTGGAGATACTCCAGATGAGGAATCATGGACATTATACCCGATATCAAAATGCTACTTTGAGAATGGTATGTATTTTACTTGTAAAGATTGTAACTATATACTACATAAAAAAGAGGTTTATATAAATATTGTTTGTATACTTGTGCGATCTATTATTTTCAATACTGTGGGGTTTTCATAAAAATTTTTCGACATAAAATTTCAAACTTCAGCATGCTGTATGCTGAAAAAGAGGTCGAGTGGCTAGATAGTGAGAGCCATGTGACAATTATGCTGAAAAATGAATATATTGTAACTGTGACGTAAAATGAAAACAATGAAAGCTTATACATATTTGTATTTTGTAGATGATATAGAAAAGTCTAAACGAAAATTAAAACTTCTAGAAGAAAGTTCTGATATTCCTTCATCAGATCTGGAAGTGCAAAGAAAGAGAAAAAGAAAAGTGCCTCGACGATTCTCCTCAGATGAAAATTCATCAAGCGCTGACGACAATCAAGATAATGAACTTTCACCTCCCCCGACATTGAGTCAACACAGAACTACATCAGATAGTTTATCAAGTTGTAAGTGTTCGGTAAACTTTTTTTTTCTATATTCTTTTAAATAATTTATTAGGTTCTAATGCGTTGAATAACAACAACACTAAGTTGTCACAAAATTATTATTCATCAGTGCAGTTAACCCCACCGAACCGATCTTTTGGATTACATCTGACCCCACCTCGAGAATATATAACTTCCACACCGTCTTCAAGCAGATCTAATGAATTTCCTTCAACACCGCAATCAGTGCAATCTTCTGAATTAGCTAATTCAGGTATTTAACCGTTGCTGTTTCATATAGTCCTGTACTATTTCTTACAGTAAATCTCTGATAAAATGTACTAACTTAAAATTATTTTATAGGAGTTAATCACAACAGGCTTATAATAATTCTTGCCCAGTTACAAGAACAAAATAAAGAAATACTGAAAATATTGAAACACCAGAATCATACACCACAACACATTTTAGCTGATAATATACCAGTGCAACTTCCGATAAAATCTGAAGAAGATTTAAAAAAGCTTGAAAGATTTCTTGAAAATCACAATGATCTTGTTGCTTTGGTAAGTAAAATGGTAACAACGATATTTTTCAAATTAACAACATTTTGTTTTAATAGAGCTTGTATTTCTCTTCTTTGGGGGGGAGAGAAATTACCTCACAAACAAATAGTATACTAAGACACTTGCTATCTGACGACGTTGCCAGTGGATACAGTTTCAAAGGGACTAGAAATGATAAACAAGCATTCAGAGATCTTAACTTGAATAAAGTTGTTATTCGTAAGTATTTTGGAGTTGTTTTGTTATTGTTTATAAATTACCATTTACTTTAGGAGCAGTTAAATTAAGTTCAACCTCAGCAACTGAAAGAGACATAGAAAATACAATCAAAACTTGGTTGAAGCATGCCCCACAACGAGCCAAAAAAGCAAGAATGAATATTAGAAATAATTAATGTAATTTTCGTTTGTAATACACTTTTAATTGGTAATGTAAAATGTCGCGACGCAGACAAAAAGAGTTTGTTGGAAAAAGGCAGTATTATCGAAGGTTGGCCGAAACTGCTAAAAATTTGAGATCAAGTTTAAATACTCGGGTGGAAGAACATCATTCAGAGAATAAAAATTCAAACATTTCTCAGATCACGTTTATTTCTTCAAGTACTGTAAGTAGTAATTTTTCTATTTTTGATGAAGATGCAACTTCTGATTTATCAAATAACTATTGTTTTAATGTACCTGAGAATGTTTGCGTTATTCCCTCTGAATCGCCAAGCAGTTCTGACACTGACTGTAACGAGACTAATCTTGCTGTACAACTTAGACATTGGGCTAGTGTTCAACATAATATTTCTCGCTCAGCATTGTCAGATCTGTTGAAAATTTTGTCACCACTGCATTGTGATTTGCCTACAGACAGTCGAACTTTATTGAGAACTCCTTCAAATCAAACTGTTCAGAAGTTGGATAACGGGGATTTTTTTTACTTCGGGTTTTTAAATAGTTTAATATGTTGCCTAAATAAACACAAGAACTTAAACTTGTCAGGCATTAGTTCTCTTAAAATCAGCTTTAATATTGATGGCCTTCCACTTTTTAATAGCTCGAAGGTGCAGTTTTGGCCAATTTTAGGTGTTATAAAAAATTTCAAAAGTAGTCCCTTTGTAATTGCTATCTTTTGCGGTGTAGCTAAACCTAAACCTTTATCTTCTTTTTTACAAGAATTTGTAGATGAAATTTTAGAAGTACTAAATAATGGTATCAAATTTAACAATAGGAAATATGATTTAGAAATACATAGTTTTTGTTGCGATATACCAGCTAAAGCTTACATTAAGTGTACAAAATCTCATAATGGATATTCGTCCTGTGATAAGTGTATTGAGCCTGGAGAGTACCATGGTAGAGTAATTTTCAAAAATACTTCGGCACTAAAAAGAACTGATTATTCATTCAGACTTCAGTTAGACGAAGATCATCACTTAGGTGAATCTCCTCTAGTAAGACTTCCGATTGATTTCATTGCAGATTTTCCAATAGATTACATGCACTGTGTTTGCCTAGGGGTTGTAAAGAAAATGTTAAATACTTGGCTTACTGGATCACTTAAAGTCAGACTAGGTAACAGAATTACTACCTTAATTTCTGAACATTTGATTTCCTTAAAAGAGTACATTCCTTTAGAATTTAATAGAAAACCTCGTTCGCTGGATGATTTGGCAAGGTGGAAAGCGACGGAACTGCGAACGTTTATACTCTATGCTGGTCCTTTAGTTCTTAAAAGTCGTCTTAAAGATGCTGTTTATAAACATTTTTTGCTATTGCACTGTGCAATAACAGTGCTCATTTCTGATCATCATATTGCAAAATTCTCTAAAGACGCCAAAGAAATGCTAGATATATTTGTTTCACATTGCGAGTTTTTATATGGATTAGAGTTCTTTGTAATTAATGTACACTTGTTATCTCATTTGTACGACGATGTTCAGAAATTTAATTCTTTAGACAATTTCTCAGCATTTGAATTCGAAAATTTTTTAGGTCAACTAAAGAAACTTGTCAAATCTCCAAACCGGCCACTTCAGCAAATTTATAATCGATTGCATGAAATTAATAACGTCAAAACAAATAACCAGGATCATTTATACACAACGAAACATTACATTTTGAACATTATTTAGGACCACTACTGCATTCTCATACAGATAGCTTCAAACAGTTTAAAAAAGCTTGTTTTGAAGATTTTACCCTTACAGTTTATTCATATTCTTTTGCCAACTGTCATTGTCTCATTGATAACAAAATCATTCAAATACACAATATTCTAAAAAATGCCGAAGGTGAAATTTTTATTTTAGGCAAAATATATTTATCCTTTTCTAATTTTTACTCGTATCCGCTGCATTCTTCTTTGCTTAATATTTATGAAGTTAATGATTTATTGTTATCTGATTACCAATTGTATTCCGCTAGTTTAGTTAGGACTAAGTGTTTTTTGTTACCAGTTGACAAAAATAGATGGGTTGTATTTCCACTAATACATACTTTATAAAGTTTTGTCACCATTAATTACAATTTAATATATTGTGTTATTACAAAGACTGAGTTTTTGTATTTTGTATTTTTTAAATAAATTTTTTCACATAAAACTGGATTTTTATTCTTGTAATAGAGTAGTCACTAAATGGTACTTTTTTCGACATACATGACGTCTAAGATTCGTCTATAAATCACGTCATTGGGCTGTGACATTTGGCCGTCATTTTTACGTCAAATTAACGTCACTTTAGAAGGACATATGCCGTAATGTGTGACTAAATATTCACGTGAATTTGACGTGTCTTTGTTGGCTGGGTATAAGATTTTGTGACAATTTTGTAAGCCCCACGTATATATGATATTTATTAAATTTAGTTTAGATTCACTTATGCAAACGGACAAAATAACCATAAAGTATATCTTATATATACAGCAGATATTTTCAGTATATAGATCTCTTCAAATGACATCTTGACCCTTTCATCACTAAATTAGAAACAGACAAGCGGAATATTAAAAATAATTAAAGAGATTCATAGTATGGCCGCGATGTCTGTGTCTAATCTATTTTTTTTAAAAATATATGCATAATTTAATTATATATAAGACAGATCCTCAGGTCTATATAAGAGAAAGATATCCGTATTTTCTTTTTTTTTTTAATTTCTAGGGCACAACTACACCCTGTGATAATCCTATATACTATTAACTGGCTACTTTTTTTCAATCTAACAATAACGCTAAACTTAGCATCTAAAACTCTTGCGACATCACTAAGAAATACTAACTGTATATAACGGTGTGTAGATTATGTTACGTCATCGCATCCGGAGGAAAAAAGCATTCTTTTCCAGCAATCTTCTCCGATTACATTCTCGAAGAAATGTTTTATGCGAAAAGACAATAGAAAAACACTGCAAACCACTCTTCTCTCGGTGTCGTGTGTATTTGTTATGTGTGTGTCACATCGTCGTGAGCTTTTGGGTAATATAAATGCAGCGATGAAACCACAAAATCTCAACACTTTTCTTTACATGAGTTAAAAATGTATCAATCATCATTATAAATGTTATTACTATCTTTAACTTATCAAAAAAGAAAGAAGAAATGCGTAAATCTTACATAAAATTAGACACGATATCAAAACTTATCGTACGCTTAAATATTAAAGCCATCCAATACTGAACGCAAATACACCTACAAAAAAAAAGTATGATACTTGAGACGTAATAGTAAGTAGAAGACATTGATCCTAACTGTAGTAGATAAATGAAACGTAAAGTTAAACATAACAAAATTAGACACTAACATAGACAAATATCGTAATAATAATAATTATACATATAAAAAAATCTAACTAGTTCATACTGATTTGTCATCTTACTGAAATACATAACCTGCCGAATTTTTTTATATTTATATATAATATATATATATTTATAAATAAGCGCTGCGTCAACTAGCTACCATATTGTTATTATCGTAGCTGCTGGAATGAATACTGAGAAATGATTGTAAGATTAGGGGTTCCATCATTATATGCTGGATTTTGAAAATGAAACCCTCAAGTGGTTGGACTCTGACAGTTGATAATTATGCATCTTGATCAGAGCCACGACCGCTTCGTCCATGCTGGGTAATTGTATTAACGCCATCTTCCGGTCTTTTCTGTAAAGAAACGTTCTAATGTAATATTGTACAATAAATATAAAAATAAGTGGACTAGTCACTAGTTAACAATCAGAGCTGGGCGATAAGGATTACGATTATCACATGATTACGTTTACAGTAATCTTTATATAAAAAAACGATCTTAGATTACGATTGAGCAATCGCAATTTTGAAAAACTTTAAATTATGATTACTGTAATCGTAATCTAAGTTCATTCGATTACCTTAATTGTAATACCGTTTTCTTTAAATATAAAATTTACTGTAATCGTTGGCAAGTATTACTGCTCTGGTTGGGATGCTTTTTTTTAATTTCTGGTTTGTTTTAGAAACTTCTTTGTTTGATTGATTTTCTTATTTTTATTCGGATAATTATTGCCTTGATAGATAACGTGTACAATTTAAGTTCCATCGACGAACAATTACAGCAATCCTAATATCAAAAATTTTTGAATGGCGATTAAATCAATCGTGATCCAAGCCGCAATTATACCCGCGATCCCTATCGCCCAGCTCTCCTAACGATTCACCCAGTGAAAATAAATAATATTGTTAAAACAATTAAAACTATTCATTCGCCTGGGCATGCTTCCAATAAGACGATCTACAGACTTCTGAGGAAGCTCATTTCGTTTTACAGGAGTAATCATATCAAGCCTTTTACCTATCTCTATGGTCGACAACAGCTAAATAAATAATCATAGTAATAATAATAATGTATTAACTCAGTAATGTATAAACACAGATAATATGAGATATACAGGGTGAGTCATTAGTAGCTGCTTCTTTGATTGCTCTTTTGTGTATTAAATAAAAGAAAAAACAATTAGTGGAAGATTCATGGTTGCTTGGGGCGAATATTCTAAAAATACTTTAAGTTCTGACGCACTTCCGATTTCAACGGAAATGCATGAAATTTAATTTTTTTAAATGACTGCATATATTGGATTTTATAGTACTGTTTTAAATTGTCTATTTAACTATTTTTTCTTTTTCAAAATTGAGCCAATAGTTTTTGAGTTATTAATTTTTTTTGGAAATTTTTGACGAAAACACTTGTTCAGAAAAAAAAACATTTTTTCATTGTTTTTAAAAGTAAAACCATTAACTTTGGTGGTGCTTGTAGCAAAGACAATTCTGCTTCATTTGGTATAAGTTGCACTCGACAATATCTCAAAAAACTTTGTTTTCTCAAAGCCTACTTCCTGAAATTTCACATACCAAACACTGATTTTTTTTAAATGGAACACCCGGTATTTTATTGTGGCATTTTGTTCCCTCTTTATTCTCTATCTTTTGTAATTTTTGAGATAATCACTATAGGAACAATTAGCGGTCAAATAAAGAACTACGAGTGCTGTTCTATGATCCCAAATATTCGTCCAATAAAGGCTGGAATGCGACCGACTGCCTGAGTCAATTGTTAAGGAATAAATTATTCTTATGAAGAGTTAATAGATATGATTGACGTTTTGGGTGACTCTGAAAGAAACTCTTTGCTAGCATCCAGACTTTATGCACAGCGACCCCTGGTAGAAGTCAACCGAAGCCAGAAACCTTCGAAAATATAAAGGAACGGTTTGAGTGAACAGAATGTACTGAAAATAAAAAAAAAGAGCTGAAAAATCAATAACTGGTGAGGATAAGACGTTTATGGTACTTGCGAGTGTAGTCGGAACACCTCCATACTATACTCCATTCAGTCTAAGAATAAAGCATTGGGAAAGATAGGGCTTAAAATAAACGTTTGTGATTGGTTGAAATCGAGTGTGCATTTACACCGGCAAAATAATCGCATTTAGCTCGTTCTGTCAAAAATTTGTTTACTGACAGTTTTGTTCAAAGATTTTGTCGATTTCCGTATTTTACATAGTTATTTGTTGTTAATATTCTTAAAAAATAGTTCTTCTTAGAACTCGCAAGTGAAATATTCATTTGTTAAGGTATTTTATCAATTTCGTTAACTTTCTTTTCGTAATCGCTAATATTCTATAGTATGGCGGAAGCAGTTTTACCAGGTCCTTCAAAAAATCGTAAAGGGAAACACATAAGATCTGGACAAAGGCAAATGGCTTATAATGTGTACATTAAGGATAAAAACAATATGTCTAAAACAGCTGCAGTCAATCAAACAGCAGAGGAAGTGGGTATTAATAGGAATACAATGTACTGCATTATTAAAGAAATGGAATTATATGGAGTTCCAATTTCTCCTCCAAGAAAAAGAAATTATCGTCATACTTACAATAAATTTGATGAAGCACAAAAAAGTACAATTAGACGACATGTGCATTCCTTTTTCTTGAGGAATGAGTTACCAACTTGTATAAAAATGTACGTAAATGTCAAAATATAATGATATCAGATATGTATATCCCTGCTATCCATCTGACAGTAAACATATGTTTTACTTGTTTTCAAAATACAAAGTTCATCGTGTGTAAACTGTGCTCATATTGTAGCGCCATCTACTTTATTCTTAGACTGAATGGAGTACTACGAAAATTAATCGTCAGTTAGATGTAAGTCAAATTTGAGAATCCAGAATAATTAGGAAATATGTAATTCATCTGTAGCATGTTCATATACAGGGTTAGATGAAAGAAATTTTCAGAATCGCTCACATTTTTGTCAATGGGCAGCAGATAAATTATCCTGGCTTTCTCAATTTTTTGTTGTTTACCGACAAAGTCACTTTCTATTAAAGTGAATACGTTCATCTTCACAATTTTCGTTATTATAACACATAAAAACCCTCACTTTATCACACCTGCAAACTTTCAAAATCGTTGGTAATTAAATGTGTGGGGAGGAATAGTGGGTAGTTACATAATTCGACCTTATTTCTTTGATAATAATGTTAATGGAGGGGAGAATCTTCGCTTTCTACGGACGGGTTTTCAAAACATTTGAAGACATCTTCAAATATGTCAGTAAACATAACTTATTTTTTTTTTTTGGTTGATAACCAGCATTGTAAAAAATTAAATACTGCCGGAATTAAAAAATTGAAATGCGATGCTCTTCATTCTGTTAAATTATTACTTTTTGGATAGTTGGATTTAACATTTACTTTGTTTGCAGTTTACTAAGGAAGTCGGGTCCGATTCCTGCCTTCCATTGGTTGAACGAATATTTTGGTGGATAGAACAATAGCGCTCGTAGTTCTTTAATTGACCGCTAATTGCTCCTGTAGTGATTACATCAGAAATTACGTAGATACGTATAGGACAGTGGCGGCTGGTGAGCGCGTTTTGGCGGTGCAGTTGCGTGGACGGGACTGGTTCGTTTGTTGTCGGTGATATGCTCGACATCTGGGAGTACATCGCCGATAATGGGCGAGTCGGTCTTGTCTGTGTCGCTCCTCATGCCCCGAGCCGCCACTGGTATAGGACATTGTTAACAAAAATGAAAGAGAATAAAAAAAGGAACTAAATGTCTCAATAAAATACTGGGTGTTCCATTTAAAAAGAATAAGTTTTAAGTATGTAAAAATTTCAGGAAGTAGGCTTTGAAAAACAAAGTTCTTTGAGGTATTGTCGAGTGTAACTTATACCAAATGATGGATAATTTTCTTGGCTACAAGCACCACCAAAGTTAATGTTTTTACTTTCAAAAACAATGTCGAAATGATTTTTTTCTGAACACGTGTTTTGGTCAAATATTTTCAAAATAAATTAATAACTCAAAAACTATTGCCTCAATTTTGAAAAAGAAAAAACAATTGAACAGACAATTTATTAAAGTAGTATTAGAAAGTCCGGTGAAACCGGAGGCGCGTCAGAGCTTAAAGTATGTTTACAATATGCGCCACAAGCAACCATGAATCTTCCACTAATTGTTTTTTCTTTGATTTAAAACACAAAAGAGCAATCGAAGAAGCGGCTACTAATGACACCCTGTACAATTGAAATAATCTTTAGATGCTACTAAACTTTGCCGATGTGTCTAGGATAGTCGATCATCGATATCGATACCAAGAAATAGCACGTGATACACACATGTGAGTATTACTTTTAATTAAATCTTTTGCACTGACGCCAACTTGAGAGTATGAGGTGCCTGAAGTTGGCATCATAACTTCCGACACAAAATTTAAATTTAGCGTAAATTCTTTCCATCTACTATGCGCCCTCCATATATGAAGAAAAAACACCGGCGCATTCATTTTTAACAAGTTATAAACATATTTTTTTGCTGCACACTTGTTACCAACACCACAACTAACGGCAAAAAGACTCAGTTTAGTATAAATTCGCGCACGCCCAATATGCGTGTGTTATCGATATCTGAAGAAAAAATACCGACGCATTTATTTTGAATAAAATTTTAAAGAAAAATATTTATGGAGTGTTAAATTTATAAAAGAACCACAACGTGCGGCGTAGATTTTCTTAAGTCTGTTTTACATTTGTCAATTAATTCAGGAATTCATTCATGAATTAATTCGTGAACGAAAACTGATGAATGTAATACAAAAATCGACATTAATTCGAATTCATGTATTAATTGGTGAACAAATGCTCTAAAATATTGTAATATAGTAAGTTTTAGTAATTTTTACATTTTTATGTTAGATACCCACCGGCTGCACTGACCAATCAGCACTCACTGTTTATTAGGTACGTCCGTGTTGTGCGTATAAGGAGAATTATTAAATTATTAAAGATATTCATAATCAAATTCATTAGTTTATTAAGTGTAAGATGATTCAAGATCATCAAATTGTTGGTATACAAATTCATGGTTTAATTCATGAATTAATCGACAAATGTAAAACAGGCCTTAGAAATGGCATACACATGCACCCAGTATTTGAAGAAAAATCGCCGCCGCAATTATTTTTTCAAAGTTATAAACAAAAATATGTCTGCAGTGTAAAATTTACGCGAGGACCACAATTTCCGAAAACTTTTTTTTTATTAGAAAGTGCTTGTGCTCACCAGTATGTGCCGACTAGGCGACCGAGTCGGTCGCCGACTCGGCACAAACCGCTGTGTTCATCGCTCTAAACTGAACGATTTTTTTCATTAGAGTTCAGCAAAAAACAACAGAAACATTTATTGTTTTCTTGCTATTACTACTCATTTACCACTCTGAACACAGTACACAATTGTACAACATTTGGTTAAAAGATATATTTCTACTCGAAGTTTCGTTTTGTCTTTGTCATCTAGTATTTTTTATATTTTAAGTCTTACAGATTCTGTGAATCTGTAAGACTTAAAATATAAAAGAATATAGAAGATATTTGAGGCCTAGAAGTCACTAATTTCAAACATTTTCTTTAGTACTAACATAAAATTCTTTTTTGTTTTCTAATTACATACATAATTATAATATTAATATATAATAAGCAATAATAAATGTTAAAAACATATTGTTAGCAGGTCATTTATTATAATAACGGTTTTTTAGTAAGCTTGCTATTGGTATGAGTTGAGGAACTCTCCCATATCACTGCTCAACACTGATCAGAAGCATTTCACCTGCATTAACAAGTAAAAAATAATAATATACGGCAGGTCGGCATACAGTGTGAAAATAATGCCCGATAGTCGGGCAATAAGAATTTTTTATGAAGTGACACGACTTGCCAAGTGTTTTCATACATATTTTAGAGGTTGAATGAATATACGATTCTACATATGTTCTATACATATTTATTAAGCATATATTATTATATTGCATCTCCAAATCAAAATTTATGGCTGACCGAGAAAATAAATACATATACACTCAGTGATGTAGTAGTCAATTTTGAATATACAGGTTGTTTCAAAGGTAAGATGACGGATACAATATGGTCACAGCCAGATTATATAACAATTAATATTTGTTTTATACATATTTATTAATGAAATATTTTATACACCATTCCATTTCGAAATGTATGGTATTATAATGTAAGTATAATACTTCAAGCCTGTATAAGACATTTAAGAATTTATCATGACAAGAGATTTAATATTTTAATGTAAAGCACCTTCCAATGAAAGCAGACTTGTGGCATACTTTTATGAAATCGAATAAAATCAGTACTCTTGAGCACACTTAACTTTTACTTTCTTATACGTAGTATAAGGAAGTATTGTGATGATGAAAATTTTCGACCTCGAGATTTTTGCAGATGTCCACGTTTTGAGGTCCCCTGATACCAAAAAAGTGGTTTTTAAAAAATGTCTGTGTGTCTGTGTGTCTGTGTGTGTGTGTGTGTGTGTCTGTGTGTGACCACGATAGCGGTCAAACCGCTGCAGATATCAATTCCAAATTTTGTATTTACGAATATAATCTCCCTCTTGAGAACTGATTAGATTTTGAGCAAAATCGGCAGACCGGAAGTAGTAATTTACTTCAGTGAAAAAATCGAATTTTGCAAATATTTCGTCAATTACTAAGTTTAAACAAATTTATAAAGAATTCAAATGTACTCAAAATTAAATTTGAGAAAAATTGTTTTAATAAAGTTTTTCGAAATTCCTACCGGAAGTAGGTCTTTTACTCTTATCGAAAATCAGTTTTTTGCGAATATCTCGCAAGTCATGCTTTCTAGGCAAGTACATTAAGAGTATAAAAGTATTTAGAACATACTTTTAAATATCTTTTGTATAAAAAAAATTTCAAAATTCAGACCGGAAGTACCACTTTTACTCTTATCGAATAGCGATTTTTTGCAAATATGTCGTAAATTATGCATTCTATATATATTTATGAAGAGTACAAAAGTATTTAGAGTTGGATTTGGAATATTTTTTGTATAAATGAAATTTCAAAATTCGGACCGGAAGTAACACTTTCATACGTATAAGAAAGTCGTGTGGTGGCCACACCTAATTTTTTCATTAGCTAAGACTGGAGATCTCTATTTGACATAAATTTTAAAATACATGTTCACGTATCATGGATTTTTAAATACATTGATAACCGGATATTTTAGAATACACCGGACTTTCATCATTCATAGGTTTTTATGGATACCCAGATAATTTATTTTATGGATCCTTATGCATACATATAATTTAAACAACACGTATATATACACACATACATAACTATATATTAAAATCCGATCACTACAACCAATATATACATATTATTTGTACATATAATACAAAAAAATCATGATATAACCAAACTTGTTGATTCATACTAATTGAGTAAAATTTGTCTTTCCTTGTTTAGCGTCACTCTATTATAACATAAAAAAAAGTGTCGATATTATAATCGAAATTGATGATTGAAAAAGAAAATGAAAATAAATACATATACACTCAAGTACTGAGTGACGTTAATCAAATTTTAATATACAGGGTGTTTCAAAGGTAAGAGACGGATACATACACGGTTTTAAAATACACAGGGTTTTTATCATCGGTTTTAAAATACCAGGGTTCTCGGAAATTAATTGTTCATATCTTTGTAGTTGTTAAATTTAAAATTATTACACGTTAGTTAATGGAGGCTGATATTTAAATTGATTATACATTGGGAAGACAAGGGTAAGAGGTGGAACGACTGTCCAGTTCTAAACCTTTAACATTATAAACAACTTAATACTCAATATAGTTTTTTTAATTCTAACTTAGAGCTATTAGTTACAAAAAAACTATATGTTTAATTAGATTTAGTATTTTAATGTAAATCACCTTCCATTTTGAGAGCAGACTTGTAACATACTTTTATAAGATTAAATAAAGTCAGTACTCTTGAACACACTTAAATTTCATTAGTTAAGACTAGAGACTCCTATTTCACATATATTTTAATACACATGTTCGTGTACAATACACGGATCGACATTGAAACCCCATATATTTTTAATGAATTATTAATTTTTCTTTAACTATATTTTTATAATACCTTAAATTAGTAGATGTCTTGGATACTATTAATTCGAGGATGATTGTCTAGACCGCGGGAGGAACAGAGCGAACATCAACATTCCTATAGATCTTTTGAGTGACTTATATTCTATATTAAATTGGAAAAACCTCCCTTTTTCTATTTCCTTTACAACCTTTCCATTCCAATTCAACTCTGGGGGGGTTGAGAGAACACCACTATTCGACACTTACCCTTCGGTTATACCGTGTGTTTGAGGACATTAGTTGATTTAGGGATATCTGGGAAACATGAAAAGAAAAATCTGCGAAAATGTTCTCGTTGTAACATCAATAATCTCTATCACTTTTAACTGAAAACTTTAAGGATTTTTTATACTCTATTAAGGTTAAAATAAAATCCATTTCATTAATATTATTAGCAAATATATCCTGTATTGAAAATAATAAATGACTTTTAATAGACATTTCTTCTCATATATTTTTTACTTGAGTAGTTATAAGCATAGTTTATTATATATATATAATCATATCCCTTTTCCCATTAGAGTATCGGGGTTTTGCTTTTGAAAACCAAACTTGTTGATTCATATCTCTAGATTAGTGCTAGTTTAACAGGTCAAATATACAGTTTAGACATTTATCGTCATTATTCATAATAATATATACACTCTTATTTTTATTGAACTTGGGAGATCTATATATATATATATATACATGTGCATATATATAATTAAATTTCTTGGACGATTTAGAGGTCAATACTAATTTCAAATTAATTTAAAATTAGTTTAATTGTTAATTAGGTAATTTTTAATCTTTAAAAATTACCCAGCGGTCCAGGAATCGAACCCGAAATCTCCTGATTACTAGTCAGGTGTGTTATCCACTACACTACCACGGGCTTTCGGTCTTGACTCCTTTAATTGTACTGATATACATATACATATACATATAGCAAGTAACAGATGGAAAGTATTGCTGGTATACCAGCGTATATAAGCACCGAAACGTCCATGTGCTGTATATGATAAGTAATTCTAAATTTTTCTTGACCTTATTCACATATTCATGTGCATATATATAATTAAATTTCTTGGACGATTTAGAGGTCAATACTAATTTCAAATTAATTTAAAATTAGTTTAATTGTTAATTAGGTAATTTTTAATCTTTAAAAATTACCCAGCGGTCCAGGAATCGAACCCGAAATCTCCTGATTACTAGTCAGGTGTGTTATCCACTACACTACCACGGGCTTTCGGTCTTGACTCCTTTAATTGTACTGATATACATATACATATACATATAGCAAGTAACAGATGGAAAGTATTGCTGGTATACCAGCGTATATAATATATATATAATATAATATAAAAATTACCTAATTAACAATTAAACTAATTTTAAATTAATTTGAAATTAGTATTGACCTCTAAATCGTCCAAGAAATTTAATTATATATATGCACATGAATATGTGAATAAGGTCAAGAAAAATTTAGAATTATTTATCATATACAGCACATGGACGTTTCGGTGCTTATATACGCTGGTATACCAGCAATACTTTCCATCTGTTACTTGCTATATGTATATGTATATGTATATCAGTACAATTAAAGGAGTCAAGACCGAAAGCCCGTGGTAGTGTAGTGGATAACACACCTGACTAGTAATCAGGAGATTTCGGGTTCGATTCCTGGACCGCTGGGTAATTTTTAAAGATTAAAAAATAACCTAATTAACAATTAAACTAATTTTAAATTAATTTGAAATTAGTATTGACCTCTAAATCGTCCAAGAAATTTAATTATATATATGCACATGAATATGTGAATAAGGTCAAGAAAAATTTAGAATTATTTATATATATATATATATATATATATATGTGAACAATCTTTAATTCAACTCCAACCAGAATGATTCCCCATAAACACATCTAACTTATATCTATATCTGACAACTGATCATAAATGCAATGAACATAAATTCATGAACAACTTATAATAAATAAAAAATCCATAATAAAAACAAATATATATATACTTACATTATATATAAAGAAGTATCACACACTTAAATGTGTAAAGTTTACATTACTAATTACTTAAAATTGTGCTGAATAGAAAGAGTTAATTAGATATACGAGCTATTTCAATTATCTTGTTAGAAAGTATATTAACAAGCTAACGTCAAATATTTGTATGCGTTAATGATTGTACCAACAGTATTATTTATTAAATGTCTTACAATAGGGGAGGTTGTTGTACCTTGGGACGCATGTACCTCGGGACAAAAATTATACTGTTGCCATCTATGATCGTGAGGCAAAAATTCTTAGACATTACGTTTAAATGTAACACAATCCTTATGCATCTTGGTCTGTTTCCATGACAGCGGTTAGTAAGAACGCATGTGTGAGATTTTATGTTTTGGTGGCAAGAAATTTACTTTTGAGGATTTCTGACCAAGAGTCTAACAGCTGAAATATACAACATTGTGAAAAATTATTCATGTAAGTAGATACTTCATTTTTTGCTGATTGTTATGGCCACAACTTAAAAATGTGATGGCTAACCTAAAAAAAATTATTACAACTTTGCCACTACGGCTTCAAACTTGTACCTCGAGACAGGAATTTGCATGTACCTTTGGACTGTCCCAAGGTACATGCACATACATTTTTGATTAATTATTTTAGAAGAACAGTAGTTTGTGACTGTTTTTATTTATTTTAGCAATATGCCTCGAAGTAAAACCGGAAAAAAACGCGAAGCTATCAACGTGGTTGGTTTTAAAGCAGCAGTAAATGATGTTCTGACTAACAATATAAGCCTGAGAGATGCTTCAAGGCTCCATAATATTGCTAGATCTACTTTATCACGTCATATTCAATTGCATCGTGAATCTGGAAATCAAACTTTTAATTATGTAGCGACAAATGCTGTAAAAAAAGTATTCTCTGAAGAGGAAGAAAAGCAGTTAAGAGAGTATTTAGAGTTCTCAGCTCGACTGAACTACGGTTTAAACAAACAGCAAGTCCGAGAGTTGGCTTTTCAGTATGCTTGTGCAAATAAGAAAGTACTGCCTGATAAGTGGAGGGAAGAAAAAAAAGCCGGCAGAGAGTGGCTTAGGTGCTTCCTAAAGCTTCATTCACAATTGTCATTGAGAAAACCTGAGGCCACCAGTTTGTCGCGCTCCACAAGTTTCAACAAAAAAAATGTCGAAGAATTTTTTTCGAAACTTAAAGTCTGTCTACAAAAATACAAATTTGCTCCACAAAATATTTACAATGTAGATGAGACTGGTAATACCACAGTTCATGTTCCACCGCGTATCATAGCTCCTAAAGGAGTAAAACAAGTTGGGTGCATGACATCAGGTGAACGTGGTATTAACGTAACTATGATAGCTGCTATAAATGCCATAGGAAACCATGTACCACCAATGCTGATTTTCCCACGTGTTCATTTCAAACAGCACATGTTGAACGGGGCGCCTCCAGGAACTGTTGGGGCTGCAAATCCTTCAGGTTGGTCTAATGAAGAAAAATTTCTTGAGTTTATGAGACATTTCATTGAGTATGTGAGGCCCACTAAAGAAAATCCGGTCCTGTTGGTATTCGATAATCATGAGAGTCATATTTCAATCCCCGTGATTGATCTAGCAAAATCCAACGGCGTGGTGTTACTTACATTCCCTCCACATACATCGCATAAGCTACAACCATTAGACCGAACCGTATTTGGTCCTTACAAGACTTATTACAATCTAGCTAGTAATGAGTGGATGTTGCAAAATCCAGGAAAACCTATTTCGATTTACCAAATTGCTGAAATCGTCGGAAAGGCCTACCCAAGAGCTTTTACTCAACAGAACATCACTAAAGGATTCTCAGTAACAGGCATTTATCCTTTCAATGCTGAAGTATTTGGTGAAGACGAATTCTTGAGTGCTTTTGTAACAGACCGACCGAACATTGAATTATCAAATGAAGAACAGGAACAGTTTACAAATATTGATGAACCTGGACCATCCCATCAGTTTCAGAATGTTCCAAGGGAGCAAAAAAATGATATTGTGTCACCCCAAATGATCAGGCCGTATCCCAAGGCTGCACCGCGAAAGACCCAAAGAGGCCGAAAAAAAGGAAAATCAAGAATATTAACGGAAACTCCTGAGAAAAATGAGCTAGAAGCAGAATATTTAAAAAGAGAAACCAAAAAATCAAAAAATAAAATTCAAAAAGTAAAGAGGAAAGTTTTGCAAGAAGAGAGTTCCGACGATGACAACATTGAAATACTTACTCAAGATTCTAGTGACGATGACAATTACTTAGAAAAGTTAGTTGAAGAATCAAATCTTGAAATGGAAATGGAAGAGCAATTAGTAGGAAATTACCCAATGTTGGAAGGTGATTTTGTCTTAGTTGAATTGAAAGGAAAGAAGTCTGTGCGACATTACATAGCCGAAATAAAAAAGAAATTAGAGGAAGGAGTTTTTGAGGTTGTGTATCTAAAAAAAATTATGAATAGTAACAAATTCGTAAGAAATGAAGAAACATACGAACTGTGCGATTCAGATATACTGAAGAAATTGCCACAACCACAAGTAGTTGGTGGTTCAGGGCGTCGAATGGAACAGTTTATCTTCCCATTAAACTTTCTGTCTTATAATATGTCATAAATAAGAATACATTACGCACTTTACACCTATTTAAATTTTTATTTATACATTTAGTTTTAGTGTCCCAAGGTACAAATTGTGTTGTCTCGGGGTACAACACCCTGTTGTACCTCGGGACAATTTGCTGATATCAATTACGTGTATGATATCATTATCAAAATATAAAATAAGCCCATTTGCAAAAATTAATCTGAAAGAGCATAAGTCATTGGATTTCAGTGTTGTTGCAGAATTTGTTTACCTTGAAAATTGTCAAAGAAAAAAATTAACCAAATAAATTGTCCCAAAGTACAACACTTTCCCCTACTAATTGTTCTAATTTCAATCAATCAGAATATTGTTTTATGAACCAGTTAAATAAAAAGGATTAAATCATACTTATATTCATATATTTATTTAGAGAGAGATTTACTTGTCCAAATATAAGTACTTTAAGGTAAAATGAATGGAGTTGACATTGTAATTTCCATAAGAACAATAATTTAAAATGTGCAAAAGAAAATGTCTATTTGTTATATCACTGGTTTATAAAATAATAAAACATAATATTTTTTATTATTTAAAACTTTTAACATATTTACATTATATTCTATAACTGTGTAAAACTATATTTCTGTGCAATGTCTTGGATAATATTAATTCGAGGAACAAAGCGACCATCAACTATCCTATAGATCTTCTGAGTGACTCATACAATATTAAGCGCGAAAACCTCCCTTTTCCTGTTACCTATACCACATTAAAGAAATCACTAATTTCTTTAAATAATAAAGAATCCATAATATTTTTACTTAATATTGTAAGAACATTAAATAAAAAAAATTGAGGTTACAGTTGAATTAGTAAACAATGGGCGTGGTTAAGATCTCTTTATTACATGTAAATATCAATAAAATTAACGCTGAAGTAATATATAGTTCCTGAAACATATTATCGTAGACTGTAGACATTACATCCAACACACACACACACACACACACACACACAATCGTCAATTATAAAACAGTTCATCATGATAACTTACGTGATATAACATATTTATTTAATATACTTCTTTGTAGCAATTTATCCACAAATGAACGATGCTAGATCATTCATAACGTCTCAACTAAATTTTGAAATGTATCTAATCACCTTGTCAGCAAGTCAGGCATATTTTGGCATTTTCTCAATGTATTATCATCTAAAATTAAAAAGAAAAATATAAAAAACAGCATAAAGCAGTATAAATATATAGAAAAAAGCCTATATTATCAATGAAACAGTCCAATAAAAAACTAAAAAAATCACTAATTTCTTTAAATAATAAAACTGAATCATGGAGATATATTTAAACCATAAGCAGAATTAATCATTCATATCTTTGTAAATGTGAAATTCAAAATTATTACAGGTTCGTTGAGAGAGGCTGACATTTAAATTTATTATACATTGGGGTGAGAAGTGTGGAAACATCATTTTAACAAGATTTGAAACATTTGTTTACAGTATTCCATATTTATAAGAAAACATATTTTTGATGATTCATCACATATATATTTTTTTAGATAAATACAATATGGTAACGCCAGATTATTATGTAAGTATAAATATTTGTTTTATACATATTTATTAGTCATAAATTTTATACATAAGTCATTTTATTGAGACAGACCTATGTTTACACAATTTACATTACATACAAATGTGACAGATCACTGCATTATTAAATATCATAGTTTCACTTGACATTAATTTAAGCATCAGAACGATGTTTTTTAGATACTTGTTGATATAGATTTGACATCTTCAACTAGTCGCGAAATAAATACTTTTGAGCAATTCGAACCGACATACGATACAAATTTATTTAGTCTGGAATCATGTACGCAAACTACATACAACTATTTATATATACCTGAGTAAAGTTTTTGTTTCCTTTTTTCTTATAATCGAAAATGGTCGAAATTGAATCCGTTAGTCATCAGGTACTCCAATAGCATCAATTATATGATCATACAGTTGATACCAGGGTATAGATTCTGCTTCAGATGTTTGATCTCTCACCGATATCAGATCTATAGCTCTAGATCTTCGTGTTGGTAGTACACGCTGGATCTTAAAGTTTGATGTATCAAAAGGCTGCAACGGTCTCGATCTGTTAATTTGCAGCAGCGGTGGCGGCCGTTCCGATATTGAGAGAGGTTTTAGTAAAGACAGCTTCTTCGCTGGACTATCTGTGGAGATCACACTGCAGACACTATCAAATTTACGCTTATTAGGCATTTTTACTTCAGAACTTCTCTATAGCTATACAATACATAAACTGATCTACTATGGAACACAATATTTTCAACTATTAGCTAGAAAGCTCATATCAAGGATTTCTAAAAATTTTAACGACTGCGTTAATACGTATCGCATAAAAATTTCTATTCATTAATATATAAATGAAAGCGTATATCAAGAAATTCGAAAAATGTTAATGATCGCGTTAATAGGTATCGTCTAATAATTTCTCTTAATGTATACCGGTATAACGCTTGTTCTGTATATGTTTCTTCTTTACATATATAATTTATGTATATATATTTGATTTAATTTTTATCCAATATTCTTACAATATTAAATAAAATATAATTTTTGTACAGTCCTGAGATATATAAAATAAATATAATTAGTTATAATTGTATAAAAGAACAACAATAATGACCACTTTTTCCTAATACTTTACAGAACGGAACTATTTATGCGAGTAATTTGATTAAATTTCTCTATAATATTTATCTATATACTATTGCGGCAGTACTTGATACATTATTTTTTTTCGGCAAGGGTCTAAAAAGAAATACCACGGTGTGAGATCACAATATTATATTTATTATTCAAACTAATTAAAAGATTTTTAAATACTTCTCGTAATATATTAATTTCTCACCCATTCTAGCAGAGGCTTATAACTCAAGTAACTCAAAGCTATATCATCATTGACTAAGCTGATAAAGAAGGGCAGGATTATTTTGAATTGGATCAATAATTCTTCATCTACTTATGGCGCACCAAAACACCAACTTTTGTGGCTATAGAGCAACTTCTACACAAAAATCCGCGAGTATATAAATAACAAATCAAATGTTTTTGATTTTTATATACAGGGTGAGTCATTAGTAACTGCTCTTTTGTGTTTTAAATAAAAGGAAAAAGAATTAGTGGAAGATTCATGGTTTCTTGGGGAGCATATTCTCAAAATACTTTAGTCCTAACACACTTCCGGTTTCATCGGAAATACACTCAACACAAGAACAACAATGTTTATTCTTAGACATATATCTTCAACTACACACTTCTTCCAACTTAATGCAAAAACGTATCAAGGAATTTCTAAAATTTTTAACGATCATTGTTTTTCAACCACATATTTTCCATACTTACAGAACACAATCAAGTAATTTATAAAATTTTAACGACCGAGCTAATAGACATCGCCTAAAAAAAATTCTATTATATATAATATGAATATTATATATAATAGAAATTTTTACGCGATGTCTATTAGCTCGGTCATTAAAATTTTATAAATTACTTGATTTGTTCTGTAAGTATGGAAAATATGTGGTTGAAAAACAATGATCGTTAAAAATTTTAGAAATTCCTTGATACGTTTTTGCATTAAGTTAGAAGAAGTGTGTAGTTGAAGATATATGTCTAAGAATAAACATTGTTGTTCTTGTGTTGAGTGTATTTCCGATGAAACCGGAAGTGTGTTAGGACTAAAGTATTTTGAGAATATGCTCCCCAAGCAACCATGAATCTTCCACTAATTCTTTTTCCTTTTATTTAAAACACAAAAGAGCGGTTACTAATGACTCACCCTGTATATAAAAATCAAAAACATTTGATTTGTTATTTATATACTCGCGGATTTTTGTGTAGAAGTTGCTCTATAGCCACAAAAGTTGGTGTTTTGGTGCACCATAAGTAGATGAAGAATTATTGATCCAATTCAAAATAATCCTGCCCTTCTTTATCAGCTTAGTCAATGATGATATAGCTTTGAGTTACTTGAGTTATAAGCCTCTGCTAGAATGGGTGAGAAATTAATATATTACGAGAAGTATTTAAAAATCTGTTAATTAGTTTGAATAATAAATATAATATTGTGATCTCACACCGTGGTATTTCTTTTTAGACCCTTGCCGAAAAAAAATAATGTATCAAGTACTGCCGCAATAGTATATAGATAAATATTATAGAGAAATTTAATCAAATTACTCGCATAAATAGTTCCGTTCTGTAAAGTATTAGGAAAAAGTGGTCA
Organism: Amphimallon solstitiale; assembly: GCA_963170755.1. NCBI lineage: Eukaryota > Metazoa > Arthropoda > Insecta > Coleoptera > Scarabaeidae > Amphimallon > Amphimallon solstitiale. The sequence goes on from OY720680.1 coordinate 28,428,713, forward strand.
TTATTGTTGTTCTTTTATACAATTATAACTAATTATATTTATTTTATATATCTCAGGACTGTACAAAAATTATATTTTATTTAATATTGTAAGAATATTGGATAAAAATTAAATCAAATATATATACATAAATTATATATGTAAAGAAGAAACATATACAGAACAAGCGTTATACCGGTATACATTGAGAGAAATTATTAGACGATACCTATTAACGCGATCATTAACATTTTTGGAATATTAATGAATAGAAATTTTTATGCGATACGTATTAACGCAGTCGTTAAAATTTTTAGAAATCCTTGATATGAGCTTTCTAGCTAATAGTTGAAAATATTGTGTTCCATAGTAGGTCAGTTTATGTATTGTATAGCTATAGAGAAGATCTGAAGTAAAAATGCCTAATAAGCGTAAACTTGATAGTGTCTGCAGTGTGATCTCCACAGATAGTCTAGCGAAGAATCTGTCTTTACTAAAACCTCTCTCAATATCGGAACGGCCGCCACCGCTGCTGCAAATTAACAGATCGAGACCGTTGCAGCCTTTTGATACATCAAACTTTAAGATCCAGCGTGTACTACCAACACGAAGATCTAGAGCTATAGATCTGATATCGGTGAGAGATCAAACATCTGAAGCAGAATCTATACCCTGGTATCAGCTGTATGATCATATAATTGATGCTATTGGAGTACCTGATGAATAACGGATTCAATTTCGACCATTTTCGATTATAAGAAAAAAGGAAACAAAAACTTTACTGAGGTATATATAAATAGTTGTATGTAGTTTCCGTACATGATTCCAGACTAAATAAATTTGTATCGTATGTCGGTTCGAATTGCTCAAAAGTATTTATTTCGCGACTAGTTGAAGATGTCAAATCTATATCAACAAGTATCTAAAAAACATCGTTCTGATGCTTAAATTAATGTCAAGTGAAACTATGATATTTAATAATGCAGTGATCTGTCACATTTGTATGTAATGTAAATTGTGTAAACATAGGTCTGTCTCAATAAAATGACTTATGTATAAAATTTATGACTAATAAATATGTATAAAACAAATATTTATACTTACATAATAATCTGGCGTTACCATATTGTATTTATCTAAAAAAATATATATGTGATGAATCATCAAAAATATGTTTTCTTATAAATATGGAATACTGTAAACAAATGTTTCAAATCTTGTTAAAATGATGTTTCCACACTTCTCACCCCAATGTATAATAAATTTAAATGTCAGCCTCTCTCAACGAACCTGTAATAATTTTGAATTTCACATTTACAAAGATATGAATGATTAATTCTGCTTATGGTTTAAATATATCTCCATGAGTTTTATTATTTAAAGAAATTAGTGATTTTTTTAGTTTTTTATTGGACTGTTTCATTGATAATATAGGCTTTTTTCTATATATTTATACTGCTTTATGCTGTTTTTTATATTTTTCTTTTTAATTTTAGATGATAATACATTGAGAAAATGCCAAAATATGCCTGACTTGCTGACAAGGTGATTAGATACATTTGAAAATTTAGTTGAGACGTTATGAATGATCTAGCATCGTTCATTTGTGGATAAATTGCTACAAAGAATTATATTAAATAAATATGTTATATCACGTAAGTTATCATGATGAACTGTTTTATAATTGACGATTGTGTGTGTGTGTGTGTGTGTGTGTGTGTGTGTGTGTGTGTGTGTGTGTGTGTGTTGGATGTAATGTCTACAGTCTACGATAATATGTTTCAGGAACTATATATTACTTCAGCGTTAATTTTATTGATATTTACATGTAATAAAGAGATCTTAACCACGCCCATTGTTTACTAATTCAACTGTAACCTCAATTTTTTTTATTTAATGTTCTTACAATATTAAGTAAAAATATTATGGATTCTTTATTATTTAAAGAAATTAGTGATTTTTTTAATGTGGTATAGGTAACAGGAAAAGGGAGGTTTTCGCGCTTAATATTGTATGAGTCACTCAGAAGATCTATAGGATAGTTGATGGTCGCTTTGTTCCTCGAATTAATATTATCCAAGACATTGCACAGAAATATAGTTTTACACAGTTATAGAATATAATGTAAATATGTTAAAGGTTTTAAATAATAAAAAATATTATGTTTTATTATTTTATAAACCAGTGATATAACAAATAGACATTTTCTTTTGCACATTTTAAATTATTGTTCTTATGGAAATTACAATGTCAACTCCATTCATTTTACCTTAAAGTACTTATATTTGGACAAGTAAATCTCTCTCTAAATAAATATATGAATATAAGTATGATTTAATCCTTTTTATTTAACTGGTTCATAAAACAATATTCTGATTGATTGAAATTAGAACAATTAGTATTGTAAGACATTTAATAAATAATACTGTTGGTACAATCATTAACGCATACAAATATTTGACGTTAGCTTGTTAATATACTTTCTAACAAGATAATTGAAATAGCTCGTATATCTAATTAACTCTTTCTATTCAGCACAATTTTAAGTAATTAGTAATGTAAACTTTACATATTTAAGTGTGTGATACTTCTTTATATATAATGTAAGTATATATATATTTGTTTTTATTATGGATTTTTTATTTATTATAAGTTGTTCATGAATTTATGTTCATTGCATTTATGATCAGTTGTCAGATATAGATATAAGTTAGATGTGTTTATGGGGAATCATTCTGGTTGGAGTTGAATTAAAGATTGTTCACATATATATATATATATATATATATATATATATATATATATATATATATATATATTGTGGTAGTTCACCAACATGAATTAGTAATGATATGTGGGAAGTACTAGTGTTAATAGAATATAATGTATATGTTTTTGAAGTGAATATTAAAAAAATGAAAGTTGATAAAATTTATTAGACCGAACTATAATAAAGTAAATAGCTGTGGGAATATTTGATTTATACTTAAAATAAGTGTGCGAATATTAAATAGATATATTCCTATGTTATTGGGCATCGTGTAAAGTTGGTTGCATATCGGGGTATGTTGAAGTTTTTCTTGCATCGAGTGGTTGGTTGCCTATCAGGTTTCTTTGTTGCATTAATTTTACCCATTACTGAAAATAGAATTTTAAATATTACTTGATGTATTTTTATATGTAATATTATTTTGTAAAAGCTTGTTTAATTAACACTATTGAAAAATAGAGATAATTAGTATGGATTTTGAATCATAAAGGTTAAAAAAATGATGTATAGTTGCGCGCTTAAATTCAAATATGAGAAGTGTCAGATTTTGACATTGAAAATAACAACGGTATAGTATTGAGTATTTGGTTTGCCGAAGTGTGTTAAAGTTTGAAAAAAATAAAGTAATGAATTAAATTGATAAATTTTTGGAATTACAAAAAGGTATTTTAAATATTCAAGTTCAAATAAAATATGTTTTGGATTATCACAATGTGTGTACAAAGATGATTGGATATAAAAAAATTAAGGATTTATTGCCAGGGATATGAGGGATAAATAAAGGAGATTCTAAAATAATTTTAGAAAGCAGTAGATGTGTTTTCGGGAAAACGAAGTTTTTTTCTCCGGAAAACACAGAATAAAGTAATCAATTATTGCATAAAAGTGTAAAAGAAGTGATAAAGATAGAGTGGAAAAGAAAACAGATATTTTTTAGGTGATTTAAATATTCTCAGGAATAGTACCATTTATCATCATATAGCTAGATTTTAAAAAAATACAAGAAGAAAGGATTTAATTTATTAATAACGAAATAAATGAAGAGAATTTAAATTTGAGAAGGAAGCGAATAATCATATGATTATAATTTAAAAATAAACTTACGGTATTGGAGAGTTGTTCGAGTTCCAGTATTTGTACAAGTATATCAATCCAGAAATAGAAGAATTCGAGAACTTTAACATAGCAGGCGATCACAGGTATTCCAGTACGGTGGAGATATAATTCGTGGAAAGACAAGTATCAAGAATTAGTACACAAGCGGTCGACGGTTCAAGATTCCAGATGATAGCAGATTTGAAGGTATAACAGGATAGCAGTCATCACAGTCCATATCCCGAGTATTTCAGTCAATTAGGCAAAGGAAAGGATCTACATCTTTGGAACCAGTACAGGTCATCTTCGAACTAAAAAATAAAAGAAATCGTTTGGATTACAAGAAAGAATACCAGTTCAATATTTGTGACAGGTCGTATAATTATTTGGAATTATCTGAGTTTAACAGTTTCAAAGATAGTAAAAGTATAACAGAATTTAGACAATTTTTAAAAAAAATCGTACCTAATAACATTGTAGATAATTAAGAAAAGATATTTTGTATTTTTCTTTCACAACATTAATTTGTGAATGAATTTAATAATTTTATATAATCAAAGAATCTGATTGGCAAACCCAAAACTAAGTAAATTGTATGGGAAATTAAAATTCAAATAAGAACTATACAGTATTTTTTATAATAGTATAATAAATATACTTACTTGCTTACATTTCGATTCACGAAAGGTATATTTTCATGCACTTTTAATTTTTAAAGGAGTTTTTTTTAAACAAGCTTGATACTTCCATGTGTGTTTATTTGTTGGAGATTGTGTTGGGAACTACCATCTGATTTAATATTTGCCTAGTTTATTAAACAAATTAGTTTTGATATATTTGTTTTTATTTGGTATGTGGAGAAGAATCTTGAAGTATATAGATGAAATAGATATGATGCTAAGAACCTTAACCTATGAATAGAAAAACAACTGTCAGAGATTTGTTTATTTATTTGAATAGTATGCTAATACATACCTTGATATTGAATTCATAGTAAGTATAAATTGAAGATAAATTAGGAACACATATAATAATTCACTTGAGAATAACTGTTTAGTAAAATTTGATTGATAAAATAAAGAATTATAAAACGTAAAGATATTATGATATGTACGGGTATTGAAGAAATTACATATAGGCAACTGTTTGATTTTGAGGAATTAAGTGAAGTTAGTTACATATAAAGATAATTAGTTTAAATTTTAAAAACAAGAACTGAGTTAGTGAGGGCATAAATAAATAATATACCTGAGAGAATTTGAACATAGATATAAATATTATATAAAAGATTTCATTTTTTTTATTGACGAGAATTAATACAGGATTTAAATATATAATAAAAATAAAGATAATAGAATTTACCTTAATGTAATTGTATCTTTTATTAATATAAGGTATTGTTGCAATATATAGATCTCCCAAGTTCAATAAAAATAAGAGTGTATATATTATTATGAATAATGACGATAAATGTCTAAACTGTATATTTGACCTGTTAAACTAGCACTAATCTAGAGATATGAATCAACAAGTTTGGTTTTCAAAAGCAAAACCCCGATACTCTAATGGGAAAAGGGATATGATTATATATATATAATAAACTATGCTTATAACTACTCAAGTAAAAAATATATGAGAAGAAATGTCTATTAAAAGTCATTTATTATTTTCAATACAGGATATATTTGCTAATAATATTAATGAAATGGATTTTATTTTAACCTTAATAGAGTATAAAAAATCGTTAAAGTTTTCAGTTAAAAGTGATAGAGATTATTGATGTTACAACGAGAACATTTTCGCAGATTTTTCTTTTCATGTTTCCCAGATATCCCTAAATCAACTATAGATGTCCTCAAACACACGGTATAACCGAAGGGTAAGTGTCGAATAGTGGTGTTCTCTCAACCCCCCCCAGAGTTGAATTGGAATGGAAAGGTTGTAAAGGAAATAGAAAAAGGGAGGTTTTTCCAATTTAATATAGAATATAAGTCACTCAAAAGATCTATAGGAATGTTGATGTTCGCTCTGTTCCTCCCGCGGTCTAGACAATCATCCTCGAATTAATAGTATCCAAGACATCTACTAATTTAAGGTATTATAAAAATATAGTTAAAGAAAAATTAATAATTCATTAAAAATATATGGGGTTTCAATGTCGATCTGTGTATTGTACACGAACATGTGTTTTAAAATATATGTGAAATAGGAGTCTCTAGTCTTAACTAATGAAATTTAAGTGTGTTCAAGAGTACTGACTTTATTTAATTTTATAAAAGTATGTTACAAGTCTGCTCTCAAAATGGAAGGTGATTTACATTAAAATACTAAATCTAATTAAACATATAGTTTTTTTTGTCAACTAATAGCTCTAAGTTAGAATTAAAAAAACTATATTGAGTATTAAGTTGTTTATAATGTTAAAGGTTTAGAACTGGACAGTCGTTCCACCTCTTACCCTTGTCTTCCCAATGTATAATCAATTTAAATATCAGCCTCCATTAACTAACGTGTAATAATTTTGAATTTAACAACTACAAAGATACAGGGTCCGGCAGAAAAAACTCCCCGATTACAAAGTAACGTGATGCGGACAGTAGAAGGAGCAGAGTGGTGGGGGGCGCGTCCTTGAGTAGCTGCCTACGTGCCGTTTTCAGTGTACGCCATGGCGTGGTCTGGTGAACATCGTGCGTTCGTAGTGGAACATTTTATTCAAAATGACGGATCGCCTATTAATACTCAACGTGCTTTTCGTGTACGCTTTGCGCTCGGACGACGGGACCCTGTTCCCGATAAGAAAACAATTTATTCTTGGGTTTCTAACTTTCGTGAGACAGGTTCCGCATTAAAACGGAAACCACCTGGACGAGCACGGACTGCAACAGGCCCCGGAAACGTTGATGCAGTTAGAGCTTCAATTCAACAATCTCCTCGACGATCCGCTAAAAAGCATGCGGCAGCATTACGAATTTCGGATCGAAGTGTGAGAAGAATCTTGCATCGAGATTTAAAAATGCATCCTTACAAAATTGTAACTACGCAGGAACTGAGTGAACGAGACTGTGGTGTCCGTGTAAGGTTGTGCCAAGACCTTCTTCGGAACATTCGTCCCGAAGATGTTGTGATTTTTTCTGATGAAGCACACTTTCACCTTTCCGGAACAGTGAACAGCCAAAATTGCAGGTACTGGTGTGAACACAACCCCCAAGAACTTCATCAACGGCCACTTCATAGCCCTAAAGTTACAGTATGGTGTGCTGTTTACAATTCCGGATTGATCGGTCCTTACTTTTTCGAAGAAAACGACAGGAATGTAACCGTCAACAGTGAACGCTATTGTGCCATGCTCCGCGACTTTCTCCAACTGAAACTAAGGGAGCTTTTTGGTGAAATAGAGAACGTGTGGTTCCAGCAAGACGGTGCTACAGCCCACACAGCGCGGCAGTCACTGGCATTGGTGAAGGAAATGTTTCCTGGACATGTGATCTCGTTGCGTGGTGACATTGGCTGGCCCCCACGATCGCCGGACTTAACGCCCTGTGATTTTTTTCTTTGGGGCTATTTAAAATCAAAAGTTTATGAACAACGTCCACAAAATTTACGAGCCCTGAAAGAAGCAATTACACAAGATGTTGAAGCAATTCCGCCTGAAATGACTCAAAGAGTAATGGATAACTTCAGGGGAAGACTCAACCAGTGTGTCGACAGTGAAGGAAGGCATTTAAAGGATGTTTTATTTAAAAAGTAAGACTAATGGTAGACCCTAAGAATGGTACATTTTCTAAAATGGCAGAATATGTACTTTTAGTTAGTATAAATAAAAATGTCCTACCTTATTTGGTTTTATTTTTATTAGCTTCCCTTATAGGGGAGGTTTTTCTGCCGGACCCTGTATGAACAATCAATTTCCGAGAACCCTGGTATTTTAAAACCGATGATAAAAACCCTGTGTATTTTAAAACCGTGTATGTATCCGTCTCTTACCTTTGAAACACCCTGTATATTAAAATTTGATTAACGTCACTCAGTACTTGAGTGTATATGTATTTATTTTCATTTTCTTTTTCAATCATAAATTTCGATTATAATATCGACACTTTTTTTTATGTTATAATAGAGTGACGCTAAACAAGGAAAGACAAATTTTACTCAATTAGTATGAATCAACAAGTTTGGTTATATCATGATTTTTTTGTATTATATGTACAAATAATATGTATATATTGGTTGTAGTGATCGGATTTTAATATATAGTTATGTATGTGTGTATATATACGAATTAGAATATTTGGTTGTAAAACTTATTTTTTAAAAACAAAACTGATTTTGAAATTCTATTTTATTTAATAAGTTTACATCTATTCTTTTTCTAAGTCTATTACAGAATGAATTCATAACGTACAGAAAATAATATATTATAATTACAACGTATGGTTTTTATCTCAACGAGATTCTTACAACTAGCGGTAAGCAGTTTCCACGTACGGCTGCTGCAGGTGTTCCGGCTACATAACTCCTCCGCCCTCAGAGTGAAACTTCTCCTTGGGATTATTTTGACAAGGGATGTTTCAGTTTTGGTCTGATTTGGACTTCTTTTAGTTCTATTTCTTTTTCTTCGATTTCTTCCGATTTTCTTTCTTCCGATTTTCTTTCTTTCTTCAAAGCCATTTTTCTTCTTATGTACTTGACGAATTTGTATATTATGACGATTCCAATTAATACTGTAAGGATGCTTGCCCATATATTTAATGAATTGCTGTTGAATTCGATTTCTTCGATCTTGCCCACTTCCTCGTGTAGTTCTCCCAGGTGATTGCTAATGGTATCAATGTTGTTTGAATGTATTTCCTGGATTTCTATTTGATTATTTGTAGGTTTTTCTTTGGTGACTATTCTTTCGTATTTTCCATCTAAATGCGGTATTTTGGCGTATGTTAATTCCTTCTGCGTTTCGAATGCTTGTAGTGTGATGTGTTCGATCTCGATGGTGCAATCATCGGTCAATATGACAATGTACGTTCCCTGGAGTTTTTCTTTTTCTTGACTTCTTCCACACCTTTTACGGACTAATGTTGTTTTGGGTACCACCATCATCCATTGATTGTTAAATATCCGTTTAACCATAATTTGTTGGATGTTTTCGATATCGTAGATGCAAGTAGTATAATTATTTGAATATGCCAATAGTTGGACCTCACATGGTGATCTTGTTGTCAAGGTATGGGTTTCTTCTAGATCACAAATGTATTCTTCCGCTTTCAGTTTGTTACATTTTGAATTTGAATGCATATAGTTATTTTCATTTATCGCAAGGTATTTTAAGGTAGGTTGTAAGGATTTGAAATGGGTGTCATTTATTTGGATGGGTAATGAATTCAACTGATAATAGGTATACGGTTCGTTTTCTACTAAAGGTACAAGTATCATAAATATAACTGACTGATCTTTAATATAAGCTTTGACTTTAATTATTTTACTCAAATAATGTAATTCACTTAGTATCGGTTCTACTGGTAATTTGGCTAGATTTGTGCGTCTGTTTATTTCAATTATTTCTCTAAGCAAATCGTTTGGTTGAATCATCGAGGGATGATACGTTTTTAATTTGGCGAACGTTATTGCGGTAATCAATGTGTTTAGAATAGTGTTTATTGTTTCTGTAAGAAATACTAATTGATTATATATTGCGTAAATGTGAATTCGCATTTCATTTCGTACTACATGATATTGTGTTTCATTTATTTCTTTTTCGACCTGTTTTATTCTAGTTTGTAACAATATTTGATTTTCTTGGATCGAATAGACGGTTTTATTAAAAGCTCTTATTGTGTCTACACTTAAAGTTATTTGTTTTTCTAATATGTTTTTCATTTTATTTTGTGATTTTACCAAATTGCTAATCATTTGATCATATCTTTCAGCATCTTGATTATCTAGATTACCTGTTATGGCTTTAATAATATTACCTGCGATATTCATTGCTCCCCGTTTAATTCTGTCTTTCGTAAGTACTTGTTTGATATTATTGTTTATTAGTTCTAAATTGTAGCTTAAAATTTTATGATAGTTCTCTATTTCATACGTATAACTTTCACTTTGTGAAACTGCATTTCGCGTAAGGTTTATCCAATAAAAACACTTAATTTCTAGTTCATTAATTTCTAATACTAATGGTTCTATATTATGGATGTTGACAATTTTCCAATAAGTGTCGGTGTTCCATGTTGTTCCTAATCTTATTGGCAGTAATACGGTAGTGGTTTTTACTTCTTTTATGTCGACTTCCCCGCTCGATTTCTCAATTCCAAGGAGGAATCTGGAACAATTCCATATTTTAGATTTCGGGTGTGTACTCGTCTTTGTTTCTTATTTTTGTCACTTAATAATGCTATACCATTTTGACATATTTTAATCACTTCATACGGTCCACAATATTTTGATTGTGTTTTATTTCTACTAGCCGTAGATCGTTTTACATATACTTCTTGTCCGGCTTGTAGTGTTTTCGTTTTTAATGTTAGATTTCGTTTCTGTATGGTTTTCTCTTTCTTTTCTTGCATTTTCTTTCCTAAATTTTCGTATAATAATTTCATCCGGTTTACATGTTTGGCGAGATAGTTATTGTAAAATGTTTTATTATAATATATATCGAAAGGATCGTGAGTTTTAGTATGTCCTAAAGTTAATTCTAACGGTGTTAATCCCGTTGCCGTATGTATAGTGCTATTGTATGCAATTATCGCAAATTTCATTAATTTTTCAGTTTCATCTTTACTTTTATCTCGTAGTATTCGCATGTGTTCTAACAGAGTTGAATGTAATCGTTCCACATTACTATTAGAATTTGGATTATTTGGTGTGGTGATATGTACCTTTATCTTGTGCTTGTCCAAAAGTTCTTGCACTAGGTCGTTTGTAAATTCGGTTCCTCCGTCCATAACTAATTCTTCTGGGACACCATATAATGAAAAATATGTTATTAATGATTCTACTAATTCCACTGCGTTCTTGCTTTTTATTAATATCGCTTGTGCTAACTTAGTAAATGCATCTATACATGTTAGGTAGATTTTTCCTTCTATTACAAATGTGTCTATATGTACTTTTTGAAAAGGTTGATCTATTTTTTCTGTTAAATTCAACTCAGGATGTGGTGCATGTCGATCGTATTTATTTTTATTACATTCTTCGCATATTTTTATGTACATGGTTACGGTGTCTTTCATATTTAACCAGTAATATTTCCTCTGGAGTTGTTTTAATGTTTCGTTTATGCCACGGTGGTTTGTTTTACCTTCGTGATAGTTCTTTATTATTTCTTTTTGTTGTTGTTCGTCATTAATTACTTGCAATTTTACTAAACACCTGTATAATTTCGGACCATTATTGTTGAAATTCTCGATATATACTTTGCAAAATTCTTTATAAAGTTTTTCATTCTGGAAGTACAAGTAATGTTTTCCTGTGTCCATATATTCTCTCATGAATTCAAATATTTTTACTGAATTTTCTTCTTTCGGTATTTGTACATTATAGATTTTCTTACCTTGATTTTGTTGGTATTCTACAGATATATTGTCTAAATATGTGTATTTGATGTGATACTGAGGATTTTTTATGTCGATTGCTTCGTCCATTGATGGTATTGACGTTGACGGTTCTTCATTTGTATTCGAATGTCTTGTTTCTGTTAAGTTATCGATCTCTTCTTCTGGGGCTGTGTCTGTTCTCTCGCTATCTCCTGGTTCTGGTGCAGTGTCGGTTTCTTCTGCCTGATTTAAGATATTGTCTATGTCTTGTTGTGTCAATGGCTCTAATTCAGTCTCGCCTAAAAATTCTTCCAGTTCTTGCATCAATAGTTCGGAACTATCTCCAGCGTGGTTTATCATTGATTCGTTTTCTATTGCGTTTAATTGTATCCGTGATAAGGCGTCTGCATTGGTGTTGTATTTTCCTTTCTTATACACAATATCGAAATTAAACTCCTCTAATTTAATTTTCCAGCGGGCCAATTTTGAATTTGGTTCTTTTAATGAACTTAGCCACACGAGGTGTCGGTGATCTGTGTATATGGTAAATTTTCGTCCATAGAGATAAGGCCTGAAGTATTTGGTGGCCCACACAATAGCCAATAATTCTTTTTCGATTGTCGAATATCTTTTTTCTGTGTCTGATAGAGTTCTGGAGGCATAACAAACTGGTTTGTCTCTTCCTATTTGTCCTTGTGATAATACAGCTCCTACTGCGATGTTAGACGCATCTGTTGTTAAAACAAATGGTTTTTCAAAGTCCGGGTATTGAAGTATTGGTTTGTTCGTTAGAATGTTCTTACAGATTTCGAAGCATTTTTTGTATTCGTCATCGATTACAATTTTTACACCTTTCTTTAGACACTTCGTCATCGGCTTAGTTAATTTTGCAAAATCCTTAATGAATTTTCTATAATATCCTAATAATCCTAAGAATGACTTAATTTCCGTGACTGTTTTTGGTAATGGGTATCTCCGAATTGCATCTATTTTGTCCGGGTTTGGTTGTACACCCTCTGTTGTGATTATATGACCTAAATATCCTATTTCTCGTCGTAGAAAGTCGCATTTATCTAATTGTATTTTTAAATTTACTTCTCGTAAACGTTGGAATACCTTTTCCAATTTTATCAGGTGCTCTTGTAAACTCGTGGAATATATTATAATGTCGTCTAGGTAAACATGACATATATCCTCTTGGAGTCCTCTTAAGACGTTATCCATCATTCGTTGGAATATGGCAGGCGCATTTTTAAGCCCGAAGGGCATTCTTTTACATTGGTAATGCCCTTGTTCTGTCGAGAATGCGGTTTTTTGAACATCCTTTGGGTCCATTTCTATTTGGTGGTATCCTGATGCGAGGTCAAGAGTTGTGAAATATTGTGCTCTTCCTAGCTTATCTAAAATGTCCGTTATGTTCGGTATCGGGTATTTGTCATCGATTGTTTGATCGTTCAATCGACGATAATCAATGACCATACGATATTTTATTTTACCTGATGCATCCATCTTTTTCGGCACGATGCTTACCGGTGCTGACCATGGACTAATGCTTTCTTGGATGATATCCTGTTGTAATAATTTATTCACTTGTTGTTTTACTTCCTGTCTTTGCGATGGTGATTTTCTATATGGTTTTATATATTGTAACAATACCTTTAATTAATAAAGATACGATTACACTCAGATAAATTTAATAATATTTATTCTTACTATGTGTTTGAAACCTGTACTTATTCTCGTCTATATATAAAATTGAAATCTTTATGTACTTTTTAAATCTATTTTCAAATTCTCTCAGGTAATTTTTTATTTATGCCCTCACTAACTCAGTTCTTATATAAAATATTTAAACTAATTATTTTATATGTTGCTAACTTCCATTGAATCATCAAAGCCCAAACAGTTGCCTATATGTAACTTTTTCAATATCTGCCTATATCATAGGATATTTACGTTTTATATTTCTTAACTTTATAAATCAAAGTTTACAAAACAGTTATTCTTTAGTGAATTATGATGTGTATTTCAACTTTATCTTCAAATAACAATACTTACTGTGAACTCAATCTCAAGGTATATATTAACATACTATTCAAATAATAATATAATCACTGACAGTTGTTTTTTCTATTTATAGGTTACGGTTCTAAGCGTCATATCTGTTTCATCAATTTAATTCAAAAACCTTCTTTATATACCAAATAAAAACAAATGTATCAAACTAATTTGTTTAATAAATCAGGCAAATTATAAATTATATGGTAGTTCTCAACACACACAACCAAATAAAACATTCATGGAAGTACCAAGCTTGTTTACGTAAACATTCTTTTGACAATTTATATGTGCATGAAAATACACCTTTCGTGGATCGAAAAATATACAAGTAAGTATATTAATTATATTATTTTAAAAATACTGTATAGTTTTTGTATGTAAATCAAATACCCACACAAATTAATCAGTTTTAGTTTGCCGATCAGTTTTTTTTTTGACTTCTAAAAATTATACAAATGATGATACAAATTAATGTTGTGCACAGAACTTACAAAATATCTTTTCTTGATTATCAACACAGTTATAATGTACGTATAAATAATAGATCTCTAAATTTTGATATACTTTTCAATTCGAAACTGATAAATTCAAATTATTTCAAAGAATTATACGACCTGTTATTACTACTGAACTGGTATTCTTATTTATACACCAATCGATTTTCTTTTTAGCTTGTCGAAGACATTTCCTGGAATCAATGAGGGAGATCCTTTCCTTTTCCTAATTGTCTGGAATGCTCGGAATGTGGACTGTAATGACTGCTATCCTGTAATACCTTCAACCTCTGCAATCAACTAGAATCTCGAACCGTCGAACGCTTTCGTGAAGACCTTTGAAACCTGCCTTTCCTCTACTGGACTGGAATACCTGTGTTAGCTGCTATGTTGAATATCTCGTATCTTTCAAGTCCTGGACTAAACTATTTGTATAACTTCTGGAATTTCACCAACTCTCCAATGCAATAAATCTCTCGCCAAATATGGAATAATATTTACCAATGCAGTAAGTTTATTTTTAAATTGTAATTATATATTTCTTCGCTTTCTTCTCAAGTATGAATATTCTTCAATTATTTCTTTATTCGTTACCGAAATTCTTTCTTCTAATTTATTTTTAATTATATTTGCATGATACAAAAAATGGTACTATTCTGGAAAATGTTGCAATCACCTAAAAAAATATCTGCTTTCTTTTCTACTATCTCCTAACCACTTCTTTTACACTTTTGTATAATGATGAATCTCTTAATTATGTGTTTTTCGGAAGGAAAATTTCGTTTTCCGAAAACACATCTACCGCTTTTCTTAAATTCTTTTTGAATCTTTTTATTTATTCCCCATATCCCTGGCAATAATTCCTTAGTTTCTATCCTATCCAATCATATTGTTCCACACATTATAATCATCCAAAATATGTTTTATTTGTAATTGAATATTTATAATACCTTTTTGTAATTCCAAAAATTTATCAATTTAATTCTTTACTTTAATTTTCACAACCTTTTATACCCTTCGGCAAACCAAATACTCAATACTTTAACTATATTATTTTAAATGTCAAAATCTGACACTTCTTACATTTGAATTTTAGCGCGTAACTATACATCATTTTCCAACCTTTATGATTCAAAATCCATACTAATATTCTCTATTTTTTCAAAAGTGTTAATTAAACAAGCTTTAACAAATAATATTACATATAAAAATACAACAAGTAACATTTACAATTCTACTTTCAGAAATGGGAAATATTACTACAACAAAGAAACCTGATAGGCAACCAACCACTCGATGCAAGGCGAACTTCAACATAACCCGATATGCAACCAACTTTACACGGTTCACAAAAACTATAGGGAAATACCCAATTAATATTCTCACAATTATTTTAAGTATAATTTAAATATTCTCACATCTATTTATTTAATTATAGTTTGGTCCATAAAATATTACCATCTTTTATTTTTTTTAATACTCACTACAAGAACATATACAGTATATTTTATTAACATTAGTACTTCCATCATATCCTTACTCATCTAAGTAAGTGAACTACCACATATGCCCCTTTTTTAATAAATCTAAATTTCTATAGAATATATAAATTTATATTTATTCAACAATCTATACTAAAATGATGTACTTCAATTTGTACTACTACTGTAGCATAACTATACATTCTCATATAAATCCATGTACATTTCTTAATATTTGGTATATAAGATAATTATTTACCTCACTGTATCTATTTTCATTTTTAACTCTCAATTATTTACAACAAACCATTTTAACTAATCTTATTCTCATAAATATACTAATTTATACCAACATATTCAAAATTTACATCTTTATCCATTTGTCTTCATCAATAATGTCATAAAATGTATCTTTTAACATTTCTATGCTTTCTATATAAGTAACTTTATTCCTTTTCTTATCCAATCTTATACCTTCTTTGTATTATCCTATTCATGATTTTAAACCCTCTAAAAATTCTTATCAATATTATAATCGAAACTACTTTTAACATTTACTGGTGATTACTTTTAAGTTGTATCTGTTACTTCTTCAGATATTTAATAGCCTCTACAAAATATGCTTTACATATGCTCACTTATTCTTTATTATTTTATTTTATATAACTGTTCCTAGCTGAACAAAAACCCTATACCTATAATAGACATTTTCGTCTACCTTTTCAAACTTTCACTTTTGGAAAGTACACAAATTATATTTTCGTTTTTTAAGGCGTACGTGACCTACATATTTCTTTTATACATTATTATTCTATATATTTATTATCATTTTGGGTTTTATTTACCCTTTCATACATAATCTCTATAAATTATTCCATATATTTTTATGTTTCCCTTTTATTATTTATTATACATAGCAAGCATTCATTATTATCTTTTCTATACATATTTTATTTTATAGGCTTCTTCTATTTGTATAACACATTTTTTTTTTTTATAACTCTTAATGACTTTAATATTTCTTGACCATTAAATGCTTTTATTACTCCGATAAATATCCTTTAAAAAATTTTTTTTTTTTAATAAGGTTCCTTCTTACTCATCTTTCATATATCTAACTATATACATTTCTTCACATTTTTATACTCGTATGTTTCTTTACTTACTGTAAAGTTACTTATATACTCCTCTAACACTTATATTTACAAATTTTATAATGTAAGGAATGAGGAAAATAAATTAAATATTACTAATTTCTTCATACTAACTAATCTTTACAACTCTTCTTCGTCTAAATAATTCTATCCTGATTCAATTAATTTAGAGCAAGGAAATAAAATACATAAACCTTTGTTAGATCATTTTAGCTAAAATTTCTTACATGATTAACTCAATTATAAAAAAAAAATTAAATGCACATACTTATATCCCGTTTTTTTTTTATGACATACTTTTATAGAAACAAAATACATTAACCATGCCCCTAAATTTTGGTTCTATTAACTTTGATGTAGCTCTGGTGGGTGGTAGCGCTATTTACCAACGGTAACTGGCCCTTCAGTACCGCCATGCCCTTAAATTTTGGGCTTTATTATATACATTGTAGCTCTGGTGGGTGGTAGCGCTATTTACCAACGGTAACTGGCCCTTCAGTACCGCCATGCCCTTAAATTTTTTTTAACAATTTATTTTTAATCGCACCCTATTTTTCAATATTCCATATGTTTCTTCTTTATTCACATCTTCTTCATACCAAAATTCATTTTCTTCAGTTTTGTAAAACATCTTGTTCACAAATTTTTCTACCTGATCACATACACTCATAACATCTGCATTTCTCGATGTAACTGTATCTGTAACTTTCTGAACTTCAATATCCCATTCCAATAATTCTTTGTACTTAATGTCCAATATCAAAGTGGCCTGATACACATCACTTTGCACATATCTTACTAAAGAAACACGTTTACTATCAACAAAATCATTACCACCTACAATTCCTTCAAATTGACTGTACATATTAACTTTTACACTTCTTAAATTATTTCTCATATGTGCTGGTATCATATTACGTCCAACATTAAGTTTGTTTCCAATGAACTTATCGTCTCCTGAAACTACCCCATTTGTCTGCCTTGAGGTGAATAAGTATAGCTTTTTGTCATCTTTTTCTCCTACTAAAAGTGTATCTAAATACGATCTTAAAATTCTTCTACCGGAATCTAAGTATTTTGTTTTCTTTGTTAATGGAAAAATTTTATTCGTTTCCTTACTTTCAGCTGTGTTTTGTTTAACATCAATGCAGTTTAGAACACCCTTCTCAACATTTCCTATTACTTGTTTAGTCTCATTTATTTCTATTCCTAATAACTGATTACCAATAATTACTCCTTCTTCCATCTTCAATATTTCATTAACTTCTGCTGAATCTTGTTTGTCTTTCACGCAAACTTGTTTTACTGGTATTATTTCTTCTGGATTACTCACCAAAGATATTTTAAATTCTTCAATATTCCTTTTATATTCTTCTCTAGTATCAATGCTCGCCTTTTCCAACTTATCCAATTTTTCTCCTAATTCTTTTTTATCCTCCTCTCTATTTTTCTTATTCTCTTCACTAGCCTTGTCAAGTTTATCCATTAACTTCTTATTATTCTCTTCACTAATTTGTTTAAACATTTGTAGAATTAATTCCATATCTGCTGTTGTATTCGACATTTCTGTTTTAGAAGTCTCTCCTAATATTTCCACCTTATCACCTCTATCCTGTGTTTCTCCTGTCTGTTGAATACCTTCCTGAACTTGTAATATAATTTCTCCTCCCTCTGGTACATTCACATCCTGACCAACCTCCTCTTCACTATCGCTAGACGATTCAGATCTATTTAATCCAAAATTACTCTTAGATCTGGTATTCATTTTCAATAATTGTAGTACACACTTCCTTATACCTTGATATACTTTAAACTGATTTTATTACCTTTGTAAAATGTATACTAATGTTATCGCTATTATTATAATTAATAAAATATTTGAAATATGTTTTTGCGAGTCTTATTTTAATCGCTCCACGTTGGGCACGCCATATAATGTAACAATACCTTTAATTAATAAAGATACGATTACACTCAGATAAATTTAATAATATTTATTCTTACTATGTGTTTGAAACCTGTACTTATTCTCGTCTATATATAAAATTGAAATCTTTATGTACTTTTTAAATCTATTTTCAAATTCTCTCAGGTAATTTTTTATTTATGCCCTCACTAACTCAGTTCTTATATAAAATATTTAAACTAATTATTTTATATGTTGCTAACTTCCATTGAATCATCAAAGCCCAAACAGTTGCCTATATGTAACTTTTTCAATATCTGCCCATATCATAGGATATTTACGTTTTATATTTCTTAACTTTATAAATCAAAGTTTACAAAACAGTTATTCTTTAGTGAATTATGATGTGTATTTCAACTTTATCTTCAAATAACAATACTTACTGTGAACTCAATCTCAAGGTATATATTAACATACTATTCAAATAATAATATAATCACTGACAGTTGTTTTTTCTATTTATAGGTTACGGTTCTAAGCGTCATATCTGTTTCATCAATTTAATTCAAAAACCTTCTTTATATACCAAATAAAAACAAATGTATCAAACTAATTTGTTTAATAAATCAGGCAAATTATAAATTATATGGTAGTTCTCAACACACACAACCAAATAAAACATTCATGGAAGTACCAAGCTTGTTTACGTAAACATTCTTTTGACAATTTATATGTGCATGAAAATACACCTTTCGTGGATCGAAAAATATACAAGTAAGTATATTAATTATATTATTTTAAAAATACTGTATAGTTTTTGTATGTAAATCAAATACCCACACAAATTAATCAGTTTTAGTTTGCCGATCAGTTTTTTTTTTGACTTCTAAAAATTATACAAATGATGATACAAATTAATGTTGTGCACAGAACTTACAAAATATCTTTTCTTGATTATCAACACAGTTATAATGTACGTATAAATAATAGATCTCTAAATTTTGATATACTTTTCAATTCGAAACTGATAAATTCAAATTATTTCAAAGAATTATACGACCTGTTATTACTACTGAACTGGTATTCTTATTTATACACCAATCGATTTTCTTTTTAGCTTGTCGAAGACATTTCCTGGAATCAATGAGGGAGATCCTTTCCTTTTCCTAATTGTCTGGAATGCTCGGAATGTGGACTGTAATGACTGCTATCCTGTAATACCTTCAACCTCTGCAATCAACTAGAATCTCGAACCGTCGAACGCTTTCGTGAAGACCTTTGAAACCTGCCTTTCCTCTACTGGACTGGAATACCTGTGTTAGCTGCTATGTTGAATATCTCGTATCTTTCAAGTCCTGGACTAAACTATTTGTATAACTTCTGGAATTTCACCAACTCTCCAATGCAATAAATCTCTCGCCAAATATGGAATAATATTTACCAATGCAGTAAGTTTATTTTTAAATTGTAATTATATATTTCTTCGCTTTCTTCTCAAGTATGAATATTCTTCAATTATTTCTTTATTCGTTACCGAAATTCTTTCTTCTAATTTATTTTTAATTATATTTGCATGATACAAAAAATGGTACTATTCTGGAAAATGTTGCAATCACCTAAAAAAATATCTGCTTTCTTTTCTACTATCTCCTAACCACTTCTTTTACACTTTTGTATAATGATGAATCTCTTAATTATGTGTTTTTCGGAAGGAAAATTTCGTTTTCCGAAAACACATCTACCGCTTTTCTTAAATTCTTTTTGAATCTTTTTATTTATTCCCCATATCCCTGGCAATAATTCCTTAGTTTCTATCCTATCCAATCATATTGTTCCACACATTATAATCATCCAAAATATGTTTTATTTGTAATTGAATATTTATAATACCTTTTTGTAATTCCAAAAATTTATCAATTTAATTCTTTACTTTAATTTTCACAACCTTTTATACCCTTCGGCAAACCAAATACTCAATACTTTAACTATATTATTTTAAATGTCAAAATCTGACACTTCTTACATTTGAATTTTAGCGCGTAACTATACATCATTTTCCAACCTTTATGATTCAAAATCCATACTAATATTCTCTATTTTTTCAAAAGTGTTAATTAAACAAGCTTTAACAAATAATATTACATATAAAAATACAACAAGTAACATTTACAATTCTACTTTCAGAAATGGGAAATATTACTACAACAAAGAAACCTGATAGGCAACCAACCACTCGATGCAAGGCGAACTTCAACATAACCCGATATGCAACCAACTTTACACGGTTCACAAAAACTATAGGGAAATACCCAATTAATATTCTCACAATTATTTTAAGTATAATTTAAATATTCTCACATCTATTTATTTAATTATAGTTTGGTCCATAAAATATTACCATCTTTTATTTTTTTTAATACTCACTACAAGAACATATACAGTATATTTTATTAACATTAGTACTTCCATCATATCCTTACTCATCTAAGTAAGTGAACTACCACAATATATTGGCGTTTCGTCTTTCATATTTAAACTATGTTTAACGCTATTAGTAAAAGTTAAAGGTAATCTTTCATCATAACAAATATCTTTATACTTAATACATAGGTTTTTGATATTTCTACTCTCTTCTTCATTTAAGTGTTGTAGTCTAAGTTTATTTGTTACATTTTCCCATTGAATTTGTTCTATCTGTTTTGCATTATACCTGATATCCGCTTGAATGTTATTTGTCTCTTGATATAGTTCTGCTGGGACTGGCTTTCGAATTTCTATTTCTACAGGGTAGTCATTAAAATTGACAGCTTCCGTAAGTGCATAGAAATCTATTGCATTTACCAAAGATGACGGTATTTCGACACCTGGTGCTACTATTTGATGATTTATAACTACGCTATGATAATTTTTTGTGACAGGCAATTTTATAATTTTACGTTCCCTTGGTCCTAACTTTATTCTATTATTTTCCCAATTGATTTTTATGTCACCAAATTTTGTGCGCATTACACCCTTATTTACATCTATTACCGCTCCTAACTGTTTCATTAAATTTATACCGATTAATCCATCATAGTTCTCTGAAAAATTAAAAACATGAAATTCTAATATTTCATGCGGCGCTTTAAACGTTTTTAAACAAGGTATGCGAATTATATGTCTATGTTCGGTTATGCCATGCGCTGTTTGTATCGTAAATTTTTCGTTTATAACATAAGCCCTAAAAAATTCGTTAACTTTACTAGTACTTACCATGGATCTGGTAGATCCAGTGTCTACTAAAAATTTTGCGTTTATTTCGGGTAATATAATGTATGGTAACACCGATGAGGTGTTGGTGTTTAATTTTATATTTTCCTTCTCTATATTTTCATTGTCTTCTAATAATTGTTCTCCGAGGCTGGTAACCAAAAATTTTCGTCCTCGTCATTTGTTCCGTCGATATTTTCGTATTCGGATGTATCATACATCTGATCTGATTGCTCGTATTCCGTGTATTGTTCTTCACCGTTTTCGTGGTCGTCTTCTTCTTGATAGTATAATTCTTCACTTTTCCAATTTGGTTTTCCTGTTGATCTAAATTGAAAAGACTGTTGTGGAGGTTCCATTCTTCTCGTCATCGTACTACCTAATTCCATGGGTGTTTGTCTTGGTGATCTTTTTTGTTCCAATTGTCCTGGTGTTTTTGCGAATTTGAACGATGGTGTTTTATTTGGAGGTATTTGGGGTTTCCAGGTTGGTTGTGGAGGTTTCCACTGCGTAAACTGTCGCGTTGGTAACATCGGTCTATTTACAAATTGATTGGGTGGCTGAAAAGGTGTTGGGAATTTTCCGAAACTTTGCGATATTTGCGGGCGATAATTTGATGTACTTGCGTTAGGAATAAACTGGGTTGTTTGTCTATTTTGCAACGCACTTTGCTGTAATGGCGTATGATGTTTAATAGGTTTAAATTCAAATCTATTAATACTATTTGGTTGTTTTGTAAAATAGTTAAAATTTTCTTCTTCTATTACATATGTCATTGCTGTTTCTATACTATCTGGATTTCTAAACCTAACACGATGCCCTATATCTCCGTATTGAGCGATTCCCCTAAGATAAGTTTGTAATACCGTATCGTTATGCATTTCGGTTTTTATCTTACGCCTATTTTCATCTATTTCTGACATTTTCACTTTACTTAATAATAATGTTTGTGTACCTTTACAACGTACACCGAAATTATAAGCCGTTTCTCCCTTTTCCGGTCTTAATTGCATTAAATCCTGTAAAAGACATTTTTCAGATCGTTGATCACAAAAGTTTGTTTGTAATAATTTTGTTAAAGCTTCCCACGTTTCTACCTTTTCCCTACTACCTATGAGCTGCAATGCTCGTCCTACTAATTTTGACTGAAATATTTTTAATAAAAACATATTGATTGGGTCACTTGCGTCTGCATTACCGAAAATTCCGGCTAAATATTCACAAGCATCTATATACATTGAAAGAGTATTAGGGTCTCCTTCAAAATTTGGAATGATATCGATATAACCTTTTGTGACATCTTTTGGTGTGAGTCGCGCCATTATATTTGATGTATTTTCTGAATTAATATTTAAATTTGATATATTTTCTAAAACTTCTGCGAGCGCACTAGGTCTTAAAATTACGCTATTACTGGTTGTCGCGGTTTGATTCTCACCTAACGATTCGTTTTCCTCAGATGAATCAATCGATTCGTTCTCCTCTAGTTCGTCTTCGGAGCTTAACATATGTTCGCGTAACTTATATTAAAGATGCATATATAATTTAAATAGGATGGTTTTCAAGGAAATCTTGCGCAAATGAGAATAATATAATAAAATTTACTTACATTGAAATCACTGCGTAATACATTTGTTTCTCTGTTTGTTCGTTTCCTTGGGTTTTCTTGTTTTCTTAACTCTACTTGGATCCCGATTTTTAGGTACCCTGGTCCTCGATTTTTGAGGTTGATTCCGTAATACACTTATGGTTCACTGCACAGTTTGTTTGAAAAAGTTAATTCAATTTGCACGTACAGGTAAACACTTTTGTTCGTAAGTTCACTATGCAAGTTGTAAAAACAAGCCGAAATTTTAAAAAATTCGATTCAAATTTCGTCACAGTATCCTACTGACTGCGCCAATTAGAATATTTGGTTGTAAAACTTATTTTTTAAAAACAAAACTGATTTTGAAATTCTATTTTATTTAATAAGTTTACATCTATTCTCTTTCTAAGTCTATTACAGAATGAATTCATAACGTACAGAAAATAATATATTATAATTACAACGTATGGTTTTTATCTCAACGAGATTCTTACAACTAGCGATAAGCAGTTTCCACGTACGGCTGCTGCAGGTGTTCCGGCTACATAACTTACGTGTTGTTTAAATTATATGTATGCATAAGGATCCATAAAATAAATTATCTGGGTATCCATAAAAACCTATGAATGATGAAAGTCCGGTGTATTCTAAAATATCCGGTTATCAATGTATTTAAAAATCCATGATACGTGAACATGTATTTTAAAATTTATGTCAAATAGAGATCTCCAGTCTTAGCTAATGAAAAAGTTAAGTGTGCTCAAGAGTACTGATTTTATTCGATTTCATAAAAGTATGCCACAAGTCTGCTTTCATTGGAAGGTGCTTTACATTAAAATATTAAATCTCTTGTCATGATAAATTCTTAAATGTCTTATACAGGCTTGAAGTATTATACTTACATTATAATACCATACATTTCGAAATGGAATGGTGTATAAAATATTTGATTAATAAATATGTATAAAACAAATATTAATTGTTATGTAATCTGGCTGTGACCATATTGTATCCGTCATCTTACCTTTGAAACAACCTGTATATTCAAAATTGACTACTACATCACTGAGTGTATATGTATTTATTTTCTCGGTCAGCCATAAATTTTGATTTGGAGATGCAATATAATAATATATGCTTAATAAATATGTATAGAACATATGTAGAATCGTATATTCATTCAACCTCTAAAATATGTATATATATTTATATGACAATCTATAAATAAAAAATCAATAATTTTATTTGTTCTTCTATTTAAGATATTGTATACTATATTATACATTAAAAATATATTTGTTCTATAAAGTTACATAAATAACAATTTTCTTCGAGCTGGGGTCCAACCATCCAGATGATTCTCTTGCCAAGGTTGATTATAATGAGAGTCACAGGGTAAATACTCTCTTAGACTTGCTCGCATCTCCTGAGGAATGTAATGCCAGTGTTGCTTTAGAGATTCACCTTATTTTGGAGAATAAACAGTGGAATATGTTTAATCATCGTCTTATCCACCTCATCCAATAATCCAAAATGTTTATCGATTTGTCTGATTGCCCGATCAACTCTATTTTCAATATTATCCATTTTTATATATTTATTTTGCTGATATTTACAACTACTTTATATATTTCGATATAAGTTTTAATTTTTTCTAATTCGGACATAAACCTCTTAATTCTATTGTTTAATACTACTTTCTTCAATCTTAGTGCACTATGCCTGCGTTCAACATACATTGTCGACTGATGTATTTCCAAACAAGTACAGACAAGATTATACAGGTCTGTACATGTTAGCTACTTGCGAAACACTTCTGATGAGCGTATATAGCATATCCACCACCATTCACGACGAGTTCTTCATTATAATCCAATTCTGGATGATCATATTAAGGATACCAAGTCATTAACATCTCCGGTATATTCTTATTTAAAGTCAGCACATTCGACGTTTCTATATCAAACACACAAATTTCATCACGAAGTTCAAAATCAGGTTCACGTAGATATTCATATTCACAATAAATACAACACTTTTTTAGTTGGGTTATATTGGGGTTACAATATTTTAATATGTGGATTAATTCATCGATATCAAAATATTGTTCGTTCTGATATGCAAATGCTGCTATGAATAAACAATCGCTTTGATTCAATTCCGAGGATAATAGCCAATTCCCAACTCCAATAGGTATTTCGATGCCATTAACTGCTAAAAAGTATTCATACTTCTCCACGTTGTATGGTTTCACTGTCATTATAGGTACTTGATTATCACTATCTATATAAAATGTGTTACACCGCTTTACAATTGATACTGCTGATATTATATTCGAAATTCTTCTCTTATATATTTAATATTTACTTTGCTTGGTGACCGTCAGAGGGCGCCATTTTAGTTGGGTTGGTAATGATGAGAGATGCAATTTTTAGTTTGGCAAATGACCGTCAGAGGGCGTCATTTTAGTTGGGTTGGTAATCATGAGAGCTTTACATTAGTTTGGCAAGTGAATGTCAGAGGGCGCCATTTTAGTTTGGTTGGTAATGATGAGAGATGCAATTTTTAGTTTGGCAAATGACCGTCAGAGGGCACTACTTTAGTTGGGTTGGTAATCATGAGAGCGCCATTTTTAGTTTGGTTAGTGACCGTCAGAGGGCGCTACTTTAGTTGGGTTAGTGACCGTTAGAGGGCTTCACATTAGTTGGGTTAGCAACCGTTAGAGGGCGCCATTTAGTTGGGTTAGTGATCGTTAGAGGGCGCCACCTTAGTTGGGTTAACCTTTGACCTCCACCGCTGGTGACCTTTGACCTCCGCCTCCGGCGACCTTTGACCTCCGCCTCCGGCGACCTTTGACCTCCACCGCTGGTGACCTTTGACCTTCGCCTCCGGCGACCTTTGACCTCCGCCTCCGGCGACCTTTGACCTCCACCGCTGGTGACCTTTGACCTTTCACCTCCGCCTCCGGCGACCTTTGACCTCCGCCGCCGGTGACCTTTGACCTCCGTCTCCGGTGACCTTTGACCTCCGCCTCCGGTGACCTTTGACCTTTGACCTTTGACCTCCACTGCATGAAATTACATCCATTTCTATAGGAAACGAAAGACACACAGTCAGCGCGTCATACACACACACTGTCGACTTCGCTATACAGATCACCGGCTGTGTGTATGAATGTATTTTTTTTTTATTTCATTGTTCTATACAATAGCGAACCTGTAGACTGTTGAGTGAGTAAGTGATTCTGAGAGAAAAAATTGTGGCCGTCAGTTTTCCGATCGTTCATTTCGGACGTTTATTTATTTAATCTATTTGTTGTTAATTTTTTAAGCGATTCAGACGTGGTATTTCGCACAGAAATTTGGTGAGTTTCAGTTTATGTGAAAACACAAAGCAAGTTTTAATTTATCTATAGAATGATGCCGAAAACGCCGGGCTACGAACAGCTACTTATTAATAAATTCCGATGTATTACATTTGAAAATCTACAAATCAAAAGAGTCAGAAAGTAAAAATATAAATAAATAGAATAAATCATTAAGCCTAACCAATTCATGATTTATGTCTAATACTCACCGGCAACATTGGAATATGAAAATTTTAGGTTTTCCGGCCAAATACCGGCAGGTATCGTTATTAAATTTGTTTACAATCCAATCCACGGTAATTTTTTTATTATCTGATGTTTGTATGTAGGTATTATACTGCCCATCTCCTCCGTGGCTCATTATAATTGTTATGTTGATGTCGATGTCCTTCAGTGTTCTGTCTTTTGTATATTTCGCTATAGTGGATTCCATTGCCTGAAACATGTGCAGAGTATTGTCGACTTATATAGTTTTTAATTAAGAATTAATGAACGTACTAACAGAAATTAAATTGTTTAGTTCAATACACGTATCTACTACTATAGTCGAATCGTTTTAGCAACCGACACGGCCAAAGTATGAACTAAAGACGACGATTCAATACCATTACAAATTTCTATCGGCCGGAATAATTTCAAAACAATAAAATTAAGCTAATTAATTAATATTTCAGGATATATACATTCCCATAGTAAAAGGCTATTACATGAAAGCCCGTTACAAATTAAATATTATAAATAAAGCTATTAAATATTCTTTTTTATACACAGAACGCAATTCGGAGCAGGAAAATACTTATTTTAGGTGATGGTATGTGTAAAGGAGCAGGAATAATGCTGAGAAAATATTTACCATCATATTACGAAGTCTCATCTATAGTAAAAATGAGGTGTGGCCACCACACGACTTTTTTATACGGAAAGCGTTTCAAATTATAGAATTTTAAGAATTTTTTTTACAAATTTCTTAAAATTCCTATTCTAAGTACTTCTATTCTCTTAATAAATCTCTATAGAATGCATACTTTGCAAGATATTATCAAAAAAGTGCTCCTCGCTAAGAGTAAAAGTGCTACTTCCGGTCCGAATTTTGAAATTTTATATATACAAAAACTATTTCAAATCCAGTTTTACATACTTTTGTACTCTTGATAAATATATATAGAATGCATAACTTACGACATATTTGCAAAAAATCGCTATTCGATAAGAGTAAAAGTGGTACTTCCGGTCTGAATTTTGAAATTTTCTTTATGCAAAAGATATTGAAAATTATGTTTTAAATACTTTTGTACTCGTAACGTACTTGTCTAAAAGCATGACTTGCGAAATATTCGCAAAAAACTGATTTTCGATAAGAGGAAAAGACCTACTTCCGGTAGGAATTTCGAAAAACTTTTTAAATAAAATTATTCTCAATTTTAATTCTAAGTATATATGAATTCTTTATAAATTTGTTTAAACTTAGTAGTTGACGAAATATTGTCAAAATTCGATTTTTTCGCTGAAATAAACTGCTACTTCCGGTCTACCGATTTTACTGAAAAACTAATCAGATCTCAAGAGGGAGATTATACACGTAAATACAAAATTTGGAATTGATATCTACAGCGGTTTGACCGCTATCGTGGTCACACACAGACACACACACAGACACACACACACACAGAGAGAGACATTTTTTAAAAACCACTTTTTCGGTATCAGCGGACTTCAAAACGTGGACATCTGCAAAAATCTCGATGTCGAAAATTTTCATCATCACAATACTTTCAAAGTAAAAGCAAATGCAACTATTGATGTTATTATCGAGGATATATTACGTCTTACAAGTGAGTTCACTAAAAGCGACGCTGTAGTATTGGTTGCAGGAACTGCCAACATTTTATATAACAATAAATTAAATGCGGATAATTTGATGGATAAATTAACATCATTAAAACACACTAATTGTTATATAGTTTCTGTTCCATATTTGAATGCTAATTTATCCTTAAATGAAGAAATATATAGATTTAATTGTGTATTAGATAGCATAGTTTATAATAGCATAGGAAATGTAATATATGTGGAAATTAATAATATTATATCGTCAGCTGATTTGAGTGGCGTCGGGTTTCATCTTTCGAGTAGAGGTAAACGTAAATTTCTTAAACGATTAAGTGCTGTTTTAGGGCCCGTTTTGGGGAACGACGAAAAGCATGACCCACTGAATGTTAGTCCAAATAACTCAAATAAGAGATTTGAACAAAATAGGTTTTTTCGTAAATAATGGTGATATTAATAGTATAAGCTTTATATGCTACAATATACGTAGTATAAGGAACAAGACTGATCTTTTATTGGAGTTTTTGACGCAAAATAGGCTTAGTTTCCTCTGTTTTATAGAACACTGGTTAACAGTGGATATTATTCAATTGGGTAAAGTTGAGGGGTATAATTTAGTAAGTGTTTATTGCAGGGACACACTTGGGGGGTGGGGGTCGCGCCATATATTGCGGATCTGATTTTGATATGCGTGCTGAAGAGTTTAGTATAGATAGGACGGAGCCATAGATAAAGGAATACTATAGATGGGAAACACACTGTATATAAATTGAGTACTTGCGGAACTGCCCTCTTGCGGGCTTAGTCACGTATTACTTCCATATACCTATCCATATTTTCAACCATGTAAATTATCGTTTTCGGATGCGAACAAATTAAATGTGTTCATTTTCACCTCGCTTTAATGCACATCTTAAAGTCGGATGAAAATTAACACATTCAATTTGTTTGCAAGACAAGAATACTCTCTTTTTAATTTATTTTCACCCATCACAATAGTACAATATATTTTTAATCAAACAGAAATTCAAATTCAAACATTATTTCTCATTATATTGTACAATTGTAATGATAAATAGATCTAGAAAGACATAATAAAAAAGGAAATTTTATAGAAAAACAATTTCAAACATGATGAAGTTACTTTATTACAAATAAATGATAGATATACAAATACATACATGTGTATAACTAATAATAATATATAACAAATTATGTACATAATCAAGTATTCTCAATTTTTATGAAGAACTTCTTGTGTTTAATATGTTGTTCTCGCACAAGTAATTTCAGTGAGTCTGTTGAATTCACAGTGAGTGTTTTTCCCTTCATTACTTGGTTAATGTTTTTTGTGTAGGTAAATAAATGAAATTGAATAAGTAATTTTATAAAAGTCTTTTCGGTATCATGCATCACATATTTGAAATTACTTATAGAGGAAACAAGTTATATTCAATTGCACGTCATTGATGACATGTACATGTTGTCATAACTGTATTAGTGAAACTTAAAGTTATTTTGTTAAATTATATTTGAGAGCTTTTATTTCATTAGTTTAGATAGAAAATGTATACATTGATCGTAATATATGCATTCATGGCAAATAAACACATAATTTTCGTTTCAATATTAAATTTCTGCATTACATATTTTTAATAGACTAATAGTTCAATTTGGTGTTGGCAGATAAATCATATCTGTCAAAAAGGCATGTGTTGTGTATTTTTTGCCTTTGTGTTATTTTGCCTGTCAAATTTGTGTGTTTATTTTTTCTTTGATATGAATTGTATAAAAACAGTTCTTCTTAGAAGTACATTGTGTTTATTATCTATTTGCGTCCTTTGAATATATGCCAAAATGTTTCTGTAAACAGCCGAAGCTTTTTACAAACTTTTCTATAATCATCTGATTAATGAGAATAGCATAAGTATTGGTTATTTTAAATTTTATTATGGATGAAACATTTATGGTTTTTCAACAATCTAACTCTATATAATAAATTAGTTGAGAAAGGCTGAAGTCTTAGAGCATTTCAATTACAAAATATATTACGTTATAGTTATTGTATTGTTAATACATATTTTCTTTGGTTATATCAAATATCACTGACAGAAATAAAAATAGATCCAGCAACATAAACAGACAAGACGTCATGGATCTAGTATGATGTACAATTTAATGTAACATGTTTCCTCTATATATCAACATTTGATTTATGGTTTTTCAACAATCTAACTCTATATAATAAATTAGTTGAGAAAGGCTGAAGTCTTAGAGCATTTCAATTACAAAATATATTACGTTATAGTTATTGTATTGTTAATACATATTTTCTTTGGTTATATCAAATATCACTGACAGAAATAAAAATAGATCCAGCAACATAAACAGACAAGACGTCATGGATCTAGTATGATGTACAATTTAATGTAACATGTTTCCTCTATATATCAACATTTGATTTTATTTCATACAGCAACACAATAGAATAAAATCATACCTTCAATGGTATATGGCAAATATAGAGATGGAACACTATGTTTCTTCAAATTTGCACTATTGTGTCTATCTTGCTCAGCAAAATGTATATCACATACTCGTATATCACAAACACTATAGTTCTTTCGGACTTCAGTAGGTGCTTGCAATTCTAGTTTCGGATTTTTTTATAGCTTGCTGCATCCATAAATTGAATAACTAAAATATATTATACCATTTTAAGTAAAAAAGTTATTTTACAATTCTATTAATTTAATAACTTACATTTGCATCCTTTGGAAACGTACGAATTTTCATGCTTTTATTGTTGTTGACATGACGGTAAATAATAAAAAACCATTATTACTTAGGTACCTTATAAGCTGCCAAACAGTGAAATATAACTTTATGATAAAAGCAATGAAAAACAGCATAATATTTTATTAAAGTATTATGTTTGGGCGAAGATAATTCCGCACTGTATAATTTAAAAAAAAACCTCTGTCTCGTCGAATGTCTTTTCAATAATATCGCACACACACGCGCACATCGACCGTGGTCGATGCAATATTTTGCCCGACTCCTGAGGACATCATTTTTTTATCGTAAAGAGAAATGTCATATATCTTTCTCTTAGCAATTGTTAGCAATAATATGCCTTATTAACAAATAAATGAATTTAACGATATAAAAGCTAATTAATTTGTGTTAACTTTGGTTTTGTAAGTTATTTTCTCTCTTATAAATGATCACATCTGAATTTCCATTTTGTATTAAACAATTGTAACCGTATATATGTGTATAAATAGCATTTTATTACAATTTGTGAATAAGTAATTAAGGTGTAAATAAATAAAAAAGGGTTGACTTTGAAATGCCTCGTTTCCGTTCAAGTTATGTAGAGATATATCAAATTAATTGTTAAATAGTACATTACCTTATTTGTTTCCTTCATTCTGAGTGAACCTGAAAAAGAGCAAGAATCACTTTACTCCACTTTAGCCAGACACGAACACTAATTGTAATTGTTTTCATTATGGGTCTAAAGTTAATCAGTCAACTGTCAGTGAGAAACAACGCCCTCTCGAGGAAGTATCTCTGGCTATACGTCAATGTACGTAGAGGATATAAAGTTTCCTAACCGCAGGGTGTGGAAGAAAGAGTCCGTTTTATGAGGCGATTGAGTTAATTAGTAAGTAATAAAAGAATTAAAGATTGACGGCGTATTACAATCTGCCTACCAGATGCATTTCAATATTACCAAATTCATTTTGGTTCGAATCTAGGATTTTCTTTTTTTGTAGTTCTATTAGTAATGGCGCTACCACATAAATCCCCACAAAAGCCTTTTGAAATTCTGAGTATATAAATATTTTGCAGATAAAATGACCTTGAATTGTTTAAAAGTATACCTGCTTACCTGGTTTATGCTCTGACTTGTTGCTGTAAATAATAAAACAGATATTTGAAAATTTACAAATTTAAATACAAAATTGATGCAAAGAAAAACAATAATATATACTACGTATGATTCTTGATGCAAAGCAACTCTTAAAAAATTGGAAACATTAAAAAATATGCAATAGGTAGAATTAGCATGAAATATTGTTATCAAACGTTTATTTTAGATAATTAATAAAACAATAGCATTGTGTTACTCCAGCTACCCAAGTCATTCTTACAATATCCTTAACCTTCTCATTCCTGGTTTAAGCTCATTGGTAAATTAGACGTCTACCACCGGACTAGCTTTTGAATTCTACAATCATGAATCTTATTCATACAGTCACTTGCCAAAGCTAGATTGAAAATGAGAAAATATTTATGTGTTCTGGTATTGATTTGATAACCATGCATTTCACGTTTAGTCAACGATATCCCCAAAACACATAACACGTTAATTGATTGCACAAGTACTCATTCTATATATCATCAATCAATTTATTGGACGAGTGCCTGTCCAAAACAGTTATGTGTAAATAGTTATTTGAACAAGAATAATTATCTCCGAACACTAAAAATATTTTAAAGAAACAATTACCTTGTATCTTTATATATTTCGCTAAAATCTCGTATATATACATATTATGTACTTTATCCTTATAAATTAAAGTATTATCTTCAATAAAATATATATGCACATTTGAAGTAAATTCAGCCCCTCTATACTATAAACTTTTGTATGCTTTCCGTATATGCATGATGTACTATTAGAAATGGATCATTTAAAACTTTACAAGTTTTAATCGCTGGAATACTCTCAGCTAACGCCTACAAATTTTGTGTGCACTAACTTATATAGGTAATCTAAGTGTGAACATTCCAGTGGATGTGATTTACACTGACTTCTCAAGAGCATTTGAGAGTGTTGACCATTCCTTACTAATGAATAAGTTAGACAGTTTCGATTTCTCTATTTGTCTACTTAAACTGGTCTCGTCATATTTAACAAATCGATCTAGTTATGTATTTTAGAATGGACATTTCACCCCAACATCTGGTGTGCCACAGGGATCTAACCTAGGCTCTATGCTCATTGAAACAATTTTAAATGATCTACTGAATTCACTGACCTGTGATGTTTTGGCGAATTAGTAGTTTTAGGGACACTTATATACTTCAGAATAACTTTTAGATAGTCAATCAGTTATCTCTTGATAATAAAATACTTTTAAATATTCGTAAATGTGCGTCTGTTCTTTTGGTAAGATCACCAATCCCACACTCTTCCTGTATAATTTAAACAATATCACGCTAATTAATAAAAAAAAGAGTTTAAAGACATGAATGTTTTATTTTACTCTGTTATTCAATTCTCGAACCATGGATATCCAGACCTAGAACATGCTTTCATCTTCAGTTTATTACTAGTTTGTAGGGAGCAACTTATTTGTACTACCTAAACTAACATAGTAATTTATCCTGTAAGTGGAGTTTGAAACTCTGTTGGATAATAAATGTATTATTATTATTATAATATTACAGTAAACTATTTGATGGAAATTCAACTTATTTTTTTATATTCCTAACGGGATTGGTAATACAGTTACCGTTCTCTGGTCGGTAAGATCACCTGACATTGCTTTATTTCCTTTGCAAAATACATATTTAAGTTTTAGTTTCGTTACTATTTGTAGTAATTTATTTTCCTTTTTCTCGTAGTAAATATATCATATAGTTTAATTATCATCTTCAGTCTACACGCCTGTTATTTCCTCAAAAATAATTGAATTACATCTGCTATTATAAAAATCCTAAAAAGATAACTATACCAAACTTACCTCTATGAAGTAAGAACAACATAAGCATTTTAATGATATCACGGTCAACTATGATTGCCATATAAATGGACACCTTGTTTATCTTATAGAAAGCACTTGTAATTTATATTTATAATTTTTCATATGCGAGATTGTTATTACTGAAGAATCATGCATTAGAAATTTCGCTTTATTTTATGATGTCCATTCGATTTTGTACATCATCCCATAAATATTCTGAATTGATATATATGTATTGAGTGGGAAGCTGATAAATGCTAAATTTCAGAATGTGCCTGTAGCAAATAAAAGCGGGAAATATATTTTTGATTCCAACTACGGGCATTTTTTTAAAGTAGAGTTTCAGATGGAAAGCAATAAACTTAAGAACTTTACAAACGCGGAATATAAATTTTAACGCATCGTCAGACAGTTTACAGTCGACGAAATGGCCGGTTCGTTTGACTTAACGTATAAATTCGTAATAAATGGCAGGTGATAAATTGTAATGTATATTTTGGTAACAAGTACCCATAAACTTATCCTCACTTTTATGTGCTGAGCGGTAACTTTATTGAAGGTTTGTTTGCTTCGATAAAATCCATAAATTAATTAAGGTAATAATTCTATAATTTTATATGTATCGTTGAATTGGTGGCGATACTAATGCTGATACTTACATTGGGTATGTCGTTATCTCCAGACAAGTTTTTCCAAAAAGAAAATATCGCAAATCAATGTATCAATTGCATTCTTATGAATACCCACCGTTTGCAATTTTATTTTGCTTTATGTACCTTGGCAAAAGTAATAATTTCAGCACTTAAAATCTTCTACTAAATCTAGTACCAATATGCACAAAATATAATGCTGAAGTTAATGACTTATATTGTACAGCATTTGCAGATCTGGCGGACAGAATCTTTTAAGGATGTATTCATATATGTATTAGCATTTTATTAAAATCTGAAGAGCACTGATTTATTTTGGCGCCACAAAGCGTCCATATTTCACAACATTGGAATTACTCTAAATTGTTGAAATAAATTAAAAGCCTGTAATTTGCTCTTAGTATGTTAATGCTATGACTTTATAAATATGAGTAAATTCTGATATTGGTTTCTTACCTGTGTCCGTCAGCTGCTGAAAACCAAATTACTAGTTCCGCCTTCTAATGGCGACGATGCGAAGGGTAAAGTTGTGAAGCAAGCAAGGGATCTGTGGCCAAAAAAAGCAAGAAGATAGAATTCATGAGGAATGCTAATGGCGATAGTACTTTGGGATATAAAAGAAATTATCATTATCATCAAGCCGTGCAATCTTAAGATTATAGATAGCGCCATAGCGTTTTGGAATCCTTTTGATGAGGTGAAAATTCGAAAGTAGAAAAATCCTCTTTTCCTATTTAATTTTTATAAATTTACGTGAGTGTTTGTTTAATAATAATATAATATTATTCTCCACACTTTTGTATTATTGCAGAACAATTTCTAATTTCTCCCTCCCAAGTATCTTGCGTCCTCTCCTACTGCGTCTTGCCAAGGTTTCCTCTTTCCTTCCTTCTTAGTCTTCTCAAAATATATTCTGCCTACTTTAGGTCTTGTGCTTTCGCATGCCCTATTATTACTTCACCAGTTAATTCGTCTTCAATTTTCCTACTAGTTTGGAGTCTCATTTCTCCATTGCTAGTTTTTGTTTGACCTAGTGTTGTCTATATTATTTTACTTTCTGCTACTTGCATGTCTTTTTCACTCTTCTTCATTTATTTTTACACCTTGTTTCTGATTGCTAAATAAACTTTATTTATTTTTATTTATTTTCTAAGGGACATGTCATTGTTAGTCTTATTAATGTCTAGTATGTCATCATCTTGATTGTTTTAGTGAAGGCCTTTCTATCTTAGAATTGGTTTCCTTTGAGGATCTTTCTTTTGCTCGTTTTCATTTTGTTAACTCCATTGTTGTTTCTAATATCTAGCTAAAGAAGAAGACATTGTGTGTGTGTTTTTGGATTTCTATATCATTCGATTCTGTTTTCATATATTTTGTCTTGCACTGGTTTATTGCTTTCAAAACTTTTTAGCTGCAATAGCTATCTATTTTTTTTTTATTATTTTCTGTTTCGAGTGTGTATGCCAATATCAAATTTCATCACTGATAATACTTTTTTATCTAGTTTTGCTGTAGCAGAATGTTCCCCTGTGTTCAATTAAAAAGGGTTGGACAAATTGAGTTTTTTTATTTTGCACGTGTTCTTATATGGACTTCCAAGTAGTTGTTCTCTAGATTCGGACTTTCCTCTTGTAGTTGTCCATTGTCATCTTCATGAGTTTCCTTGTTTTCCCAGGTAGTTTAGGTGATTTATTATTTTGTCTTTCTTTACCTTGCCGAATGCACTATTGAAGTCTAAAGCACTCTATTGTAATCAGATGTCTGCTTTGAATATTTCTTGGAGGATATATATATTTATGGTTGATCCACCTAATATGTTTCTACTTGAGCTTGTAGCCTTTGGTTTATAAGATTCGCTTGTGTTTTGTAGGTGGTATTCAGTAGCACTATTGTTCTGTAATATCCCTCCTGCTTTCTTTTATTTTTATTTATAGATGTTATTATTTTAGGAATTTTATTTTATTCATCAAATTTGGACTATTATTTTGTACTATTATGGTCAAAAAGTCAACCTGTATACAGCGTGAGTCATTAGTAGCAAATTCTTCGATTGCTCTTTTGTGTTTTAAATAAAAGAAAAAACAATTAGTGGAAGATCCATGGTTGCTTATGGCGCATATTGTAAAAATAATTTAAGCTCTGACGTACTTACGGTTTCACCGGAAATGCACAGAACTTAATTTTTTTAAATGACTTATCCTATATATTTTTGGATTTTCTTGTACTGCTTTGAATTGTCTGTTCAACTGTTTTTTTCTTTTTCAAAATTGAGCCAATAGTTTTTGAGTTATTATTTTTTTTGAAAATATTTGACCAAAACACGTGTTCAGAAAAAAATCATTTTCACACTATTTTTAAAAATAAAAACATTAACTTTGGTGGTGCCTATAGCCAAGAAAATTCCGCATTATTTGGTAAAGTTGCACTCGACGAACCTCAAAAAACTTTGTTTTTTCAAAGCCTACTTTCTGAAATTTTCACATACCAAAAACTTATTTTTTTGGTATGTGAAAATTTGAGAAAGTAGTTTTTGGCACTTTTTATCATAGCCATCTTGATTTTATTGATATGAATTGCTGTACAAAATAGTGCATATTATATAACTGCCGCAACTTTCATTTTTTGTCAATAATGTATGAAAGCTTTCTTTTTTAAAATATTTTTTTCTTTCAATATATGCATAAATATACTGGGTGTTCCATTTAAAAAAAGTAACTTTTGTAAATAGCGCGAAAATTAGAAGTTTATCTGTCTCTTCGGTTCTGCCATCATTGTACACGATAAAAATACTACTGCTTTGCTAATTTAACCGATACTGTAGCTTTATTAATAACAATGTTGGTATTAGTGCCGAGTTAATTTATAACACCCTGTATATATATATTCGATAATCTAGAGAAGAATAATAAATGAGAACATTATAACGAGAATGAGGTGAAAATACAACAAATACGAACAAGGGGGAACAGAGAGCCGAAGCAAAGGAAGAGAGCCTAATTCACTTCGAGAATTTCTAAATAACTTAATACAGGGAATTAGTGCATGGAACAGTTCTGAAATCTCATAATAAAATAAATTCCAGACTTAGCAATTTTGTAGCCTTCATAAACAATAATAATATACGAATTCCTAAAATTCAAAGGAAAATCGCTATTGCGTTAATAAATATTTGAGCTGTGAGTCACAACCGACACAACTAAATACGTGTTTCACTTGTGTTCAAGCGAATCATGACTTTCACATTATCCGTTTTAGTAGGTTCACTTTATTTAATATGCCCCAGAGTTTAAATGCAATGAAAGCTCTTTTGATTTTCCCTTTCATTGGATAGTACTGCCTGTAGGTACATCCTCACAGGAAACTAATAACGGAAGTGTGCAGTCTGGTATTAATTTGCTCTTTATAAGAGTGTGTCCGGTATTAAACGGAAATAACCCTATTGTAGACGGCGTAAATTAAAAGCTGTTCCCCCATCGATTGGATCAGTTCCAAAGTTAACAAAATTAGATGTGGGTATTTACTAAACAACCAAGTTTTTAGTTAAATGCGAAACATCAAAGCTTTAGAACGTCAATATGGGAACAGAGTAAATATTCTCGTAAGTATAGACATTAGGTTATAGTACATTGTCCCGCAATTACATTTTTATTGCTGTTTATCAATTTATTACTTACAGCTGCGCTAACAGTGGGTACTCTTTCGACAATTATTACATTGACGTATTCATGTATTATTTGAAAATATTTAGAAAATTACTCACATAATACTAATAATTATAAATCTCAGTGAATACATTTAAAAAGGAAGATAGAATTGTCATATTCAAGAACAATAAATAAAGCAATACAAAATAAATGAGTACTAAGAAGACACTTGTTTGCACATTATAATACGAAATCTTTGCATACTCTTTTGTATGTCAACTTTGACTTGAAAACAAAACATTAGAAATTGTACCTAATTAAATGGTGGCCTTAAGGGACAAACATCATTAAAGGGAACGTCAATTAAAGGCATAGTAAACTAAAAATCGATGTTTTGTTTTTTTGCTTATTAATCGTCGAACTATGCGATTATAAGGAATTCCTATTTATAAAACAAAAATTTTCATTATTTAACTGCTGAGAACGAAGAATAAGCGCGCCGCTGACGTCATCGATGATATAGCACTCGCCGCAGTTGCATAGATTTATAACGCCAAACGCATGTTTTCCGTGTTCAAATCAGTGCAGTGTATTTGTTGATTTTTTATTGCTCACTAGACGATCTGGTAACATCATACTGAAAGTTTATGAAACATAATTGTAATTAATTGTATGAATTTTAGGTTTAAGAAACCAATAAAAATGGTGTATTGTTGCGTTGTTGGTTGCAAAAGCAATTCCAACAAAAAAGATGCAGATATTAGTTTCTATCGGTTCCCATCACGTGAAAAATCGCCAGATCGTTATAAAAAATGGTTGGACAAAATACGTCGGGAAAAATTCACCCCCTCAAAATACAGTCGAGTGTGCTCGAAGCATTTTACAACGGAAAATTTTGATGTTGCCGCTCAGTTAAAACAAAGTTTAATGCCTGACCAGAAATTCCTCCGATATTTGAAAAAGACGGCCGTTCCAACTTTAATGTTAACAGGCAAAAATTCTGATGAGGGTATACCTTGCAAAAGAAAAAAAACCACCTACGTTCGTAGAAAAGAAGTAGAAGAAATGTTAGCATTACAGAAACCACTGCCGAGTACTTCAAAATCATTTTTCAAGACAGTTTATTCTTCCACTTCAGATTCAGAACCGCAATGTTCAACTATGTATAGAGAAAAAAATCCTCCTGCTCCTTCAAGTATTAGTGCAATAATGGAAGGTGACCATCAAATTAGTTGCGGTGTACAATGTGAAATGGGCACAGAAAAGGTATCCAAATATATACCACATTCTAAAGAAGATTTGGATACGTAATTTCATCTGTCAGACTACAGTGACAGTGACTTTAGTGATAACGGTAGTACGCGAGGGACAGAGATTTTCTAAATCTTTGAAAAAGTGGGTGTATGTTTCTATTTACGACGCAAAATCCAACCAGTGGCGCAAAGACCTATTAACTTCTATAAATCAATTTGTAGAAGAAGAATTTGTTGTAACTACAAAAATAGAAGATGAATATGCCGGAGAAATTCCAAAAAACATAGCCACAGTGTCCCAACCAAGTTTAGAAGAAACAAAACGCCTTCATTTTTCCAGATTTAGATCTGAAATAATATAAATAAGTAGTTCATCGATGTTTGCATTAGCCATTATATTTTTATTTTATAACTCTTTTTACATGTAGATCTAAGAATAATATAGGGTAGATATATTATTATGGCACGAATTATTTTTTAATGAATGTATGTCCATACATAATTATATTGTTTTCATATGTAATTGAGCCTATATGCCTGTTTTAGTAGTACACATACTGTCAATCGAAATAGTTTGGATCATCTTCTTCCACCGGTATGAAACCTGTATATGCCTCATTTATTTCTGGATATTGCTTTCTCACTTTATTCACAACACATGCTGGTATAATTTTCCTGTTTTTGCGACCAAGTGGTTGCCATCCATTTATCCAATAAACAAATTGTTTATAAGCGATATGTCTCCATAAACGATTACTTTCAGTTAATAATTTTGTTCTTTCATGTTTATTAGTTGCCCTTAGCATCATTTGATACCTAGTAGCTCTGAGTGTATCTTGATTCAAAACAACACTTTCAAACGACGGATGTAATATTATACACTCCACACCACCCATTATATTGGAAATTTGCGTACATTCGTTGCAGCAAATACATTCAAAATCACTTGCCATTTGTTTGCAAAAACCACATTTGCACCACAGAATGTTTGTAATACGACCTGTAAATTTTTCACGTTCTTCTGGAGGATCTTCACTAGAATCTTTTTTCTTTAGATTTAATTGTGAATAACGGGGTTCATATAAATACGGGCTCACGCCATTCATAATCCCTTAGGCTATTTTGTCTGCACTGATAAGTGATAACGAAGTAAAAACTAAACACTAACTAAAAATACTATGTGCAGTGGTATTTAAATTTTACTACGCACTCTTGTCTCGCCACGGTCTGAACAGCCGTGTTCTCTCGGGCAGTCGTATCATCGATGACGTCACGCGAGACTATAAATCCTATCGTAACTCTGGAATTAATAACTCAAGAAACGCGATATTTACGTTTTTTATTTCCTTGAAACCAGAAGAAGGGATTGCGTTATATTTTCAAAAATTGATTTTTTTTAGTTTACTATGCCTTTAAGTAAAATGAAGAAGGTAAATTTATCCGGAGTGATTCAATGACCAACAAAGTAAATTTCCTCTCTAAGGTTTAATATAATAAAAAAATTGAGAAATGTAGTTGATAGAGCTGGTATTGCTTCTTAATTACATTTATACGAGGTGATCCATAAATCAGTGCACAAAGAATATACATTTTTTAAATTAATTACTAAATATATATACGAGGATGTATTAAAAAATTCTTCTTACTATAAGTTTAAAAATAAATTGTTACCTTGCTCTGCAAACCAGGTCTCTACAGCTTCTAACACTTCTTCGTTGGAAGAAAATTCACGACCTTTTAAATTTTTTTTCAGTTGAGGAAAGACATGATAGTCGGACGGAGCCAGATCTGAAAAATAAGGGGGTTGTTCGAGTAATTCGAACCTTAAATTACGAATTGTTTGCATGGCAGCATGCGATTTGTGTGCAGGTGCATTTTCCTGCAAAAACGAAACACCTTTGGACAATTTTCCGCGTTTCTGTCTCTAATCTTTTTTGTAGAATGATCTGTAACGTCGAATAGTAATTCCCAGTTATTGTTCTACCTTTATACAGAAAATCAATCATAATTACTACATGGCAATCCCAAAAAATCAGATTTTTGAACACGAAACTTCTTAGGATTTGGAGAACCAGAGTGTCTCCATTCCATTGATCGCTGCTTTGTTTCTGGGTCATAGAAATGTACCAAAGTTTCATTCATACTAATAATACGGCTTAAGAAGTCTGCATCTTTTTCAAACCGAGCACAGATCGAGCGC
Source organism: Amphimallon solstitiale (assembly GCA_963170755.1). NCBI lineage: Eukaryota > Metazoa > Arthropoda > Insecta > Coleoptera > Scarabaeidae > Amphimallon > Amphimallon solstitiale. Next base: position 28,470,719 of record OY720680.1, read on the forward strand.
AATGCTTCCACCCTTGTACGCTGCTGGTCAACAGATAGACATTTGGGGATCCATTTTGCAGACATTTTTCTCATGTCCAAATCGACGTGAACTATATGATGGACGCGTTCATATGAAATATTCAGTGCCTCAGATATTAGTTTTAGCCAAATTCGACGGTTTGACAAAATCATGTTATAAACTGCATCAACATTTTCTGGGACCGACACAGAAACTGGCCTTTCCCGATCGGTGTTCATCTTCAATAGAAAATTTATGCCTTTTGAAGTTTCCAATCCAATTTTTCACGATCGCATACGATGCACATTGATCGCCAAGAGTATTAAGGATATCTTCGTAAATCTGCTTACCTCTTAACTCCATAAAATACAAGTACTTGATGATGGCTTGATACTCCAATTTTTCGATTTTCACAATTTTGGTCGATATCCTTTTTTTCAAATTTTAGTGCGCAACTTTTGTTTGACTTTTTGACGTGAAACTTTACACTAACTCTTCGAATAGGTTATGTTTCGTTGCTATGGTATTGCAATATTTCCTTTATCTACGGAACCTGTCAAGGCTAACTAGATATCAATACTACAATCTATCAATACAATGTCTTCGTAAGTTCAAATTTAGATTTTCCAATAAAACAGGACTATCTTTTATAAGGAGTAATTAATCTATAAAGTTAACAGTTTTCGAGTTATTTACCATTAAATTCAGTGACATCTACAGATGTCTTTCTAATTGCATGTAATTCATGAGTGGCATGTCAGAGGACAAAATAATTTTTGGCCTGATGTATACGCAATATGTGCCAAGTGATACTTATATGCAAAACTTGTTATGATATATACTGGGTGTTCGTGAAGGTGTCGCAATATGACGAAACTGCAAATAAAAAAGTCTTATTTATTTTAAATAACACCCAATATTTTTACAGAATCATATTAAGTCATTCCTTATCAAACTTTTGTACAACTCTTTGGAAAGTTTCGGTAGATATTTCTCAGCAAATATTTCATATTATTGTTTTCATATTCCCTTTGGTTGTGTGTTTTTATTATAAACCAACAAAAAAGAAAGATAGAGAGCTATAATTCCTGTTGACTTGTCTAGTTATCGTATTTCAAAATCCGCAGTTATACGTTGTTCAGAGATGAAACGATTATCTATAATAATAGGGAAATAGTTCACAGAAGAAATTTGTGTAACTTTTCAAACGAAAACTCTCACATCACTAGCAAAATAGGTAAAGTATTAACGCATGACAAGGCATTTTAGCTGATTAAGTGACAGGCTCGGTCACCAGTTACTTCAAGGTAGCAGCAACTTTAAACGAAATTTAGTATAAGTATTTGAAGATGTTCCACTAAATTTAAGAAAAAGCATTTGAATAAATCAACAGCTTACACTTGTCTACAAAAAATCAAATTACTACCCAAGCAACACGAAATAGTTGAATAAACGTTTAATTGTCGTTTATACCTGAAGTATAATTTTGGTTGACGTTCACCGTCTTATCAACGCTAAAATGTCCGCCTGATAAACGTTGAAGTATAGTGTACAGTATACGTTTACGAAACATGTTGAATACTTGTTTATACGATACGTTTATTTTCGTATCAATTAAACGCGTATTATACGTGAGTGCAGGTATGTAAAATAGACGTATATGTTTTATAAGTGTATACTATAATTTCGCTGCATTGAAAACAGGGAAAAACCAAATATTTACAACAAATTTATTATCACGTATGAGCACAGACAAAAATTAAATACGGTTAATTCAATTTGGTGTTGTGGAATCGTTGCTTAGACTGCTTCAACCAATCTTGACATGCGTGTTGAATCGATTTGTCAGTTAGTTCGCCGACAATCGCGCTTGTCTCCTTTTTGCCTTTGAAACACATCCTCACTGCTTCTGTAGGTATATACAAATAAATTAATTAGTACCTACTGTAAAAATGAATAATATATACATTAATAGAAGGTATTGAACAGAAAAAGTTTTTAATATATACCTATTTCGATTGTGTCATTGCCGCGTGATTCATTTTTAACGATCGAACATGCTATCTTTTATCTTGCAAAACGTATTAAAATATTGATTACTTTGTTATGACTTACCATTGATGACTTTGTAGCAGTTTGTGTCCTTAAATGCGTATTTTCGTCTTTGGGAAGGTGATTTGGGAGCGCTTCCGGCCCAATTAAATGCCAATCCCAATCTATTGGTTATGGTGAATTTTAACAAATTCATGGTATTACATCTAACGTTGCTTCCTCCAATTGAAGCTGGACGAGTCCTCTGCAAGAAAGAATTTCATAGTTAAGAAAGACCAGTAATAACTTCCCCAATCATATGTTACCATGTAAACATAGTTATCTTCATTTTCCAACCACTTCTCTAAACTTCCAAAGTCTTTGGGTCGGTCTATTTGGTTCATCTGCAGGTCGTTGCAAAGTATGAATATTTTTCAATTGACTTACTTGCCAGATCTGTGACAATAATACGGATTGTTGATCCTGTACCTCTTTAAGTTTTTCCAAGTCATGTACAAGTTGTTGCCATTGAAACTGGCTTACGTCACTGTTTACAGAGATTGATGATAAAGGAGAAGAGTAGTTTCTTGACCCTTCGTGTTTTCGGCTCGACTTGCAGAACAATGGCCACTGTAATAATAGCAACAAACAGTATATCAATATTTTCTAGAAATTTGAGAAACTGTACTAACGTGTATCAATTTTGTTGAAGTATACACACATACATACAATTCGAAGTTTATAAAGTTTGGGTTTAGGTATAGAAGTTTAATTTCAAATACTATATACAGTGCGTGACAAAAATCTTCATCTGTTAGCTTTTGAAACAAAAGGAACAAAAATTTGAAAAAATATAACAAAACTACTATAAAAATGCAATTTAAATAAATAATAAAAATTCTAGATCTCCAAATACCTTTAGAGCAAGCGGTTACTCGATACCGTTGCCATTTAAAATTTACAAAACCGGTCTGTCAAAATTTAACAGACACGTAGTCAGTTAATCTACGAGTGCAGATTGTGTGAACAAATTTTCTTTTAGCGGATTATGAAATCCATTTAAACACACGCAAAATGTTCTTGCACCATATCACAAAACAAATATTTAAAAGAATCTTTCCTTTAGGAATTATTAGGCTATTGTTTATTATATTTTAATCTTTGTTTCAATTTTATAAATATTTATTTTTCTTTGTCGATTTAGGTGGCCAAAATAAATATTCTTTTTAGTTAACAGTATTAAAATATTCAACAACATATTGCTGTGACTCTTACAAATTGAGGTTTATATATAATAAATTTAAATTATTCAATTAATATGTAAGTAAAAATCAAGCACGCATCCTAGTGCTAGGCCTTATGCTAGACTAAGATACAACAAATTTTCTGCTGAATAGTAGGTGAAGCAAATTTTTTACATACAACTAGCTCAGTTTAAAATAAATCATTCTCTCAGGGGCAGAAAATATGAATAGATTCTCCAATCGATTTTGAATGCTCTTTAATTATCTCCAGGTCAGGTAAAGAAAATAAAATGCAAAATAATCTTATCATCTAATTTATTAATATAAATATTAACGAATTCAAAATTTCAAATCATACAGATATATATATATATATATATATATATATATATATTACAGACAAAGAATCAATATCTCAAACATCATCCAAATCTATACATCATAATCAACAAATCATTATAAGAAATAAAGTAAATGAAAGTATAACGTCGTGAAAAACTTATGTTTTAAAAATGTGAACGTGATTATTATGATTTATATTTGCCATAGATACATGTAAACAATCAACATCTTTAAATAAAAAATAAAATTTTATTACACATGATGAATTGTACTGGAATATAAATAACCAAAAATTTACACGATTTACCATTCGCGAACAAAATATAAACATTAAGGAAATGGCTTTGCCCTAATTAGTCCTGTCCGGCGCCTTTTCTCGCTCCCAACACAGTACCATCAGAAAGCAAATTCACACAGATGGGTACCCCAAAGTTCCACCCTACGAGTATGTCTTTTTAACTCGTCGGACACAACCCGAACATACACCACAATGTGCTAACCCCTTAAGGTATATATATATTTTAAATTAAATAAATAAAATGAAATAAAATAAAGTCTTTGCGTATTCAATTAATTAACTCAGCCCTGATTAGTTCTGCCCGGTGCCTTTTCTCGCTCCCAACACAGTACCACCAAGACTAATTCGTGTCTTTGGGATTCACCAGGACTCCATGCTATGAATTAAATAACGACTTAATTCATTTCACACATCCCTGATGTATTACCCAACACGTTAACATTGAACACACAAGTACTACAAAATATACTTGATATACATACAAGAAAAATATATACATTAAAAATAAACTTTACCTTCTTGTGAAATTCCAATACAAAACACCACTACAAACAAAAATTTTGGTACACCACTATACACACATTTATAACAAATATTATCAAATCACCTTAACTCTTCGTACATAACTTCAAACTCATCCATGATAAAAAAAATTCACAGATTTTGCAATCCTTGCAACCATCGGGGACATTGGAAATGATAACACCATATATGAAACATGATTAACTGTTTATTATACATACAGTTAGGTACATGAAAAAAAAACGCTTTGAACAACATAATAAACATTTGGTTTAAACAAAGAAACACTTTTCATATAGGTGAAGAATATGGTACAACTACCAAGTAGATGTATCAAACTTGTCGCGGCTGCTACTGGTAGAGGCCCCCACGTTTACATTATCTTCATCATCACTTGAAGATGACTTAACTTCCTTACTGTTTTTAAATTCCGTCAGTTGGTCAAAGCCAAAAGACCGTTTTGGCACTCTAGCAATTTCGGCGACTTTCATGTATGCCAAGGACTCTACGTTAAAGTCTAAACTAAAACCACTTTTAGTAATTTTAAACCCTTTAACCGACATCATTATCGCTGCGTGCATGTATGACGGTACCATCAACTTCTTCCATTTTGAAGGATGTATCGTTTTACCAATAATCTCCGCTAAACTCACATGTATCTGGCTGGGTACGTTCAAGGTGTTCTCAATACGCAGACCAAAAACACCGGGTGTGGTTTGACCATTTATATTTTTGGTGGCAGTCATAAGTTTCATTCGTAATGTCTTCAATAATTCTTTGATATCCGCAATGCCAAAACGCTCTACAGCCAAACGAAACTGTTGACTTGCAGCCAAACATTTCAAATCAGTGATGAAACGTTCCAAGAAAGCTAACATCATCGCTTTGCTTTCCGTGTTCCACCAATGCTCAATGGTCGGGACTAACAATGAAACCCGATGTCGCGGCTGTAACGCTCTAATGTCATGAATCGTCGATCTACAAAAGTATTCCTCGGAGGTAGTGATAAAAACCCCCTACGCGTTAGTGACAGCGAATAACAACGGAGGTTTCTTATATTGAAATTGACAATAATTGGGCTTGTTTATAGCATTTTTCCGAAACTTGTAGTTCTTGTCCTGCAATTCTGTGGCGACCCGAATAGGTTGACAATCTGGTAAAGATGTCTTATAACGCTCATAAAAGTTTTCCAATTCAGGTGTATCAAACAATGTGCCTATAACACATGAAATGAAAAATTAAAAACGTATCAAAGAGTTAATTATTCTCTTAACATTACCTGATGGTGGTTTAACCATATAAGGAGTCTTGCCAATGTCATCGTGCTCGGCCTCATCAGATGATGATGAAATATGAAAACGAGTACCTGAGTCGGGTTGTGTCGGCAGCGATGTGGACTTCTTATTACGTTTGGATGAAGGTTGCTGGCTAAAACCTGGCGACTCGGTTTGCGACAAGATGCGTTTTTTTTTTCGTTACTTGAAAACATTATTGACACTAAAACAGTTATTCGTTAATTAGTCACTGATTAAAACTATGTCGTATGCGCCTGACTTACACTAAGCTTAGAACGGTAAAGGCGATACTGCGCTGCGTCTCGACGTGGCAACAGGCAACTACTATGGCTAGGACAACGCGGAGGTGGCTTGCTGCTCTTCCCCTTCTCCTTCAGCCCCTTCTTCACCAGCCCCTTCTTCTCCAGCACAAAGAGTGGGATAATCTGTTGAACGCACTAGCAGCGGTGTATGCGTACTAAAATACGATACGTACGGAATGACTTCAACTTGTTCGTTTCTGTAAAATATTCCATCTATTGACGTGGCGTTTCGTGTAGTTATCAAACTTTTCGAAGCCAACGAAACTGAATAACGATTCTGTAGATACGTTGTTAATTCTGAACAATTTACGTTATAATTAAAATCACCGCATATAAGTAATGGACAATTATACAAATTGCTCGAATGATTTATAGCAAACATCAATGTGTACTTGCTGAAGCGCATTAACGCACAGTCCATTAGCTGCATTACTTGATTTTTTGTCACACCTGGCTTCGCGTAAATCGTTATAAGATAAAAATGTTTTCTTTGCTGTGCCCTGCCCTCATAGTCTATTCGAGCACAACACACGTCGCCATAAGGAACATTTGTAGTATCATAAGTTATTTCATGTCCATTTTGCAAGCGAGAAGTCAAAGATTCATATATAGCAACTCCTCCAGCTCTGTTACGCCCATTATTTTTACGTGCTATACAACGATAGCCGGCAACATCAATTGGCGGATCTTTATCTTGCATCCAAGTTTCGGACATAGAAAGTAATGAGGTTTTTGGTAATACTGGATCATGTAAGACGTCCAACACATGCGCATTTAAACTTTGTACGTTAAAATAAGCAACCGATGGGTACGCGGGATTTATCAAAAACTCTCCACATTTGTCGACAATTGTTACTAATCTACGTTTTTTCAAACGTTTAAATTCGCTTCGCAAAATCTGACGGTCCTTATTCTTGCTACAATGATAGAATTTGTGATCATGTTTCTTATTTGTGAAAAATAAACCTTCGATTGTTTTAGCACGAGACATAGCTACATAGACCAATGAAATTTCGTGTGATTTGGAATATTCATAAACTACTTGATCGTACGTTCCTCCTTGTGATTTGTGAATACTCATAGCATGAGCCGGTACAACAGGAAATTGTTTTCGTCGAACTTTAATGTTTTTTGATTTTACGTCTATAGTTCCTTCCCTTCGTAAAAGTGGAGTCCACTCCGGTAATAAGTCTAAAGCCTGCGCGTGTGCTGCATACTTTAAGCGTAACATTTTCCCTGCGTTAGGATCTGAAAAATGAATCCATAAACGTAAGATTTCGCCATTGTCATCCATTTCCACGTATTTCAAGTAGCCGAATAATCCATTAATCAATCGATCTGCTTTATCTAGATTTTGCGTAACTATGTATGGACTCTCTATAACCAATAACAGTTTTAACGGCATATTTGCAGTGCTAGCAACATCCATTTTTCTCAATTTATCATGCGTTGATTTCAACTGTTGCACATTCACATAACCTCGCACTTCGTCTTTAGCTAGTGAAAGGAGAACATCAGCATCGTTCATAACATCATAGTTGTACTGATCTACGTCCACGTTTCTATGGAACAATCGTATAGCACTGCGCACATCCATTTGCTCCAATTGCTCACAGGTAAAAAACCGCCCTTCAATCAAAGCTCGCTCGGTATCATTAAGTACATCACCATTGCCTATTTTAGTTAAAATAGAGGAAAACTGAATATCTGATTGTCTCATTACTTCTGTCAATGGATAATAATTTAAATTGTGCCACAACATATTATCTTGCAACATGTTAGGTGGTCGAACGTAAACGGCTCTAGCATTAACGGGCGGTAATTGACGCAAATCGCCACAAAATATAATATTCAAACCTCCAAACTGGTGAGTCGGATCGGGGCCCAACGAACGTAACCGCTCCCCAACTTGAATAAGCATATCTGAACTCATCATACTCACTTCATCAATAATAACCGTTTTAACTCCAAGAAAATCGCATTTCATTGTTTGTAACACATCACTTTTTAATGGCAATCGTCGTTTCGTGTTAATGCCGATATTAAATGCTGTGTGAACTGTCGTGCCATCAATATTAACCGATGCTTTACCAGTAGTTGCACAAGCGATAAAAGCACATTTACTTATATTATTGCGGGTAGTAAATCTATTCGCAGTTTCCATTAATACTTTTAACACGTAACTTTTACCTGATCCTGCAGGACCAGTAAAAAACACTTGTAATGGTGGCAAATCATCGTGTGTCAGACGATATATTAACTCTATTGTAAACCTTAATTGTCCAGTATTTAAAGATCGCAATAGGGTACAGAAATCTGCATGTGATAACATATTTTCCACGGCTCGAACTGTACTGCAGCGTTGTATGGTATTTATATCCCTGTTTCCATTTCCATTCAACTGATCCTGCGTTCGTTGTAAATATGGCACTTCAACGTTCCGTAACGCAGGACCAAGTGGATTATTGTTATCATTTACCTCTTCGTTTAATGCAGCATTTAACGTTTCGTCAATAATACGTACCACATTCTCGATAGACAATCCACTTTCATACTCTTTTCTTTTGGTCAATAGTGCGTCGGCATGTCTCTCATAAATACGCATGTACTCATCTCGATCGAGCAATTCTAATTCCTCGCTTCGAAAAGGCCAAAATAGTGTTACTAGTTCTCGCATATAATTCATGGGATCATCGCTTAATTTATATGTTTTCCATCGTAACACCTTTGCTTTGGTTCGTTTCCTGTATTTTACACAATCATCAACATTATCACTATCATTATCACTTTCATTGTCGAAGCGCAGTAGGTCAAGATCACTAACCAGATGATTTGTTTGTCGCGTTCGCTTACGATCATACCAGGCAACGAAATCTGCTAAACACACATTATTTAAATCGTGAGGTCTTCTCTCATAATATTGTATTATGTTGCAAGACCAAACATCAGTTGAATTCGCAGTTAAATTTTCATAATCCATTTGTAGTTTCCGCTTTTTCGCAAGAAATCTTTCTGTCGGATGTTGAGTTGGTACAAACACAACTTGTCTCGATGCCTCTGACATCGGCAATCGCAATAAAAACCAAGCTGCTTCCTGCGTACACATTTCGACATTACTTAAAACACGTTTCCCTAATTCTTTCAAACATGCATCATAATCCATATCAGGATATTCATCTCTCAACTTTATCAATTCACGATGCAATGAACTGAATCCGCGTTCAGATTTATTTACGTAATCTGCAACATACGCTGCGCATGAATACTCGTCTAATATAAATTGAATATCCATATTAGATTGTAATACAGAAGATATTACAGGATTAAATGGACTAGTCCAAATGTCATCTATATCACGTTTTAAAAACACCATAGGGCGGTGTATACCATGCCGTAAAATAAGCAAATATTCATCCAACGTGTCGATTAGATTTATTGCAAAAAAGTGATGAACGTCAGCGTAATGATTATTTTCCAAATTGTCGTGCAAAGTGTTGTAGCGTTGAACCAACGCTTCGTCTCGATCCGCATTAAGTACCGGCATCAAGATTCTAGTTTCATTCATCGGCCAGAAAGGTGCACCAAATCCACATTTTTTTGCATTCTTCTTATAACACGTGTGAGTATGGCGATGAGTCTGCAACTGTCTCCCACCCACCAATAACGATTGATCAACAGTACTTAAAGAATCCAACAATTCAACTACCTCAGTCACATCTACCTCTTCAAACAATCGCCTCTCTGTATCGGATGGTGCGTTTTCTAACCACAGTAACATGTGACAATGAGGGCTACCTCGATGTTGGAATTCGACACGTCGAAAAAAATCTATAATACGATATTTTCCAAATGGCCCCGTCGTTCGTTTCAAAGAATTGATTATTGTATCAACCAATTTATCAAAATACAAACAACAAATAACTGGATCACTATTAACCAACTCGGCTCTCATTGTTGCATTCATAACATCAAATATTTCATCCGGAATGTCTTGATCAGCTGGTAAATTGTTTTGGAACTTGTAGATATATCGTAGCAATGGCAACCAATACGTTTCCGACGCACTTAAGGTGGCCGTTTAATAGAAAGAGAATCGTCACATTGCTCTATCCTTTTCTAACCATTAGGCGTGTATTATGTGTTGCATACGTGACTGCATTTATATTAGCCATCTAGTTGAAAGTAGCAGCGATATAATTTGTAAAATAAATTTATTAGATAAAAGATGATGCTACTAACGCGCAACGTATGTCTTACATTGAACCAAATTATATAGAGACTGATAGACCAGACCGTTTTTTTTTGTATGAGAGAAAAAAGAGAGTTTTTGTCTCATACATACACGATTTAATAGAATATGTGTCTATTTTGAAATCCTTGATATTTACCCTAAATTGTAAAAATGCAAATAACGTCCTTACAAGAATAATAGGAACATACTGTTACATATAATGTTTGTTTTGTAAATACCTATGTAGTTCTATGTCCTTTACCTATTTGATTTAGATAATAAACAGGTACTTTTAGTGATTATTGCATTTCTGAAACAGGAATATATAGGCTGATTCAATTTTGATGGGTCACCATGTATTTATTCAAATTCGTTTTTGACCATTAATAATAAAAAGAACAGAACTCTTTGCTCAAGAAAACCCGTAAGTAGTGAACCTGTCAGTGTAAGAAACACAAGGCCTATAATGTGTGTAAAAGTAAGAAAAAGAGAAACAATCAATATATATCACATACCTACAACAGTCTAATTAAATAAGTTAAATATGCATGTGTGCTCAGACAGTTGTCTTGGATATTATAAAATTCCTTCCTTGTCATCAAGTGTTTTATTAAGTTCTGATACCGTATCAACTATTAGAATGACCAATTCAATTGGAAAAAAATTTCAAAGACCGCCATGAAATTTATCCGACAGTGTGCATTTCGCACGTTAATAATAAATTACTAAATATAATTAAAAACAAGATCTGAAGAATATTAAAAAAATTAAATTTCTTACATGCCTATGTAAGTAATTTTTATTACAGAATTAAAGAAAATAGTTTAAAAATTTTGTATAAGTACCTAAATAACTTGCCTAATAATTAATACCAGTGGCCAAAATTCGACTTTAATTCATTAAATTTTTAAGTTTGAGTTATTCAGGTTCTTTTCTCAAAAAGTATACTTCTATAACCGTTGCATATAATTTTTTTGAATTTTCTATTACGTTAGCTGCGAACGTGTAGAAATACGTCGTTATCCATTAATTTTCGAGTTAATTAATTGATGTATTTATTTGTAACACATATTATACATAAATTTTATCTTTCTGCACTCCTTATTCATATGAACTTTAACTATCTATGCCAGAGTACAAAGCTTTTTCGTCATGTATTAATATATACCTAGACAGTTGTATTATTTATTCATTTCAATTTTATTAGGGTTTCACAAAAATGAAATAGTATGCTAGTTTTCATATACAAACTAAAGAATATATTTTGTCATATTAAGATGGCTACCTCACCAATCTCAATTACATTGCAAACATTCTGCTAACATATCGCACCACAATCCGGCTTAATCCGCAAACATATCTCCAACTGAAGTTTGTCCGAATAATATGGGAAAAATTGTTAAAAAACAGGAAGTTTTTGTACTAAAAATGTGCTTACTTCGAATATATAAATACTTGTAAGATATTAGTAGCTTAGCCTATAGAAAAATAAATTCTCTTTCTTTTGATGCTTGATCCAAAGCAATTAAGGGTATTCCTTAGCTGCCTTTTACATCTAAGTGTCTCCACCCAGCATTCTGATTTAACAAGGAATGGTTTTAGCAGAAAATTAGATTCTGCCCCTCACATTCTGGATAATTCCGCTAGTGTACGATATAATATAAAAAATAACTCCTGTGATCTCACTATTTCCTCTAATTTAATTCTATAGGAAAAGGTAATCAAAGAATTTCCAAATTTTTCGAATTTTTATTAAGGAAACGCTAAGAAAAAAATAATGAAAAATTATCATTACACCTCTGTCAGAACATTCTGTAAACCACAACAATATACAGATCAGGGCATAAATTTACAAAATACATATATACATGCACAACAAATATTAAAAAAAAATTATAAATGAGATACACTTTAACATGTATTCGCAAATTTAACCCAAAATTGTCTAGACTTATTTTAGGTAATTTTTATTTCATAAATAAAATTCCTTTTTGACTTTCTTATACCTACGTAGTAAAAGGAAGTATTTTGATGACAAAAATTCTTGACCTCGAGATTTTGCAGATTTCCACCTTTACAAAAAGTTTCTCTCGCGCGTTCTCTCTCTCTCTCTCTCTCTCTCTCTCTCTCTCCCTCTCTATGTGACCACGATAGCGGCCAACCGGTAAAGTCCATCAATACCGAACTGTATATTTAGGAATATAATCTCTCTCGGAAATCTAATTAGATTTTCAGTGAAATCGATAAATCGGGAGTAGTACTTTATTTCAGTGAAGAAATCAAATAATAGCAATATCTCGTCAACTACTAATTTTAGAATGTAAAGTATACCAAAGCGATCAAGACTAAATTAGAAAACAATTTAAAAAAAAAAAATTTTGAAATTCCTACTGGTACATACTCTTATCGTAAAACAGGTTTTTGCGAATATATCGCAAGTCATGCATTCTAGATAGATATATCACGGGTATGGACATATTTAAAGCTCGATTTTGAATAATTTTTGTATAAAAAAATTTCCAATATTCGGACTGAGATAAATAATAAAATTCCTTTTACCTTCTTATACGTAGTATAAGGAAGTACTTATAGTGATGATGAAAATTTTCGACCTCGAGATTTTTGCAGATGTCCACGTTTTGAAGTCCCTTGATACCGAAAAAGTGGTTTTTAAAAAATGTCTGTGTGTGTCAGAGTGTGACCACGATAGCGGTCAAACCGCTACAGCGATCAATTCCAAATTTTGTATTTACGTGTATAATCTACCTCTTGAGATCTGATTAGATTTTCAGTAAAATCGGCAGACCGAAAGTAGTAGTTTACTTCAGTAAAAAGATTTAGTCAATTTAGGCAATATTTCGTCAACTACTAAGTTTAAACAATTTTAAAAAGAATTCATATGTACTCAAAATAAATTTGAAAAGAATTTTATTAAAAAAGTTTTTCGAAATTCCTACCGGAAGTAGGTCTTTTACTCTTATCGAAAACTAGCTTTTTGCGAATATCTCGCAAGTCGTGCTTTCTAGACAGGTACAATACGAGTATAAAAGTATTTGAAACATAATTTTAAATATCTTTTGTATAAAAACAATTTCAAAATTCGGATCGGAAGTAGCATTTTTACTTTTATCAAATAGCGATTTTTTGCAAATATATCGTTATTTATGTATTCTATATATATTTATCAAGAGTACAAAAGTATTTAGAGCTGGATTTGCAATGCCTTTTGGACACATGAAATTTCAAAATTCGGACCGGAAGTAACACGTGTACTCTTATCGAGTAGGACTTTTTTTCGAATATCTTGCAAAGTATGCATTCTGTAGAGATTTATTAAAAAAATAAAAGTATTTATAATAGGATTTTGAATAATTTTTGTATAAAAAAATTCTATAATTAGAAACGCTCATACGTATAAGAAGGTCGTGTGGTGCCCAAACCTCTTTTTTTTATTTTTGGTATGATCGGCATCAAACTTCAGGTACAGGTACACGCTCCAGACTACGCTAGAGTTTTTCTGAAAATTTCATTAAAATCGGTTCAGCGGTTTCGGAGTCTATAGGGAACACACACACATACTTCCAATTTTATATACAATGTGTCTGTTAATGTTTGTACGCCAATTATGTTGGTATGCCTGCAATTATATCAAAGTGTAGTGGTAACTCTATGGCTTGAGCTGTGTACATAGACGTAGGTAAATAAATTGTTGATAAACTGTCATTAATTGTATTGTCAGTTCTTGTCGTTGGTCTTCTAAAAATTATTTGCTTTGAATTCTTGATATTTATACATTTAATTTCGAACAGTTCTTTTTAGAGCTCAATAATTATCATTTGCAAGTTGTAGGTAAGTAATAATTCAATATGAAAAGCAACATCTTTTTGTGTAACCACTATTTTAAATTTTATTCAGTATTGACTGGAAAGCCATAAATGTTTACCCCTGAACAAGACGCTTACATTCTTATGGCACACTTTCGAAGTGCAACTCGCAATCAAGATGGAAGTTGGTCGTACAGTATGCAGTCTTGCTTCGATCAGTTTGTTGAAGCGTTTCCTAATGAAAATGTCAATTATGAGGTTTTCGGCCATCACAAGCGTGAGATTGTAAAGCGTTTTGAGAGAAAAAAAATGTATTTGGAAGGATAAATCAACTGGACGACCTACAGTATTATCTGAAGCTGTTGTTAATGATCTTGAAGAACGAATCAATCAAAGCCCCAACAAATCACTACGAAGACTATCAGCACAGTCAGGTACACAAGCTAGAGTATATTTAAATAAGCGCAAGTCCTTAATTATGGATTCTTTGCAGGTATTAGTAGAGCTAGTTATGCAAAAGCTCTACGTACAAATTTACATATGCATCCCTACCGAGTTACAGTTGTGCAGTAATTGTATCCTCGTGATTATCAACAACGCATACTGTAATGGTTTAACGAGCACCTTAATAATAATGATTTACTGGACCTAACCTTCTTCACTGACGAAGCCTGGTTCTATTTATCTGGTTATGTAAATAGCCAGAATTACCGAACGTGGGCTACGGAGAACCCTCACAATTTCGTTCAAAAAGATTTGCATCCATTAAAAGTTGGAATTTGGATTGCAATTTCAAGGCGGAGAATAATAGGACCAATATTTTTTAACGAAACAATTAATGCAGAGAAATATCAAACTGTCATTTTGACAGAATTTATTAATCAGCTGCATGATGATGAAATAACGAGGGGCTATTTCCAGCAAGACGGAGCCACTGCACGGACCACCATAGAATTTTTGCAACAATCTTATGGAAATCGTATTATAAGCCAAGGCCTGTGGCCACCGAGGAGTCCAGACTTGACACCACCAGATTATTTTCTTTTTGGACAGGTTAAGAATAATGTCTATAAAAACCGCTTGCACAATTTGGATGAAGTTCAACAAGCGATTAGGCATGAAATTCAACACATAACACAAGAACAGTTTTGCCATGTATTTGAAAACATGAAACGACGAGTAATGTTGTGTTTACAAGCAAATGGTGAACACTTTCAACAATTTTTATAAATCTGCTTTTCTACTTATCAGTGTTATTTTCATTTAATAATAGCATTTTTGTGATTACAAGCAAATGGAGAACATTTCCAACAACTTTTATTTTATAATCTTAATTTTCTACTTATCAATGTATTTTCATTTAATAATAGCGTATTTATGATTACAAGCATTTCAACAATTTTTATAAATCTAATTTTCTACTTATCAGTGTTATTTTCATTTAATAATAGCGTTTTTGTGATTACAAGCAAATGGAGAATATTTTCAACAATTTTTATTTTATAAATAAACTTAATTTTCTATTTATCAGTGTATTTTCATTTAATAATAGCGTTTAAATGCGTCTATTAACAGCCTGTACAATATAATCTCATTGTGCTTTAGTGCTTGTCATTATTCAGAACAATATGGTCATACCGTGCTTCTATACTCCGCTACTGAATTCCATCAACTTTAGAAAAATAAAATCCATACTACCAACATAATTGGCGTACAAACATTTCCAGACAGTCTGTATAAGGTTAGTATAACTGACTATAAATCAAGAAGAAACAGAACGACACCCTCTAAAATCACAAATTCGTGAAGAACACCGACATTCGAAACTATGAGACATATCTTTCGCTGTCATCTATTTTTTAGTTTTGTCGATTGTTCTATTTTTTGCGTCTAGGATATAATTTGGATCGCGACATTTCAAGTCTCTAGATCTTCTATTGAGTATTATTTCGGGTGCCAAACACTCAACATAAAATCGTTTTAATTTTGGCAACATTTCGTCGTACCAAAATGTCTCGTCACGCAGTATCGGTTCTACATGTAGGTGATTGTGATCACCACTGTATCCTATAAAATAACACAATTTTCTCCTGGAAATAGCGAGTTGACCTTGGATCTAAAAAAAATTTTTATCTATTATTTATATTATGATGTACATATATCTGCTGCTGTCCTGAACAAAAACAGTACTAATAAAATACCAAATCACAGATAAGGTAAGTTTACCCCGTATATTAAGTGCAAATACCATTGTTTCAGAATTATACATATATAATAAATATACTATGTGTTAGTAACTCATATGTTGAAAATAGATTTGGTTACTAGAGTTTTGCTTAGGTCAGCTAATAATCAGTGCTTTACATTACCTGAAAATAATAATGATGTGATTTTTTAAGAGCTATCGCGTTGTTTTGGTCGATTTTTAAACAGGGGACTTTTTTTTGATGTACCGCTTCCAATAAATTACATCCTGATGATGCAATTTTGTAGAAGCATTTCACTTCAACAATTTCATCGTCATTAATTACACCTAAAACGAGTTATAGTTGGAATAAAAATTCAGGCTAATTTGTTTGTATAAAAATATATAGGTAGGTACCATCTGGAGTTGCCGCCAAATACCCATTTTCGAGGTCAACAAATAGACCGGCCCGATAAACTTTTTTGTTGAAGTCACTTTCAAATTTTCTAATAGCCGTACTTTCCTTCGCCTTTCCATAATTTACAGCCGGTGAGTATATTGAATCTTTTGAAAGTATACCCCTTACTAACGCATCGCAGGAGGTTGAGTCTCGTCGTTTTACAACTGCTCCAAAATTTGAAGCAGTGAGGCGAATTGCTCTCTCAGTTCGATATAAAGCACTTTCAAATTGTTTTTTTGTCCTTTGGGCTATATCGTTCTGCATTTCAGGTGTAACCTTAAAAAAAATTCAAAACTATTTTAATAGTAATAGGAGCTTCTAATATTTACTTTCAAACGCTCCATTAATTTTTCCACTTCGCTTGCAATTTCCCGGTCTTCAAGTACACTTTCAGCAATATTTGGACCGTAGTCATAATTTTTTTCGGACCTGAAATGAAGCCGTTTTTTGGATCCATGGCGCTTTTGTCTCGGCTGTTCCTTGCATTTACGCCTTTTTGCGGAAGAAGACGCTTCCTGCTGCTCCATATAGCGTTTTAAATTTTTGCCCGGGCTGCGTTTAAATACTTTTTTCCAGGACTTCCAATTTAATTACAAATAAAGATATGTAAGTTATTCCGTTTTAGAAACAGAATTATATGAGTCAAAGTTACAGATCGGCATACAAAAAAATTAATTAATATAAATATTTACCTCTGTATGCCATAAAACTCCTTTATTAAACCTCAAGCCTGCTAAATAATTCCTAATAGAAAAGGAATCACGTTGTGTAAAATTTAGGCGCTTGCCCATGTTGAAACGACACAAAATGTTCATGTAGGTTTCAGCACGATTACTTGTTTCATTGTCGATCAACAAATCAGCTTTGTTGAGCAGCAAGTATAATGCACCCTGAAGATGATGTGACGCTCCCGTTGAACATAGTTCATGAGTTCGATCTGCAGATACGTCGCCCACCTGTAACAAATAATCGTAGAATCATCAATACTCAAACTTTATTAGAGGCATACTTTTTCGCACATATACTGGGAGCATTTTGTGTGATTACCAAACACATGATCCACTGAATTTCTGATATCTTCTTTTAATTGTTTAAAATCTCCGCCAACATTTACGTAAATGGCATTGTGTGCTGTTTTTGCTAATTGATCTATTACTTCCCTCGTTAGAAGTTTTCGGGCTTCCAGTGACACTCCCTTGGTATCGCTTTTTATTTTCAATAAATGTTTTTTGTAATTTTTAATGCAATGATTGGTACATTCACTTTTCTCAACCTATATGATTTTTCTTTTTATCAAAAATAAACTTTTTGCATACCATCTTACCTCGGCTCCGTAATGAACATTTTTCTTAATTTCTGCAAATACAGATGAATCTCCATCACCTACAAATTTCGTATACCTTAATTTGTAGCAATCAACACTAGCATTGAATCCTTCAACAATAATTGCAGATTCCATTGATGAAGACGATTTGTCCCAATTCTTGAAACAAATATGTTGTTTTACTGTTGCATTAATTTTTTCGGCCCTGGCACAAATGGAGCAGTATTTGTTTTTAACCCCAAAGAACAATAATTTTCCAGTGGCTTTCCCAATTATTACTGCCTGAATAAAAAAAAATATATTTCAATATGTTTTGCAAAGAAATTGTTCAAACGGACATACAACTCCCGATAGAGCATTGTACGAATGACCAAAACTTCTTCTCGACCACCCTCCATCAACAATAACTGTAACATTTGCTATCCCGTTTTCATCAATGTGGCCCTTTGACACGGCCAAGTCATACTCTTGCTTGGCGTTTTTATCCATTTCTGCGGTTATGTCTTCTGACCAGATCTGTGGTGTATATTTATCTATATATATGAATGTTTAAACATTGAACTTACCGTTCCCAGCTTTCTTTGGTTATCATAGAACATGTTGGTGGTCATCATTGGAACATCAAGAGCACTCATTAATTCTGCTGTATGTGCGAAAGTACTACCTTACCCCAAACAACTGCTTTATTTATAATTGGTACATCTGGTTTTTCAGTATGGACCAAAACCAAGTGTAAGCATATATTACAGCGATATGTAAAAGTGCTAGCCAATCCATGTCTTCTTTCTTTTATAAGTTCTAATATCCCACCAGTACATTTTCTTGAATGTTCCGCCTGGAGTTTCAAAGTTTGTTTCAACAAGTAATCAATGTCGACAATACGATAGCCATTCACAAGTTCTTCCTTCTTGTCTAACTCAATGGTTAGATTCTCGTCCATAATTCTGTATAAACAGAGTTATTAGTGAATTACGAAATTTAACGATTAAAATAATACTCGTTATATTCCTCCAATGATCCCCAAGTGAAATCATATAGGTCTTCCTCTAAAATGATAGGTACCCTTTGCCGACTTGTGGATGGCATCTCATTAGCTTTATTCAAACTGTGAAGAATTAGAGCGAAAGGTTTTTAGTTTTAATTTGCATTACGTTCTGTTAGAACAGCGTATAAATTATATTATTGAAAATTTAAGGTTTATGCTATTCTTACGGAAGGTATATTGACATACTTTTTATTTTCTGATGCTTCAAAGGCATTCTGAATAATTTCATCGAAAACTGATTCACATGCTTTTGTCGAGATTTTTTTTCTCTCAACATTTTCGAGAATGTCAACCATAATATCGGCCACAAGTTTGTGTGTTCTTTTTGATTCTTCTCTTGTCTTTGCAGCCACGGCGCGTTTATTGCGCTGTCGTCGACATGAAACCTTATCGCGGGCCATACTAAAAAAAATCAGAACTGTCTATGTGTATCCTCTACAATAATATTCCAGAGAATACCTAACTACAATGTTTCTAATTCTTTGTAATCTATTATAATATTACCTTAACAAGAAAAATATCTGGAAGGTATTGATAGCACTGCACTAATATTCGACGATATTATCTAATGTATGTTAATAACTGTATTTAAAAATCCAAAACTATATTACCAAAGCAGTAAACACTGGACCACTAACACTTGCACTTGCACACTAATGAACAAGCAATGCCCTTATTTGCCCGTTTTCCTTTTTTGTATATTTACACAGAAAATACATGAAGAATAAAGAAGTCGCATAAAAAGACAAACAAAAAATATGAAGTCTGATCCAGTGGAGAAGAACTTGCAAAATTGTAACTACTGCGCTGAGTTGTACGTGCTTATTGGAATATGTGGAATTATATTATTTAATATAAATACCAATCACTTCATTTTAACCTACAGGAAATATATAAATAGATAAACACATCGAATATAAAGTTCAAGTCAGATTGATTGAATTATACTTCGACATATAATTTTTGTATGCATTTTTAAACTCAGAAATACAGTTATATATTGTATTTAATATTTGGCCAGTATATAAGAATAACACAGAATGTTTTATATATATATATATATACAGGGTGAGTCATTAGTAGCCGCTTCTTCGATTGCTCTTTTGTGTTTTAAGTAAAAGAAAAAACAATTAGTGGCATGGTTGCTCGTGGCGCATATTGTAAAAATACTTTAAGCTCTGACGCACTTCCAGTTCCATCGGAAATGCATGAAACTTAATTTTTTAAATAACTGATCCTATATATTTTTGGATTCTCTAGTACTGCTTTAAATTATCTGTTCAACTGTTTTTTCTTTTTCAAAATTGAGCTAATAGTTTTTGAGTTATTTATTTTTTTTTATTTTTTTTGAAAATATTTGACCAAAACACGTGTTTAGAAGTAGAACTAGTACAGTATGTGAATCTGGAAATACTTTCTCATTTAATTTCCATAGATTTGCATTTAATTTGAAATATAAGTCGAATATGTTGCAATATATGTACATTAGGGTGACCATTATGTGTTAAGAAAAATTATTTTTTCAACATTCTCTTTGGCTACTAATGTTTTGTCGAAAGACGAATGACAACAGCCAATATATTCTACAAGTAGTTAGTCAATACCGTAAAGAATTTCCGGACGCATACAAATCGACTGTTGTTAGCACAACTACTGAGCCATAGCTAAACCTAAGGCTGGGAATTTGTCAAACGTTTTACTTATTAGCTATTGCTATTCTAGAAAAAATCAAGGTATGTACATAGTTTTTTACATTGAATTTCAAATCTATCTATTCATGTATAATAAGTTGCACTTTAATTCAACAGAAAAAAAAGCGAAAAAGTTGATTTTTTCCAAAATGGGGGAGGGAACATTAACCCCTCTGCGGTACCCCTTAATATGAATCAAATAAGTAGACATTTTATGTGGTATATTTTTACATTTAACGAAAAAAAATAGGAGGGTACCCGAAAGAAATCTCAAATTTGAAAAATAACGACCACCCTAATGTAGACTATGTTGCAAATTATTTGCCAATTAAATGAGAACATATTTTCAGATTTGCATTTAATTTGAAACATAGTGTTACGCTGGGTTTCAAAGTAAATGCGAATCTGAAAATGTTTTCTCATTTCATTTTTATTTAATTTACACATAATTTGCAACATAGTGTAGATATGTTACAAATTAAATGGAAATTAAATCCAAAAGTATTTTCAGATTCGCTTTAATTTGTAAGACTCTGTGTATGATCACCAAAACATAAATACTTTTTGTAAAATACTCTGTGGGCTAGATATTTTCGGTAGATATATTACTAAATAAGAATACGAGATGCATCAGTTCTATTTTCGGCTTTTTGTAATTGAGCAGCAAATAATAAGAAATATCCATGAAAATTTATTTGAATTAAACGAATAGTATTATATCAGTTCAATTTAATGTTATTTGTATATATGCGATTGCGATTTCTTTCTTTAATCGTTACTCTTTTGGTGTCTGACAGAAAGACATATATAACGTCATTGTATGATTGAGTAAGATATACAATAAGTTTGTCTGATCTTTGTGCGGACACTATATTTGCAGAATAATTTTAAAAACTAATATTATTGTTGGCAGCGCCCTCTGTTTAAGAATTACTGCACCCATCACCTTGATTATGATATATGGAATCTACTTTTCTTAATAAAGAATGTCCAAATATGTCCGAATCAATCCGAATGCCGTGTAAAAACAATTAAAAGCACAAGACAGCTATAAAATACGCTTAATTGCTTTGTATCAAGCATCAAAAGAAAGAGAATTTATTTCTCTAGGGGGTAAGCTACCTAATATCTGGCAATTATCTATATATTCCAAGTAATTAAGAAATAAATTAGCAGATTTTTGGTATAAAAACTTCCTGTTTTTTAACATTTTTTTCCACATTAATCGAACAAACTTCCATTATTAAAATTACCCAGTCCCCTGGAGATAAGTTTGTAGATTATGCTCGTATTTTTTAATTTTTAATTTATTGCGTACTAACGGTTTCTGGTGCGATATGTTCGCAACATGTTTGCAATGTAATTGAGATGGGCGAGATGGCCACCTTAAGGTAAGAAACACTGTCGGTTTACCTAATTGTCTCATCATACCAAATAAGTCTCGTTTACGAGTATACCAGTATTGAACAGAATTAGGAATATGGCGCATAAACGATTCATTTCGTTCCATAGTTTCTTTAATAAACTGTCGGTTTTCGATGTCACTTCTAGTAATATTATGAACGTTTGAAGTATTCGCTCGGAACATAACATTGAGACTATCTATAACACGCAATCTCATTATTTTTGCGGCCATGTACAAAATATGATTAGACTTAACTCCACGTCGATCACGTCTTCTTATCTCACTTGTAGCCATCGAATAAGCAGTACCTCGCACGGTTAACACTCGTGGTTGGCCGAAATAAATCATGGGAAAAGACAATTCTTCAGCGTCGGCATCGAATGATAAGGCGAATGGTCGGGTATACTGTCCAGGAGCCATATCAAGAATCACATCTTCTGCCCAAAACAACGTTTCCTGCATTTTCGATAAAATTTCTTCTGATGTCATGCGACGTTCATTATGTTTAGTAACTTGTTCCACAGTTCGCCGAATATTAATGTCAATATTGCGATAGCTGTTTACAAGGAGATGCGTATAACGCAAGGTACCATCATCCTCTTCGTCATCGGAACAGTTGGCGTGGAAAAACGACTTATGTATTACAATATTGTATTTTCGATACAATGGCGTTTTCACTAATTCTTTGAGCCACATTTTTATATTTCTTTTAGAAATACACCCCGCCATGTACGAACTTTTATGAAATAATTTTCGTTTGAGGCACACATTAAACGTGAAATCATCTTCCAAACGGCGCGGTAATGCCATAACCATATTATTGACATCTACAGGCACATTTGCAACTTGACCAATTAAACGTTGAGAACCAGCAAAATATCTGATATGACGAATTTGCATAAAAGGTAAGCGAGGCGAAATAAGACGCTCAGATAACGGACATAAATCTGGCAAGTCTTTGGGAATTTCAGGATAAAAGTACCCATTAAGTGTTGCCAAGGAAGGAATTTTCTTACGCCGCAGAAACGTACAACAATTAGAACACACCATGAACGGCTCTTGCATGTTATAGTAATTTAATGATTTCACGAAATCGTATATAGCCGTATCAATTCGAAGGTGTGTTAATCTGCTCGTCCACCAAATACGATCACACACGCGACAATAATCGTCCAATTTATCCGAGAAAAAATGTTTATCCATATACTCCTTAAAATGTGTTTTAACAACATTAAATTGTCTTTGTGGCCGCAGCACGTTTTCGCGCAAGGACCAAAAATTTGTACATACATCTATTAGGGAAGGGTCCTCTACTTGTACACTTTCACTGTCATTATTTCCATGTACCACCTCACTGTCATTATTTACAAGTTCATAACTTCCACTCTCTCTATTATAATTATTGACACTTTCGGGGTAAGCATCAGAATTTTCAAGTTTGCGCCTCTTTACACGCTCACGGTACCGCTTATTTCGTTCACTTTTTGTTAACGGCGTTCTCGTACTCAACTCGCTAGAATCAGTATCCTGGTGTAAACGTTTGCGCTCTCGATATCGCTTACATTTTGCGCTATTTTGCAGACATTTATCAGAATCCATTATAACTACAAAACAAGCGCGTCGATGCTCCAATCAAAGCGAGTGTCCTGGCGGCTCGACGGCCGAGCTGAACCGAGCGTTGGCGGATCTAGGTATATTATATGGCTGTCTTTCGGCTTTTAACGAAAACTCGAAACTTGGGTCCCACATTTGAACATAGAATAGAAACAAATAAAATAATATAATAAAATAACATAAAAAGTTTAGTTGAAAACTAAAACAATGTACCTACATTGAGGAATCAATAGAAGAAGGTCTAGGCTATCTTATTGTTTTTCAGATTTGTTTTTCACGATTTAACAAAGTTATATGAAAACAACATGCACAATGCCTTCGAATACAGTCCGGATTACGTGACTTTTCATGCGTTCGAATACACCCCGGATTACGGTACTTTTCATGCGTTGGAATATACCCCGGATTACGGTTCTTTTCATGTGCTGGAATACACCTCGGATTACGGTACTTTTTCGAGACGGAGGAAGGAGACCAACGGCCCACGCACTCCACTCTACACAATTTTCACTTTAGAGTATTAAAGAATTACATTTATAAATCTACAAAAATAATAAGAGGAATAAAAAAGAGAATTAATTTTCCGCATACATAGAATAGAAACAAATAAAATAATATAATGAAATAACATAAAAAGTTTAGTTGAAAACTAAAACAATGTACCTACATTGAGGAATCAATAGAAGAAGGTCTAGGCTTTCTTATTGTTTTTCAGATTTGTTTTTCACGATTTAACAAAGTTATATGAAAACAACATGCAAAATGCCTTCGAATACAGTCCGGATTACGTTACTTTTCATGCGTTCGAATACACCCCGGATTACGGTAATTTTCATGCGTTGGAATATACCCCGGATTACGATTCTTTTCATGTGTTGGAATACACCTCGGATTACGGTACTTTTTCGAGACAGAGGAAGGAGACCAACGGCCCACGCACTCCACTCTACACAATTTTGACTTTAGAGTATTAAAGAATTACATTTATAAATTTACAAAAATAATAAGAGAAATAAAAAAGAGAATTAATTTTCCGCATTTTTAAAAAAACTGCAAAATTATAAATTTACTTTTAGTTCTTTAACCCGAGAAGGCCAAACCGATATCGGTATCGCTGGTTGAATACTAAAACAATGTGCAATTTGTTTTTCACGATTTCAAAAAGTTATATGAAAACAACATGCAAAACGCGTTTGAATACAGCCTGGAACTTTTTCGAGACAGAGGAAGGAGACCAACGGCCCACGCACTCCACTCTACACAATTTTGACTTTAGAGTATTAAAGAATTACATTTATAAATTTACAAAAATAATAAGAGAAATAAAAAAGAGAATTAATTTTCCGCATTTTTAAAAAAACTGCAAAATTATAAATTTACTTTTAGTTCTTTAACCCGAGAAGGCCAAACCGATATCGGTATCGCTGGTTGAATACTAAAACAATGTGCAATTTGTTTTTCACGATTTCAAAAAGTTATATGAAAACAACATGCAAAACGCGTTTGAATACAGCCTGGATTACGGTACTTTTTTGAGATAGCAAACAGAGACTAGCGACCGACGCGCTGCACTCTGCTGCTAAGACAATTTTTTAGAAAAAACAATAAAAACTTACAATATGCATTTTGGGCTAGCAATTTGCATCGATCTCTTTCAACGACTTTGTAGTTCCTTGCGAGTTGCGTCGATCTACGATCAAAGCCAGTGCTGTATCATTACTGAACACTCCCCACTTCCCAGTCCCCCACTCACACTATTCCGCGGCTCGACGGCCGAGCTGAACCGACATCTGCCGGATCTACACGTCTTGCGTGACTCGACCTCGACACTTCCGTCTTTTGGCCTTGAACGAAAACCTGGTAACTTGGTCCCCATATACGAACATAAACATTTCCAATGTTAAAAACCAAACGCTATTCGCTTGTGTATTCTATACATGAAACAAAATTATTAATTTCAAATCCTTTTGTATGATAAATAAAGTTATAAAAAAAAAATTATACTAAAATAAAATTATTATGCTATCCGACCTAGTCATTACAATCACTAGAATGTTTTATCATAATGTATGGCATAGTACCCCTACATGCAAAACAAAACACTCTAGAAAAAGAAAATAAAATAAAATTAAATAAATTCAAAGTCCTAATTTAAAAATAAAATTGTCCCGTACATAAATAATTATTTTAAAATAATTATTAATCTCAATGTAAAACATGTTGCATGATTATTACGGAAAATATTACAAGTGTTGAATCTTGTTGAAAAATTTTATAAGTATCGAGAAATCTCAAAAATATTCTAAGTTCAGATTGAAGAATAATCCTTTTTAAAAGAAAAGAGGAGGGAGTGGTTTATCACCTACTTCCAAAGCTTCTAAGTCAGCGGTTTTCACCAGCTGTCCGTCCAAATTCTGTCCGCCAGCCCTTTTATGCATAATTTTCTTTATAAAAACGTACGGTAATTCTCGGCAGATACCGATACCACTTCCAGAACTGCATATCGATGGTGCTGCTCCTATCGGTCACTCGGGAAAGCAGCGTATTAATGATCTTCGAAAAAGGTAAACAAATATGTAAATATAAACTTGTTTACATATTCATGACTCATCCAATGCATCTGGCGAATAATATTGTTTTTCGCCGGCCATACGGTCGACCTCTGTCGGTGCCAGTATTCTTCGTGCGGAAAACACTTTCTCGTTATTGAAAACGTAACATTTAATGCGTATTTTAATATTATGACTTTTATAAAATTTATACTAACATTCTTTTATTATTTTACTTAAATAAAAAGTAAATTTTAGCAAATTATTAACATAGTGAATATTTATATACACATCATGATGAAAATAAATAAAAATAAAAATTAATTAAAATAAATCTTGAAGTGATCTTGATTATACTTATTTATAATTTACAACCCAACTCAAGATCACTGCAATATGTATGGAATATTAGTGATCCTGGTTAGTAATTTATAATATTTTTATAATTTGAAATATCAATTTTTTGGATTTACCTAATAAAATTTTATTTAAATTTGTAACATAAAATACATATAGAAAAATTAAGGTATGTTGATTAAACATTTTAATTACTTTTGATTTTTTGCTATATCATACTCTAATGTATTTTTATAAATGTAATAATCATTTTTAAATTCAATCAAGTTTGAGTTTTTATTTGTTACACGTCTAAAATTATTTAAATTTTTATTAATGTTCAAAGTTCTATACAATATTACCACAAAAAATATATAAATATAAACAGGACAATACCACTTTTATAGTATAGTTAGGTTATATTTCGTTTCAAATTTTTATTGATTTGGTTCAGCACGTAACAAGGAGAAAGACTTATGATATATACATAAATACGATTTAACACAAAGCCGGAATGAAACTGCGACTATAGCACAAAACCACCTCTAACCTCAAATAAATTTAGGCATCAATTATTTATTACCAGTTCGCTGTTAATTGGCTACAAAATATATACGGCATGACAGGTAAGCAGACATGAACAATCTGAAAATAAAAAATAGCAGATAATATAATAAATATAGTTGTGTTATTAGAAGGGGGCATTAAAAGAATAACAATATCAAATATGATAAGGCAAGACAAAACAAAATGTAGTACAAATCTGTTGAATTTCAGTCAGTAGATAATGATTACAGTTGCTTCTAGCCAAGTTATGAGTATATTATTCAGCAGTTCACATAGAAGAGACTCAGATATAATGAATGAAGCTATGGGAATAATGGAAAAGCTATATATGAAAAGAATATTCAGTTTAAATAATACTGACAATGTAACACATCCTTTCAAAACTATTACCAACTATTAAAGTTCAGATAAACCGCATGTAACAGGTGGATCGTAATTATTGTTATGGATTAGCGAATAACTTCTTATTTTAGCATATTTTTTTCTTTTTTGTTCTAAAATCAGCGTTGAAAGGATTGGGAAATTTATAATGGAAAGAATCAGGACAGAGCAAAGAAGAAAGATTGTTTCGTTTTATTTTGGGAGGTAACATTCGATTGTTCTGAAAGTGATCCAACAATTTATCGATTAATTCGGCGTTTTTCGTAACAAGGATTATTCGTGATCTTTTGAGTTTCGGAAGATATCGTGCACTTCATAATGACGAAAACATTGCTAGAGTGCGAGACAGTATTCAAGAAAACGTCGACCTTCCAATAAGAGACGTTTTAAGCAGTTGGTGGTATCTAGGTAATTTAACCAAGTATTTTACGGCAATTACATCTTTTTCACTATCAGACGCAATTGCTAGACGAGTTAAAAAATTGATCCACAAAGTCGCATTAAATATGCTCGACGTTTTCAAAAACTGTTCCTAAAGCAAAACCAGTTTATTTACAATCTCATAATGAGCCATGAGGCCCAGTTTCATCTAGATGGCCAAGTGCATAACGACAGTGATTGTTGAATATCAAATATATCCAGTTAGGGGTGATGTAACCGCTGAAATAATTAGTGGGACATACTTTTTCGAAAATGATGAAGGAGATATGATGAAGGTGGATGGTTATCAATAATAATTTCAATAGAGAACAATTCAAAGTTGTGGTTCCAACAAGATGGGCAACAGTGTGTGTGCTGTTGCCCGTCAAATTATGGCCCTGGCCAGCGCGTTTGCCCGATTTAACGGCAATTGAATTTCCTTGGGCTACCTAAAATGCAAGTAAGTAAACCAAGATTTATGCAACAGCCTAAGGCCAATATTAAGAGAAAAATATAAGGCGTCGGGACCTGAAATTATAGTAAGTGTTATGGAAACTGCTCTGGATAGAGCTTGTCAGGGCGAAGCTAATAGTCAGATGTTATATTTAAAAAATAATATATTTTCAAACTATAACCTAAATGTTACTAAGTGTAATTAAATCAAATTTAAAAAAGAAATTTTTTGGGTGTGCTTAAGACCACACGGCAGAAGTGAAAACTTCATCAAGGCGAGGTTAATAATACGAAATACACCTTTTTTTTCGTTCTATATTCATTTACATTTACATTTTCCATTTTCCATTTTCGTTCTATATTACATTTAAAAAATATATATTTATTATTATTGTGTATACATTATTCTAGAACATTTCACCCGGTCTGATCAAGTTTTCACTTCAAAAATTCATACGTACGCATGTATATACAAATTTTATAATCCTCATACGAGTAGCCATGAGTGGTCTAATGGTAACGTGCCGGCCTTATACCCTGGGTGGCTCGGGTTCACATTTGGCCGCGGACAAGAATTTTTCAGAAAATAAAAATACAATATTTCGCGTACTTATTTTATTCTAAATTTCAATTTAATTGAAATTAAATACCGCTAGTTAGTGTTATAATACAAAGCCGAGCCCGATTCCGACTTTACTCGAACGAGCGTAACGTTCCGAGCGTGACGGCTAAGTCTCTTTCAGTGCCCAACAATCAATGTATCAACGCGCCCATAGAAGTTTTCACTTCAAAAAGTTACTCATTAATTAAACCGTAACGCTAGTTATATTCTATCTTTTATATGGTTGTTTATCTGTCAAGCTTCAAAATATGAGTAAAAAAGTACTACCATAGGCGTCTGCATTGCGTTGATACGAGCCTGAATATTAATTTAAAGTATTATATTCATAAATTTATAATTTTATGTAGAATAATTGCTTAATCAATTTCTAAAGATAAAAAACATAATAAGTATGAAGTAGTTTTCGTATACTCGAAGTTCAAATATAATTGAATAAATACATACAATATATTGTAGGCTTAAGTGGAGGGACGCTAATATTATTTTAGACATTTCCGTCACGAGTGATAATTAATTCTTAGAACAACGGCGTAATGCCTATCCGGGAATTAAATTGTCACATTTGCGTACAGATAAGCTAGCCGGTTATTGATTAAAATAGGAATTACATCCATTCTTCACATTGACGAAACATATTCAAATATTACATTTCGAAAAGTGTGAATATTTGCAGTTATTATAGCTGCAAATATTTATCTAAATGAAATCACTTTCGTTTACAAGTAAGATAAAAGAAACTAATTAAGTTACCAAATTTCACATGAAAAATACCAAGGAATGTGTTTAGACAATTCAACAAAACAAATGATTCACTTGGTTTAGAATGTGTTGCAATGTATTCATAAAAGAAAGGTCTTCGTGTATATAACACGTTGTAATTCAGAAAAGTATTATGAGAGGTAAAACTCATCTCCAATACATGTTTTCATACGACAGAATCTATTTCGATTTTTGATAGTAAAAAGATAATAATTACTTTAAGCGTCAAAGAAATTGATTGTTATTGCCGCTCTTGCAATTTTGCAATACATTTTAAGCTGTTCCACACAATAAGAATGAAGGTTCAAACTACAAACTTTTTTACTTAGATTACTGTACATAATAAATAATTATTGTTTTCTAACTCCTGATGTCATGTATGAATTCATAACGCGAAAGCTAATCACACTTGTCTAAAATGTTCTAAATAGAATTATTACAATTTACTTTTTTAATTCAATTTATTTCGGGAAAATTACTATTATCCATTGTAGGAATTACAAGCATCGCATTTTCGTGCAATAATTCAAATAGGACTACATTCTGATAACGCTCTAGATTCTAAAAATTGTGTTGTGTTTGCTTAAATGAAATAAAATGAAGAGTTTATTAAATATAGCCTAACCATAAAATATAGGATGCTTTTGAAAGTTTCTTCCGTACTTGTTTTGCTAAAATCGAGAACATCTGTTTGCCAAAACTCAAGATACTTAAATTAGGTATAGGGTCTTTAGAATGCTCCAAAAATGCAATAACTGATACTGTATCGAGTTAAGTGTGTTCTGTACCACTTCAAAAGAGAAAGAGGAAAACCCCAAGAAGTTATAGGATTTTTTAAATGATCCAAAAAACAAAAGGTTTTGCAATGACTTATTTTTTTCTCTTGATACAGAATCTAAATAAGAAAGTTGTCATAATGAGGATAGTAGAGGTAGTAGCTGCAGAGTTGAATGCAGTTTATAAGGTATTTGTAGTACTATTATTAATAAAATTAACTTTCCTTTCAGATTTTTTTTTCTATTTTGATGATGTTTCAATTAAAATTTATTTTTATTACTTTCAAGTCTTTATCTTTTCTATAGGAAATATATATTTATATGTGTATATCCAATCTAAATAAAAAGTTACTAGGCTTTAGCCTAGCATAGAATATGCTGCACAGAATTTCTTTTATTTCTCAAAAAAGTAATTTCTGGATAAGTGCAGTTTTACTAAATGACCGTCAGTTACTATATTATAATCATCTATAATTATAGCTACGAATAAATTCTCTTCACTTAAATCTAAACTTGTATACGTAAATTTTGAAACATTATTAGATTTTATGTAGTAAATGCCTTGCTTATATTATAATTCATTTCATTTTCATCTATTTATATTATTCTTGGACACAATTCCCCACAAACAAAATTTAATTAGGATATCGTCGTTAAGTATCACAATTCTGAACGTGAAGCTCCGTAAACTTGCTTAACGACCTTAATTTAGCCGTCGTATTGTCGCGCAGCCAACGTAACGCAAACTCAGATATGACAAACGAACTGACAAGAAACTTAACTCTTCCGTAAAGGGTTCTGGTTCTGTCCCTTTCTCCATTAAAATTGCATTTCGCTGTACTAATTGAGTGGTGTTGGTGGCGTTGCTTTGAATACTCGGCATTCGATTTACATAACCACAGGGGGGTCACCATTAAATAAACAACAATTGGTAGGATTTTAATGAAACTTTCCTAACTGAAAAACGTTTGTCTTTGTGATTAATGAATTTCTTTATTTGTTTAAAATAAATAATTTTCACAAAATAGAATCCATTAAATTTAATAAGCACTACATACGAGGTATTATAGGTGCCATAAATTCTCGGCCTGATATACAAAAAATAAACTTGGAACAATATAGGAATGTTTATTTTTCAATATAATCTTCCCTAACTTCTATACATTTATTACAATGATTAATTAATAATTCGATACCCTTGTAAAAATAATCTGAAGTTTTTTCGTCAAAATGTTCTGTAACAGCTGCTTGCTACTCACTGTCGTCCTTAAAACTACGTACCCTAAGATCCTTATTTAAATTAGAAAGCAAAAAAAAATCATAAGGAGCCATATCCGGACTATACGGTGGATGTTCAAATTCTTGAAAGTCGCATTCGCGGGTGGCAGCTTCTTCAATGGCGGCAGTATGGACGAGAGCATTGTCGCGCAATAATCGTACACCTTTTGTCAATTTTCCACGACGTTTCGCACGAATACTGTCCCTTAATTTATGCAATAAAGACGCATAATATGTGCAATTCACACTTGGATTGCGCTCTCTAATATTGTGGCCATCACTTTTTTCGTTGATTGAAAGACTTTCGCCTTTCTCAGACGAGGTTCACCAGGTCGCCGTCATTCCATGGACTCCCTTTTCGATAGAGGATCGTAAAACAGAACCATTGTTTCATCCCCTGTTACAATGGACTGCAAAATTGGTTTTGGGTCGTCTCCATACATGTATAAAAACGACTGCGCACATTCGACTCGACGTTCACGTTGGAGAGCAGAAAGAAGTCGCGGACCCATCTAGCACTAATTTTATTCATACCCAAATGATCATGGAGAATTCGGCGAACACTTGTTTCGGAAATGTTTGTTATCACTGCTAACCCCTTCACTTTTAAACGGCGATCTTCTAGCACTAAATGTTCAATAATTGAAATTTGTTGAGGCGTTATCATTTCAATTGGTCGACCGGACCCGACAGGGATTCTTGCCCAAACGGAAACATTGAATCCGCAAGCATCGTCTAAACGGTGTTTAATGTGATAAGGTGCATGCCCTTCTTTTGTTAAAAATTTAATAACCGCGCGGTACACAATTTTCGTTACTTCAGATATTTTCGTGCGCTAGTCACGTTGCGCATTGAGATATTTGTCAATTCTACCTGGACAAAAGTCCGTTTTAGAAAGTTGATCCGACCCCAAATTTCTTTTGTCTCATTAAAACTATTACTAGTAGGGTATTATTACCTGCAATAGATTTATTATAAATATGATCAGCCATGTTCAGTATGTCAGTTCAAAAATGAATATTAATAGTGCTACTCAAGAACGTAATATGGGGGAAATTTCGCCTTTAGAAGCTCTATCGAGATTTGTTGAGGCGGGACTTTCGAGAAGGCAGTACGAGATTATGAAAACTAAACAATATCCATGCTATAGCAGATTACACCTGGCGAAAAAGTTATGTTACCCAAAATCAGAATCTTATTTTATTAGCGAAAAATTGCGCAGAGACTAATTTACAGGATTTACTAGACCACACTTCTGAAAGGCTGATTTTATATTTGGCTGAAATAGTGCAGACTTTAACAGAAAATGGGCGGGCAATAATGCAGTTGTCATCACAATGGGGATGTGATGGTTCTCAGCAGTCTTGATTTAGACAAAAATATTGCAGGCCAATAAGAATAAAATTTATTAAAGAAACCACTGATATTATAAATGAGGAAATTGAATATACTACAAATAAAATCAAAGAGTTGATTTCAGGCGTTACAGTAAAACATCGTATGATATTTACAATGGTGGATGGAAAAGTTTGTAATGCTGCTACAGGAACTAAATCATCGTTGAAATGCTACATGTGCGGTGCTTCCTCAATGCTGTTCATGATCTAGATCGAGAAGCCGCTGGTGATGAAAACGCATACAAATTCGGAGTTTCTATTCTGCACGCTAGACTAAGGTTTCTGAAATGTCTTTTACATCTTTCATATAAGTTGGCAACAAAACTAGACACTGACGAGAAAGATCTTATAAGAGAGAAAATTCAAGAAGAATTTCGACAAAATATAATAAGAATGGTTTCCAAATAATTATAATAAACATGTAGTAATAATAATAATAATCCATTTGCTTCATACAAAGTAGACACTAGGCGAACAATAATTAAACATATATTTTCATAAAGGTAAACAACCTGGGTACATTTAATCACTCAGCACTCACTGTAGTTAAAATGTGCATTAGAGGTAATCATTAATAGATTAAAATGCATTTGCTACTAGAAACTAAAAGGGTTGGCATTTGTAGAGAGTGCTGATATGCAGATTATATTGTAAATTAAATTCATTAATATTATGAATTTTGTTGTTTAAAAATATGGAACAAAGTAGTCGCTAATTACATATTGTAATATTTTTAATGCAAAGCAGTTATATGCGGATATCTTGCAAACGTAACCAACTTGTACGGCCCATCAAAGCTATGTCAATCAGTAATCATCGTTTATTGTCAGAAGTTGATAGAATAACGCAGATATAGCCATTTCAAAAAAATATAAGTACATATACACAATACAATATAATAATCTGTCAAAGTAAATTTACTTTTTGATGTTTAACA
The DNA here is from genome assembly GCA_963170755.1 of Amphimallon solstitiale. Lineage (NCBI taxonomy): Eukaryota > Metazoa > Arthropoda > Insecta > Coleoptera > Scarabaeidae > Amphimallon > Amphimallon solstitiale. Next base: position 28,505,007 of record OY720680.1, read on the forward strand.
CAATAAAAAATTGACCCACTGTAATAGAGAGGGCTGCTACTGCTTCACAATTTAGAAGTATATACACTTATACAGAGTGATACAGAAATCAGTGGCATAAAGAAGATACTGACAATTCTGCTATATGAGGAGTATCCTGCATTTCAATAAAAATCCATTATGCCCATCGAACATCTAGGCGTTTGATTTTATGTTCAAATAACTGAATATTCAATATTAAAAGAGTATTTATTTTGTAAGCAATTTCATAAAAAAATGATTCTCTTGGTTTTGCATATTTTATTAATTTTTTTTCCATGTGCGTCAGCATGCAAGGAAAAAACTGTTCATTATTATATCGTTTGACCAGAGTGCAAAATTTTTAAATACTTTTAATTGTTAATAAGTCAAAAAATTTATGTTTGCTTGCAAATTATGTTTTAAAATAGGCATCAGGAACTAAATGTACGAGGTGAGTTCACCAATTATTGACCCTAACATAGAAGTAAACAGAGAAGAACGAAACAATTTTGCTTTCCAACAAAATCCCCAGAAAGGTTAATATATTTTGTGTATCGATGTTTTAAATGCCAAAGATTCTCTCTTGTTCCATTATCCATTCATTTACCATCGTCATGATTTCTTTCTCGTCTGAAACATGATTTTCCCGACGATATTCTTTTAATTTTGGGAATAGATGGTAGTCACTAGGAGCCAGATCGGGAGAATAGAAGGGTTCTTCAAAGATGTTAAACCTAGTATTGTGAATGGCAGCTATTGAAACACAGCTTTTGTGTGCTGGAGCGTTGACTTGTTGAAAGAGCACTCCTCTTCTCAATTTTCCTCTTTGTTTCTCTTTGATGGCCTCCCGAACTTTTGGAGTTAAGTTTCCATAATATTCACCTGTCACAGTACGCTCACTGCTAAAGGATTGACAAAAATAACCCCGTCAGAATCCCAAAAAACTACGGCCACAATTTTTCCAGCAGTTGAACTGTCTCGAAATTTTCGTGAGGAGTGGGGGAGCCATTACCCCGCCATTCCATACTTTGCCTTTTTGACTCTAGATCAAAGTGATCTCTGTTAATTATCCCCAAATTGGTCTCAGCTGTAACTTGAAGGATGCAGGTTAGATCTGTCTTTAACATTTTGGGTACCCACCGTGCATTTTTGAAACCCAATTCAACGTGCAATATTTCTTCCACACTTCCAGTCAAAAAGCCACATGTCTTCGCTATAAACGTAACTATAATTCTTCTATAGTTTAGGACCATGTGATAAACCAAGTTAATATTGTCTTCGGTAAACACAGTTGTGGGGGCACCAGCACCTCGTGCAGGTTTATAGGTCTCCCTTCCAAATTCAAAAGCACGTGACCAATTTTTAATTACTTGATATGAAAATGCAGACTCATATCCATATAAATTTCTTGTGGTAACAACCAGTTTTTAAAGACACGTTTTATCGCAGCTCTTGCTTCAATTTTATCCATTTTCGTTAAACTAAGAACACGTCAAGAGAAATAAACGGATATTTTGTATATGCAAAAAGGTAGAAAAACGATATTTAACAGTCACTAACGCCAATGAATGACACTTCGAATGACAACAGTTTTTGATATGTCGGTCAACCCCATCTGTGTTATGGACAATAATTGACAACCTTCCCTCGTAAATAAATCTGGGCGGATCACATTATAACAGTATATACATTAATTTGAAATAAATTTGAAATGATTGTATTAGCCTTAATTATAAAATATCTATATATCTCGCTTCTTATCTATATGGATAAGAAGCGAGCTAAGTCTTGTATACATATATACGATATTTTAGAAGCACGAAGTAAATTCTAAATTAAATACAAATGTTTAGAAAGCCACTCAAATAGGTAGGATTCTGTGTACACAATTCTTGTTTAACTCGGTTGTTTTCATGTTAAACTTCCTCAAAACTCTTGGAAGGAAAATATGTTAGAATGAGTAAGTCTATATGGAATGCAAAATTAATGTAGGCCATGAATGGGGAAGATACTAATGCTTATTTTGAAGCAACTCGTATAGAATATACACCTTATGTACATATATGCGTACCCGCAGAAAGTCAATGTTTGAATAATTAAGTGATAAGCAAATAAATTCATGTCGTTTAGGAAATGAAATCAAATGAAATTGCCCATATATTTATTTTATAAATCTCACAATCATAATATTCATTTTGAAAACATAGACTATATAAAAATAGCATTGTATGACATTATGAGTTTATATAGAGCGTATTTACCTACTAATTATACCTACATGTATTCACTTAAAATGCCAATAACACACATTAAACATTTTTTTGCGAAACCACTTTTTTCTCATGTCAAAATGTGGACTAAGGAAACCGGACGATGTTAACTTCGAGGAAAATCCTAATTATGAGTTATTCTAAAAGACAAAAGTCAAAGTACATTACACCTATATCAGAGTAATGAATTTGGCGAAGGCGTTTAATTTCAGAATATTTTTTTATTACTACGAAACTTATTCTATATATTAACTTGGAATATAGAAAGCATTTATTCCTAAAAGAAAGTTATATGTCTATCTTTCTTGGCTTTTCATACTACTACATAGACACAAAAGTGCTAATAATTATTATTACTAAGCAAAACCTTTTACTTTGGTAGTAAATTAGGTAATTTTTACACGGGGAATAGTATGGTATCTTCTCCATCATCTCTATGCAATATTTTCAAAGGCATCTATCTTTTTCCTTATTTTCCCTTCTTGAAACACTTTATTTTTTACCTGAATAAATAGAATACTTAAACTTAGTTTCAAAAATTATTTAATAATAACACTACAATATTGTTTCGCCAAACTTTGGCATCATCAGGTGATCAGAAACTGAATATACAAAATTATTACAACATAATATATAGTGTCACAACAGTATGGGATATGAGTGGGGGTATTTTATAAACTATAGCCTTGTAACAACGGGGAATAATTGAATTGAGTCTGATCGTTTAAAGCACGACCTAATTTACTATATCTATTAATTTCTAAGGTTTCTAATAAATTAAGTTTCTGTCCTTTGTCTTATATATGTAAAACTTTGAAATCTCTATTGAATTCGTGTTCTTCATCTATACAATGCGTCATTGTATAGATGAAGAACACGAATTCAATAGTCATGCTTTGTAGACGGGTACGTTACGAGTATAAAAGTATTTAGAATAATTTCAAAATTCGGACCGGAAGTACCACGTTTACTCTTACCGAATAGCGATTTGGTGTATATGGTAAATTATGCATTCTATATATATCTATCAAGAGTACAAAAGTATTTAGAACTGGATTTGCAATATTCTTTGTATACATGAAATTTCAAAATTCGTATTATTAAGACAATGCAAGTACTTAGAATAGGATTTTGAATAACTTTTGTATAAATTTTTTTAAAAAGTGTTTAGTTTGAAACGTTCATACGTATAAGAAAGTCGTGTGGTGGCCACACCTCATTTTTTTATTCAAAATAGGTAGAGATAATGTCCGTCGGGATGTATCTCGTAGATAACAAACAATACCGTGGTACAAAACTAGCCTGAATTTTGTTTTTTGTGGGACTTGTGTCGTGAGGAATTATGTATTGTAGTTTCCTAATTAAACATGTTTGTATGGAATATCAATAAACTCAACAGTTTATTCATTTTTAGACAAAGTTGTTAAATATTTATGTATACATTCATTATATAGTATATCATATCAATTTAAATTCCATCTTTTTATTTTGATTCGGAATCTGTTAGACCTTTCCCTCTCTTGGTTTGACAGAATAATTTTTTAAAAATATATTATTATACCTATAACTAGACTTGCCAGACGTCCCGGTTTGACCGGGACAGTCCCGGTTTTCAGACAAAATCCCGGTGTCCCGGCCGGTTTACTTCACGTCCCGGTAAAAATTAAAATTCGATTTTATAGATGACCAAAAAAGTATAAAAATAATTAACTGTAAAGGTTATTAGATTTTTACAGATTTTTGAGTGTCTGAAAGCGTTCTTTTAGTCCAAGAAATGTGCCCATCAACAATAAAAAAACTTGTTTATTGATTTAACGGACGAGCTCTACTTGTAGTTTGTTCACGGATAACTTGCACTGTTTAACAAGGCCATCCTGGTAATGGAAAGATATAACACTACAGCTTTTGAGGTTGGTGAAGCTCATAAAGCTCTCAAAAGAAACCTGACAGAAAGAAAGGCTTCAAACTTTATCGCTATGGGCGCAAAGAACTTCTATAGGAATCTAGATGAGCAAGTCCGTACCAACGTGAAAGCAGAATTTGATGACATTTATGAAAGACGCATTGCATGCTTGAACTTCTGGGAGGATGGTTTTGGAAACGCTGAACAGTTTTCATGGATCAATCTGACCAACAAATGCTATTGATTGGGAAAACGCCGAAATTTCTGCTGAAATTATTAATAGCAGTCTTCTTGATGTACCCAATATAAAAGTAAGCAATGATCAGCTATTTGACGAAGTTGTGCTTGCTAAGGAGTATTTGCAGTCAAATTGGGAACAGTGGAAGCAAGTAGAGATTTCCAGAGATGTGATTATTGCAAGTGACGAAAAATGGCTCAGGCTGTTTGGTCACTTCTAGGAGAATCACATAGCAGCCCCCAATCTGATCAAGATGGTTGGGATGCCTTCTGCTTACCTGGGACATCGGCACCATGCAGTTGAGAGTATTGTCTTTGATGAACAACGCATGGACTGATGATAGGGGTTTGATGAAGGAATCTACGGTTAAAGGCTTGATGACATGTAAAATTAATATCGGATTAGCTTGTGAATATTTTTACAAGATTAAAACCAAACCATTAAGTAAATAAGTAAATAAATATTAACAAATATTTAAATTTATATGCTTGTCATTTATTATTTGCCTCATAGCATTAAGAATAAACTACCCTCTAACACTCTAAAAAACCGCCAAGGGTGTGTACCCTTGAATACCCACGACGCTGGGGGGCATTCCGGTGTCCCGGTTGAACATTTCAGAAATCTGGCAAGCCTACCTATAACTCACATTATACTTATATATTATACACATTATACCTTATGTAGCTGATATAACGTAATCTACTTTAATAAAGGTATTATTTTATTATATTCACATTAGCAAATACATATTTTCATCCTTCTTTAAAATTGTGATTTTGCTGCTTGAGATAAATATATGTACCAAATAAATGACAGTCAATGACCGTGCTAACGATAAGAATTTGCAAAATCACAATTTTAGAGAAGAATGAAAATATATATTTGCTAATGCAGAACAAGTGTGGCATATAGCGATTCTACTACTGGGAAATGACCAAAAGGTAGCAGATGACACAATTTTAGAGGAGGATCAAAATATATATTTGCTAATGTAGAACAAGTGTGCATATAGTGATGTCGCTACTAGGGTATAGTTGTATTCGACCGGCCACTGCACTAAAAATGACTGGTCCACGCCGCTACAAAAGGAACTCCCTTATATTTCGTTATTTTTACCTCCCACGTCTAAACTATCAACTTTACTATGGGGTCGTCGCGAACTTTTTTGTAGAGAATTTCATGTTTTACAAAAAAGGTACTATACAATTTTGCTCTAAGCTTCGTTTTCAAGGCGGAAGAGATATAACGTCTAAAAATGAGTAACTTTCACAAGTTTAGCAGTTTTTAGAAATTATTTAAACAATTACTTTATAGCAAAATTAATTACATGCCCTATTCAGTCGATTTTCCTATATATTTCCTACTTTTTGATTGTTCGTGAAGTGAGAAAAATTTTAGTTTGACTGATTCGTGTTTGAATCGTTGCACTCTCGCCTCGTTTACATGATTTTAACTTTCGGCCGAACCTGGATTGTGTCAACACAAAAATCTAGCTCCGCCTTCTTTTAAGAAGAGACAGATACAATATCGTGGTCCTCCTACAGCCTACCTCCCGCTTCCACCCTCAAGATTTTGCGGGTTGCCCATCGACTGGATGAACCGCCTTAAAAAATATAGAATTTTAACATTATTTTGTTAATTGCTAAGTTTGAGCATATTTCTAGGAATACAAAAGTACTTAAAAGTCATACCGAAAAAAATGTTCTTGCAAATCTCTCAAATTATGCCTACATACAGATTATCTAAAATATAAAAGTATTTAGAGCTCGACTTGACAGTTTTTGTATACAAAAATATCAAAATTTGAACCGGAAGTAACTTTTACTCTTATCGAATACAACCTTTTTACAATTACTTCGCAAGTTATGCATTCTATACAGCTTTATTAAAAATACAAAAATTTAGAGCTGCATTTGGAATAAGCCCTGATATGTCCACACCTCATTTTTTACTTTTATGTTGTTTATTAGAATATCTATGAAATTCTTTCATTTTCCGACAAATATTAGTGCTGGCCAAGGGAGAAATTTCAGTTACTCATAGAGAGAGGAATATCATCTTAAATTTATATCACATTAAATATAGCAAGTGAAAAGAATATTTACTCGTTATAAATCATGCTCACAATGGATGGGATTAGTTTTTGAGTGAAATTTATTATAAAAATAATCTACGTTAAGTGTAAACATTTGTATTCAAAAAATAAACGATTTTCTCCATACATCTGCACATATTTAGCATATGTATTACATAAAGTAGTTTTTAGTATCTTGTAGAATACATAACTCCACTGTTGAATGTTGTGTTATTGTAAAATATCAGTGTACATTCTGCTTCGAAATAATGTCAATTTACATCTTCAAAATACGAAATTGTTTCTTTGCAATATTAGAGACACTATTTCCTGAAAATATCAGGTGAGTCGAAACATTTTGAATTTTATTAAGATATTTACTTTTTTATATCCCATAGTCCACCATAAGATGCCAAAAGAATGTCTGCCTCACTGTTAAATATATGTATTATAATAAATTTAATAAATTCTAAACATTTTAACAGAAATATCGCAATGATGAATCGAAATATACCTCTCTTGCTTCATTCTATGGGAAGGTTCTTAAAAAAATATTTTGTATTCAAACAAACGATTTACTAAAAATGATTGAATAAGTTAATTTTTGTTTCATGAACACTTTTGAATAATTAAGCATATCATTTGATACGAATTTTTCTGCATTATAATGGGCGTCTGTAACTGATGATTCATTACGATTCAGAAATTTTCATATTATTACAACGGCAAATTTTAGATGTTCCTTTACGGCCAGTGTCGTGCTAAATATTTAATTTACAAAATAAACATAATTTTATAATCATACTAGACGTTACCCGCGATTTCACATCTACACTATTATAAAACTGAAATTTTCTGTTTGTTATATCTTGAGATCAAATCTGGACAGAATTTTAAATAAATTATAAGCTTTCAAACACAAAAAGTTTTATCAAAATCGATCCAGTTCATGACAGCATTGAGCACTATGTATACCAAAAATGGACATAACACGTTGGTGTTATGTCCATTTTTGGTATACATAGTGCTCAATGCTGACATAATACGTTGTATTGCACGACTGACGCTATACTCTTCATCTATTCTGACATTTCCCGGCAAGTGTCATCGCGAACTAGAATTGATTGATGGTTTTGACAGTTCATAACCCATAATTGAATTTTCGTGAGGCTGCCAACATTAATCAAACATCAGATGGACCTTCCACCCTTCAATTTTGTCATTTCCAGTAGCATTTAAATCAATCTTACGTGGACGATAAGTTGTCATTGTCAGCTGTGCCAACGACCTCCGTATGGAATATGGACATTTCGCGTAGTTTATTGTATTTAGCTTCACTCGCGTATTGCCCCCGGATTATTTTAATTTTAAAATACCTGTTATTGTAAAATTATAGTTTATTTAAAGTATGAGCGGCCTCGTAGTATTAATAAGCCAGTCAGCCTATCTCTCACTCCCTCTTAGCTGTTTTTGGTACAATTGTTTCTTCTTCTATTTCCTGACAAACACATAATAATAATATGCAAAAATAATAATATATAAATTTATTTGCCGTGAGGAAATACGTCGGAATATTTTAAAATACCTGTTATTGTAAAATTATAGTTTATTTAAAGTATGAGCGGCCTCGTAGTATTAATAAGCCAGTCAGCCTATCTCTCACTCCCTCTTAGCTGTTTTTGGTACAATTGTTTCTTCTTCTATTTCCTAACATAACACATAATAATAATATGCAAAAATAATAATATGTAAATTTATTTGCCGTGAGGAAATACGTCGGAATACAGGCATTGTCCTTAGATTAATATATTAGTATTATATAAAATGTATCTGTAAATGATTTACGCCGCCGTTATTTGAATTCTGGCGATTTTTACGTTTTACAATTACCAGCCCTACGTGAATTCAAATTAATGTCAAATTTGACATTAGAATTTCATAAGCGCGGCAGTTTAAAGGGTTTTCCAGCAGTGATTTTAATAGTTGTCGGCGTAAACTAATCATCTTTGGCATAATATGATCTCGAAATTGCAGATTCGTTAAAGCTATTTTATCATATTTGTAATCTTGTAGTTACACGTGCCTATTATTATAAAGTGATGTTTATTTTGAAAATTGAATATTTACGCTCGACATTGGCCGTAGAAAAAGAAGGTCGATTTAAAATTTCTAAATCGCAAGACGTAAGTCAATTGCAGACACCCATTATACACATGACATACACTAACAAACTAAATGAGAAACAGACGACAATTACGTAAAGAACATGCTCCATAAAAAAAAGGACTCAGTGCGGAGAATAACGACTATCGAGGTGCGACAAAGACGTTAGTTAAAAGCGTGTCCTTGTTTTCTTGGTGAGCCAGGCAAGCGTGGTTATTTAGTCAGCATTGAGATCATGCCACGCAATTCCTCTTCTGCCATGCTGTCATCCTGTCCAATAATGTTCTTGGTTGTTTACCACGTAAATATGACGAACTCAAAGTAAGACACAAAACTACAAACAATCCTATTATTTTGTCACTTCTTGTTGACCGTTATTCTCTGCTTCTCAGCGTGTTTAATTGCAAGTGCGGACCTGATGCGTCTGATGCACTTCAGCAGCCTGTTATAAAGTTGGGTCATTGAATAAATCAGAATTGTTTCAAAAAGAGCTATTTTATGCCCAATCAACTAAATCGGGCTGACGTGTGGAATAACTATGCGTAAATCTATCGAAAATACTGGGAGTATTCTTTACAAACGTTATTGATTTGTATATATACAGGGTTAGTTTTAAATAGCGTCACTAAAGAAAAGGTGATGAAAGAAAAATATAAGTAATGCCCGTACAAAAAAAATCGCGGTCCAATGTGCACGCAGTGACGAGAAATTGATATTTTTTACTCGAGTCCGAGCCTGTTGCAGTTAATATACAAACATAATAATTTTCAAACAGAGTAATTTAAGTTTCAAAATAATATACTTCTATTTAACGAGAAAAAACATGGTAATTCACCGAGGTTGTCGACCTTTCCCACATAAGAGCGTGTTATTCACACACAAAAAAAACATCGCCATAGAAAATCTTTTCAATTGCCATTCATTCTCAAAGCTTGTAACGTTATCGTTTCTTTGGAAGAACGTGAAACTGGAATTACTAGTGGTATTTACGTTAATGCGTAATACCTATTTAACAGTAAGCCTGTATATAAACCGAAGTAAAAGTCAAAATCCTATTAGATCGAAATGTACTCCTTCAGAATTGCCTCGTCTCTAGACCAAAGATCAAACGGACAATACGCTTCTGTTTTCCCCGAAGCCAGAATATTATAAGATAAAGCCAGAGAACAACGATTAACGAGAAGCGACAAAGACATTAAAAGGATGTCCTTGTTTCCTCGGTGGGAGGAGCTATATGGTTTTCTGCGCAGTCGTCTGTCTAGACAACGAAAATTTGTTATTCTTTCAAATACACAAACAGGAAGTCAAAATTAAATACAGGTGACAAAAAGGCTGACAGGAAAGTAAAAATTCTTTCTCATCTTCTCTATTTACAGTATATAACCATTTTTTACTTAGATTAGATTAAAATATATGAATCGCTTATTTATAAAACACATTAATTATTATTTTGTAAATTTCACGACTGAAGCAGAAAACTGTTTCCTTCATTTGCTTTTTCTAGTATCACAATAGATAATGTTACTGATATTATAACAATATTAAGAGTTTCAGATAATCTACAGAAGAACACCACATGATTTGAAAGATATTACCTAATATTTTTCATAAATAAACGCACCTCTTTTAAATTTTGTTATGATGTTTATTGCTTTGACACAAATAACAACTTTTCTAATTTAAAAATGATCAGAATGCTTTATCTATCCTTCGTATATAATAAGTAGGGAGCGGACACGAAAGGTTGATGACTCATCGCATATGGGCGCACTATTGAAATTTTGTATTTTTAAAGAGGTTTTAATTTTATTTATATAATTGGATAACAAGTGGCTGGTGATCTATAAAATACAAAATACCTTATTATTTCAACGTAAAATAAAACAACAAATTTGTTTAAATCTTCACTACATTTACAAAATGTAAAGGCTGTGAAGCGTTTCGCTAACACTGTAGCTTTGTCAAACAGCGATGGTATACTTTTATTTACTATTTACTATTTATTTTATATACTACTTTACAAGTGAAGTAGTTTAAAATACAGCCTTTACATTTTTGTAAATATAGTGCAGATTTAAACAAATTTTTTGTTTTATTTTACGTTCAAGTAAAAGCCACATCTATCCAACCTTATTATTTGTTCATTCTGTAGTTCCAGTCGAGTAAAAGAGTATTAATATTTACTAACTATACTTTCTCAAAGTTCTTGTAGATAGAAAACGTCCTTTCTACATAGCAACTGGTTATAGGTGCGTACTGGAAATATTCTTTTATTTCAGCGTATTTAGCAGTTTGATTTTGTGTCATTGTCCCCATACGCAATTGCCGCAATGTTATCAAATCTGGATTTCTTGTAAAAACTGCGTCTAACTGTTGCCGAGGGCCACATCCGAAGTCACTTGGAATACTTTTAAAATTATTAATAGCCACATCTAATGTGGTTAATCCATCTTTTAATTTAAGATTTCGATTTTCAAAATATGTGGTTTGTTTAGGCAAATTTCCAAAGTGTTTCTGAAGAAATAACAACTGATTTTTTAAATTTGGGATTTGTGTTAGTTCCTTACACTCAGACATACCTCGAGCATCGTCATTTAAACATGTAACAAAATTTTGCAAACTATCGAAATTTTCTGCATAAAAACTAGTAGCTTCCAACCATGTTCCCCATCTAGTTATTACTGGCGAGAAAGGCAGTGACAAAGATGGAAGTTTTTCCCTGTAAAGAGCTACTCTCGATGGTGCTTTCTGAAAACTTTTTTAAAAGCGGATACAAGTCTATCAATTTTCGGATCATGTCTCTGATATATTCACAGATTCTATGGAGAGTACAAGTAATATGCACCATATAAGGAAATGTTTTCTTTAATAGTCTGCTTGTTTTTAACATATATGCGGCACTGTCACTAACAAATAAAAGTGTTTTTTCCTTGTACCTGTCGTCCGAATGAAGCGTTTTGTGCAAATTCTCGTCAATTGTTTTAGCAACTGTTTCCGATTGAACCGTATTTATAACTTTAGATGCTATTACATATGCGTTATATAGAATAGTTGGATGTAGTGCACCAGCTACATTTACCACATAGCGTCCTAATATATCGACAGTTTCGTCGGCACTTATCCATAGGTACTGATTTGAAAGATATCTTCTAATGCATTCTACTTTTTTCGTGAAGCACTTAGAAACACAATATTTGCGTAAGGTGGATTCATTAGGAACATTTCGACCAGCATATTTTTGAAGAAATGTTTTGAAAGTGTGATTGTCAAGTTTCTTTAGTAGGATTTTAGCCGCCATTAAAGCTTCACAGAATTCTTCGTTAAAATTGTTAGCTTTCAACGGGTCCAATTTCTGTGTGTTTTAGCGAAGCTAGGACACGTTGTACGTGGCCTTTTTGGGCATTCTGTAACGATATTTTACAGACTATGCAATAAATTTCGGAATCACTGACAATGGAGGACATACAATCATACAATCAGTATAACCCCTAATCCAAGATGCCATTATTTTACGATGCCATTCTCGACGTTCTTCCATATTATAGAAACGTAAACAATGTCTAGATCTAAATAAATGATAACTAAAAATTTATGCGTATGTTATTGAAACTTAACAAGATCCAGTGCACACTTACGTCGAGATAATTGGGAGAAATAGATTAAATGAAACGGGATTAAACAGAAACTATTACAGAAATTACGAAGTATGTAATTAACAGTCAAAACAATGAAAAAACGAAACTAACGAAAGTATAAATAGATATATACATATATAACTTTATTTATCATGCGAAATATAAGGTAAATATAATAAATTTTAAAACCCCCTCACGCTACTACCTACGTCGATGAAGAAACCAATTTTACCAGGAAAGACGACTTCTTGTGCTGTCGTTTTGGGACAATAACAGATGTTGCAGTTCACCATATGAATAGTGCTATTTAGTAACTGCGTGTTGTTTACATTATTTATTTGCTCCGTCATAATTTAAACCTGGCGCGTCTGCTGTTTAATAATAAGTCTTTTAAGTGTAGGAATATAAAACATTTTATAATTCTAACTAATTAAAATTTAAAATTATTATAACAATTTTACTTTCTTATACGTAGTATAAGGAAGTATTGTGATGATGAAAATTTTCGACCTCGAGATTTTTGCAGATGTCCACGTGTTGAGGTCCCCTGATACCAAAAAAGTGGTTTTTAAAAAATTTCTCTCTCTCTCTCTTTCTCTCTCTCTCTCTCTCTCTCTCTCTCTCTCTCTCTCTCTCTCTCTGTGTGTGTGTGTGTGTGTGACCACGATAGCGGTCAAACCGCTGTAGATATCAATTCCAAATTTTGTATTTACGAATATAATCTCCCTCTTGAGAACTGATTAGATTTTGAGCAAAATCGGCAGACCGGAAGTAGTAGTTTACTTCAGTGAAAAAATCGAATTATGCAAATATTTCGTCAATTACTAAGTTTAAACAACTTTATAAAGAATTCAAATATACTCAAAATTAAATTTGAAAAAAATTGTTTTAATAGAGTTTTTCGAAATTTCTGCCGGAAGTAGGTCTTTTACTCTTATCGAAAATCAGTTTTTTGCGAATATCTCGCAAGTCATGCTTTCTAGGCAGGTACATTACGAGTATAAAAGTATTTAGAACATACTCTTAAATATCTTTTGTATAAAGAAAATGTCAAAATTCAGACCGGAAGTACCACTTTTACTCTTATCGAATAGCGATTTTTTGCAAATATGTCGTAAATTATGCATTCTATATATATTTATGAAGAGTACAAAAGTATTTAGAGTTGGACTTGGAATATTTTTTGTATAAATGAAATTTCAAAATTCGGACCGGAAGTAACACTTTCATACGTATAAGAAAGTCGTGTGGTGGCCACACCTCATTATTTTATGTATTTTAACATTTATCACGTATTACAGGAGCAACGTTACCGCCACGGCGGTTCATGCAATGTAAATATAAATACGTTTTCTGAGGGTACTGTCGCTTCTCGTTGGCCGGTGTTGTCTGATAGAGCGGAATACGCCACGTCAAGTAAATAATTTCGTGGAAGCCTTGGTTTCATTCTCAAGAACTCATAAAAAGCCTGGTATAATGTTCCCCATAGCAAATCGATATGGTCATCGAATGACAAAGTAGCGTCGAAAAATACACCTATAAATTTAGTGATATTTGACATTAATAAATGTGTAATACAAATGCTAAGTAAACGCTGCTGATGAAAATAGATATATGTTTTAGATAAATTCTGGGATAAATTGTGTGATTCACGCGGTATATGTAGGAACATGTGTTTGTATTGTTTCACTTAAATGAATATAGTTTTTAATTAGTGTTTTAAGTCTTGCGATTTCTATATCAATGAACGCTTTTAGACAAGCTACAACTATGACGAACTAAAGGAAGATAAATTCCATTCAAATAAACAAGCGGCATATGTATTCCAAAGATACTTTTTTATTGAAACATTTACTATATTCTATTTGCATATATTTTTAATTCCTTTCATGTATCCTCTGCTTTCATTTTACGTAAGCATTTTCAATTATTTTTCAATTTAATTACCTTCAAAAAAAAGTTCTTTTATGATCTCCTTTTGAAAAAAACGCATAATGGGAAATGTCCTCTTTTCATTTTAAAGGCACTTGGTTTTGACGTTGACATTCTCTGTTGTAAGAGCCGTTGTATTATTTACGTTTGCAAACAACTGCCATATTCAATAATCACACATTCCGTAGCGGATTATCATGTTCGTAAACCTGTTAAACTTAATAAGTAAGGATTAAAATTTTACAGTTTGGTTAATTAATTTATTGTACATTTTTGTTATATTTACTTTCCAACGTCTTTCTTTTGTGAACTTACAATTCCTTGTTACAGGAATTAAATAAAAATTGTTATACTTTGTAATAGAACCCCCCCCCCCTCCAATACAGCAGATTCAAAACACGAACCCGACAAATTTAATCGTCTTAGACAAAAGATAAGTTCAACATTCATACAGTGTGATATGTAAGATAATCTGAGCAAAGAGGAATCAACATAAAATCAGACGATCAACGCGAAGCGACAAAGACGTTAAAAGCGTATCCCTATTTCTTCGGTGGGCGAAGCTAATCGTGTGTCTAGACGTGATGTTGTTTATAAGAATAATTTTCTTGTCTTTTCCCAAATATACAAATGGAGTTAACAATAATAACGGGCGACAACTACTCTTATCAAAATTGCAATTTCTTGTAAATGTCTCGCATATTATACATCCTACACAGATTTATTAGTGCATCCTACTCAGATTTATTAGCATAAAGTTTGTCAAAGCTGTATTTAGAATGTTTTTTTTATAAAAAATTTGAAACACACATACGTATAAAAAAGTCCTAGGGTGCCTATACCTCATTTTCTTAATATCTCTCTCAATAATTTCGGTATTTATTGTGAACATTTATTTGATAGGTTGACCTAATGAAATATATTAAACATAAAGGGTATATACAAAAATTGGGAGCTGTCAATTATTTTCAAATTCGTTAATTTTGTTGGTATATTTCTAAATATCTAGTTGCTAGGTTACAGAACGGATTTCCCGTAATATTACAGATTTGTAAAATTACAGATATCGAACACAATTTACCCATAATACATTATATTTTAGACTTTTTATTTTCTTCCTATGAATATCCTACTTGATTAATGATTATTTAAACGTTATCACCTGTTAGCTGATAATCAAAATTACTTCCTTTAATTCCTTGTATTATAATGATTTTATAAATAATTGATAATAAATAAAATTTATATATAAGTTCAGACTTACCTACAATATGTAAATTTCCTTTCTAAAGACACACTTTCTACATGTGTATCTTGTATGTCTCACGTGCCTTTCAGGACATGCAAATTTATATAATTAATCAACTAAAAGATACATACGACGATATAAGATCCCATGAAAGCAAATCATGCATACGCTTTATTGTCGTTGACCAATAGTCCAAGTGCCAATGCTACATGATAAATTACACGTGTATTTATATTCTTGTTTTGGCCATGTAAAAAGCCATGTTGTCATTATAACAACCACTATACACTCGGATTCAAGAAAGATGATCCCTGCGTCACTACTATATAATTCTATCAAAGAATTATGTCTATATCCGAATAAGAAATAGTATCAACTTGTATAACAAGGATAGCATAAGCGAATGCATGTGTTTTCAGTGCGATGCAAGCACGACATACGTTTCATAGAATTTATTTGAGCAAGACAAAGACGGAGTGATTGCATGCGCTGTATTATTTCATACACTTCCGTTTAGGGTTTTGGCTTTGACATTAACGCTTTGACATTTCTAGTAGTTTGATCGTTTGATTTCGTTTCACAATTTGTTTGTTGTTTCAATCTTTATCAAACCAGAATGTCACGACGCGGTAAAACATTGCGGTCACAAGCTCAAGGACTCGTTTTAAATTTATTAGAATATTTCGAGCAAGAGAAGGTTTAATGGTGGTCCTCTAATATCCCTTACATCTGTACAACAGGTAAACATTGTGAGATTTAACATTTTACAAATTCTAATGAATATCTTTTAGCGAGTAGCAGATGCATTGAAGGTAGGAGTAGCTTCAGTAAAACGTATTAAAGCCCGATCACTAAATAGTCCTGTTCTATCTAGTCCAGGGAAGAAAAGGCCCCATATAAAAGCTAAAACAGACCATTTGGCAGAAAGCTCTAAAATGAGTATCCGAAATACATTATACATGATGTATTTACAGAATAAGACGTTAAAAATGTTGAGTATTGAAGTAATAATATCTTTAATTTTAGAAAAGCATGTTACAGCAGTGGCGGCTCTTATATTTATAGGATGTAACTTCATTTCATGTAAAACATGTATACAATTTCGATCACATTTATTTGATGTAAATAAATTTGTAAATAAATTGTATTTATTGTTTGTCTTGTACCCACGTTATTTCTCAATAAAGTTCTATTATCATTTGTATTTTGGCATATGTTAAATTTAGTACATTAAAAGACTATTGAGTTTATATTACATATTTTTAATAAACGATAAAGGCGATTATCTAACTTAGTTATCTAATTATACATAACCTAAAATTAGATCGAACAATCTAACCGGAAAACGTAGGATGTCATCATTATAATTTCCATGTTCATTTTATAGTTTACAGTACTTATCATGATGGCGAAGTATTGATTTGAATCATACGATATTAAAAAATGACGCAGGGATCATCTTTCTTGAATCCGACTATAATTTAGTGTTAGTTGGTGTTGGTTTTGTGAATTGTTCAATAAATAATGTGAGTATTATTTATAGTATATCTATCACGTCTCAAAAAAAAATTTGTTAAATTTAAAAAATATTTAGAACCTATGAAAAATTCAGAATAAATTATAAAAAAAATTGTCTCAGAAATATGGTAAAATTATTTGACAGAATTATATAAAACGTAACCAGATAAATGAAAAGTGCAAAATAAATCAGAAAGAGACAATTTTTACGGACGAACCTAAGAGCAAATAATTACAGCAATAGCATTAAATTAAATATCTGCTGCATTTTATATACCTATATAATATACATATATATACAGGTATACATACAATGTGATTTTGGATGTGTGAAATACGTTTGAATTTGCTGCTGTTTTTATTGTTTTCATAATTTGATATAAGCGATTAGGCTCAAAATTTATACATGTATACAGGGTGAGTCATCTCCGCGGGTAGGGCCGATTATGCCTTTATGAGCAAAGATATTTCGAAGCGGTTTTTTTCTTGTGATAGCTGCTCATTAGGAGCACATTTTAAAAATATTTTGTATTATACAGAGTGTTCCATAACTTGGTGGCTAACCATAGTTATAGTTTTTTAAATGGAACAGCCTATATATTACTGCATTTTTGTATTTCTCGTATAATTTTTAGTCAAAAAGTAATAAGATAGTACAGGCGTAAAATCTAAAGTTTTCGAATTATTCCTATTTTTCTGAAAAATTCAATGTTTGTATAAAATTATATTTCTCGAAAACGACGTATTAGATGGACAAAATTTTTTTGCAGTATTGTTTACAATAAGAAATCCTAATAGAAGCATGTTTTATTTTTTTACAGTTACTAACTGCATGTGCAGAAAACTGGATTAAAATTACATGACACGTTTTTGTATAAAAGTCAATTTTTTTTAATGGAACAGCCTATATATCAGTTCATATTTGAATTGTTTATTTAATTTCATGTCACAGTGACTATTACTGAGCTATTGTTGCTTTTTGATATAATTTTTCAGTTTTATGGTTTTAATTAATATAGTATAGTACTGACAAAATTATATCAAAAAGTGACAATCGCTCAGTAATAGTCACTTTTAAAGTAATAATAATAATAATAATAATAATAATATTAACGTCTTACATGGTTCTGACATGAAATTTAATAAACAATTCAAAAATGAACTGATATTTTAAAAAAAAATACTTTTATACAAAAACGTGTCATGTAATTTTAATCCAGTTGTCTGCACATGCTGTTAGTAACCGTAAAAAATAAAACATGCTTCTATTAGGACCTCTTATTGTAAACAATACTGCAAAAAATTTTGTCCATCTAATACGTCGTGTTCGAGAAATATAATTTTATACAAACATTAAATTTTTCAGAAAAATGAGAATAAGTCAAAAACTTTAGATTTTAGGCCCCACTTTTTGACTAAAAATTATACTGGGAATACAAAAATGCAATAATATTTGGGTTGTTCCATTTAAAAAACTATAACTATGGTTAGCTAGCAAGTTATGGAACACCCTGTAAAATACATAATATTTTTAAAACGTGCTCCTAATGAGCAGCTATCACAAGAAAAATATCGGCTTTACTCGCGGAGATGACTCACCCTGTATACTTATATATCTTACATTTTTTATCACTGCTTGCCTCTATACATTTATTTTTCAAAACATAGTCTTATATCTTTTATATTAATGTTTTGTATATTTTACGTTTATACATTGTCATATGTATTGTCATTTGCTTTGACAATACATATGCGGACCACTTGTCTTAGCTTCTCGTTAAAATTTTATATCATTTAATACATATGATATCTTAACAGCCGAGTACTTGTAAAAATCTCATTTCTCCTATACCTGCACCACTACATTATACCTAATATATAATACTACGTCAACAATCCACAGGATATTGTCAATGGTTCTGCTTTTTATTTTGGCTGGGTTTATTCAAGCGACAGTACTTATATTTCTGATTTCCACTTTTGTAATTGGCCTGATTTCATATACATAGTTTCACTGATATTGAAGTGGGTGTTATCATGGGGAAACTGACGAGTATTGTCCAGAGTCCAGATGATATACTGAGTATCTTGGCGGCTTATGCGAAAGTTTGCCCTATATTTAAGTGATATAAATAACTATCGGCCAATCTCTATACTTATCAACGTTGCTAAGGTTTTTGAGATAGTATTGCATTGCCGAATTTAACCACTTATCAAGTGGGTATTGGCACTGAACAGCATGTATAAGCAATATATACTGACTTCTCTAAGGCATTTCACCACATGGATCATAAAATATTACTGCCAAAACTAAACTTCTTCGGTTTAATTACTCCATTGGTAACTTTTTTGTCTTCGTACATACAGAACAGAATGCAGTATATTACCTTCAGTGGATACAAATAATGTTTATTAATTGCAACACCTGGAGTTCCGCAGCAGTCAAATATGAGTCCACCACTGTTTTTAATATTCATTGACGATTTCATCACGAAGATTTATTGCTATAAGTGTGTTTTTGCTGTTGATTTAAAACTGTTTGAATCCGTTTCATCAATTGCCGACTGCCTATACACTTCAAAAACCAACACGACAAAATTGCCGTGTGGCGTATTACAAACAACCTCACCTTAAACACTGACAACTGTTGCATAGTAACATTTACCAGAAAGACAGATCGCATTTCTTTTAACTATAGAATAAATGGTGCCGCATTATCACGTAATACAACAATCAAAGGCCTAGGTATTTATGTTGATAGCTCTCTCATAATTGTCACACATAGGAACCATACTGTATCTTCTATTATGAAAATGTTAAATTCAGCACATTTTTGTGTGGATACTGTTTAGTTGCTTTACTTTACGTTCTTGCGATCTAGGCTGAAGTAGGCTTCATGATGTGGAATCCTTTCTTCTCTACGCATAAGTTACTTGTAGAAAAGGTACAGAGGAAGTTTTTAAAGTACTTGTACTTTAGAGGAGGGTACTTACTCTTGCATAGGGTGCGACTATCGGCTACTATTGCAAAAATCAATATGATTTGCTTGAATTTCGACGTCAGTTAAATCGTATAAAATTTGTTTACTACAGTATTCATTTCACGATTGATTCTCCGGATCTATTGTCTAAGCTTCGGTTTCATATTTCACGTTTTTCTCCAAGACATTGTATAACTTTTGTTACACCATGTGCAATATTAAATTCGTCATTGAATTCTCCAATTGTCGCAGTGTAGCACGAGTTGAACCGGGCTTCATTACACTGTGACATTAATTTTACCCCCCTTTGTGAAATACTGAAAGTGGCCACGGTTCTGCTCGCTTGAAACATTTTTAGTCTAGTTACATTAGGCGGAAAAAAGCAGCATCTGCCGAAAAAATCCAAGCGAGCTGAAATTTTGCATACACCTTTATTTTGACATTACAAATAATGTCTCAAAAGTCCCCATCGATATCGCGTGTGCGTTTTAAGTTATTCAAGGTCAAAGGTCACAGAAATCAGTTTTTCGAAAATATCTCGCTTCCTATGGGTCGTATGACTTTTTTAGTTATTTATCAAAATGATGACAAGGAAATTCTATACAAAAAAGGTTATATACATCTTTTACGTACAAGCAACCATTCAGTAAATAACACACTGTTAAGGTTTGCAACAAGGCGCACAACCCATTATACATATACATTCAGTAGGTACCTGAATAACCATTACTGTTCCAAGTATCAAAAAGTCATGACATGACTAATCAGTAATCAAAAATGTTGTTATTAGAGAGGGTATGCAATATTCTATACATGGCGGGGCATGACTCCCCTGTACGTATTCGTACGTTTTTCTCCGTCACTCCGTCAGTTGAATGTTTTCCCGAGAAGTTCAGACAGTTCGGCGCGATGGCTGATTATTGTTTTATTTGCAATGAATCGCTCTTGGAAGGTGATACCGTGATTGTAAAACGCGGTATAGACGCTTTGAGGGATGCAAGTGCGGAAAGAGAAGATGAACATACAGAACGTTTAAAGAATGCGGATTCAGTGATGATACATGCAAACTGTCGCAAGGAGTATACTCGTAAGAGTAGCATAGTGGCATTTAAAAGGCGCCGAGTTGACGAGGCTCCTACCACATCGGGTTCTCCTCGTAAAGTACGCTCTAGCTTAGGTTCGTTTAATTTTAAAACATTGTGCTTTTTTTGTGGCGAAGAAGCCAACGTAGAAGCAGAGACAAAAAAATCTAAAAAGTATCGACGTATAATTAGAGAAGTACGTACACTCTCATTTAAAGACACTGTTATTAAAGCAGCTAATGCACGGGGTGATAGGTACGGAAAAACTGTCAGGGACCGTATTAATTTTGAATTTGATTTAGTAGCTGCTGAAGCAAAATATCATAAAAAGTGTTTCGATTCTTTTATTACTCCAAAATCGAGCGGTACGAAGGGTCGTCCATTAGATGAAAGAATAATTGAGGCAATGGAAACAATTTTCTATTATATTGAAAATAACGAAGATTGCCAGTTTACGTTGGCTGAATTGAAAGAAATTGGACTTGATTATGTTCCGGATGACGCAACAATTATCACAAAATTAACAGAACGATACGATAAAAATATTATCATCACAACGAAATCAAGATCAATGACTATTATTTGTTTTCGCGATACTCAAAGTAATATTTTAAGTAAAGCTTGGTATGAAAATAAGAAATCGCAAATAACAGAAGAACGCCTTCGAATTGTGGAAACTGCTGCTAAAATTATCAGAGAAGACATTCGTTCCATGACTGTTGATTGTCAATCTTATCCACCTCCTAATCAAATGCTTGACAATCTTAACGAAAACATCCCACATAGCCTCTCATACTTAATTGAAGAAATAATTTTAAAAAACCGTAAAGGCAAAATTGAACATCTAAAGTCTAAGTGCGTGGCCATTTGCCATGCTATTATGGTTGCGATACGTCCACGATCATTTACATCTCAGCTATTACTTGGCCTATCTGTGTTTCTTCACCGACGATATGGTTCAAAACGTCTATTAGATATTTTGTCAACTTTGGGATTCAGCGCGTCGTACAGAGAAACATTGATGTACGAAGTTGCTACTGTCTACCATCCTCAACCAGACATTCTATCACCTGATTCTGGTGCTATTATCCAGTATTCAGCAGACAATGCAGATATCAATGTCTACACAATAGACGGCCATAACACACTCCATATTATGGGAATTATTGAAATAGTAACTCCAGATAGCGCCGTGGTACCTGAAGAACCCATAAAGAAATATACGACGATGCCCCCTGCAAAAGAGTTGGCTGCTGTTGCGCATGTGCCTCTTCGAATGTACGAAAATCCTAGTGTTTCTGGAATGAGCAAAATTATAGTCCAACAAATTGATTGTGACAAAATTTCTGAGCCAACACTTAATATACCTGATCTATTGTGGATGTATGGAAAATACCAAGCTATTCCAGGGCTCCCTGGATGGAATGGGTTCATGGAGTATCTCACGCAACATAACAAAAACTTTTCAGTATCTCGAATTATTTTCCTGCCATTTATTCACCACCCGGCAAGCAACTACAACACGATCTATACAACATTAAATTGCGCTATAGAAAATGCTCAGTTGCACAAACACGAAACTTGCATAGTTACTTTTGATCAGCCACTATACATGAAAGCTCGTGAAATAGTTGCTGCTTCTACAGCTGGATCAGATATGTCAAAAGTTATAGTAAGACTTGGAGGCTTTCATATGCTTCTATCGTTTCTGGGGTGCATTGGGTACATAATGGCAGGAAGTGGCATCAAGGAAGCTCTTAGTATTATTTACGCTCCCAATTCAGTTGACAAAATGTTGAGTGGTCACGCTTTTGCACGAGCTATCAGAGGTCACACATTACTCCTTGTCACCTTATCAACTATTATTTTCAAAGAAACAGAAATGAATCATGACACAGAAGACGTTTTTAAGAGCTACATTGAAGACATATTAGCTGGGACAGTATCGTATGAAAATATAGAAGAATCTTGTGGTGTTTTCGAACCATTAAGGAAGCAGTTCACGGATAAAATAAATGAAATGAAAAGTTGAGGCCCCACATCACAATTATGGGTTGAATATTTTAATATGGTATCTATAGCAAAAGACTTTATTCGAGCTGAGAGATTAGGCAACATGGACTGGACATCTAAATGCTGTAAAGAAAATGCTTCCTTATTTCCACGCTGCAGGACACTTCTTATATGCAAAGTCATCACATTTGTACCTTCAAGATATGCTAGCATTACAAAAGAATATGGACCAACAAACGTTCAAGATATTCACTGATGGATTTTTCACGATTCGGCGATCGAATAAGTTTAACTGCGGAACCTGGAGCGACATGATAATTGAACAAACACTGATGAAATCTATGAAATCTGAGGGAGGAGTTTCCCGGGGAAGAAGTACACGTGAAAGTGTTTTATGTAAATGGATTTATGGTATGCATGCCATCAATTCTGTCTGCGGAGAGATAGAAAAATTTTGCAACGTTTCTCTAGACATCGCTGATCAACATGTTGACGCAAGGGACTCGCGCATTGAGAGAGATAATGCAGACGTAAAAAAATTAGTTGAATGGTTTACTTGCCATAATCCTTTTCCAACAACAAATCAACTTATATCAATAGCTACAGGTGTTATCGGTAGTGATAAAATAAACTGTCATGATGCATACAAAATTGGCCTCCAATCAATGCAAAATATTGTTGGCAAAAAATTCAGTGAAATAAAATTTAAACGTGCAAACAGAGTCCTTTCGCTTTTGTCAGTTAACAACTCTATTAAAATTCATGACTTAAACGTTGCTGTAGATCCTTTGCTGCTATTTCAAAGAATCAGTTTATACAAGAAATTTGACGAAAACCTCCGAGAATATTTGCAGTACGAGTTAAGTCCTTATCCTACGGCACTTTTCGATGATGCAGGCATGCGAAAAACTACTAAATCACTCCTCTACAAATGCTTTGAGCCTCGGTGTGCTGAAGGGACCCCAGATAACATCACCTACGTCATTGATGGTGGATTCCTGCTGCACCGTGTCATATGGCAGAAAGATGATACTTTCCATTGTATTATTAACAGATATGTTGATTATCTACGAAAACATTTCGGTTCTGATATAACGGTGGTCTTTGATGGGTACAATGACAACAGCAAGAATATAAAAGCAATGGAACAACTTCGACGAACTGCCTTAATTTCTGGATCGGTAGAAGTCCTTTTCGACGAAACAATGCACGTAAATCTCAGTCAAGAAAAATTCCTATCCAATCGCTCAAATAAAACCAGATTAATATCAATGCTAATGCACAAACTACAGTCTGTCAACATCACTGTGAAACAAAGTAGGGATGACGCCGACGTTTTAATAGTAGAAACGGCGCTTGAAAAATCACTACAGAACGTCACAACTATCGTTGGAGAAGATGTAGATCTTTTAGTTCTCTTAATAGGACGTGCTTCTTCGAACCAGCAAGTTTTCTTCCTCAAACCAGGCAGAGGAAAAATAGATTCAAAGATATACTCTTCTTCTAGCATAGATAAATTTCCTAACTGTAAAAACCATCTATTGTTTCTACATGCCATCACTGGGTGCGATACAACATCTGCACTCTTTAACAAAGGAAAAATAAAAGTGCTTAAACTGTTCGAGAAACGCCCAGACCTACAGCAATCGGCGGAAGTTTTTAAGCAGAAAGATTGTCCAGTAGAGACAATTTTGCAGAATGGAGTACGCATTCTTCTGGCAATGTATGGAGCTCCTAAATCAGAAGTATCCATTGACAACCATCGATACATGACATTCGCGAATTCAACAAGACTTAACACCCCTGTGAAATTGTCGTCACTTCCACCTACTGCCGCAGCCGCTCGCCAACATCTGAGTCGAGTGTATTATCAGGTACAGACATGGCTTGGTAATGATTTAAATCCTGAGCAGTGTGGGTGGACGCTCAATAATGATATTTTGGAGCCCATTAAGACATTATTATCACCTGCGCCAGATGTACTTCTAAACACCATCTTTTGCAATTGCACTAAAGGATGCAACACAAATTGCGGGTGCAGAAAAGTTGGACTATCCTGTTCACTACTTTGTGGCCATTGTCACGGCCAGTCTTGTCTCAACGCAAATGTTGATACTGCTATTGAAGACTCGATAGAAAATATTCAAGGTGAAGAATATGAGAGTAATCTTTTTGATCTCATCACACAAAATATTACAGCAGCAGAAGAAAATGATGAGGAAGAAATTAACGAAGAGAGAAAAGAGAACGAAGAGGAACATGTGGAGGGGGAGGAAGAGGATGAAGTGTAGAACGGTCTGTAGAACACTGAAAAACATGGATTAGGCCTACTGGGGAAACCATGTAAAAAAAACGCGCCTTGCACCCTACCTCTGAGGTGGTGTGGAAACGGATGCGCCGCTGCTCATTATTTCTTTAGAGTTTAGCGTGAAAACGGCTGGTTGTATGTAAAAGATGTATATAACCTTTTTTGTATAGAATTTCCTTGTCTTCATTTTTATAAATAACTAAAAAAGTCATACGACCCATAGGAAGCGAGATATTTTCGAAAAACTGATTTCTGTGACCTTTGACCTTGAATAACTTAAAACGCACACGCGATATCGATGGGGACTTTTGAGACATTATTTGTAATGTCAAAATAAAGGTGTATGCAAAATTTCAGCTCGCTTGGATTTTTTCGGCAGGCGGATCCTAATATGACTGGACTATTTGAAGACATCTATTATAAGTCTTACTACTTCTGTTGGATTTTCATTTGTTTAAATTGTTCATTAGCATTATATGTAACGACTCATGTATATTATCCTTTTTATAGAAAATTCTGATGGACAACAAAATGTACGTATTTTATTAAATTATTATTATTATTATTATACGCACGAATACCGATACCGAACAACCGTGTATAGTTGAGAGTCAATAGCATATATATTTACATACCCAACATTTTAAAAGTAACTACCATATTATAGCGAAGTACACCGGGTTTATGTTTTTAATGCAATTCCTATTTCATTTCTATTATTATTTCTAGTACTTTTCGTACATAATCTAAATAGTTCGCACTGTATCTTTTAGTTAAGGTATGAATAAATAGGGATACACATCCATTATTTTCTACTTTATAATGTTTACTACATATGTGTATATTTCTGACTATGACAAACAATTTGATATCATAGTAAATTTCTAAAACACAACCATAAACGTAAATGCAAAATGTTTGTGAATATAATTATTATAAAAAGAAATGGCTCCTATAATGTTTAGAAAGTTTATGATTGAAGTGAAACTTTTTGCGAAAAAGAACAGTTAGTTTTCTGAACTAAATTCATATATGCAAATGCCGGCGAAAGTTTCATGAAAAAGAACTAATTCAATAGTCTCTATAGAAAAGTTTAGAAGTACAAAATATTTTATTTTATAAGGTAGTATGATAAGAAATATAACCTTTTCATATATTTTTGAATATTATATATTTATAGTACGCATGATATTTCAAAGTATTTGAAATTAAAAGCAATTGATATTATACCTACATATTATTAATAATCATACATTCATCAGATTTAGTATCTTACATGTAGTTGAATTCGTGAAATTTTAAAATATTTTTAGTGCCAAATTGGAATTTCACGTCAAAGTTTCTTGTTTGAATAAGAAATTTGTAAATTTAAATTACTCACACGCAAGGTAATCAAGGAACCTTCGGTGGTGGCTTGAGACAAAACCAACCTACTACCGTTACGTGTAAGCTGTAGAAGCAATTTGAAGAAATTTTGAAAAGACGCGATTCGTATATTCAATACATAGGTACCAGAAGGCAGGAATTTTGACGTTACCGATTATGATAACTTATAAATAACTCACATTTTACATTATCAGTGGATAAAATTTGCTTGGTCTTCTTTTGTTTTTGTTATAAAAAAACTCTTGGGAATAAGTAGGCACTCAGCTACAAACAATTAGTAAATAAATATACTCTTTAACAAGTTTGGTTATAAACGTAGTATCTGTGGTAGTATTAAAGTATGTAAGATTATCCTAACACATCCTACTTTTGACTGTCTTATGACAAGATCTTCCTGTGGGGTGCAGTTAAGAATGTGTATACATTAGCTTGTAGTATAGGAAAAAAAAGTACATTCTAATGTACAATTTTTCTTTAACTATTATCCATGGTTAAAATATTATTTCAATTTCAAAATTATATTAAAATACCCTGATTTCTATGAGCTTTAGAGTTAAGATGAATAAAACATATGTCACATATTCCAAACATCAAACCTTAACAGCGATGTTTCTTATCTAGAATTATAGTAATCTAGAACCAGTGATGCGTTTTTTTTTTGCAAGTTACTTATTGTATTGGTATTTGGCATACATGATTTAGGCACGAATGATGCCAGAATAATTGTGAATGATGAAGCAGTGGTAGGAAGGCTCAAAGCGATGTCATCTCATTATCACTCAACTATATAATTCAAGGAGCACTTACACAAAGATACTTTAGTTTTAGTTTGTGATGGTTGCCCAGACATAAAAGTTATGTACTGGTCCGATTTCTTTATTGTTTTGTACATGGTTGTAGTTCAAGTTGTTCAAAAAAATTCCTGCTAGAGGGCATTCTTGTTCTCTTAACGATCAGGACTTTAGTTTAATAGATACAAAAAAAGAAAAAAGAATGCTGAAATGAAAACTAATTGAGACAAACTTATCTTATCTGCTAGAGGAAATCCCTTACCTTTCAGTAAACCATATTTAACTACTAACAGAAAACCATCAATGAAACTAAAAGGAATCTGCTGCCTCCAAATTCCTCTGACGGTGAATGTCTTGAAGTTAAGCTATTCTATTTCACAATCAAAATAATGAAGCACTAAAGGCAGAATTAAACTAACAACCACTACATATAAAAGAAATTCCAACAAAACCTAATAAATTAGCTTACTTGCAGAAACTTGGAAATTTCGTTCAAACACCTGAGAACCGACAATACTTTTAAATCTGCAGGCACAAGTGGATCCATTACGAGAATATGGAGAGAAGAAAATTAATTTTAATATTATAGTTTTAAAAACTTCATTTATTTTAAATAAAGAACTTGTCCACCGATTTTTTTTTAATTGTGCTGAAACAGTTACTACCAAAAACATTCAATGTTTTATAAAATTTGGGAATTAACTCCTATCAGTGCTTATCTTTCTGATACTCGTAGATAATATTCAATAAATAATTTTATAACATTTATAGGCAAACTTTGGTCAAAACACATAGCAACTACTTTCAAGGACAAAGAAATTTTAAAGTTTTTCTTAACTATCTTAAATTAGAGAAAATGAACTTTGGTTGTTTTTACTCCTGAATTACACAAATGTAGGGATCCTGTCCAACAACAGCATTTGATTGAGCAGTGTGCCTCTAGCCTGGACCGATATTACTCTTTGTTTATAATAATAAATCTATGGTAGTAAGATATTGGTTGTTGGTGTCAGCGGTTTAGGATTTGCATAATCAAAATTCTAATTTTCTCTAATTCATCTTAAGTGTATCGATATCTGTTTATAAACAAACTTAATGCATTCTATGATGGTTAGATTTGACATGTATATACACTTAGGATGGCTCAAAATTTTTGAAAGTTTGAAATTTGAAACGCATAATTTTGTTCATTAGGACCTAAAAACATCCTACAATAAATTTCAGCGGAATTCGAGGGCATTAACCCATGCTGATGTGGACTTAAACATTTACCATTCCAAATAATACCCAGTTTAACGTGTTGTTAGGAACAAATTTACGTACCGGTTTTTATCGAATTATTTTTAACTAATCTTACGTGTTCGTTCTAATCTTACGTGTTCGTTGAAGCAAATGTATTTAATTTTATTATAGTGTTATATACCGGGGTCGACATATTTTAATTTCTGATACGAAAGTAGAAAGAGGAAAAAAGCGCGACGAAATAAACTAAAGATAAACATAAGCGAGGCTGCCACACTCGACAAATGTTTGCTATGAAATGTAAGGCGGGGGGGCCCCCGCCACTGCGTTGCTCTCCCACCACTGTTAGCAAGCAGGCATCGCTGCATATCATAAGGTCATCTTCTGCATATGATAGAAGTGCAAACCGAAAGTAAAACTTGACGACTATGGTATAGTAAGTGGTCAACATATTTAAGAAAATATTTTTTTGTACGAACTTTAACACATGTGTTA
Source organism: Amphimallon solstitiale (assembly GCA_963170755.1). NCBI lineage: Eukaryota > Metazoa > Arthropoda > Insecta > Coleoptera > Scarabaeidae > Amphimallon > Amphimallon solstitiale. The sequence continues at coordinate 28,534,289 of OY720680.1, forward strand.
TACGAATGAATAAATAATTGGGAGTATTCTTCTCAATGCCTTTTTAATGGAATCGAGGAACAGCTTCCTGTGCTCCATTACGCATTGTGAAATAAATTGATTTTGTTCTTTATTTTCAGTAAGTAGTCCATTATACTCTTCCATTAATTGCTCTCTCAGCAGTGTCGTTAACACAAACCAACGTTCCCACGATCATTTTGGCTTTAATGAACTCTTGATTTTCATCCCATTTTAAGGGATTTATTAGAAGAAACCCTGTATCAAATCTCAAACGCTTCAATAAATTGATATCTTCTGGATCCACAAAATCGGGTTTTTGTCCTGGTACCTTTGTTTTTTTGCAATCTTGTTCCTTTTTTTATCAACATCATATCTGTTCCATCTAAGCAAACACCCAACACGACCTAGTTTTCTTTGATTAATTAAAAACGTTTTTTCTCCTTCTTTTATTGCCTGCATTGGCGATGTAAAGAAGATTTAACAATTTGAGGTGGAAGTCCATCCCCCGTTTACGATACATTTCTCCGTCCTTTGTCGAATTTCTTTGAAGTTCTCTCCATTCTGTTCAATTCAATTAATTTCTTTACGCAATTCCGAACAGCTCTAGTGGGAAATCGAGTTTTCTTGCAAAAAATTAAGCATTTCCGAATTGCTAAATTGGCGGTTTCACTAATTTTGAACTTTACTTGACACGTATTACAAAATAACAAACTTAAAACTTGTCCTTTTGATGGCAACCTTACACCTAGAATTTGATGAGTAATCTTTGCCACAAGAACAATAATCTCATCACTTCTCAATTTTCGAAGAATTTTTCAGCAAAACATAAAGCCCGTACCTGTAAGCGTAATATAAAATTATTAACGAAATGAATTTCCGTTCCATTCGAAAATAATAACCTTATCGTCGCGTCTACTGAAGGGATACATCGGTGGATAGTATGAAGATCTGTCTGCCTCGAAATGATATGTTTGAACGTGTTAAAGCCAAGCGGAGCGTGAATATATACTAAGATGTACCACGCGTTAAACATTTTTAGAATAATTGTATTCAACTACAGCTCTGTTTTTAGTGCAAAACCGAAAAAAACACGTGATATTGAAAATTATTCGGAATGGTAAATGTTAAGTCCACATCGGCATGGGTTAATGTCCATGAATTTCGCTGAATTTTTTTGTGCGATGTTTTTAAGTCCTAATGAAAAAAATTCGGAGTTATGCGTTTCAAATTTTGAACTCTTCTAAATTTTTGGCCACCTTAATATACACGTCTGTACTTGTCTTATATGAAATATATATTATTATTATCTTCTTATTATCTAATTAGATTTTCAAATAAACTGGTTGACCGGAAGTACTAGTTCATCTATCGTAAATGGGAAGCGTGTTTCTATTGGACAATAAAGAATACTATTATTATTATTATTATTATTATTATTATTATTATTATTATTATTATTATATGTAATATAATCTGTTATGATATCCTAGCACTTACTTATTGCAACTATTTTGTTACAGATTCCTTTCGATGTTTGAAAAATAAAGAAGAGCATAAGAAGCTACCGATCAACTACCTCAAAATCTTCAGCGATGGATTTGGAAAATTTTACGAATGAAACTTTCCACGAACATGCTCCGGCAGTATCTCACTACGTTCTTATATTCCAGGAATTATTATTTGCCGTAGTTTGCTTAGTTGGTCTCCTCGGAAACACATTAGTCATTTACGTGGTCATCAGGTTTTCAAAAATGCAAACCGTCACAAACATGTACATAGTTAATTTGGCGATAGCCGACGAATGTTTTCTCATTGGCATACCATTTCTTATTGTCACAATGATCAAAGGCTACTGGATATTCGGAGAGGCATTATGCAGAACCTACTTGATATTAACGAGCATAAATCAGTTCACTAGCAGCACGTTTTTATTCGTTATGAGCGCAGATAGATACATAGCAGTTTGCCATCCCATATCATCACCCAGGTGGCGAACGCCATTTATATCCAGAATTGTGTCTTTAGCTGCTTGGACGTTAAGTATAACTTTAATGATACCTATAATTAATAACTCCCAACAGGTCGTTAGTACGATCGATAATGTTACCACAAGTTCTTGTGTTATCATGTTTAACAGCACTACAATTTTAGATTCACCAAAGACTTTCACATTGTATTCTTTTGTGTTCGGCTTTGCAACGCCATTATGCCTTATTTTGGTCTTCTACTGTCTGGTAATACAGAAATTAAAAACTGTTGGTCCTCAAAATAAATCGAAAGAGAAGAAAAGATCACATCGAAAAGTAACGAACCTATACTGTGCTGGTCGCCCTATTGGGTATCTCAACTAACTGTTGTATTTGCTTCCGAAGACTACGAATCGTCAGCGTTTGTAATTACCATTCACCTCTTAGTTTCTTGCCTTAGCTATTCAAACTCTGCAATGAATCCCATACTATATGCTTTCTTGAGTGATAATTTTAAAAAGAGCTTCATGAAAGCTTGCACCTGTGCTGCTAGCAAAGACGTTAACGCAACACTTCATCTTGAAAACAGTGTATTTCCCAGGAAGAACAAGCAGGGATCGACAAAATTCAAACCATCGAGGGGTACTTCCATCTGTCCGAACAATGATGAAGAGTGCGACGCGGGACCTTTGGTTAGTAAAGGAGATGCGTCAACGTCTGCCATAACGATGACATCACGTTCAAATATTACCCTCACTACGGATTGTAGAGAAACTCCACCGAAGGATTCCGTTGTTAAAAACGGGGTAATTATATTTTTTTATTAAGCAAATTGCCTCATAAGAGGTCTTGAATTAGCAATATTGTGCAGTAAGCAAACAAAATAATTATAAAATTTAAAATTAAATAAAAGCATAAGGCCTGTGGCAGTAATGATATGGCGCTGGGTAATTTCAAATTAAAAATTCAGAATATCTACAAACAAAATTTCCAGACGAGTCGCAACCTCTATGCCTACCTACCTGCTATTCTTGTCACTTAGGCTGCCGCTTCCTCAGCCGAAGATGGTATGGGTCAAAACGTCGTGACGCAAATTATACCACCACGAAATTTAAGCCTATGAAAGTTAACGAACGCGGAATCGTAGATGAGAAAATAAGGTGGATATAGGTTAGAGCAACTCAACAAAAACCAAATTTCAAAAAACAGATTTAATTCAACAAAATTGAAGAGACACCGTGAATTATAAGAACACTATGATGTTTCAAAGAATATAAACAAAAAAGTCAACGTGAGTAAGTCACAGAAGTTAAATTTAAAAAAAAAACATAGGACAAGGCCTTAGAATCGCATACAGGTAGATGCCGTAAATCACCCTGTATATTAAGTCACGTTACCAGACAATCCTTAAGGATTTTATAGAAATAAACAACAAGGGGGCATCTATCGAATCACCCTGTATGAGACAAAAATATTCATAACTTGAACCTCAAAAAAAATTAAGTCTAAAGTAATAACAATTCAACAAAGTTGAAGAAGTATGAGAACTAAAAAGCTCTTAAATTTAAAATATGAAAAATTCAACTGAAGGTTCGAAGTATTTGCAAATCTTTCGTTTGTTACACTTTTTTTTGTATCTTATATCTTGTATATTATAACCCGTGTTTTAGCACTTTCTAATTTTGGTACATTTCTTTGAGCGACGCTGTATATATATCTGGAATTCCTGGCATGTAGTAACATAAGTCCTAGAATTGCTGTTGTTTTCTTTTGTGGATTACATATAAATGTGTTCCGTGGGTATGTTGAATTTTTATTTGGAATTATGTTTATCTAATTACCTTGTGCAATTGCATTATTAATTAAGTGTTCTTTTATTTTAAATATTATGGCTTAATTTAATATTTTTATTTCTTTTAATGCTAAAATCTACGTGCTAGGACATCTATCGTTGACTAGTTGGTACTGCTTAAGTAGATAACTTTTTTATTGCTCAAGGAATTTATTTGTTCAATTAGTTTATGTGTTCTCTTGTTTTGGTTGGTTATCCTTAATTTTGTCTAATAATTATTTTCGTATTATGTTTCCCTTCATCCTTCAATTAATTATCGTCTAACAATTTGTGTTGTTTTGGAATTAAGTATGCGTCTGCCTTATCGACCGAGAGTATTGTCGTTGGATACCGCGCACGCAGCTTTCTCTGGATGGTCGTCTTCGGACATTTATTTTCCGTGTCGACACATCACGAAGTGGACGTTTTGAAAAAGTTACTGTCTAATTTTGGGCTTGACCATTTTTAATTTATCGTATGGGAAGGGTGGATGCCTAAATGGTAGCATATTATCTTTCTGGGAAATTTTTAACCTCGACTGCGACTTAAAGCAGGGTTTTTGTTTAAGATTGGAGTAGTGCGTAAGATCGGTAAGGTTTCTATACTTTTTAAGGCTATACGCCCGGCCTCGAAATCGTTTTTCCCATTTCCTAATCGTATTTTTCATGAAAACCTTACCGAATTATTATATATACTAAAAGCCAATTGTCTCGCTCTTTTTAACACGAACGATTAAAACGGCAAAGCTATACCCCAAAATTGACGAATTGGGGAGACAGTTTTCTGAGAACCTGGCGCATCTACGGTGGGAACGAAAGTGTCACGCGACGGGGACCACGGTCCCACGTGCCTTAGGCCATTTTTCACGTCTCCGAAGAGAGAACGAGGGCCCGAAAGGAGTTTTTGAAAATTTTAGAACGTGCAGAAAAAGAGTATGAATCATAGTATTTTGCCATAAGGCCTACGTGTAAAATAAAAAATATGGACTAGGTTCGATTTTAAAATGGCGGTGGATCGATACAGATGACCGTGACACATCAAACTTCGGATAAGGTTAAGTTAAACGCACGAAAAATTCAATTTCAGGTTATAAATTATCAAAACCGTCAAATCAGTTTGAGTTCGCGATATGGCATTTGCCGGGAAACGTCAAAATTGGCGGAAAGCACCAGTCGTGCAATACACACATATAATGACTATCTATTCACGTTTATCGATCGGTTGTCAAGTTTAAATGTCAGAAGGCCGACAAATAAAGGGATTATGAAGGAAACGTGGTACCTTTCAGATACGTATTAGTGTTATTATTATCAATTGTTACTATTTCTTTTCTATTTATGAATATATGAACAATGCCGACGGATATGATAAAATAAACTTAAAGCGTATTATCGCACGTAAGTACAGTGACAAATATAACGATCTTTCTATATTTTATTAAGATATATTAAATACAAATTATATATGTCATCGAAATGTCGTCACTTCTCGCGAAAGAAGTACTGAAGCAAGCCTAAATAAAGAATCATCTGAGTTTTCTTTATTTGTCAGATGTGTCCGAAACACTTCGATATAACATAAATACACCAAATATGTAAAATTCCCATAAGCATTTATGTAATTTCGTTTATCAATTCAGTTATAAAAGCAATCATTTAAAGTATGCGACTATGCGGGTTGGCACAAACTAATCAGAAGTACATTTTCGGTTAAATGGTATTAGGAGCCAGCAAGATTTTTGATTGGGTTTTACAAAGTACATATACTATTAAAGCGTAATATGAAAATTAATTAATTCTCTCAATGACCTGTAAGTTTAAAACATGTTTTGTTAAAGTTCATCATGTTATGTTGTTAATTTAATTTTACAATTGGAAAGGCAATTTGGTTAAGCACTGTCAGTGTGACATTTCGTTCTCACACGTTTATGTGTGAACGAATACACTACAACGAAGTATTGTCACGATGACAGGTGGATCGACAATTTGGTTAAACATTAACTTTTCATTGTCGTATAAGTGTCACGATGACAGTCTGTCAAAAAATTTGAAGTAGACACTATTTTTATCGTAAGCTTGACACAAGGCATGGTACTACCAATTTTATAGAACGAATAACATGAAACAACATTTAATTGCCGAACCGTCTTGGTTTTTTTTTTTTTTTTGGTCTGTCGACGTTCACCTTGGGCTAGATGCACACAATTAGACAATTAGACTTAGCAATCGGTAAAAACATTAATAATACCATAAAGATAGAAACTGAAAGTGTCATGAGCTCTGATCACAATCCAATTATAATAACTTGGAACGAAGACATAACCGAAAGAACATATCACACCTTCAAGACAGACTTGGCCGGCTACAAAACAGAACTAGAACAAACCATCACTGCAGTTCCTAAAATACAAAACACTGCAGAATTAGAACAGAACATAAAATCACTACAAGATAAAATAACAAACGCTGTTGAAAATAACACTATCAAAATAGAAAGGATATATAAATCAGGTAGTCTACCACATCATATTAAAGAACTAATAAAGGAAAAGAACAGAGCTAGGAGAAGACATAATCGTACACTCGCACCACCAGACAAAACTATACTAAACAACCTTCAACATCAAGTATATAAGGAATTACTGGAACTGAAAAATGTAGAATGGCAAAGAACACTCGAAGAAATAGGTGCAGACCCCTCTAAGATATGGAAAATAATCAAGGCAATCAAAAGAGAACAAATACAGATCCCACCACTTCAATTCAATAACTCCACACAAGTCACAGCAGAAGAAAAAGCAGAAGCTCTGGCGGAATCACTAGAAGAGCAATTCACTCCCAACTGGAATAAAGTAGACATGCAACACGTAGTGCAGATTCACAAAGTGGTAAGCAGAAAAATACGTGAACCCCACTCCCTAGCAACGACCCAGTCACAGCCGAGAACCTAAAAGCAATCCTTAAAGCATTAAATCCCAAAAAAGCTCCTGGTATAGACAATATCACCAACAGATCACTACAAAACCTCCCCCCAAAAGCAATAATGTCAATTCTAGCAATAGCAAACTCCGTTATCAGACTCCAAACATTCCCAAAGATATGGAAACATGCCAAAGTAATAGTTATACCTAAACCAGGAAAAACAAAAACAATACCAAGCAGCTACAGGCCCATAAGCCTGTTACCATCCATTAGCAAAGTGATAGAAAAAATAATCCTACAGAAGATAAAGTACCACTCTGACAATCAAGACATAATACCAGAAGATCAACATGGGTTTAGAGAAGAACATTCAACGATAACACAACTTTCAAGAGTCACTGAGATTATCCAAGAAGGATTCAACAAGAATCAAGTGACAGCAGCTGTATTTCTCGACATAGCAAAGGCATTTGATAAAGTCTGGAGGCAGAGACTCATATATAAAATGATAATACACAATTACCCAACACACATCATAAAAATCACGAATAGTTTTCTCTAAGGACGCTGCTTTCAAGTTAGCATTCAGAACACACTTTCCTCAATAAAACATCCAACAGCGGGAGTCCCCCAGGGCTCATGCCTGTCACCTCACCTATATACAATATTTACAGCCGACATACCAGTGTCAAATCCTACAAGATATTTAAATACGGCCACCTTTGCAGATGATTCGGCACTGCTCTCAACATCCCGACGAACGCGGTACAGGAACTCCAAACGCACCTAGACAACTCGATAAAATGGTTCAAACAATGGAGGACAACAATAAACGAAGACAAATCCCAAGCAATAATCTTTCAAAGGAATCTGAAAACAACAGACAACGAAATAACCATCAACAACAACACTATACCATGGAGTAGAGAAATTAAATACCTGGGAATATACCTGGATATAAAGCTCAATTATAACACACACATAGCAAAAACGATAACTAAAACCAAACAAACAAGATGTCAACTATGGCCTCTTATAGGAAGAAAAAGCCAGCGAACACGAACAACAAAATTCTACTTTACAAACAAGTATTAGGTCCAATATTCACATATGCATGCCCAATATGGGTGCATATGTGCAAGACCAACATCAAAAAACTGCAAATAATACAAAACACCAGTCTTAGAATGATACTAAATGCTCCATGGTATATGAGAAATAATCAAATAATGAATGAAACAAATACCCCAACCATTATTGACTACATCAAGGAAAGAGCGCTCAGTTTCTATAACCAGATGGAAAACCACTCAAATCAAAATCTTAAAAGAGCACTTACACATGATGGAAATGAAAATTTCAAACACAAAAGACCTAAAATGGTTCTACTTTAGTTCTTAATCAAAATAAAGATAAACAATAGCTAATCAAATTCAACTTCAACAATCCAAGATTCACCGCACTCAGATGAAGAGTAAAAGACTAAATAGTCTAACTCAAAGCCACAATAAAGAAGAAGAAGAAGAAAAAGATGCACACAATTGATACAAAACCTGAATGTCAACAAAATTTTTCTAAATATAAATGTTCAGTAAATTATATAATGTAGAAATGTTGTTCGCTTTGTGGGCAAAGTCTTAATAAATAAATTCATTTGCCACTAATTATAAATGTCACAATAATATTTAATTTATTTCTAAGAGACATTTTGCTTAATATGCGTCTTCATTCATAAACAAGAAGAAACTGAACTGCGGTTGTAATTACTCTACATTGTCGGTCATTCGGGTACAGTTTCCAATATCGTAGTTTTAAAAATTAAAGCAAAGGCGCGATTAATAACATTTAACGTCCACTGAAAGAAATATTATAACCGTTAATATTTATATTTTATTGCATTATCAATTATTATTATTATTACTATTGTATCGGTCATTTATCGTATCTTTAATGTCTTGGACACATCTCTGTCATCTTTCTACATACAAATATACATACTGCGTCTTTAATTTAAATTTAGAGTAGCTTATGATATCAATATTAATTTGGGAATACTGTGCTACAGTAATGTTTTTCATTTTGACTACTGTCATAGTTAAGTCAATCAGTGTTTTCAAATTAATATTGAAATCGTAGGTTATTCTAAAAAAAAATAATTGAAGGCACGGTATGTCTACAATGACATTCAATTTGACAATTCATTCTCGCAATAGATCGAACTGTCACCACGATGACAGTTTGCAAGAAAATTTTACGTATGGGCAACGTTTATCATAAAACTTGAGACAAATAGAGTTAGAGTACTACCAAATTTAAAAAACAAAGAAATTTATATATGATACAACAAATCTTGATCATACAACCATCTTAGGGTTACCTGTTCGGCCTACTTACATTCAACTTAGACTAGGTGCACACGCATTATATCAAACTTGAATGTCAACGAAATGTTCCAAGTAATCAGCTTTCAGTAAATTCTATAGAAATGTTAAACATTTTAAGGGAAATTTTTTAGTTAATAAATCCAGTAGCCATCTTTACTCATCTATTATTATTTTAACACCGATATATTTAACTAGAGCATACGCGAAATGTTGGTCAACTCAACATTCACGTTAGGTGGCTTAAATGTTACAGGAAACGTCAGAATTGTCAGAAAAAGTCCATCTGACTTTTGATTAATGTTGGCAATTTCACAAAAATTTAATTGCAGGTTATAAAACGTCAAAACGATCAATCGATTTCAGTTCGTGATGAAATCTGAACTGCTTTCATGGTGACAATTATTTCAAAAAAAAAGGTTAAACACCCTGACATCTGTCTGATATTTCATGGTTCATGTTTTTAAGCTTTATCGATATTTATTGTAGACCAAGACACAAAAAGATATGAAATTACAAATTTTATACAGCGAAATGACTAAAATATTAATGAGAAAAGTGCTATCAGATCCATTTTAGTTTTGCCTATATACCGTGCCTTCAAATACTTTCCGCATTAGAGACGGCCATGCTTTTTTTTTAATGGTTGGTGACAGTGCATAATTTTAATAGTTTGGTTATGTCATATAAATAATAATAGGCGTCTATAATTTGAATTTAAGTATGACAACTGTCAGAATTTGAAGTTTTCAAAAAATTAGCATGTACACCAACATTGATTACCTACTTAAAAACTTCAAAAACAGCCCACTCTAATGCGGAAAGTATTTGACGCCACGGTATTAGACAATTACTTTAAAATATGATTTATATTATTATTACTAGGTGACAGACGAATCAAATTCCAATGTAATGACAATTGCTTTGTAACTATTCAATTTACTAAAGTAAATATTCCAGTCTAATTCAACAATTACTTCTACTAAATAGTTTGATTGTCAGTAGAAAGTTTGAAGTATGGGCAGCGTTCAATCATTTAATGCGATATGTTTGAAAATACACCATTAAATCAAACTGTTAATCAAACATTCTGATGATGGTTGATGATGATCGTGTCCCAGGCTGGTGGCTCTTATTTCGATGGATTTGTTGTAATCATGAACTACCTTTTTGTGTTATTTTTCCTTAAATACTTAATAAAAATCACAAAATGATCCAACAATTACAAATTATATTCTTTTTACAGTGCGTGTAAGCAAAATGTTTACACAGATATTCCAACGTCGGTCAGTATTATTTTTGGTTATTGTTTTTAGTTCAACTACCAGCGTCACTACTAAATATTTAAATTATAATAGGATCGTCTCAGCAACCGACATAGCCAGAGCACGATCTACAGGCGACGACTCAATGCCACTGCAAACTCACTTTGACAGGAACAATTTCAGAGCAGACAAATGAAACTAATTATTAATATGGAAGCCAGTTATAAATTCACTATTATAAATAAAAGTAATAAGTCATACTTATTCTATACCAACATTTTATTTAAAACTTGATTCTTCTGTGTAATGGGCATGCATTGTTCACAAATTTGCATTATAACAAAGCTCAAAAGGTATGTCAAAAGTATGTTTGCGGGCCATGATAATTGGCAGGTTAAATTATGCAAAATTAAAATAAATCTGATATTACATTTTCAATAATGATTTAGTCCTTTCATTGTGTAAAACTAATAAAACTATGAATCTTTTAGTGTCAAGTCTTAGTATTACGCTAAATAGCATCTAAATTTCAAACTCCAACAACGAAAAGTCAGACTGACGTTAAGATGCTTTAAATTGTCGTTCCACCTGTAACCGTGACAGTACTTCGTGGACAAAAATATACGTCTATACAAGGTGTGCCAAAAGTTTAGAAAATCAAAAATGATTTTTTTTTGCGTTTTACAGCGAACTATAATAAAACTGTAAGCGGACGCGAAAGGCGATTCAAGCTCGAAGAGATTGATGGACAGCTAGTTTACACGCTAATTTAAGAAAAAAATGCCTTTCAATGGATAAATCGTAATTTCTTCGAAATTGTCCAAAGGGCCCTAAATAAAAATAAAAATGTAAAAATTATCAAAAAACAAGCCTTCATTTAAAATTATGTAACACTCAACAGCAATACATAAATTTTATTTTTTTTTAATTTTTAAAAATAAGGTCACGAAACGGAAAACAAAATTTTGAAATTTGGGCGAAATTCACTGAAATCAAATAGAGTATGTGGTACGCTCGCACATTGTGTCGAGAGGTAGCTCCGCCTACCATTTCGGGCAGTTTCTACGCAGTTTGTAAAATACTTCTGAGATCGGTGTATGTTAAGAAAGTAATCGTTACTCGGACATTATTTTATCGAAACCGTTGATATTTTCTTTACAATATAGTGTACATATACAGTGTCAGCGTCACAATACTTCCTTATACTACGTATCAGAAAGTAAAAGCAATATCTCTTCCCGTCCCTAACGCTATACCTGCTAGAAGCGCATGCTAGGACTCACACGGCTTGCGGGCAGGGAGTATAATTATTATATTTGATTCGCAATAATTTGCTTCTGAAACGATCTAGAAATTTATTTTTTGCACAAAAAATAATTTTGGAATGTTGGCTTTATTTTGTTTCACATATATATGGGTAAATTCTGAAAAATAAGATTAGTTACTCGATAGCTGAAAAATACCTTACACAAATTGGTCGTCTACTAAAACTTTTTTTTTTTATAAAATTTACACACCATAAAGAAAAATCGAAAACACTAGTATCATCCAAATACTTTAGGGTATAACCTTAAAAAAACAGATCCGTAGCTCTCTGCATTGCTGAGATATCACGAGATAAGTATTAAAAATTGAAGAAAATGAAAATTTTAAAATTTACACAAAAAAACAATTTTTCGACCTTTTTGCGATTTCGATTTTATTTTCCAACTCAAAATTTGAATCCGGCAGGTGATTTTATATAGGGTGTCCCAACGGGAACTTAGGGATTTCAAGTCCAAATAACATGCGTAGTGTTTAGAAATTCAACTATTTATTAACATAAACATAAAGTGGAAACCTTAAAATTATATGTGGAACAAGATATCGGATAAATGTCCACCGCGACTCCGTCTGCACATAGTGATTCTTTTTTTAAAATTTCGATGACTTTATCATACATATGTAAGTTAATTTCGGCAATAGCCGCACGAATGTTATTTTTTAATTCATCAATTGTCTGTGCATTATTTGTGTATACTTGATCCTTAAGTAAACCCCAAATAAAAAAGTCCAGCGGTGTTAAGTCGCAGGATCTTGCAGGCCAATCCACCTCACCATTACGAGAAATCACACGACCAGGGAATTTCTCCTGCAGTAAATTTAGAGTTTCCCTGGTAGTGTGGCAAGTGGCCCCATCTTGTTGAAAAAAAAGATTGTTGAGGTCCATATCTTCCAAACGAGGCTATAGAAAGTTATTCAACATCTGTCGATACCGCTCCCCGTTGACAGTTACTGCTTCTCCATTCTCATTTTCAAAGAAGTGAGGTCCAAGAACACCGTTGGTCGAGAACCACACCATACGGTGACACGCAGTGGGTGCATGGGTTTTTCAATAATCTCTCGAGGATTTTGGAGCCCCCAAATGCGGCAGTTTTGTTTATTTACATAACCCCCTAGGTGAAAATGAATATGATTCGCTTTTCAAATTCGTTATCAAGTTCTGTTTGCTCCAAAATCCAATTTGCAAAGATACGACGGTGTTGATGGTCCCTCGTTGCAGAGATGATCTTGAGATGGCCAATTGCTGTGACCGGCGACGAATTGAAGTTTTTGGATTTTCTGTTACACTTTGATTCACCCCAACGATATTTTCAACTGACCGAACATTACGATGTCGTAGCGGTGTCTTTACATCGAGAACAGAACCAGTTATTTCAAATTTTGCAATTAAATTCCTAATTGCTGTATCGCTGGGAACATGATTCTGATGAAAAAGAACGCGTAGTCGACGAATTGTGTTCATAACAGCACGAGCATTTTCATAATACATTTGAACAATTTGGATACGTTCTTCAGTCGTGAAACGTTGCATGATGACACAAGTTTCTAGATGACGTATGTCAAATATTAGATTAATATGTTACATTATTTGAAAATACTGTGATATTTAAATCCCCAAGTTCCTGTTGGGACACCCGTTATATTCAGCTTCACTTTTTTTGTGTGTTTGAGAAAATATAGATTGTCTAATTTAGGGGAGGTTGCTTCCCGACTGTCAAACATGTGGGTCAACCGGCGATTATCTGAGACCATAACGCAGCCGTAAATTACAGGCAGATTAGATTAGGTGACAAGTTCTTTTCTCTATCTTTTTCCTCAGCATAAGACAGAGCACGCGGAACCTTAAACATTTGTCTTTTATTACAGTTGCACGAAAAACAGTGGTACGCCTCTTTCAAATCGAACTCAGCTTGAAGCGGGCGTTCAGCCTTAATTCTCCTTGTGGTGATTAATGCATTTGTTCTCGTGTAATTTTAGCTTTTTGTATGATACCACTTGATTCGTAAAAAAATAGCACGTGGAATTCTGTGTTTCCGGTAGCCATTGTGATCCGGCATTTATGCCCGAATTCTAGAAGTACTGCTTTGTTCGTTTACCGCCTGATATACAGGAGTTTCTTGAGTGTTACTAGGAAATATTTTATTCCTCTCTGGGAAACCCAATAATTGTGGAGTCCAAAGTCCTGTGGATCTGCTGATATGCAATTTAAGTCATGTATATCGTTGTTTCTTTTTTTTCCCCTGTTTCAAATTTATTTAACTGTTTGGATTAATTAATTTTCATATGCACAAATGGCAATCTACCACGTAATTCAATTTCTTAAAATTAAATAGTGTTTTATACAGTTTCGTTAAGCTCTTGATGCCCGATACCAACTGGTTCGGCTTAATTTTAGGCATTTGTATTAATTGTCAGCTACATACCCTCAGTATAGTGAGCTGAATTTCAGTTTCAATTTAAATGGCTGTTTTAGAACCTTTTAAGCCTACGGACAGCTCTTGACTGTCGTAGCGACTGAATTATCTTTGAAATACGAGGGTTCACGGATGAATGTTATTTAGTTGTATTGATTTGTTAATTGTTGAGACCCTCAGATGCATGAATTTAAATTGTTTAGTTTCCATAAGAAGTTAGTTTAGTAATTAGTAACTATCCGAATCAGTCCTGATCACATACAGGTTGATTTATTTTTGTTATGCTCATGTGAGGTGCGAGATATCTCGAGCTAATTGCAGAATTAGTTGTCATGTTTTCTTTTAATTGAGATAACAGCGTAATTTTAAAACTATAACTTAGTATTTTGTTCTTGAATTTTTCATATACAGGGTGTTCAAGCAGGACCCCTGACTCGTGATATATTTAGTTACTTTTGGGCGTGCTGATGCTTAACTGTTGTTCATTTTAAAATTGTCTAAGCCTCTCAGTTTTTTTTATAGGTAATCATTTGTAATTTTGGCAGACTGCCGAACTATACAATTAATCCATATTTTGTTTAATTAAATTTGTTATTGTTTGACTTTGTTGTTTGACTGTTATTTAGTACCTAGTGTACTTAGATTGTTCTTGCTTTCGGAACAAGTTAGATTTTGGGTGGGGTTTAATTAAGAAATCTGGCGCCTATGTTTCATTCATCTTCAGTATTCTGATGAGTTAGAGGCAGAATCCTTTTCCATTTTATCCACCGTACACTAGGGAAGTAAAGGTAAGGCGCATTGAAGACGTCGCAACAAAAACTCTCCGAAACTTTCATCAATTTTATTGTGCGGGGCTACAGTTTTGTAACTCAGATAAACGGGCTCATTCTTTACTTGCCGACTGGATGAATATATTTGGTTACCGGCGGCGCTAATTGTTCCACCTTCTGCCAGGTCAATTATGGTTTAAGTTTTACGTAGAATAAGGCAGAGGGCAGGTAACACGTTACATCAAAAGCATATAATATAGGTCAAAGCGACCACTCTTAAACAATAAAATTATTCTAGATTAATCAAAATTACGATAAGCCAAATATGCTTACATCTTTTACAAAAATGTACAAAATATAAAGTTACTAAGATTTATTCAATTACACCCTGTATGATGGGCTTCTACGTAAGAAAATTTAGGTAATACAGAAAAAAAAAGTATTCAAAATTCTACGGTCTGAGGGACCAACTTACTACGACAGTTATTAATCTGCATATTCAACTTAATAATATGTTAATTTTTAAAATTAAACTAATAAGGAGTCACTTACGTGGAACCAAGGGACTTCCACTTGTTGTTTTCTAAAGCTCCACGATAAATAAAGGTAAACACAGCAAAATAAAGTTATTAGACTGTAATCTGCCCTTCTAGTAGGATTTTAAAGCACGTGGCGTGGTTGAAAATGAGATACTAACAAATTCAAATAAATAAATAAATACCTGACTCAAAGGAAAACGTCCTAATAGGAATTCGAATAAACGTAAATACTGTCTCACATACCAAGGACACCATGTGGATTTAACCAAATTACTCCGACATAAGCCGATAATAGGAAATTTCACTACGGATAAATCCAAAACCAATGGCAACTTTCTTGATACAGAATCCCATTCAAAAATACTCCGCAAATCGCGGATGCTTATGGATTTTAATCCATCAAATTAATTGAATGAAGATTCAACGGTTTTAAAACACACGATTAGCTTGTTAAGAAACCACCATCAAAACCAGAATCACATTTTCAACATACCACGGAGGTATGAATTCTAACGCGCCGAGCGTAAAGTGGGTAAAGAAGAACAATATGTGGGGAAAAAACAAGAAAACCGAAATAATTAAACTTGAATTACAACTTAAATGTTAAAAATTATTAAGAAAGAAATTACAAGAAATCAAAACGATGCGAAGTCTAATAAGGTTAAGCTGTCGAATAAATTACAGATAACTGCAGCAACACTACGCTAGCTTACCGACTTAAGACAGAAGCGTACTTAAAGTGATTCATAGATGGACCTACCATACTGAAATATACAAAAGAGAATCTTAATTAAATTGACAAAGGATAAAAATTGTACTAATTTTACTACCATGCATTTAAAGAAAGAGGTAATTAACCCGATGATTTTTAAATTGTAACACGAGTTTTAATGCAGAGACACTCAAAAAAATTGCCTACGCGATTTTTTTAATATACGATACATTTTAGGTATATGCCGCATTCTTGTCAATTCTTTCAAATCCTTGGAGCCAGGGTCGTAAAATAGAAACGTTATTTAAACTCAAAGAACGAGATAAGCTGATTCGCGTAACATTTGCTCTGCAAATGTTAGCAGAAATTCATATTAACGGTGAATGGTTGGACAAAATCTTGTTAAATTGCAGAATATGGTCGAATAATAATCCAAATACGATTGTTCAACAAAGAATACATGAATTCAAGGCTACTGTCTGGTGTGGTTTTACGTAAAATTTTATAGTAGGACCATATTTCTATGAAGAAATGGAAAATGGACAAATAAAAACAGTAAAGGTAAACGAATACCAGCATTACAGAATCATGATATTGAAAATATTATTTATATGCAAAACGGAGTTCTACTTCTACCGTAAAAACACCATTAAGTTGGCCTGCTAGGTCACCAGACATAAAACCGTCTGACTGAAGGGTACTTTTTAGAAAACCGACTAATTGTGAGGAACTTAAACAATCGATATGAGATGTCATTAAAAACATACCTAGGAATGTACTTTCTAATGTCGTTTATAGCATAGAAGAACAACTAATACTTATTTATTGGTCATATTTAACTTTTCCCTATGTCTTCTTGTTATAATAAAATCCCGTTTCTTTATGAAGAAATTAGTGCTCTTATTTTTGTACATATTAAAAATTTGCCAACCTTATGGCCATTTCAAACTGGGAACTTGCTTTAGAATAATCCTATACCTATTAGTCCTGTAAATAGAAAATTGTTCTTTTTGTACAATACGGATTATTATTGTTATTAAACGACGTTTAAAAAAGTAAGTCTACACGTTCGTTTTTTTATATAAAAAATTGTATTTTATTGTCATTTTCATAGCATGCGCATGAAATCTGAGAATATATTAACTAGAAAATTCGTACTGTGCCAACATAAAATTAGGGGGGCGAACATGAACTGCAGTTGCGGTCACTTTTAGCACCTAGACCATAATGAGGACCATTAATCGGAAGCATTAATTACAGTACGAGCGTGCAGGGTTGATTCTTGGAACAGGTAATTACATAGGTATTTAACAAGTATCGCGAACTTAAAAGTAGTTAAACATGTTGGTGCTGTACGAAACGTAAATGTTCTGCAAAATTATATACGTGTGGCGGAAATTATTTGTTCTCGCGGAAAAGTGGCTCCCATAATCACAATTTTCTCAGTGAAAAAGTATTTAATGGACAAAAAATAAGCAACAGTGTAAAAAGAAAAGCCGCAGAAGACCAGCGAAATTAATACATAAAGAACTTTCTACACAAACAAGTGTTTTAACCACATTGACAACGAAGGATATTATATATATAAGAAATAATATAAATCCGGCGAAATTGAATTGAAGTTGCCAAAGTTACCGCGTGTGAAACTATTTATGTTGATGGAACATTTGATTATTGTACAACTTTTTTTTCTGCAGTTGTTAACCATTCACGCGTTTATTGGAAATCATTATATACCCCTAGCGTTTTGTTTACTGCCAAATAAATTAAAATCGACATATCGCCAGTTATTTGAAGAAATAAAACAAAAGTGCAGTGAAATGGGATGTACTTTTAATCAGAAAAATATTATTAAATTTGAAAAAGCCATACATGTGGGTGTGTTGGATGTACTGCCAACTGTGAATATTATAGGATACAGATTCCACGTGGCTAAGGCGTAGTGGCGAAAGATTCAAGAACTTGGTCTTACTTTAGTCACACTATTTGTTGATTACTTAATCGATACATATACTAACGAAAGCTCCAGCTTTCAACCCTGTATTTGGGCTGCATACACAAACTCTTTAACAAGAACAACAAATTATGTGAAGCATTTCATTACAAATTTAATTTGTACTGTTCTCCATATCCCAATATTCACATTTTTGTGACAGCTTTGGAAAATATGCAATTAGATACTTATAAAAGAATAAATTCCGCGAAAATTTATGAAAAGCGTTTTATTAACAGAAAAATAAAAAACAAAGCTGATTTTATTGCCACAAAAATTAGGCAATATGAAAATAACGAAATAAGTAGAATTAATTGTTAAACATGTGTTTCGCATTTCTATATATAGATATTATTTTACATATTTTAATTTTTTTATTGTTATTTTGTGCAATCATTATTTTATTATAGTTATCTTACTTTTAATTTCATATTTTTGTTTCTTATATAGAATTTCGTTTTGTATTTCAAATACCTTCAATAAAGATATATACATAAACCTTGTCGTTGTTTTAATTTAGGTTTTCTGCGTTTTATATAACATATTTTAAATGAGAAGTTAGTTCTAGCACCTAGATAATAATGAGGGTACTATTAATCTGCCCGACTGCAATTCGTGTGGGGGGATTACGATTATAAAGTTTATCCTGACTGCAATTCATGCGAGCGATTGATTGAAAGGTTGGCCGCGACTGCAATTCATGATACACCAAATTAGGGATCGGAAATCAGAAAGTTGTTTTTAAAGATATTTCTTCTGGTGTTTTAAGATTTTTAAAATCGATTTATTTAGCCAAATGAAATATTACAGGCATTTGAAATTATATACAGGGGTCGGCATTACAAATATTAGTACCAGGAGCTTAAAATTATGCACTTGCAGTGCCTGCCCAAGTATATACCACTTAACATATCAGTTCTTTTTATGTATTATCAATTTTATAATTATCACAATTTTCTTTTTCAGGATCCATCAGGTGGCCTTGTTCTATCTACAGTTTAGCCATCAAGACATGTCAACGATTTTTCGTCATATAAACATATATCGAGTACCTTTATATAAAGCACTTACTACTGACTATATACATGGTACATACAGGCGTGTAATGAAAGAAATGAAAATAGTTATACATATATATAGAATTGTTATTTTTAATAGAGCATATAGTTCTGAAGTATAAGAACAATATTAAGAGGTTAGCCAGGAATCTCCAAATTGCTCAGTAAAATTCTATATTATTTTGTGGTAATTGTTAAAAAACGAAAGTGTTATTTTACATTTTGAAAATAAGCAAGTTGAATATTGTGGTTTGGCACAAGTAAAAATCAAAAGAATACCATTCTGTATATATATATGTATATTTATCCAGTTTTCTTAGTTAATTCTTAAGAATATTAGGAACGTTATTGGCATATCTTTTGAACGGTATAGGTGTGAAAAAAAAATAATTTTTAACAAATGACGCATAATTATGTAAATAATAACTGAAAAGATTTAATTTTAAATGAATAGAATGTTTATGTAAAGCATATCATCAAATGCAATCAGCATGATTTAACATACAAGTAATGCGTAAATGTCTTAAGATGATCGAAATAGTTTTAAGAAAATAATGTGCATTCTAGGATATACCGGTAGGTTTTCTGGTAACGCAACGATTGTATAGCGCATGTATCAGTCCCCACAACTGAACGACTACGTATATGTACTCCCCTCCGTTAACCAGAGCGGTGGTAGTAGTATACTACAGCCGTTCGCGTCGGGGAATACGATAACTGTAGCGAGTGATAGTGGGGACTTGGACACTCCTCTGTCGTTGCTTCACCCGAAAACTTACCGGTATATACAAATTTATGATAGAGGTACGATAAATTCATTTTTCTGTATACACTATTTATAAAAATGTATATGCAGAGTTGCCAGTAAATCAACTTTAAAATTCATATAATAGTTATGTGAGGTTATTCTTATTAAAACACTGAATAACATTGTTTTATAAAAACTTTTATAATAACGTAATACTTAAAAAAATATAAACGTATATTTCACCTTAATTTAAACGTATTTATCTATCGATAATTATGTTTGAAAACCATAACATGTCCAGCCTGATGTCCTTATATAATACACCCTAACTTCAACTTGCAACTAATTTCCGGGTAGTAAGAATTAAATATATTCTGAATCTAACGTTCCCGGACCACAAAAGTACTACATCAATAATAATTAAAAAGGCTTGTAGTTCAAAAAATTACCCATTGGTTAATATAAATTAATGTAATATTTAAATTCAATTTTACAAAAATTAATAAATTAGGTACAGGTTTTCAGATAAAATGTTGAATAATCATTTAAGAAATTTGTAATTAATAGTATAACACACTTTTCAGAAAACATAATTTCTGTACATGATGTTAAGCATAGAAGACGAGCCGCTTGCGGCAAGTTTTGTACAAAACGAGTGGACAAAATGTTTTTAAGTTAGTGTTTTATACTATTTTTTTCTATTCAGGTATCAAAAATTCCAAAGTTGAGACAGATGTTTCTTCGTAATTTTAGAAGTTTTTTCGTAGTTGGTTACACTGACTTAACTAGAGCATTTTCAATATTTGAATATTGGGGGGTAATATGTCATTTTCAGTTTAATTTTACACTGCTTAATGCAATAAATTATTTAAAATAACGAATAAATCAGAACTATAGCTACTTACTTAAAATTACCTAATCCTGAGACCTTCAGTAGACATTTCCTTAGACAAAATGCAAAAAGGAAAAATCCCTTACCACAAAAAATAATAGAAACATAAAAAATTATATACGTATTTCGGCAACTAAGTTGCCATCTTCAGTTAGGCAACCTAGTTGCCGAAATACGTATATAGACTTTTTATATCTTTTTATTTTTTTTTGTGGTAAGGAATTCTTCCTTTTCGCATTTTGTTTCAGATTTTGAGCCACAGTCTCCACCCATTATTGGATTTCCTTAGACATTCAAGTGTAACACACTTCTTAATAATTAAGGAGATTTAGTTACAGTTAAGCAGCATTGCGGATGAAAATCTTCAGTTGTGGCTTAACGACACGTTACACTACAGCAAGAGGATTAGATATTCTCCACCGCACCTAAAACTTTCCCTAAAATCACTGAGAATCCATACACCTCTAACGCAATAGGCACTGTCTATTGCAACCAGAATTCAAACAAATCATAATGTGTTTCAAAAATCAGCATGGGATCTCCATTAATGGTCACGAATCTTCTAAAGTTACGGAAAACAATTTTGCTATTCAAAATGAGAAGAAAATTCCAATACAATAATAGAAATTTTAACATCCAACTTTGTTTAGCTAATCGTATTGTTCAAAATTTTAGCAAGCACGATTTTATTTTTAATACAACTTCTACTTCACATGTTTGTTAGATTAAAACTTTTATATTTGACATTCAGATATATGGGTTGTTTCAACTTTAAATCAAAAAATGCGAGTGCTATAAAGTAAGACTTTATCCCACTAAAAACATACATTTAAAAAAAGCAGATCAGCCTCTAACAGGCATATGTGTTATATAACCAAAAATCACCTGAACTATTGAAAGTTACTCACTTACACTTAACCTGTATTTTATTGATAAATACATAAAATTCTGTGTAAATTGATAAACCTCCAAATCAAACTTAGCAAGTTTTAAGAGGTTTCAATAATGTTCATATCTTTTATGAAAACTTGCCAAGGATGATCAAAATATTCAAATAAGCAACAACAAATTGATCATCAAGATTAAAAAATTATATTAAAAATGACTAAGAAAATAATCATATTAATAATCATCACCCGCAGTCTGTGCCGGCTCGACATGATGCACACAGATGTTGATCCCCCCGCTAGGCCTCGCTCTCGACCGGGCTAACTGCTGCACTTTGCACTCGCTCCGCCACTTTTCCGTACGTTGCGTGCCACATCATTGCCGTGTGGTGGATAATAAAGATAAGAATAATTATGATATTAATTATATTTGTTGTAATTTTTTCTAACCAACACCTTAGACACTATCTATGTACACAAAATTCCAAAGCTCTAGCTTAATGGCAAGTATCCTAGATTTAATAATATTTAGACACTTAGATATTATTAAATCTACGATACTTGCCACTACACACTTAGTCAGTAAGTGAGTGTTCAAAATCATAATTTTTGGATCTATTTATCTCGGAAATTATTGCACCTAGACAAATGAAGTTTGGAATACTTGTCGAAAATAACGCGAATGGGGTCGTCAAATATTGCTCAGTGAGCGCTGGGCTTATTTGTAGCGACTTGGTTACTATAACTTGGCCTGGTACACTCCATGCATTTAGATAACACCAAAACGGGTTTTGTAATGTGAACTTTATGGAACGGAAGTAGAAAAAACTATTATCTTATCTGCTGGAAAATAAAAATTTAAAAATAGTTACGTATAATATAACTTTGAATATCATCTTCTGCATTTGCGTCTGCAGTGTTACGAATTATAATAAGTTGTAAATATAGAATTACTTATAAAGAATTTTGTCAAATGGCATACAGTCAAATTAAATACATTGCTAACAGGTTGTAATAGAATTACAAAACGACTACAATTATATATTATATTAATTTTGTCATTATTTGAAGTATATTTTCATCTTTTGACTTCCTGTGGATATTAGTATTATTTTATATTTCACATGCAGCTACTAAATTAATACTTCTTCATAAAATTGAAATATTTTATCATTGCATCATATTAACCTAATCATACTTTCCAATTATTTTGCAGCAAATTAACCTTTTAAATATTTCTCTTTCCAGCATTTTCAATTGCTCGCTTTTTTTCTATTTTTCGTAATTCAAAGTTCATAGCACTTCTACTTTATGGTTGTCAGTTAAAACCATGTCGTTGACTCTACTTCTACTTCTGCTTGTTTTGACAAAAAAAATAGCAACAGACGTATAGACGACGAGACGGTTTCAATTCAAGAACCAGGAAGTAATTAACGACAATCGTAAATCCTACGACTTAGATTTATGTCATTTTATTATAACACGCGTGAATAGAACAGACTCTAACACCCACGCATAATGCTCTGCTTGTGACACAACCATACACACAATTTCAATCCTTCCGAGCAGATATTGATTTTGCAGGTGAAGCCGTTCTTCATACTTCTTAGTGTACCTCTCAATCTCTGCTTCATTTGCTGGAATCAAGAACCCCCTGAATGTTAATATTTCTAACATACACCATATTGCGTTCACCATTTCACGCAGAAATTTGTTATGTGATTGTATTATCTTTTTGTCTCCCGCATAATTCTAGGGTTGAATTAGATACAGAAAGATAGGTTTAAAAATTTGATTACCTATAGATCAGAATTTTGTTATGCAAAGATAGGCTGGAACTTGTTCCCATGAACCATTTATATTTTCTAAATATTATGTTGAGTTTATTCTTTTACTTACATAGTGAAAGGAGCGTGTTTCACTATGTATTTTGCTTTGTTTTCTTAAGGACTTCTGTCTCATTTATGATCAATGTCAAGTTGTTTATTGTTGTAGTTAATATGATTATTCTTTATTCGCTTTATAAATTTAAATAATTTTAAAATTTAATAAACACGAACTCATACACCCACGGTGGCGCGGAGGTAAACGCACCTATCTAGAGATCGGGAGGTCTTGGGTTCCAAACTCACCCTGGATACATTTTTAAAATTAAAACTTTACCTAATTAAATAAATAATTATCAGTGCTAAAGTAGAAAATTATAACAAGAATACATTTAATTTAATTCTGCAATGCGTGGGGGGTATGGTACGTATGGTGTTATTATCTGTTTGCAGTAGTCGGGTTGAAATCATCTTGCTTAGTCATATTATAATCAAGTCGGTGCAGTCAGCATAAGAACCTAGTTCTCCTTATTCTAAGTATGATGTAACACATAAAATATGCCTCTAGAGCTTCTGGTGGAACGTCTTTCTAGTATGCTTTATTCTGAACATTCTTAAAGATATATTCATTATATTCATTATATTGAACAGCTAGCATTATATTTAATGTATGTAGTAATCCTTCATGCCACCACATCTTGGCAAATGCTTTTGCGATGTCCATGCATAACAAAGAACAGCACACCCAATTACATCTTCATAACATGATTTTGGATTTTCATATTTAAAGAATCCATATTCATTCCTATAGACGACGACTGGTGAGATGGTGAGATTTAAAACCAAACATTTGATTTACCGCTACATTTTTTTAACGTTATCCCCTTTAGCATTAATACACTTGGACCAGCAATTCTGGAATGCCATTAATAATTGGATAAGTGTGAAGGGGCTAGATCCGGGGAGCATGGGGGGTAGTTGGGGCACACTCTGGAACCTAATTCATCCGCTTTATTTGAACAAAACCACTGGTGTATGAGGGCCCATTTTCATAATAAAATAGCACTTTATTTCGAGCCTTTGTAGATTTTTTTCGGTAATGGTAACTTTCCGTGGTCCAAAAAAGGCACTTATATGTCTCGTTGATAGTTTGACTCTTTTACGATATAGACCATAAGAAGTATCTCCATCAAATTCCAAAATATCTTTGTGATTACCATTCCAGCCGAAGGAAAGATCTTGTCCTTCTTTGTCGGAGGACTGCCACGATACATTCACTGTTAAGATTGTGGTTTCGATTTTAGCAGATAGTAATGAGGTCGAGTTGCATCGATCGTAACAAAGTGACGGTTCAAGAGTTTCAAATCGTCGTTGAAAATTTACACTCTTTCACGTTACTGATCTGACTTCAATAAACACATGCTACACTGCTAACCACCTAGCAGAGAGATTAAGCCAAGTTTGACATGAAAAATGTGGTATACAGGTTTAGTAAAAACGTCCACATTCTTGGCAGTCTCCTCCACACTAACTCTTTGGTCGCATAGCAGACCATCGTAAACTCTTTCCACACTTTCTGGAATGATTACACGTTTTGAATAATCAGAACATTCTTCATCGTCAAGACACATGTCGCCTTATTCAAAGTGAGAAACACAGCGGAAAATCGTGGCCTCCGAAAGAGCATCGGTGCCCAATGACGTAAATGATTACAAGAATTACAGACAGATAAGTGTATTGTATCAAAAATGTTGAAGACGTGATTGCTGTCAGATTAACAAAATATCTTCAAAGGCACCACTGTTTTACGAATGCCCAGCAAGATTATAGGAGGAATAAGTCAACTACAACAGCAGTGAGTGGTTGAAGTAATAAATTTACAAAACACAAGATGAGAAAACAGTTTCAGAATAAATCTTCTAGAATTCAGCAAGGCATGTAGTACAGTAGACCACGATATACTCTTAAACAAGGTGCAGTATTATGGAGTAAGATGAGTTCCATTATAATTAATAAAATCTTACCTAACTGATAAGAAACAATTAGTGAAATAGAATCGAACAAGATTGCCAATGAAACCAATCGCGTGTGGCATACCACAGGGAACCATCATTATTCATGGCATATGTGAACGAAGCATCCTACAATATGCTTGATGTCGGAATGTGTCTCTATGCGGATGCTACTACTATTCTGGTGAAAGTTGAGTGCGAAAGTGAGCTCGCAATACAAACAGAAAGGGCTCTAGTGAAAGTAAATGAGTTTGCCGCAACCAAACTGAAACTAAATCAAGGCAAAACAAGACACCTAATACCAAGAACTTGGTGTAGAGGTGATGGTGAAATTTTTAGGATTGAATGTGAATGAAGGATTAAAGTGGAACAATCATGTAGATCAACTGGGAAAAAAATAACGTCTAGACTTTACTGCATTAAAAAAACAGCAACCATGGCTACAAGAAACTGCTGTACTTACTAGTTCTTCAATTACTGCCACCCCTTTTATGGTGTTCTCTTCTGGAGCATATCAACAGCTGCAGAATGTGTCTTGATTCTATAAAATCATTTATATATCATGCTCTAAAATATATACACGAACACAATCGGGGTTATGCTGCGATTGGCGATAAACACGATTACTACACCAGGCAACCACAAGACCTACGCGTCCTTAGCGTCGAATGTGCAACAATTCAAAACAACACGCACTACTGAGGCGTTAAAATGACCTAACAGCATGAAATATTTAGAAACAAAGAAGTTTACAAAAGGAATTAAAGGTGCCCATATACAAAAAGAATATTACTCACTTGAAGTATATTTAGGTGAGCATTTGAAGTGGCCTAGCTGTCACAATTTTATTATTTCTTTGCTATTTTAATTATGCAAGTACATGTCTTGTTCATCTAAATTTTATTTATACAAATATACATTTTATTTGGATTTTTGATAAAGATGTTGTACATATCTGTATGTAAAGAATGAAACTAATTTTGTATTATTTAATACAATAAAGTTGATAATCTATCTATCCGACAAAATACTGTGACTTACATATATACATTTATACGTAAAACGTATATGCATATATGCATGTGTTTGAGATACACACATACATTAAGTGCCATTGCCGACAATCGAACGCACAGACACCGGTGTTTCGACCTTTGAGGTCTCGTCAGTGTACGTGGAGATTGTCGACAATGGCTTTAAAACTTAAATCACTGCTTATGTCATTTTTGCGTGTTAAATGCAGTGAGAGTATCACAGCGACATCTAACACCCAAAAGATAACACAGAAAAAAGCGACCTCAAAGGTCGAAACACCGGTGTCCGTGCGTTCGATTGTCGGCAATGGCACTTAATGTATGTGTGTATCTCAAACACATGCATATATGCATATACGTTTTACGTATAAATGTATATATGTAAGTTACAGTATTTATTTACTGCTTGATGTTAGTTTTAACATCCATGTGTTTACACTTTTCATTTTCGTATCCGACAAAATCTTAGTAATGCTCAACTTCTTGAACACAGTAATGAATTGCACCACAAATATCGATTTTATCACTTAATTTATAACTTAATGAAACCGTCTTCTTGAAGAAGCATCTGTATGTGTGAAGCTAAACGTCAAACAATATTGAAAAATTTAAATATTTATTCGTTAACGTCTGTTCTACTGACAGCAATACCAATTTTTTTACAAACACTGATGAGCGAGTTTAGCTGTACCTCAAATCATCATTGCACGATCAAAATACCAGTAGTATTAAAAATAATTTCGACTTATTTTTAATTACAATTTACTATTTATTTATACATGATAAGAATTTTATTGTTGGGTAGTGGATCTGCTACATACATTTTGCCATAATCTTAGAGAAGGATATATTATGCCTCTATCATATTATATTTAATTATGAAAGAAATATGTATTTCATACAACTATTTATACATTTATCTATTAAACAATTAAGAGTATATGTATATACTTTGGTTTTTGTATGTATTGATAATTTTAAATGTGTAGATATATTTAATAAATGTGTTTATGTGTTTCCTATTTAAACTTTAACTATGTATATGATATATGTATTGTGTATGTAGGTGTTTCCTTTATTGTCGTTGAAAAAATTTCCTTCCTAGTGTTTTTAATAGTGCAAGTACTAGAGATTTTATTTAATGAGCCCGTAAAATCACGGAGGATTTGCACTTTTCAAAAAACGCATTACAAATACATTTATATATATTGACGTATGTATGTACATATATAAAGAAATATATACATATATACGTATTAAACACTACGATATTTCGCAATGGTCGTGTCTGAATGTTTTTTGAATGTTACCCATATTGTATATATACATCTATACTTAGACAATTGTAGATAGGCGAAAAAAATAAACAAAATCAAAATTTACAGGAATCTTAGGAAGATGTTGATTTTTTTTTTGTAGATATAAACTGTGATATTAACATAATACAGCTGTTAAGATAATGAGAGTGTGTGTACATAATCATCAATTGCACTACAATTTTGTAAGCGAAATTAGAGTCATTAACCCATTATTTTTTTGGTGTTTTGTGTATAAGGAATATGGATCATTATATGTATTTAACCAAGAAGACAAAGTTATAAATGAACCATATTCGATATTATACCTACATATACTGTAATGAATTATACTAAATGTAAATGTACACATTCTTAAGAAAATAAATATATTTAAAAATGTCTGTAGTATTTATGAATTTTAAAGGTTTTCGAGGATCTAATTTACTGGTAGTGCGTTCACCTTTGACAGGTGCTAGAAGAAAATATACCCACAGTAGATGTACAGAATTGAATACTAAAATTGTTTTCAGCACCATCCAGAACACTGATATACAGTTTTCAAATTTTGCATTGGTAAATGGTCATTTTAAAAAAAAAATCATCTCTCCAAAAATAGTAAATTACAAATGAAAAATTGCAATTTTGGTCAAGTCACCAATTGCCACGGAAAAGTGTATACAGACGTCTTGAAGGGTGCTGAAAACGAATTTGGCATGTATTTGTTACACATTCGCTTATTGCAGCCAAAAAAGTTGAAATTAGTGACTTACAATTTAAAGATAAAAAAAACATAATATCTCGAAATAGACAATTGCGTCGTACAGGGAACGTACATATTCGTATTCTAAAGATTCAGAACTACTACTTCATGTACAGTTAATAGATTTTTGCACAACTTGATATTTTTGTTGTTTTTTTGCAAAGCGGTAACACTGATGAAAAATTGCAATTTTGGTCAAGTCACCATTTGACAAGGAAAAGTATATACAGAGTCTTTAAGGGTGCTGAAAACTAATTTGGCATTCAAATATGGATATATGTTATGCATTCGCTTCTAGCACCCATAAAGTTTGAAATAAGTGACCACTAATGAAAAGCTTAAAAACGTAACAGAACGAAACGTTTCAGTGTAACTTAGTTAAAAAAATATAAAATTCTTCAAAAAGCACCTTGATAAAGAGACATAACGCAGTATATTAATGAAACTGTTATTGATGTGGTTGTTTCGAATAAATACTTGTGAGCGACAGGACCGCAGAATCTTTTCAAGACCATTAGATTTTGCTGTTTTAATGCGTGTTAGATCTAAAAAGAACGAATTAGAAACGGTGCCTTACTTTGATTTACTTTGATTGTAATAATATGCTGGTTCTGGGAGTTCAAATTCTTCATTTGCCTTGTGGCTTTCTTTTATTTCTATTTTTTACTCAAAGTATAATACTATTTTTGCCCATGCTCCATTGTAAGTTGTTCTAGTTGAAAATAAATGACACACAAGAGAATATTACCTCGTTGAGGCCCCATTTCGCTGCTGTTTGAAGGAAAATATAGAATAAATTTGGGCTAAAGAAAGACATCGAAAACTCTCTTGGGTACAGAAATATTTTTTTGCAGATCCATTACAACGGATATTTTAGCATAAGAGTGCCAATGATTGAGTCTTGCAGATTTCTTCTATCATAAAAGGTTTAGGCGTTTAGTTTGTGTGATTTGTTTAATATCGTAAGCTTTCTTATTTCCTTGTTGTGTTTTTTATTGTCTAGTCCTTTCAGTTTTTCTATAGATTCATCACACACCGAACATGTATCTGTTCTTGTGTAACCAAAAGATAGATTAACTACTAATAAACAACAAATGTTGGATTTTCACTATTTAATATTCGAAGTAATGTTTGACAATTGTTTCGTCAACACAGTGGCTTCTTCAGAAATGAATAAAAATATTACACAAACACTTATATATCTAACAATTTATGTAGAGGGGGTGATCTATTGAACAGTATACATTATGAAAATAAATTTAATAAGGGGGAGTTATTTGTTTCTAACAGATCGTTAAGTAAATTATTAGAGGGTCTATTTTTATTAATTTCAAGGGATTCTAGTAGGTTTAATTTAGCACCTTTATTTTCTATATGTAGGATATCAAAATGATGACTAAAACTATGGCTTTCTTCTATGAGGTGGTTTGCGTATGAAGAATCAGTTTTCTTCATTTTGAAGGATCTAAAATGTTCTGACATCCTTTTCTCAAATGTTCTTCCTGTTTGGCCTATGTAAAACTTAGGGCAATCACTACATTTTAACTTATAGACTCCTGACTGTTAGTTTTTAGGAGTCAAAAACGGCAGTTACAGAAAAAAATATTGCTCTTAATCGGAACATGATTGGCGCTCGAACAACAACAGAAGATTGGAGACAAATTTTTCAAGATTGGTTTTCACGAATGCAAAAAGCATTGACTGTGGAGAAGAATACTTTGCAAATTATACCAGGCCCAGCGGGAAAAAAAACAGCCCTCGTACATCGCAACTGTCTATTTGAATCAATCCACCTGAGGCAAGGCATAAATAATAAAAAACCACAATATTACTATTTATTTTTTATTGTAAAATGACAAAGAATAAATTCATTATAATTAATATTTATTAATATAGCTATAATATGTAATAGAGTATATGACATAGACTTCTTTCTATCAAACAACTAAAACACTTAAGTTCAACAAAAAGTATATTAATAACTTGTACCGATAAGTGTACCCAACAAACTGAACTGGCCATCCGTCGAAATATATATTTTCTTTTGTAATACTGTCCTTGGCACTTTGTTTGCTGCAGTATAAGAGCCAATTTTGTTAATCATTTAACGACAAACAATGAAAGGAAGAAACAAGAGTATAAAAATATAATAAGAAATTCTCTCCCGACATCGAAAAGTTTCAGAATCGAAAAACTTAATATGATCTGTACTCACGCGTACGGTAAAATCACATAGCTGTGCAAAAAGATTTAAATTTGTCGATTAAGATTTGTTTTTGTGCCCATAGTTTAAGCTAAATTACACTAATTATTTCTATAGATACCTAGTTATGTAAATAGTAGTAGAGTACTAGCTAATACGGCAGGCCTAGAAGGCCCGCTGCCGCCTCTTATTCCGCTTACAGTTGAGGTACCGCTCCTCCTTATTCTTCTAAATTTATTGCGGATTTTGTCTTTATTGCGTTTCAGTTTTTGAAACACCATATAATTCCGATATATAGTGAATAACTAAATATAATTGTGTTTTACATGTTCAATATTGTTTAGTTGTTTTTATACACCCCTGTATATAGTTTACAACTATGCAATATTTTATTCAGAATGCTTATCGGATGGAATGATTAATAATAGATTTAGTGATAATAGCAGTTTTTAAATTGAAAATGTTTAACGGCTGTCCATGAATTAAGATCGCGGGCTCGTCATTTTAATTGACATACTCAAATATACGTAGTATCTCCATAGTGTTTAATATGTTTACAACAAATTTTGTTTGGTAAATGGGCGTCGCTTTCAAGCATTCTTATAGCATGCTAATGAATGCTGATGAACTTCGAACATATAGCTCGCAAACATATGTATGCGAATGGGAAAAGTAAATTTAATTTATAAAGTATATTACTTTCTTACTACCTTTTCGAAGTCCACTATCGTTAATAAAAAAGCAGAGTATATTTTATCTAAAATTATTCTCCTTCTGTTTTTGACACAAATCGGTACACACTCAAGAGCGAGAAAGGTAATTTAATGTTAATCATAAGCCATGTTAAAGTATCCAAAGACACAATGAGCTCAAAAAGCGCAACATTTTTATTAAAACAGTTTACAATACTATTTTGATGTAAAGTGTGACCCTTTTGAAATCCACTATCATTAATAAAGGAGCACAAAATAATAATAAAAGTAAAAAACCCAAGTTTTAAATTTAAGCCCTTTTCAAGCGCCTTTCCTGTAAACAGTGCTTTCTAGAATGTCCATTTTTATAAATTTTTGAAGCACCCCTGTATATACATATATTTTGTTAAGCCAATAGGATATCTTATTTAAAATTCTTCTCGAACTGTTTTTAACACAAACCGGTACACACTCAAGAGCGAGAAAGGTAATTTAATGTTAAACATAAGTCGTGTTAAAGTATGCAAAGACACAATGAGATCAAAAAGCGCAACACTTTTATTAAGACAGTGTACAATACTATTTTGATATAAAGTGTGACCTCTTTGAAATCCACTATCGTTAATAAAGGAGCATAAAATAAAAGTAAAAGTAAAAAGCCCAAGTTTTAAATTGAAGCACCTTTCCTGTAAAAAGCGATCACTGGCATGACGCTTTTTAGAATGTCCGGTTTTATAAACTTTTAAAGCATCCCGGTATATACATATATTTTGTGAAACCAATTGTATATTTTATTTAAAATTTTTCTGGAATTGTTTTTTACACAAACCGGTACATACTCAAGAGCGAGAAAGGTAATTTAATGTTAAACATAAGTCGTGTTAAAGTATGCAAAGACACAATGAGATCAAGAAGCGCAACATTTTTATTAAGAGAGTGTACAATACTATTTTGATGTGAAAGTGTAAAAGCCTGTCAACCTTTTCGAAATCCACTATCGTTAATAAAAGAGCACATCATAATAATAAAAGTAAAAAGCCCAAGTTTTAAATTTAAGCCCTTTTGAAGCGCCTGCCCCGTAAAAAGCAATCACTGTCATGACTTTTTAGAATGTCTACCTTTATAAACTTTTGAAGCACCCCTGCATATACATATATTTTGTTAAGTCAATAGGATATTTTATTTAAAATTCTTCTCGAACTGTCTTTAACACAAACCGGTTCACCCTCAAGAGCGAGAAAGGTAATTTAATGTTAAACATAAGTCGTGTTAAAGTATGCAAAGACACAATGACATCAAAAAGCGCAACGCTTTTATTAAGACAGTGTACAATACTATTTTGATGCGAAAGTGTAAAAGCCTGTCAACCTTTTTGAAATCCACTATCGTTAATAAAGGAGCACATAATAATAATAAAAGTAAAAAGCCCAAGTTTTAAATTGAAGCCCTATTGAAGCGCCTTTCCTGTAAAAAACGCTTTTAAGAATATCCACTTTTATAAACTTTTGAAGCACTCCTGTATATACATATATTTTGTTAAGCCAATTGGATATTTTATTTAAAATTCTTCTCGAACTGTTTTTGACACAAACCGGTACACAGTCAAGAGCGAGAAAGGTAATTTAATGTTAAACATGTCATGTTAAAGTATTCAAAGACAAAAAACGCAACATTTTCATTAAGACAGTTTACAATACTATTTTCATATGAACGTGTAATAGCCTATCAATATTTTCGAAATCCACTATCGTTAATGAAAAAGTACAAATTAATAATAAAAGTAAAAAGCCCAAGTTTTAAATTGAAGCCCTATTGAAGCACTTTCCTGTAAAAAACGCTTTTTAGAATGTCCACTTTTATAAACTTTTGAAGCACCACTGTATATATATATATATATTTTGTTAGGCCAATAGGATATTTTATTTAACATTCTTCTCGAACTGTTTTTGACATAAACCGGTACACACTCAAGAGCGAGAAAGGTAATTTAATGTTAAACAAAACTCGTGTTAAAGTATCCAAAGACACATTGAGATCAAAAAGCGCAACATTTTTATTAAGACAGTGTACAATACTATTTTGATGTAAAGTGTGACCCTTTTGAAATCCACTATCATTAATAAAGGAGCACAAAATGAAAATAAAAGTAAAAAGCCCAAGTTTTAAATTGAAGCGCCTTTTATTTTATTTAAAATTTTTCTCGAATTGTTTTTTACACAAACCGGTACACACTCAAGAGCGAGAAAGGTAATTTAATGTTAAACATAAGGCATGTTAAGGTATCCAAAGACTCAATGAGTTCAAAAAGACCAACATGTTCATTAAGACAGTTTTCAATACTATTTTGATGTGAAAGTGTAAAAGCCTGTCAACCTTTTCAAAATCCACTTATCGTTAATAAAGGTGCAGGAAATAATAATAAAAGTAAAAAGCCCAAGTTTTAAATTTAGGCCCTATTGAAGCGCCTTTCCTGTAAAAAAACGCTTTTTAGAATGTTCACTTTCATAAACGTTTGAAGCACCCCTGTATATATATATATATATTTTGTTAGGCCAATAGGATACTTTATTTAAAATTCTTCTCGAACTGTTTTTGACATAAACCGGTACACACTCAAGAGCGAGAAAGGTAATTTAATGTTAAACAAAACTCGTGTTAAAGTATCCAAAGACACATTGAGATCAAAAAGCGCAACATTTTTATTAAGACAGTGTACAATACTATTTTGATGTAAAGTGTGACCTTTTTGAAATCCACTATCATTAATAAAGGAGCCCAAATGAAAATAAAAGTAAAAAGCCCAAGTTTTAAATTGAAGCGCCTTTTATTTTATTTAAAATTTTTCTCGAATTGTTTTTTACACAAACCGGTACACACTCAAGAGCGAGAAAGGTAATTTAATGTTAAACATAAGTCGTGTTAAAGTATGCAAAGACACAATGAGATCAAGAAGCGCTACATTTTCATTAAGACAGTGTACAATACTATTTTGATGCGAAGGTGTGAAAGCCTGTCAACCTTTTTGAAATCCACTATAGTTAATAAAGGAGCACGAAATAATAATAAAAGTAAAAAGCCCAAGTTTTAAATTGAAGCCCTATTGAAGCGCCTTTCCTGTAAAAAGCGATCACTGGCATGACGCTTTTCAGAATGTCCACTTTTATAAACTTTTGAAGCATCCCTACATATATTTTTTTAAGCCAATAGTATATTTTATTTGAAATTCTACTCGAACTGTTTTTTTACACAAACCGGTTCACACTCAAGAGCGAGAAAGGTAATTTAATGTTAAGCATGTCATGTTAGAGTATCGAAAGAAACAATGAGTTCAGTGAGCGTAACATTTTCATTGAGACAATGTACAATACGATTCTGATGTTTGCGAATCTACTGTTGATACGAAAAAATTAAGTATTAAATTTAAACCCTGTTCAATCACGTTTCGAAGAATCACCAAATTGAAGACGTAATAAGCGACCACAAACATCCCCGTATCTAAACTTTCACATTCATACGTCAATTTTCAAAAAACTCTTCCGCCATTTTGTTTTTTTTTGACATTTTGACTTTGGAATCGTGATCGGCGACCCCCAAAACTCCCGTATTCTAAAATTTCACATTCATACGTCAATTTTCAAAAAATCTTCCACCCTTTTGTTTTTTTTGATATTTTGACTTTGGAATCGTGATCGGCGACCCCCAAAACCCCCGTATCTAAAATCTTACATTCATACGTCAATTTTCAAAAAAATCTTTCGCCGTTTTGCTTTTTTTGATATTTTGACTTTGGAATCGTCATCGGCGACCCCCAAAACCCCCGTATCTAAAATTTTACATTAATACGTCAATTTTCTAAAAAATCTTTCGCTATTTTTTTTTTGACATTTTGACTTTGGAATCGTGATCGGCGACCCCCAAAGCCCCCGTATCTAAAATTTCACATTCATTCGTTAATTTTCAAAAAAACTACCGCCATTTTTTTTTTTTGACATTTTGACTTTGGATTCGTAATCGGCGACCTGAGGCACCCCCGTATCTAAAATTTCACATTCATACGTCAATTTTCAAAAAAACTTCCGCCATTTTGTTTTTTTTTTGACATTTTGACTTTGGATTCGTGATCGGCGACCTGAGACACCCCCGTATCTAAAATTTCACATTCATACGTCAATTTTCAAAAAAACTTCCGCCATTTTGTTTTTTTTGATATTTTGACTTTGGATTCGTGATCGGCGACCTAAGACACCCCCGTATCTAAAATTTCACATTCATACGTCAATTTTCAAAAAATCTTCCACCATTTCGTTTTGTTTTGACATTTTGACTTTGGAATCGTGATCGGCGACCCCCAAAACCCCCGTATCTAAAATTTTAAATTCATACGTCAATTTTCAAAAAAATCTTCCGCCATTTTGCTTTTTTTGACATTTTGACTTTGGAATCGTGATCGGCGACCATCAAAACCCCCGTATCTAAAATTTTACATTCATACGTCAATTTTCAAAAAAATCTTTCGCCGTTTTGCTTTTTTTGATATTTTAACTTTGGAATCGTGATCAGCGACCCCCAAAACCCCCGTATCTAAAATTTTACATTAATACGTCAATTTTCAAAAAAATCTTTCGCCATTTTGTTTTTTTTGACTTTGGAATCGTGATCGGCGACCCCCAAAACCCCCGTATCTAAAATTTTACATTCATACGTCAGTTTTCATAAAATCTTCCGGCATTTTGTATTTTTTGACATTTTGGCTTTGGAATTGTGATCGGCGACCCCCAAAACCCCCGTATCTAAAATTTTACATTCATACGTCAATTTTCAAAAAAATCTTTCGCCGTTTTGCTTTTTTTGATATTTTAACTTTGGAATCGTGATCAGCGACCCCCAAAACCCCCGTATCTAAAATTTTACATTAATACGTCAATTTTCAAAAAAATCTTTCGCCATTTTGTTTTTTTTGACTTTGGAATCGTGATCGGCGACCCCAAAAACCCCCGTATCTAAAATTTTACATTCATACGTCAGGTTTCAAAAAATCTTCCGCCATTTTGTTTTTTTTTGACATTTTGACTTTGGAATCGCGATCGGCGACCCCCAAAACGCCCGTATCTAAAATTTTACATTCATACGTCAATTTTCAAAAAAATCTTCCGCCATTTTGCTTTTTTTGACATTTTGACTTTGGAATCGTGATCGGCGACCCCCAAAGCCCTCGTATCTAAAATTTCACATTCATACGTCAATTTTCAAAAAATCTTCCACCATTTCGTTTTGTTTTGACATTTTGACTTTGGAATCGTGATCGGCGACCCCCAAAACCCCCATATCTAAAATTTTACGGTCATACGTCAATTTTCAAAAAATCTTCTGCCATTTTGTTTTTTTTTTGACATTTTGACTTTGGAATCGTGATCGGCGACCCCCAAAACCCCCGTATCTAAAATTTTACATTCATATGTCAATTTTCCAAAAATTCTTTCCCGATTTTGTTTTTTTATGACCTTTTGATTTTGGATTTGTGATCGGCGACCTAACACACCCCCGCATCTAAAATTTCACACTCATACGTCAATTTTCAAAAAAATCTTTCGCCATTTTGTTTTTTTTGACATTTTGACTTTGGAATCGTGATCGGCGACCCCCAAAACTCCCGTATCTAAAATTTCACATTCATACGTCAATTTTCTAAAAAATCTTTCGCCATTTTCCTTTTTTTTGACATTTTGACTTTGGAATCGTGATCGGCGACCCCCAAAACCCCGTATCTAAAATGTCACATTCATACGTCAATTTTCTAAAAAATCTTTCGCCATTTTGTTTTTTTTGACATTTTGACTTTGGAATCGTGATCGGCGACCCCCAAAACCCCCGTATCTAAAATTTTACATTCATACGTCAATTTTCAAAAAATCTTCCGCCATTTTGTTTTGACATTTTGGCTTTGGAATCGTGATCAGCGACCCCCAAAACTCCCGTATCTAAAATTTCACATTCATACGTCAATTTTCAAAAAAATCTTCCGCCATTTTTTTTTTGACATTTTGACTTTGGAATCGTTATCGGCGACCCCCAAAACCCCCGTATCTAAAACTTTACATTCATACGTCAATTTTCAAAAAAATCTTTCGCCGTTTTGCTTTTTTTGATATTTTAACTTTGGAATCGTGATCAGCGACCCCCAAAACCCCCGTATCTAAAATTTTACATTAATACGTCAATTTTCAAAAAAATCTTTCGCCATTTTGTTTTTTTTGACTTTGGAATCGTGATCGGCGACCCCCAAAACCCCCGTATCTAAAATTTTACATTCATACGTCAGTTTTCAAAAAATCTTCCGCCATTTTGTTTTTTTTTGACATTTTGACTTTGGAATCGTGATCGGCGACCCCCAAAGCCCTCGTATCTAAAATTTCACATTCATACGTCAATTTTCAAAAAATCTTCCACCATTTCGTTTTGTTTTGACATTTTGACTTTGGAATCGTGATCGGCGACCCCCAAAACCCCGTATCTAAAATTTTACATTCAAACGCCAATTTTCAAAATAATCTTCCGCCATTTTGCTTTTTTTTACATTTTGACTTTGGAATCGTGATCGGCGACCATCAAAACCCCCGTATCTAAAATTTTACATTCATACGTCAATTTTCAAAAAATCTTCGGGCATTTTGTTTTTTTTTGACATTTTGACTTTGGAATCGTGATCGGCGACCCCCAAAACCCCCGTATCTAAAATTTTACATTCATACGTCAATTTTCAAAAAAATCTTCCACCCTTTTGTTTTTTTTGATTTTTTGACTTTGGAATCGTGATCGGCGACCCCCAAAACCCCCGTATCTAAAATTTTACATTAATACGTCAATTTTCAAAAAAATCTTTCGCCATTTTGTTTTTTTTGACATTTTGACTTTGGAATCGTGATCGGCGACCCCCAAAACTCCCGTATCTAAAATTTCATAGTAATACGTCAATTTTCAAAAAAATCTTCCGCCGTTTTGTTTTTTTTGACATTTTGACTTTAGAATCGTGATCGGCGACCCCCAAAACCCCCGTATCTAAAATTTCACATTCATACGTCAATTTTCAAAAATCTTCCGCCATTTTGTTTTTTTTTTGACATTTTGACTTTGGAATCGTGATCGGCGACCTCCAAGACCCCCGTATCTAAAATTTTACATTAATACGTCAATTTTCTAAAAAATCTTTCGCCATTTTGTTTTTTTTGACATTTTGACTTAGGAATCGTGATCGGCGACTCCCAAAACCCCCGTATCTAACATTTTACATTCATACGTCAATTTTCAAAAAAATCTTTCGCCGTTTTGCTTTTTTTGACATTTTGACTTTGGAATCGTGATCGGCGACCAACAAAACCCCCGTATCTAAAATTTTACATTCATACGTCAATTTTCAAAGAATCTTCCGGCATTTTGTTTTTTTTGACATTTTGGCTTTGGAATCGTGATCGGCGACCCCCAAAACCCCCGTATCTAAAATTTTACATTCATACGTCAATTTTCAAAAAAAATCTTTCGCCGTTTTGCTTTTTTTGATATTTTAACTTTGGAATCGTGATCGGCGACCCCCAAAACTCCCGTATCTAAAATTTTACATTCATACGTCAATTTTCTAAAAAATCTTTCGCCATTTTGATTTTTTTGACATTTTGACTTTGGAATCGTGATCGGCGACCCCCAAAACCCCGTATCTAAAATTTCACATTCATACGTAAATTTTCTAAAAAATCTTTCGCCATTTTGTTTTTTTTTGACATTTTGACTTTGGAATCGTTATCGGCGACCCCCAAAACCCCCGTATCTAAAATTTAACATTCATACGTCAATTTTCAAAAAATCTTCCGCCATTTTGTTTTGACATTTTGGCTTTGGAATCGTGATCGGCGACCCCCAAAACCCCCGTATCTAAAATTTTACGGTCATACGTCAATTTTCAAAAAATCTTCTGCCATTTTGTTTTATTTTGACATTTTGACTTTGGAATCGTGATCGGCGACCCCACAAAACCCCCGTATCTAAAATTTTACATTCATACGTCAATTTTCTAAAAAATCTTTCGCCATTTTGTTTTTTTTGACATTTTGACTTTGGAATCGTGATCGGCGACCCCCAAAACCCCGTATCTAAAATTTCACATTCATACGTAAATTTTCTAAAAAATCTTTCGCCATTTTGTTTTTTTTTGACATTTTGACTTTGGAATCGTGATCGGCGACCCCCAAAACCCCCGTATCTAAAATTTAACATTCATACGTCAATTTTCAAAAAATCTTCCGCCATTTTGTTTTGACATTTTGGCTTTGGAATCGTGATCGGCGAACCCCAAAACCCCCGTATCTAAAATTTCACATTCATACGTCAATTTTCAAAAAAATCTTCCGCCATTTTTTTTTTTGACATTTTGACTTTGGAATCGTTATCGGCGACCCCCAAAACCCCCGTATCTAAAACTTTACATTCATACGTCAATTTTCAAAAAAATCTTTCGCCGTTTTGCTTTTTTTGACATTTTGACTTTGGAATCGTGATCGGCGACCCCCAAAGCCCTCGTATCTAAAATTTCACATTCATACGTCAATTTTCAAAAAATCTTCCACCATTTCGTTTTGTTTTGACATTTTGACTTTGGAATCGTGATCGGCGACCCCCAAAACCCCGTATCTAAAATTTTACATTCAAACGCCAATTTTCAAAAAATCTTCCGCCATTTTGCTTTTTTTTACATTTCGACTTTGGAATCGTGATCGGCGACCATCAAAACCCCCGTATCTAAAATTTTACATTCATACGTCAATTTTCAAAAAATCTTCCGGCATTTTGTTTTTTTTGGACATTTTGACTTTGGAATCGTGATCGGCGACCCCCAAAACCCCCGTATCTAAAATTTTACATTCATACGTCAATTTTCAAAAAAATCTTCCACCCTTTTGTTTTTTTTGATATTTTGACTTTGGAATCGTGATCGGCGACCCCCAAAACTCCCGTATCTAAAATTTCATAGTAATACGTCAATTTTCAAAAAAATCTTCCGCCGTTTTTTTTTTTGTACATTTTGACTTTAGAATCGTGATCGGCGACCCCCAAAACCCCCGTATCTAAAATTTCACATTCATACGTCAATTTTCAAAAACGTCTTCCGCCATTTTGTTTTTTTTTGTCATTTTGACTTTGGAATCGTGATCGGCGACCCCCAAAACCCCCGTATCTAAAATTTCACATTCATACGTCAATGTTCAAAAAATCTTCCGGCATTCTGTTTTTTTTGACATTTTGACTTTGGAATCGTGATCGGCGACCCCCAAAACCCCCGTATCTAAAATTTTACATTCATACGTCAATTTTCAAAAAATCTTCCACCATTTTGTTTTTTTTGACATTTTGACTTTGGAATCGTGATCGGCGACCCCCAAAGCCCCCGTATCTAAAATTTTACATTCATACGTCAATTTTCAAAAAATCTTCCACCATTTTGTTTTTTTTGACATTTTGACTTTGGAGTCGTGATCGGCGACCCCCAAAACCCCCGTATCTAAAATTTTACATTGATACGTCAATTTTCAAAAAAATCTTTCGCCATTTTGTTTTTTTTTACATTTTGACTTTGGAATCGTGATCGGCGACCCCCAAAACCCCCGTATCTAAAATTTTACATTCATACGTCAATTTTCAAAAAATCTTCCGCCATTTTTTTTTTTTTGACATTTTGACTTTGGAATCGTGATCGGCAACCCCCAAAACCCCCGTATCTAAAATTTTACATTAATACGTCTATTTTCAATAAATCGTCCGCCATTTTGGTTTTTTTTGACATTTTAATTTTGGATTTGTGATCGGCGACCTAAGATACCCCCGTATCTAAACTTTCACACTCATTAGTGAATTTTCAAAAAATCTTCCGTCATTTTGTTTTTTTTTTTGACATTTTGACTTTGGAATCGTGATCGGCGACCACCAAAACCCCCGTATCTAAAATTTTACATTCATACGTCAATTTTCAAAAAATATTCCGCCATTTTGTTTTTTTTTTGACATTTTGACTTTGGAATCGTGATCGGCGACCCCCAAAACCCCCGTATCTAAAATTTTATATTCATACGTCAATTTTCAAAAAATTTGTTTTTCTATGACATTTTGATTTTGAATTTGTGAACGGCGACTTAAGACACCCTCGTATCTAAAATTTCACATTTATACGTCAATTTTCAAAAAATCCTTCGGCCATTTTGTTTTTTTTTTGACATTTCGATTTGGATACGTGATCAATGACACCACAAAGACTCCCAAGTGCCGAATTTTACTTTAATCAGAAGAGAGAAATTAATTTCAGTTGTCATAAGGTCACATAAATGTTAAAAGCAATCCTTTTCCCTATTAAGGCGTACGCGTTCTGGAATTAACGTATTTTAATAATTCAAATATATAGTCATCAAAAGAACAATCAACCTGTATATCTATAAAAATGTTAAGTCAAGCGGATGTATTATGTCGAGATTGAGATGCCGGACCCGATATAAATTAATCTGATACCCGACCGTAGTACATTGAATCACATGCACAATGAATCTGTGACGTATTTCGGCCATTTTTCTGACCAAACCCTTCTGCAAACGAATTTGAAAGTGCTCGTGCCCTACATTGCGTACGTTTGTCGACTCGAAATAAGCATGTAATTGATTCCGAGAGGGCCCTTCT
Source organism: Amphimallon solstitiale (assembly GCA_963170755.1). Taxonomy (NCBI): domain Eukaryota; kingdom Metazoa; phylum Arthropoda; class Insecta; order Coleoptera; family Scarabaeidae; genus Amphimallon; species Amphimallon solstitiale. The sequence goes on from OY720680.1 coordinate 28,576,525, forward strand.
TCAAGACCCCGGTCCTAGTTGGACCGTCGCAACCTTCAAAATTTCGTATTTCACGCTTAAAAGTGAATCTGTGGACACAATTGAGTTTCCCTGCAAGTTTGACGTTTCCCGAGATTTATTTTGATTGTCACGTGAATCGTCATGATGACGTAAGCCATTTTTCTGTTAAAACACCGAGTGCACGCTCCTCTTCAACGGGCGATATCTCTGCACACGCTCCACTTGGGAAGAAAATCTCTTCAACTACCGGAAATTCAATGTCGCCCCTACCAACATGCCAAAGGGCAGCTCTTAATTTGGCGTATCCAGAGAGGAGTTGCCCGCCCCGTGCACCCAATTTTCGTCCATTTTTCGAGCGTTTGGTTGCCATGGGCTACTCCGCTATTAGTATATATAACTAGCTATAACGTCCGCTTACAGCGGGTCCGTCCGCTTACAGCTGATCGTCCGCTTACAGCGGGTCCGTCCGCTTACAGCGGGTTCGTCAATTTCTTTTAGTTTGAATCGCCTTTGTCGCGTCCGCTTACAGCTTTTTCATAGTTTCGTGTAAAAAGCAATCACTGTCATGACGCCTTTTAGAATGTCTGATTTTATTAACTTTTGACGCATCCCTGTATATACATATATTACGTGAAGCCAATAGTATATTTTATTTAAAATTCTCCTCGATTGGTTTTTTACACAAAGCGGTACACACTCAAGAGCGAGAAAGGTAAATTAATGTTTAACATGTCATCTTAAGGTATCCAAAAGCACAATGACATCAAAAAGTCCAACATGTTGATTAAGACAGTTTACAATACTACTTTGATGTGAAAGTGTAAAAGCCTGTTAACCTTTTCAAAATCAACTATCGTTAATAAAGGAGCACGAAATAATAATAAAAGGAAAAGGCCCAAGTTTTAAAGTGAAGCCCTATTGAAGCGCCTTTCCTGTAAAAAGCGATCACTGGCATGACGCTTTTTAGAATGTCCACTTTTATAAACTTTTGAAACATCCCTGTACATACATAAATTTTGTGAAGCCAATGGTATATTAAAAACTATTTTGACACAAACTGGTACCCACTCAAGAGCGAGAAAGGTAATTTATTGTTAAACATGTGATGTTAAAGTATCGAAAGAAACAATGAGCTCAAAGAGCGCAACATTTTCATTGAGACAGTGTACAATACCATTCTGATGTTTTCGAATCTACTGTCGTTAAGAAAAAATGAAGTATTAAATTTAAGCCCTGTTCAATCACGTTTCGAAGAATCGCCAAATTGAAGACGTAATAAACGACTACAAGCACCCCCGTATCCAGAATTTCACATTCATCAATTTTCAAAAAACTCTTGCGCCATTTTGTTTTATTTGACATTTTGACTTTGGATTTATAATCGGCGTCCGCACACACCCCCGTATCTAAAATTTCACATTCATACGTCAATTTTCAAAAAACCCGTCTGCCATTTTGTTCTTTGACATTTTGACTTTGGATTTGTAATCGGCGTCCGCACACACCCCCGTATCTAAAATTTTACATTCATACGTCAATTTTCAACAATTCTGCCGCCATTTTGTTTTTTTTTGACATTTTGACTATTGATTGGTGATCGGCGTCCGCAGACACCCCCGTATCTAAAATTTCGCATTTATACGTCAATTTTCAAAACACTTTTCCGCCATTTTCTATTTTTTGACTATGGATTGGTGATCGGCGTCCGCAGACACCCCCGCATCTAAAATTTCGCATTTATACGTCAATTTTCAAAAAACTTTTCCGACATTTTGTTGTTTTTGACATTTTGACTTTGGATTTGTAATCGGCGTCCGCACACACCCTCGTATCTAAAATTTCACATTCATACGACAATTTTCAAAAAATTCCTCCGCCGTTTTGTTTTTTTGACATTTTGACTTTGGATTTGTGATCGGCGTCCGCACATATCCCCGTATCTAAAATTTCACATTCATGCGTCAATTTTCAAAAAACCCGTCCGCCATTTTCTTTTTTTGACATTTTGACTATGGATTGGTGATGGGCGACCTAAGACACCCCCGCATCTAAAATTTCACATTCATACGTCAGTTTTCAAAAAACTGGTCCGCCATTTTGATTTTTTTGACATTTTGACTTTGGAATCATGATCGACGACCCCCAAAACCCCCGTATCTAAAATTTCACATTCATACGTCAATTTTCAAAAAACTCGTCCGCCATTTTCTTTTTTTTTTGACATTTTGACTTTGGATTCATGATCGGCGACCTAAGATACCCCTGTATCTAAAATTTCACATTCATACGTCAATTTTCAAAAAACTTCCGCCATTTTGTTTTTTTTGACATTTTGACTTTCGATTCGTGATCGGCGACCTAAGACACCCCCGTACCTAAAATTTCACATTCATACGTCAATTTTCAAAAAACTTCCGCCATTTTGTTTTTTTTTGACCTTTTGACTTTCGATTTGTGATCGGCGATCTAAGACACCCCCGTACCTAAAATTTCACATTCATACGTCAATTTTCAAAAAACTTCCGCCATTTTGTTTTTTTTTGACATTTTGACTTTGGATTCGTGATCGGCGACCTAAGACACCCCCGTATCTAAAATTTCACATTCATACGTCAATTTTCAAAAAACTTCGGCCATTTTGTTTTTTTTTTGACATTTTGACTTTCGATTCGTGATCGGCGACCTAAGACACCCCCGTATCTAAAATTTCACATTCATACGTCAGTTTTCAAAAAACTCTTCCGCCATATTAGATGCACCATTTTTTTTTTTTGAAATTTTGACATTGGGCTTGAGATCACCGACACCAAGAGCCCCCGAGTACCGAGTTTTACCTTAATCAGAAGAAAAAGTTGATTTGGCTCCACCCACTGCGCAGTGCGTAATTATTTAAATAATTATTTCGTAGGGGCACATAAATGTTAAAAGCATTATTTTTTCCCTTAAGAAAACGGCATACCCGTTTTAGAATTATTGTATTTTAAATGGAATTTATAAAAATTATAAGAAAAAATCATGCTGTATATGTGAATGATTATTTCATCGACCGGGAAAATTATGTCGAGAAGTCCGGCGTCTTCTCTTATAAATTGCCGGTAAAATACACGAAATAAATACACAATATCGCATTCGAAAAAAAAATGTTTTGCCCCGGCCTGGGTTCGAACCCGACCCGGCAAAGTCATTGTATTAAGAAGCCGTCAATCTTGCCATTGGGCTATCGACCTAATGTAAATAGTTTGTTCAACTGCCATATTTATATGTAGGCTTGACTCTATGTTGAAATCTGCAATTTTTTTTTAAATCTCAGAGAAAATAGACCTGTAATCTTTAAAAGGTTATAAAAAACGTTTTAATTGTGTCCAGATAATTAATTTAGTGCCTTGTCCGTGTCCTAAAACTAAATATATTATGTGTGTTTATATGCCATGAACCTATTCTGACGTTAATAATTACATTAAGGAAACTGGGCATACGCGTTCTGGAATTATCGTATTTTAAAATTCAAATTTATAGTAATTAAAAGATATCAGCCTGTATGTAAAAATGTTAAGTCAAGCTACCGATATATAATATATTCACGGAAAGTGCACATGAATGTATGTGAGTGTACATTACATGTTATGAGCATTGCACTTGATTTATTGTGTACATGTATTTCTGGCGTATTTCGGCCATTTTTCTACGATGTCCGTCTGCATGAGGAATTTAAATCACTCGTCCTATCGATATCGTATGTCGATGAAGTTGGAATAGCCATGCGATCGGTTCAAGAATGTCTGACTTTTCGATTATGTACCTTGTTGGGCCGTCAAAACCTTCAAAATTCGGAATATAAGGCTTAAAAGTCAAACATGCAAAATTTTTCGTTGGAGCTGTCAGATTAGCGAAATGTCTCTTTTTGATGACCACTACTGCATTTTTAAGTACGTAAGCCATTTTTATGTTACAAAATATTTGCGGGCTCCTCTTGAGAGCCTCGATTCTCGGGAACCCGTCCGCCAGGAGGGCGGAAAAATAGCCTACTTGTAAAAGGAAGGTGCGTTCTAAGCTTAACCGACGCGCACGACACCCTCGACTCCCTCTCAAAGGTGACAAAGCGCGCCCCGTGCAACCGATTTTCGTCGATTTTGACGGTTCGGGCGGTAACCATGGTGATTCGGTTAAGCCGTGTTTTCCCAAGAAATTAACACGAAACGGCCGTCGGCTAATATTAAGGAGAATAATTATGTGAATAGATATATATTATCTATATATTCATTAGTTTGCTATGATGATATAAATTATGCTTCTTTCTTTTTTTTTCTTTTCTTTGATATAATATTAAATAGATATTTTATTCATGATTTGTTTATTATTTGATCCCACGGTTAGGCACAAAGGCCATAGCGTTTATATATACTTTTTTTTAATATCGCTTGTGCCAGTTCACGCCCGCAATTCACATAAAACGAGAAAAACACATACAACGATTTTCTTGGTCGACATTATGGTACATTCATATTTCGAATAAGATTTTCTTTAATTAGGCTTTACGCGTAATATTTTGTTCATTTTAATTTACACTTTAACTGCCTCAATGTTCATATCGCGTGTTTTTTTTCTTAATTAACACTTTAACTGTCGTCCATGCTAACGTCTAATACAAATTAGAATTGCACACCATTTTTGAAGAAAGCATTTGAAAAATTCACTTGGTTATAAGCCGTGAGACATAAATATACTCACATCTTAAGTAATGACAATTGCTGGGATAAGCAATAAGCGCAATATATGTGAAAGGTTGATATAGAAATACCTAAGCTAAGGCAAACAGCAAATAAACGGCCTATGTAAACATCTGTTCAAAAGTGATTTGTTTCGGTAATAGTTGAAATACTGATTATTGTACCACTTTTCGAACAAATTTTGTTCAATTCAGTTCATAGAATTGCCACATGCTTGAACACTGACTAAACAAACGGCCTATATTCACAACTGTGAAGAATTAGGTATTTCTTTTCAGGTAATAACGAAAATACTGCTGGTTCTCCAATCCTATGTCTATTTTTAGATTTTATGATCTATATGCCACATGTATGTATATAATAAATGGTGACTTATATATACACAAAGTGCAAAAGAAATTAGACAATATACATAGACATGAACTATTTTATAAAAGAGTTAGTGTTTATATCTAATGCTTGCTAAATTATTTACTTTGAAATAGTTGACGTAAATTACTTCTTTTAATATTTTACAATTTCTTGGCATCATAGAATAGACTGGCTGATCCTAATTGTTTAAGAAATTCTTTAAGATGTCCTTAATATTTAGATATTATGAAATTATCTGTAATAATATCATAAGAGATAACATGAAATATATCAGAATTATGTTTATTAATATGACGGTTGTCGCTTTCTTTTATGTTTCTTCGTAACAACGATGTTGCTAAGTTGGTAACTTGGAGAGCCGTTAGCTGCTATTAATACCATCCAATTCGTATTGGTGTAATGCTAGACAGGTACACGAAACAGTAGAATATGATCGGTTGATATATTTATATGTATGTAAGTAAAAGTTAAATACGATCAATATTTAGTTAACGTGAAATTTGAACAGTAATACTAAATTGTGACATTTAAATATTACTGTGTATGTTGTTTACTTTTTTCTTTTTATTCATTAACAGCCTTTTATGACTGATATGGTTCAATATAAACATATGCACCGCGCACAATTAACTCATTATGTCCTTCTGGATGAAGATACAAATGTTCATATTCTAGATTTAAGTTACTATCGACATTAGGAATATTATCTTTCATGACAATTTTTTAATATTCAATATAGAGATCACACATACCGCATGTGTCAAATATCATTAGCCATAGAGAATCTGTGTATACTTATGTATGTATATACGATGTATAGACACCGCGCTGCGACGTATTACATACATACGTATACATCGTACATACATACGTATAAACTGATTCCCTATGGCGAATGGTATTTGACACAACCGGTATATTGAATTACTTATGGCAAGCGCTATTTAATTGCTGTTAAATTATTGTAGAATAACTGTATTTCCTATGCTATACAGGCTCACAAAGTATGGATAAACTGTAAGAATCTTACATGAATAGTTATCATTAATTTATGGTTCATTTAGCCGTGATTTTGAATAAGTATACAATTTCAAACAGCGCTCGATTGGATACAATTGCGAAACGGAATAAAAATTTTAAACATAATAAAAATTAAAACTACTGCTATAAAAATTTGAACAATGAATCTCATAACAGTTTCTATAAATACTTTTATTTTTCTTTATACTGCTCATGATAACAGTAAAATATAATGACCCTTTTTGCAAGTCATCTATGGATAAAACAAGGCTTCACAAGTGGTACAAATGTTTCTAAGAGGGCAGTGAATATGGTGAACATGACCATCTTCCTGATGCTCGACCACACCCACAACCGATGACAAAGTCAAAAAGAGAAGAAAACGGTTGTGAATTGATAATCGCCAAATCTCTACCTACGAAGTTGCTGGTGATGTTTGAATATCATTTGGCGGATACCAAGTAATTTTTTTTGATTTTCGGGGTATGAAATGTGTTGCAGCAAAATGTATTCTGAAGTGTTTGAATTTGGTTCAAAATTCGTTTCAAATAGATAAAAGAATTACTGCTGACGAAATATGGCTGATAATAATATAACATCAAAACAGATGTCCAATTATAGCAGTCAAAGTTTTCTGAAGAACCAAGCTTAAGAGATTGGCAAGTTCGATGGCAATTTCAACAGCATACCATGAGTGGTTGTCACTAGGTTCTGCTGTTAATAAAAAATACTAACTGGAAATTCTGCACTGCTTCTGTGACTCAATCCGAAGAAAACATCAGTATTTCTGACAAACAAACTCACGACAATTGAACCACAATAATGCTTCTTGCATTTTTGGGGGAAACATCACCATTATGTGATCACAATCTCTCCATTTGCCAGGAACACCGCAATGTAAGTTTTTCCTATTTCTAAACTTAAAGCTGCCATGAATTTTGACAACTTTAAAGTGATAAGAACCAAATTGCTGAAGGATCTATCTGCATAAGAAAAATTACGTTTCAGTAGACATGGAAAGAGTAGAGAAATTGCTGTCGCAAGTGCATTATATTTGGTGGAAACTAATTTGAAAGGAACAAAATCAATACCTACTGAACATTTTTTGAACAACACAAAAATTCCACAAATTTTTGGATCAAACCCCGTATAAACATATTTACCGCACATGCAATATTTTAACTGTTGTTGCGGTTATAATTTGTAAGAGGCTGATATCCTGAAAAACTGCTGTAACGGTACAAGGCTGTCTGAAAACTTTGCAAGCAAAGAGACCGTTTTAAAATACTGCTGTTGGTAAACTAAAGAATTTAACAGAAATCAGTTGATAATTGTTTGAGCTTGAAGTGATAAACTAGCTGTTCCACAAGAAAAAAAAACTACCTAGTCAAATCATTTCTTAAAGGTAATAACACAGAACATTTTCTAAATACTTCTCATAAAATAGGCTATACGTTACCTACATTGTAATATGTATTTGTCGTCATGTTAAAAGTGTAATCCAAGCCTTAAAGCAATACATAATTAATATAAAAAAAGACTTTTACGACCTAGCAGAAAAATGCTATTTAAAACCATAAAACAATGCCACACGATAAGTTAAAGCGTTAATAATTGTTATGAATTTTTGAACAGCATGTCTCCTTCACTATATAGAGCTATACAAGCTATAAATTAACATAGCCTAATTATGAACAAAATATCTTAAATAATGTTCTTTATTGCTTAAGAAATAATATAAATAACTCAAAAAGAAATTACAAAGAATGTTCAAGATACATTTTGCAAAAGCCATAATTGAGTCGTCCGACATATTTTATCCTCGTAAATCATATACCTAGTCTTCTTTTTAGTATTTTTTCGGCCATCTGAGCTCTTCCAATCTGTTGCAAACAAAAATGCAGATTTTTGAAGATTTTATATGATAACCAATGTTACGTTGTTGTATTGTTGGTTATCGTCATTTTACAGACCGTGTGATTTTTAATCTGTCATTCCAAAATTGGGAATTGGGAGTTAAATAAGTTCAGTTCTGCATAACTTTCTTGTAGTAACACGTTTCCCGTGTATTAGTTTCCTCCAGATACCACAAAATAAGTGAATAAAAAGATATTGATGTCTGTCATAAATAACGTCTTACACTGCTAACTTGGCTGCCTAACTAAATTCGCATTTTATTACAACAAATAATATGTATATGTTTGTTGAGGCGTGTACTTGGCTAATAATAATCGTCTTACTATTTTCTTTTACTGTAGGAAACTATAATTATTCACTCGCAGTTTATTAAGATATTTTGTTCAAATTTAAGTTATGTTTCTAATGTGAATTTGATTAATAGAGACTGAACATTTGATATTGATATAATTTATAATTAATCCACAGAAGTGTATAACAGAAAAAATTTCAACCATATATTAGTTGCAACTTGCAGCACAGAAACTGATTCATTGCCATGATCAGGCGACTGATTGTCAACGCGAGTTTTGTAGTTTCCATGCTGGGGTTACGATAATATAAATATATTTTTTCCTAGGTTCGGAAAGTTTTCAACATGTATCCTGTGTACTTTCGAGGTCCTGTTGTTGCTAAGTCATATATGTATGTGAGCCTTAAAATCTATGGCTTATTTTTATACCTATCATAGGTATATCTGATATCTAGATAGTAAACGAATTTCAACAACTAAATCATAGAAAACCTCTCCAATAATTCAGTGGTCGTTCTTGTAATTCTTAATGGAATACATTGTTTCAGTTCGAACTATGTATAGGTAGGTAATATTTCAATTGTAGAAAATAGTTCTAGCAGTTGGAAAAACTCTGTTTTTCAAAGAGAAAGCAACAGGATCAATTACTTTTTGTACATTATTAGAATAATACTATCTAATTGTATTAAATGTGCCTTAAAATTATTTGTGTAAAGTAAATCTGACATTACACAATTTATTTCATTGATGAATTAAAACATGAATTTCAGAAATGCTAACATAAAATTTAAGGTTATGTTAAAGTTTGTGGTCAGTGACTGAGTTTTGTTTAATATAGGTATTATATATTTTCATTCAAACGAAAAACAGTTTAGTATAAAACACTGTGAGAATTCAACATTTATGTTAAATGCATTTCCTTTTTTTAATATATATTAGTGACCTCTGAGAAACAATGTTTTCATTCAGCAGACACAACAGTTGCGCAACGGTTCAGTGATCATGTCCAGTAGACGACCGTTGACTCTGTGTTCAGGAGCGGCCGCCATTTTTGCGAGCGGAAAAATTCTACGCTCACTTAGTGAGCGTATTCTGTACGCATGCGCCATTGATGCATTCCAAGACCAACCTAATACATAATTTTGAAGAAAGTTACTAGAAAAGTAAGATACAAAAAATTAAAGGTATTGTGCAGAATTAAATGTATTACAATATTGGAGTACACCCAGTATTTTAGTCGGGGTTGGAAAAGCCAGCCCTTACACTAAAAACTACGCCAAAACTTAATGCAGAAAAACAATTTATTATTATTGTTTATTCGGTTTAATTTATATAATTTTAACATATGGCAGCAACGAAAAATACCAGATGACAGATGATCACATAAAGGTGAGCGGTCCTGTCCAGCGAACACTCAACTGTTGTGAAGTGAACGGTTGGAGCGGAATCGGTTCCCGATCCGTCTGCTGAATGAAAGCAATGAAATATTTCTTGGCAATTTTTGTTATTGAAACGTTGATTGTAGGGACAAGTTCAAATGAAATAATATGAAGTTGTTCATATAAAAGAAAATGCCTAACAGAATTTAAAATTAAATCTTAAGAAAAACGAAATAATGCATTTTACACCTAGGCAAAATTACGTGTTAAAAGTAAATTAAAAGAATTGCAATTGCAGCATCATTGTCTGAAAAGTTTTTTGGTATGACGATTCCAGCTCAAGTAGAAGTGCCTTGTGGATGAATTTATCAAAAATGGCCCTCCTCCTTCAATTATGCTGAACTATGCTCTGCAGACTATTAATACACTTGATTACCTTGGAAAATCGTGCTTACAGCAAGTTTTGATTGTGGTACAGTATATGAAGAAATTGAAAAATTAGTCAGATTATTGACCGATTAAACCATTTTATAAATGTAGCATATCTCTAAAAGCTTCAGTATCGACGAACAAAGTGGTTAGATATTGTGGGAGTAATTACCTGAAACTACAATTTATAAGCGGAAAGACGTATAAGATTTGGTTTTAAGCAATCAGCGGAATGCTGTTCTCAATCTGGTTATTATTTTCATGATGAAGTATATATGAAGCGAAATCTTGATGACAATCAGATAATAAAATTTAGCGTAAGAACATCTGTAATACTGGACAAAACAAACGTAGGTAATTAAAAACAATCTAAAGCTCTAAACATTGTTTTTATTTTGATCTTTGTTGTAAGTTATGAACCTTCCCAAAAACAAAAAAAAAGCAAACTACTACCACAGTGACGAATCAAACACAAGGTACCGTTTATGTAATATTTATTCCTAGCTTTTACACACAATTAACGTTATAACCGACTGAATAAATGTCCCATCAAAAATTATAACAAAATGAAGAGAGAACATCAAATTTCTTTTAATTAAAGATTTGACGACAAATCATGTAAATATTAGAATCCTGATAACAATCAACAATTGATGGTTCTCAGAAAAAGCCGTGGTTGCTATCCCTCCGCCATATTTGATAAATATTTCCGATACATATGATTGGATAAACGCGCAAACGTATTCCCCATATTTGCTAATTTGGTCTACATAATTATAGGGTATAGCTGTTCTGTCTATTAAATATAAGTAATACCACTTTTGAAATTTCGCAAAAATATTGCCATAGTTTACTTGAATACTGGAAGTACCTTTAACTGATTTCAGAAACTTTAAGGAAATGTCTTGGTAGCGTACTATAGCTATAACTACAAAGTCCTTTTAATAAACACAATATGCCTGATAAAGTAGAAAGAACTTTTAATGAAACAAAAGAAACTTTTAAAATATAGAATGTTGCCTGTTTTGATAATGTTGTGTATGTGTATACAAGTTGGCAACACTGACCACTTATATATATGTGAGCAACGACACAAAAATAACAAGCTTCTACACACAGTTACGTTGACATGGTGTCATTATTCATTTCGTTATTTTTCTTATGGCAATGTATTGTATTTTTAAAGAGTTCAATAAAGTAAAGTGTTGAATAAGTAAATTGAGTGTTTAAATACATAACACTGGCGACGAGGATGGGATTTGTTAAGCATATTTAATTTAAGTGTTTCACCAAACAAAAATTTATTATTAACAATGGAAAAAAAGGAAGATTTAGGTATTGTTAACAATATAAATGACATAATAAGTCAATATGGAGAACTTTTTAAAGATGAAATAGGGCATTTTAGGTATGAAAAAATTAAGCTAAATTTAATTGAAAAGGTTAACCCAAAATTTTGTAAACCCAGGAATTTACCATTTGCCTATAAAGACAAAGTAGAAAAAGAGTTATGTCGTTTGCAAAAAGCCGGCATAATTACACCTATTTCGACTTCAGATTGGGGTACTCCATTAGTACCAGTTTTAAAAAAAGATGGCTCATTAAGATTATGTGCTGACTATAAAATTACCGTAAATCCTTATTTGAAAGACGTTAAATGTCCTCTTCCACGAATAGAAGAACTATTTACAACGCTTCAGGGCGGGGAAAAATTTTCTAAATTAGATTTAAGTCATGCTTATAACCAATTAGAACTAGAAGACACTACAAAAGACCTACTAGCGTGGAGCACACACAAAGGAATTTATAGAATGGAGCGTTTACCATTTGGAACTAAACCCGCTTGCGCTATTTTTCAAAATGTCATGGAAAAAATTTTACAAGGAATTAGGGGGGTTGTATTTTTTCTAGATGATATAGTTGTTACAGGCATAAATGATAGAGAACACTTAGAAAATTTAAAAACTGTTTTTCAAAAGTTATTTGATGCAGGACTCAAATTAAAGCGAGAAAAATGTATTTTCTTTCAAAATGAAATTAAATATTTAGGACACATTATTAATAAAGACGGATTAAAAAAAAATATGTCAAAAGTAAAAGCTATCTTAGACTGTCCGGTACCCGAAAATGTAACTCAGGTTAAGTCATTTGTTGGGATGGTAAATTATTATGCAAGATTTGTACCAGATATATCCACATTGTTAAAACCGTTGTATAAATTGCTTTCAAAAGATGTTAAATTTAATTGGGACGAGGAATGTAATCAATCATTTTTAAAAATTAAAGAAGAGATGATTTCAGAGAAAATATTAGTGCATTTCAATCCTGACTTACCTATTGTATTAACCTGCGATGCAAGTTCATATGGAGTGGCTGGAGTGCTATCGCATGTTTTTCCAGATGGAAGTAAAAGACCTATTAGCTATGTTTCCAGGACTTTAAATTCAGTAGAACTAAAATACTCAATGATTGATAAGGAAGCTCTAGCAATATTTTTCTCAGTAAAAAATTTTTATCAATACTTGTGTGGTCATACATTCGTAATTGAAACCGATCATAAACCATTAATTTATATTTTCGGTGATAAAAAAGGAGTTCCCGCAATGGCGGCAAGTCGTTTGCAGAGATGGGCTGTTTTTCTAAATAGTTTTGATTTTAAAATAGCATATATTAAAGGGACGACAAATGTCAGTGCCGATTTTTTATCACGTTTGCCTTTAAAAAATGAGCATAAAGTCAAAAAAGAATATTCTTATCTAAATTTTGTTACAGATAATTCAGAAATGCCCATTATTGCAGAACATATCAGAGACGAGATTCAAAAAGACACCATATTAGTAAATATATTTAAATATATTAGAGACGGTTGGCCGCATTATTTGTCAAAAGAAAGAAATTTTCTAAAACCATATTTTATAAGGAAATTAGATTTAACAATTGAAAACGAAATAATCATGTTAGGACACCGAGTAGTTATACCTAAGAAATTTCAGAATCAACTTTTGAAAGAATTACACTCAGCTCATGCTGGTATAGTTAAAATGAAAAGTAAGGCCAGATCTTATTTTTGGTGGCCGTCTATTGATGCCGACATTGAATTATTAGCGAAAAGTTGCGATGCATGCAATAGAGTCAGACCAGAATCACCAAAAGCGGCTGTTATATCTTATAATTCAGCTAGGCACGTTTTCGACCGAGTTCATGTAGATTTTTTTGGCCCGGTGCAAAATAAAATGTTCTTAGTTCTCATAGACGCTTTCAGTCGCTGGCCAGAAGTTGTAGAGATGCCATCTACAACTACAAAGTCTACTATCGATACTTTACGGCTAATGTTTGCGCGTTTCGGTATTCCAAACCAATTAGTCACGGATAATGGTCCGCAATTTATTTCAAATGATTTTAACACCTTTTGTCTTCGGAATGGAATCAGACATACTTTAACAGCACCATATCATCCAGCTAGCAATGGGGCCGCTGAAAATGTAGTTAAATCAGTAAAAATGGGGTTAGCAAAAGCTTTTAATGACCATGAAAACAATGATGCATCAATCTCTTGCATTTTAGCAAGATATTTGTTAGATTATCGTACAAGCACACATTGTACCATAAATAATACACCTTCCTATTTGATGTTTAGCAGACCAATAAGAATTAGATTTAACAAACTAAAACCAGACAACATAAACACTAAAATTGAAACAAAAATTATTAAGCAGGGTAGGATAGACACATTTAAGATAGGGGAAGAGGTATATGTGAGAGATTTTAGATTATTAAATAAAAAAAGTTTCGTTAAGGCTAAAATTGTAAAAATATTAGGTTTAAGAGTGTACTTGTGTAAAGTAAATGGTACAAACTTAATTTGGAAAAGACATTTAAATCAAATAAATAAAACTCCTCAGATGAATACTGAAAATATTATAAATTCAAATTGTTCAAACCTTGTTAATAAAAATAGACATTATACTTGTGTAAACATTGATAAACAGGATTGTGAACCAGGAACAACCAATGCGGTTGAGAGGGTGATTTCACCTTGTTCTCTAGATTCCACAGCTGTTGGTTGTTCTAGGCCGAAAAGGAATATTAAGATACCAGATAGATTAAACCTATAATTTATATGTTGAGTATAAATTAATCTTGTCGGTGGAGGAGTGTTGTGTATGTGTATACAAGTTGGCAACACTGACCACTTATATATATGTGAGCAACGACACAAAAATAACAAGCTTCTACACACAGTTACGTTGACATGGTGTCATTATTCATTTCGTTATTTTTCTTATGGCAATGTATTGTATTTTTAAAGAGTTCAATAAAGTAAAGTGTTGAATAAGTAAATTGAGTGTTTAAATACATAACAGATAACAATAAGAAAAAAACTGCTGCATTCATGCTTTGATTCTGATTCAAAAGGAACTTAATCACTGTAGGGCCATAAATATTTAAGTCTAATTAATATCTAAATTACAATTAGGCTCACTCTGTATAAAATATTGTTCCAACAAGGGACCAGTTTAATATATATGTTAGGCCATTTTGGCGCATATTTATTAAATATTATTTATATAATCTAATAAAATTTGAAAAATCAGTCACAAGGGAATTGAATAGTGTAAAGAGTAAAATATGAATCTTAATAATTTTTTATATCAAATAATCACAGCCCATTGCCTTTATTATTTATAACCCTGTGTTCAAAAGCTTAGGCCGTTATAACGCCTCCGTGTCTATAGAACAAATACATACAAAATAAAATAAATTTAAATAGCACATGATTCTATATTTATTAACTAAAACCAGTGGATGATGAGTATCTATATTATACATATATGGTTGAATTATTTTCATATTATTTGAAAATGTTGTCTTATTTGAATTATGTTTTACACGTACCCTTACGTTCTTAATCGTGCAGATATATATTTTGGTTGAAAAAGGTATTGAAAATAAAATTCTTAGACATTAGGAACTTACCTAGGTATATAAAATCTAGCTCAGACATAAATGATTCTATTTACAATTAACGAATATATGTAGTACATACAAGTATACAGGTTTACTAGTAATTCGATACCTACATTCCTTTGGTGATTTGATAGAATTGGAGGTACATACGAGTAAATTTAACAATTAGGTATTTGTATTATGCAAAACACAATGCTTTTTGAGTGATCTTAATATTTTTTGTTTATTAAATAAAAGGACCTTACCTAATGTCTTTCGAGTTAGTTTTCAAAACTTTATTTGATGTCCTTTAAATTTTGTTTTCACAAAATTTGAAATACAAACTTATAAAGAAAAATGAGAATTAGCTATAGGTTTTGTTTTAATGACTAACATAGTAAATGTTGAAGGTATTTTAAAAGCATCGAATTACTTTGTACCTATATACTTACTACACAGAAAAAGTAGAAATAATTCTATGGCCTTCTTAATAATAAGAGAATTTGAATTGAATTGCTAAGTTAGCTTTTTATGGTAATTGTAAAAAGGTTACCATTTCTCTCGATTTTACCTTTTTTTTTAATTTAAAATTACATAAGGCTATTTTACACTCATCAATTTTAATTCCTGATCAAGTTATTGATGAAGAAACTGTCATCAAGTTTTTGTCAAGTTATAGTTAACGTTGGCTGTTTTACATTTATCAAGGTCTTATTCACCTTTTGTTGTGTATTAGTAGTACCAATAGAGTAAGAGCGATTGTGACAAGATGAGTATAAAAGTATAACTATATTCAAAAACGCATTTTGGAAAATTTAATACGAAATGTACCGAGCGATCATTTAAATTCTAAATTAGAGCAGGCTGTGAAATTTAAATTAAGTTGGTATATAAGTACTAATTTACAATTTGAATTGTCAAAGTGACGTTTCATAATGTTAATTAATCAATAATTGACATTCTGGACAACCTAATAAAAAAAATCCCGCCTGCTATAATTTAGAATTTAAATGATCGCGTGGTACAATGCGTGAACTTGAATAAGGTTTATGTTAACCTAACATTTTTATTTATATTGGTACCTACGCCTAAAGTTCTTGCTGAAGTTGATCAAATCTACTTGCAAAGTGCATGAAAAGACTTTGATCGTTAATATTCACAGGATCAATAACTTGCTCAAGCCTCTAGAACAGGGTCCATTGATTTTAGTATCAGCCCGAATTAATGTTGTTAATTCTGAACGCGATCATTTACTAAGGTATCTTCTAAAGCGTCACAACTTTTAGGAATTCCATGTTTATCTTCTGGACATTCTTCCCAATTTTTTAAGTAGCACCACATTGTTAACTATTTAGTCATTCATATATACACATTCTAATCAAATATCTAGTCCAGAGTTTAGCACTGCCTGATCCAATTAATACGAACGGATTTTATCCACCATCGGTTAATATGCGAGTAATGTTCTAGGTTCAGTACTAAATGTGAAAAGATATATTTTAACTACCTATAACTATTATCAACGTGATGCTAATATTCTTTTTTACAATTGCCAGCATCTATTTATAAATGGCTATGTGTGAAATTAATCGAGTTAGGTTATGTTATCTTCTAAATCCTTGCAGCTTTCAAAAAAGTAGGCAAAATGGACAAAAATAAACAATGTTTAAAAAGAAAAATTTTTGTTATTAATGGCATATGACATTTATTATCACTTATTAATAAAAGGCTGTGGAGTTATTTCTACTTACCTATTCATAATAAGGATGCGATAAAATGCAACGATTTTCACAGATTCGGCATGTATTGGTAGATGTTATTAATTATACAGTGAATTTTTGAGTGGCTCAGCAACTGATTATAGTATAGTAATACTGATCGGTTGATTGATGTCTAGATATACTTATACATGTAATATTCTAGTGTAGGTATTCTTGGTTCGAGAAATCTATACTAGAATCGCCGAAGAGATTCAGTAATAAAAGTGCGTGATCACAATTTGATACACCGTGATCAAGGCATAAAAACGGTCGGCGGCAAAGATCGTTTACATTAGGCTATTAGGTAAGCTGTAATGATATCACAGATCGCAGTGTGTTTATTTACTCTTACGTTTCTGTTTCCGTTAAATCTCTTTTGGCTGCATTTATTCTGTTTTCATTTGAATATGCACAATTTCTTATGTAAAATACTACGACGATAACTATTTTACAGACGTGAACCCAACGTGATCTGTTCAGCGATTTGAGTATAGTACTTACTTAAATGTTTATAATTAATTAGCTTACAAGACTTGGTACTTGATTTATCTAGAAATGTACCGCCAAGAGAGTTGAGGTTAATTCTGATGTATTTGAGCAAATCAGTCTAAATAAACCACTAATGGTGCTTAATAAAATTTCAACTCTATAGGCACTAATTTCCATAATATTTTTGCAACTGACAACATTTTTTAGTAGCTCGTACCTCTTTGAAAAGGCGTTTGGCGGTTTCGTCACTAAAGTATGTACTAATACTGGCATGATTAGTTGTGTCTGCGAATTACGTCATTGCAAATCACGTGAGTATGACATTTGTCATTGTTGCTATATCTTCAAATTATTTTTCTCAGTGTTAGTAATAATCTTCTATTTAACATTTCTGGTTTTTCTGTTTACGTAATTATAATAGAAGCTTACATACTCATGACGGTCTGCTTGCTTGTACATATCAATGAATCTAATAGATTCTTACACACTCATACCGGTATGCTCACATGTACCTGGCAATGAAGTCATTGCGAAGCATATCAATTCGACATTTTTCATTGTCGCTGCAATTACTATTTACTTTTCTGTTTTTTTTTTCAATAATAAAGTACTAGGTGGCGCCTGGAAACGGACGTTTTTGATCGATTCATACAGTGTCATAATTGAAGTTTGTAATACTGTGGTACTGTCACTTTGTTCCTTATTGTTTACCATTTCATTTGCAATGCATCGGTGGACGGGAGAACAACGTGTTTTCGCAGTGAAATAGTTTTGAAGCTGCGTGACGAGAATTTCGGCGTCATTTCCAACTTGGACGTAATGATCCAGTTCCTTCAGCCCACGCTGTGAAGACTTGGGTTAGAAAATTGAAAACAACAGGATCTGCCTTAAATAATAAGGGTCCTGGACCAAGAAAAACAGTTCGAACGCCAGAAACAATCCAAGCAGTACCCGCCGCCATCCAGCAAAGTCCACTGCGTTCGGCACGGCGATATGCTGGTCATTAGGTTTGTAGCGTCACATCATGAGCAGAATATTGGTTTCGGATCTCAAATTATATTACACATTCAATTCAAAAAAGTATGTAAAATTTTTTACTTGCTTGCTCTGTCAGCTGATTTAATTGCAAATGCCTGTTTGGCCTCACTCTTCAAATAGAAGGACGCTGTCTACATATATATGTATATATATGTTAGGTTTTTGAACATAACAAAGATCCATCCACTGATAGCGATTTTTTGGCAATTGTTTGTGTCTTTTGTATCTACACTATAATGTTATGTTGTATAAGATTGATATATATGTCATCAGGCTTTTATACGGCCCCACGCTGGCAAGAAATAACATAGTGTTATAAAGTACTACCCTGCTAATTAAATGTCACTCTTTATTGAATTCTTAAGCCCTACGTTGGGCGCCATAATTTAGTGTTATATTATATGACAAGTATAACTAACAGTAATGCTTTATCAATTATTAAGCCCCACGTCAGGTGCCATGATATATTATACCAATGCTATATAATACCCTTTAAGAAATAATTAGTTGTACTACTTTGATAAAAAAATCTAATAAATCCACTTTGCTTGGTACGGAGCATAAAATAATTAATTGTACAATTTTAAAATACGGAACAAGGTCCAGGTTCATAATAATGTAATTAATAAAAGAAGTATTCCAGTCGTATGCAATGTTTTTCCTATTATTTTCAAAGGAAACGGCGCAAAAGAAAAATACGAATAGTGTTAAATAATGGAAAAAGAATGTATTTAAATAATGATGAAAGAGGCAACGAATTCATCTATAAACACAATAAAGCATGGCGTTAATGAAAAGGAATGTACCTACCCAAGATAGGAAAATCGCAAATGTGCATAGACATTAACAATAATAAACAATTTGAGTGCGTGCAATTTGTGTAATTTCTGGATGTCAAAACAATATAGGTACGGGTCAGTCTAGGGAAAACGTCAAGAAAATAAATCTGAGCGGGACAATGCCAACTTAAACGTTAGTGCGAGAATTATGGCGCTGCGGACGACGAATGGTTTTTTCCGATGACCGAGAAGAAATAAAAAGGCCAGGAACGCCGAGATAGAGAAGAAGTCGTCGATCCATGGAGTGAAGTAACCGAACTTGTAAAAGAAGCGGTTGATCTTCGATTTTGTTCGATGATTGCAGGTGTATAATACACTGCATATAAATCATCTTTAGTAAATGTATTAAGTTATTTTATTTTCAATAAGTATTTTTTCATTTCATAATTAATTTTTGCCATTTAGTTTAATTTCATTTATTTTTATTATCAATATGATAGATCAATATCAGGAGGAATTTGATGAAATGTATGAACATTATAAGTAAGTTTTCCTTAGAATAAATTATGCTAAAGATGCTATGTGAAAATATTCATCTTTAGCAAAGCGTTTAAAACTTATTAATATTTGAATAATAATATTATCTTCTTTGTTATAAGTAGATTAATGAAACGATTAATGGGAGTATTGTTAATAATGTAGAAGGGCATCAATGACACAACGTGTGAATGTTTGTTAGCGATGTTATCTATGCATATTAACAAGTTTTTTAGATACAAAATTTTATAGAGATTTCAAATCTATTTATATACGTAAAGATAGGAGCATTTTTGATAGACAATAGCCAATTTGTGGTATGTATAACGTGTGAATATTTGCATATGATGATTGGTGACAGTCTTATGAAGGTGTTTTCTCTTCTGCGTAATTTTGTATCCTCAGAGGCATTTCGTGAGAATGAATGTCTTTGTTGAGGCGAAATTTAGCGTCGTATAAGAAAATTATTATTTCTTTGAAACTATACAATCTTAAAATTTGAATGTAGCAAAGAGTGATATTTATTCTGAATCTATATGTTATATTTGTAATGCAATTTGTTTTCGTATTTATAAAATACACGTTTTTTTTTACTTGTGATTGGAAAGTAAAAAGGACAATTTCTTTTTACGGCCACATTTGGCAAGAGAATTATTTCATCGATACTGTTATAAGATGTCAAAATTGAATATAAATATTTTATGAGATTTAGTTTTTTATTAGTAACCTTATCCTATTTAATTTTAAATAAGAAATGTTGGAAAAATAAAAGGAATATCACTGCTAGAACCTACAAGAAATATACGAATGTTATTAGAGATTGAATTTATAAATTTAATAAATAATTTTTTTTTACATGACAACGCTATCTTTACATTCGTTATAAATTATGCAGCTTTGTATTATCGTAGTTTGATTAAGTTATGCCGGTACAAGATTATTATTTTTAATTTGAAAACAAAGCTATAGCTATATACCTATTAACAATGCCGATGGAAATGATTGAATAAACTTAAAATGTGTTATCGCACGCAAGTACATTAATAAATATACGATTTTTCTATAATATTAAGATATATTAAATACAATGACACTCTATTCATTATAAATGTCATCGAAATGCCGTCACGATGACAGCTCGCAAGAGAAGTACGGGCTATTTTTTGCTTAAAACTGAACGCAAAAAAGTCAGGCAACTACCAATTTCATACAACGAAGAACTTGAAGCAAGACTAAATAAAGAACCATCTGAGTTTTGCCTTTCGGGCCTGTCAAATTACGTTAGATGCACACGAATTATACAAAACCTAAATGTCAACAGAATGTTGGAAATATATCAGTGTTCAAGATATAATTATATAAATTTAAACCATTTTACGAATTGGATCATTTAATAACATTTCTCATCGATACATATATTAAATAGCTTGGATACAGATCTATCATCTTTCTACATACAAATAATAGGGTGAGTTTTCTTTATTTGTCAGATGTATCCGAAACACTTCGAAATAAAAGAAATACATCAAATAAAATTCCCACAAGCATTTATGTAATTTCGTTTACCAATTCAGTTATAAAAGCAAACATTTAAAGTATGCGACTGCTGGTTGGCACCAACTAATCAGAAGTACATTTTCGGTTAAATGGTACGACATAGTATTTAGCATCAAGCGTTTAGGAGCAGCAATATTTTCGATTGCGTTTTAGAAAGTATATTATTAAAGCGTAATCCGAAAATTAATTAATTCTCTCAATCACCTGCAAGTTTAAAACATGTTTTGTTAACGTTCATCATGTTATATTGTTAATTTCATTTGACAATTGGAAAGACAATTTAGTTAAGCACTCTCACTATGACATTTCGTTCTCGCAAGTTATTATGAACGAATACACTTCAACGAACTGCTGTCACGATGACAAGTGGAATGACAATAATTTACTTAAGCATCTTTACGACAGTCTAGCGTTTCTTCATTGTCGAATAAATATCATCGGAATGTTATCACTATGACAGTCTTAGGCTAAATGCACACGATTTATACAAAACCTGACTCTTAACAAAATGTTGTAAATGTCAGTGTTCAGTAACTTATATAGAAATATTATACGTTTTATGGGCAAATTCTTAATAAATAAATTCATTTGCCACAAATTATAAATGTGAAATAATGTATAATTAATTTTTAGACGTATTGTGTTTAATTTGCATCTTTATTCATAAACAAGACTACAGTTGCAATTATTCTCCATTGACACTAATTCAGATACAGATTCCAATATCATAGAAATATAAAATAAGGCAAATGTGTCAAAAGCAATGATTAATAACATTTTACTTACATTAAAAGAAAAATTATAAGTGTTAATATTCATGTACCTTTGCGACTGGCAGTCGTCACATTGCCAAAGAGGCACATTTATAAGGAAACTTATAGAGAAAAAGTGGACGCGAAGAAGCAATTCTAACTCGAAGAGTGTGATGAATCACTACAATAACAATAAGAGCGAGTGTTCTATAGATTTACTGTGTCTTTAATAAAAAAAAATAAATAAATAAATTGAGTAATCAACATTACTTATACCAATATTGTATGACAAACATTATGGATCACCTATGATTTATGATGATCGTGTACCAGGCTGGTGTCGCGATCTTATTTTGATCGATTAAATTATTATTTGTAGTTTCGTTTTAATCATGAAATCTCCCCTTTTGTGTTATTTTTTTATAAAATATTTCATAAGGACCGCAAAATAATCCAACAAATAGAAATTATAGAGTGATTTTTGCAATGTATGTAAGCAAAATGTTAACACAGATATTCCCAGTCAGTCGTCAGTCTGTATGAATCTTTTAGTGTTAAGTCTTGCTTTGCGATAAATAGAGCCCAAACTTAAAACTTCAACAATGAAAAGTCAGACTGATGTAAATATGTTCAATTATATTGTCGTTCCATCTATCATCGTGACAGCATTTCCTTTAAAAGAAGTATGCGTCTATATAAGGTGTGTCAAAAGTTTAGAAAATCAAAAAGATTTTTTTGCGTTTTACAGGAAACCGTAATAAAACTGTAAGCGGACGCGAAAAAGGCGATTCAAGCTCGAAGAGATTGCAAATACAACTAGTTATTTAAATACTAGAAACTTAGAAAATTCATTTAAGGTTATGTTACAGGTTCTAGATCTTTGGGGTGCCAAACTTCCCAGGGTAACGTCCCGTCAACTTCCAACACAAATACATCTTCGACAAGCAGGAAACGAAAAAGGAAAGCCAAAATATTAGAAATCAAAGTCACAAAAACTGGAAAAACGTATGGATCGGAGAAGAACAAAGTTCCTACGTATGTTACTAAGTCACTAAGCAAACGTGGTAAAGTGCTATTAATAAATAACATACGTTTTAAAAATGAAAGTATTCGCAACGGTGCTGAAATCGATCATGAAAACATTAAGAACTTGTTTGAAAGTATGGGTTTTGAGGTTGAAGAATACAAAAATCAATATAAAAAGGTAACCATAACATATACGTTTTGAGAACTATTTCTTGTACTAGTGTGCTATGAATTGCCAATATTAAGAACTGCAGATCTAACATATACAGGGTATACCACGACGAGATTTCATTAGAACAATAGAGAAAACTAATAAGAGTTGAGTTTTGAAATTTCGCAAATATTAGTTTCGCCTTAAGCTCTTTCGATTTAAAATAGTTTTGAATTTTTGCTTCTTCCGGTTACACCGGAAATGGATATCAACTTCCTTATTTTAAATGGAATACCCCATTTTTTATGATTGATTCGTATTTCCAACTTAATTTTAAGGATAGTTTGTCTAATCAGCTTTGCCTCTAAAGTTAGCCATTTTTGAAGTATTTCAATTTTTGTAAAAAAATTGACAGCTGCAGACTATTACTCATAACAACATTCCCAATAATTGAATGCATGCACATATTTAAAATTTTAGGCAATCCTTTTGGAAAGTATACTGCTTCAAATGCGGTATTACAAACTTTTCAAAATAATACAGGGCGATCAGAAAACCGTGTTAAACATTTCATCCAGAAAATATCAATATCTTGTTATTTTTAAATAGCAACCTAAATTTTTTCAACTACATTGGATTGAACGTTCAAAATTAGGGGCAGTATGTATTTACATCCCTATAACTAAACGTGTTAGTTTCAGAGTTATTTTGGTAAATGAATCAATTCCTTTAAAGTTTGCTACCTTCTTGTATTTAAATTATCAGATGGCCAAGGCCCTACACAGATTCGGTACCCAAATTCCAAGAAGGTAGTAAGTCAGACACCACCACGGTAATTAACCTTCTATTTAAATTTAGGAAGACACTTGTCTATTAATCAATCACCAACTTATAAAACTCTCAAGCCTTACCTCTTACTTCCCAGGGGTCGATATTAAATATGGGAGTCAGCACCGCTCCAGCTACAGTCAGAATTAGGTTCGAACACAGTACTCGTCGAAGGTTAAGTTGTCAGGGCGCCTATCCGTTAAAATATGCTGAGCCCAACAGATATTCAGACCCCGGACCAGATCCAATGTAAAACTCCCCAGGTGGAAAGAAAATAAGACCAACACACACTCATTCAAACTTAACAAACGGTTTATTGAAAACTATAATTTGGAACCAACAGTTCGTTTCAAATATTGAACACAAAACCGGCTATTACTAACTAATCTTCTGATTTTCAACAATATATTCAAAAGACACAAAACAATGAAATATGAATCACAAAAGCGCAACTCAGTTGCCAGTAATAATCTTCTGAAGGAATGAATAAAATCTTAAATGGTCACCCAGGTGATCCACAACTTCAAATTACTAATGACATATAACTACAAAATGTAAGAAATTCAAAATGGAGCACATGAAACAACCTTAAAGTTAAAATAATTACCTGACTATATTCTTACAAAAGCATACAATTATAAGGCAACTTGCCGAAAGTCCCTCCAAAGTCGAACAGTTTGATCGTAATTTACAACACGTCGACACCAAAATAAACCACTCTGTATACCAGAGGCAACCGACAATCTATTCGACAGTAGAGTGCAGACTCTAAGTTATATGGTATCTAATACTATAAATATTAGCGCTAGTTAACTATGCTTTACATAAGAAAACGTGATTAAAATTAGATTCAATAATTTCTGACGAGATTGTACAATATTAATTTAAATGGTTGTCTAATTACACTAAATAACAAGCTATAAATTCACACAATACAGATGCGAGGCTGCAACGCCAATACACATCTAAAATTTGTTCAAAATTCTAAATCTAAAAAAAAGGCTACGTAACGTCTCCAAAATTGACAAGTAACCCCCAACTGGAGTCACTGTTGTTAATAAAACTACGTTAATTTAATAAATTCAAATTATAAGGCACTCAGGCCAATATGCAGTTAAATAATGAAATTACGATGACTTGAACGATTAGTTAAGCCGAAAAAGTTACAATTAACACTCCGATAGTACTCGGAATTGACTTGATATTACCAAAACTGATTGGTAATTAACAGATAATCAAACACAGTCACAGTACCTTTAAAATTCCACATCCACAGCTACAATACACGATACCTTCTACAACTCACACTCGTTACCAAGGAATCTGCTCCAAATACCCTCGGTTAACGACATCTTCGGGAAAACGGGGTAGGAAGGCTACAGCATTACATCAATCTGCACCTTAAAATATGTCTTCACCGCAGGATACAGCAACTAATTCCCTTGGAATCGTAAAATTACATCAGGCACGTGGTTCTTAGACTTAACCCAACAAAAGTGCTCAAATGAGATCTATGCCATGCACTGGCAGCTATAATTGAATATAGAAACAACACAATTAAGATCGATCAGACACGTGGAAATTATACTTACAGCAGTTAAACAATTCTTAAGCCACGACAACAATATCCTCCGCAAGTTTATAACCAACACGCCAAATTTACATTAACGCTTGAGAAATATCATAAAATCCGCCTTTCACTAGCGATACACACGATATACTTCAACATCCCACTAATTTCTCAAGTAGTGGCTAAAAGAAATGCATCTGCTCTTGTGATGTTTTAAATGCTTCTATCCAGGCAGTCGACGTTCAAAAGAGAAAGAATCCACTTGTCATCCAGCGATCTCAAGCGCCATCGACAACATAAGAACTAATAACCACAAGACCTAACCCGATATTTTACACACACGACATAAACGCAGATTCAAATGACAATAGAAAAGTGGAAAATAATTATAATTAATTTGTCACATAACTCTAAGCCCAAAAAGAAACTCCAAAACTAAATTAAAAAATAATTAAAAATACCCAATCTATTAAATAAAACATCGTGCGCCATCTACCCGCCAGCAAAGGTATACATTACACACGTGAGATAAGGCAGATCGCACGGCAACAGGAATCTTATGAAATTCTCTCCTATCTCATAGATGGCAGAAGGAATCGATAACATTAATTTAAGAGAAGGATGATTTATTTAACCCGAAATAATTTAAGCATTCAAACGGTAAAACTAAAATTCTCAATTCAGAGATAAAATACAGCAAAATAATTGTAACAAGTTTTATTTTGTATAATCAGTTACGCTATGGAAACTCATGTAAATAAATAAAAACAAAACAAGGCATCATTTAATAATGTCCTAAAACATTTAAATGAAAACTACACAATATCGAGAAGAAGTAGTCTTAATAATAGTTTCTAATAATCTTAAATAAAGTTTTCAAACACATCACCGCCTCTTTCTAAACACTTTCTTACTCTTTTTAAAATATTCGTACGCGTGGCACGTTGAATCATGGTACCGTGTAGATTATTGAACGCGCCTCGCACTCTGGCCATCATATCTTCTTTGGTGGTAGGAGGTATACTGTATACTTTATCTTTAACATAGCCCCAAATAAAATAATCTAGGGGTGTTAAATCGGGTGATCGCGGTGGAAACCTATAAGGTCCTTTATTTCCGTTCCACCTATCATAAAATATGTTGTCTAATACTTCTCCAACAGCTCTGGTACTATGTGCTGGTGCACCATCCATTTAAAACCATACACTACGAGCTCCTTCTGCGGGCAGTGTATTTAAATTTAAATTTATGACGTTTCTTAAGATGTCTATAAACCGCTCACTATTTACATTTTCTTGATAAAAATGCAAAGCAAATATTTTGTTATGTTTAATAGCACAAAATACATTAAAACTCCAAGACTCTTGGAAACGTCGTTGCCTAACAACTCGAGGATTATCTTCGGACCAAAAATGACTATTGTGTCGATTAGATATTCCATTTCTACAAAACTGCTTCATCTGTCCATATAAGATTTTTTGTGAAATCGTCGTCTTCTGATTTCATTAAAAAACACTCACAATACTCCGCTCTTGTTACAAAATCAGCTTCATTAATATGTTGAACAGGTTGAAATTTGTAAGCATGCCACTAGTTCTTTTTCAAAATTCGATGTATGCTCATTCTGAATGCACCTACTTCAGCTTCTGCATCCATTAGAAAATTATTAGGATGTGCTGTAAAGTAAGCAAGTGCTGTTACCTCCACATTTTCACTATCAACAACAGGTTTTCTTTTGGTTGTTTTGGGCAAGAATGATCCGAAGGAAATGCAATTTTTTAAAAGATTGCTTAAGCTACTTTTTGTAGATCTTGACCGATTTGGATATTTCTCTGCATAAACACGACATGTCCTCTCGATTACTCTATTACATTCACCATATGTTATTATTAGATTTAAAAAATCTTCGTTATTAAATCCAGATCGCGACATTATTATTATTATTCAAGTATTCAGAAACGGAAGACAACTAAAACGCTGAATAGCACTAGTAAATACCTTACTGATGACAGGTAATATGATTGCAACTTGTTTTTATTTATCCACATGAATTTCCATAGCCTAATTGATTATACAAAATAAAACTTTATAAGAATTGATACATTTTCCAAAATAACTCTGAAACTAAGACGTTTAGTTATAGGGAAGTAAATACATACTGACCCTAATTTTGAACGTGCAATCCAATGAAGTTAAAAAAATGTAGGTTACTATTTAAAAATTACAAGATATTGATATTTTTTGGATGAAATGTTTAACATGGTTTTCTGATCACCCTGTATTATTTTGAAAAGTTTATAATACCGCATTTGAAGCAGTGTACTTTCCAAAATGATTACCTAAAATTTTAAATATGTACATGCATTCAATTATTGGGAATGTTGTTATGAGTAATAGTCTGCAGCTGTCAATTTTTTTACAAAAATTGAAATACTTCAAAAATGGCTAACTTTAGAGGCAAAGTTTATCAGACAAACTACCCTTAAAATTTAGTTGGAAATACGAATCAATCATAAAAAATGGGGTATTCCATTTAAAATAAGGAAGTTGATATCCATTTCCGGTGTAACCGGAAGAAGAAAAAATTCAAAACTATTTTAAATCGAAAGAGCTTAAGGCGAAACTAATATATGCGAAATTTCAAAACTCAACTCTTATTAGTTTTCTTTATTGTTCTAATGAAATCTCGTCGTGGTATACCCTGTATGCCATGAGTTTGTTTATACAGGCTGTCTCTAAAAGGTGCGGAAAAAACGCTACCACACATTTCTGAGGGCGATCTAACCCAACTTACCTCAGTCCAAAAGTGGATGCACCATTGCATTGAATTGCCACAAGAATAACACCCAAATTACAGAAGCATATGTGCCCATATACGGAATGAATTTTTTATATCCAGATTACTCATAAACGGCTGCTCCAATCAACTCCTACCAGGTATACCTTTTCTAGGTAAAAAACATTGGAGAATAAGAATTTTTATTTAAAAGTTAAATACAGTGTGTCTCAAAAATGTTATTACGTTTTAAATGGATATAATATGTCGCAGGTGGCGCCCTCTACATTTTGCAATGAAAATGAGAGCAGATTAAAAAATTTTTACCCCACGAAACCCCCCTACCCAAATATTGTGACAATATACCAATTATTACAGAAATTATTTATAAAAAAACTAAAACCAAATTGAACTTTTGACACTCTGTATCTCCGAAAGCATCCACTTTTGGACTGAGGTAAGTTGGGTTAGATCGTCATATTTTGCCCTCAGAAATGTGTGGTAGCGTTTTTTCCGCAACTTTTAGAGACACCCCAGTATATAAGCATAACACTTATTATTTATATGCAATGCACACATGCTGTATGATTGTAGCATACATATGATAGGCTGTCAATAAACCATATGTGTATTTGTTTTAAGCATCGTCTTTAAAAATTAAGTGTCAATAGTTACTTACTTAATCCTAAGCCTTTGTGCCGTTAAATAACAAATGAGATTTTGGATTGTTTCTACCCATATTCCATCGTTCCATTTATTTTTCTTAATATTCTTTTGCTGTTTTCTCAGAAATATTCTTATTTTTGGTGATTCTATTATCAGGTATACGATATATATGTCCGAAACATATAAGCTGTCCTATTCATTTATTGGCTCTATACATATTGCTGTGAACTCTATATAATATATTTGTTTAATTAATTTGAGGATGACTCTTAAGAAACTAAATTATCACAGACATAAACTACATATACGTAGGTTTACGGTGGTTTACACTCCAGTTTATACTCTTACTCCTTTATACTCTTTTCCAGCTTGTCTTTAGCCTCAGGGTGTAGTTTTCAAATTTATGTGGAATGGCAATAATAAGACAAAACACAAATATAAAGAATAAATATATATAATATTTTATATTTACATATAATCAAACGTACACTCAGTTAAGTGTGATATATTAATTAACTGAATATAAAAATATGAATGTAAAAATATGCACAATTATATCATTAATACAAATTTTAAAATATTATGAAACTTCATTCAAGTTTAATTTAATTTAAATATTTTATTCAAAACCCTATATGAAACCCTATGCACTTGTAGATCTTTTAACATGTACATAATGTCTAAACGTATTGAAATAAGAAAAAAAAAATTTCAAGCAATAATAATTACAGCCTAGGTTTTACTATACTTAGTCATGTTGTTTACACAGACACCCCTAAATACTTCATTCCTAGTTCGAATATGCAAGTCAACCCAACACACACCCACAGAAAACCTCATTGAGTTCCATAAGCATGAATTGCATCCACTATACTATTCGCTGAATTATTGAACAGACCCCGTAACCACTTAACGTGCAATTTATATATAATACAACAGTGCATTCTCACACTCTGAAGTATTACGTACAATGCGCTTCAACGCTTATTGCTTAGGCACACACGCATTCCATCAACCATTATTTGGTTAACCGAATAAACATGGGTCCAAACAACTACGCTTAAAGTAGTTATATAAATTGATTTACACAACGATGAATTTAAATTTAAAAATATTATAATTAATCCAGAACATGTTAAAAATCTGATAAATAAATACCTACATGATTCATATAAGCTTTCAAACTCCCTCTGATATTCCATTGTAAAGTAAACTTTTGAGTAATACCATATACAGTTAACATAAAAAAAAACTTTGCTTGTGGGTGTTTATAGGTATATCACATCACCAAAGTAAAACATGTGCAACGCTTTCTGTTTACACATGAAAGCATTGTACTAGATCCATGTATATTTATTTCATACTAATTAACACATCTAATTAATAGATAAACAGAACATAGAAAAAAATATTCAGCGTTTATTCCAGATGAAAAAGATCAAGATGAAAAGATTCAAAATGAAAAGATCTAAATGAAAATGATTTAAAATGAAAATGATCAAAAAATGATCCCTCTACGAGTCTTACGCACGTATTTATAGCTTTCCCTCTCTCTAAAATTTTAAATTTCCTGATACGTCATACTTCCTTTCTGCACAGGAAGCAAGCCCATTTTCGAATGTTCCAGAACTTTTAATATACCAACTTAAACAAAAATGATGTGGCCACACTGGAAATTTCTATCTCTTACGTGATTACAAACCAAATTTTATATAAATAAAAATGGCGGTTGAGATTTACTTTGTTTATAAAATGAAAATAGAATTATGAATGTACAAAATAATCTTACAAAACCAAAACTACACAAAAATAAATCCTGAAGCAAACGCTCAATAATATCTTATAATTGAAGACATAAGGTAAATATAATCTAACATTTCTGAATATTTTTAAAGTACACTACACATAGTACATACAAATAATGTAATTTCTATTATTTTGCATTCCAGATACAAATAATGAAATAAAGGTTTAATTAAAATGCACTAGATATACAGTAAATTTAAGATAATAATGGTAACGTAAAAGAGAATTCTAGGAAATCAAGGAAAAAATTCTGAAATCAAAATGAATCCAACAAACATTCACTGCACATAGAAGATCACAACGAATACTAATATAAATTGTTCTATTCTCCATCCATCCATACCTATCTATGTTAGAAATCAATTTTAAAACTTAAATTTCTTTATGAATAAAATTATTCATAACATTTTTGTTATGAATTCTGAAGTATACAGGCTATCCTCTTAATCTATATTCACACAGGAAGAATTTTAATTACAAAAAATAAATATGCAATTACCATAATAAAAATAGACTAAATTTCTAATCTTCAAATTGTTCAAATATATTGAACTAGTCTCGTATCTGTTCCTAGACTATTCAAATACACATAATTAGTTACGAGTCACAACACTCATTTTTTGTTAACTTTTAAGTTTGTTATTAGGGACGAACCCTGGTACATGTTGAAATGTTGTAGTTGCCATTGAGTTACTTAAATAAAGGAGAGAAATAACAAATCCACCATGCACACAGAATCAATCCCATATAATCGATTTAGCAAACAATTATATCTTGGTCATAAAGTTTATTTAAAAAGTTAAGATATAAGAAATTGGCATAAAAACATGACTATATTAGTGAGAACAAATTTAAATACACAGAAACGCACTATACAGTCTTATACTTATGTGACATACATTATTTTCAATCTTTCATTATCATTACACATTGAGTTTTGACAAAGCATCTTGTCTAGCATACACAACACATGCATTTAGAGCATACAAATATGCTCTAATATAAAAATGCCAATTATGACTAAATCAAAACATAATCATGAATTGTACATACTAGGAGTGACACTCCAAAGCTCTTTGATTGTATATCTCTTGTTTTTAAAAGCACAAATAGAATTATTAACCGAGAAATATTCAATAGCATCATTTAATGCAAGGAATGGACGTTCATCATGAGCGCCCATTATTAAGTCAAATACAATTTAACTCGGTGAGGAAACCAATTTTAATGTGAAAACATAAATTAACTACAGCCTCTTCTATATTTAGAACAGATTTGAATTAGGGCATGAATATCAATAGGACTTTAATTTAAGTACAAACAGCATATAAAGTATCACGTATGGACCCAGATCACATGTCCTTTTTAAGTGTAAATTTCGTAACATAATTTAGTAATTGCCTGATATATGAAGTTAAATACTCAAACTGCACATATCACAGCACAGTTAGGATATAGGATTTGTCATGAATTGCACCTTGACAAATGAGTAATTATCGAAAGCATCATTTCTAACTTAGACCAAGTAGCCATCATGAATAAACGTCAAACATCAATATGTAAAATTTAGTAAAACACCTTAAATATAAACATGTTGGGCCAATTACAGATACGAAGGACATGCATAATTAAGTGCCCTATCAAACTAAAGCCATTAGCAAGAAATTACTACTAAAATCAATATTTAATTTGACATGTAAAAAACTGAATAAGTGTTGCTACCATTATACAAAAAAAAGGTATATAAAAATAATCCTTTGAACTGTTAAATGTGAATGATTTGATAAAATTCTAATAACCCCTTGAGCAAGATAATTCATTATTAAAATATAAAAGGAAACTGACTTTGAATTGAAAATTTAAAAACCGCATTAAGCAGTTTATTTTTAATGCACAGATTTTAATCAAATAAAAAACAGAAATAAAATTGAATGTATTTAGTAATTAAGTTAATATGTAAACCAGCTCCACATAAAGTCCAAATATCCTTATTTTTGGATAAAATCCAAAAATTATAACATTTCATTATTTTTTTGCACTGACTGTACAAATGTATCGAAAAGCGACGCTAAAAATGCCATACTCATTAAGATTCCTAAAATTAGTATTCAGAAATTTTCACGTACTGAAAATATTTTATTTAATTATTATAAATATAAAAACTACAGAATAACATCCTTTAGCATTGTAAAATAATCAAATATTATTATAATCAATCAAAATATAATCGATAACCACTTTGGGTTCGAGACTTTAGACAATAGACAACCTTGACCTATATATAAGGTATACATACACCAGACAGGGATCATCATGAATCATCATCTAGTTAGTAAGTCAGTGGGTCAGCGTCAAGGTGAACGCCACTGAAAATAAATCCAGCGCGGCAACTTTTAAAACGATCTCGACATTTCGGCCGGTCAAACACGCCGACCATCTAGAAATAGTTCTGCTTTACCAATACGAACGAGCGAAGATAAGCGCCACTGGAGCTGAAAAGAGAAGAGAATATAAACAAAGATCATAACCTCAAATAAATCGAGACGGACACATAAATTAAATTACAATACAGTGGAAGAAAAATCCACTTACCGATACTTAAAACTACGAACCAAGACCGACGGTAATAGTATCTCCGAGCTGAAGATCCCGCCTGCTGCTCAAATCCAACACCGCTACCGAGGATCTAGATACTCGAAGGCGTTTTCCAGAATTTCGATCCCGAGATTCATCCAGCCGAAAGTCCGAAGTATTCAAGGGATAACCAGCTACAAAGCCCGTTCCAGTTCACCATAAGGACCCTCCATAAAGCTAACGAACATTTTGATATGTTAAATTGAAGGTATTGTGAAAGTTTTTTACAAGTATTTACGACATCCAAAGAGGTGTAACGTCAAAGCCACTGTATTTATATCAAACTAAGGTGTAAAATTGTAGTTTTTTATTAAGATTAAAGTCAATATCAATTCGTTCAAAGTCAGATCAGTATTAATAGTCAACAAGATTGAATTTACTAAGAAATAAATCGTTTGGTGTTCTAATTCACTAGATATTAAAGGCATTATTTAATTATACAGTCCGTCACGTTTAATGTATTCAAACCTAACCTATCTTGATAAACAAGCAACTAAATAGGGCTCAATAACAAGCAAAATATTAAAATTAACTTACGTACAGTAAATTTGTGGTTCTCCAGTCACAATTAGTTTTATGGGAGCTCCAAAATCTCACTATTAGATAATTTTGGGACATCATTTCTATCCATATACATTTCACACATTGGCACTCAACCGCTGTGTTTTCATTCGGTGGATAATTGTACAATTTATGGTGGAACTGTGTGTCATTCTTCACTTTGTTAGATAATATTCCTATAAATGTTTTATTTTGTCTCATAATAAAGAAACTCCATCTACAACATAAATACTCAAATTGTAACCTGTTTGAAGTAAAATATAGAGAATTATTATATATACCCGTGTTTGTGTTTGTTATTTACGTACTTAACTCCCACCATCAATCTCGTAAATTTGAGTCCACTATATGCACAACGTGGAAGCGCATTTTCTTATTCCCACAGGTGTTCCAATCCAGCCGATAATTATCATCAGTAAATGTACAGGTAATGTGAGTGACTCTAGTAGTGTATTTTTGTATTATATGAACCCCCTCAACGACCCTTGAGAAAGAATATTCACAAACCGTTCACAAGACTAACTATAATCGAGAATAATTCACTATAGATGCCGGAAACAACCCCTTCCCCTTTTAGAAATAGATCATTGGCTAAAATTATAAGAGATAGGAAGGAAATTTCAAGCGCGAAACTTAGTACATTTTAAACTTAATACAACAGTGTTAGTCACATTTCATTGAATTATTTAATTAGACCCACATATACAGTAAGCAGCAATTTAATTTAAACTGTCACTTGCTTAATATTTAGTGTTTGTAAAACTTAACTTGGATAACATTTCTCTCGTAACTTTTAACAGTTTTTCAATTTTAATTTAATTAGTCTCATTGCTCTTTAATAACATTAACTATTAGGGGCGGTTACGAGCTTACCATACCCCTATAGCAATATATATATAAGAATGCCTTTATAAAATTTATCAAGTATACCTTTTGCAAACAAAATGTCCATAACACGCATATAAAGGAATCACTGTGATTTACTTTATATAACTGCAACACCAAAATTACAAATTCTTGCAATTACTATGTTGCAACTTTTATTACGCAAAAATTCTAAATATTAATTACTTTTTACTAAGTTGCAACCTACAGCATATCCCAAAAGTTTATGTACAGAAAAAACAATAGCACAGCTATAATGTAATGGTGTTTTCTTCTGTATATAACTTTTAAAAGCAAGCAACAAATTTATGACTTAAAGCATATTTTCCTGAAAATCATATAACATGGAAATGTGATATTTCCCTTTCAAAGCATCATTTTGGATGTCTCTTAACTCGTATGTAACGTCACTTAACACTTCACTAATCCGATAGGGTCCAACAAATGGTAAGTCTAGTTTTGCGCACTTGTTTTGCTCCCTTCTTCCAAGCCTATAGCTTTTCACTATAACAAAATCACCTACGCGATAATTCTTAAGATGGCGCACTTTAGCGTTTTCATCCTGTACGTATTTTTGTGTCCTTCTTGTTTGTAGCACTTTCGCCTGCTGCTCCAATGTCTCGAGATCCTCTACCACTGGAGTATCCTGCATCCATGGTCTCGGCGTACTTCTCCCATACATTAACGTATATGGTGTAACATTTGATGTGACACTGGGTAGAAAGTTTATATTAATTTCCACTTCAACAATATGCTGTGCCCAGGCATTATGTCGTCGATGTGTCAGCATCCTCAGATGTCGGATCACCTCCTGAATATATCGCTCACTCAGATTCGCTTGAGGATGTCGTATTGAACTGAATACAACATGTACTCCCATTTCTTGTAGCTCTTCGATGAAACGATTATTATTAAAATATGACGCATTGTCAACTAACAATCGTCTAATAATACCAAATTCAGTCATGAATTGATTCACACAATTTAAAGCAATGTGTGTGTTATATTTCTTAGTAGGATATAATTTGACATATTTTGTAAATATATCCACCATGACAAAAATGTTTTTGTAGCCACCATCACTAGGTATCAAATTTCCAAGGAAATCTGCAGCTACCAAATCAAGTTT
The DNA here is from genome assembly GCA_963170755.1 of Amphimallon solstitiale. Taxonomy (NCBI): domain Eukaryota; kingdom Metazoa; phylum Arthropoda; class Insecta; order Coleoptera; family Scarabaeidae; genus Amphimallon; species Amphimallon solstitiale. The sequence continues at coordinate 28,612,552 of OY720680.1, forward strand.
ATTTTGAACTTGAATGCTATGTATAAAATTTTGATTTGTACGATTCTTGTACTTCCCTAGCAAACAGTCTGTACATCTTTTATTTTCTGTGGTAATTAAAAATTTTATCTTTAAGAGAATAAAACTGCTCACGGAAAACTAGAAAAGTTTTTCTATTACCAGGATGCCCAAGACTTTCATGAATATCTCTTATTACAAATCTTGCTAAGTCTGGGTCTAAAACAATTAATTCTGACTGTCCAATTCTTTTAAATAAAATACCCCTTTGTATATTATACCCTTTATATGGTCCAATTTGATGTATTCTATCCTTAATTTCTAAAATATCAATTTGATCTTCACTTTGTTCTATACGATTTCTACTATATAGATAGATCTGGTACATTTTCAAAATTATATACGTTAATTTGAAATGCAGATTGGTGTTTAGAGCCACCATGTGCACGACTTAATGCATCTGCAACTATATTTTCTGAACCTTTTCTATGCTTAATTTTAAATGTATATTCAGATAGCATGAGAGACCATCTATATATACGCGAGTTCATAAAAAGTGTCTTCATTAAATAAATTAATGATAAATGATCTGTCTCTATAATAAAGGCATTACCTCTGAGATAGTACTTTAATTTGGACACTGAATACACTACTGACAGTAATTCTTTTTCTGAGATTGAAAAATTGACCTCATAACTTTTCAGAATTCTGGACAGAAAACAAATTGGTTTTTCAACACCATTCTTAATCTGCAGTAATTCTGACGCAACAGCATTATTTGAAGCATCGCATCTTAAAATAAACTTTAAACTAAAATCTGGTAAATTAATAATTAATGCCTTATGAAATAAACTCTTTATCCTTTCAAATGCTTCAATACGCTCAGGTGTCCATTTAAATTTTACACCTTTTTTTATCATTTTAAACAAAACTAGTGTACTATTAGACACTCTAGGTATGAAATGTTTATAATAATTAACAACACCTAGAAAACCTCTTAACATCCGTATATTCTTCGGCCTTGGGTAATTCTTAATAGCAACTATTTTCTCTTCTTCAACAGTTATCGTTTCTTTACTGATAATATATCCTAAATAACGTATACTATTTTTACAAAATTCACATTTCTCTAGATTTATCTTCAGATTATTCTGTGCTAAAACACTTAAAATTTTATCTAAAGATGCTATATGACTTTGAATACCTTTATTAAATATTAAAATATCATCAACATAGTGTGATACAAAATCTTCATATTATTATGGATCTAGAATCTGCTGCATCGCTCTAACTAGAGCTGCTGTTGAACTTGAAAGTCCAAAGGGTACGACACGAAAACAGTATACCAGAGAGTTTATCATGAAAGAACAATACTTTCTGGAATCCTTATGCAAAGGAACCAGCCAAAAAGAACTCTTAAGATCAATCTTAGAAAACCATTTAGCATTTGTACACTTCGTTAACAGTGTTTCTATGCTCTGGGGAGCTTCAAATTGCATTTCCGTCCGTTGGTTAAGCTGTCTAGCATCCAAACATACTCGTAACTTAACATCAGTAGCATTATTTATATTCTGTTTAACAACAATAACAATAGGATTGACAAAACTTGATTCTGTTCGCTCTATAATATTTTCCTTTAACATTTTCTTAATTTCTAACCTAACTTGCTCTTTAAATCTATTTGGAATTGGATAGGTTTTAATTCTAAAAGGTTGTGTTTCATCTACTACTAACCTATGCTCATATCCCTTCGCTAACCCAGGAGTGTCATCAAATAATTTATTATATTTATTAAGAATTGAGCCTACATGGCTAATAAACTGGTTACCGCAATTTATCTTTGTACCACCCATAATATTAGTAGGACCTCCATCTTGAGTATCTTCTACCTGGCGTGTGCACTTATTGTCGTGTAACACTACATCATCCACATCATTCGTGGGTAAAACATCAACATCATAAACATTATCAACATTATCTATATTATTTATATTATTAATTATGACCTCCTCCTCTTCTCCTTCTTCTTCTCTTTTCCAAGATATAATAGCATTCTTTATGTGAAAGGTTTTATCCTTCATATCTAACTTAACACAATACTGACTCAAAAAGTCCATACCCAAAATACAATTATAATTTAAATTGTCTACAATTACAAATTCAGTTAGAAATTCAAGTTCTCCTATCTTGATATTAGTACAAAATACCTTATCTACTGAAGTTATTAACTTCTTTGTGGCAGTAATTAAATTAATCTTTTTGATATGTATAAATTGCCCTAAAGTTTCTATATCTTTGGTTAAAATGCTACTGTCTAACAATGAAAGTTGAGCACCACAGTCCACCAACGTTTGCACATCTTTATTACCTATCTTAATGTTAATTTGTGGTAATTCTGTAGATATATTTCTAAGTTCATCAAAGTCGTACATAATTTGATGTATTTCTTCCTCTTTGACCGGTTCTACCAAAAATTCAGTGCCGTCGCACCAGGTTGTTCGACATCTTCCTCCTTTGTAGTTCGGACTGTTTTCGAACTCTTCACCATAGATGTTCTTAGCAGTCTATCATCTTCCCTCCCATCCTCCGTAGTGGCTCTTAGAGGCCGCCTAGGAATCGCACCTTTAGAAGTATCCTTCTTCATGGAGGTGTTCTCTACCTGCATGCTTTGCACTTGTCGATTATCTGTCTCTTCAGACCTTTCTGCAGGTTTTCTCTCTCGCTTTTGATTATCATAATTAGATCTTTGGTTATCATAATTATTTGGTCTATTATTCAAATTATTACTCTGGTGTCGTCTATTATAATTATAACCATTTCCACCACCTTTATAATACCCTTGTCCCCCATAGTTTCTTCTATTATTATCTCTTGATGAATTATTGCCATAAGAATTCTGTGGAGGATTATTTCTAGGAGTTATAGTAATTTTATTACTATCTACATCATCCAGACGTTTTACTAGCTCTAGGAGTTCCTCAATCATCTCCAAACCTTGGAGTGCAACAGCTTGTACAACGTCTTGCTCAAAATGTCCTGCTAATTGTTGTACAATGTCACTTTCTTGCAATCTAGGCCTTATATATTTAAGGAAGGAATATTTTCTGTTAACATAATTTTCCCTGGTTATACTAGCTTGATATTTACCAAAAGTTAAATCATGCCTTATACGTCTCTGCTGGGTCTGTCCCCAGTACTGACGTATAAACATACGCTCAAAATCACTGTACGTTAGCATTTCTTCTGCCATCATGTCAAACCATTGAAGAGAGTAATCTTTTAGACAACCTCTAATATATTGCAATTTCAATCTTTCCTCATTGATTCCATGAATATATCCTTCGACTGTTCGTAAAAATGCCATCGGATTATCCCTGCTGTAACCTGAGAACTTCGGTGAATTTTCTATATTAATGGGTATTTGAGGAGAATGTACCACGGGTATTTGCACCCCATGTGTAATTTTCCCCTGTATTTTCTCTACAGATTCTTTAAGTTCCTGAATGGAATCAATGTGTGATTGATATTGTGTACTACAATCATCTACCTTTGATACAAAATGTTCCATCTGTTTTTCTTGCCCAAATATTTTCCTTTCAACTCTTTCAAAATCTCTCTTTACAGAGGCAGACCTTTCCGAGATATTCTTGATTAAAAACTCACTACTATTGATACATTTAATTTTGTATTGACTCAATTTTTCATCAACAGCAGCAGTATATTGATGCATCATTTCCTTCATATTCTCTTTAACAGCTAGAATATCTAAAGTATTCTGTTCAATATTTCTTTCAAACCGTTCATTCATGGCATCTAATCTGTCATTCATTTCTAACTTGTTCTGTTCAATTTTGTCATTCTGAATTCTAAAATTCGTTTCTAGTTTCTTATTTATTTCAGACTTTGTCTGCTCAAATTTTTGATTTATCCCTGCTTTTAATTCCTTACTATTTTCTTCAAGCTTTTGATTTAATTCCGTTATGTTATCATCAAATTTTTGATTCAAAATGGCCATCAAATCCTCTTTATCTTCAGATAATTTCATGAATAAAGTTGTCATAAAACCATCAAATCTGCGTCCCCAATCTAAAGCTTGAATAGCCCCTTCAGGTTGCTCTTCTACGGAGAACTCTTCTGGTGTTGGCGGACTTTGCTCACCTCCAGATTGAGAAATATATCCCGCGTGTCTAGACCAGTGTCACCCCCTGTACTTGTCTGAGGATATGTAACTAATCCATCACCAGGTGATGTTGTGTCTTGTGTTTTATCATTAGCCTTAGACCGAGATTTCCTATTTCTATCTGCTTTGTCTTTGCTATCCATTTTAATTTTTATATACTTTTATATTACAAATAAACAAAATACTACCCTTTTTGATTAGGATACTAAATTTATATAGTCATTTGTTCAAAATAAGTAGAACAAACGACCACACTGCATAGATATATAACTAAAGAGTAAGAATAACCAACAATAACACCACCCCACTCGGTTAAGTGCCATATAAATATATCTTTTGATATATACATTTGGAAAGTAAGAAGTACAAACGGCAACACCGCCCCATGAGTTGTGCACCAAATGTATATATTATTTCTTTATTAAAAAAAAATAAGACAAACAAATGGAAACACTGCCCCTTTAAGTTGAGCGCCAAATATATATAATATGGAAATAATATTTGAAATGTGAATGTATCATGGCCCCACGTTGGCTTGCGTCCAATATATATATGCTGTGAACTCTATATAATATATTTGTTTAATTAATTTGAGGATGACTCTTGAGAAACTAAATTATCACAGACATAAACTACATATACGTAGGTTTACGGTGGTTTACACTCCAGTTTATACTCTTACTCCTTTATACTCTTTTCCAGCTTGTCTTTAGCCTCAGGGTGTAGTTTTCAAATTTATGTGGAATGGCAATAATAAGACAAAACACAAATATAAAGAATAAATATATATAATATTTTATATTTACATATAATCAAACGTACACTCAGTTAAGTGTGATATATTAATTAACTGAATATAAAAATATGAATGTAAAAATATGCACAATTATATCATTAATACAAATTTTAAAATATTATGAAACTTCATTCAAGTTTAATTTAATTTAAATATTTTATTCAAAACCCTATATGAAACCCTATGCACTTGTAGATCTTTTAACATGTACATAATGTCTAAACGTATTGAAATAAGAAAAAAAAAATTTCAAGCAATAATAATTACAGCCTAGGTTTTACTATACTTAGTCATGTTGTTTACACAGACACCCCTAAATACTTCATTCCTAGTTCGAATATGCAAGTCAACCCAACACACACCCACAGAAAACCTCATTGAGTTCCATAAGCATGAATTGCATCCACTATACTATTCGCTGAATTATTGAACAGACCCCGTAACCACTTAACGTGCAATTTATATATAATACAACAGTGCATTCTCACACTCTGAAGTATTACGTACAATGCGCTTCAACGCTTATTGCTTAGGCACACACCATAGATTAACAATACTTATAGATTAACAATACTTATAGATTGGACACGGCAATGCTACTGAAAGTACCATTATCATCACGCCATCTCGTGTTCTTAGTCACCTATTAGTCTCATTAACCGGCGTTTCATAAAATCTTTTAAAAGTATATATTTTATTTGTAACATTAAAAATGCTAAATACAATATAAATAATTAAAATTGTAAATATTGTATTTAGCAGTTCTAATGTTACAAATAAAAGTATTGCATGAATATAATGTATAAAATACAATAAAAAACACAAAATGTTAACATAATAGTTTATTGCATGTATGTACATATATAATTTTACATGAACTTATGAGAGATAAATATGAGAAAGAACTATGTATATATAACAGGTATTGCTGAATACAATGGTTTCCAATCAGACGTAGTTCACAATATCTTAAGAAAGATACAACGTAAGAATGTAATTCTAAATTCCACAACTTTGCTACCTAAAAGTAATGAAGCTAAGAAATTTGATGTCATACCTTTTCATAGTATTTCGAAAAACTTTAATAACATTTTTGAAAATGTTAGTTTGCAAGTCGCGTTCAAATAATGTAATTCGTTGAAAAGTCTTTTGGGCAACCCTAAAGATAAAATTGAGGTTGAACAAAAACCTGGAATTTACGAAATTAATTGTAATAAATGTGAGAAAAAATATATTGGGCAAACTAGACGTTCAACTGCAACTCGCTATAAAGAGCACAATGCTCATTTCCGGTTTAATAGGACAGAGAAGTCTAGTGTAGCTCGACATATTTTAGATACAGGCCATGATGTATAAAACAAGTGCATAATTATAGAGAACTAGATAGTTATGAGAGTATATACATTTACAAAAATAGAAATAGATTAAATTGGTATGATGGGCCATGTGTGGGTGGATAGTTAAGTTAATAAAGAATCTGTGGGACCCTGGACCCTTTTTTAATTTTTTTCACTTCTTAGAAATAGATTAATGAATTCAGCCAACGGGGCGGGGCGATTCTCTAATCTTGTTTATAAAAGTATGTGGCGTAAGTAAGGATACCCCTTTCAGGTACTCTTAGTTTTTTTTAGAACATCAGAATTAAAGGATAGGATTATAGTATTAAATCCGACGAATTTAACGATACAATGATTTTAATGAAGTAGTTATTTGCTTAAGTATACGTATAAATAAGCCATCCCTGTCAAATTAAAATCAATGTTGTTCTGTATACCCTGCGGAATATAGACAACGCGGTTTTTATTAATCAGTGCAACTGATGATGACATCGAAGTTCGCTAGCTTTTTGTGCATTAGTGTGGTGAAGGTATTTTTTAGTGTTTTTGTTTATAATTTTACATAATTTTAATACAATATTTATTTTCTATATTTTTCCGCAAATTTTCTGTGCTTAATAAAATAGTTCTTTGCCAATAACTTTATTTCATCGTTTGTAGTGCTCGGAACAATTTTTCCCTTCAAGATTCTGTTTATATTTTTTATATAGGTAAAAATGTAAAATTCAGTTATATATTTTGCAAGCTTAATCTTAAGATTATGTTTATGGCATTCAAGAGATTCAAAATTAACATTTAACATTAAAATATTAGATAGAGTTTTTGAAATGTTATACTGAGAACATATCTTAGGAACAATTTGTTGCAATACATAAATGCTTTGAGAAAAAATTATCATAAATTTCGAATTTGGTGAAGTTAATAAATTTGGTTGGTACAATCTACTGTCAATAACAAATTTCTCTGCTTGAGAAAGAGCATCTATATTTCCAATTAATTTATTTTTACAACTATTGCAATTTTTGACGTACTTCATAATTTTCCTTGCAATATACCCTGCTATATATGCTAAAGTTCCAGTTTTTATTATAGAATAATTTAAATTTGCTGGTATATCAATAGTAACACTAACTTCCTCCAATGGTATGAATTCATGTACCATATCTGAATCGTCAAAAAGTTCTTGTAAATTGCCTAACATAACACTATTGTCATCTTCACAGTTTGACGAAGGTGAACTCCAAAAGGGCATATTAGAAATAATTAATGATTTAAAAGATTGCATAAAAGACTGGCATGTTGGATTTACATTCCTTATGCCATGACTTCTGATCTGTCCAAAAAAATTTTCAAGGGGATCTTGGTTTATGTGCCTTGGACAGAGAAATTTAAAACCATCAGTATGAAGGCGTTGCCATAAATATTTTAAACCTTTAAGGGTATGGACCCACTTTCTTACGGACGGCGGTACCGATTTCTTTTTTTGTTCATTGAAGAACACCATGCTTTCAAACACTTTAATTGCTTCGGTCCAAAATTCACAATGGCTTGTTGTTGGTGAAACAGCACATCTTAGAGGTTTTCCATGATCTGCTGATACAAAGGATCCGTTGACACTATCAAAAACCTTGTCCATAAAAAATAGAAATTCTGATGTTTCCAAACCACTATGTGGCATATGTTCTGGTCCTAAAAAGTTTGTATATTAGTTTTGGAAAAAACTATCTAACAATTAAATGTTGTTTGTAAATGAGTTTATATATACACAAGTAACTGTATGTAATACACATTCCTTACCTAATCTGGCTAAGCCACGCATCAAAGCTGCAACTCGCTGACTCAGTACTTGAGCAGCTATCTTCACTTTCATTTTCTTTGTGTTATTAATGTGAATGTCGGTCAACTTATTACACATTTTAAATTCTTCGTCCTTTTCTTCCAAGTTATATAGACATCTAATATCATTCCATGATGCTGTCTCGAATTTATCGTTTCTCCATTTAAACTTGCAACTATAGTCAAACAAGTTGTTCCGAATTCCCTTCAGTAAATGTGGTGGGTCATAAATTGGAACAACTTCTAAGCCATCTATTGCAAACCCAAAAAACCTATTTTCTCTACCTTCTAAAAGACAAACTCGATTTGTTTCCTCGTACAAAAGTTTAATAGCTTTTGTGTTGGCACTAGCTTGATCACATACAGTGCCTACCACATTTAGACCAATAGATCTTGCCTCACGAATCACTTCTTTCAAACATTTTACTATTACTTCTGACTTCATACCACCATAGTTAAAATAATAGGCTAATGGTTGCTTCCACTTTTTATGAATACCTTGAGCCATGAACACCATTGCTTTATCAGCCAAACTAAGATGTCTACTATTCAAACCATTGTCTTGAAAGCCATCTATTAAATCAGTTTTTTTGTTAAATAATAATGAAGCTTCCAGAGAAATTTCATCAAAAAGAATGAAGCAATAAGTATCCAAAACTTCCATTTCACTAACATTTGCCTTTAAATAATTCGTAACTGTCCTGTTAATTCCTGTATTCAAAGAAACCTTATTAAGTAGTCTTCTTAAAGTTCTTTTACTAGGCAAAGCAAAAATTCTATGAAGGAAATTATATCCTTTGGGACACTGTTTCATTAGTGCTAATGCTAATAATTTATCATCTACATTAAATCGTCTCAGCTTTGGTGGTATTTTTTGTAGTTTCAGCTGAGAACTAATAAATTTAAATGATGTCGAATTCAACTGCAACCGCAAATAATCAGCTGATGATGCAAATTGTTCAGCTGTTTTTAAACGTTCTTTATAACTGGCTTTTTTTGTGAACAATCGTCTCACACTTTTTCTAAGATCTGTAGCTATTTTATACAATTTTCTTGCTTTTGGTGTTAATTGCGAAGTACACTTAACACCAGTTTCAAAAAGAATATTACTTCTTGGTTTCATTCCTGAAAATAATACATATTTCTATTAACAAAAATATTGCCAATCATATTATTACAAAAACTATACATTCACTATTAAAATATTAATAGTTCTTGAGTAATTTTTTACATACCCTTATATGATTGCTTTTTAACATTTGCACATAATATAGGTATTTCTGCAGTGATAGGTCTTTGGGACAATGCCTCTGAAAATTTTATATTTAGTTATTCATTTAACTTTTTACAAACTATATCACCTACCTGTGGCAGCTGTTGATGTAGTAGCTAAATTCATTTCCGATGGTAAATCTTCCACCTGTGTTGTTCTTATTGGATTTTTATGCTTACTGACAGCTGAAGAAGTATGTGCACACTCTTCATATGGTTTCTGCGATACATCTAAAATAATAACAACATTCACTCTTGCAAACAATACGATTTTGTATATTCTGCAAGCCTACCTTCTATGTCACCAGATAAATGTAAAGTAGGTACACTTTCCCTTTTTATATTTGCGCCACGTCTACCAATTCATCTATCTTCAGCTGTAAAATGTATATCACAAACTCTATAATTACTTCTAACTCTAACTGGATCTTCTGACAGAAGGTTACGATTGTTAATTCTTTCCAGCCATATTTTGTATAACTAAATGAATGCAATATATTTTAGTATTTGTAATTTATATAAAATATCATACTCACATCAACATCTGCTGGGAAAGCATGCATTTTACAAATTTTATTAGTGTTATGGCACTGAGGAACACAACAATAGAAAACCATTTTGGCCAATATATATGTTATATATAAACAACTAGAAATCAGTATTATTAGAAAAACATTAATTAAATACTTGACTATAATATACTTCACTGATGAAATGAATATCTTTATCGATATTTTAAAAATAAATGCAAAACAGAAGAAACAAAACAAAGCATACACTAACCAATGATCTAATATTATACTACTAGATGCAGTGTACGCTATGTCTTGCTGATTAGGAAGTGACCCACACCATAGGAGAAAGAAGGAAAATATATGAGCGTCGAAAGTTTGACAAGGATGAACAAAATTGACCGTTTTATGTGGGCAAAATTCAAATATATTGCTATAGCTTGTAATGGCTTATAATGTTTAAAAGTATTATTTTGTTAAAAATATGCTATATTATGAGGAAAGTAAAGGTATTGCAACTTTAATAATCAAAAAGATAAATAATTAAATATATATTATTAATATGGTATTGAATATATATTTTGTTTAATAACATTTTAAAGGTATCTATGCTAGTTGCCATTCTTCATTAAGGAAAGAAAATTAAATAAATGACTTTTAATGACTATGAGATAACTATATGATTTTGTTCTTCTAATAATACCTATTTTAGCATGTGTGATGATCATTCAGTTTTAATTTAAAACAGTAGTATTAGAAATTTTTTTTAAAAATCACTATACAGATATCAGTTGGAAATTTTGAATTGACCACTAGAATTTTTCAAAATATTACGTTCTGAAAAAATAAATATAGAAACTGACAGCTTTTCTTAGGTGTTCCTTACAACTTCTGATATATTCAAAATAAAAGACAATTAATGCTTAATTTTTTATTAAAATATATGTACATATAATTAATATGGATTAACAAATACGTAAATGGTAAATATGTGATCGAAGTAAAATGGAGAAAGAAATATTAAAAATACATAAAGCTAGAATAACAACTTGTATTATTTCGTGAGGTGTTTTTTCTGTGACTAATTCAAATACTTCAACATTAGTTACATTTGGGGATTTTGAACTATAAGGTAAATAGAACATTAAAAATATCTAGGTAGAATAATAACTACAAATAGAAATCTTACTTTAACAGTTCTTTGCTTGGTGCATCAGTAATTTTTAATCGTTGAGATCTGCTATTACAGGGAATTTTACTCAAGGGAGCAGGAAAATTGAAAATACTTTGAATTGCATTTTGGGGCAAATATTTTCTTCCATAACTTATAACAAAATCTTCAGGAACAAAATGCTCTGAACACAATCTTGAATATTTTGATGGCTTAAAATCCTTTCGTTTAGTACAAATTATCCACTGCTTGCATAGTACTTGATTAGATTGAAAACTAAAATTTTTTATATCAAATTTACAAATCATGTATTTTATTAAGAATAGTTAACCTGTGAAATCATACGTTCATTCCCTTTTCTGCCCTATTAGTACAACCATACACTGCACATGACATTACCATTGTGTCTTAAATATGTGACTCCAAGCACTGGGAAGCTGGTATATATAATATTCAACAATTTAAAATATTTATTTCTAATTTTGTTACTGATAATAGCACTTTTAACCAAATATATATGACACTAAATCCATGAGAACAACACTGTTAAATTATAAGCTGAAGTTATCAATTGCCAATATTCTTGATGATTCTCAATTTATATAGATTACCTATATGCCTATATCAAATAAAAATGAAATTCTTAAAATGTATCTAATTACAATCACAATTTTATAAATAAAAATAGTTGCAAATAGTTGATTCAATCATCATGAATCCACAGTTGTCTTTATACTCGTATTTCTTTAAATAAAAATAAAGTCAGTGGTGTATGTAATAAAATCAATACTAGAAGAAATCTATTAATAAAACACATAATCCAAATTACCAAAAAGACAAATAAATATGTATAAATCAACAAAATTGAGAAAGTTTATATACAAAACAATGCGATATCGCCATGTTTTGCCCACAACTAACGGTTTTGTATATCTGTCTCCTTTGTATGTAGAGGTCAATTCCTCTCTCTCTACAGTCCATCTAGTAGTTCTATACTAGAAAGCAGCAATCAATCGACTTCCGTCATAAAGGAAAAATAATGACGTCTGCATTGCCAATTTCATAACAACGAACATAATTACTTTATATATTACTAAATTTAGAATTTCATTGGTATAGAATACATTATATGTATATAATAATAATTACAGGATTATTTTATTTATTAATATTAATTAAAAATGATAATGTTGACGCTATTTTAGCCAGTTTAAAAAAAATATTAACATCGGATGTTGGCTAACATGAAACATCGTTTACACGTCGCTAGTGATTTTGAATTTTGAATTCCTTGCTGTCATTTGACAGTATTGTTTGACAGTATTATAGGTTTTGGACGTTTTGGTTGCTGTTGTTTATGTTTGTTATGTTATTGTAGTATTATTTTCAAAGTCCTTTTTAAAACTAACGATGCTTTAGCCATTCAATAGTCAGTCAAAGGCGCTCATTAGCTCTTTGATTACTTACATACAAACGTAAATTGAATAACTATTACCGTTGACAAGTGTACGAGAGGTATGTATACATACTTGTTGTAATGATATCAAATAAATATTAATATTATCATTTTAGAGGATTGCACAAGCTTTAAATATTTCCATTGAATCTGTGAGCAGTATTTTTAAGACACGTAAACAAAATGATGCTCACCGAAGTCCTAAAAAAACGTTTCAGGAAACTATGTGATTACTCCTGCAATAAAAGCAACAATACGCAATACGATATGTGTAAAAACGCTATGTTGCTTATACAACTCATTGAAAATAAAAAGAATATTATAATGTTAATGGTGTTTTTTAGAACAACACTTTACATGAGCTTCGTTATTATCACTGCCAGTGGACTATCATATCTTTGATGGCTCTGTTGATTCTTTTGGTAGAGTACTAGCAGATATTGGTTTCAAATATAAGAAAGACTGTCCATAGAGAAGATTAAGGAAAAAACACATGTTGTTCTTCCTCGAACTAATTTTCTATAAAAATATATGAATAATTTACAATCTAAAAGTCCACTGGAATGTGTCTATTTGGATGATGAAACTTGGATTTTTGAAAATGGTACTGTAACCAGATCATGGCAGGATGATAGTTATAAGAGTGTATGAAAGTTGACGGCTAAGATAATACTCTGCATTAAAATTGACACGTGTCGAGTACTACAAATTTTGCTTTGGTTTTAGGTTTATAGTCATTTATGCAGGTACATGTAATGGTTTTATTAACAGTGCCTCTTTAGTATTTTTTCAAATAATTGTAATCCTGATTACCATCATGAAATAGATAGAAACAATTTCTTAAATCAGTATGAAAATGAACTGCTGTGTACGCTAGAAGTTATCATAGCATTTATATGATAAATCTCCTAATAATGCTTGAAACAAAGGTCAAATAAGAGAATGGTTAAGAGCCATAATATACCAGACGCACACAGTTGTACAACTATCATCATATTTACTACATATTCAACCCGATAGAGCATAGTTGGGGAATATCCAAAATATATTATAATAAGCACATGGGAAAGCAGAATTTTGAGGAAAAATACAGTTAAGATGTGGAGTCAGATCCAGAAATGAGGATACCTGAAATTTAGACAAATACTCTTAGATACACTAGCAGTGAAATCAAAAAATGATGGGACCGAGAATTGTTGCTTGGCAGAGAAGAAGTAATACCATTTATTATAAATGTTCAATATCTAAAGACAGTAGAAACAGTGATAATAAACAAGAATGTCTGTAAAATCTATTATTCTTTTTTGATAAATTTTTTATATATTACAATTAATTTGTAAAATTGAAAATTAATAACTTGAAATAAAAAAGATTTTTTACAAAAGTAAAACATTTTAGCCATATGTAGTTATTGTACAATAGTGAGTGAGTGTACTTTAGACGTTAATAATCTAATTATTGACGTTTAGAGTTAGTTTAGTATTTATTCATAACATGTAATTATTAATGATGTAGTATAATGTGATATATTGTTTGTGTAACATATAAAATTACTATTTATTTTTATCCGGTATACTAAAAAAAGTTACATATTACCATTACTTTTATTATTTTATGTGCTCGTCTTTACTTATGACAGAGAGTGGCATATTTCATAATACGTCATGTAAATGTATAAGAATATGTTAATATTTTGAGCATATTTTCATTAGAATTTTAGTTTCAAGTCAAAGATGTATAAATTTATATAATTGTTACTACCAATTAAATTTGTAAGATAAATACATAAACAGAAAATGTACAATATATGACAATAAATTGGCTAGATATACTGATTTTAAAAATGTGTACTAATTTAAATTTTGTACTCAATATTATCGATTCTAAGGAAAAACACTAAATATTAAAATAAATATCTACCTTATATTACTTGCCTGCAGCATTTGTAACTTTCTTTTTGTTGGATTTGTTATGTTCCAAGTTGAAGAGAGTTATTAGTAATAATTTATTATAAACTTGAATAAGTGACGAGTTAGTTTGTCTTGCTGTAACATACTTTGAAACAAGTTAATTGTAAAGTACGACATTAATGTAAATTAAAGTCGGATTTAAGAAGATATTTTAAATAATGAAGAATATTAAAAGAGCTTGCTTCCTAAAATATACACATTATATAACCATTGTTTAAGTATTAAGAAATAATTACCTACACAATAAAAGTACGAAGAGTTTTATTTTCTATTTTTACTATTCATTAAATGAAATAGTGTATTCAAGATGTAGTTTTATTTCATTATACTCACAGAATACTTTATTTTTAACAAACAGTCCTTAATTTACATTCAGATAAATTTTGATGTCTATATAACCTCAAAGTAAACTTCAGACATCGTAAATTTTTTTCGCCGATCAAAATACTAACATTGACGTACTACAACTGTTACATCATGGATTTTGATGACGAAGGTCGATTGTTTCGTGCTTTCTACCATATATTATTAGATCATTGACACTAACAAATACAAAAAAAACTACTACGTTTGCTCGTTTGCTGATATGTATTGATTCTTCCTTATCGACATTCAACATTTTTGATCCTGAAGCGACATCTCGTGTTCTTAGTCAGGAATTTCATTTAAATTCCCGCCAAAAATAATTGTCCAATTCTTTACCATTTACGTGTCCAACCCGTGGGCACACACGCATTCCATCAACCATTATTTGGTTAACCGAATAAACATGGGTCCAAACAACTACGCTTAAAGTAGTTATATAAATTGATTTACACAACGATGAATTTAAATTTAAAAATATTATAATTAATCCAGAACATGTTAAAAATCTGATAAATAAATACCTACATGATTCATATAAGCTTTCAAACTCCCTCTGATATTCCATTGTAAAGTAAACTTTTGAGTAATACCATATACAGTTAACATAAAAAAAAACTTTGCTTGTGGGTGTTTATAGGTATATCACATCACCAAAGTAAAACATGTGCAACGCTTTCTGTTTACACATGAAAGCATTGTACTAGATCCATGTATATTTATTTCATACTAATTAACACATCTAATTAATAGATAAACAGAACATAGAAAAAAATATTCAGCGTTCATTTCAGATGAAAAAGATCAAGATGAAAAGATTCAAAATGAAAAGATCTAAATGAAAATGATTTAAAATGAAAATGATCAAAAAATGATCCCTCTACGAGTCTTACGCACGTATTTATAGCTTTCCCTCTCATAAACCAAAACAAAACAACTCATGACATACCGGGGTCAAAATGGCGGCGCTCATTGCGTCGCGTAAAAATTAGATGCGCAGTGGTTCAATAGCATTCTCCCCACTCTATATCGCCAGCCTTAAAGCTAGCACAGCAGTATTCAAACTCTCGCTCCGTCCACGGGTTGTTATCGCTTACGGCCGGGTTCAGACAGTTTATTAATTCTTAAGCCCGCGAGATGTCTCTTCGTTGGACATATACGATCGATCGGTAAAACAATTCGCGTATATACTTACCAAGTTGTTTTGTTTTTACTTTTTCGCCATTTGCATTTGCCTACTATAGCTTGTGCAGGTTATATGTTTGTGTCCATCGTTCATTGTTTTACTTTAATCAATACTTGTTGTATGCTGTTTTTCATTGCTTTTATCATAAAGTTATATTTCACTGTTTGGCAGCTTATAAGGTACCTAAGTAATAATGGTTTTTTATTATTTACCGTCATGTCAACAACAATAAAAGCATGAAAATTCGTACGTTTCCAAAGGATGCAAATGTAAGTTATTAAATTAATAGAATTGTAAAATAACTTTTTTACTTAAAATTGTATAATATATTTTAGTTATTCAATTTATGGATGCAGCAAGCTATAAAAAAATCCGAAACTAGAATTGCAAGCACCTACTGAAGTCCGAAAGAACTATAGTGTTTGTGATATACGAGTATGTGATATACATTTTGCTGAGCAAGATAGACACAATAGTGCAAATTTGAAGAAACATAGTGTTCCATCTCTATATTGAAGGTATGATTTTATTCTATTGTGTTGCTGTATGAAATAAAATCAAATGTTGATATATAGAGGAAACATGTTACATTCAATTGTACATCATACTAGATCCATGACGTCTTGTCTGTTTATGTTGCTGGATCTATTTTTATTTCTGTCAGTGATATTTGATATAACCAAAGAAAATATGTATTAACAATACAATAACTATAACGTAATATATTTTGTAATTGAAATGCTCTAAGACTTCAGCCTTTCTCAACTAATTTATTATATAGAGTTAGATTGTTGAAAAACCATAAATGTTTCATCGATAATAAAATTTAAAATAACCAATACTTATGCTATTCTCATTAATCAGATGATTATAGAAAAGTTTGTAAAAAGCTTCGGCTGTTTACAGAAACATTTTGGCATATATTCAAAGGACGCAAATAGATAATAAACACAATGTACTTCTAAGAAGAACTGTTTTTATACAATTCATATCAAAGAAAAAATAAACACACAAATTTGACAGGCAAAATAACACAAAGGCAAAAAATACACAACACATGCCTTTTTGACAGATATGATTTATCTGCCAACACCAAATTGAACTATTAGTCTATTAAAAATATGTAATGCAGAAATTTAATATTGAAACGAAAATTATGTGTTTATTTGCCATGAATGCATATATTACGATCAATGTATACATTTTCTATCTAAACTAATGAAATAAAAGCTCTCAAAAATAATTTAACAAAATAACTTTAAGTTTCACTAATACAGTTATGACAACATGTACAGTTGTGGCCAGATAAATGTAGTACAACCTTAAAATTCATATACGTCAAAAATCTGAAATTTTGTTATTGTGAGTCGAACTTCAACTTAAGCTGCTTGTCATAACATGTCAAATCAAATGTGATCAAATGTCAGATCATACACCATAATAATTTATTTAAAAAAGCTTGTATTACATTTATTTGTCCACGACTGTACATGTCATCAATGACGTGCAATTGAATATAACTTGTTTCCTCTATAAGTAATTTCAAATATGTGATGCATGATACCGAAAAGACTTTTATAAAATTACTTATTCAATTTCATTTATTTACCTACACAAAAAACATTAACAAAGTAATGAAGGGAAAAACACTCACTGTGAATTCAACAGACTCACTGAAATTACTTGTGCGAGAACAACATATTAAACACAAGAAGTTCTTCATAAAAATTGAGAATACTTGATTATGTACATAATTTGTTATATATTATTATTAGTTATACACATGTATGTATTTGTATATCTATCATTTATTTGTAATATAGTAACTTCATCATGTTTGAAATTGTTTTTCTATAAAATTTCCTTTTTTATTATGTCTTTCTAGATCTATTTATCATTACAATTTAGGATAGGATCATAATTTATTGAATCAGTAATTTTTAAAATTTAAACAAATTAAACATTTTATTTAAAATAGGTTATAGCAAAGAAAGGGACTTACCTTTTCTGGTGAACTAATATTTGTTCTTCTAGCGAGTACGAATGGCAAACTAACTAACTTAGCGCTGTAAAAGATAAACGAATAATGCGGGCGAGATGCAAAAAACAATATACATGCAATATACATCGTCTCTCACGTTACGGCCGGCGCGACCTTTTAGTATCTAAAGATACTTTTAGTATCTATAGATACTTTTAAGAAGTATCTATAACAAAAGTATCTTTTAAATGAACCAAAAAGTATCTTAAATAAAAGTATACTTTTAGTATCTTAGATACTTTTTTTTATCTTTTTACTAAAGATACTTTCAGCTCTGTTACATCAGCATCTGAATTTAGCAGTGCTGATGAATGAATATTTTTGTGTTATTTCCTGGTAGATGTCATTTGCGTTGTTGTTCAAACCATTCTTGAAATAAAACAAATTTAATTTTTTCCTGCAATATTTACTTATTTATTTTTTTAAATTAAACTTACTGTGCAATAACAGGCCAAGTCCAACGTTTTTCAAGATTAATTATACATTCGAATATTAATACGACTTATTTTAGCCTAGAAACCAATCCATTGGCTTAAATTCAAAAGCACCCATAGTTGTTATCCATATTTATTAAACTAATCTGTGCCAAATCGTTTTTTTTATACTCCAGTAAATTTAACTATAATGTACTTGACTGGTTCTTGCACTGGACCCCTCAATTGTGTTATTAATGTTAGCCCATTCAAACAAAATGCAAACAATATTTAAGAAGGCATATAAAAACTAAACATTTGAAGAAGTTTGATTACGAATGTGATACGTGCGAATATAAATTAGTCATCAAAAGTCATTTGCAAGAGCATATAATAAGTAAACATTTGAAAACATTGAATTTTAAATGTAATTCATGAGAATATGGAACAAATAACAAAAGTAATTTCGGGCCGGTTTTTCCAACACCGATTAATATTCTTACTACTACCCACTTTGTCTGCTGTTTGATTGACAGTAGTTGTTTTAGACATACTATATATTTATGCTTAAAATACACATTATAAGCCATTTGCCTTTGTCCAAACCTTATAGCCCTTATACGTTTTCCTTTACGATTTGTTATAGGACCCAGTAAAGCGCTACCACCATACTATAAAATATTAGCGATTACAAAAAGAAAGCCAATGAAAGTGACAAAATACCTTCATAAAGGGAATATTTTACTTGCGTCTTCTAAAAAGGATGACTATTTTTTAAGAATGTTAATAATAAACTATGTAAAATACAATAAATAAATGTTTGACAAAATAAACGAACGTTTCTTTCCACATTCCTTTCTCATCTTTTGTTTGAAAATTATTTCTTTCAAGAATGCCTATGATTGTATGATTGGTGCTCTTTGACAACCCTGGGTCAAAATGGCGCACATTATCATTTGCAATCATCATATCGTCCGCGCATTTGTAAGCGCATTCTCCCCTCTCTATATCTCTGGCTCACTCTGAACATGATCAGGAGCGGTCGCCATTTTTGTGAGCGGAAAAATTCTATGCTCACTTACTGAGCGTATTGTGTACGCATGCGCCATTGATGCATTCCAAGACCAACCTAGTTCATAATTTTGAAGAAAGTTACTAGAAAAGTAAGATACAACATATTAAAGGTATAGTGCAGAAATAAATGTATTATAATACTAGTGTTCACTCAGTATTCGGGGTTGGAAAAATTAGCCCTTCCAGTAAGAACTACGTCAAACCTTAATGCAGAAAAACAATTTATTATTGTTTATTCGGTTTAATCTCTATAATTTTAACATATGGCAGCAATGAAAAGTACCAGATGACAGACGATGACATAAAGGTGAGCGGTCCTGCACAGGGATTCTGATTGCAAAACGATATCGAGCGACTCGAAGTCTCGCAGCGACTTGATGCGATTCTGAAGTGCTTTCGAGTTCGAAATTCGTTTTCGAGTCGTAGCACGGCGTATATATCGTAGTTGATATTATTTGCGCGTGTGCATGAATTTTAAAATAAAACCAAGCAAAATAGTTATTTTATTTAAATTATAATATTAATATTATTATACTACCTTTATTATTTACTTATTTCTGATTATACTTTGTAGAATTACATATGTTCAGAAGCAAATTATTGGAAAAACAACGGTAGAACTTGTAAAAACTATTAATAACAATGAATTGGTATAAATAGAAATACATTTATAAAAATTTGCAAAAGAAAATTTTCTAAACTATTCAACAATCTAGTATTATAGTTTTTATTAACAGATGTTTTTCACTATTATTATACAAATTCACTTAAAAAAAGCCTTAATACTTACAGCACCATTTAAGTTTGGCTAGAGTATAATCCTTTTTTAAAGACTCAATTTATTTATAAGAGTGTTTTGGAATAAAAGTCTGTTTTATATTGCAATATTTTATTTATGTTTATAATCACATTTCAAATGGTCTATGCTCTATTTCATTACGGTGACTACTTCATATAACACCAATTTCTTTAGTTGCACTTAAAAGTTTTTATATACAATTCTTTTAATTCATCATTTTCATTATGCTGTGTTCTCTTACTGGGAGTTCTATTTTTCGATAAAAATAAATAATCATAATTATCACATACTTCATTCTTCCTTTTCTGTGTAATGGGAGATGAACTATATGAACAAGAAGGTTGAGATATATTGCGGATATTGCTCCCTATCCTGCTCTTCCCATATTTATTACATCCAACGACAAAATATAAGATTGCCTATTTTTGCATATTTTAATACAAAAATTATTAGTTACACCACACTCTGCAACATTACACCCTTCAAAGAAAGTGTTGCCCAACAGAGCAAATATCTTCATTTTCTGCCCGGTTAGCTATTTTCCATTTTGAGGCCACCTCCTGTAGCAATTTGTGCTCGTCTAATTTCTGCAGCATTTTTCTTTAAATTGCATTTCGAATCACTTCATGTCCATAATGATAAAAAAATGTGTTACGGTTTATGTATATAGGTAGGTATTTGTAGTAGTATGATACATACACTTTATGCCATTTATCTACAGTTTTTATTCCATATCCAGCACCATTTAAATTACTGCTAACTAAGCTTGCCACTTGCAAAATCTGGATGATTATTGAAAAATGTAATAAAAACACCACAGTGAATATCTAACTTTGAAGGAAGTCCTGGAAAAATAAGCAAGTTACTATTAGAAACTAGTTATAAATTGAATAACTTACATATTTGTTTAGTATATAGGAAAGGATTTCTTTAAAATATATTTCACTTTTGTTTTACTCGCCTGAAAGATCAAGAGTGGTATGTAAGAAAAAAATAAATGAATTATAGAAACGCGTAAAACTGGTAAACATATTTTTATTACCGAATATTAAAAAAACTGATGTCTTTTATGTCCTTTGAATACACACTTTTACACTGCGGTACACAACACTTTATACTCATTGTACTCGATTAATTTAACACACTAAATCAAATAAATCTTTTGCAATTATCCACACAATTTACTTTAAAAACTATTGGTTATTTTCAAAAGCACGTACTAAGATCTGTTGACAAACAAACTATAAACAAGTCTAATTCTGTTTCTCACCGTCACTGCGACACTGCGCATTACAATGCGCAAGAAACAACTTGGTCTCAATAAATTTTGGGAGTGCAACTACTGGGAAGGTTTATACTGTGACCAAAGATTAGAGAATAAAGATACGACGCTTCGATCTACTCAAATTTTCAGTGACCTTGGACATTTAAATTGGAATGTAGAAATGTTTTGATTTTATGTGAATGTCCAACCCTAAACTGTAAAATTTCAAAATACAAAATGCAAATCGGTGTGTATCCAACAAAGACAGTCATACTCTTTAAAGTGAGAAACATATATCGTTTTAAGACGTCTAGAAATGACAGTTTTAGACGAAAGCATGTGACCATCGGCACGAAACGATAGCAATGAGAATCGCACGAACTCGGAAAAATGGCGTAAACGATACTATCGACTGAAACGATAGCAATCAGAATCCCACTGCTGTCCAGCGAACACTCAATTGTTGTGAAGTTAACGGTTCCCGATCCGCCTGCTGAATGAAAGCAAAATGCTTTCATTCAGCAGACACAATAGTTGCGCAACTGTTCAGTGATCATGTCCAGTAGATGAGCGCTCACTCTGAACATGTTCAGGAGCGGTCGCCATTTTTGTGAGCAGAAAAATTCTATGCTCACTTACTGAGCGTATTGTGTACGCATGCGCCATTGATTCATTCCAAGACCAACCTAATACATACTTCTGAAGAAAGTTACTAGAAAAGTAAGATACAGCAAATTAAAGGTATTGTGCAGTAATAAATGTATTATAATATTGGAGTTCCCTCAGTATTTTATTCGGGGTTGGAAAAACCAGCCCTTCCACTAAAAACTACGTCAAACCTTAATGCAGAAAAACAATTTATTATTATTGTTTATTCGGTTTAATCTCTATAATTTTAACATATGGCAGCAATGAAAAGTATCAAACACTCAACTGGGGTGCGTTCAGAAATATTGGATAGGATACTGGCATGGTCGGGTCAAATTTTATGACGTCATCCACTTGATAAACTTGGAGCGCTTTACAATTCCGAACGCCGTAGAGTGAGACGAGTTAGTTTGTGGCAAAGTCAAAGGTCAAAGCTAAGCATTGCAGAGTTAGAGGTTATGTATGAAAGAAATAATTCGAAAATTAAAACTAATTAGAACAATGGATCATAATCGAAAAAAATTTTTGGATCAAATTAAAATTGTCCAAAAACAAACTGATGACCATATAAAACAAACATATGACCATATGAAATGAAATGACATGAATTTATAGCCTTAAAAAACACTCAGAACCGCGCTTTAAATAGGGCAATCCAACGACCTGTCAAATAAAATTCAAGATGGCCGTTGTGGGCAAACAAACAGATTTGTATAATTAAAATTTGACTATAAGTGCTCTTACTAAACAAATATCTTATTAAATTAACTTATTAAGGTCATTATTTAGTTATCTAAGTATGATGTTGTATATCAAAGGCTAAAACTTATAATTATGTGACCAGAACGTTCTGTATTGCAGTATGTTTGAAAGAAGTGTTTCAAGAAAAAACAGCTGTAATTATTGCCTGCTTTGAAGTTTTCATTGGAAAACCAGATAATAATTTAGTTCAGCAGCAGTACTGTTCTATATATAAGCACTATAGGAATTTTAATAGCAATAACTCCTCAGGGAAGTATGTGCTACATTAATGAAACTCGGGGTGAAATACATCTGAAAAATGAATGGAAGAAGTAATTTTTGCAACAATATTAACCCAGGATATGTTCTAGGAGAAAGATCATTTTTAATAAAGGAAGCACTAGGAATTCTGCAAGAGAATTTTAGTTATTCTAGCTTTTACTAATGGAAGAACTCGTTAGCACCTTAAAAAATCTCATTCCAGTATCTGTGTTAAAAAAGTGTAATAATATGCAAAAATTAAACAGTGTAGATAAAATTGTGATTGTGTTTAATGCTCTAATTAACATATGTAAGTTATAAATGAATTTGTATTTATAATTATTTATGGCGCTATATAATCTTAATTTATTTCTTTACAACGTGGCCATTATTTTAGAATTTAAATAGGCATTTCGTTACAGACAAAACACAAAACTTTAATAATAAGTTAAATTTATTTATTAATATATTTGAAATGTATTTACATTTTTTTAAGTCCTAAACTGTTATATATTGTACACTAAATATTTATAACAAACTTTTATAATCTTACACATAATATTTCTATATGATTAAATTTATTTTCTTATTACTATTTATTAACTATTGCTTCTATAATAATTAAGTGAAACTATTTTAATAAATAAATCTTATTAAACAATCCTCTGATTATTTTGTCAGGTATTGAAAATTTAAAAGACAAATTTAAATAATTAATCCTTAATCAGTACATGAGTGGCTTTGTTTTTTCTTCGTATACTAGAAATAATAATGCACCAACATAACTACAATGTTCGGCTGTTACCGGCCATGCATGTAGAGTGAGCTGAAAGTACTGATTCACATTTCATAATAATGCACTACACATCCATTGGTTTTAAATTAACTTCTTATAAGTGTTTCACCTAATCAAAAACACGTACTTTTCCACATAAAATAAATAAGTTGTTAATAAATGTAAGCGGTGAGGCTCTTGAACACTGTCATTTGGTCCTTACTGTAAAAAATATGTAATAGAGCCAAATATAAAATAATATTCGTACTTGGCACAGGTGGAATACTATCTATTAAAGTGTCTAATTTCAAGAGCGAATGGATCCAAATTATCAAGTAATTTAATGTTCATCTGATAGCTGCCAAAAGATACATTCTCACACGAATAATTATTTTCTATGATGATTTCAACAAAATGTTACTCCAACTTCTGGATTTTCAGTTAAGAACTTCTTCAGGTAATCACTCTGCATTATCATGTTTATAAACTCAGCACACACGAAAAGTAAAACCATATTAATAGTATATTAAAATACAAGTTTCATAAGACGATTTTTGCGCACGCGTTCGCCTTGCGGCTCGTTTTCTAAAGAACAAGTGCGCAAAATGTCTTATGAAACGTGTATTTTATACTATTTTTTCTATTTCGGTTATTAAAAGTTCAAAAAAGCTTAAAATAAGAGACATGTTTTGTTCGAATATTTTGGAAATTTTGCTTTTTTGGAGTTGGTTACTCTGATTTTTAAACAAACTTTTATAACAATTGTACTATTCAACATGGTAAGTAAATGTCAATAGTAGCATCCGAAAACTTATCATCCAACTCTGCTTAACAATTTATATTACTAATTAGTAAGTAAAATGTTAGCATCTGTGCTTTTTATTCTTTGTACAATTTTATTGCACATTTTTGTTATTTTAAAGGCTTATATTTTGACATTTAAATTCGATTTGGTTCCATTTTTTTTGTTACCAACTTCAAAAAAATAAAATTAGCGTGCGATAAAGTAATACTTTATGCAACCAAAACGAGTGTCGTAAAGTGAACTTTATAGCACCGGAATAGAAAAAACTAATAATGGTGGCATACTAAACTAAGGTCCATTCATTGTTTGCCCACAGGCGCCATATTAGATCACGTGATTTGGATTCCCTAATACCCCGACCCGAATGACCATGAATCGCCCGCTATTAACCATCCCAAATCACAAATAGGTGGGTGATAGAAGGAACACTCCGAGTGTCGCACCAATCATTTCTGGACGGCAATGACGTCATAATTTTGGGACATCTTTTTATTTCTGAACGGCAAGTGTGAAATTGGAGCGAGAATTGGAGTGACACTTGGATAACATTCTTTCCTTTTCTGAACGCACCCCTGTTGTGAAGTGAACGGTTGGAGCGGGATCGGTTTCCGATTCGCCTGCTGAATGAAAGAATGCTTTCATTCAGCAGGCGGATCGGGAACTGATCCCGCTCCAACCGTTCACTTCACAACAGTTGAGTGTTCGCTGGACAGGACCGCTCACCTTTATGTCATCGACTGTCATCTAATACTTTTCATTGCTGCCATATGTTAAAATTATAGAGATTAAACCGAATAAACAATAATAATAAATTGTTTTTCTGCATTAAGGTTTGACGTAGTTTTTAGTGGAAGAGCTGGTTTTTCCAACCCCGAATAAAATACTGAGTGAACTCCAATATTATAATACATTTATTACTGCACAATACCTTTAATTTGCTGTATCGCACTTTTCTAGTAACTTTCTTCAGAAGTATGTATTAGGTTGGTCTTGGAATTAATCAATGGCGCATGCGTACAGAATACGCTCACCAAGTGAGCATAGAATTTTTCCGCTCACAAAAATGGCGACCGCTCCTGAACATGTTCAGAGTGAGCGCTCGTCTAGTGGACATGATCACTGAACAGTTGCGTAACTGTTGTGTCTGCTGAATGAAAGCAATGTGTTGGTGACAATTTCTTACCAACCCATACCAACCTATCTTGACCAACTGTTAGTTGTGACATGTGTTTTGGTACAACGCTGGATCTATCGAACTACAAATGAACTTAGATGGGGCAAACGGTCCTTATCGTCATGGAATTCATATAAATTAAACATATACATTTTTAAAGTGGAAATAAAAAATCGTCATATTTGTATTTACCGCCTTACCGTCAGAAATTTCACATTTCACACGCATGTGTGCTGGGTTCAAGACCACGGGATGGCCACGTAAATGAGACGTTTAGGATAATCAGTTTAGCAGGAAATATGCTTTCATTCAGCAGACACAACAGTTACGCAACTGTTCAGTGATCATGTCCACTAGACGAGCGCTCACTCTGAACATGTTCAGGACAGAGAAATAGAGTAGGGGAGAACGCGCTTCGACGAGTGCGCATCCAGTTTTAAGCAAACGCTATAGTGGTCGCCATTTTGCAGGAAGGCATTTCTTTTCACACGTAAGTTTGTTTACATTTTTCTAAGTCAATGAACTTTACATGCGAATTGTTGAGCTAGGTATAAATATAACCTTCAAAATGGCGGAATTCAATTTAACTTAGTTGGCGCATCTTTAAGCGCGTTCTCCCCTACTCTATTTCTCTGGTTCAGGAGCGGTCGCCATTTTTGTGAGCGGAAAAATTCTATGCTCACTTGGTGAGCGTATTCTGTACGCATGCGCCATTGATTAATTCCAAGACCAACCTAATACATACTTCTGAAGAAAGTTACTAGAAAAGTGCTATACAGCAAATTAAAGGTATTGTGCAGTAATAAATGTATTATAATATTGGAGTTCACTCAGTATTTTATTCGGGGTTGGAAAAACCAGCCCTTCCACTAAAAACTACGTCAAACCTTAATGCAGAAAAACAATTTATTATTATTGTTTATTCGGTTTAATCTCTATAATTTTAACATATGGCAGCAATGAAAAGTATTAGATGACAGTCGATGACATAAAGGTGAGCGGTCCTGTCCAGCGAACACTCAACTGTTGTGAAGTGAACGGTTGGAGCGGGATCAGTTCCCGATCCGCCTGCTGAATGAAAGCAATTGACTAAAGCCGCTAGATGTCTAAATTTTAAATTTTGTGGAAATTTATCGATAAAGTAGCTACCATACTTATCCATTTTACTGATACTTTATCTTTGTTCGTTTACATTCATTTATCCTTTTTATGATTTTTATCTGTATTTTATCTTTTTGTGTTTGGTTTTTATTTATACCTATATTTTCTCGGTAGAATTACGTTTATTATTGTATATATAAGTGTCTAAATTTTAAATTTTGTGGAAATTTATCGATAAAGTAGCTACCATACTTATCCATTTTACTGATACTTTATCTTTGTTCGTTTACATTCATTTATCCTTTTTATGATTTTTATCTGTATTTTATCTTTTTGTTTTTGGTTTTTATTTATACCTATATTTTCTCGGTAGAATTACGTTTATTATTGTATATATATAAGTGTTTAATGTTTTGGTAGTTTATTTGGTTTCTTATAAATAAGTTATTTTAAAATATCACATCAGAATGGTTTTTTATTGTTGTGTACCTCAATGTCACAATACCAACAAGAATTGTAAAATGCATATATTTCCAAGGAATCCAAGTGTAAGTAATACATTTTTCGGAATGAATTCAGAACACTCATCTACTTTGTTTGTTTAGTTGTTCAAAACTTGGATACATAAAGTAAATAACCCAAAACTCATAACCAAAGAAATGGACGTCATAAGGAAAAACTTCAGAGTTTGCGATAGCCATTTTTCGCCGGAAAGCAGATTGTTCGGTCGGTCTGGAGCTAATTTAAAAGCTGATAGTATACCTACATTATATCTACCACTACATTTAGCTGAAGGTATTTTTTACATCAAAATATAACACGGTCATAAAATTACCAAAGTCAAGGATAGTAAATTGAATTTTCAAATATTTCAGATGTGATATCAACAACATGTGAAGCTGGTTCGCATGTTTCATTGGATCTAACAAGGCCAGGACAATTCAAAGGCATGTAGTAAAATAAGTCACATTTATTATGAATAATCAATAATGTATTCTTATTATCTTTAACCTAAATTGTATTAAATTTTAATAGATTTAGCAGATATACCTCGGGACAGTGTTAAAGCTATAGATATTGCAAGTACTTCATCTGTTAAACCATCAATTGTCATAGGTATTTTCTGTTCGTCATAATTGTTAACTGAATTACATTTTTGAAAAATTTTAGAATTACAGTCATCCAGTTCTACTGATACTGATGCATTATCGCAACCTCCAGCAAATATACCAAAAAGCTCAGTAAAAAGTAAAAAAGGCCAAAAAGGTATTCCTTATCATTGTATTATTTAGATGTAATTTATCGAAAAATATATATTAATTTCAGAAGTCAGACAAAGAAGCAAAATCCTTAGCCATGTAGGAGTTAAACAAGCTGCTCAATTAACACCAAAAGCACGAAAATTATATAATATTGCTGTTGACCTTAAGAAAAGTGTAAGATGGTTATTTACAACACAGGCTGGTTACAAAGAGCGTCTGAAAAAAGCTGAATCTTTCGCTTTATCATCTGACTATTTGCGATTACAGTTAAATTCTATTGCATTTCAATTTATTAGTTCGCAAATTAAATGGCAGGAGATAGCGCCAAAACTTAGACGATTTAGCTTGGATGATAAGTTACTAGCTCTGGCATTAATGAAGCAATGTCCCAAAGGATACAATTTCCTCAGCAGAATTTTTGCTTTACCAGCAAAAAGGTCCCTTAGACGAGTTCTTAGTCAAATACCTTTACATACAGGAATTAATAAAACTATTATGCATAGTTTAAAGTCGTATGTTCAAGAAATGAAGTTATTAGACACATATTGCATCATTTTATTTGATGAAATTGCTTTAGATGCTTCATTATTATATAACCTGAAAAGTAAGTTAATAGATGGCTTTCAAGATAATGGCCAGAGTAATAGATCGCTAGCTTTAGCTGATAAAGCCATGGTTTTTATGGCTAGGGGTATCCATAAGAAGTGGAAACAACCACTGGCATACTACCTAAATTATGGTGGTATGAAAGCGGACATAATAGTGAAATGTCTTAAAGATGTTGTGTGTGAAGCTAAATCCATTGGATTGACTGTGGTTGGAACAATATGTGATCAAGCAAGTCCAAATGTAAGGGCTATTCAGACGTTGTATCAAGAAACAAACAGAGAATGTCAACTCAAGGGAATAGAAAATCGATATTTTGGGTTTCTAATAGATAATACAGAAATAGTGCCAATATATGATCCACCACATCTTCTCAAAGGGATTCGCAACAATTTATTTGATAACAAATGTATTTTTAAATGGAGGAATAATAAAACAGAAACAGCGTCTTGGCAAGATATAAGACTTTTATATGAGTTAGAGGAAGCAGACCAGGATTTTAAAATGTGCAATAAACTTACAGATGTGCATGTGAATAATACCAAAAAAATGAAAGTGAGTATAGCTGCTCAAGTCTTAAGTCAACGTGTGGCAGCATTAATGCGTGGCTTGGCTAGATTAGGTAATAATTGTTTCAATAAAACAATATTAGAGACTTTGCAGTTATCTATTATCTCAAAATATTGTTATTTGTTCCAGGTCCTGACCATATGCCATCAAGTGGATTGGAAACATCAGAATTTTTGTTTTTTATGGACAAGGTTTTTGATAGTGTGAATAGTGCTACTGTGTCTTTTGAACATGGGAAAACATTGAAATGTGCAGTTTCATCAACATCAAATCACAATGCATTCTGGGTCGAAGCCATCAAAGTATTTAAGAGTATGGAATTTTTCAATAAAAAGCAGAGGACATTTGTCCCTCCGTCTGTGAAGAATTGGATACATACATTAGAAGCATTTAGATACTTATGGCAAAAACTACATGTTCAAGGTTTCAAGTTTCTCTGTACAAGACACCTTAATCAGGATCCACTTGAAAACTTTTTCGGACAGATTAGAAGCCATGGCGTCAGGAACATCCATCCAACTTGTCAATCATTTATACATTCTTTTAAATCTATTTTAATTTCCAATGTTTCACTATGGAACTCGTCCTCATCTAATTGTGAGAATGACAACACATCTATGTTAAGTAATTTAACAGAACTTTTACAAGATGCAGAGGTAGTAGATGATAGCATACCATTAGAAGATATAAATATTTTTATTGATATACCTGCCGATTTAAATTATACCTTTACATATACTGGTACTTTAACCTATATAGCAGGATATATTGCAAAAAAGCTAATTAAATATGCTAAAGAATGTAACACTTGTAAACGTGATTTAATTGGAGAATTGGCAACTCTCACACAGGCACAGAGGTTTGTAATAGAAAGTAGAGCTTATCGAGCAAATGATTTAACCAGACCAACAACTAACTTCACCAAAATATTTTGTCAATGTATATATATATTACAACAGTGTTTTTCTAAAATATGTCATAAATCTAATGTGTGCACAATTATAGAAAATATTTTAAAATTAAATATAGATCTTACATTATTTAAGTGTGAATTACATGATGTGCATAACAAATTTATTAGTCAAATTACTACCTTTTACATTTATAATTACACGAAAACTATTAATAAAATACTAAAAGGTAAAATAGTTCCTAGTCATAGTAGCGATGAATTAAAATTGTTTGTCAAAAATTATGTTATCAAGCACAAAAAATTCGCTGAGAAATATAAAAAATGAGGTATTGCATGTATTGTTTTAATAAGGTACATATGTTATTAAATTAATGCTTCATATTACATAATAAAATTATGGGCAGTAGATCCTATCTCTTATTTCAATTTATTTCCTAATTGTACTGCAAGCACTAAGAAGTTTATAATTTTATTTTTAACGTTAACATTATTAATTAAAACGCATGTTTTATTTAATAATATTAATGTTATCAATAAGATTATGAACTTAAGGGGGCGTTTGAATCATAGAAAACATAAGTACTTTCGTTACTGTCAAAAAATAACAACATTTTACTCCTAAAGATGTCGCGCGCTCTATCAAAACTCATCATCTCAAATATACAAATAATTGAATTGGCAGAATTTGTTTGAAATAACAAATATGTATACGATCACTATTAAATCATTTTAAATAACTTAGATATTTATGATTATCTGTAATTTCCTTAGATAACCAGTTACACTACAGTATTTTCGGATCTCGCGCCTTCTCTTAGGGAATCCTACAAGGTACAAAATACAAATATGGCCGTTCTTTAACAATTATTTAAAATATGCAAATAAACCAAACTAATACATCAGTGCCGAAATTTCTGTTATATTTCTCTTCTACGAAACACGCGTCATAGGGTTAAGGGGTTCTTTTGATAAAATTGAAATAAAAATTTTATAAAAAGAATTTATGTAAATTAAACCCCTATACCATACGTAGGAGGATATTATGACTTATTACACACAATAAAATAAACAATTAATGATTTTATAACCGACATTTGCATAATTATAAAATTATGTTGTATTCTATGATTCAAACGCCCCCTTAAATAATAATTTAATTTTTCCTAAAATATTTTTAATACGCTTGGTACATGACTAAAGACGTTAGATGGCGGCACAAACATTGCCATTGATAATACTATTGTCGTGTCCAAACTACTATGCTTTAGACCCGTCTATTTTGGAGCTCTTAGGTTGTTGTGGTCATTTAGATGTTTTACTGTTTTCTGGTAAACCTCTGGTCTAGTATCTACAGTATAGTTGGTTTTAGCTTGGTGTTTTGTATTATAATACATCTCTGTGTGGCCAAATATTTTACCATTGCCAATTTATACGACAGTTGTATACTTGCGGGTTTACTCACAATTTACAAATTAATAAACATTAGTAATGGGTGATCCTATTGACCATAGGAATATGCATGACGCAATGTTTTCGGCAAATACATTTAGTGTAAAGAGAGAACAATGCCTAGAAGACAGTTTTGTAGTGGGTAAAGTGTATATCTCTGAAACTACCATTACTACAGACAATGCTGAATTTCGAGGTCCCATTCTGCATCGCAAAATGAAGCAGCAGGAAGAGTCCACAAGTTCGGACAATATTAAAACAGAATTAGTATCATTTGAAGTGGCTCAAGTACAGAATGACATCGTTAAAATAGGAAGAGGGATCAATGCTGACGATATTAAAATTGAATTCGATAATGGACTACTATGTAAGTAAAAGCATATTAGTTGCTGTTCATCCTCATTTTTGTTGTGATTTGTTGTAGTCACAATCTAAATAACAACAGGCTAAGTTCAGTTGGCTTAATATAAGTATGTAAATATATAAAAGAAGTCTGTAATTGATTTAGACGTTGCGATTTAGAACGTTTCATGTTATTAAATTAGTATCTTGGAAACATTTTCCTTGATTAATCTTACCATCAGAGTTGTCCCTAAATATTTAATTGACAAAATAATCATTTTATAATCAGTGTTTACGTGCAACTATAACATTGCCAATATGATGAGATTTCATGATTAATTTGTAATTTTGAATTCATATTCTGTTACTTTATTTCAATAAGTTTGAAAATCATTACAGACACATTATATTTGCATCTAAATCTTTGGCAATATTGCTGATGTTACAACACCAATTAGTCAAATGAATGTTATGTAAACTCTTGTTGCTTCTGACATTACTGTTGGTACTGTTTCTGGACCAGAAAACAATAACAGCTGTCTATGTTCAGTAAGAATAGATTAAAATGTTTATCATGATCTTATCTACAAACATTATTTTTTTAATAAAGTTTGGTTTAATATATGTATTTAAATATATATTTGCAACTGCACTAGTTAATGGCATGTTATGTAAACTCTTGTTGCTTCTGATGTTACTGTTAGTATTGTTTCAGGGCCAGGAAGCTTCTAATGGAAGCAACTTCGTTAGAAGTTTCTGATTGTGTTGTTTAAGTAGTTATGAACAGCCAAAGTTAAAGTGCATTTAATATTTTTTCTGTTTATTGAATAACGGTGTCTCATGCCATTACAAATACCAAGAAATAATAGTTTTAGTTCCAAACTGTTATATGTTTTAAGTACTAATGTTTACGATATGTCAACTGTGAATAAAATCTTTACTTTTTCTTGACATCTATATTTAGTATATTACGTTACTATTTTGATAACTGATTGTTTTATATATATGATATGATTTTTAATCTGTGTATATTTGGCCGACAGACTGTGAAAATTGTGAAGCATACTATGAAGACTATTGTATCGAATGTGGAATGCTTGTGAATATTTTAAACAACAATACCTTGAATAGCGCAGATAATGAGGCAAGAGAAGATATACCAAATGATATTTTACAAATTCAAGATTGTTTTGGAAAAACTGGAATATATGCTATCAGAATTATTCCTGCAGCTGTAAAATTTGGCCCTTTGACTGGACTTGGCACAACAGAATGTCCCTGGGAAATGGAAGGAGAAACATTTGTTTTGGACAAAAATAAATCGGAACATATGAATTGGATGAAGTACGTTAATCCTACCAGAAATACTTCCGAACGAAACCTGCATGTCATTCAATCTGACAATAATATATATTATCAGAGCACTCGTCAAATCCACGCTGGTGAAGAATTATTGGTGTATTTTGGTGAGGAATATGGAAACAACCTGAATAAAATTGTCAGACTGGATTTTGACACCACTACGAAGCAACCCACTAAGGACATATTTGCCTGCACATTTTGCTGTCTTGGATTCAGCTCGAAATCACATTTGGCCAAACATAAAACCGTTTGCGTTAACCATGCAGCTGGAAGGTTTTTAATTGAAGGTATTGTAAAATCTCATTTTGATGTTTGTGGATTTGACTATATTGATTATTGTATTGTAAAAGGCATTATCTTTAATAATTTTATAAACCATTCATTTATTCTGATGATATTTGTCCAGATGAATAGAGTTTCATTAAATTGATAAATATTCCAAGAAAATAATTGTTTAGGGTTGATAATGAGTTATTCAATGCTCTAAAAATGTATTTAGACGTTTTGGCACCTGTCACTTTACAATTGTGATTCCATGTATGCATGGTCTTAAGTCATAGATTAATGATTGACAGTCCTTCACAAAACTGGAAGGTAAATACTCATTATAACTGTTTGTAATAATAGGAAAGTTGCACTATGAACTCCAAAAATCAAAGTGCTTTTATTTAAGAACATCCACAAACAAGATATCCCTAAATTAATTATTTTCAACTGAGGAAAGTACTGAAAATAATATCACATAGACAGATAGTTTGACTTCGTCATGGCAAAATAGGAAAAAATATATAAGTTAATACATTCTTTTTCTTTTCCATGGATTTTGTATATTTTAACTTCCAGTGTTATTGACCTTTCCTACGAGGAAAGAATAGAACAGGAGAGATAATAAACTGGTGGGGGAATGGGTATTATTTAGACGGAAATTATCACTTTAAGGCAGGTCAGTTATGGCAATATTGACCAATCATAATTTATAAAATGAGTACATATTTTGAGTAACTTGTCACATATCCGGTATGTTTGATTATGAATTCAGTGGCGTAATATACATATTCTAGGCATGTTTTCTTTAATACAGTTAGAATAAATGTTACTATATTAAATAGAATAAAAGGATTGAAAAAATAATGCACTCACGAAATTTCTTTAATTATTATTGGACTAAGAACATATTTTGAATGATTATCGAGAACATACGAAGTGTACATATACTCTACACAAAATATTTATGCACGCTTATGCATTGCGGCGGCCATATTGAGTTACCACTTTGGACAAATATTATTATTAAGGAGACTCTCCTGTTCTATTCTTTCCTCGTAGGTCCTTTCTATATATTATGGCATGTAAATGTGTTTGTCATTGCGGGTACAAATGTGTTCCGCAATGACAAACATTTACATATTGTATACAGGGTATACCACGACGAGATTTCATTAGAACAATATAGAAAACTAATAAGAGTTGAGTTTTGAAATTTCGCAAATATTAGTTTCGCCTTAAGCTCTTTCGATTTAAAATAGTTTTGACTTTTTGCTTCTTCCGGTTACACCGGAAATGGATATCAACTTCCTTATTTTAAATGGAATACCCCATTTTTTATGATTGAATCGTATTTCCAACTTAATTTTAAGGGTAGTTTGTCTGATAAACTTTGCCTCTAAAGTTAGCCATTTTTGAAGTATTTCAATTTTTGTAAAAAAATTGACAGCAGCAGACTATTACTCATAACAACATTCCCAATAATTGAATGCATGCACATATTTAAAATTTTAGGTAATCATTTCGGAAAGTATACTGCTTCGAATGCGGTATTATAAACTTTTCAAAATAATACAGGGTGATCAGAAAACTATGTTAAACATTTCATCCAGAAAATATCAATATCTTGTAATTTTTAAATAGCAACCTACATTTTTTTTAACTTCATTGGATTGCACGTTCAAAATTAGGGTCAGTATGTATTTACTTCCCTATACCTAAACGTCTTAGTTTCAGAGTTATTTTGGAAAATGTATCAATTCCTATAAAGTTTTATTTTGTATAATCAATTAGGCTATGGAAATTCATGTGAATAAATAAAAACAAGTTGCAATCATATTACCTGTCATCAGTAAGGTATTTACTAGTGCTATTTAGCGTTTTAGTTGTCTTCCGTTTCTGAATACTTGAATAATAATAATGTCGCTATCTGGATTTAATAACGAAGATTTTTTAAATCTAATAACATATGGCGAATGTAATAGAGTAATCGAGAGGACATGTCGTGTTTATGCAGAGAAATATCCAAATTGGTCAAGACCTACAAAGAGTATCTTACGCATTCTTTTAAAAAAATGCATTTCCTTGGGATCATTCTTGCCCAAAACAACCCAAGGAGAACCTGTTATTGATAGTGAAAATGTGGAAGTAACAGCACTTGCTTACTTTACAGCACATCCTAGTAATTCTCTAATGGATGCAGAAGCTGAAGTAGGTACATCCAGAATGAGCAAACATCGAATTTTGAAAAAGAACAAGTGGCATGCTTACAAATTTCAACCTGTTCAACATATTAATGAAGCTGATTTTGTAACAAGAGCGCAGTATTGTGAGTGGTCTTTAATGAAATCACAAGAAGACGACGATTTCACAAAAAATCTTATATGGACAGATGAAGCAAAGTTTTGTAGAAATGGAATATCTAATCGACACAATAGTCATTTTGGTCCGAAGATAATCCTCGAGTTGTTAGGCAACGACGTTTCCAAGAGTCTTGGAGTTTTAATGTATTTTGTGCTATTAAACATGGCAAAATATTTGCTTTGCATTTTTATCAAGAAAATTTAAATAGTGAGCGGTTTATAGACATCTTAAGAAACGTCATAAATTTAAATTTAAATACACTGCCCGCAGAAGAAGCTCGTAGTGTATGGTTTCAAATGGATGGTGCACCAGCACATAGTACCAGAGCTGTTGGAGAAGTATTAGACAACAGATTTTATGATAGGTTGATCGGAAATAAAGGGGATCTTATAGGTTTCCACCGCGATCACGCGATTTAACGCCCCTAAATTATTTTATTTGGGGCTATGTTAAAGATAAAGTATACAGTATACCTCCTACCACCAAAGAAGATATGATGGCCAGAGTGCGAGGCGCGTTCAATAATCTAGACGGTACCATGATTCAGCGTGCCACGCGTACGAATATTTTAAAAAGAGTAAGAAAGTGTTTAGAAAGAGGTGGTGATGTGTTTGAAAACTTTATTTATGATTATTAGAAACTATTATTAAGACTACTTCTTCTCGATATTATGTAGTTTTCATTTAAATGTTTTAGGACATTATTAAATGATGCCTTGTTTTGTTTTTATTTATTTACAGGCAACTGATTATACAAAATAAAACTTTAAAGGAATTGATACATTTTCCAAAATAACTCTGAAACTAACACATTTAGTTATAGGGAAGTAAATACATACTGCCCCTAATTTTGAACGTGCAATCCAATGAAGTTGAAAAAAATGTAGGTTGCTATTTAAAAATAACAAGATATTGATATTTTCTGGATGAAATGTTTAACGTGGTTTTCTGATCACCCTGTATTATTTTGAAAAGTTTGTAATACCGCATTTGAAGCAGTATACTTTCCAAAATGATTACCTAAAATTTTAAATATGTGCATGCATTCAATTATTGGGAATGTTGTTATGAGTAATAGTCTGCAGCTGTCAATTTTTTTACAAAAATTGAAATACTTCAAAAATGACTAACTTTAGAGACAAAGCTTATTAGACAAACTATCCTTAAAATTAAGTTGGAAATACGAATCAATCATAAAAAATGGGGTATTCCATTTAAAATAAGGAAGTTGATATCCATTTCCGGTGTAACCGGAAGAAGCAAAAATTCAAAACTATTTTAAATCGAAAGAGCTTAAGGCGAAATTAATATATGCGAAATTTCAAAACTCAACTCTTATTAGTTTTCTATATTGTTCTAATGAAATCTCGTCGTGGTATACCCTGTATAGAAAGAACAATAATAGTGCAACAAACAGAATGTATCATCTCAATAACTATTATAGGTACATTATTATAATTTATGACATTAAAAAACAAATAATTTTTCCCAAACACCTCATGAAAACCATTTCAGTACATATTTTAAAGTGAAAAAGTGATATTTGCTATGTTTTATATATATATCGAAATTAATTTGCAGATATATATTTGTGAAAAATTGAGATTTTTAAAATTCGTTAAATAAAGGCTATGAATAAAAAATTTGTTGAAACATTCATTTAGATGCTTTTATTTTTTTGTCTTGTTTTATTTTGTTTATCAATAAAAAGCCGCTAAACCAAGATCAGTATTCATCTGAATCACATATTAATTAACAGTTTTACATAGTTATAATGAACGCATGTAAGTCTCATATTATTAAAAGTTGTAATATTCAATAGGGAAACTGTTGATTTACATTCACGCGTTATGGCGATTCTACTTTTACTTTCTTATACGTAGTATAAGGAAGTATTGTGATGATGAAAATTTTCGACCTCGAAATTTTTGCAGATGTCCACGTTTTGAAGTCCCCTGATACCAAAAAAGTGGTTTTTAAAAAATGTCTGTGTGTCTGTCTGTGTCTGTGTGTGTGTGACCACGATAGCGGTCAAACTGCTACAGATATCAATTCCAAATTTTGTATTTACGAATATAATCTCCCTCTTGAGAACTGATTAGATTTTGAGCAAAATCAGCAGACCGGAAGTAGTAGTTTACTTCAGTGAAAAAATCGAATTTTGCAAATATTTCGTGAATTACTAAGTTTAAACAAATTTATAAAGAATTCATATGTACTTAAAATTGAAATTGTGAACAATTTTATTAAAAAGGTTTTTCGAAATTCCTACCGGAAGTAGGCCTTTTCCCCTTATCGAAAATCAGTTTCTTGCAAATATTTTGCAAGTCATGCTTTTTAGACAGGTACGCTACGAATATAAAAGTATTTAGAACTTAATTTCCAATATCTTTTGTATAAAAAAAATTTCAAAATTCAGACCGGAAGTATTACTTTTACTCTTACCGAATAACGATTTTTTGCAAATATGTCGTAAATTATGCATTCTATGTACCGGGTGTCCCAACAAGGGTAACGAGGTACGGTATTGGGGAAACGGATGTACCTAGAAATTTGAAACAAAAATTTGAATTTCTGTTTGATTAAAAATATATTGTACTATTGTGATGGGTGAAAATAAATTAAAAAGAGAGTATTCTTGTCTTGCAAACAAATTGAATGTGTTAATTTTCATCCGACTTTAAGATGTGCATTAAAGCGAGGTGAAAATGAACACATTTAATTTGTTCGCATCCGAAAACGATAATTTACATGGTTGAAAATATGGATAGGTATATGGAAGTAATACGTGACTAAGCCCGCAAGAGGGCAGTTCCGCAAGTACTCAATTTATATACAGTGTGTTTCCCATCTATAGTATTCTTTTATCTATGGCTCCGTCCTATCTATACTAAACTCTTCAGCACGCATATCAAAATCAGATCCGCAATATATGGCGCGACCCCCACCCCCCAAGTGTGTCCCTGCAATAAACACTTATTAAATTATACCCCTCAACTTTACCCAATTGAATAATATCCACTGTTAACCAGTGTTCTATAAAACAGAGGAAACTAAGCCTATTTTGCGTCAAAAACTCCAATAAAAGATCAGTCTTGTTCCTTATACTACGTATATTGTAGCATATAAAGCTTATAATATTAATATCACCATTATTTACGAAAAAACCTATTTTGTTCAAATCTCTTATTTGAGTTATTTGGACTAACATTCAGTGGGTCATGCCCTTCGTCGTTCCCCAAAACGGGCCCTAAAACAGCACTTAATCGTTTAAGAAATTTACGTTTACCTCTACTCGAAAGATGAAACCCGACGCCACTCAAATCAGCTGACGATATAATATTATTAATTTCCACATATATTACATTTCCTATGCTATTATAAACTATGCTATCTAATACACAATTAAATCTATATATTTCTTCATTTAAGGATAAATTAGCATTCAAATATGGAACAGAAACTATATAACAATTAGTGTGTTTTAATGATGTTAATTTATCCATCAAATTATCCGCATTTAATTTATTATTATATAAAATGTTGGCAGTTCCTGCAACCAATACTACAGCGTCGCTTTTAGTGAACTCACTTGTAAGACGTAATATATCCTCGATAATAACATCAATAGTTGCATTTGCTTTTACTTTGAAAGTATTGTGATGATGAAAATTTTCGACATCGAGATTTTTGCAGATGTCCACGTTTTGAAGTCCGCTGATACCGAAAAAGTGGTTTTTAAAAAATGTCTCTCTCTCTCTCTCTCTCTCTCTCTGTGTGTGTGTGTCTGTGTGTGACCACGATAGCGGTCAAACCGCTGTAGATATCAATTCCAAATTTTGTATTTACGTGTATAATCTTCCTCTTGAGATCTGATTAGTTTTTCAGTAAAATCGGTAGACCGGAAGTAGCAGTTTATTTCAGCGAAAAAATCGAATTTTGACAATATTTCGTCAACTACTAAGTTTAAACAAATTTATAAAGAATTCATATATACTTAGAATTAAAATTGAGAATAATTTTATTTAAAAAGTTTTTCGAAATTCCTACCGGAAGTAGGTCTTTTCCTCTTATCGAAAATCAGTTTTTTGCGAATATTTCGCAAGTCATGCTTTTAGACAAGTACGTTACGAGTACAAAAGTATTTAAAACATAATTTTCAATATCTTTTGCATAAAGAAAATTTCAAAATTCAGACCGGAAGTACCACTTTTACTCTTATCGAATAGCGATTTTTTGCAAATATGTCGTAAGTTATGCATTCTATATATATTTATCAAGAGTACAAAAGTATGTAAAACTGGATTTGAAATAGTTTTTGTATATATAAAATTTCAAAATTCGGACCGGAAGTAGCACTTTTACTCTTAGCGAGGAGCACTTTTTTGATAATATCTTGCAAAGTATGCATTCTATAGAGATTTATTAAGAGAATAGAAGTACTTAGAATAGGAATTTTAAGAAATTTGTAAAAAAAATTCTTAAAATTCTATAATTTGAAACGCTTTCCGTATAAAAAAGTCGTGTGGTGGCCACACCTCATTTTTACTATAGATGAGACTTCGTAATATGATGGTAAATATTTTCTCAGCATTATTCCTGCTCCTTTACACATACCATCACCTAAAATAAGTATTTTCCTGCTCCGAATTGCGTTCTGTGTATAAAAAAGAATATTTAATAGCTTTATTTATAATATTTAATTTGTAACGGGCTTTCATGTAATAGCCTTTTACTATGGGAATGTATATATCCTGAAATATTAATTAATTAGCTTAATTTTATTGTTTTGAAATTATTCCGGCCGATAGAAATTTGTAATGGTATTGAATCGTCGTCTTTAGTTCATACTTTGGCCGTGTCGGTTGCTAAAACGATTCGACTATAGTAGTAGATACGTGTATTGAACTAAACAATTTAATTTCTGTTAGTACGTTCATTAATTCTTAATTAAAAACTATATAAGTCGACAATACTCTGCACATGTTTCAGGCAATGGAATCCACTATAACGAAATATACAAAAGACAGAACACTGAAGGACATCGACATCAACATAACAATTATAATGAGCCACGGAGGAGATGGGCAGTATAATACCTACATACGAACATCAGATAATGAAAAAATTACCGTGGATTGGATTGTAAACAAATTTAACAACGATACCTGCCGGTATTTGGCCGGAAAACCTAAAATTTTCATATTCCAATGTTGCCGGTGAGTATTAGACATAAATCATGAATTGGTTAGGCTTAATGATTTATTCTATTTATTTATATTTTTACTTTCTGACTCTTTTGATTCGTAGATTTTCAAATGTAATACATCGGAATTTATTAATAACTAGCTGTTCGTAGCCCGGCGTTTTCGGCATCATTCTATAGATAAATTAAAACTTGCTTTGTGTTTTCACATAAACTGAAACTCACCAAATTTCTGTGCGAAATACCACGTCTGAATCGCTTAAAAAATTAACAACAAATAGATTAAATAAATAAACGTCCGAAATGAACGATCGGAAAACTGACGGCCACAATTTTTTCTCTCAGAATCACTTACTCACTCAACAGTCTACAGGTTCGCTATTGTATAGAACAATGAAATAAAAAAAAAATACATTCATACACACAGCCGGTGATCTGTATAGCGAAGTCGACAGTGTGTGTGTATGACGCGCTGACTGTGTGTCTTTCGTTTCCTATAGAAATGGATGTAATTTCATGCAGTGTTAATTTTTTAATACTTTGCTATACATTTTGGAAAAAAATATGATCACAACCTTCCACACAACATAAGGAACACACACGCAAAATTTTATCAAAATCAAAAATTATGTATTATGCGAGTTTAGAAACAGTATCTAGTATGTCGAAACCTATCCTAAAGTACACAATCACAGAATAATAGAAATACTTGTAGTTTTCTATAGTGTAATGGCAATGATTAATGTACGACAAACGTAAATACTCCAAGTATAGCTACACGAATAAGGTGGAGGCCTTGGAAATTGTTACAGAAGAGAAGAACGACGTTTATCGCTCAATTTTTGTTTAACACTTGTCAGAGCAACTATTAAAATTATTAAAAAATTTGAACGAAGGAGAATTGAGCTAGTTATATATACTACAGTGACTTGATATATAACAGTGGCGACACACAACATTTGGCGGCCATCTTGTGTCGAAAATTACGTAGAGGCAAATGTGAATTTGGGATAAAATGTTAATTTTAACATATATTCAGCTTATTATTAGTACATGAAATACCTATGAGTAGAGTAAGACCGCCGGTCCTATCTCCACCGCCGGGCGGTGGAGGTCAAGGGTCAAAGGTCACCGGAGGCGGAGGTCAAAGGTCACCGGAGACGGAGGTCAAAGGTCACCGGAGGCGGAGGTCAAAGGTCGCCGGAGGCGGATGTGAAAGGTCAAAGGTCACCAGCGGTGGAGGTCAAAGGTCGCCGGAGGCGGGGGTCTAAGGTCGCCGGAGGCGAAGGTCAAAGGTCACCAGCGGTGGAGGTCAAAGGTCGCCGGAGGCGGAGGTCAAAGGTCGCCGGAGGCGGAGGTCAAAGGTCACCAGCGGTGGAGGTCAAAGGTTAACCCAACTAAGGTGGCGCCCTCTAACGATCACTAACCCAACTAAATGGCGCCCTCTAACGGTTGCTAACCCAACTAATGTGAAGCCCTCTAACGGTCACTAACCCAACTAAAGTAGCGCCCTCTGACGGTCACTAACCAAACTAAAAATGGCGCTCTCATGATTACCAACCCAACTAAAGTAGTGCCCTCTGACGGTCATTTGCCAAACTAAAAATTGCATCTGTCATCATTACCAACCAAACTAAAATGGCGCCCTCTGACATTCACTTGCCAAACTAATGTAAAGCTCTCATGATTACCAACCCAACTAAAATGACGCCCTCTGACGGTCATTTGCCAAACTAAAAATTGCATCTCTCATCATTACCAACCCAACTAAAATGGCGCCCTCTGACGGTCACCAAGCAAAGTTAATATTAAATATATAAGAGAAGAATTTCGAATATAATATCAGCAGTATCAATTGTAAAGCGGTGTAACACATTTTATATAGATAGTGATAATCAAGTACCTATAATGACAGTGAAACCATACAACGTGGAGAAGTATGAATACTTTTTAGCAGTTAATGGCATCGAAATACCTATTGGAGTTGGGAATTGCCTATTATCCTCGGAATTGAATCAAAGCGATTGTTTATTCATAGCAGCATTTGCATATCAGAACGAACAATATTTTGATATCGATGAATTAATCCACATATTAGAATATTGTAACCCCAATACAACCCAACTAAAAAAGTGTTGTATTTATTGTGAATATGAATATCTACGTGAACCTGATTTTGAACTTCGTGATGAAATTTGTGTGTTTGATATAGAAACGTCGAATGTGCTGACTTTAAATAAGAATATACCGGAGATGTTAATGACTTGGTATCCTTAATATGATCATCCAGAATTGGATTATAATGAAGAACTCGTCGTGAATGGTGGTGGATATGCTATATACGCTCATCAGAAGTGTTTCGCAAGTAGCTAACATGTACAGACCTGTATAATCTTGTCTGTACTTGTTTGGAAATACATCAGTCGACAATGTATGTTGAACGCAGGCATAGTGCACTAAGATTGAAGAAAGTAGTATTAAACAATAGAATTAAGAGGTTTATATCCGAATTAGAAAAAATTAAAACTTATATCGAAATATATAAAGTAGTTGTAAATATCAGCAAAATAAATATATAAAAATGGATAATATTGAAAATAGAGTTGATCGGGCAATCAGACAAATCGATAAACATTTTGGAT
This sequence comes from Amphimallon solstitiale, assembly GCA_963170755.1. Taxonomy (NCBI): domain Eukaryota; kingdom Metazoa; phylum Arthropoda; class Insecta; order Coleoptera; family Scarabaeidae; genus Amphimallon; species Amphimallon solstitiale. Next base: position 28,656,703 of record OY720680.1, read on the forward strand.
TATTGGATGAGGTGGATAAGACGATGATTAAACATATTCCACTGTTTATTCTCCAAAATAAGGTGAATCTCTAAAGCAACACTGGCATTACATTCCTCAGGAGATGCGAGCAAGTCTAAGAGAGTATTTACCCTGTGACTCTCATTATAATCAACCTTGGCAAGAGAATCATCTGGATGGTTGGACCCCAGCTCGAAGAAAATTGTTATTTATGTAACTTTATACAACAAATATATTTTTAATGTATAATATAGTATACAATATCTTAAATAAAAGAACAAATAAAATTATTGATTTTTTATTTATAGATAGTCATATAAATATATATACATATTTTAGAGGTTGAATGAATATACGATTTTACATATTGCCGTGAACTCGCAAATTTATAAATAAGAATAGCTTTAGAGATTGATTTAAGAATTAAGTTTAAGCTTAGAAATAAAAATAAAAAAAATAACAAAGATCCTATTTGAATATTATTGAGTAAAACTATGCAACAAGAACTACATGAAAGTATACTAAGTTGCATACTCATAGTCAATTTATTATTATTTCAGTAAATTTATATAGTAAAATACAAAATAAAGTTTATTAAATAAATATGAAAACAAAAGATGTAGAATAAAAAATTTATTAAATAAAAATATGAAATAAAGACAAAATAAATATAAGTAATATATTTCTTTTGTAGAAATGATACACAAAAAGTATGGTTCACATATCATAAGAAGGAACCTAATTTTATACAATGCGTAAACATTGCTTTAAACTTGAATTACAACTTAAATGTTAAAAATTATTAAGAAAGAAATTACAAGAAATCAAAACGATGCGAAGTCTAATAAGGTTAAGCTGTCGAATAAATTACAGATAACTGCAGCAACACTACGCTAGCTTACCGACTTAAGACAGAAGCGTACTTAAAGTGATTCATAGATGGCCCTACCATACTGAAGTATACAAAAGAGAATCTTACTTAAATTGACAAAGGATAAAAATTGTACTAATTTTACTACGATACATTTAAAGAAAAAGGTAATTAACCCGATGATTTTTAAATTGTAACAAGGGTTTTAATGCAGAGACACTCAAACAAATTACCTACGCGATTTTTTTAATACACGATACATTTTAGATATATGCCGCATTCTTGTCAATTCTTTCAAATCCTTGGAGCCAGGGACGTAAAATAAAAACGTTATTTAAACTCAAAGAACGACATAAGCTGATTCTCGTAACATTTGCTCTGAAAATGTTAGCAGAAATTCATATTAACGGTGAATGGTTGACAAAATCTTGTTAAATTGTAGAATATGGTCGAATAATAATTCAAATACGATTGTTCAACAAAGAATACATGAATTCAAGGCTACTGTCTGGTGTGGTTTTACGTAAAATTTTAAAGTAGAACCATATTTCTATGAAGAAATGGAAAATGGACAAATAAAAACAGTAAAGGTAAACGAATACCAGCATTACAGAATCATGATATTGAAAATATTATTTATATGCAAAACGGAGTTCTACTTCTACCGTAAAAACACCATTAAGTTGGCCTGCTAGGTCACCAGACATAAAACCGTCTGACTGAAGGGTACTTTTTAGAAAACCGACTAATTGTGAGGAACTTAACCAATCGATATGAGATGTCATTAAAAACATACCTAGGAATGTACTTTCTAATGTCGTTTATAGCATAGAAGAACAACTAATACTTATTTATTGGTCATATTTAACTTTTCCCTATGTCTTCTTGTTATAATAAAATCCCGTTTCTTTATGAAGAAATTAGTGCTCTTATTTTTGTACATATTAAAAATTTGCCAACCTTATGGCCATTTCAAACTGGGAACTTGCTTTAGAATAATCCTATACCTATTAGTCCTGTAAATAGAAAATTGTTCTTTTTGTACAATACGGATTATTATTGTTATTAAACGACGTTTAAAAAAGTAAGCCAACACGTTCGTTTTTTTATATAAAAAATTGTATTTTATTGTCATTTTCATAGCATCCGCATGAAATCTGAGAATATATTAACTAGAAAATTCGTACTGTGCAAACATAAAATTAGGGGGCGAACATGAACTGCAGTTGCGGTCACTTTTAGCACCTAGACCATAATGAGGACCATTAATCCGAAGTATGAATACAGTACGAGCGTGCAGGGTTGATTCTTGGAACAGGTAATTACATAGGTATTTAACAAGTATCGCGAACTTAAAAGTAGTTAAACATGTTGGTGCTGTACGAAACGTAAATGTTCTGCAAAATTATATACGTGTGGCGGAAATTATTTGTTCTCGCGGAAAAGTGGCTCCCATAATCACAATTTTCTCAGTGAAAAAGTATTTAATGGACAAAAAATAAGCAGCAGTGTAAAAAGAAAAGCCGCAGAAGACCAGCAAAATGAATACATAAAGAACTTTCTACACAAACAGGTGTTTTAACCACATTGACAACGAAGGATATTATATATATAAAAAATAATATAAATCCGGCGAAATTGAATTGTAGTTGCCAAAGTTACCGCGTGTGAAACTATTTATGTTGATGGAACATTTGATTATTGTACAACTTTTTTTTCTGCAGTTGTTAACCATTCACGCGTTTATTGGAAATCATTATATACCCCTAGCGTTTTGTTTACTGCCAAATAAATTAAAATCGACATATCGCCAGTTATTTGAAGAAATAAAACAAAAGTGCAGTGAAATGGGATGTACTTTTAATCAGAAAAATATTATTAAATTTGAAAAAGCCATACATGTGGGTGTGTTGGATGTACTGCCAACTGTGAATATTATAGGATGCAGATTCCACGTGGCTAAGGCGTGGTGGCGAAAGATTCAGGAACTTGGTCTTACTTTAGTCACAATATTTGTTGATTACTTAATCGATACATATACTAACGAAAACTCCAGCTTTCAACCCTGTATTTGGGCTGCATACACAAACTCTTTAACAAGAACAACAAATTATGTGAAGCATTTCATTACAAATTTAATTTGTACTGTTCTCCATATCCCAATATTCACATTTTTGTGACAGCTTTGGAAAATATGCAATTAGATACTTATAAAAGAATAAATTCCGCGAAAATTTATGAAAAGCGTTTTATTAACAGAAAAATAAAAAACAAAGCTGATTTTATTGCCACAAAAATTAGGCAATATGAAAATAACGAAATAAGTAGAATTAATTGTTAAAAATGTGTTTCGCATTTCTATATATAGATATTATTTTACATATTTTAATTTTTTTATTGTTATTTTGTGCAATCATTATTTTATTATAGTTATCTTACTTTTAATTTCATATTTTTGTTTCTTATATAGAATTTCGTTTTGTATTTCAAATACCTTCAATAAAGATATATACATAAACCGTGTCGTTGTTTTAATTTAGGTTTTCTGCGTTTTATATAACATATTTTAAATGAGAAGTTAGTTCTAGCACCTAGATAATAATGAGGGTACTATTAATCTGCCCGACTGCAATTCGTGTGGGGGGATTACGATTATAAAGTTTATCCTGACTGCAGTTCATGCGAGGGATTGATTGAAAGGTTGGCCGCGACTGCAATTCATGATACACCAAATTAGGGATCGGAAATCAGAAAGTTGTTTTTAAAGATATTTCTTCTGGTGTTTTAAGATTTTTAAAATCGATTTATTTAGAGAAATGAAATATTACAGGCATTTGAAATTATATACAGGGGTCGGCATTACAAATATTAGTATGAGGAGTTTAAAATTATGCACTTGCAGTGCCTGCCCAAGTATATACCACTTAACATATCAGTTTTTTTTATGTATTATCAATTTTATAATTATCACGATTTTCTTTTTCAGGATCCATCAGGTGGCCTTGTTCTATCTACAGTTTAGCCATCAAGACATGTCAACGATTTTCGTCATATAAACATATATCGAGTACCTTTATATAAAGCACTTACTACTGACTATATACTTGGTACATACAGGCGTGTAATGAAAGAAATGAAAATAGTTATACATATATATAGAATTGTTATTTTTAATAGAGCATATAGTTCTGAAGTATAAGAACAATATTAAGAGGTTAGCCAGGAATCTCCAAATTGCTCAGTAAAATTCTATATTATTTTGTCGTAATTGTTAAAAAACGAAAGTGTTATTTTACATTTTGAAAATAAGCTATTTGAATATTGTGGTTTGGCACAAGTAAAAATCAAAAGAATACCATTCTGTATATATATATGTATATTTATCCAGTTTTCTTAGTTAATTCTTAAGAATATTAGGAACGTTATTGGCATATCTTTTGAACGGTATAGGTGTGAAAAAAAAATAATTTTTAACAAATGACGCATAATTATGTAAATAATAACTGAAAAGATTTAATTTTAAATGAATAGAATGTTTATGTAAAGCATATCATCAAATGCAATCAGCATGATTTAACATACAAGTAATGCGTAAATGTCTTAAGATGATCGAAATAGTTTTAAGAAAATAATGTGCATTCTAGGATATATATACAAATTTATGATAGAGGTACGATAAATTCATTTTCCTGTATATACTATTTATAAAAATGTATATGCAGAGTTGCCAGTAAATCAACTTTAAAATTCATATAATAGTTATGTGAGGTTATTCTTATTAAAACACTGAATAACATTGTTTTATAAAAACTTTTATAATAACGTAATACTTAAAAAAATATAAACGTATATTTCACCTTAATTTAAACGTATTTATCTATCGATAATTATGTTTGAAAACCATAACCTGTCCAGCCTGATGTCCTTATATAATACACCCTAACTTCAACTTGCAACTAATTTCCGGGTAGTAAGAATTAAATATATTCTGAATCTAACGTTCCTGGACCACAAAAGTACTACATCAATAATAATTAAAAAGGCTTGTAGTTCAAAAAATTACCCATTGGTTAATATAAATTAATGTAATATTTAAATTCAATTTTACAAAAATTAATAAATTAGGTACAGGTTTTCAGATAAAATGTTGAATAATCATTTAAGAAATTTGTAATTAATAGTATACTAAGACACAATTTTCAGAAAACATAATTTCTATACATGATGTTAAGCATAGAAGACGAGCCGCTTGCGGCAAGTTTTCTACAAAACGAGTGGACAAAATGTTTTTAAGTTAGTGTTTTATACTATGTTTTTCTATTCAGGTATCAAAAATTCCAAAGGACTTAAAATAAGACAGATGTTTCTTCGTAATTTCAGAAGTTTTTTCGTAGTTGGTTACACTGACTTAACTAGAGCATTTTGAATATTTGAATATTGGGGGGTCATATGTCAATATATACGTATTTCGGTAACTAAGTTGCCATCTTCAGTTAGGCAACCCCATCTTTTTATTATTTTTTTGTGGTAAGGAACTCTTCCTTTTCGCATTTTGTTTCAGATTTTGAGCCACAGTCTCCACCCATTATTGGATTTCTTTAGACATTCAAGTGTAACACACTTCTTAATAAATAAGGAGATTTAGTTACAGTTATGCAGCATTGCGGATGAAAATCTTCAGTTGTGGCTTAACGACACATTACACTACAGCAAGAGGAAAAAGGATGCTTAGATATTCTCCAGCGCACCTAAAACTTTCCCTAAAATCACTGAGAATCCGTACACCTCTAATGCAATAGGCACGGTCTATTGCAACCAGAATGCAAACAAATATAATGTGTTTCAAAAATCAGCATGGGATCTCCATTAATGGTCACGAATCTTCTAAAGTTACGGAAAACAATTTTGCTATTCAAAATGAGAAGAAAATTCCAATACAATAATAGAAATTTTAACATCCAACTTTGTTTAGCTAATCGTATTGTTCAAAATTTTAGCAAGCACGATTTTATTTTTAATACAACTTCTACTCACATGTTTGTTAGATTAAAACTTTTATATTTGACATTCAGATATGGGTTGTTTCAACTTTAAACTAAAACAATACGAGTGCTATAAAGCAAGACTTTATCCCACTAAAAACATACATGTAAAAAAAAGCAGATCAGCCTCTCACAGGCATATGTGTTATATAACTAAAAATCACCTGAACTATTGAAAATTACTCACATACACGTAACCTGTATTAGAAAATTCTGTGTAAATTGATAAACCTCCAAATCAAACTTAGCAAGTTTTCAGAGGTTTCAATAATGTTCATATCTCTAATGAAAACTTACCAAGGATGATCAAATTATTCAAATAAGCAACAACAAATTGTTCATCAAGATTAAGAAATTAACGTAAAATAAAACAACACATTTGTTTAAATCTTCACTATATTTATTTACAAAAATGTAAAGGCTGTGACGCGTTTCGCTAACACTGTAGCTTTGTCAAACAGCGATGGTATTTATTTGTTTGACAAAGCTACAGTGTTAGCGAAACGCGTCACAGCCTTTACATTTTTATAAATAAATATAGTGAAGATTTACACAAATTTGTTGTTTTATTTTACGTTGAGTTCAATGGATCTTCACCAAGTAAAAGCCACATCTATCTAATTTTTTAAGAAATTATATTAAAAATTAATAAGAAAATATTCATATTAATAATCATCAACCGCAGTCTGTGCCGGCTATGTGCATCATATAGATGTTGATCCCCCCGCTAGGCCTCGCTCTCGACCGGGCTAACTGCTGCACTTTGCACTCGCTCCGCCACTTTGCTTACGTTGCGTGCCACATCATTGCCGTGTGGTGGATAATAAAGATAAGAATAATTATGATATTAATTATATTTGTTGTAATTTTCTCCTAACCAACACCTTAGACACTATCTATGTACACAAAATTCCAAAGCTCTAGCTTAATGGCAAGTATCCTAGATTTAATAATATTAAGACAATTAGATATTATTAAATCTACGATACTTGCTACTACACACTCACTCAGTTGTAAATATAGAATTACTTATAAAGAATTTTGTCAAATGGCATACAGTCAAATTAAATACACCGCTAACAGGTTGTAATAGAATTACAAAACGACTGCAATTATATATTATATTAATTTTGTCATTATTTGAAGTATATTTTCATCTTTTGACTTCCTGTGGATATTAGTATTATTTTATATTTCACATGCAGCTACTAAATTAATACTTCTTCATAAAATTGAAATATTTTATCATTGCATCATATTAACCTAATCATACTTTCCAATTATTTTGCAGCAAATTGACCCTTTAAGTATTTCTCTTTCCAATATTTTCAATAGCTCGCTCTATTATTCGTAATTCAATGTTCAAAGCACTTTTACTTTATGGTTGTCAGTTAAAACCATGTCGTTGACTCTACTTCTGCTTGTTTTGACAAAAAAAATAGCAACCAACGTATAGACGACGAGACGGTTTCAATTCAAGAACCAAGAAGTAATTAACGACAATCGTAAATCCTACGACTTAGATTTATGTCATTTTATTATAACACGCGTGAATAGCACAGACTCTAACACCCACGCATAATGCTATGCACAACAACCATACACACAATTTTATTAGAATTTTGTTATGCAAAGATAAGCTGGAACGTGTTCCCATGAACCATTTATATTTTCTAAATATTATGTTGAGTATTCTTTTACTTACATAGTGAAAGGAGCGTGTTTCACTATGTATTTTGCTTTGTTTTCTTACGGACTTCTGTCTCATTTATGATCAATGTCAAGTTGTTTATTGTTGTAGATAATATGATTATTCTTTATTCGCTTTATAAATTTAAATAATTTTAAAATTTAATAAACACGAACTCATACACCCACGGTGGCGCGGAGGTAAGCGAACCTATCTAGAGATCGGGAGGTCTTGGGTTCCAAACTCAACCTGGATACATTTTTAAAATTAAAACTTAACCTAATTAAATAAATAATTATCAGTGCTAAAGTTGAAAATTATAACAAGAATACGTTTAATTTAATTCTGCAATGCGTGGGGGTGTGGTACGTATGGTGTTATTATCTGTTTGCAGTAGTCGGGTTGAAATCATCTTGCTTAGTCATGTTATAATCAAGTCGGTGCAGTTGATTTACCGCTACATTTTTTAACGTTATCCCCTTTAGCATTAATACACTTGGACCAGCAATTCTGGAATTCCATTAAAAGTTGGATAAGTGGAAGTTTGAAGGGGCTAGATCCGGGGATCATGAGGGGTAGTTGGGGCACACTCTGGAACCTAATTCATCCGCGGGCCCATTTTCATAATAAAATAGCACTTTATTTCGAGCCTTTGTGGATTTTTTTCGGTAATGGTAACTTTCTGTGGTCCAAAAAAGGCAGTTATATGTCTCGTTGATAGTTTGGCTCTTTTACGATATAGACCATAAGAAGTATCTCCATCCAATTCCAAAATATCTTTGCGATTACCATTCTAGCCAAAGGAAAGATCTTGTCCTTCTTTGTCGGAGGACTGCCACGATACCTTCACTGTTAAGATTGTGGTTTCGATTTTAGCAGATAGTAATGAGGTCGAGTGCATCGATCATAACAAAGCGACGGTTGAAGAGTTTCAAATCGTCGTTGAAAATTTACACTATTTCACGTTACTGATCTGTCTTCAGTAAACACATGCTACACTGCTAACCACCTAGCAGAGAGATTAAGTATGCCAAGTTCGACATGAAAAATGTGGTATACAGGTTTAGTAAAAACCTCCACAGTCTTGGCAGTCTCCTCCACACTAACTCTTTGGTCGCATAGCAGACCATCGTAAACTCTTTCCACACTTTCTGGAATGATTACACGTTTTGAATAATCAGAACATTCTTCATCGTCAAGACACATGTCGCCTTATTCAAAGTGAGAAACACAGCGGAAAATCGTGGCCTCCGAAAGAGCATCGGTGCCCAATGACGTAAATGATTACAAGAATTACAGACAGATAAGTGTATTGTATCAAAAATTTTGAAGACGTGATTGCTGTCAGATTAACAAAATATCTTCAAAGGCAGCACTGTTTTACGAGTGCCCAGCAAGATTATAGGCGGAATAAGTCAACTACAACAGCAGTGAGTGGTTGAAGTAATAAATTTACAAAACACAAGATGAGAAAACAGTTTCAGAATGAATCTTCTAGAATTCAGCAAGGCATGTAGTACAGTAGACCACGATATACTCTTAAACAAGGTGCAGTATTATGGAGTAAGATGAGTTCCATTATAATTAATAAAATCTTACCTAACTGATAAGAAACAATTAGTGAAATAGAATCGAACAAGATTGCCAATGAAACCAATCGCGTGTGGCATACCACAGGGAACCATCATTATTCATGGCATATGTGAACGAAGCATCCTACAATATGCTTGATGTCGGAATGTGTCTCTATGCGGATGCTACTACTATTCTGGTGAAAGTTGAGTGCGAAAGTGGGCTCGCAATACAAACAGAAAGGGCTCTAGTGAAAGTAAATGAGTTTGCCGCAACCAAACTGAAACTAAATCAAGGCAAAACAAGACACCTAATACCAAGAACTTGATGTAGAGGTGATGGTGAAATTGTTGGGATTGAATGTGAATGAAGGATTAAAGTGGAACAATCATGTAGATCACAACTGGGGAAAAAATAACGTCTAGTCTTTACTGCATTAAAAAAACAGCAACCATGGCTACAAGAAACTGCTGTACTTACTAGTTCTTCAATTACTGCCACCCCTTTTATGGTGTTCTCTTCTGGAGCATATCAACAGCTGTAGAATGTGTCTTGATTCTATAAAATCATTTATATATCATGCTCTAAAATATATACACGAACACAATCGGGATTATGCTGCGATTGGCGATAAACACGATTACTACACCAGGCAACCACAAGACCTACGCGTCCTTAGCGTCGAATGTGCAACAATTCAAAACAACACGCACTACTGAGGCGTTAAAATGACCTAACAGCATGAAATATTTAGAAACAAAGAAATTTACAAAAGGAATTAAAGGTGCCCATATACAAAAAGAATATTACTCACTTGAAGTATATTTAGGTGAGCATTTGAAGTGGCCTAGCTGTCACAATTTTATTATTTCTTTGCTATTTTAATTATGCAAGTACATGTCTTGTTCATGTAAATTTTATTTATACAAATATACATTTTATTTGTATTTTTGATAAAGATGTTTTACATATCTGTATGTAAAGAATGAAACTAATTTTGTATTATTTAATACAATAAAGTTGATAATCTATCTATCCGACAAAATACTGTGACTTACATATATACATTTATACGTAAAACGTATATGCATGTGTTTGAGATACACACATACATTAAGTGCCATTGCCGACAATCGAACGCACAGACACCGGTGTTTCGACCTTTGAGGTCTCGTCAGTGTACGTGGAGATTGTCGACAATGGCTTTAAGACTTAAATCACTGCTTATGTCATTTTTGCGTGTTAAATGCAGTGAGAGTATCACAGCGACATCTAACGCCCAAAAGATGACACAGAAAAAAGCGACTTCAAAGGTCGAAACACCGGTGTCCGTGCATTCGATTGTCGGCAATGGCACTTAATGTATGTGTGTATCTCAAACACATGCATATATGCATATACGTTTTACGTATAAATGTATATATGTAAGTTACAGTATTTATTTACTGCTTGATGTTAGTTTTAACATCCATGTGTTTACACTTTTCATTTTCGTATCCGACAAAATCTTAGTAATGCTCAACTTCTTGAACACAGTAATGAATTGCACCACAAATATCGATTTTATCACTTAATTTATAACTTAATGAAACCGTCTTCTTGAAGAAGCATCTGTATGTGTGAAGCTAAACGTCAGACAATATTGAAAAATTTAAATATTTATTCGTTAACGTCTGTCCTACTGACATCAATACCAATTTTTTTACAAACGCTGATGAGCGAGTTTAGCTTTACCTCAAATCATCATTGCACGATCAAAATACCAGTAGTATTAAAAATAATTTCGACTTATTTTTAATTACAATTTACTATTTATTTATACATAATAAGAATTTTATTGTTGGGTAGTGGATCTGCTACATACGTTTTGCCATAATCTTAGAGAAGGATATATTATGCCTCTATCATATTATATTTAATTATGAAAGAAATATGTATTTCATACAACTATTTATACATTTATCTATTAAACAATTAAGAGTATATGTATATACTTTGGTTTTTGTATGTATTGATAATTTTAAATGTGTAGATATATTTAATAAATGTGTTTATGTGTTTCCTATTTAAACTTTAACTATGTATATGATATATGTATTGTGTATGTAGGTGTTTCCTTTATTGTCGTTGAAAAAATTTCCTTCCTAGTGTTTTTAATAGTGCAAGTACTAGAGATTTTATTTAATGAGCCCGTAAAATCACGGAGGATTTGCACTTTTCAAAAAACGCATTACAAATACATTTATATATATTGACGTATGTATGTACATATATAAAGAAATATATACATATATACGTATTAAACACTACGATATTTCGCAATGGTCGTGTCTGAATGTTTTTTGAATGTTACCCATATTGTATATATACATCTATACTTAGACAATTGTAGATAGGCGAAAAAAATAAACAAAATCAAAATTTACAGGAATCTTAGGAAGATGTTGATTTTTTTTTGTAGATATAAACTGTGATATTAACATAATACAGCTGTTAAGATAATGAGAGTGTGTGTACATAATCATCAATTGCACTACAATTTTGTAAGCGAAATTAGAGTCATTAACCCATTATTTTTTTGGTGTTTTGTGTATAAGGAATATGGATCATTATATGTATTTAACCAAGAAGACAAAGTTATAAATGAACCATATTCGATATTATACCTACAAATACTGTAATGAATTATACTAAATGTAAATGTACACATTCTTAAGAAAATAAATATATTTAAAAATGTCTGTAGTATTTTTGAATTTTAAAGGTTTTCGAGGATCTAATTTACTGGTAGTGCGTTCACCTTTGACAGGTGCTAGAAGAAAATATACCCACAGTAGATGTACAGAATTGAATACTAAAATTGTTTTCAGCACCATCCAGAACACTGATATACAGTTTTCAAATTTTGCATTGGTAAATGGTCATTTTAAAAAAAAAATCATCTCTCCAAAAATAGTAAATTACAAATGAAAAATTGCAATTTTGGTCAAGTCACCAATTGCCACCCCAAGCAACATTTTTAGTCGTAGGAACGTAACGGCGACCATCACAAGAACTTTAAAGTTTTCGCCACCAGTCGCCGGAACGTGGTGACTCCGGTCCTATTACGTGCCTGGGACCAAAATGGGGAATAATTATTCGGTAGTAGCTACGTTCCAGCGACGTCCCTGGAACTGCTTCCGCGACGTTTCCCGGACGTTACGGCTACGTAACAGCGACGTAGCAGGGTGCTTGCAGCAACTGTAATGGAACTTCTTAGGTTTCTGACACTCTCAGTCGCTCTCTGTCGCACACCTTCAGCAAAGCTTCAACTATATTCTTATCTCATTCCGTTGTCGAAGCTGGCTTGTAAACTGATGGTAGAATGTAATATAATACTACACGTTGATGGTGTGAGTAGTAACACACAATAATTAGAAATATTAAACACGCGTTGATCATTTTAAAGGATTTCTTGGGTATTAAAGTTATATGCGAATACAAGTTTTCTGACAAATATGATGATGGTACTTAGAAAAATGACAACGCGCCCTTAAAATATACGTTTTCTTAAAAAATTTTTTTTTTAAAAAATATACTACAATTTCGAAATTGTCCATCTGGCATGTGTATCTGTTTTTAAATTATTCCTGAACATTCTAAACCAACAAATATTCATTGATTTGGTACTTTTAGTACAGCTCTCAAGAAAAATTAATTTTTAATCAGTATTGTGACGTCATTCAACGTTCATGAACAGCAATGGCGTCGCAATTCTGCTCGATAAATATGGCGTATTTTGCGCAAGAGAACTTACAAGTAGTAATTACTGAAATATGCGTCTTTAAAGTACATACTACTTGATAAAAGTAATCGTGTAGTAGCAGCCACTACAAATATTTCCTTTAAAGTTATAGTTGCTACAAAGTAGTACATGGGACCAATTGGTCCACACCCCTGTAACTTTAAAGTTGTGCAGGTTCGTTAAGACTACCATGAAGTAGCACACTACTGTAAGGTTCCCGGTGCCACTTCAAAGTTCCACGTAGAACTTAACCTAAAATTAACACATGATTGCGGTTAGTGGTAGTGAATTATTGTATAAATAGCTTTTTTCAAAGTTCTGGCTACGAAAGAAAAGAATGGAGAAATGGGAGAACGACAAAGTATTGTACTGGCCGCACAACTCAAATCATTCACATAGGGAGACTTTAAGATGCAATCCCGCCAATGCTCCAGAGGAGAGTAGGGTACATTATTCGTACATCTTCAAATTATCGAATATTAACAACTTTAAAGATGCCTTACAGATCGAAAAACAATTAATCGGTTTTAACATATGCAGTAGATCAATGATTAAACTGTCGATTAGTCTATGCATTAAAGACCATTCTCTAAACTGTTGCGAGAATGAAATTTTTGACGAATATACTATTATTTCGTCTTTATAATCATCATCAACGTCATATTTAGGAACAAATAACTCATCATAGCCCTAATAATTGTAGATTTTATCTTTAAAATTTTCAACAAATTTCACATCCTCTTACTTCTGGTTCTGCTTGACAGGCTTGTCCACTGTTAGTCGTTTGAACTGATGACACTGATGCTTTTGCAATAGTTATATTTTTCCTGTGGCCATAATGTAAGGAAATGTCGCCATTACAACTAAGAGCGTTCAGCTGAAGCCTCAGTGTTCGATAAAATATCGACGAATGTCTATAGGCTTTCTGTTGCGACGAATTTTGTTTTCAGACGCCATGAATTCGAACGCAGTTTCATTTCACAGACACGAGCGATACTTATTGGTGAGTGCCTTTGTTATTAAACTCGATGAAGTGAAACTTACCTCGTAGTAATTTTTTAAAAGTAACTGCAACTATGTAGTCGCTCTGAATTTATACGGAAAGTGAAAATTACCTGTAAGTAACATCTCGGAGTAGTAAGAACGTCGAAATTACTATAAATATTACTAAACAGTTCCGTAACTTTGTAGTAATTAATACATGTTCCGATAACGTAGCAAAAACTTTGAGCGTAACTTTCAAGGAATGCTAACTTTAAAGTCACACTTCAGTAATACAAGATGGTTATGGTCACTATCGTTTTCTACTTTAAAGTTCCAATAACTTTAAAGTAATCTTATTTAGTAGCCGTGTGGTTCCAAATACGTTAAGAGCGACTAAGAAGTTATGGGACCATAGAGGACCTACTAGTAGTAACAGTTATGTGACTGCTACTAATAAGATCTGAATTGGAGTAAATTTTACTGCTAAGTCAAATATTTAGTAGCAGTTACGTAACAGTTACCGAGTCCAAGTTCCGGTCTCAGTTCCCGTCACTTTGATGCTGCTTGGGACAGAAAAGTGTATACAGACGTCTTGAAGGATGCTGAAAACGAATTGGCATGTATTTGTTACACATTCGCTTATTGCAGCCAAAAAAGTTGAAATTAGTGACTTACAATTTAAAGATAAAAAAAACATAATATCTCGAAATAGACAATTGCGTCGTACAGGGAACGTACATATTCGTATTCTAAAGATTCAGAACTACTACTTCATGTACAGTTAATAGATTTTTGCACAACTTGATATTTTTGTTGTTTTTTTGCAAAGCGGTAACACTGATGAAAAATTGCAATTTTGGTCAAGTCACCATTTGACAAGGAAAAGTATATACAGAGTCTTTAAGGGTGCTGAAAACTAATTTGGCATTCAAATATGGATATATGTTATGCATTCGCTTCTAGCACCCATAAAGTTTGAAATAAGTGACCACTAATGAAAAGCTTAAAAACGTAACAGAACGAAACGTTTCAGTGTAACTTAGTTAAAAAAATATAAAATTCTTCAAAAAGCACCTTGATAAAGAGACATAACGCAGTATATTAATGAAACTGTTATTGATGTGGTTGTTTCGAATAAATACTTGTGAGCGACAGGACCGCAGAATCTTTTCAAGACCATTAGATTTTGCTGTTTTAATGCGTGTTAGATCTAAAAAGAACGAATTAGAAACGGTGCCTTACTTTGATTTACTTTGATTGTAATAATATGCTGGTTCTGGGAGTTCAAATTCTTCATTTGCCTTGTGGCTTTCTTTTATTTCTATTTTTTACTCAAAGTATAATACTATTTTTGCCCATGCTCCATTGTAAGTTGTTCTAGTTGAAAATAAATGACACACAAGAGAATATTACCTCGTTGAGGCCCCATTTCGCTGCTGTTTGAAGGAAAATATAGAATAAATTTGGGCTAAAGAAAGACATCGAAAACTCTCTTGGGTACAGAAATATTTTTTTGCAGATCCATTACAACGGATATTTTAGCATAAGAGTGCCAATGATTGAGTCTTGCAGATTTCTTCTATCATAAAAGGTTTAGGCGTTTAGTTTGTGTGATTTGTTTAATATCGTAAGCTTTCTTATTTCCTTGTTGTGTTTTTTATTGTCTAGTCCTTTCAGTTTTTCTATAGATTCATCACACACCGAACATGTATCTGTTCTTGTGTAACCAAAAGATAGATTAACTACTAATAAACAACAAATGTTGGATTTTCACTATTTAATATTCGAAGTAATGTTTGACAATTGTTTCGTCAACACAGTGGCTTCTTCAGAAATGAATAAAAATATTACACAAACACTTATATATCTAACAATTTATGTAGAGGGGGTGATCTATTGAACAGTATACATTATGAAAATAAATTTAATAAGGGGGAGTTATTTGTTTCTAACAGATCGTTAAGTAAATTATTAGAGGGTCTATTTTTATTAATTTCAAGGGATTCTAGTAGGTTTAATTTAGCACCTTTATTTTCTATATGTAGGATATCAAAATGATGACTAAAACTATGGCTTTCTTCTATGAGGTGGTTTGCGTATGAAGAATCAGTTTTCTTCATTTTGAAGGATCTAAAATGTTCTGACATCCTTTTCTCAAATGTTCTTCCTGTTTGGCCTATGTAAAACTTAGGGCAATCACTACATTTTAACTTATAGACTCCTGACTGTTAGTTTTTAGGAGTCAAAAACGGCAGTTACAGAAAAAAATATTGCTCTTAATCGGAACATGATTGGCGCTCGAACAACAACAGAAGATTGGAGACAAATTTTTCAAGATTGGTTTTCACGAATGCAAAAAGCATTGACTGTGGAGAAGAATACTTTGCAAATTATACCAGGCCCAGCGGGAAAAAAAACAGCCCTCGTACATCGCAACTGTCTATTTGAATCAATCCACCTGAGGCAAGGCATAAATAATAAAAAACCACAATATTACTATTTATTTTTTATTGTAAAATGACAAAGAATAAATTCATTATAATTAATATTTATTAATATAGCTATAATATGTAATAGAGTATATGACATAGACTTCTTTCTATCAAACAACTAAAACACTTAAGTTCAACAAAAAGTATATTAATAACTTGTACCGATAAGTGTACCCAACAAACTGAACTGGCCATCCGTCGAAATATATATTTTCTTTTGTAATACTGTCCTTGGCACTTTGTTTGCTGCAGTATAAGAGCCAATTTTGTTAATCATTTAACGACAAACAATGAAAGGAAGAAACAAGAGTATAAAAATATAATAAGAAATTCTCTCCCGACATCGAAAAGTTTCAGAATCGAAAAACTTAATATGATCTGTACTCACGCGTACGGTAAAATCACATAGCTGTGCAAAAAGATTTAAATTTGTCGATTAAGATTTGTTTTTGTGCCCATAGTTTAAGCTAAATTACACTAATTATTTCTATAGATACCTAGTTATGTAAATAGTAGTAGAGTATAATTATGTGAATAGATATATATTATCTATATATTCATTAGTTTGCTATGATGATATAAATTATGCTTCTTTCTTTTTTTTTCTTTTCTTTGATATAATATTAAATAGATATTTTATTCATGATTTGTTTATTATTTGATCCCACGGTTAGGCACAAAGGCCATAGCGTTTATATATACTTTTTTTTAATATCGCTTGTGCCAGTTCACGCCCGCAATTCACATAAAACAAACGAGAAAAACACATACAACGATTTTCTTGGTCGACATTATGGTACATTCATATTTCGAATAAGATTTTCTTTAATTAGGCTTTACGCGTAATATTTTGTTCATTTTAATTTACACTTTAACTGCCTCAATGTTCATATCGCGTGTTTTTTTTCTTAATTAACACTTTAACTGTCGTCCATGCTAACGTCTAATACAAATTAGAATTGCACACCATTTTTGAAGAAAGCATTTGAAAAATTCACTTGGTTATAAGCCGTGAGACATAAATATACTCACATCTTAAGTAATGACAATTGCTGGGATAAGCAATAAGCGCAATATATGTGAAAGGTTGATATAGAAATACCTAAGCTAAGGCAAACAGCAAATAAACGGCCTATGTAAACATCTGTTCAAAAGTGATTTGTTTCGGTAATAGTTGAAATACTGATTATTGTACCACTTTTCGAACAATTTTTGTTCAATTCAGTTCATAGAATTGCCACATGCTTAAACACTGACTAAACAAACGGCCTATATTCACAACTGTGAAGAATTAGGTATTTCTTTTCAGGTAATAACGAAAATACTGCTAGTTCTCCAATTCTATGTCTATTTTTAGATTTTATGATCTATATGCCACATGTATGTATATAATAAATGGTGACTTATATATACACAAAGTGCAAAAGAAATTAGACAATATACATAGACATGAACTATTTTATAAAAGAGTTAGTGTTTATATCTAATGCTTGCTAAATTATTTACTTTGAAATAGTTGACGTAAATTACTTCTTTTAATATTTTACAATTTCTTGGCATCATAGAATAGACTGGCTGATCCTAATTGTTTAAGAAATTCTTTAAGATGTCCTTAATATTTAGATATTATGAAATTATCTGTAATAATATCATAAGAGATAACATGAAATATATCAGAATTATGTTATTAATATGACGGTTGTCGCTTTCTTTTATGTTTCTTCGTAACAACGATGTTGCTAAGTTGGTAACTTGGAGAGCCGTTAGCTGCTATTAATACCATCCAATTCGTATTGGTGTAATGCTAGACAGGTACACGAAACAGTAGAATATGATCGGTTGATATATTTATATGTATGTAAGTAAAAGTTAAATACGATCAATATTTAGTTAACGTGAAATTTGAACAGTAATACTAAATTGTGACATTTAAATATTACTGTGTATGTTGTTTACTTTTTTCTTTTTATTCATTAACAGCCTTTTATGACTGATATGGTTCAATATAAACATATGCACCGCGCACAATTAACTCATTATGTCCTTCTGGATGAAGATACAAATGTTCATATTCTAGATTTAAGTTACTATCGACATTAGGAATATTATCTTTCATGACAATTTTTTAATATTCAATATAGAGATCACACATACCGCATGTGTCAAATATCATTAGCCATAGAGAATCTGTGTATACTTATGTATGTATATACGATGTATAGACACCGCGCTGCGACGTATTACATACATACGTATACATCGTACATACATACGTATAAACTGATTCCCTATGGCGAATGGTATTTGACACAACCGGTATATTGAATTACTTATGGCAAGCGCTATTTAATTGATGTTAAATTATTGTAGAATAACTGTATTTCCTATGCTATACAGGCTCACAAAGTATGGATAAACTGTAAAGGCGGCTGCACAATTGAACGGGAACGGGAACGAGAACGAGAACGGGAACGGGAACGAGAACGGAAAGGTCTCCTAGATTCACAATTAAACGATAAGATTACTTGAATGCTTAGGGATATTTATTTTAATTTAGTGGTATTTTCAAATGTTGACTTCTGTTTGTTGTTTACGTTTTTTGCATCTGTTGTCAAAATCGTAAAGTTTAACCTGTTTATCTTCGAATATAATTAATTTAAGGGAAACATGGATTTTTTAGATGAAGATATGTTTCTCATATGTATGCATTTTATGATTTGCATGTTCATCTATTGCGAGGTACTAGACAGGCATAGGAGGTAAATAACAAATTCCGTTGTTATGGAGTATATATATATATATATATATGATTTTTTAGGTGGTGGATAAGGCCCATATATCAAGAAAGGAAGGAAAAAGGCGCATTTGCAAATCTTTTCACTACTCTGAAAGCTAGTGACCCTGAAATGTTATTTAAATATATCCGAATGCTTCCTAATCAGTATGACCATCTTCTAAGACTTGTAAGGCAAAAGCTTTTGAAACGAAGTAGGAGAGAGTATTTGAGCCCTGAGTTTCGGTTGGCCATGACGTTAAAATATTTAGCCCATGGTGGATCTTTTCAAAATTTGGCATGGGAATTTAGAGTAGGGCATTCAACAGTATCGAAAATAATTTTACAAACATGTGAAGTCATTTGGGAAGTCCTACAACCGTTATACCTACAAATGCCTAATGAAAATGATTGGCATGGCATTAGCGAAGATTTTTGGAAGACATGGAATTTCCCTCATACACTTGGCGCCATTGATGGGAAACATGTCCAAATTCAGTGTCCAATCAACAGTGGATCCCAATACTTTAATTATAAACGTCATTTCAGTATTGTTTTACTTGCATGCTGCGATGCTAACTATAAGTTCATATGGGTCGACATTGGAGCATATGGTTCAGAACATGATGCAGGTATCTTCCGTCGATCGAAAATAGGAAAAGACTTAAATGAAGGTTCAATTATTCTGCCAACACCTGACAAACTTTACAACAGCAATATTGAAATGCCTTATTTTTTTGTGGGAGATGAAGCATTTCCCCTTAAACCAAATTTGATGAGACCCTATCCAGGAAAACATTTGAGTGAAAGAGAATTAGTGTTTAACTACAGGTATTATATATGAACAGTAGATATTTTTTGAATGGTTCTTATTTAAAAATGTTTTATAGGTTATCACGTGCTAGGAGGGTAATCGAAAATTCATTTGGTATTTTATCGAGCAGATGGAGAATTTATCGTTCACCTCTATTGTGCTCAGTGAAGACAGCAGAGGCATTGGTAAAAGCTACACTGTGCCTCCATAATTATTTAAGATCAGAATCACCAAGTAAATATACACCTCCAACGTTAATAGACTCTGTTTCGGACAGTGGAGATATAATTGATGGTGAATGGAGAACTTTAACTAGAAATGACACAAATTTGAGGAGTGTTGGTAGAATGGGCTCCAATGTAGCTGCGCATGCTGCACTTGAATTAAGATATACATTAGCAGATTATTTAATGGATGCTGGTGTTGTACATTGGCAATTCACTTATGTAAATAGAGGAAGGTTTTGATAAATAGAATATGCTTAAGATGTAAAAATATGTAATAAAAACTGAAACCTATATATAATTATTATAATGTAAAAAAGAAACACAATTCCTAATAAAAATAAAAAAGTAAATCAATCATCGTCTTCTAAATATTTGATTAGAAGTTCCATTACGTCCCTCTTGAATGTGATTTTCTTCTTCGATGACAAGAGCTGCATATCGTCAATTATTGAGGACATAAAGTTCATGTCACTTGATGACTGAGGCTTATACTGCCTAGCCTCACATAGCTTATTGAAGCTTTCTAAAGCATGAGACATGGTGTCGTACAGTTGCCTTCTTTTTGGTTGAGGCATGCCTCCTAATTGAGAACTTCCAGGCTGTGGGTCGGTGCTCTCTGGATACGATTGAAGACTTGGAGAACTGGACCGAGGGCTATCTGGCTGGCCCTGCGAAGTACCAGTCTCTGCAAGTGGTGGTGGAGATAGGACTTCATCAGAGGCAATGTCAAATATGTGCCCTTCTTCGCTGACATGAGAAATATTCCTCTCTGGGGTTGATGCACTTTCTTGGGACTTGGTCACAATTGAAGGTAGCTTTGTAGAACTTGTCAATCTACAATAATTAAAATAATTAGTCACAATCTTGATAAAAGGACATTCATTACTTACTTTCTTTTCCTTATAAAAGGAGCCAACCACATAATGGTTTCAAAGTATGCAAAATCGATTTTCTTATTTAATGCCCCAGACCCCGATGGTGGTTTCTCGGAAAACTCACGATAACACCGCACAAACTTGTCTCGCAAGTTTTCCCATCGTTTCTTAACTATTTCAGCTGAAATAAGGCAACAATTATTTGAGAAAATCCTAAGTATCGCTATAATCTACACATTTAAAAAATATAAATACTCACGTGTTGAATTTAAATAACTAGCGATTGATTTCCAACTGTTTTCTTTTGTTAATTCATTTTTATATTCTTTCAGAGAGCGATTGTACAAATGTGGCGCTTGCTCCACTAAACTAATAAGTAATTCGTCATTCATTGCATTAAATTACAATTGTATATTATATTTGTGTAAATGTTGTGCTCTGTGGTAAATGTTCACGTGCGTATACCACACACTGCGCACGCTCAGCTTTCTAGCCACGCTATTGGTTCCGGGAAGATCCCGAGAACGAGAAAGTTAAAAGTTGACCAACTTTCCCGTTCTCGTTACCGGGTAGCTTGTCGTTCTCGTTCTCGGAATTGCATTGTGCATGCCTACATATACATCGTATGATTTAACTTTTTTCCCGTTCCCGTTCTCGTTCTCGTTCCCGTTCCCGTTCAATTGTGCAGCCGCCTTAAGAATCTTACATGAATAGTTATCATTAATTTATGGTTCATTTAGCCGTGATTTTGAATAAGTATACAATTTCAAACAGCGCTCGATTGGATACAATTGCGAAACGGAATAAAAATTTTAAACATAATAAAAATTAAAACTACTGCTATAAAAATTTGAACAATGAATCTCATAACAGTTTCTATAAATACTTTTATTTTTCTTTATACTGCTCATGATAACAGTAAAATATAATGACCCTTTTTGCAAGTCATCTATGGATAAAACAAGGCTTCACAAGTGGTACAAATGTTTCTAAGAGGGCAGTGAATATGGTGAACATGACCATCTTCCTGATGCTCGACCACACCCACAACCGATGACAAAGTCAAAAAGAGAAGAAAACGGTTGTGAATTGATAATCGCCAAATCTCTACCTACGAAGTTGCTGGTGATGTTTGAATATCATTTGGCGGATACCAAGTAATTTTTTTTGATTTTCGGGGTATGAAATGTGTTGCAGCAAAATGTATTCTGAAGTGTTTGAATTTGGTTCAAAATTCGTTTCAAATAGATAAAAGAATTACTGCTGACGAAATATGGCTGATAATAATATAACATCAAAACAGATGTCCAATTATAGCAGTCAAAGTTTTCTGAAGAACCAAGCTTAAGAGATTGGCAAGTTCGATGGCAATTTCAACAGCATACCATGAGTGGTTGTCACTAGGTTCTGCTGTTAATAAAAAATACTAACTGGAAATTCTGCACTGCTTCTGTGACTCAATCCGAAGAAAACATCAGTATTTCTGACAAACAAACTCACGACAATTGAACCACAATAATGCTTCTTGCATTTTTGGGGGAAACATCACCATTATGTGATCACAATCTCTCCATTTGCCAGGAACACCGCAATGTAAGTTTTTCCTATTTCTAAACTTAAAGCTGCCATGAATTTTGACAACTTTAAAGTGATAAGAACCAAATTGCTGAAGGATCAATCTGCATAAGAAAAATTACGTTACAGTAGACATGGAAAGAGTAGAGAAATTGCTGTCGCAAGTGCATTATATTTGGTGGAAACTAATTTGAAAGGAACAAAATCAATACCTACTGAACATTTTTTGAACAACACAAAAATTCCACAAATTTTTGGATCAAACCCCGTATAAACATATTTACCGCACATGCAATATTTTAACTGTTGTTGCGGTTATAATTTGTAAGAGGCTGATATCCTGAAAAACTGCTGTAACGGTACAAGGCTGTCTGAAAACGATGTAAGCTCTTTGCAAGCAAAGAGACCGTTTTAAAATACTGCTGTTGGTAAACTAAAGAATTTAACAGAAATCAGTTGATAATTGTTTGAGCTTGAAGTGATAAACTAGCTGTTCCACAAGAAAAAAAAACTACCTAGTCAAATCATTTCTTAAAGGTAATAACACAGAACATTTTCTAAATACTTCTCATAAAATAGGCTATACGTTACCTACATTGTAATATGTATTTGTCGTCATGTTAAAAGTGTAATCCAAGCCTTAAAGCAATACATAATTAATATAAAAAAAGACTTTTACGACCTAGCAGAAAAATGCTATTTAAAACCATAAAACAATGCCACACGATAAGTTAAAGCGTTAATAATTGTTATGAATTTTTGAACAGCATGTCTCCTTCACTATATAGAGCTATACAAGCTATAAATTAACATAGCCTAATTATGAACAAAATATCTTAAATAATGTTCTTTATTGCTTAAGAAATAATATAAATAACTCAAAAAGAAATTACAAAGAATGTTCAAGATACATTTTGCAAAAGCCATAATTGAGTCGTCCGACATATTTTATCCTCGTAAATCATATACCTAGTCTTCTTTTTAGTATTTTTTCGGCCATCTGAGCTCTTCCAATCTGTTGCAAACAAAAATGCAGATTTTTGAAGATTTTATATGATAACCAATGTTACGTTGTTGTATTGTTGGTTATCGTCATTTTACAGACCGTGTGATTTTTAATCTGTCATTCCAAAATTGGGAATTGGGAGTTAAATAAGTTCAGTTCTGCATAACTTTCTTGTAGTAACACGTTTCCCGTGTATTAGTTTCCTCCAGATACCACAAAATAAGTGAATAAAAAGATATTGATGTCTGTCATAAATAACGTCTTACACTGCTAACTTGGCTGCCTAACTAAATTCGCATTTTATTACAACAAATAATATGTATATGTTTGTTGAGGCGTGTACTTGGCTAATAATAATCGTCTTACTATTTTCTTTTACTGTAGGAAACTATAATTATTCACTCGCAGTTTATTAAGATATTTTGTTCAAATTTAAGTTATGTTTCTAATGTGAATTTGATTAATAGAGACTGAACATTTGATATTGATATAATTTATAATTAATCCACAGAAGTGTATAACAGAAAAAATTTCAACCATATATTAGTTGCAACTTGCAGCACAGAAACTGATTCATTGCCATGATCAGGCGACTGATTGTCAACGCGAGTTTTGTAGTTTCCAGCTGGGGTTACGATAATATAAATATATTTTTTCCTAGGTTCGGAAAGTTTTCAACATGTATCCTGTGTACTTTCGAGGTCCTGTTGTTGCTAAGTCATATATGTATGTGAGCCTTAAAATCTATGGCTTATTTTTATACCTATCATAGGTATATCTAGATAGTAAACGAATTTCAACAACTAAATCATAGAAAACCTCTCCAATAATTCAGTGGTCGTTCTTGTAATTCTTAATGGAATACATTGTTTCAGTTCGAACTATGTATAGGTAGGTAATATTTCAATTGTAGAAAATAGTTCTAGCAGTTGGAAAAACTCTGTTTTTCAAAGAGAAAGCAACAGGATCAATTACTTTTTGTACATTATTAGAATAATACTATCTAATTGTATTAAATGTGCCTTAAAATTATTTGTGTAAAGTAAATCTGACATTACACAATTTATTTCATTGATGAATTAAAACATGAATTTCAGAAATGCTAACATAAAATTTAAGGTTATGTTAAAGTTTGTGGTCAGTGACTGAGTTTTGTTTAATATACTTAGGTATTATATATTTTCATTCAAACGAAAAACAGTTTAGTTTTAAACACTGTGAGAATTCAACATTTATGTTAAATGCATTTCCTTTTTTTAATATATATTAGTGACCTCTGAGAAACAATGTTTTCATTCAGCAGACACAACAGTTGCGCAACGGTTCAGTGATCATGTCCAGTAGACGACCGTTCACTCTGAACATGTTCAGGAGCGGCCGCCATTTTTGTGAGCGGAAAAATTCTACGCTCACTTAGTGAGCGTATTCTGTACGCATGCGCCATTGATGCATTCCAAGACCAACCTAATACATAATTTTGAAGAAAGTTACTAGAAAAGTAAGATACAACAAATTAAAGGTATTGTGCAGAATTAAATGTATTACAATATTGGAGTACACCCAGTATTTTAGTCGGGGTTGGATAAGCCAGCCCTTACACTAAAAACTACGCCAAAACTTAATGCAGAAAAACAATTTATTATTATTGTTTATTCGGTTTAATTTATATAATTTTAACATATGGCAGCAACGAAAAATACCAGATGACAGATGATCACATAAAGGTGAGCGGTCCTGTCCAGCGAACACTCAACTGTTGGGAAGTGAACGGTTGGAGCGGAATCGGTTCCCAATCCGTCTGCTGAATGAAAGCAATGAAATATTTCTTGGCAATTTTTGTTATTGAAACGTTGATTGTAGGGACAAGTTCAAATGAAATAATATGAAGTTGTTCATATAAAAGAAAATGCCTAACAGAATTTAAAATTAAATCTTAAGAAAAACGAAATAATGCATTTTACACCTAGGCAAAATTACGTGTTAAAAGTAAATTAAAAGAATTGCAATTGCAGCATCATTGTCTGAAAAGTTTTTTGGTCTGACGATTCCAGCTCAAGTAGAAGTACCTTGTGGATGAATTTATCAAAAATGGCCCTCCTCCTTCAACTATGCTGAACTATGCTCTGCAGACTATTAATACACTTGATTAAGTACCTTGGAAAATCGTGCTTACAGCAAGTTTTGATTGCGGTACAGTATATGAAGAAATTGAAAAATTCGTCAGATTATTGACCGATTAAACCATTTTATAAATGTAGCATATCTCTAAAAGCTTCAGTATCGACGAACAAAGTGGTTAGATATTGTGGGAGTAATTACCTTAAACTACAATTTATAAGCGGAAAGACGTATAAGATTTGGTTTTAAGCAATCAGCGGAATGCTGTGCTCAATCTGGTTATTATTTTCATGATGAAGTATACCTATATGAAGCGAAATCTTGATGACAATCAGATAATACAATTTAGCGTAAAAACATCTATAATACTGGACAAAACAAACGTAGGTAATTAAAAACAATCTAAAGCTCTAAACATTGTTTTTATTTTGATCTTTTTTGTAAGTTATGAACCTTCCTAAAAACAAAAAAAAAATGCAAACTACTACCACAGTGACGAATCAAACACAAGGTACCGTTTATGTAATATTTATTCCTAGCTTTTACACACAATTAACGTTATAACCGACTGAATAAATGTCCCATCAAAAATTATAACAAAATGAAGAGAGAACATCAAATTTCTTTTAATTAAAGATTTGACGACAAATCATGTAAATATTAGAATCCTGGTAACAATCAACAATTGATGGTTCTCAGAAAAAGCCGTGGTTGCTATCCCTCCGCCATATTTGATAAATATTTCCGATACATATGATTGGATAAACGCGCAAACGTATTCCCCATATTTGCTAATTTGGTCTACATAATTATAGGGTATAGCTGTTCTGTCTATTAAATATAAGTAATACCACTTTTGAAATTTCGCAAAAATATTGCCATAGTTTACTTGAATACTGGAAGTACCTTTAACTGATTTCAGAAACTTTAAGGAAATGTCTTGGTAGCGTACTATAGCTATAACTACAAAGTCCTTTTAATAAACACAATATGCCTGATAAAGTAGAAAGAACTTTTAATGAAACAAAAGAAACTTTTAAAATATAGAATGTTGCCTGTTTTGATAACAATAAGAAAAAAACTGCTGCATTCATGCTTTGATTCTGATTCAAAAGGAACTTAATCACTGTAGGGCCATAAATATTTAAGTCTAATTAATATCTAAATTACAATTAGGCTCACTCTGTATAAAATATTGTTCCAACAAGGGACCAGTTTAATATATATGTTAGGCCATTTTGGCGCATATTTATTAAATATTATTTATATAATCTAATAAAATTTGAAAAATCAGTCACAAGGGAATTGAATAGTGTAAAGAGTAAAATATGAATCTTAATAATTTTTTATATCAAATAATCACAGCCCATTGCCTTTATTATTTATAACCCTGTGTTCAAAAGCTTAGGCCGTTATAACGCCTCCGTGTCTATAGAACAAATACATACAAAATAAAATAAATTTAAATAGCACATGATTCTATATTTATTAACTAAAACCAGTGGATGATGAGTATCTATATTATACATATATGGTTGAATTATTTTCATATTATTTGAAAATGTTGTCTTATTTGAATTATGTTTTACACGTACCCTTACGTTCTTAATCGTGCAGATATATATTTTGGTTGAAAAAGGTATTGAAAATAAAATTCTTAGACATTAGGAACTTACCTAGGTATATAAAATCTAGCTCAGACATAAATGATTCTATTTACAATTAACGAATATATGTAGTACATACAAGTATACAGGTTTACTAGTAATTCGATACCTACATTCCTTTGGTGATTTGATAGAATTGGAGGTACATACGAGTAAATTTAACAATTAGGTATTTGTATTATGCAAAACACAATGCTTTTTGAGTGATCTTAATATTTTTTGTTTATTAAATAAAAGGACCTTACCTAATGTCTTTCGAGTTAGTTTTCAAAACTTTATTTGATGTCCTTTAAATTTTGTTTTCACAAAATTTGAAATACAAACTTATAAAGCAAAATGAGAATTAGCTATAGGTTTTGTTTTAATGACTAACATAGTAAATGTTGAAGGTATTTTAAAAGCATCGAATTACTTTGTACCTATATACTACACAGAAAAAGTAGAAATAATTCTATGGCCTTCTTAATAATAAGAGAATTTGAATTGAATTGCTAAGTTAGCTTTTTATGGTAATTGTAAAAAGGTTACCATTTCTCTCGATTTTACCTTTTTTTTTTAATTTAAAATTACATAAGGCTATTTTACACTCATCAATTTTAATTCCTGATCATTATTGATGAAGAAACTGTCATCAAGTTTTTGTCAAGTTATAGTTGGCTGTTTTACATTTATCAAGGTCTTATTCACCTTTTGTTGTGTATTAGTAGTACCAATAGAGTAAGAGCGATTGTGACAAGATGAGTATAAAAGTATAACTATATTCAAAAACGCATTTTGGAAAATTTAATACGAAATGTACCGAGCGATCATTTAAATTCTAAATTAGAGCAGGCTGTGAAATTTAAATTAAGTTGGTATATAAGTACTAATTTACAATTTGAATTGTCAAAGTGACGTTTCATAATGTTAATTAATCAATAATTGACATTCTGGACAACCTAATAAAAAAAATCCCGCCTGCTATAATTTAGAATTTAAATGATCGCGTGGTACAATGCGTGAACTTGAATAAGGTTTATGTTAACCTAACATTTTTATTTATATTGGTACCTATGCCTAAAGTTCTTGCTGAAGTTGATCAAATCTACTTGCAAAGTGCATGAAAAGACTTTGATCGTTAATATTCACAGGATCAATAACTTGCTCAAGCCTCTAGAACAGGGTCCATTGATTTTAGTATCAGCCCGAATTAATGTTGTTAATTCTGAACGCGATCATTTACTAAGGTATCTTCTAAAGCGTCACAACTTTTAGGAATTCCATGTTTAAGTAGCACCACATTGTTAACTATTTAGTCATTCATATATACACATTCTAATCAAATATCTAGTCCAGAGTTTAGCACTGCCTGATCCAATTAATACGAACGGATTTTATCCACCATCGGTTAATATGCGAGTAATGTTCTAGGTTCAGTACTAAATGTGAAAAGATATATTTTAACTACCTATAACCATTATCAACGTGATGCTAATATTCTTTTTTACAATTGCCAGCATCTATTTATAAATGGCTATGTGTGAAATTAATCGAGTTAGGTTATGTTATCTTCTAAATCCTTGCAGCTTTCAAAAAAGTAGGCAAAATGGACAAAAATAAACAATGTTTAAAAAGAAAAATTTTTGTTATTAATGGCATATGACATTTATTATCAGTTATTAATAAAAGGCTGTGGAGTTATTTCTACTTACCTATTCATAATAAGGATGCGATAAAATGCAACGATTTTCACAGATTCGGCATGTATTGGTAGATGTTATTAATTATACAGTGAATTTTTGAGCGGCTCAGCAACTGATTATAGTATAGTAATACTGATCGGTTGATTGATGTCTAGATATACTTATACATGTAATATTCTAGTGTAGGTATTCTTGGTTCGAGAAATCTATACTAGAATCGCCGAAGAAATTCAGTAATAAAAGTGCGTGATCACAATTTGATACAACGTGATCAAGGGATAAAAACGGTCGGCGGCAAAGATCGTTTACGCTATAGGTAAGCTGTCATTACAGCGGTGATACCATTGTATCACAATCGCAGTGTGTTTATTTACTCTTACGTTTCTGTTTCCGTTAAATCTGTTTTGGCTGCATTTATTCTGTTTTCATTTGAATATGCACAATTTCTTATGTAAAATACTACGACGATAACTATTTTACAGACGTGAACCCAACGTGATCTGTTCAGCGATTTGAGTATAGTACTTACTTAAATGTTTATAATTAATTAGCTTACAAGACTTGGTACTTGATTTATCTAGAAATGTACCGCCAAGAGAGTTGAGGTTAATTCTGACAAATTTTTTTAGTAGTTCGTAGCTCTTTGAAAAGGCGTTTGGCGGTTTCGTCACTAAAGTATGTACTAATACTGGCATGATTAGTTGTGTCTGCGAATTACGTCATTGCAAATCACGTGAGTATGACATTTGTCATTGTTGCTATATCTTCAAATTATTTTTCTCAGTGTTAGTAATAATCTTCTATTTAAGATTCCTGGTTTTTCTGTTTACGTAATTATAATAGAAGCTTACATACTCATGACGGTCTGCTTGCTTGTACTTATCAATGAATGTAATAGATTCTTACACACTCATACCGGTATGTTCACATGTACCTGGCAATGAAGTCATTGCGAAGCATATCAATTCGACATTTTTCATTGTCGCTGCAATTACTATTTACTTTTCTGTTTTTTTTTTCAATAATAAAGTACTAGGTGGCGCCTGGAAACGGACGTTTTTGATCGATTCATACAGTGTCATAATTGAAGTTTGTAATACTGTGGTACTGTCACTTTGTTCCTTATTGTTTACCATTTCATTTGCAATGCAGCGGTGGACGGGAGAGCAACGTTTTTTCGCAGTGAAATAGTTTTGAAACTGCGTGACGAGAATTTCGGCGTCATTTCCAACTTGGACGTAATGATCCAGTTCCTTCAGCCCACGCTGTGAAGACTTGGGTTAGAAAATTGAAAACAACAGGATCTGCCTTAAATAATAAGGGTCCTGGACCAAGAAAAACAGTTCGAACGCCAGAAACAATCCAAGCAGTACCCGCCGCCATCCAGCAAAGTCCACTGCGTTCGGCACGGCGATATGCTGGTCATTAGGTTTGTCGCGTCACACCATGAGCAGAATATTGGTTTCGGATCTCAAATTATATTACACATTCAATTCAAAAAATTATGTAAAATTTTTTACTTGCTTGCTCTGTCAGCTGATTTAATTGCAAATGCCTGTTTGGCCTCACTCTTCAAATAGAAGGACGCTGTCTACATATATATGTATATATATGTTAGGTTTTTGAACATAACAAAGATCCATCCACTGATAGCGATTTTTTGGCAATTGTTTGTGTCTTTTGTATCTACACTATAATGTTATGTTGTATAAGATTGATATATATGTCATCAGGCTTTTATACGGCCCCACGCTGGCAAGAAATAATATAGTGCTAATTAAATGTCACTCTATATTGAATTCTTAAGCCCTACGTTGGGCGCCATAATTTAGTGTTATATTATATAACAAGTATAACTAACAGTAATGCTTTATCAATTATTAAGCCCCACGTCAGGTGCCATGATATATTATACCAATGCTATATAATACCCTTTAAGAAATAATTAGTTGTACTACTTTGATAAAAAAATCTAATAAATCCACTTTGCTTGGTACGGAGCATAAAATAATTAATTGTACAATTTTAAAATACGTTCCATATATCTTATTACTATAAATAGCACAACCTGGCATGTTCTAGTCAAAGGTACATAAAAAACCCATACAATTACAATTATGTTATTGACACATACATAAGAATTCCGATATGAGGATGTTCTTCTTAGCGTAACACTCTAATCTGTGTTTGTTTCTTTATTATTTATTTTCACTCTTCTCTTCTTTTAATGTGAAAATTGATTTTTAGTACCCGCTCATAGCATTAGAACATTTTAAAAGCCTTTGAGTTGGATGCATTTACTGTATTTATATTTATCGTTTGTAATTTTATTCGTCGGGAAATTACACTATGACGCCCAACGGGGGGTGTCATAGTACAATAACTCTTCTATATGTATGTAGTTACTATTTCCTTCTATATTCAGATCAAATTCTATAAAATTAAATCATACATAATCTATTAACCAAATCTATCAATGTCAAATTTACTTTAATCACTTTTTTTTTCATGATGTTATTTTGATATATCCGGAAAGACAATTCATTTTTCCGAAATTAGTCTACGGTACTTAAGACATTTAATTTTGTTCAATTCATTCACATAGAGCAGTAAATTATACTCTCTCTCTCTTTTTGTCTGAAAAAATCGTCACATTTTATCGCTTTTTTTTAAAGAGTACCTAGTGATTTTTTTGAGGTTACCTCACTTTCTTTAGAATTACATTTTAAGATCAATTACTGCTAATAATTTAATGTGATTTTGTAAAACAAATTGTATTGTGGACCAAGAAAATCGTTGTAATGTACACTAAAGCGGCAAACTGTCAAAAAATGCGAAAAAAAAAAACAAATATATTCACAAAAAATATTTAATTATTATAAGCAAAGGAAATAAAATACTGAATAAACAAAGAGAAAAATGCATTGATACTTAAATACTGAATGCAAGAACTAATAATTATGAGAAAAAAACAAAAAGAAAATAGAAGTGAAACTAAACTAAAAAAAAAAAAAGAAAAGAAAGAGAAGAAAAGCAAAACGAAAATATGATACATAAAGTACATATGAATGATAAATTGTGCGTAATAAAAGTTTTAAAACACTAAAAAAATAGATTTTAACACATCTTTTTTCACCATGCTTATATGTTATTATTTAATAATATTGACTTCGAATTTGGCAAATGTATTTTATTACACGATATGTCAGAATAATAATAAACATAGAATCTTTTCTTCTTTACTTTCTTCTTCTTTTTTTCGCTATTAAAATCGAATTTATACAAAACATAATTTGAGAATTTCCCTTCATCTTTTTGAATTTCAATGACAAATTCGTTATAATATATAGTAAATAGCTTTTAAAAGTATTTTTTTTAATGATTGTCAAGTATATAGTGTATAGTTTACAGAGAAATATAAAGTATCAGTATGTAAATATAAAGCCAAGATGTGGAGCTATATATTATGTTTATAATATGGATTGCGTATACGGGAGCTGCCAAAATATACGAACAAAATTATAAGATGAGTAAATCCTTGAATAATCTCAGTAATATAATTAAGTATATTTTCTGCACCATTTTTCGGGTTAACAATTAAAAAAATAAATCGTCGCGCAATTGTTTAAATTTAATTTTTCCACCGCTCATACTCAATCGTTAAATGCTGGATTGCAACAGTCATCATTATTACGCATCTAATTACAAAGCAAAGTCGATTAGTTTTTTAAGCAAAGATTGAGTATGAAAGGTATATTTGTCATACATATATATATATTTGTCACATAATGCATGAAAATAAGCTGTCAAAATGCGAACATTTTTTACATTATTTGGCATATTTTTACCAATACTAATGTTTTGAACAATTATTCCACTTATATGTATATTCTTCCAAGTCCACTAGCACAATAATAGGATTTACTCGAATATATTCTATGGATAAGTAGATTGCGTGTAGGTGTGAATATAAGATTTTGTGACAATTTTGTAAGCCCCACGTATATATGATATTTATTAAATTTAGTTTAGATTCACTTATGCAAACGGACAAAATAACCATAAAGTATATCTTATATATACAGCAGATATTTTCAGTATATAGATCTCTTCAAATGACATCTTGACCCTTTCATCACTAAATTAGAAACAGACAAGCGGAATATTAAAAATAATTAAAGAGATTCATAGTATGGCCGCGATGTCTGTGTCTAATCTATTTTTTTAAAAATATATGCATAATTTAATTATATATAAGACAGATCCTCAGGTCTATATAAGAGAAAGATATCCGTATTTTCTTTTTTTTTAATTTCTAGGGCACAACTACACCCTGTGATAATCCTATATACTATTAACTGGCTACTTTTTTTCAATCTAACAATAACGCTAAACTTAGCATCTAAAACTCTTGCGACATCACTAAGAAATACTAACTGTATATAACGGTGTGTAGATTATGTTACGTCATCGCATCCGGAGGAAAAAAGCATTCTTTTCCAGCAATCTTCTCCGATTACATTCTCGAAGAAATGTTTTATGCGAAAAGACAATAGAAAAACACTGCAAACCACTCTTCTCTCGGTGTCGTGTGTATTTGTTATGTGTGTGTCACATCGTCGTGAGCTTTTGGGTAATATAAATGCAGCGATGAAACCACAAAATCTCAACACTTTTCTTTACATGAGTTAAAAATGTATCAATCATCATTATAAATGTTATTACTATCTTTAACTTATCAAAAAAGAAAGAAGAAATGCATAAATCTTACATAAAATTAGACACGATATCAAAACTTATCGTACGCTTAAATATTAAAGCCATCCAATACTGAACGCAAATACACCTACAAAAAAAAAGTATGATACTTGAGACGTAATAGTAAGTAGAAGACATTGATCCTAACTGTAGTAGATAAATGAAACGTAAAGTTAAACATAACAAAATTAGACACTAACATAGACAAATATCGTAATAATAATAATTATACATATAAAAAAATCTAACTAGTTCATACTGATTTGTCATCTTACTGAAATACATAACCTGCCGAATTTTTTTATATTTATATATAATATATATATATTTATAAATAAGCGCTGCGTCAACTAGCTACCATATTGTTATTATCGTAGCTGCTGGAATGAATACTGAGAAATGATTGTAAGATTAGGGGTTCCATCATTATATGCTGGATTTTGAAAATGAAACCCTCAAGTGGTTGGACTCTGACAGTTGATAATTATGCATCTTGATCAGGGCCACGACCGCTTCGTCCATGCTGGGTAATTGTATTAACGCCATCTTCCGGTCTTTTCTGTAAAGAAACGTTTTAATGAAATATTGTACAATAAATATAAAAATAAGTGGATTAGTCATTAGTTGACAATCAGAGCTGGGCGATAAGGATTACGATTATCACATGATTACGTTTGCAGTAATCTTTATATAAAAAAAATGTGATCACAATTAATGTAATCGTTCATCGAACGATCTTAGATTACGATTGAGCAATCCCAATTTTGAAAAAGTTTAAATTATGATTACTGCAATCGTAATCTAAGTTCATTCGATTACCTTAATTGGAATACCGTTTTCTTTAAATATAAAATTTACTGTAATCGTTGACAAGGATTACTGCTCTGGTTGGGATGGTTTTTTTTAAATTTCTGGTTTGTTTTAGAAACTTCTTTGTTTTATTATTTTTCTTATTTTTATTCGAATAATTATTGCCTTGATAGATAACGCGTACCAGTTTAATTTAGTCGCCTTTAGCTCTCTGACATTTTTCTGAACAACTTCGATTACGATTATTCAGAAAATCATTATTTAAGTAATTTAAGTTCCATCGATGAACAATTACAGCAATCCTAATATCAAACATTTTTGAATGGCCATTAAATCAATCGTAATACAAGCCACGATTATACCCGCAATCCTTATCGCCCAGCTCTGTTAACACCCAGTGAAAATGAATAATATTGTTAAAACAATTAAAACTATTCGCATGGGCATGCTTCCAATAAGATGATCTACAGACTCCTGAGGAAGCTCATTTCGTATTACAGGAGTAATGATATCAAGCCTTTTACCTATCTATGGTCGATAATAACTAAATAAATAATCAGTAATAATAATAATAATAATAATAATGTATTAACTCAGTATTGTATAAAAACAGATAATATGAGATAGAACTCCCGACACAAAATTTCAATTTAGCGTAAATTCTTTCCATCTACTATGCGCCCTCCATATATGAAGAAAAAACACCGGCGCATTCATTTTTAACAAGTTATAAACATATTTTTTGCTGCACACTTGTTACCAACACCACAACTAACGGCAAAAAGACTCAGTTTAGTATAAATTCGCGCACGCCCAATATGCGTGCGTTATCGATATCTGAAGAAAAAATACCGACACATTTATTTTGAATAAAATTTTAAGAGCGCTCTGGACGGTAAAAATATTTCGATGCTCGTTAACCCCTCTCCCCTTCAGACTGCTGTAAGTAGCCACAGATGTGGCAATTTGGCAACAGCGAGGATTGGTTTGTAAAGAGTGGGAATGGGTACATAATTCATCGTTGATTTATACTAACGACAACCAAATATTAGGAGAATGAGACGATTCGTCTCTTCCGTGCGTTTAGTGATATAGATACGAGTTGATATACAAAAAGGCATAAAGGATAAACGTAGGGCGCGCACTTATTGAGTCGTTTGAATCAGAAAAATATAGATAATACACACATAAAATTAAAATTTGGTGCAGAAAATTTCGATCCGAACCAACTAAGAAACAAATGAAAGGTTATTCAACAAAAATATATTACATTCAACACATTGCACATTATTTTTTGATAGTTTTGACTTTTTCATTTTTCGAAATACCGCGTAAATATGTGTGATCCGAGAATCAGTGTAATAATAGTTTAAATTATGATTTATTTAAATCAATGTGATTTTTATTTAAAAAAATGTAATAGTCTCTTATAGTTTTTATTATATTTATATAATTATTTTAAGCAGAAAAATAAAGAAATTCGTCTTACATTTATTTAGTAACATTACATAAAAATTTTCAAATACAAAGAAAACATAAATAAACATAAGAAAACTGTGTGTTTCATATTAATAAAAAAATACTATTTTTAACAATGTTGCATTTCTTAATTCTGAATGGACAAGCCCATATGATGAAACAGTTCTTTCGACATCTGCAGAAGAAGCGTTTGCATACAAAATCGGAACAATGATATCCAATGCTTGATTAATTTCTGGAACATTCTTCTGAGATCTCCACCATTTTTTTATGTAAATAGATTAAGACGCTTTTATAAAGTATCAGTATTCAAAATTTAAAATAATCCAAAAAACACGGTTTTTTATAAAAATCTACGATTGTTTTCTAGGGGGATTTCTAATTGGAAGGCCTCTTGTATAGCGGGGATCCACCAATTCTAGTAGTAAGCACATGTAAAAAAATTCTTCAAGTTTGGGAAGCATTACATTTTTGAAAAAATCCGAATCTCTCCATATCTACAAAATAAAGTTTTACATGTTGCTTTTGTACCGACACAAACTTATACTTTCTTCTTCCACCAGCATGCCATGCTTATTCCACACAACAAAATAGCACATTTTTCTTTTAGTTATTGCTAATTGACTTTGCACTTGATAGTAATAATCATGGCTTCTTTTTAATTTTAATTGACCTTTTTCTATTGTTGCAAATTTAATTTGATTTTCTTGAATGGCCACTAGGGGATCCATGTTTTGTGAGACGGATGGACATTTTATTTCAAGAAGATTTTCTCCGATTATCCCATCAGGGTTCGCGCCCAGGTAGAAATTCGCCTTGTCGATAAATAAACCACAGTAAATAATTTTTTCGATATCCTATCGCTCTCGAAAAGCAGCTTTCGCTAATGGTTCGCTCCTATTGCCATACCGTGTATGTTTATTGCCATCGAAGGAATTATATAACAATGTTTTTATTGTGTTGACACAAGATGTTTTAGGGTGCAATTTGCATATACTGCCAAAGTTTGACGCGGTAACTCTAACAGATCTTTCATTTATCCTTAGAAGTTTTTTGGCTTCTAGTCGCACTTTAGATATACAAAATGTCTTCATTTGATTTTTTCAAATCCTGAAGGAACTGTTCCCGTTTTCGGTTGTATTCCTCCATTGAAAAATCATCTCTTACTGATTCATTAGCCTCTGGGCCATAATCTTTATCACAAGTCACTACAGAGTGTCTTTTCCTCTTTCTGGTGCTAAATATTTGTCGTTTCACTGACTTTAGTCGCCGTTGTTTAATTTTTTTTATATACCGTTTAGTATAAGAATGGGGAATTGTTTGAGTCAAAGCTTTATGTAATACTCTATGAAATTCACCACCCGAATTGAAAGAAATGGAAGCAGCTTCACAACGCATTTGATGTGAGCCTTTTAACGCAAAATTTATTCGCTTTCCTCCCGTAAATTTGCAGACAATGCTGTTGTAATGTTGTGTTAAATTGTTGTCCATATTCAATATTAAACTGCGAGTGTTGACATTCAGACGCTGTAAACATGCTTCTGAAAAATAAATTGAAAATCGGCAGTTCGTTCTATGGTGCATACTGCTATTCCCAGTAAATGACATTTTTTATCGCGGTCAGTTGTTCCTATTAAGAAAACAGGGAACCCCTGCCAAATCAATTTATACGTTGCATCTGCGTGGATAATGATATTCTTTTTTA
The DNA here is from genome assembly GCA_963170755.1 of Amphimallon solstitiale. NCBI lineage: Eukaryota > Metazoa > Arthropoda > Insecta > Coleoptera > Scarabaeidae > Amphimallon > Amphimallon solstitiale. The sequence goes on from OY720680.1 coordinate 28,694,627, forward strand.
CTCCATTTTCTAATAGAATTTTACTGGTTGCCATGAATCTAAAAACACCGTCGTCCTCATCGGTTGTGAAATTACGATAAAAGCTTTGCTTCGTTCATTGGGGACAGCACTATTCTTAAGAAGCCAACTTTACAGTTCACCAAGAGATATTGTTGGTGGACCGTAAATGGTTTTTCTTAATTTAGGCGGAAATATTTTTATTTGGTTTATATTTGGTGGTGGATTATATTTCTGGGCAAGAACATCCAAAATTGCTTTCGGTTTCATTTTTTTTGGTAAAGAAATCCTTGATTTCGTTCTTTAGTTTGTCGTTCATTTCGGTACCGGCCTTTGTTGCAATAGAATCACAAGAATGACTTACTTGCGATCGAAATAGGAGAACATTTTCACAGGATGAATCCAGAATTAATTTAATACCAGTTGCACATTGTTGTCCTCGACATTTAACTTTATTACATCGAAAATACTTAACTACACCAGACTCAGTGTTGTTTGTGTTTTTTAAGCTCCAACAAGTTTCCGATTTGACAAAATCTTCTGCATCGTTACGGTTAATGAAGGTGCTTTCGTAATTCCATGTTATGGATCTTTTCTTCGCAAGTTGTTGCTCATTTATTCGGAATAATGTTCTTTTACTCAAGTTGAATGTATTTATTTACTAGCTTATTGATTTATTACTGTAAACAAAACAATTATATAGTGTCCAGAGTTATTTTTATAAAAAAGAACTATTTTAGTAAAGATTCATTTTGTTATCTGAGGGGTAATTTTTTTTAAATAATGCGCGCGCTGATGTTTTTGTTGGTACGCATAGATTTTGTAGTGTTAAAACACGTACACTGAAGTTCAATCACTTAAAATGAATTGCAAAATTTTTTTTACTGCAAGTTCAAGTTTTCAAAGGATCTGATATTTAGAAATGGATTAGTAACATTTAAATAATGCATAACTATAAGCTGCATTTATTTTTAATAATGCTCGTTTAAACTGTAGTGTTATTAATAGGGGTGCTTTGATATTTTTTTTTGTATTTCTTTGCTAGTTTATTCCACCTTCGTTATTTGTTGTAATGTTTATTAAATAATTTTATCTGTATTTGTGAAAAATCGAAAAAGTAATCTCTCATAAGTCTGTTCTTGATTCTCCTTGTGAGCAGAAATAGCACATTCCAAAATCAAATATATTAATTTATTGATGAAGAAATTGTTTCCTTTTAATTGGTCCCAACACCTGGTCTTTCAAAGATTTTTTAAATAAATGGTTAGCAAATGTAACACTAGTACTGTTTTTCAAATAGTAAAATATCAAAATCAAGTTTAAGTTAAAAAGGTCCTGTTATTTAAATTTCTGGAAAATGAAATGAAATGATTTTGTTTATAAAAAGTATAAGATTACTGAAATTACAAATACTTATGCATATTTATAAATGATTTTTATGCTATACCATTCCAAAAATATAGATATATTGCCCGGTATGTATACAAAATATGTATTATATATTATTATTATTTATTATATGTATTTCAAACACATACTACTCAACAACGTTCACCTCCTGTCTCCGTGTACTCTATGTCTGACATGTCTATTATAAGCCAGCCGTCATACGTCAGTGTATTCTAACCATATGATTCTAACTCATGCACATCTTTTAAAATCGTATATTGCCGCGTTTGTGCACAATTTCGCGGGCATGCGGATTAGTTCAGACCAGTGCATTTTAGAATCGTCTCACGAGATTTATGTTAGCAACGTTGCCAATGAAGTTACGAAAATTGATATACACCTTGCCTTCGCCAGAGAGCAGCACCTCCCCGGTCCAAAATTTGCTAATCGTAAATTACGTTTGAGCAATTTATAAAACATTTAATATAGCTGATATGCGGTATACATATTCTACAATAATTCATTCAATTTGTCTATCCATTTAATTTTTCTTTTTAGTCACTAATAAAGAAATAAAAAATGTTTTTTGTTCATTTTAGAAAAAAAAATAGATACACATATTCAGTATTACTTTTTAAACATGTTTGTGAAAACCGTTTTCGATTTGATGCAGAAATAAGCTGGAAAAAAGGAAATCCGTAATTCAAGCCGTCCGGTGGCTTAAAGAAAAATATTTATGTAGTGTTAAATTTAGAAAAGAACCACAACGTGCAGAGCAGATTTTCTTAAGCCTGTTTTACATTTGTCAATTAATTCAGGAATTCATTCATGAATTAATTCGTGAACGAAAACTGATGAATGTAATACAAAAATCGACATTAATTCGAATTCATGTATTAATTGGTGAACAGATGCTCTAAAATATTGTAATATAGTAAGTTTTAGTAATTTTTACGTTTTTATGTTAGATACCCACCGGCTGCACGGACCAATCAGCACTCACTGTTTATTAGGTACGTCCGTGTTGTGCGTATAAAGAGAATTATTAAATTATTAAAGATATTCATAATCAAATTCATTAGTTTATTAAGTGTAAGATGATTCAAGATCATCAAATTGTTGGTATACAAATTCATGGTTTAATTCATGAATTAATCGACAAATGTAAAACAGGCCTTAGAAATGGCATACACTTGCACCCAGTATTTGAAGAAAAGTCGCCGGAGCAATTATTTTTTCAAAGTTATAAACAAAAATATGTCTGCAGTGTAAAATTTACGCGAGGACCACAATTTCCGAAAACTTTTTTTTTATTACAAAGTGCTTGTGCTCACCAATATGTGCCGAATAGGCGACCGAGTCGGTCGCCGACTCGGCACAAACCGCTGTGTTCATCGCTCTAAACTGAACGATTTTTTTCATTAGAGTTCAGCAAAAAACAACAGAAACATTTATTGTTTTCTTGCTATTACTACTCATTTACCACTCTGAACACAGTACACAATTGTACAACATTTGGTTAAAAGATATATTTCTACTCGAAGTTTCGTTTTGTTTTTGTCATCTAGTATTTTTTATATTTTAAGTCTTACAGATTCTATGAATCTGTAAGACTTAAAATATAAAAGAATATAGAAGATATTTGAGGCCTAGAAGTCACTAATTTCAAACATTTTCTTTAGTACTAACATAAAATTCTTTTTTGTTTTCAAATTACATACATAATTATAATATTAATATATAATAAGCAATAATAAATGTTAAAAACATATTGTTAGGGTCATTTATTATAATAACGGTTTTTTAGTAAGCTTGCTATTGGATTGAGTTGAGGAACTCTCCCATATCACTGCTCAACACTGATCAGAAGCATTTCACCTGCATTAACAAGTAAATAATAATAATATACTGCAGGTCGGCATACAGTGTGAAAATAATGCCCGATAGTCGGGCAACAAGAATTTTTTATGAAGTGTCACGACTTACAAAGTGTGTTCGTTAATGTAAATGTTCGAATTTTAGCTAAAAAGTGTAAACACGTTCGTCTTCTGTTATTTGTAGATCTTCACAGCCATAAAGCCAATCCCACTCAACCTAACCGGTTGTATAGCTTTTAACATTTCTTTCAATGCATATTTAAGAATAAAGCAATTAAAATTTCTTTACACATTATTAAAAAAATAATTAATACTGCCAGTGATAACTATATTTTAAAAACTAAAGGCTGGTTTATAATGGCCGTAACCCTTTCTGAAAGTCCTATTCTGTAATCTACAAAATAAATTGTATTGGGAAAAAAATATGAATGAGTCCATAAAGTACAAAATCACATAAAATGAGTGGATCTTGAATAAGGCTTATATAAAAGACTGTATAACGTCTGACATGACATAACACAATAATTTAACGTAATGTGATCAACAAAAAAAAACTCATGGCTGTTGTCTATGAAGTTAATTACAAAAGTTGTGACACAATATTTTAATGGATGAGAGTTCTACGTATTCTGAAATACTTAAAACTTCGTCATTTTATGGAAAAATATTACACATACGGATTATTGCCTGAAACACGAGTATTAAATACGGTTAGGGAATAAAGTTGCGGTTACGGCTATTATAAACTAGCTTTTTTTCTTTTTTTAATTATCTGATTTTTGGAGGACTTAAAGTTAAAGTTGATGCATTGCTTACATAACATCATGGGACAGATATTCTTCCCTGATATAAAACTAGAACACCTAAGTGACATGCAGGAAAGACGTTTCATACATATATAGATGATGCATTATTAAGTTTTCTTTATATTTAAAAATCAATATAAACAAAAATATATAACTTACGGGAAAAATTTGAAGGCTTTCACGACGAAGCCATTCTTTGTAAAAGCTTCCTTAATGTCCTCCTCATTAACGGTAGCCGGGATATTGCTTAAATGGAGTGTCGAAGACGGCGGATAAATGTTCTGATAATTTTTCGAACCAGGTTTCTTGAATCTATGCAGAGGGCTCTGTGTATAGTCTTTCGTGAGACCCGCATCCGGTTGGCCTTCCTTCGGCATTTGCACGGACTGATGTTTGCTTAGCATTACACGAATATTTTTCCCAAATACTCTCAGTTTGTCCATGTGCGTTATAGCTGTAAAAGGTTCAATAGATGAAGATTTTTAAGTTAACATGTCAAAAAATTAAAATAATGCCTTAGAATTTTTGAATTCACTAGTTATCTACTGGCAAACATTTAAAATTTAGAAGTTGGTTACGGATGTCTTTTATTTTGAGGAAAACTCCTACTGTTTTATGCCTCTAACGTAAAATCACTTGTGCGAAATTATTGAAAAGAAATTATTAAAGAAGCATGGTACAGCACAAAATTCACCTTGCTGAAGAAAAGTCGAAGACAAGTTAATAGTGGAAGTTTAAAAATTTAATATATTTCTTATTTATAAATATCAAGTTAACATATCAATAATAATTACAATAAAATGAACATTCAAGTGGTTTATAGAAAAAGCTGTTCTCTAGAAAACAAAACAATTTACTTTATCAATGGAACACCAAGTGTTACTTCATAAAAATAAAGAAATATATTTTGCTCTAGTCTATATTATGCCCTAATATCTATGAATTATAGATGTGGTATATTTTTTGGTTTAACAATTTTTTTTTGCATATACAAGATATCACTTAAAAGACGACAGTAGCGCTATTTAATCGAGCTAAACTGCATTAAAGTACTGTTCAAGTCTGAGTAACCTCAAATTAGTACTTCTTAAATGGGAAAGTAGAAAAGGAAAGAAGAAAACAGAAGGGAATGAGAAAGTAGCTGACACGGTGGAGAAAATAAGAGGAGGGAATAGAGAAAGGAGACGGAGGGAAGCGAGAAAGGAGGGAATGTAAAATGGGGAAAACTAAAAGAAGAATGAAGACGATAGAGAAGTAAAAAGAAATCAGGGGGGAAAAGGAGAACAAAAGAAGGAGAAAAGAGACGGTCGTCAACAATAAAGGCTCCACAGTTAATAAACGCAAAATAATTTAATTTTAATTCTATACCAGTATTTCATCAATGGCTTACTTAGTTAAAGATATTACAAATCCTTCAAGCCATTTAATCAAACTCTCTTAAAAGAAGCTAACTTATTTTTTTCCTTAAAAGTTGCTGAGACTAAGGTAAACTAATAAACCAAATATCTACAAGAATTAATTCTATCTAAGAGCCAATTATAAAGAAAAATACTAATAGTGTTACATTTTCCTTCCAGTAAGTTTGTAAAAATAGTTAAGACTTTTAAACGCAATGAAGCCAGAAACTCTCTTGAACATAAGTGATCCATCTTAAGTGAAGGTTGCCTTGGTTTAAATTATTAAGTTACCAAAATTAACTCGTTGGTAGTACCGGAAAATACTTGTCTATAGCTATAATAATGTGCATATTTGGTTTTGATAGATGTTTTATGTTATATTATATACAGGTTGATTCAAATTAAGTGCGCACCATTGTTAACTCCGCTATTATTAATTCTAGAATGTAGGTTAAATTAGCAAAGTAGTAGTGTTTAATAATGTGCATATTTGGTTTTGATAGATGTTTTATGTTATATTATATACAGGTTGATTCAAATTAAGTGCGCACCATTGTTAACTCCGCTATTATTAATTCTAGAATGTAGGTTAAATTAGCAAAGTAGTAGTGTTTTAAATGTTGATTAATATGCAGTTCATGAATAAACGATAATAAAGGAGTTATTGTGGATTGCTGTTGATGTTAGTGGCGATGTTCTTATCTACCCTATAAAATGAATAGTAGACTTATTTCACTTTAAATCAACAAAAGAAAAATAATGAGGTGTGGCCATCACACGGCTTTCTTAAACGTATTATAGAACTTTAAGAAGAGAGAGAGAGAGAAACATTTTTTAAAAACCACTTTTTCGGTATCAGGCGACTTCAAAACGTGGACATCTCCAAAAATCTCGAGGTCGAAAATTTCCATCATCACAATACTTCCTTATACTACGAATTGATAGGTTCGATAGTCGTTGAGAGGAGAAAGATATTTGGAGTTTCTTCGTAACGTTCTAGAGGATTTCCTTGGCAACGCCAATTATATGATGCTCCAAAATTTATACTTTCAACAGGATGGTGTGCTCCTGCACACAACTGTCACCTAGTACAAAACTATTTCAACGCCACCTTTGCCAATAAATGGACTGGTCCAATGGTCTCTCGCCTTAAGACTTTTTCTTTGGGGATGTTAAAAAAATAGGGTGTACAAAACGCGGTACAACACCGTACACGAATTGCAGAACAAGCTCAGAGTGTACTTAAGCGGGCACGGAAATATATTGTGTATGAAGGTGACACATTCGAGCATTATTTATAAGTGATACAAGTACTATTTCTTTAATTTAACTTCAGTGACATTATTTTAAGCAACAATATGTTAAAATAAACGTCCATAAATATTTACATATATATAACTTCTTTATTATCCGTTTTAATATAATAGTGCATAAGAACATTTATATCACAAATTAAATTGTTAATCAATATTTTTAAAAATGGGGTGGTCCATTAAAAAAAATTCAGTGTTTCTCGGAAATACGTTATTCACTTGTTTATTTATGAGCTGCATATTAGTCAACATTAAAAACACTACTTACTACTTTGCTAATTTGACCTACTTTCTAGAATTACGGAGTTAGCAATGGTACGCACTTAATTTGAATCAGCCTGTATATAAAATCCTTTACTCACAATATTAGATAAATCGAGTGTTTGAAGTAAATAGAAAAAAACGCGTGAAGCCAAAATAACCATAACATAATAAGTGGAATATTTAATTGATAACGTATTTCTACAGACAGATTTTGATAAAGCAAGTTAACAGAAATAAAATGTAACAAAATGTAATGATAAAATGATAACAAACGGCGATTGAACGTATTCTGAATAAATATCTGTCTAACATGAAAATAAATCTAGGGAATTTTAATATTCCACCACACTTCACATGAGATGGATCTCTCCTTATTTGACGTAGCTTCAAGATATAGTTTTAACAAATTACTAGTAGGTACAAAGCACATTTAACTAACCTAGATGGGCTTGATGAGGCTCGGCCAATTGAATAAGAGCAGAATCCTTCTTGTTGTATAAAATCTTCACCCTTTGCACATCACCATATACACCTACAGAATTAAAAAAAAACAAACAATTAATATACCGAAAACAAGAAAAATACAAGCATATATTAATTAAGTGATATTAATTTTTTATGTGCTTGTATTTTGATATGTACAATATATGAACAGTTAAGTAAGTTTGATTGTTCTTTTTTGAGAATTTCATTCATTATGCTTTTTGTTTATATTATTTTGTGTAAACACAAATAATAATGTTACTTTTCTATACAATTTTGTATACATATTATTTTGAATTAGGCTTACGCAATTTTTCCTAACCACCTTAACTTGGTAGAACTAAATTTATTACACACGCAGGTTGGTTGGATCTATTCTTGCCTCAAAGACCAAAGTGTAGTTTCTTATTGCATCTCGATAACTCAGCATCACAGATATCAGAGAAGAATCTTGGGAGCAACATGGACTTTCATAAGATATGCAAAACGATGACATTCTCTTCAGTTATTATATTATAAAAGACGATATATTATAACGATGATTAAAGTCGTTGAAGATAAAGAGCTCCATATATGTTTATTTTTTTTTGGATTATAAACGAAATTTCAGATTCCAATATTTCAGGAGGAGAACTTGAAACAGTAATTCTGGAAAATTTATTAAGAAATAAGCTGTTATTTTATTCCTATTTATTGTTCAAAATTCTTAAAAAGTAATTTCGGAGTTCACTAAATAACACGTTTTTTTGAAAGGAATAAACCCCGACTTTTAACCAAAGTGCTTTTAATATAACCATTATATCATTTGCAGACATTCTTCAAGCAAATGAATTCCGGCTTACTTAGAAGCCTCGCATCTTGAATTGAAGTTCAGTAAGTATTTTGTTAAATAAATTGCTTAACTGATCATAAAATGTACATTAAATATACGTATATCACGTTATTGGATCTAACAATAAGTAGTCTGAAATATTAATAATAAAAAGATTTGGAAAACTTGGATATTATACGAAATGTTGAAAGTTTTGAAAAAAATAAAAATGAAAACATAAAATAATAACACAACATGCAAAACTGAAAATCACATACGTCACTTGAAACAGATTCTACGTTTATAGAAAAAAGGACGTAAAAACAAATATCAAAATCATGACAAAGAATTCTAAGCAGTAAGCCTCATTATATCAGGAAAACACAATTTCAATATAACATCACAATTAATATGTTTTAAATAAATGTATGTAAGTATGAACAAGTTGAATCCATGCCACTATTCTTCGTTTCATCAAAAATCATTTTGCAAGCTTGCTGAATAAAGCAGATAGAGAAATTGGTTATTTTAAATCTAGCATGAATAATGATTTAATTAGTGAAACACGTTTCAACTTATTAATGGTGAACACTATATTAGGGTTGATTTTAAGCATTAATCAATAAAAACAAGCATTGTAAGACTACAAAAGGAAAATAATAGACTGTAAATGTATTTAAGCGACTATTTCGATTTTTTATGTCTTAGTAAAGAGAAGGACTATTCAAGAAATATAGTATTATAGATTGTAAATATTAAGAGAATTCTCTTTCCCTGCACTGCCTTTACATTTCCCTATAATATGACAAAATTTTAGTTTGAATAAATACTGATAAGCATATCAACCAAAAGCTATTATTTGATAAGATCCATACCAAATTATATTAGATAAGTATATCAAGGAAAAACTTGATAATATAATTTTGCTGGATCTTTCTAAAAAACAGTTTTTCTGTTTTATGTCAATTTCTCGAAGATCTCAAATTGTTAAAAACCTCGTGATTAGAGTTGAACTAGTATGAAATTCGATTTTACAAGTTCTCCTTCATCAGCTATTTTTCTTCTTGTTCTTATTTTTCTGTTGATTCCTTGAGCTACATGCATTCTCTTTGCACTCGATTAGCACTTTGCTTGTTGCTGAAGCGAATTTCAAGTCGTCTTTCATATGGCGACTATTATTTTCCTTTCCGACGACGTACGTTAATACGAAATAGCCGTTCGCTATTATACAGCATGTGTCAATTTTCATTAGCCATAGGCGATCAATTCATGTAATACGTCACAACGTGGCACCCCTACTTTCCTCTACAATGCCAGCGCGACCGATACATGCTCGAAAATACAAGTTAGCAGTAACTATTGGACCACTGACTTGGGTGTATGTAATGTGTTCAGAAATAATATTTACGTGTTGCAAGGATTTGTTTTTCTTTTTCCTTTCAGTAAATGCAGCGTAAGCTGCGTTCACGCTGCATGACACAAACAAAAGCGTAATTCTAATAAAATTAGAAAATAACCCTAATAAGGTAAATAAAAAAGGATTCTGAAAATAATAATAAACTACTAGATCAGGAGATCGCCGCGGCCATTTAATATTTCCCGTTCCAGTAATAAGACGGCTTTTATTGCAGACTAGATCGCAACGTGTTCGCAACTAAACATTGAATGTAAAGTCTGGTGGGGAGAAGTGGGATGATCGGAGAAAATCGTTGTGATGTCGATTGTTGCCAGGATTGGTGACGAACAGTAGGGGTGCCACGTTGCCACGTGTTACTTGTATACGTATAAATCGCACGTAAACATTAAATCCCTATAGCTAATGATATTTGACACATGCGGTATATTACAGTATAGAGAGCAGTGAGCATGGCCACACGCCGGATATGGATATTGTGGGCTAGTGAGAACCCATTCTTTGTGCATCTATTCGTATAAAAAAATAAAAAGCTCAGATTTTACTCCAAAATTACTTCTTTTACAAAGTCCTCAGTTTGATCGATTTTTTTCTTATATGCATCTTGATGTGTTTCTGTTTCTCTTATTATTTGGACACTAGTAAAATCTATCTATAAATTTATAGCTATTTCAGTCAATTTATATTATTTTTAATTTTATACCATATGTTCAAAATAAGAGGTACCATATAAATTAAATTATACTTTTCTTGTGCTGTCCAGTGTCTAGTACCTTTCTTGCATCATCTACTTTATAAAAATATAGCCAGATGGAAAATAATTGTATGTAAGGTAGATAAAGACCGAGGGGCACTGATGGAAAGACAAAATATGAAGTAACATTAAAATATTGAGAATAAAGTTAAAAAGTGCATATAAATGGTATAAAATAACAAAACAATAAAGATACACAATCACCTGCAGAGAAGACAAGGTTACCCTAGTCAAGAGATCATTCAGCGGGCCATCGATGAAGAATGGAATTATTTTGTATATTTATATCGAGAGAGTTAGAATTCATTGAATTCAAATTTGAAAATTTTGGAACTGATGCGAAAATGAAAAGTATAATAGGAAAAAATATTGAGACAAATTGGCGGAATAGTATATTAGGAAACAAATTTTATAAAGCGTGTTTATCCGACTAATGCGACAAAATGCCTTAAGAAACAATTTTCATTTTAACTACGATTGAATCCTTTAGAAAGTAGGAAGAAACATTGAAAACAATTGAGAAAATGTAATTTTATTACAAACGTGGGGCACGAGTGAAAGAAAAGAAGTGACAACAAAGTAACACAGGTGTGCATTCCAATAAATGTCACTCCTTTAGTACATACCTCTAATCCAGGTGTTAAGGTAAGTAAGTGATACGCTTCCTCTGTAACTTTTCTTTTCAGGTTATTTAGTAATTTAGGGTAATATTTAAAGCCAAGAACAAAAAAGTGTTTCTAAGTGAATAACAAACAGATATTGAATAAATTGTATTTAAATAGATCTCTCATTTGTTCCAAAAAACATTGGAGACAGATTGCTCTTCATTTTATTTTCAATCTTTGGTAAATACAAAATATTTGGACAAGTTTCTGCTCATTTAATGCCTTCTGCTCGCTCCTGGACTATCCATAAATCTTCAATAGCCAATAACTTCTTGGATATTTTGGCTAACAGTAGCTTTTTTTAATCTTATACGAAGGTCCTGTCAATGGCATTTCATGTTAAGTCATTCATTTTCAACTCACCTGTGCAATTTATAAACGTATCGATACTTCTTTTTTCTTTAAACACCAATTCAGCAGTGCCTTTTAATTATTTTTTAAATTGTGTATACTAGTTATTTGTCGAGGTTTTGCAAAATATATTTCCGAATAAATGATCGATTTAGTAATTTTTTAGTTAATACATTTACTATCCAAACAAGTATTAAAGTATCTATGTAATTTCAAATAAAGCCTCTAATAATAATTAGTTAGATATCTTTATTTTTGACTTTTTTTATAGTTTTAAGAAAGTGTCTATCTGCTTTATCCTGATAAATTTTTGTACACATATATGGGCTATGAGTTTGTTTTGATTAATTTAGTGTTCTGGATTCAAAACTATTAAAACTCTGTTATTTTACCATTGAAGAGAAAATTATCGACATGTAAGGAATAAACGTAAGAAGTTAATGTTTTAGCTAAAAGAACAGAGTTTTAAAAATGGCTAGGTGATATACTTAGTTGATAGTAGCTGTGCACACGTACCAAATAGGGTAAAAAGAGCATCAGGCGTGACCATCTACGAAAGAGAAAGATGACAGTAGTATGTAAACATAGCACACAGAAGAAGTAACTGCCAGCAAAACTACTGACAGTCATATAAAATTATAAATACAAACAGTACATTAGATCTAAGTAATATAAATATATGTATATTAATGGACGATAATGTTGCAAAATTATCTTATTTGGATATATTTGTAAATAATAAATAAAAGGTTTCATGTTAATTGTTAACTGTACATTCAAACTCATTCATTTGATATTCGCAAAACGAGAAGAAAAGAATATTTTCTATCTACAATCTAAGTAGAACTATAATAACGAAACTAAGAAAAGACATAAATACATATTTACCATACACAATCGTATGAAAAAACTATATGGAAATCTAAATTATGGCGTCTTTTATTTTATCTGTATCGTAGTTGAAATTAAATATTATTATAAACAAAATGATAATCTTTTATGTAAAATTATTACGAAGAAGAAAATATATTAAATTTAAATGTGGCCTTTTCTCTGACGTCACGATTTGTGATTACCATAGTTACCGATCCAAACAAACTGTCATAGTGAATTTATCGCATGTAAGAATAGGTATTCGCATAGTACCGAAAACATACGAAGTTGAAACACATGTTTGGATCATAAAAATATATTTGTAAAATAACTGCTTCCACAATTAAGGCACATATCCCAATTATTTCACATTACTTTGTACTTCTGCACCCAACACGACACGATTACCTTTTAACGCCCTTTTCAGTAGCCTTAAGATATGGTAAATCCAAAGGCAATAAATTTAGGTTATATATGGGCAATGCTCTAAAATCATCCACACTTCTATTGTTGACGATTTCCTTTACTATATGCAGCCAAATATTTTCGTAAAGCAAAATAGCACCACGTGAAAGCTTCCATTGGCGTTTTCGTCTTATTGCTCAATCGATCTTCTTTCATTGTATAGGTTTGAGTTAATATTCATTATAGCCTCTTTAAATTTCATCAGCAAGCTGCTGGTCAAAAAGGAATTTGGTTGTGGTGAATTTGATTATTTCCGCTGAATCAGTAATAATTTACTAGAATTAATTCAAATTAACGACACCAAGTTTCGGTGAGAAATTATTGACAGAATAAAGTTATTACCATTTTGATTGTACCCCATGAGATTCTTCAAAAACACCCTCAATAGCAAGCGTTTTTGGTCCTCAGAAGAAAGACGAAAAATCAACTGAGCACAAACTTTGCTTGTAATTCTACATGTTACAATGACACCAATATTTTCCGAAGTACTCTGATTGAAATTCGACTACTTCCTCTAATCGGGTCTTCCACAGATGCCGTATTTTCGTCGGTTGATGCACCTGGTCTTCATACACTCATTGCTTGCATTTGCGTATGTATCTGCAATGGTTGCAAACCTTCACCACACAAAATTGGAATGACCGCATGCTGGTCACATTTCCAGAGCTACACCACAGATAGTCTTCAAGTGGACAAGCATTTATACTTTTTTTTGCATATTTAAAATGTAATTTCAAAAACTCAGTATGGCTGTTTGTTTGGATCTGCAAAAATCGCGACCACAACTCCTGACATCACCAGGCAAAAAACAATGCAAGTATGACTTTTATTCGTCATACGTTTGCTATGTTGACTATAATATGGACATTTTTCGGGCCTTTGAGACCGATCGGTAGTTTTATTTAAATAAATTATTGGTCGAACAGATTATAGTTATGCACATAAATCTGTACAGTACTGCATAATTGAATTACCCACTAGGAATATTTAGTTGTATTGTTTTGTGTTTTGAAATTGTTTAAGCTTCTCTAAATCAGTCGACTTACACATCTGAATACACACCAATTATACAAAACAATTTGTTTACTTTGTGTGTATTATGTTTCGAAATAAATTGTTTGTCAAACATGTTATTTGACAGCCAATTTCTTTTGTATAACTGGTGTGCATTAGGCGTCAGTTTATAATTTTCTAAGAGGCTTGGAATTTTGCAAATACCTAGAGTCATAAAACTAAAAAAATTCTGATTTAATAAAAAGTATTGAAAACTGTGCTTGATCAGCTCTTTAAGGTAAGCTACTACAACTTCTTGCAATTTGATTTTATTCATAGGCCTTTTATGTTTTTACAGAAACTATAAAATATTTTTTTTTGGAAAAAGCTGTTTTATTTATTGCTGTTTAAAATATTCTCTTAAAGATTTATATTTCACAAAACATTTTTCCACTCAGCTGTTGGTTCACGCGTTTTTTGCAAGACATTCGGAAACATAAAGAAGTCAGTACAGAATATTTCGATGTAAGACTTTGTGAAAACCGCTATTAGTACTATGTACTTTAAAAAGTTATTCTAAATTACGTATTTTAACACACACATATTAGTACAGCAAAAAATAGTGTACTTTATCCCTAAAATTACGTGATCAACAAGGTAAATAATGTGGGGCCAATTCAACTAGTACAGTACCGTATATGCCACGGAAATGCAACAGCAGAGACCAACCACAAATAAGGTATTTCGATTATCTCTAATCGATAATAGTAACACTGACAATATTCCCCGAAGTAATCAAACGTAGTATTGCAATCACAATCAAATATATAACAATCAATTTCCTGTTGTGAATATGAATAAGTGCAAATTTCTGTGACCACTAAGCGCTTTAATTAACGTACCTACATGTCGCATATTATAATAACACCGTTTCTTTTGTTAAATTCTAATTTTGTGTATGTGTATGTTTTGATGAAATATTGTTCCAATTCATGACTAATGAAATTATCGAAAATCAATAAACATACCTATCGGGAAAATCAATAATGAAAACTATTTAATAACAACAACACAGTCTCAATTAACGTTTACATAGAGTTCACCTACACGTAAACCTTGTTAAAAATAGAAATAATGCATAATTAATACCGTATATAGAAAATGATAATAAAGGTATGATTCAGAAGACTTCGTTGTAAACTGTACACCAACATAGCAATGATATACAGCGTGAATAAAGTAAAGACTTCTGATGTTGGAGTCTTAAATAATAAGATTATGAAAAAGAGTTTTGTTATATAAGCGCAAATGACAATTATACATTTTGTATCATAATTGAACAAAGTTTTTGTTTTCTTTTAATGAAACGTGATTTCATTCAGTTCCATCATACTATTATACAAATCAGTAATTTTTTTCATAAGACCAAGAGGTCCGAATGGTATTTTGTCAAAGCGTTATTAATAAAACATATGACATAAGATGTCACAATTATACTTTATACGAATGAATCAATATCTTCTATACATGGCAGGTGTAATTTTTCCGTAAGTCGTTATTAGTGTAAACTGTATACTAACATGTACAGCTCAACACATATAAGTTGCGCGGTCATCGACGCAGATCAAGAAGAGAGAGAATGCACGATAGAGATGGATACATCTGTAACAAATGCATGCGTGTACACCCCGCTACTATCACTCTCCCCCTTGTCCTTTGCGCATATGACCTTTACCGTTCAAGTTATATATGCTGATCTGTACCTGTCATGTAGGTTCATATATATATATATATATATTCGTATGAAACTAATATTTCATTCCATGCATCTAATTTACTATGGCACTGCTTTCTAGTGTCATAAAGAATGTGCTATATCTTTATGACACTAGAAAGCAGTGCCATAGAAAATTAAATGCTTGGAATGAAATATTCACATTATTTGATCATATGTTATTGACGGAAATTCAAGTGGTGAAAGACAGAATGCAAATTTTTCCTAGAAACTTATTCAACCCATAAATTACTGTTACTTTTTCTATAATAAAACAAGATTTATTGTTATTGTCTTGTAGAAAAGAGAGAGATATATTTAAACATAAAATACAAAATGCCTGCTAACTTAACGTCACATTTGACATCAATGTCTCTGAGTCATACATAAAAAAATGTCATTTTCGTACGTGGGTAGAGTAATCAATACAAATATGTCCTCTACAGGGTGTCCCAGAAATAAAAAGACGGAGTAGCAGATATGTAAAGTCCGAACAGAAACAGGCCCAAATATACCGCAATAACGAAGAAATTAAAATTTTAATTTTCTATGTTGTTTTTTAGATAAACAAAATTACATTACGGACCTGGCACAGAATGTATGTTTATAATTCACGTAAGAATATTCATTTGTAAATAGAAACGAAGACGCATTCATAGAGAAAAATACGCTTTTATTTGTATAAAACGGGAAAAAAACGTTAAATCGTAAAAACATATTTTTTGCGGGATGTGTCTAAATAACGCAGCTATGTAGTCGGTTATTGACTCAGATGGGTGACCTACTTTCTTGCAGGCAATAAAGGATTGTTTTTATTTTTAAAATAGGAAGGTTGTTGCTCTTTAATGTGTTCGTAGTTGGAAACAGCTGATTATTAGAATATTCAATAAATCGTATTTTTCTAGCAGGTTTAAAATTAAAGTAATTAATGGTTTGATATTTATTATGAAGTATCTATTCCTCCTCCTTTTTTTTAACACAAGTAATATGGTGGTTCTGAAAAGCACCGATTGTGAAAGTGAAGCAGGTGGATATTTAGTGCAGGGTCGGCGTAAGGCCAATTGAATTCTTTATTATTTTTTTTCTGCCGTCTGCGCATGAATAAAGACTTGATATTTTGAGGGTACGTTTTTACACAATCTAGCTTCCGATTTCTGCTACTCCGTCTTTTTATTTCTGGGACATCCTGTATATTGGTGGTAGAAAATGTTCCCCTTATTAGGTTTTCTGAATGCTTTATGATCCGATAATAAACAAAGCATGTATTTAGATCTTAGACACCTTAATTCCTATATGGGGTATGACTATATGTAGCCCATTCAAGTTTGGAGATAATTTGCTTATTACTGATATTTTAAAACACGGCATTTAATGAGTTGATCTTGAAATTTTTTCGTATAAAATAACATGATAAATAAATAAATTTTCACATGGCCATAAGACGAACCAGAAACATTGTGTAATGTGTTATAACACTGTCGAAAGGTATCTGTGGCATATTTTGTTGTAATAGATGGTAAAAACTGATAAACAATTAAAAGTTATATTTCCATTATGTTCACAATAATTTATATTTTTTAATGAAACACCTGTATATTTTTACTTGTTCTGACAAAAGTAACATTTGACACAAAAAATTACTGAAACATTTTGACTGTACAATTATAAACAAGCAAATAAGAAGGACTTGATAATTGTTACATAATGTGCAAGTAGCCACTACATTTGAACATTTAATACGATGTATATAATATTATTTTAAACATGATTTGACATTGCCGTTGAATTATCTCTCTCGCTTTATACTGTGTAATGTACTTTAAATTTCTTATTGTCTTGATATGTATTATTTTCCTTTTATTGGCTATTTGATTATATTTGTAAAAATTAGTGGATATAATATTAAGTGCATTTTATTCGTTTATTCGTTATAAACGAATAAAATGCACTTAATATTATATCCACTAATTTTTACAAATATAATCAAATAGCCAATAAAAGGAAAATAATACATATCAAGACAATAAGAAATTTAAAGTACATTACACAGTATAAAGCGAGAGAGATAATTCAACGGCAATGTCAAATCATGTTTAAAATAATATTATATACATCGTATTAAATGTTCAAATGTAGTGGCTACTTGCACATTATGTAACAATTATCAAGTCCTTCTTATTTGCTTGTTTATAATTGTACAGTCAAAATGTTTCAGTAATTTTTTGTGTCAAATGTTACTTTTGTCAGAACAAGTAAAAATATACAGGTGTTTCATTAAAAAATATAAATTATTGTGAACATAATGGAAATTTTATAATGGTATGGATTGATTTCCTTAAATGTGCTTGTTAACATAACGGGAATGAAATACTCAATTGCTTTCTGCTTTCAGCATCTAAACCATGACAAAAAATACCACAAACTTACTAACTTAACAAACTGCATAACATCAATAACAAAACCATGTACTTAAGAGATATATGTCGTCAAATGACAACCAGTATTTAATTAAGAAGCTATCATATCAATTTTTTTTAAAAACTCCATATTTAAGGCTACAACACTATAGCTCCTTTCTTTATACTCACGCTGTATATGTATGATTATTATATGTCAGAATATAATCGAATTTAATACGGAATAGTTATTATTTGGAATACTGACCTCTTCATTTAAGTTGCTCACTAACAGTACGGTCGCTAAAGGTATACCGGGTGCCGTTAAGCTACGCAATCCCGGTGCTGCTTGTCCCAAAGCGAAACCACCAAGTCCTGGAATGGCACTGGCAACACCGCCGGCGTATGGAGCTGTCAATGGTGATGCTAAACTGTGCATAAATGGGCTACTCAACACGCCCGGAGCACCTGCAAGCAACGAATCTGCACATTTGCATACAATTAGAATTAATAATGACAACAGACGTTTTCTTGAATAAATAAGCTAAGCGAGTATTAATGTGTAAAAGGATAGAAAGGGTCAGGATTGTCAAAACGTAGTAGATATATCAATTTTAAGCTTCTAAAATTGATTAATTTGATAATGCGCATGTTAAGTTATACTTGAAGTGTTCCTTCAATTAAATTCTGATTCGGAGAAGCCATTGATTGACAAAAGGCCGATATTTTTAAGGAAAAATTTTGACAGCTGTCATCTGTTGTGTTACAGCTGTAACTTATTTTACGTAAAACCAATCAATATATAACACTGCAGTTTAACTATGAAAATCAATCCAAACGACCTATAAGAAGTACATTTTCATCATTAATTAAAATACCGGTTAATACAAATTCCTGTTTTTTGAACAGCACTAATTTGTGATTAATGTTGTCGTTAACCGGATAATTTTTAAGCCGTATTTCAGGTACCTAACAAAATATTAAACAGAGTTTAAGATTTCATATATATATATATATATATGAACTGTCATTCTAATAAACAAAAGATAGCGAGCGATACTGAGCAATAATCATCATAACCAAAGAAATTTGAATCTTCATTATTGTTGACAGTGATTGTGTTTTCATATCAAATTCTCTGCTGTATGAAAGTCCGTTTTGGAGTTAATTAATAATTATTTTCTTTAGTGATTTATTGTATTGCTTCTTTTAGCCATAAAAAAAGTGCATGTATTTTTAGCTTACTAACGAAGTATAATTAATTGGTGGCTAGGAAGGTATTATCCTTTCTGATGAGGACAAATGAGTTCTATTAAGTTTTTTTAATTTATCCACAATTCTAAGATTAATTTTGGAGTATCTTCCGGAATTTGTATGAATAATTTTATACATACGTTGTTTAAATAGAAGTCTATATTAATGGTTGATTATGTTACCTTTTCTTACTAACAAGACTGTCAAATATTTTCTTAAATTATCAATGAAAGATGAAAATTCATACACGTAATTACAAGAATTTATTTTAATAGTGCTTCCTTATTTTAAAGTGTGAATAGACTACATTTGGTAGGAAATTGTTTGTTTAATATACAGGTTATTACAAAAGAATCACTGAGGTTTGAAAAAGATATATTTCAGAAAGTGTGACAGATATTATAATCATAATTCAATAATTGCATAGCAAAAGAAAGGGAGAAATCCAAGTTTTTACCTATACCATCGAAATTATTCTATGCTGTCTTCTCGTGTTACATAACACACGTCTATACGGTAGTCCATTTTGTCCCATGCAAGCTGCAATGTGTCCTCGTTAATGCTACTCACAGCAGTACTGCTCTGCTTAGCGAAAATGCCGTATGTGCAAACATGACTTAAATGAGATATTGCCATAATTGTTATACTTCGAACATTCTGCGCCCTTTTTACCAAGCAAAAACAGAAAGAAAAGATAACGTGTTGGGTGTTTTTGCTTGGTAAAAAGGGCGCAGAATGCTAGAAGTATAACAATTATCGCAATACATATCTCATTTAAGTCACGTTTGCACATACGGCATTTTCGCCAAGCAGGGCAGAATAGTAATGCGTTCTCGAAGATGACCCTGAACGTGAGCATATTTAGGTGTTTTATACCAGTTACGCTAATTCATTGAAGATAAACGGTCCATACACATTTTACTGGTAAGGCTACATAAACGCCAAAAATCTAGAAAATGCATAATGCTCCTCCATAACTTCCTAAATTGCAGTATAAAAATCAATTCACTTTACATAGTCATTTGGATAAAAGTGTTGTATCATGTGTAGAAGGTAGAACCTGCATGGCACAGCCGCTTTCGCAAAATCTCCTATATAGTTGGCTGCGGAATATAAAGTTCACGATTTGGTCTACTAGTAGACAGTTGTGGTACATGAACAAAACTATTTCCATAATTTCGCTAGACACACGTAGTCCTCAAGTGCTTTTGTGTTCATATAGAGAACCAATATCTTTAAATCGAGGACACCATCGTATATTTCTGCTGTATACTCGCCATTTTGAATATTGAGCTTGTGCTGTCACTTGGATGTTCAAGGCGAAGTTCATAAGCGCACATTTCAAAATTGTGCGCTTTTTCTCTTTCTTGTATCATTCTATACTATACCTTTAATATTTCCGGAAATATATCTTTTTAAAACACGAATAAGCCTGCATGTATATTTATTCCTAGTTTCTATTAGTAAGTAACGGAAAAAATGTTAGGAAGGCATGGGACTAGATCAAGGAAGGAATGTTAAGAGTTGAAGCGTTATGGTATACAGTGATAATGATATGGGTGGATTCAGTTTATTGGGGTAGAAAAATAATCAATATACAAATGAATTAATCGTTGGAAAAAACACACATCGATTACGAAAAGATAGCTTAGAGGATTACAAAATTACCAAAGTATAAAAAATTAGTTGCGCGAAGTTGGTTGATAGTCTTTTCAATCTCAAGTAAAATTGTCAAGAAATAAAATTTAAATTCATATACTTAAAGAAGTATCGAGGGTATATACATTTAATATATTGTCTTAATTCGTGTTTTAAAGGATATTGTTGGCAGTTACAATATGCGCGCAAAAGCGGTTTCAATTTGATTATGAGCCCTTATACACAACTACTAATATAATAATACAACACAAGACTCTATGATTGATTGATGATCGAACTTTCTAAGTAAACTTCTGTTGAAACTGGGTTATCATGCAATGTCGACTAATGGCAAATATTTGGAATGCTATGGACGTAAACACAAATTATACGAATTATTCTTCGATTTGCATGAATAACCATTCATACTTTTCTTTTAGAAATAAAAATATATCGTTATAAAATAATAAGCCGAACCATGCATGTACACTAAATAAAGTGAAAGACAATTCTTGAAAAGCTTTCATAAATTAATGTCAAAAAGATTTTTTTGCAAAATATCTAAAATATTAAACTAACATTCAAACTTATAGCTCTTCGGGAGTAATCTTCTAAGTAACTTGCTTGTTCATGCTTCAAGATAGTTTTTATAAAATATATTAAAAACGTAATTTAATTTGTTTTTGGAAAAAATCTATAAATAAAACTCACTAGATGATACCTTTATATTGGATGCTTCATGTACATCTAACAAAGACTCATGGGAGGTCGCAATGTACAGTTTATATACTGCCAATCAGTCACACTTTGAAACTTTCGAGATATAAAGGATCATTTTGTGAAATCAGTTTTTCTATGACATAATAGTTCAAGAATACTAAGATAAGCTTTTTAAAATAACCCAGGTCTTCTAAAGCTTTATGGTAGAAATTTACTGAGAAGTGTTTTCATAAAACAAACAATACATAGAAAGAAAGCAGTAGAATATTTAGTGACAGATAGGAAAATTAAAATTACTTGACTGTATGAAGAGAAATAGATATATACAGGCAAGGCAAATTTCGTAACTAGACATTCACCATAAATAGGAAAATACTGCACCATTTTTCTCGAATATATAGGAATGGAACAGGTGAGGAAAGGGAAGAGTGCATGCAGTGTATAAATCAAGTGTAGACTTGGTAATACTCACAGCGTGGTTTCCTATTTCTAGTTACGATTTTATCTTACCTGCATAAGAGAATTGAGGAACCAGTTGTGACATGTGGATGCGAATTGTGGACGCTAAACGAAATAACTTTATGCAAAACTCTAGTACAAGATTTTCATGAAGAATACTGAATATACAACAAGAAAAGATAGGATTAGAAATGACACCGGAAGAGAATAAATACAAACTAGTTTAACAAGTAGGTACTACGGAAATGTCAAGAAAACCAGCTGGGCTACCTGGTAAACCACGAGCATGCAAGATGAATGGCAAGAAAAAATCTTAAGAGATTCAAAAAGAAAATATATAGGAAATAGAAAAAACAAGGCCCGAATAAAAATGAATGAAAAGAAATACTGATGAATTTAACACGGCAGTGAGTAACGAAATATTTTGTAATATCAATATATAATAATTCTCTTCAAGCAGTATTGTTTATTAGAAACTGACCAAATTAAAGATATAAACCCTTCAAAATTCACCGTATCTGCTTGATGAAATACTTTCGTGCCGTTGGCTATAGCTAAAATGTAATTTCTTGACAGTTAGAAATGATTAGAGTTCAATAAAGAAGAAACAGGAACAATAAGAGAAATACATATTCTAACAAATGCGCTGAGTTTTGAAGGAATTACATAAATTTTGAAACTGGACATATTTAACATTCAAGCAAGTCATTCATTAAATTACTCCCGAACAATTATAAAATTATTTGAAATAATTGGAAATGGGCTGTACCGAAACACTCCAACAGGATTGATCTGATTACTCAGAAACTATAAAACATATAATTATTTTGAAAAGTTAGGGTTATGGGCTTCTAGATTCTAATACAAAATATATATGTAGGCGCCATAAATTCTCGGCCTGATATACAAAAAAGAAACTTGGAACAATATAAGAATTTTTATTATTCAATGTAATCTCCCCTAACTTCTATAGATTTATTACAACGATTAATTAATAATTCGATATCCTTGTAAAAATAATCTGAAGTTTTTCCGTCAAAATGTTCTATAACAGCTGCTTGCAACTCACTGTCGTCCTTAAAACTTCGTCCCCCAAGGTGTTTTTTTAAATTAAAAAACAAAAAAACACAAGGAGTCATATACCGGACGACAGCTTGTGAGATGGCGACAGTATGGACGGGAGCATTGTCGTGCAATAATCGCACACCTTTTGTCAATTTTCCACGATGTTTTGCACGAATACTGTCCCTTAATTATGCAAGAAAGACGCATAATATGTGCCGTTCACACTTGTATTGCGCTCTTTAAAGTCAATTTGCAAAATGCCCTCACAATCCCAGAATTTTGTGGCCATCACCATTTTTCGTTGAATGAACGACTTTCGTCTTTCTGGGACGAGGATCATCAGGTCGCCGCCATTCCATGGACTCCCTTTTCGATAGGGGATCGTAAAACAGAACCATTGTTTCATCCCCTGTGACAATGGGTGCCAAAATCGGTTTTGGATCGTCTCCGCACATTCGACTCGACGTTCACGTTGGAGAGCAGAAAGAAGTCGCGGTACCCATCTAGCACTAATTTTATTCATACCCAAATGGTCATAGGGAATTCGGCGAACACTTGTTTCGGAAATGTTTGTTATCACTGCTAATTCATTCACCTTCAAACGCCGATCTTCTAGCACTAAATGTTCAATAATTGAAATTTGTTGAGTCGTTATCACTTCAGTTGGTCGACCCGACCGATCAGCATCTTCCAGGGATTCTTGTTCCAAACGGAAACATTTTGCCCACTCTTTTACGCCGTCTAAACGTTGTTTAATGTGATAAGGTGTATGCCCTTCTTTTGTTAAAAATTTAATGACCGCGTGGTACTCAATTTTCGTTACTTCAGATATTTTCGTGCGCTAGTCACGTTGGTTGGCTGGTTACTACAATACTAGGCTTCGAACCGTCCTATTTATAGTGTACACCTCGCGTATGTGCATGCATGACATGACAAAATTTGAACACGGTTGAACCTGTATAAGCCTGTCAGGCCGAGAACGCCTACCTCGTACTTTAATAATTTTACAAATCATAGTACGTTTTTAAGTTATTAGATTTGTCAAGTTTGTTATGATATTTCGAGTATTTATTTTATTTATTTATTTGTTTGTGTATCATGACCAAAAACACAACTGCCAACAACTGTTGGTTTATAATTGCAACTAAGTTGCTAGCGCATTAATTGAAACGTTGTAATTCGTTTTTGTTGAATGTTTTTGCTCTACCAGAAAATTTATATGTTCTTGGTATTTGGTGAATCAAAAAAAAAATGTAATACGGGAGGCCCAAGGAACTGAGTCACGTAAATATCTGAATCATATATTTTTTTAAAAAGTATAGAGAATTTTTATGAGAAACAATTGATGTTTGTCTGGAAAAAACAGTATCTAAAGTAACTAGGTATGTATTTACAAAAAAATCCCAGGAATTCTAAAAGGAATGTGCAGTACATGCAAATACATACATCGACGCACATGTTACGGACCTACAAAAATAGATACATATATGTATTGAAAAACCTAATAGGCGTATTTTCAATTAATGGGCTGACCAAACTTGTATATTTTTCACAAATATGTCACCATAATCATTTCGGAGTAATGTTTCGTGGGGTATAGTGTAATGGCATCTTATCGAGTTTTCTTTTCTTAATGCCGAAATTATAAGGAACGTTTTAAGAAAATGGTCCGCTACAAAGTAACCAAGATTTATATCTGACATAAGGCTGAAATCCGCACCAAGCAGTTACACGTTGTGGATGTATTTGTTTCTCAACAATCATTCGTGGATTTCCTGAACCCCAGATGCGACAATTTTGACGATTAATGAAGCCATCAAGATGAAAATGAGTTTCATCACTGAAAATGATTTTGTTCGAAAAATGAGCATTCACTTGTTGTTGTTAGATTCAGCGATCTGTCTTCGCTGTGCGTGGTCAGTGGGCTTCAGTTCTTGAGTCAATTGAACTTTGTAAGCATGAAGATGCAAATCTTATGCGATAATACTCTGTAGAGAACTTTTCGAAATGTTCAATTTTTGACCACGGTGCCGAAACGTTGTTCCTGGACTCTCAGCAGCACTCACACAAACTGCTTCGATGTTTTGTGTTGAACGACTTGTTAAAGAACGACCAGAGGTCTCTGATTACTAATTGAACCAGTCTCCTTGGATTTATTAATTAATCTGTTCACAGTTTATGGAGTTAAATCACTATTCCTACAATATTTTGTAAAACTGTTTGAACAAACGGATAGCGTTTAAGACGAATAGACGAATAACGTAAATTTTCCTTAGTTCTTTTTGAATGTATTTGCATGATTTCCTTATTTTATTTGCTTAGTGGTGTTGCATAATAACTTATAATTGTGTTTTTATTATCAATATTAGTAATATATATAATATCTTATGTTAGTGTGTTTCCTTTGTATACATGACTGTAATCTGTTGGACAAATAAACTGTATTATTATTATTCAAATTAATTTTGTTGATCTTTCCCAATTTCGCATTTCGAGGTAACTAAAAAACTGTTGAAAAAGAAAAAAATTAATCTTCTCAAATGTAGATAATAACAGTTTTCTATTGACCATTTCTTCTTAAAATCAATATTAACGATCAAATCGCTCAAGTATACATACACGAAATATTTTCGTATATGAATATGTATGAATGATAACGATAATAAATCACCGTCTCTATACTTTTAAGTAACCTGTATATGCATGTTCCTATAATAATTAGAAATGCTCTTTTTGACATATATAACTTAAATCAATTTCCTGCTCATCAACCCATTGTGACATTCAAAATATCAAAAAAAAAAGACTGTTATTACTACAGATTTGTTATATTTGTAACTTGTAATTCAGATTAATTAACATCTAAGTACCAAAAAAATAATACATGATACTTTTCGTCCCTCAAATTTAGTAATCTATTCTAACAACAAAAAATCCTCTTTTCTTCGATAATTACCTATTATGAGACTTGAAATAATACAATACCATCTCCAGTTTTCAAAACAGTATGTTTTTTTTTAGTTTCTGAGTAATAGGCAAGGACCATTCTTATTGGCACAATCGCGAGTTCTTTTCTTTTGTTAAAATTTCAACATATACGAGTGTCGATTGATAGGTGTTGTAAAAAGGTAAGTTCAATATTACTCTTGGGAAAGAATTAATTTTATATTTCAAAACATTTCCCGACAACAACGATACACTTGGTCCATAAGCTTCTAATTTTTTCATTTAGATGGACAAGTATTTTTTTCCGAAAAAATACCAAATAAGCATTTATACCAGCATTGAACATCTATCTCTCCGATTGAATTTTTAAGTTTGCCAATTGGAGAAGGTCAAATCAGGAAGGAAGTATGAGAAAGCAGTTTGATTTTTGATTTGCGCAATTTTGTTTTTCATATTTTTTTTTCTTCTCCGAGATGATAAATGATAAATTTTTGAGAATCTCGAAAACACATGAATATTGACTAGACGATCTTGGTTTTATTCGACGCACTTTCGCCGTCAAATGCGCCAAATGTTATTATGACTTAGATGAATAGTTGTGGATTCTCCTTTCGTACGTTTTATGTTTTAGATTCCAAAATCAATAGTTTAGAAAATCAAACCACCCTCATAAATACTGAAAATAAATAGTCACTCAACTTGTTGTATTGTTGAAAATTAATGGACCTAGATAGTTCACAAGAATTGCAATATTTTATCATCTTCAAATATCAAAATAACCTCAAATAAATTAATGGCTAAGAAAAATTTGGAAAAATTATATCTGGGAATCTCATGACACTTATACCATCTTATCTTGTAAATAACTCGAAAAGAATTGTAATACCGATTTTGAAACTAATTTATCATCAATTCGGCAAAAGCTTCCTTTTTACAACACCCGATACAGTAATTCGAATATACACAAATCCATACACACCTGCTAATCTTTCCCTAGCTAGACGTGGTTGCGCAGCCAATAACAATAAATCAGCACCAATTCCTCCGGCCAAACCGCTGCCCAGCGTCGCCAACTGATCGTTTGCGTCTCCCGTCGGTAGGTTTGGATTCGTGTAGTCCCGCGATTTGTCATTATTGTATTTTACGTTTAATGAAGACATTTTCGAATAGTCTATTCGCAGTGTGCAACAGCTATTGTAAATGTTCTGGCCGTCAAGTGCCTGCTTGGCAGCCTGTGCTGACTGTGTGTCGGGGTATTGTATCAGCGCTTGGAATGAGTCTGCAAACATACAAAACGAATTATAAACACATTATGTTGGTGTATTTAAAGTAGGTCACATTTGTAGCATATTTACTATAGATTAAAGAAAACAATAAAAATATCAATGGTAAATATACTATACACTTTTGTTTCGTATTTTAGTTTGCCCTAAATTATATAAATCTTAACTTGAAATTTATGGACCTGAAAGTTACTATTAAAAATAATTATTGAATTTGTGGTAAACATGCGAAATTATTTTGCTCATCTGAAAACCCATATTGGGTTGAAGTATTTTTCAATAAACTTAAAGAGAAACATTCAAATGGTATCAAGAGTAAAGCTCATAATTTTGCTGCTTTCAAAAAATTATTAGTAAAATTGGTTTTGTAGTTTTTATATCTCTCTATCTAACGAAACTAAGTACTACTGGTTGCAAGTAAAAATTTTACTATTCTCTAATTATTTCGCCTAGAAAGATGAGATGTCAAGAAGCTGGAAGAATAACTTTTACGAATGCAGTTTATTGCGTAACAGTTGAATATTGTCTGTAGTTTTTGCGCAGATTTAGCGTTTCCATATAAATATGGATGAAACGGTTAACATTTTTAATTAAACAAAGAATGGTTTAATGTGCTTCCTGATACTTGGCCAACCATTTTTGTGTTTTAAAGATTGTTTTGGCATGTACTTCTCCAAAATCGAATGTTATTTATTTATTTTTTGATTTGTTTAGATTTCCAATATATACAGTTGTATTCAATTTACTACATAATTCTGTAACATGCTGATTCTAGTTTAAAGTTGGATCTATGTACATACCCCAAGAGTTTTACAGTGTGGGGTTCACGTGGTCTTACATTTACAAAATCATCTGATGGAGTTCATTCAATATTTCAGATCAAAATATCGTTTGACAGATATATCGGCTATTTGCCAAGTTAACGTAAATGAAATAGATCCTAAGTTAGATTCCTACTTAGTATTTTCCATTAAAATTTACATATAGTACAACCTCAATAGGTGGGTTTATTAATTTTATGGGTAATTTTAATGCCTACCTCCAAGCAAATTTAAGCTCATAGGTATTAAAGGTATTACTCATATGCCAGTCAATCATTATTGATTTTATTAATTTTCGAGTAAGTTTAAAAGCTTAGTATAATAGCCGATTTAATTATGGAAAATAATTTGTGTATTTTTCTTGTCCACGCTCGATTGTTTTTTGAAGTGAAAACTTCTATGGGCGCGTTGATGCATTGATTGTTGCCGGTCTCTGCTATACTCGCTCGGCAACCGTTTCACGCTCGGCTTTGTATTATAACACTAACTAGCGGTATTTAATTTCAATTAAATTGAAATTTAGAATAAATACCCGAAATATTGTATTTTTATTTTCTGAAAAATTCTTGTCCGCGTGCAGATGCGATCCCGAGCCGCCCGAGTATGAGGCCGGCACGTTACCATTAGACCAGCGCGGGTACTCGTATGAGAATTATCATATCTTCTATTTGTATATATACATGCGTACGTATGAATTTTTGAAGTGAAAACTTGATCAGACCGAGCGAAATGTACTAGAATAATGTATACACAATAATAATAAATATATATTTTTTAAATGTAATATAGAACGAAAATCGAAAATGTAAATGTAAATGAATATAGAACGAAAACAAAAGTTGTATTTCGTATTATTAACCTCGCCTTGATGAAGTTTTCACTTCTGCCGTGTGAGCTTAAGCACACCCATTTTTGAATCTTGTTTTATTGTAGTTAATAATATTGGTCGAGAGCTTTTCAAATGCATACCCATCGGAAAGGCATGGAAAAATGTAACTGCCTCGCTCGAAAAATCTTTCGACCGCATGTGGCTCTGTGGTACGACAAGAAACAGATCGTTTTTAACTGGTGGTAATTAAGAATATCTAGAAAAGGCAGCGAAAAGACATTTCATGTTGCACTGATGATTCTTTTTCTGGGATTTGGTGCGAGGAAAAATTGGTTTCTGGTCGTTTTGGTCGAGGGCCGGCATAACATCCAGAGAGACAGAAACTCTTGAGCTGATGCCGTAATTTCCCCTGATGCTACCGTAGTTCCTGGGCGGATGATTCGAGCCCATCAAGGTGATGTAAGAACCCCAACGGGTGCTTAAGATCACAGCTTCCGTTGGCTATAGACAGAAGTACCATAACTTAACCAAGAAGTCACCTCTTCCCGGTAATTCTACTACTTAGTGAACTTCCCGTTTTTTTTGTGACCGTTATAAATTTTTCTGTTTTCATATTAAACTTACTTAATTACCAATATTGAAATCATAAAGTACATACTTTTTCTGTTATTCATATGTAACCTATTCCACTTTTGATCGTAACTGTCATAATTTCAACACTACTACTTATTATGTTTGGTTTTGTCGCCCAACAGTATAGTAGTAGTCATCGTAATCGGTAATTTCTTTGTACATCGCTTAGTTTAAAGAATTGATTATTTATTGTTTTTCTTTGTTTTGAGAAATTAACTTAGTTCTATACCATTCTTTCATGTGCTACAATACTATGTCCTTCTTCTTTTGTCTTGTTTCTTTAGTGCCGCAGGTTTGTCGAATTCTAAATATTTATTTTTGTTATTCTGTACACGTCAGATTCTGTATTTGCATTCTTACCAATTGATTTAGAGATCCATTTATTGCTGATTTTGTGTGCTATTGGTTGCAAATTAATTTCTATAACTCATTGTCAGGTTAATATAAGCATGGAACGCCTGAATGAAGTCTTAGAGTGTAAAATATTCTGATAATCTCGCAGTGTTAAAGTGAATAAACAAATGTAGTAAACGTATATGCAGGGTGAGTCATCTCCGCGGGGAAGGCAGATTGTGACTTTATGGGAAAAGATATTTCAAAGCGGTTACCTTCAAATTATAGCCACTTATTAGGAGCACGTTTTAAAATTATTTTGTATTATACAGAGTGTTCCATATCTTGGTGGCTGACCATAGTTATAGTTTTTTAAATGGAACAGCATATATATTATTATATTTTTGTATTCCCCCTATAATTCTTAGTCAAAAAGTTATAAGATAGTATAGGTCTAAAATTTAAGGCTTTCGACTGAAAAAAAATTCAGTGTTTTTATAAAATTATATTTCTCGAAAACAACGTTTTCGATGGACGCATTTTTTTGTAGAGTTGTTCATAATAAAAGGTCCTAATACAAATATATTTTATTTTTATGCAATTATTAATTGAATTTGCAGAAAACTGGATTAAAGTTATATCACATATTTTTGTCTAAAAGTGATTTTTTCAAATGAAACAGCCTGTATATCAGTTCATTTTTGAATTGCTTACTAAATTTCGCAGCAAAAACATGACAGACGTTATTATTTTAAAAGTGACCATTACTGAGCTATTGTCGTTTTCTGATATAATTTTACCAACATTATGTTTTTTACTTGAATACGATATAGTGAGCCATGATATTTGCCGCGAAATTGATAATTGAATGGATGACATTTAAAAAGTTGCTTTTCAGTTGTCAAGCTTGATTTTATAATGAATTTTGCTAAAAATGAGCTTAGTGATATGATTTTTATATGTACTGGGCTAAGGGCAAAAAAATTGGATATATCTTATTTATAATACAGCAATATAATCCCAAGAATATGTAGCATATGGAATAAACACCTTTTAAATCCAAACAAAAAAACATTGATTTCAGTAGGTGTAGAAACAGGAAATTTTACGCGAATGGACGAGTCACTAGAAGAGCAGAAATTATAAAATAACAATAAATATTAACTTTAAAATAGGTAAAAGTTAAAAATGTTAAAATGCACTTTTAAAAGCTTCTGAACAAGCTTTAGAAATGATAAATCGACATTAATAAGGCGTTGAGTACTTTGTTTGTCGAATATGTTCCCTCATAACTTCTTTTGTGGTTACAGACAGGTATACTGTATACGTGCTCTTTTATGGATCCCTATAAAAAGAAACTAATTTTGTGTAATACAAAATAATTTTTAAACGTGCTCCTAATGAGTGGCTATCTTAGCAAGAAAACCGTTTCGAAATATCTTTTCTCATAAAGTCACAATGTGCCTTAACCGCGGAGATCACTCACCCTGTATATCGGACGAACACCAGCAGCTCGGCATTGTGGCCAAAATTAATTGTTTTTTTGCCAAATAAAGCAATTAAAGCTCATTATTATTTTATTAAACTAATCTGAACTATTTTTTACAACATAAATTTGAGCTTTTATCATATTTCATTTGTTTTGCTCAAACTTCTCCAGTCCCTCCACCCTTGCTTTTTACACCAAAAATTCCCTATTGCCGGACGCTATGGTCGCTGAATCAAATAGGCTGGCGCTATTACCTTCATTTCGAATCCACATAAGCTGACAGATTGGACCACAACATCGTAGATGGACATAATGTACCAGATGAGTGCGACTAACCCAATGAAAATGTTACGGCACATTTTCATTGAATTAAACGCGTGTCACAAATGTTCAATCTTCTAATTGTCCTATATGTTTTCTATTGGAAAGATATGAGTTAATTATAAATAATTGATAATCTTATTCCATACAACATTTTTTTCAAAAGAATTTTATGGCAAATGCTGTCAAACGCGTTTGACAAATCGAGTAATGTCGCACGGGTCTTCCGCTATTAATCAAGACCATCTATAAAACACGCAATGAGATTACAGAGAGCAGTTATAGTCGACTTGTTCTTAAGAGTCTTCTATACCTACCCGTTGTATTAATCGAGAGTGAGACTCATCTGAATACATTCAGATTTGCTAATATGACGTTTAGGCAAAAAGACGTGTAGAAATTAAACTCGGACTATATTAAGTAAACAGTTCGGAACCCAGACATACTTTTTATGATTTATTGAAGCTACTCTGTTCTCGAGAACGGCGATGTTCATATAAAAGAAGCAACTGTCTAATAAATAATAAGTCATACATAGTAGAAATAAAATTGGATACATTTACAATTTCTATAAATAGATAATTTTAAAAATAATTAGAATTTCACATGTACTCGGCTAGGAGCATAAGGAATTTAAAAGAAACTAAAATTAAATTTCCAATAAAAATGCTTTGCACCGACATTTGTATATTTGAAATATTGAAAAAAACAACTAATTATCAAGTAAAATACTGCTGTTTTAGTAGAAAGTAATAATAATAATAATATTTTTTTCAACCCTGATTTCATATTAATCTTTGTTTTAAGTATAGTTATAGTTTTGTTGAGTATACGGGGTGTAGATAAAGTCTGGAACAAAATTAATATTTCTGTTATCTTCGGTTTGATGGAAAAACCCTGAAACAGGTCGATTTTGTTTTTATCCCGTGCACTTTATAACATCGTGAATTTAATTCTGTCGTCATCTGGTTGCGCGCGGGCGTGACGTCATTAGTTTTTTCAAATTAAATTAAAATTTTTATTTCTAATGAAAAACTAATCAAAAATTATTTTAAAAAATCAGATAAATTATAATCCGAGGTTTATCTTGGATTGTCGTCAAACAAGACACCAAAAAAATGTCAACGGAAGTGTTCAAATTGTCCGCCATTGGCCATTTGACACTGGCCGAGACGGACGTACACGTTTTCTACGACACGTCGTATTGTCTCTGCACCAATATTTCGCATTTCCTCGCGGATACGATGTTTCAGATCATCCAAGTTATTTGGCTTATTGGTGTACACCTTTGATTTCACATGACCCCATAGAAAAAAATCAAGTGGTGTGAGATCTGGCGAACGGGCAGGCCATTCAATTGTTCCCCTTCGTCCGATCCATCTCCCGGGGAAAATTTCGTCGAGGTAACTCCGAACACGCCAGCCAAAATGTGGAGGTGCTCCGTGTTGTTGAAACCAGATTCTGGGGTGAGGCTTGTCGGGGGTGTTTTCATCCGGAAATAATTCTACCAATGTTGGCACTAGCGTAAATCTTAGGAAATGTAAGTATGTTTTAGCGTTTAAATTTCTGTCCAAAAAGAAAGGCCCCACAATGCGATCTCCCACTATTCCCGCCCATACATTAACTTTTTGCCGGTGTTGGGTGTGCTCCTCTCGAACCCATCGAGGATTTTCGCCCGACCAGTACCTACAATTGTGGCGATTCACTTCACCGTTCAAGGTAAAAGTTGCTTCGTCACTAAAAACCACATTGTCGACAAATCCGGGATTCTCATCGCACCGTAGCATGATTTGTTCACAGAACTCGAGTCGGCGGTGGAAGTCATCTTCATTCAGTTCCTGAACCCGAGTGATTTTGTACGGATGAAGTTTTTCCTTCTTCAGCAATTTGGCTACTGCGGTAAAATCAACTGCATGATCCCTGGCAATGTTGAAGTGTGGGGGTTGTCCTGAAGTTCCAAGAGAATATTGACCCTCCTATCTTCCTCAATTCTTGGTCGACCTTGACGAGCCCTGTCTTTTACACTACCAGTTTCAGCAAATTTTGCGACAATTTTGCTCACCGTTGACCGCGAAATCGGTGCGCGGTTTGGATTTTCTGCATTGAAAAACTGACAGGCTTCTTCATGGCTACGTATTTTATCACTACAACCAACAATAATGAGAATTTGAATCCGCTCTTTTTCGCTCAAATTCGCCATTTTCGCAATGCACGTTCAACACTACCAATGGAGTAAGTATTGTGAATGGATAAGTTCAAACACCAAGTAATGAACTGTCAATATGACGTGTCGTAGAAAGCGTGTACGTCCGTCTCGGCCAGTGTCAAATGGCCAATGGCGGACAATTTGAACACTTCCGTTGACATTTTTTGGTGTCTTGTTTGACGACAATCCAAGATAAACCTCGGATTATAATTTATCTGATTTTTTAAAATAATTTTTGATTAGTTTTTCATTAGAAATAAAATTTTAATTTTTTGAAATTTGAAAGCATTTTTCTCCCAAAAATTGTTATGTAAGGTACCAAACTTTTTATACCGTTGCATGCACAATGGAATACCTAACGACAAGGGGTAATAAATGTGGCGGGTTACCGTTTGAAAAAACTAATGACGTCACGCCCGCGCGCAACCAGATGACGACAGAATTAAATTCACGATGTTATAAAGTGCACGGGATAAAAACAAAATCGACCTGTTTCAGGGTTTTTCCATCAAACCGAAGATAACAGAAATATTAATTTTGTTCCAGACTTTATCTACACCCTGTACATATAATAAATTAATAAAGAAAATATAGACAAATACATTTTATGATCGTACGAGACGCATAAATAATATTCTGCTTTTTTTTGTGGAAATATTGTGGTGAATACTTATTATAGTTGTCTTATTCTGTAATCAGTAAGAATTACCCCTTTTAACTAACACACAGTTTAATAAGTAATTCGTGTAGTTATAGTTACTAATTAAAATTTCTTGAAATGGGAAAACCAAATAGCGAAAAGAAGAAATTCAGTAATACATTCCGCTTAAAAAAAGGCTCGAGGAAGAATCTCAAACAATACACAAAAAATATCGCAGGTAAAAATAAGCACTTTCACATTTGTTAGTTGGGTACTACCATTTGTTTTTTAACATTATTTCTTCTTACCCGCCGTGCATTTTTTTACTTCTGAGCAACCGTAGAGAATAAGGTACATCGTATAATTCTAGTGGTACAGAAATCATCCCGCTAGGCAATAAGCTGTTAGTATATGACAAAGATAAGAATAAAAGTAAATAAATGACATGTCACCTCAAATATTGCGGGGAGTCAAATTTTAGATTCTGTTTAGGTACCGACTAACCAAGTAGAGTAAAAAATGCATTGAAGAGTCTTACTAATTTTACAACATAATTATATTTATGTATACGTTTAGCTCAACCAATATCAGCGAACAATGGAGAAGACATTAGTGCGCTTAGTGAATCAATACATCACTTAGTGGAGGTACGCCAGAATGAAAATTCGTCCCTGGAGTCAAACTTAGACACACAGTCTTTAGCATTACAGCCTGTAAACGTTGAAGAAGTTCTTACGAAGGATGTGCGAAGCGATGAGGTAAAACAACTGTACATTTGAAATTATGATAAAAAATTATAAAAAAATCTTATAGGGTTTAGACGGACGACGAATAGTAGATATAAAGTACATGCTGGAAGAAATATATAGGCGCAAAATTCGCACGGAAACAAGTTAGGATGCACATTTCAAAATTTAAAATTTGCTGGAGAAATTCGCTGCGGTTTAGAATCTAAGCTCAAATTCAAATGCGATATGTGTGGACAAAATTTGATTATGAACCTCAATAAATCGGAAAAAACAGAAATAGACGTGAACACTGCTTTAGTTTCAGGAGCCATGAGTGTAGGAATAGGATACTCTAACGCGCAGGAATTGTTTACCACCATGGACATACCCTTCCCCACACCTAAAACTTATGAGAAGTATAATGAATTAGTAAGTGATGGGTGGCAAAAGACCGCGCTTGAGGTAATGCAGGCTGCTGTACGTGAAGAAGCTCAATATGCAGTTCAAGTAGGCAACGTCGACGAACAAGGCATACCTCTAATCCATGTAGTAGCTGACGGTTGTTGGTCCAAACGATCGTATAGAAAAAATTATTCAGCATTGTCAGGAGTGGCAGCAATTGTTGGACAGCGTTTTGGGAAGGTACTATTTATTGGGGTTCGGAACAAGTACTGCGTGATTTGTGCAAGGTGGCAGAAGCAAAGCCAAAATCCTCCTGAACATAAATGCTACAAAAACTTTGAAGGCAGCTCAACTAGTATGGAGGCCGACATCTTAGTTGAGGGGTTCAAAAACAGTGTAGCAATGTACGGAGTAAAATATTCTAGATTTATTGCTGACGGTGATTCGAGCACCTATAAGAAAATTTAGAAGCCAGGCCCTACAATAACATTACTGTAGAAAAAATCGAATTCCGAAATCACCTGCTTCGCAATTTTAGTAATAAGTTACAATCTTTGACAACTGACACCAGATATCCTTTAAATTTGCGTCGTTTGTTACAACGGAATATACGTAGAATGAGAAATGGTGTTTCAGGTGCAATTGCCCATAACAAGCATCTAGAAAATAATGTAAAACTTTTACAAACAGATATGAAAAATATTATGTGTCATGTTTTCGGGGAGCACAAGGACTGTGGAATGTACTACTGCAAAAGAAAAGATACAAACGAACCAAATTACATGGACGAACTGAGAAGATGTATAGAAATGCATTCTCGTATCGAAGTATGTCTACAGGTAAAATTAGCTGCCTACTACACAAATATAGGATAGATTTACACAAAAGTCTTTTTGTTTCAGGTGTTAGTCATAAATGCGCGATCACTGATCGCAGATGTAGACAGCAATGTTGCGGAACATTTTAATTCCACCGTGGCGAAATTTGTGGGGGGGAAACGAGTAAATTTCTCTCTGAAGGGTTCCTATGAGGCGAGATGTTCAGCAGCTGTAGTAGCGTTCAACACCAGACGTCCACACTACGAATTGCACAAAAAAATGTATTTGAAAAGCCCTACTTGCCGTGTGAAAAGATTAGAAGTGGGCCGTATGCGAAAAATAAAAAAAGCGCTAGAGAAACGAGCAGGAGTAGAAGTCTCTGTTAGAAAAAAGATTAATTTTTCTAGTAATTCTAAAAAGAGTCAAGAAGATTATGGTGAACTGTGTCAAAAACCTGACATGCAACCGGACGAGTTCGAAGAGCAAAAATACATTTTTCTAAATAATCTCGACATAAGTGAGGAACAACGGCATCAATTAGAGCGCGATACAGTTG
Organism: Amphimallon solstitiale; assembly: GCA_963170755.1. Taxonomy (NCBI): domain Eukaryota; kingdom Metazoa; phylum Arthropoda; class Insecta; order Coleoptera; family Scarabaeidae; genus Amphimallon; species Amphimallon solstitiale. The sequence goes on from OY720680.1 coordinate 28,731,790, forward strand.
AACAGGCAAGCAGTGGGCAATGGTTAGAGCAGTGGTTCTCAACGTGGGCGGTAGCGCCCATCAGTGGGCGCTGGGATCTATACAAAATCCAGTAAGTGGGCGCTAGGCGAAAAAAGGTTGAGAACCACTGGGTTAGAGTATCGCCGAAAGCTATTGACAGCATCAAATTTATTTTTTTTTTATTACAGGTAATAGGCAAGAAAATTTGTGTTTTTGGTGTGTGGACAGGAGACGAATTCCCTATGAAGACAACACATATTAGTAAAGATGACGTTTTCTGGAGAGACAATATGAAAGAAAAGTTGTGCGATTTTTATTATGATTGTTTGTTGCCTGAATTGATAGATCCAAGACATACGAGAAGTATGGTAATCCGAGAACCGCAAAGTATTCTTGACGCTCAGCAACAACTGAAAGAAAAAAGAGAGAAACCGAAAAACCCCAAAAAGTAATGTTTGATCCACTGTTCTTCGTTATGTAAACAATTCATTATCATTTTGTTATAAATTTTCATATATTTTGTAGACGAAAAGATACTCGACATTGTTCGAATATTTCGCATTTTCATATTGTCGCTTTAGTAGTTGATTTGGGTATATTCAAATTCAGTCGCTAAAAATACAGAATTTCAAGTTGTCATCTTTTAGTTGCCGTGAAGCAGGTAAGCACGGAGCCATTTTCACAAAAAAAAAGAGGTGTGGCCACCACACGACTTTCTTATACGTATTAGCGTTTTAAATTATAGAGTTTTATTTTTTTTTAATATAAAAATTATTCAAAATCCTATTATAAGTACTTCTGTTCTCTTAATAAATCTCTATAGAATGCATACTTTGCGTGATATTCGAAGGAAAGTGCTCCTCGCTAAGAGTAAAAGTGTTACTTCCGGTTCGAATTTTGAAATTTTATTTATGCAAAAAATATTTCGAATCCAACTCTAAATACTTTTGTACTCTTGACAAATATATATAAAATGTATAATTTATGACATATTGGCAAAAAATCGCCATTCGATAAGAGTAATAGTGATACTTCCGGTCCGAATTTTGAAATATCTTTTATACAAAAGGTATTGAAGATTAATTCGTAACGTACCTGTCTAACAAGCATGACTGGCGAAATATTTACAAAAACTGATTTTTGATAAGAGTAAGAGACTTCCGGTATCAATTTCGAAAGACTTTCATAATAAAATTCTTCACAGATGTACTCAAAATTGTACATATGAATTCTTTATAAATTTGTTTAAACTTAGTTGGCAAAATTCGATTTTTTCACTCAAGTAAACTACTACTTCCGGTCTTCCGATTTTACTGAAAATCAAATCAGATCTCAAGAGGAACTTTATACTCGTAAATACAAAATTTGGAATTCATAGCTACAGCCATTTGACCGCTATCCAATCACGAAAATATTGTTTACGGTCGCTATGCTGAAAAATTGAAACTACTGTCACAGCAATTTACAGATCGGTTTTCCAACTTCAAGAACATGAATAACTCCTTCAGCCTTTCTACAAGTCCGAGTAAAAGTAATGTGGAGGAGGTTCCTTTACACCTGCAAATGGGGTTGATCGTTCAGGAAGACGCATATTTGATGCCTAAATTTGATGACGTGGAACTCAGTGAATTCTACAGAACATACTTTGCTGAACAAAATACCCACAGCTGAGAGCTTTCGCACGAAACATAATTTGCGCATTTGGAAGCTCGTATAAATGTGAACAGTTTTTTTTTTCAATTGTGAAAATTAATAAAAGTAAGCATCGCACTAGGCTTACAGATGAGAATTCAGAAAAAACTTTGCGCCTGTGTACTAGTAGAATTGACCCTAATTGATCATCTTATTTCTGAACTTCATTCTCAAGCCTCTCATTAATGTCTTCTGATTGCTTATCTTTTTTTTAGCTTATTATTATTTATGTATTATAAATAAATGTGTGAACTTTTATCGCTTTTCGTTTACTACTACTTATTATCAACCTGCGGCCCGCGACGATTAATGTTCTGAAGTTGGGCCCACAACCAAGCAAAGGTTGTCTATACCTGGTTTACACCTACAAGAAAATACCAATTTAAAGGGGGTGCAGCTATGAGCGAGTTGTCAGAGCATGCATTCACTGTTCCGGTAATAATTAGGCACTTTTATTTCTTACAGGTGTTTTCCATGTATCGTTATTCTGATTTTTACTTATGGAATTTCCTATATTTTCATCATACTTTCGTCATTATTACATTTTATTCTATATATTTTCGTTGAAGAAAGCAGGAGCATTGAGGAAAAGAAATAGAATAAAATGCAATGACGATATTATGATGGAGATACAGGAAATGCCATAAGTGCAAATGAAAATAATGATACATGGGAAACAATTCTCCGTTTGAATTGGTATTTTGCGAGAATTTCAGTGCAAATTTGTCAACACATTGTGTCGCGGTTAGTGAGAAAAAAGTACTAAAAAGGCGACCGACATAATCTTATCAATACATTCAGTAATACATCCAACGTAAAAAAAGTGGTCGCTACAGTACAGAAGAAATTAACGTACATTTCTCCGCGGATCAATTACCTGGTTATTATAATAAAAACATACTTAAATTTACGTTAGATGTATTACTGAATGTATTGATAACATTATGTCGGTCATAACCGCGGCACAATGTGTTGACAAATTTGCACTGAAATTCTCGCAAAACATTAAAACTTTAAAAAACCATTATGTTGTTTTAGAAAAAAAATTGCAAAAATGAGCACCGGTAACTTCTAGATAAAGGTTCATAGTTTCTACAAACGGAAAATGAAACCAAAATTCTATCATTTGGCTGACATATTTCACCGCCCGTGTTATAGGAATTTAACATGCGATTGACCAGTATAGAAGACTCACCCGGTATTTGAAAAAAAAAGTAATATTTCTGAGATAACTGCACACTTCTCATAAATTTGACCATGAGATAATTTAAAAAATAATTGATTCGGATGCGTACATTGGTAGGATAAATAATTTGAAAATAACTAAAATGAGATTTCGAAGTGCTTTTTTGATATATTTTTTTTTGTAAAATAAATGCATCTTTTAGGGCATTAATATTAAATTGTTATTGTTATAAATTATTATTATTATTATATATGTTACCTATATATTAATATACCCATACGCGAGTCTGAATACGTAATAAGTAGCATATAAAATAAATTACCAATTCATCTTTGCAATTTTTACAGTGTATTACTCCAACATATATAATAAATCACATCAACGACGGCAATATTTACTTAAAGACGTGAGGTGTTCCGTTTCAATATTTTGTCACCAGTGGTCGCCACCGTACAGAGGAATTTTACCTATTTTCTTGGCGGTACAATTACGTGGTTATTATAACAAAGACATACTTAAATTTACTTTGAATGCATTACTAAATGTATTGACAAGATTATATCGGTCGCCTTTTTCGTACTTTTTTTCAATAACCGCGGCAAAATGTGTTCACAAATTTGCATTGAAATTCTCGCAAAACATTAAAACTTTAAAAAATCATTATGTTGTTTTGGAAAAAAAAATTGTAAAAATGGGCTCCGGTATTTTGTAGATAAAGGTTCATAGTTTCTGCAAACGAAAGATCAAACCAAAATTCTAAAATTTGGCTGGTATATTACACCGCCCGTGTTATAGGAATTTAACATGCGATAGACGGGTATAGAAGACTCTTAAATATTCACAGTGATGTCTGCTGAAGAGATATTTATCTTGGAACTACTCCATTAAACAAATTAATAAACTATAAAACTATATCATTACTGCTAATAAAACTCTCCTAAAAACCGACAGACAAGACATTCACAGTTGGAGAAAGAAATAATCACATACAATATATTTGTCGTCAAAATGTGTATTTTTAAATAATGTGTTGTTGATTACAAGTAATTTACAATCTGCTACCATTTGCATTGTTTAAAGGTAATAAATTCGTCACAGTCGATATTTGTCGGCCGTTCTCACAATTACTTAACCGAAATCTTTTGCAAATTCCCATGTATAAATGAGAGCCGTCGGAGCGTGGGATTTTGTACACGTTCGTTATTGCCTTCGGTCAATTGCATGCAGTCAAAATGATTGAGCGTCATTGGTTTTCGAGTAATTTCGAAGGGTTTTTTTGTCGGTTACCGTGGAATAGTAGTAAATGAGGGTAGGTACTCTAGGTGTACAGGTATTATTTTTTCATTAATGCTAATGTACCCTGGTCATTACATCCATTTAGGAATTACGTAATAGTACAAGAAGGGTTTATAAATCAAGTGTAACACATAACAGAGTAGTAAATTTAAAATGTAATCGAACGGCATTCCATTTCGAAACGTGTATTTGAATTAAATATGTTCAGATAAAGCAGCATTAAAGCCTATAAAATATTCAATGTAGAAGAATTAATAGTTTATGCCATCTATAGGTATTGCGATTGAGATACTGATTTCAATGCTGAAATTCACTAGCATATAGCATGTTTGAATTTACTGTCGATGTCATCAGTGAATTTCATATTTCAAAGTTGGTATTAATTTGAAAAACGGTTAAAATGTCAATTCGTTATTTCCGTCCTATTATTTTCACTTTTTGTTTGCATTAATATAAAAGAAATTTTTTGTTAATATAAGTTTAACCAAAAGATAAAAACAAATCAATAATTTGACGGAAACAAAACAGCATATCAACAAATGTCACTGTTATATAAAAAAAAATAAGTAAAAGTTTGCACGCTTTTGAGATAAATCATGGAAGATGTTGATATTCCTGAAATCATTCTAGAGGCAGCGATCAGTGAAAGATTGGATTTGTTGCCAAAGAACTTAAAAATATATTACGAAAAAGATAATCGTCTGTTTTGTGAGTGGCGAGAGAGAGAACAAGTTGAAGGTGCTGGAGAAACGATTATACTCGCTTATTTCGTCAAACATTCAAATTAATATTCTCTATCATTTTTGTGGCCGAAGTATTCCATGTTATGGGCTTGTTTGAAATTGAATGAAAGAGTGAAATTCGACAAGTATGGTGATTTGATAGGATTTATCAAAAAGAACAATGTTGGATATAGAGTTAAAAAATAAAATATTCAAAAGAGAGCAAGTTGATGAATTTATGTGTACAGCTCCAGCCGAGGTATTTTTGGTGATAAAAGTAGCTTTTTTGATTGGAGTTGGTTGGAGCTTGTAGAAGTAATGATTTAGTGAAAATGTCTATGGACGAGGTGGACATTTTGGAGAGTAAGATTGCTATTACTATTCCAGACTCAAAAAATCACAAGAAAAGATTTTTTGTCCTTGTGTCTGAGGGTAATATTAATCCCGTGATGTTATTTAAGAAATAATGTACCATTACGGGAGTCACATGTTACCACTAAAAGACTGTTTATCGTACAGAAATGAAAAGTACACGTTTCAATAATCAATATGTCAAATACTAAAGAATCAATGCATCAATCACTATATGCAAGTAGTAAAGAAACTGAAGATCTAGCGATCGCACACACGAACGACATATCTTTTGCATTTAATAATTGCAACAAAGTACTATGATATCAAAAATTAAATTGGCCAATGTTGGTCATGGAACGTAAAACGCTTGTCTTAGTTTAAATCATACTTTTGAAATAATTCAATCATTGTCAGGCTACACTGACATTATCAATAATCTACAAATGTGTTACCTACTTAGTTCAGCTGTAAAATAATAATAAGCTACAAGTTATGAAATAAATAACGTTTTTATTAACCAGAAAAACTAAATTACAATAATTGTTGGAAATGTCCCCCGTTTTGTTCAATGCACAAGTTTACGCGCCTCCTCATGCTGTGAAAAGCGTTTTGCAGCATTTCTGGCGTTATGGTTGCACATTGCAGAACAATTCTTTGTTGCAGTTCTTGCAAATTATGTATCGGATTTGCGAAAATCTTATTTTTTAAATAAGGAAAGATAAAATAGTCCATAATTGTCAAACAAGGTGATCTCGAAGGAAACTCAACTTCCGTATGCAAACTTATCAGCCGGTCATCAAAAAACCTGCGGAGAAAAGCAAGATTTTCTCGTGTAGTATGTGCTGTTGCACCGTCTTGCTGGAAATAACCGTATTGAAGTTCATCATCGTCTAACTGTTGCACAAATTCAGTCAAAAAAATATTTCTGTACCTTTCTGCGTTGACGGTGAAATTGAAAAAAATTGGCCCAATTATTCTTCTGCGAGAAACTGCCATCCAAACACCAATTTTCTGAGCATATAGTGGCGTTTCAATAAAAATATGCGGGTTATCAGTGCTCCACATTCGCATATTCTGAGAATTGATGTATCCCGAAAAGTGGAACTAAGCTTCGTCAGAAAAAAAAGTTAAGTTCAGCAGGTCGTCATTCATTAAATTATTAACGAACCAATGGTAGTACGCAAGGCGTCTGGGGTGGTCTGCAGACAGAAGAGCTTGATATGATTGCATCTTATATGGATGCGTGTTCAGGTCCTTCTTTACAATCGTTTGGCATGTTCCATAAGAAAGCCGAATTTCTTGAGAGCGACGTTTTAAAGGTTTTATAGGCTCTTCTTCCATACGTTGACGAACGTCATTAATAACTTCTTCTGTACGAACTCTTGGTCTACCAGCACCTTTTTTATGCGTCACAGAACCAGTTTCGCGAAACACTTCAACACAATTTGTAAGGCATGCATAAAAATTGTCCGGTAATACTGCTACGGCTGGGAAGTGCTCTCGAAAATTGTCCAAACACAAACGTTGACTGTATTCCCAAGTTCCATTAACTAGCACACCCGTTCGGAAATAGGCTTCAATCATGTAAATTTTGTGCTCTGTGGTGAGAACCATGATTCAAAAACCGTGCAGGATGACAAAACTTCAACACAATAACTTGACAGATTTTGACATTCAAAAAATAATGACATATCCAAATGTACAATGCACGCTACGACAATAATTTTAAAATCCATGAGCACCATTGACAAATTTAATTGTTGATATCCCGGTATATTCATGTTCAAAAATAAACTTGTATTGTAATTTTGTATATACCTAATATATTATGAGTAACCAAGGTAACATAGTAATATTATAGTCTCAATAATTGTCAATAAATGTTTAACACTTAATAGATTCATTCATTCACTGCAATTCTGTATGGAAAAATTTCATAAGAATTATCCTGACAATGTATTCTTACTCCTATTATGTTTCACAACAGATAATTTTTTTAATATATTTATTATAAGAATGAAAAAGTAATTGATAATGTCCTTATATGTTTACACGTAATGAGGAATATTACAAATACCAAAACTGTAAATGACTCAAATTGTTCTATTGATTTCACAACATTATTTAACTTTTACGATGGCCTTCGTCAAATAAAGTACATGTCAAGAAACAACCTTTTTCCTATTTTATAATTATGACTAAATATAATTCGAACAAAATGCATTAGAAGATCATTGTAATAATACTTGATAGAATGAGCTAGTTATTTAAAAACCAAATGTTGAATATAATTTCTTGCTCCAATTCATAATAAACACAAATTCACCTAAATTTTACAGGTCACTTTGAAATCACTGCATTTTGTATTCACCATTAATATAATTACTGTCATCATTTATAGTCATCCAATAATAATTCTAAATAAATAGTAGAGAAAGATTGCACTTACTATTTTTCGTAAATGTTACAATTTTTAAAACTTTTCCAAATCTTTGAAATATCTGAAAATAAGAAAAACAAATCATGAAATACAGGAACTTTCTCTAGAAACAAGTATGTGTGTATGAGAAGAAATATAACTCACCACGTATAAAATATCTAAACTTATAGGATATATCATATGCTCTATGATAACACGCAGAACTGTATTTGGGCCACCTTGTATATCTTGACCATTCGTAATAGCTGGAGTTTGAGTGGCTGGCGTAGCTGCGTTTGTACCTGTTAAAGCTTGTGCAGCTTGGAGGGCTGCTTGTGCTGATGCGTTCTGAAATAAAAAATAATCACCAGTGAAATATATTTTTCAATGAAACAAACGTTTGTTTTTACTTATGTCTACGATTTGTAATAAATTTTAAGCATCGAATGTTGTCTGACGATAATTATCTAACGACAAATGTAGTAGTGTATATTTTTTTCATTTTAAAATGATATTTAATTTTAACATGCACAAAACATTCATAGTTAAATTGTATTTTCGAAATGGTTAAAATATAGGTAGACAGTAGAAATACGCCATTCAAGATTGTTAAGAAGAATTTTGAGATGTATTTCCCTACCTTGCTTTTGATCATAATACTTTTCAGAATACACTCCAAAGAATTGTTCAGTTTCTCAACAAACCTGTAGTGTGGGACAAGAAAATGTTAGTGCGTGACCAAAAATCCGGGCGGAAAAACCGATTGATAATGTTAGGGAAACAATGACTGGTGGCAAAAAAATACTTGAATACGAACTCTCCTTCAACAAACTGGGATGTTGGTTCTTGTCATAAAATTTCGAATTTACAATTATGTTTACATCCTATAACTTGTGTACAAGAAATCCACGATACTGATTATCCATGATGAGTAAGTATTTTGGGAATGGTTCTCAAATAACGTTAGTGATAAACTCCTAAAAAAACTTTCTTCTTGGACGAAGTATTGTTTTATGTCTGTCGATATATTATCTCACGAAACATGACTCTGCATTCTCAGAATGTTGATGATTAGTGCGTTATAAGTTGCTCCAATTTCATTTATGGGACTTTGACCGCAAAAAGATATCGATACGAAAAACTGCTTTACTGTTTGAAAATTGTTTAATTAGTTTGAACGGCGAAAATGCGTTTCTTCCAAGATCTTGTGGACTTATAACGTGCGATTTCTTTTTATAACACCAAAAAAATAATTTAACTACTAGTGCAAGATTATATAGTTCCGTTAGAATTAAAGAGAGAATTAATGAAATCTGATATAGTCTCGTACTGCAAAATATATTTGGTGGCATTTTGAACATCTTTTTATGACTTATTGTGGGCAATATTGTTGTTAATTTATAAGACCATAATTTATTATATTTATTTCAAGAGTCTTACTTTTTTCGAATTGTTTCGATCTTTACTTGATGTAAATCCATGATATCCAATTAAATTAAAATAAAACAACAATATGAAGGTTTGAGATTTACACTAACTTATTAAAACATATTTTGTTATATGAAGTATTAACCCCATATTGGATTACGAAGAAATATTACGTTAATTGCTATTTGTGATCTTTAACAATACCTAATTTGTGGAAAGTACAAATTTAAAATAAAGTAACCATATAAACACTTAGGGAAAACCTTTATTTTTATTGCCTAAACAGATTTAACAACGGTGACGAATTAAGGTCTAATTTATCATTTAATAATAATTCTGAATGTTTTAGTTTGTTAATTTCCACTAAGAGATTTTTGCTTTTATTTTCTACATGGAGAATATCATATTGTAAATTAAATTCGTCCTCGTTTTCTAATAAATGATTGACATACGTTGAGTCGCTTTTTTGATTAATATAAGAATAATGATGATCAGTAATTCGTTTATTAAAAGTTCTTCCTGCCTGGCCTATGATTTAGTGAGTTCCATATTGTTGTTTTATTTTAAAAGAAAACTCTTAGAACAATAAAAGGAGTAAGATTACGTGATCAAATAAGAAACATCACTATTAGAGAAATACTACAAACTGAAAACGTAGTTAAATTGACCAGATCTTGGAGACAATAGTGAAGGGACCATGTTATTTAGAATGGACCCTAACAGAATCCTCAAATGGGCAAACGATCAAAAACCGAAAAGACGGAAACTACCAGGTAGACTACCGAGGAAACAGTTGGCAAGCTTAATTATAAATTTACAAATTTGGAATTTAATTAATCTTACCGTCTAAGATCGTTACTTGACTAATTTTTGTTAATTAATACAGTATTTTAATAAAATTTCACGCGCTGTTATAGTTACTTATAAACGTAAAATATCTTATGACATAAACTGATAGTAAATATTCACTTATTTAGAATAATTATTATAGACAGCAAAACAATACTTAAAATATGCTTATTTATTTATTTATTTATTTATTTATTACAATGTGTAAATTTGATTTTTAACAATTTTGAAAACTAATATTATTTCGATTATCTAATTCATAAGTAACCTTTTCCTAAAATAGTTATTTATGTACCAAGTCAGTAAAGTGATCCTTTATTAAACGAGTCTGATTTATGAGCCAAGCGAGCGAAACGCGCGAGGCGAGTAACAGGCGAGTTCGATAAAGGCACTTTACTGACGTGTGCATACAAACTTCTATCGCCAACCGCAAAAACTTGTATTTTAAAAAATAAAGATATAATCACATAATGACTTATGACACTTTATGACAGCGACAAACAATTTATGTTCAATGTCATACAATCATTGATATGTTGACAGATATTAGCGGCAGGTAAAGTGTTTTATTTAACAGTACAATATGGTAACGCATCGTTTTATTGAGAGTTGGCGATAAAGGTTTTCTTCTGCCTTGTATAAGTGAAATAGTTTTTTTTTGCGTGTCTCTTTTTATTTATTCTAACAAATTCCGTAATCGTAATTCTTAACCCTGTTATTTTGAAAATAATATATGCTACCTTCAATAAATAGTGTCCCGAACTTTCTGCAGCGGCAAGAAGTAAATATAACAACTAGCAAATGTCACTTAGTTGTCAGTTGATATTTTATCAGTCCCCCTTTTCGCGGTGTTTTAACAGTTCCCCTATCTGATCTATGGTTCCGCTTGTTTCTTGGCAAAGCTACCAAGATAATTAGATTTAAAAACTATAAAATAATAATATTAATAACTATAAAATAGTGCTACAGACCTGCCGCAAGCGACAAAAACTTTTATTAGTGGTTTGGAACTTAGATAATTAAGTTTCTATTAGTAGATAGGAACTTTACTAGACATGCGACATCCTGTCAAATTATCACAGACATGTCCACAAATCATGCTTGTAATTAACGCTGTAGATAGTTGACGCATGTGCATTTGGTTATATCAAAAAATTTGAGCGCCTCTGGTTTTTGAAGGAAGATGCTATGTAATTTATCGGAAAATTCAAGTGGCCATTAGCGATAACTTTTGCACGATTCATAAAAATCAACAGACATAGTATTACACCCAGAATCATTTCTTTGTTCATTGACGTAGGATACTATGATAATAAATACGATAAACTAAAAACTTATGCGTAATTATGAAATCTTGCTCAATTCTATAAAGTTTAGACGCACTAATAGTTAATTAAAATACATAAAAAAAAGTAAACTTGTGTATCATCAATGATACAAAAGAATTTATGGTACGTTCATTATCAGGAATAATAATGCTTGATTCTCGAAGAGAATAAAGGATCCAAATCGTACCAACTATCATAATCTATTTATCTCCATCCAAATTTTTCTTGGATTTTGCGGATTGATGTAGGAGCACTGTTTTATCAAAAGTACAATCAACAAGGAACACATCACTTGATATACCACACCACTACTGTAATTTGCGAGCAGATGACAATAATAACACTTATTAATCACAACTACGATATCGTAAATTTAATTAAATGTAAACTAAAAAAAAAGTAAAAACCGTAACTTACTGACAATATTACTACTTGTGTTCTTCAGTAGATAAATAATCACATGTCTTTTATCTACGTGACTTAACAAAACGCCACTGGCTGTATCTATTGTTTGAAAGGGCAAAGCATCCAAGTCGCAAACCCTGGGTCACCCTCGGTGCATTTAAGTGAAGTTATGAAATATCTATAACAGCAAGTGGTTGGTGGACGTAACTTCAAATTTCTGGTTTCCTTTTATTTCAGTCTTTTCTGAACACTCGTTATACAGTAACCTTCCGAATAGAGAGAGAGAGACCTCAGAATACAATTTATATAATATTTTTTGGGGATATATAGTTTTATTTGTTATACTATCCAAATACGTATTAAATTGAAATATTATATAAATTAATTATTATTAAAGTAGTATGATAAATAACAACATTTGGAAGTAATAATGGTTATCAATATCTGCTGTTTATAATTATCGTATTTTGTCTAAACAAGAACAATAACCACAGGTATAAAACATTAAATGTTTTCATATAATTATTTGTATACGTACCGGGAATGGAAATCAATACTGGTGAATTTAATAATGGATGTTACTTCAGTTTTGTAATTATAACGTTACATTATTAATTGAATTTATTGGTTTGTTATTATTCTAAAGTATGTCTGTATTGTGTAGATATGAAGTTTTCAAATACCTGCTCTCTTTGAATTATAATTTACAAACGGATATCAACGCAATTTACGTTTTGCAATTTTGACTGGCTTTGAAAATAAATTAAATATGAAAGTTTGTCTACATTGATTGTTATCATACCAAATTTTGTATGTATTAGGCAGTGCAGGATCTAGGAAATTTTTTGGTGGGTGGGGGCAAGTCAGCCCCATGCCGCCCCTGTAGCTTTTTTTCACTATTTAATGCAGTGGTCAATAAAAAGAAAAAAGTAACAGTCTTTTTTAATGGTGTGACAAACTTAATTTATTAAAATAAAAACACATATTTTTCACTTAACACTACTATAACACATTAAAAATAAAACCCACCACTAACCTCTCGCCACAAGCAATGATCGTCTTCACAGCTACCTTTCATTATGCTTTAGAAAATGTGTTGTGTGCAGATATTTTTACAAAATTTTCCTTGAATTTCTTTCAGAAAATGAGTTAATGACTTCTTCATAACTTATAGAATTAGCCTCATGGCTTTCTATAGACAGTATTGCGATAATCTGTCTTGAGTCATTGTTGGTGTGAGATAGTTTTTATTTTTCTCCATTTTGCTGAAACTCCTCTCGCAGCTTGGTAATGCAGTTGGGTGTGTTAAGTAAACTCTCAAGGCTACCCGCACATTTGGGAAGCAGTCAAATCTATTTCTTGGATTAGGTTTAGAAGATCAAATTAATTAATTTTTTTCAAAATTAATTGTTGAAATCTGTAACTATATCTTCAAGATATTTACTAGCTAAGTTTTATAGCACAAGTGTTCAACTTCTTGTCATTCAAGCTTTTCAAATCTTCACAATTTAGAAAAGAAAGTTGTTGAGTACACGTATGCTCTGCATTCTATATTTCAACTAGATCAATATCACATCGATTACTTCCTTCAAACTATGGTAAAAACTTTCTACCACAGAGAAAGTTTTTCCTTCATCTTGCACCATCTCTCCAGGCATTATTTTCCTTTTGGGGATTCTGCGAGTTTTCATAGTTGGCTCTATGTACTTCAATTTTTTTCTTTGGCTGTCTTTATCCATTCATTTGTTTCGTTTCTCTGCCTTTCTATAGTTTTGGTGAGATTTTCCAACATTTGTATTGTTTTTAACAATATTATGTTATGTTTCTGTATTTCCTTGTTAACTCTGTTAATTTCTTTTAAAATATTTGTCCAAGCAACCAAATACGAAATAAATTGGAAATATTTTAATGTACGATTGAGAAGGCGGCATCAGATTTTGTTTCTGGTGTATAGATTTCTTCTTGGTTTAACTCAGTGAGAGCGCTGATTACTCCTTGAAAGTTTTTTTACAAGGGCATGTACAACCTCAGACCATCGACTATCACTGGTTTATTTTAAATTCGTCTGTGCACAAGACAAATGTTGCTAATGGGTTAATATATTTTTATATAGCAATATGAAATTATAAAAAATGATCAATTTTTAAATTCCATTTTGCTGCCCTCCAGGCATGCCGCCCGGAGCAGTTGCCCCCCCCCCCACCCCATCAATCCGGTGTTGGTATTAGGTATAGGTAGGTAGAATTATCAAGCGATTATCGCAGAGATTTCATTAAAGAGGCCTTTCATTAACGTGTTCCTCGGTCTGTCAAAAGGTATAGCTAGATTTAGTCCAACTCTTTTGGAAGCAAGTATTTATATAGGTCGATTAACCAAACGACGATACACGTCATAAACAGTTACATCGGGCCAAGTAACATTAAACTACAATAATACCTACTAATACTAATATTATTCTAGCTTCGGGTAACATTTTATGTTACCAGAACTGTACGCCGTTGCAACATATAAGATGGTAACATTTTATTCTGTCAAATGTCATACTTGTTTACATTTTTCAGTCACTTCATTATCATACGTATTTCTTTCATTTTTACTATATTTATAAGCGGATTTTATTTTTAACAATCAGTTGCTTTCACAACTAAATCATGCCTAAACCGTTAGGTAAACAAGGGAAAGAAATAATTCTCTCCTTAATCGAGTATTTTGAAAAAGAACGCGATAATAATGCGCCATTGTTCCCCCTAACAGCAGTTCCAGAAAAAGAATTTAAAGATATTTTTGTCACACACTCATAAAAGGTAAATTACGAAATACTCTGTATATTAGAATTAATGTATAATAGTAAAGTAAAGTAAAGTTTATTTTTGCATAATTTGTATAAATTAAAATTTACAATTAGCAACGTAAAGAAAAAAATAAATATTAATATTAATATACCAAATTGCAGTTCCCCAAGGATTCTGTTATATTATAAGGCTCCAGATTACACTGTAACTTAAAGGTAGCATTTTTTAAAATATTTAAGTTAGACATAGATTTCGTACATAGAAGTAAAACATTAAAGAATTTCACACAAGAATAAACAAGATTATTTTCTGTCAGTGTTAACCAATGTTTAGGATGCTGAGGATAGCAGTAATCCATCCTATTTCTTGTAGGGTAAGAATGGTTAGGTAAGTGATTACTAAGGAGATGTTTATTCTTAAATAAAAATATTAAGCATTCAAATATATAAATCGCTGCAATTGTCAAGACTTCATTTTTTAAAACGTAATATGGGCACTAACAGTGGGAAGAACGGCAATTTTTAACTCAAGAAATTTCAAAATCGAATATCGTTAAACTTTAGTAAACATACGACAACATGTATTATAAAATAGTTCTTCACTTCAGTCTTTCATTTTTATCGCTGCTTTTATAAAAACAATGCGCTATCAGCTTCTGAAGAACATACTTTAGTCTGCAACGTATAGCAAAAGAGCGTCTTCTGTTTAGTCTATAACAGATAAACATTTATATCAATATAATTATTACCTTTCTTATTTGAAAGAATAAAATAAGTACTTTTTACAAATATATACTTCGACAAAATTGATATTGTTTGCCATGTAAAAAAGCGTTTTAAAATTACATGTAAATCAACACTTGTTCTAGCAGCAGTATCAGCATAAACTTTTCAGGTATCTCTTTTTTAATGTTTTTGTATTTCCTTAAAAGAAAATTCGTTTGGGATATGCGATGCTAACCACATTTTGCTTAGAGATAAATTATAAATATACATTAATTTTGAGTTTCTATTACCTATTTTATATTACATATAATAATACTTAATAATAAATTTATTTAAATTGTCTAGATAGAGCCCAAGAGAATTTTTCAAGGGTTAACTCTATTAAACGAAAAAAATCGTCGAATGTATACCTACTCGACATCTCGTATAAATTAGATTTAAAAGCCAGTTCAACAAGAAGTATCAGTGACACTCAAAAACAACGAACTGAAGAAAACAAGCAGGAAAAAAACGCAAACTTCGTCGAAAATTGGGCCTACAAGTAAACAAAGTTGTGCAAGTAGGCACGTATTCAGGAGGTCCAATTTTCGATGACTTTGTCGCATAAATCTGGTTGAATTTGCTGGATTGCGTTCATATATTGAATTTGCGGGCATCAATTGTTTGTCGTTTATTTGCACAGACCTGCGCCTTAAGATAGCCCCATAGGAGGAAGTCTAAAGGCGTTAAATCGCACGATCCCGACGCCCTCAAATCGCTCGTGCAAAATGTGCATCGTGGCTTGCGTTATGTGGCACGTAGCGCCGTCCTGTTGCAACCACATGTCATTGGTATCCATATCATCCAGTTTTGGCCACAAAAGTTGCTTATCATCGATCTGTAGCGCTCGCCGTTGATGGTTATGGCATGATTCCGCCAGACAAAAATCCGCATCAAACAGTGTCTTTATCGGAATGAATCTGGTGCTGCAGTATCTCGTATGGATTGTTATCGTATGTTGTTTGTTCGCACACCCTTTCATCGAAAAAGGAGCCTCGTCGATAAAGATGATTTTTTTGGCGAAATTTGGGTCATCTTCCAACAGCTCCAGAGCCCAATCAGCGAACACACGGCGTTATCTATGGTCGTTTACCTTAAGTTCTTAGGTCAGTTGAATTTATACAAGTGCAGACCCAATTCCCGAAGCAAAATTCGCCAAGCTAAAGTCGCAAAAGGGCCAGGTTCTTGTGAACGACAAAAAATTTATTACCTCGTCGGGTTTTCCCGTACACCTTCACGCACACCAGCGATGTTTTCAGCAGACCTTGCGTTTCGGTGACGTACAGATGTTAGCTGATTCTTTATCGAACCGGCTCACTCTAATTTGGCCAAACGTCGAATAGTCGTCTTTGAAAGGCCGGTTGTGGCGAACGAGGCACTTACTTTGATAATAAAATGTGATGATTTCCATACATTGTTCAATGCTATAACCTTCCATGATGATTTGCCATAAACTACTGAACAATTCACAATAAATTTGACAGATACTGCTTTAACAGCATGGCCGCTATAACCTAATAAATTTCAAGCGTCCCTATTAATAGACCTTTTAGAATCGTGATTTCTCCCATTCTGCACCAAATAAAATTTCTTTTGACAATATACTTCTCTACTTATAAAAAAGAACACAAACTATCTTTACAGGATCAGAAAGTATTGTATAATTTCTCAATTATTATAATAATATAGAAACATATAAATAGAATATAAAATACGACTATGATGTCTAAAATTTTTATTTAGTAAAACGCATTTGTGCAATAAAATATGCAAAGGTACATAATAAATAATGTACACGATAAAACAAATGGAATTTGAAACTTGGCACATTATGGGAAAAATTACCACAATTTATTATTAACATTCTTACTGTTGCATGTTGTCCATATGTGATAAAATTGCATAAAATTCGAAATGCATTAATATACAACAAGTGAAATAATCCATAAAAAATGCAAAAAAAACACTAACAGATGCGGTAAAATGGTGATAAACGAACACTGATGAGAGGAAATCGGCAGTCAGGCGTACATTAATTAAAATTATAATTTTACAATATTTTGAGAACTATTCAATAGTATAACTTGACAGCTTTACTGATTAATAATCAGTAAGCTTTACTGATTAATAATCAGTAAAGCTCTGCTGCAACTGAGAAGAAGTAATAGATGTTAGTCTTGCTATTTATTTTATTAAGTTAATAAATACAGGATGAGGTGGATACATCTGTCAATAGTTCAATATAAAGGAAAAGTATGTAGACGATAGGTTTAAAAAGACAACAATATTTTTTGTTTTTGCCCTTCGCACCTGGCCTAGCAATATAAATCTGCACCCCTTTCCGGAGGTCCTCTCACTCGAGAAACATGATATGATTAGGTCAAAATTCCTACATAAGCAATTACAATATCCAATATTATGAAAAATTATATATTTCTAACAATAATAATACCAACAAAAGAACAACAACCAAAAAAGGTTTTTTTTTTGCAATAATTCCCAGCGAAGCAATCTAAACCGATAACAAGTTAAGGTTATAAATTTTTTTATTTCAAGGATCAAACTCGTCTATCAAACAAAGTTATTTTAATTTTATTAGGTACCGTAATCAAAGTGGCATTTACATAAAAATAATATTGTCAAAAATGTTCAATTAAAAAACAAATTATTGTTCTCTAAGCAATGTGTCTAACACATTTGCATGTATTATACTTCCTTAGTACAAATATTTACAATGTTGATTAATAGAGTGTATGTTATTTTAAATATAAAATAATCAAAAAAAAAATCGTAAAAGAAAATTATAGCAAACAATTGAGGTGAACTTTTTTTTTACTTTTGGGTATTCTTTACATGTGCAAATGTAGTTCATTAAGGTGGCCGTTTAATAGAAAGAGAATCGTCACATTGCTCTATCCTTTTCTAACCATTAGGCGTGTATTATGTGTTGCATACGTGACTGTATTTTAATTAGCCATCTGGTTGCCAGTAGCAGCGATATTATTTGTAAAACAAATTTATTGGATAAAAGATGGCAGTACTAACGCCACGTATCTCTTAGATTGAACCAAATTATACAAAGACTGGCAGACCAGACCGTTGTTTTTCTTGTGTATGAGACAAAAAACAGAGTTTTTGTCTCATACACGATTTAATAGAATATGTGTCTATTTTGAAATCATTGATATTTACCCTAAATTGTAAAAACGCAAATTGCGTCCTTACAAGAATAATAGGAACATACTGTTACATATAATGTTTGTTTTGTAAATACCTATGTAGATCTGTCCTTTATCTATTTGATTTAGATAATAAATAGGTATTTTTTAGTGATTATTGCATTTTTGAAAAAGGAATATATAGGCTGATTCAATTTTGATGGTCACCATGGGTATTTCGCTTATTATTTGGAATAGAGAGTAGGTTTGAGTTTGGCAAAGTTGGTAAATTTTGTGTTTTGTTATGTAACTTGAGCATGTACCATGTCTTAGTTGGAAGAATTAGATTAGTAGATGAGAAGTAACACTTGAGCGCGAAATACATAGTTACCAAGTATGTTGTCAATGGTTAGTTTTTTCAAAATGTGTAATGGATACAAAAGTATTCAGAAGTAAGTTTGGAACAACTTTTGCATAAAAAAATCTACTTTCACAGAGGCAGTACATTTTTATTCTTATAGATAAATAGTTTTTTTATAGAAGTATTTCGCCAAGTATTTATTCAAATTTGACTAAAAAATGAACTGTTTATTTAAGAAAACCCATAAGTAGTGAACCTGTCAATGTAAGAAACACAAGGCCTATTGTGTGTGTAAAAGTAAGAAAAAGAGAAACAATCAATATACCTATTTCACATACCTATAACACTCTAATTAAATAGGTTAAATCTACATGTGTGCTCAGAAAGTAGTTTTGGATATTATAAAATGCCCTCTTTGTATTACTTTTGATACCGTATCAGCTATTAGAATGCTCGATTCAGTTGGAAAAAAATTTGAAAGACCACCCTAAAATTTATCCGACAGTGTGGATTTCCCACGTTCATAATAATTTACTAAAATATAATTAAAAACGAGATCTGCAGAATATTGAATTAAATTTCTTACGTATGTAAGTAATTTTTATTATAGGATTGAAGAAAATAGATTAAAAATTTTGTATAGGTACCTAAATAACTTGCCTTATAATTAATACTAGTGGTCGACCAGTGGCCGAAATTTGATCTCAATTCATTAAATTTTTAAGTTTGAGTTATTGAGGTTCTTTTGTCAAAAAGTATACTTCTATAACCATTGCATACAATTTTTTCAATTTTCTATTACGTCAGCTGCGAGCGTGTAGAAATACGTCATTATGCATTAATTTTCGAGTTAATTAATTAATGTATTTGTTTGCAAAAAAAAATTTCTCTCACTGTTTGACTATGATAGCGGCCAAACGGCAAAAGCCATCAATACCGAAGTGTATATTTAGGAATATAATCTCCCTCGGAAATCTGATTATATTTTCAGTGAAATCGATAAATCGGGAGTAGTACTTCATATCAGTGAAGAAAACAAATAATAGCAATATCTCGTCAATTACTAATTTTAGGCAAATATCTAAAGTATAACAATGTGATCAAGAGTAAATTAGAAAACAATTTTATAAAAGAATTCCTACCGGAAGTAGGTGTTTACTCTGATCGTAAAACAGGTTTTTGCGAATATATCGCAAGTCATGCATTCTAGACAAACATATCGAGTGTATGAAAATATTGAAAGCTCAATTTTGAATATTTTTGTAATAAGAAATTTCCAAAATTCGAACTGAAAGTACCTAGCAATTTTATTCTAATCGAATATCAATTTTTTGAAAATATCACGAAAATTATGCATTTTATACAGTATAAAAGTATTTAAACATGGATTTGGAATATTTTTGTAAAAAAAAAATTCAAAATTCGGACCGGAAATAACACTTTCGCCAGTGACGGCTGTTTTAGAGAAGCAATTAGATAGACAAGACTGATTCGTTTATTATCGGTGATATGTTCGGCTACTGGGAGTATATCAGCAATAATAAACGAATCAGTCTTGTCTATGTAATTGCTTCACCTAAACGAACTCATCAGACTGCAACTGACTTTCACTCTTATCGAATAGCAGTTTTTTGAAATATCTCGCAAATTTGCTTTTTATATAAATTTCTTAAGTAACTTGACTACAGCACCATTTATCGGATCCTTGCCTAGCTATGAACCATCGTCTCGACAAAATAATATGTCATTCTCAATTTTAACATTTTTTTGAAAATATTTGACCAAAACACGTGTTCAGAAAAGAATCATTTTCACATTGTTTTTAAAAGTAAAAACATAAACTTTGGTGGTGCTTGTAGCCAAGAAAATTGTGCATCATTTGGTATAAGTTGACTCGACAATACCTCAAAAACGTTTTTTCAAAGCCTACTTCTACTAATTTTGATATACCAAAAACTTATTTTTTTTTTAATGGAAGTATTTTATTGTGGCATTTTGTTTCTTTTTTTTTCTCTTTAATTTTTGTTAACAATGTCCTGTACCTATCTTTTGTAGTTTCTGAGATAATCACTATAGGAGCAATTAGCGGTCTAATAAAAACTACGAGCGTTGTTGTTCTATGCGCCGAAATATTCGTTCAACCAATGGAAGGCTGGAATGGTGCCCGACCTCTTTATTCAACTGTCAAACAAAGTAAAGGTTAAATCCACTATCCCAAAAGTAATAATTTTACAGAATGAAGGGCATCGCGTTTCAATTTTTTTTAATTTCGGCAATATCCAGTTGCAGTATTTCATTTCTTAAACTATTGGTTAACAACCAAATATAATAAAGCATAAGTTTACTGACATATTTGAAGATGCCGCCTCTCTAAAAGGTGTATGAAACAACGCTGCTATCTTCAATTTAATTTGCTTAATTGCTCGTATTCTTTTATTGTTGAAGCTGTTCATAACAGATGCCTGTAGTTTTTCAAAATTATAAATTGATGTCCTACAACTTTAATAGAAATAAATTTTGCAACAAAATAACGCAATTTAAATAACCTACAACTATTGTGCAACGTAACAACAATCAAAAGTAAGAAAAACAAATTTCATTAACGAATATGTTCAACATAACCACAAGTTTGTGCAATGCACGTGAGTATTCTGTTTTCCAAAGAAGTACTAATGTTGTATAAAACTTTTACATATTCTTATAAACTCTTCTCTGATTATAATGTTCATGTCTTCAACAAGATTTGAAAATCCGTCCGTAGAAAACGAAGATACTCTCCTTCATTAACATTTTCATCAAAGACATAAGGTCCAATTATGTAACTACCAATAACTACCACTGAATGACCAACAATTTTGAAAGTTTGCAGGTGTGAAAAAGTGAAGGTTTTTATGTGTTATAATAACGAAAATTGTGACGATTAACGTATCCATTTTAATAGAAGGTAGCTTCGTCGGTAAACAACAAAAAATTGGGAAAGTCAGGCTAATTTATCTGCTGCCCATTGACAAAAATGTAATTAAAAACAATGACAAAATGTTTTTTTTTGGACGTGTTTTGGTCAAAAAATTAAAAAAAAAAATTAATAACTCAAAAACTATTGCCCCAATTTTGAAAAGGAAAAACAGCTGAATAGACAATTTTAAACAGTTCTAAAAAATCCAAAAATTTATAGAGTGTCATTTAAAAAAATAAATTCCATGCATTTCCGGTGAAACCGGAAGTGCGTCAGGGCTTAATGTATTTTTAGAATATGCGCCTTAAGCAACCATGAAACTTTCTCTAATTGTTTTTTTTTATTTAAAACATAAAGGAGCAATCAAAGAAACGGCTACTAATGACTCACCCTGTATATTGCAACATACTGTACATATGTTGCAAATTAAAAGCAAATTTATGGAAATCGACTGCAAATTAAATGGAAATTAAATCAGAAGGTATTTTCAGATTAGCATGTATTTTGAGATACACTGTAGGGTGTTTTTTTATCTTTGATATCATTTTGATCACCTGCAACTTTCTTGTTTTTAAAAATATCAGAATGAAGCAAAAATCATTTTGCATAGGTATCTATGAAGTTTTTTACGTTTTAAAAAATAAAACAAAACACTAACGTTTTTCCAAGATATTAACCTAACTTATATTTTTTTAAATGGAAAGCCCTAAATATTTTCGGATATTTCGATTTTACATGAAATTTCAAGTATATTTTATAAGGCATACCCCATACCTATCTTCAACGGTTTGCGAGAAAACGGCGTTTAAACATGCCATTTTTAGAATAATTTAATTTTGTAAAATTGTTTTTTTTAATAATTTGTTACTTTGTTAATCGTTAATCTTTTGTTTTATTAAAAATAAACTTTCTAAATAATTATGAAAAATGATTTCTGTTTGATTTCGACATCTTTAAGTACAGGGTTACAAAACTAAATTTTTCTTTGTTGCATGTTTAAACGCCGTTTTTTCGCAAACCGTTGAAGATAGGTATGGGGTATGCTTTATAAAATATACTTTAAATTTCATGTAAAATCGAAATATCCGAAAATATTTAGGGCTTTCCATTTAAAAAAATATAAGTTAGGTTAATATCTTGGAAAAACGTTAGTGTTTTGTTTTATTTTTTAAAACGTAAAAAACTTCATAGATACCTATGCAAAATGATTTTTGTTTCATTCTGATATTTTTAAAAACAAAAAAGTTGCAGGTAATCAAAATGATATCAAAGATAAAAAAACACCCGGTACATGACAATGCTGCAAATATTGTGCGAACAATTCAGTTTGTAGCATTGCACATTCACTGAAATTGGTTTTGAACAAAGCATTAGAGGAAACGCCAATTCTTGGCAAATGCAGCAATATTGTTGGGCATATTAAGCACTCTAACATCGCGACAACTGCTTTAATCACAAAAAAACTCAACTGGATTTAGAAAAACACAAACTCACTCAATCAGTTAAGACCTGTTGGAATTTTTTATATAACAATCACAAGAGCTCTAGCAGAACACTTAATGTTAACTTAAGATGAATGGACGATCATTGAAAATATTGTTAAAATATTGGCCCCTTTGAGTTGGCTACAACTTTATTGTCATCACAATCTCAACCGACGAGTTCAATAGGAATTGACAATTGATTGCAATGTTTGATGGGAAATTTCATTTCAAAGCTTGACAAGGATGACCAGAAGATATAAAAAATGAAATCTGTTTTGCAACGGGAATTTCCATCAAACTTCACAAAAGTTTCGGTTACCTGTGATGTTTCACCAATTGAAATATTTGTCATTAGTACATTTTTATATCCAAGGCTTAAGAAGCGAGAACGATTTTTTTTAAACCTCTGCTGTAACTGAGTATGACGGAGTAAGCAATTTACAGTATGTCGAGTCTATATTTGCCGTAGACATTCAAATTTTGCAACACTCAACATGCCTAACAATAACCGATCGTTGGCAGCGCCCTCTGTTTAAGAATTGCTGACCTACCACAGTGATTATAATAAACGAAATCTACTTTTCCCATAAGAATATGTCTCTTAGATACAAATCAATCGGAATTTATGGGTGAAAACATTTAAAAGCACAAGACAGCTATAAAATACGCTTAATTGCTTTGTATCAAGCATCAAAAGAAAGAGAATTTATTTCTCCAGGGGGGGGGTAAGCTATCTAATATCTGGCAATTATCTATATATTCCAAGAAATTACGGAATAAACTAGCAGATTTTTGGTATAAAAACTTCCTGTTTTTTAACATTTTTTTCCACATTAATCGAACAAACTTCCCTTATTAAAACCACCTAGTCCCCTGGAGATAAGTTTGTAGATTATGCTCGTATTTTTTTTTTGTAATTTTGTGGCTTACTAACGGTTTCTGGTGCAATATGTTCGCAACATGTTTGCAATGTAATTTAGATGGGCGAGATGGCCACCTTAATAAACATTTTTGTCGGATATTATAAATATATGTAAGGTAAAGGGGGGTAATTGTGTTACAGTTTTTTAGTAGTGTCACTTTGAAATTTTTTTTTGAGGACATCGATTGTCAAATTAGAATACTTTTTTGTATACAAGAGCGTTGTGGTATTTTGTATCAATGACCGAATTTAAAAAGGAATACGTTTATGCATTTTTTTGTTTTAATTTTTTTTGAAAATTTGGCACATTGTGAGACATTTGCCCCATACAACGGGGCAAATGTAGCAATGGCCTGTAACAACCATATAAGTAAAGATAATTTGAACGGGGCAAATGTAAAAGAAATATAAACTCTTCTCAAAAATAATGCTGAAAGAAATTTAATATTTCTTGTAGAAATAAAAAGGCCACACACTTTTTTCTGGTGGCTTGCACAATGGAGTAAATCCGAATGCATTATTAGGTTGTGAAAATGTTGATTTATTCAATAACTAACATAAAAATAAACATATTGAACATAAGTAAACAAAAATATACTTTAAAAAATATAAACTGAACAAAATTTCGCAGCTTGTGAAAAAAATCTTCTGGTGTTTTCATTAGCACAGATGAAGACCATCAAATTTTACTGAGAATGTCATCCCAGAACCACGTCTGTCCATTTTGGGATCGGGAAGCACCCTTATTATTTGGTTTATGTTGACAATGTCTTCGTCGTTAATAACAGGCCAAAAAAATTTGTTCTTTTTCAATCTTAAGAACTTCACAGTCCATTCTTCATTGCTGGGTTGATCAATAACTTGTCCAATAAAATGTTTGATACTTTTTTTTAGCGAGTATTGCACGATTACCCACTTTTCTAGTTCAACCACATTATTTACATCAATGTCTTGGTCGCAGTGGTCTTCTTCCAGTTCTTCAACATATGCAATACTGGTATCAGATTCGGCGTAACTAATTTCCGCCTCGCTTTCTTCAGATGAGCTAGTGTATGCTGGTGCTTTTTCTTTCTTCCCTTGTTTCATTTTCTTCTTTATCTCCAAATGTAACGCAGCATCTTTTTTAGTTAGTACTTCAGCTCCGGGGGCAACCTTTCGTCGAGTCTGTTTTGGGATTACTTTGTTTTGCCTCACACTTTCTAATAACAGATCCTCAAAGGAAATCTCAGAGGATGTACTGCCTGGTTGAAAAGTTGATGGTTCAGCAGTATCGCCGGCTTGTGCTGAATTTATACTAGTTGAAATCCCAGAAGCCATCGGTTCGTTACTGGCACAGTTGTCACCAGGGTTGTAACTAGGGTTGTCACCAGGGTTGTCACCAGGATTGTCACTCTTATTTGGTGCATTCTCTGATGCAGTCTGTGGTTCTCGTAATTGCAACAAATGGTTTTCCCACCGCTTTAAAGCATCTGGGTCAAACTTTTCTCTGGCCACAACGCTGTTGTTGTACGGAAAAATACCAGCCTTTTTAAAACCATTTATCACAATGGTTTCAGAAGTATTTTTCCATGCTTCAGCAATGAATTCTGAAAACATCTTTTTGGGCAATATGCGGCCCACATTTTTGCGTTGCCAAGCAACAAGTTTTTCGTCCCATCTAAGTTTAAGCGATTTAAAGACGCTGAGATCCAACGGCTGTAATAGGTGCGTGGTGTGGGGCGGCAGTTTTAGTATAGTTACATTTTCCTGAATCGCTAATTCGATTAATTCTGGGGTTACGTGGGTAGCATGTCCGTCGTATATAATTAAAGCGGGTCTTTCCTCACCCAAGATAGGAAGTAGAGTCTTTTTAAAAAAATTGAAAAAAATGGATGATTCCATCCACCCATTCTTGCTCGCTGCATAGGCCATATCAGGAAAAGCAGAATCTTCAGAAGACATCCATTGATCCCAGATATTAATTCCTTTGAACACAATCAGAGGTGGTGCTTTTTGACCAGCAGCATTGGCGGCTATTAAAACTGTAGTTTTCACGTCCTGGGCCACTTGTGATTCGACAGCACGGCTTTCCTCTTGCGCCAACAATTTTTGTTCTTGCAGGATCGATTGCAAAACTGGTCTCATCCAGATTCCATATGCGGGAAGGCTTGTCGAGAAGATCTAATTCGTCTAAGGTCGATTTAAGGAGGTCAAAGTATTTGTATATAATAAACGGGTCGGTTGCCTTTTTGCGGGCGTATTCTAGTGATTGAGGTGCTTTAATACTCAGGCCGTGTCTTTTTTTAAAAGCAACAAACCAATCAGGGCCCGGCTTCCCATCTTTAAATGGCGTTTTAAGATGATTTTCATTTACGTACTTGGCCACAACGATCATGACTTCTTTTCTGCTTAGTCCGTAACCCCATTTTTCCAACGTTTTGATGACATTAGCAAGTTTTAATTCTGTGTCCTTTCGAAGAGCAGTACATCTTCCTTTCGTTTCTTTCAGCTGCCCGCGTTTTCCTTTGACGTGACTAAATACAGTTGCATATGGAATATGGAATAATTTTGCCGCCCCATAGATGGTTTTGCGACCAGCTTTAACTTCATGAATGGCGGCTTGGAGGTCTCCCTGGCTGTAGTTTGGGTCTGGCATCTTTTTTTTGTAGTAGCGCACCATCTAAAAATAAAGGGGTAAATATAATACAGAGTGGGGTAAATGTATTATAGTCTATATTGCAAATGCCCCCTAAGCACTTTTTGCAGGGGCAAATGTGCGGTAGTCCTGAAGGATAACACACATTGAATTTTTGCCAAAAATAACTATAACAACACAATCAGCACCGCCAACTACCCTTTTAGAGAAAATTTTAATATTCTTACCTTTAAATTCAGCGCGTTACAGCTAGTTTGTCGCACACACGCGCACTTGATTCTTGAGTGAAAACGCAACAATGAAATAAATGTCATCTGGTGTTTTGTTCGGTCGGTAAAATCGGAACCTATACCTTCATACTTACATGTATTGTTCGTTGTAAACCTATAACACGTACAATGGATGTTTTTTTATGGCGCTGTTACATTTGCCCCGTTTTGACAATTACCTCCCTTTACCTTACTAATAATTTTGTTCGTCGGCAAGTACGAATTCTTTTTTAAATCTTATAAGTTTATACTTAAATTCAGTGTAAGTAATAAAAGGGTATCGTTGTCATGACAAACACACAAGCGATTAGTGTAAGTGGAATTGCATTTTTGATTTTCTAAGTTATTAAAACTTTTGCGCTCTACTCTAAAAGTCATTTTCAAGGAACCCAATATAAAAACGCTTATTCGAAATTACATTTCTCATTTTTATCTGAGCGAAGGGTAAATGTTAGCGTCCAATGTTTTAAAGCGGATGTTTTTCTGGGGTAGATTTAACGTTATTCCTTTCTTTCTGTAATGCATCTTTTCGCTTTTCTATTTTTTCTTTCATTTCTCTTAAATTCAGAACTTCCCATTTACGTATTCTAAGTATTAGTTTGCGCAATGAACTGTGTTCACTTAGAAGTAGGATAAATTGGGTTTTTTATATTTTACTGGTTAAAATTTAATTTTTCTCTTATTTTTATCTGCACAATACGAGGATGGTTTGAAAAAAGGTGAAACTTAAAATACAACAATTTTGCTTTAGTTTTTGAAATATTCTCCTTTAACGTCAATGCACTTGGACCGGCCATGCTGGAGTGATATTATACCAGTATCAAGGTCATCAATAATGCCCTACTTCTACAATAATTTCTTCCTGTGTCTGCATTTTTTTCCGACGAGAACCAGCTTGAGCTTTCGCAATACGTAGAAGTCTAGACCACTTTCTTCACCTCTAAATAAGTTCTTGATAAAGTTATCTGATTGATATCCCTGAGAAACGGACAAAAATAGATTTCTTCACTTCTAGATAGACTACTTGAAGATAAATTTGTCAAGCAGTTGAAGTACTCGACAACAATTATCTTACAGATATTTGGCTACGCGCGCATTTTGTTGACGTGGTATAAATGATGACCGTTTTCGTTTTGAAAAAAAAATTTAACATACATTAAAATTAAATTGTTACATACATGTTTGTAAGTAAATAATGTCATGGAAATCTAAAGAATGAGCACGTTTTCAAAACAAACTTAGAATATACTGAGATATCACGATACTTTTTGCGAATATAAAATTATAAAATATATGTATGAAGTTTACGTGACGTTTAAATGAAGAAGGACGCCGATTACTGGAGAAATCTCCATAAATGCAATGAGCATACTTCACAGATATTATGTTAGAGTATGTTACCTCGAAATAAGTCAAACGAATCAGAGCGAATGATGCACTTCATATGCACTTGAAGTTAGGAACACCGACTATTTGCTAGGTTGCCGATACTCACGATTCTGTTATCTACGGGATTTCGATCTAAGGGATGTGCTATTTGTGCTATTTATGTCTGCAATAATTATAATTTGCAAGCAGAAAGTACCTTATTTTGTATGTTTAGGGATTTAGAAGTTTTAATTTATAAATTTTGACAATTAAAAGACAATTAATAGCATTTTCTTACTGAAAATTTCATTTTTAGACTGTCAGCATGGATTATAAGATCTAAAAAGCAGATTTAAATGTTTTTCCTTTTTAACAGAAATTACGAGCAACTGCACAAAAATTATTTAGTTTGTTCTGAAAATTTTATATGAAGCCCTAACTTTAAGTCCAAAGTGACTAATTTAATTTCTAAATAACGAATCTCAAAATTATTCTTATACAGTATGTCTCGGAACTGAACGTACGGCAAATTTATACACGAAGTAAATAACGTTTTCTGTAAACTATTATTATTACATTTAATATAAAATTTTGAAATTAATTACTATTGTCCGTATTTTAAAATATATTAGGTACCAGTAATTCGATATCAAATCAGTATATATGTTTTTTAACATCCACAAACAATTATTTTCGCTATATTCCATTGCTGTTCAATCAAAATTTCCTGGAGCCTATAGATGGTATTACTCGCTGTCGCGGCGCCCTATCAAGGCCGTAACGTAACTTAGATTTACATTGTTGAAATTAATGAAATTGATTCGGATAATCACTCGTGAATTACTTGCGTTTTAACACAGACAATTTTTATGTAGCACACAATGAAGGAAACGGCTGAATGGTTGTAGTATTTGAAGAATTTAAGTAGAAAAACAAGTCGTAAAATATACAAAATAAATATCAAATTAGCCAATGGCAATAAAGGAGTAATAAATTAAGTGTTAACTCGGCTCGGTATAATCTAGTCATATTGCATATTTTCAGCGGGTGATTTTAAATGTGCTCTGCGATTACCAAAAAGTTAATAATGCTTTGGAGAGATGGCGCCAGGTATAGAACGTAATATTTAGTGATATCGGACAGCGATAGTGAGATCCAGTTGGTCATGGTCAACGACGGCATAAGTTTCTAATATTGTATACATTACCTAATTTGGTATTATATTTGACAGAATTTTTTTAATCAAATTAGAAGATTAGATAATGTAATTTGTTGATTAGCATATACGGTATTTATTTTTCAATATATATTATGTTTATAGTCACAGTTCCTGGAAAAAAGTTATAACAAATCATATAGTATTTTCAAAAAGCTTCGTGTTAATGTATCTATCTATTTGGTTCTTTTGATGATGTCATTAAAAATGTTTAAATGTCAACCTTGCTTAAAATAAACAGACTTTATATTATTAGAAAACAAAGAATTCTTAAATTTAGAAAAGCAACTAAATCCCTTACAATAAATATGGAAAATGATGTTCATCTTGGCAATATCATAAACGATAATAAAATTCGTTTTGACCGTCGCACAATGGGGCAAAGAGCGTTTCTACCTGGCAAAAAAACAAAACATGAAATGTCGTGTTTACCCTCTATAGAGTTATTTTCTTAATTACAACTATCTTATGCATTAGAAAGCAGGATTGAGAGTATTTTAAATGTACCTGTACTCAACTGTACAGAGGTCTAGTTCTCGCTAACTGCTTAAGGATGTAGACGTCTACGTAATTGTGTTATATTTGCCCTGTGTTTCTGAATTTATTGTATTAAAACTTTTTATAATATTTGAGTTTTTTGCAATGGAGCCTTCAATATCAGGTATGTATTTATAGATCACAAACATTTATTGCCATAAAAATCATTTAGATTATATAAAATGTTATAAATAATGCCTTATGTAAATGTATACTGAGTTGTACAATTGGTTTCTTTAGGAATGGCCGGTGTGAGTTTAAAAACGCTGCGCGTATCTGTCGATAGTCACATTCTAATTGTATGGATGTCTGGTCTTGAAAACACACTAAATAAATATCTCCAAAGAGTATTTATATTTGTTGAATGCTGCTCATTGTATAATTTCTTATTTACATTCCTTTCCTCTACTTCCATAATAATATATTCTGGATTATAAAACGAACCGGTTTAGCTTCCTAAAATAATTTAAATAACAGGTGACCCTGATTTACTAAATTTATTTCTATTTGCTTAGTTCAACAGATAATATACCCAAATGCTTTTGAAAAATATCTTTAGTTTTGTTATTATAACTCATACCTTATTTTTAAATTAATTCAAATAAAAAAAATGAGGTGTGGCCACCACACGACTTTCTTATACGTATGAGCGTTTCAAATCATACAATTTTAAAAATTATTTTATACAAAAATTATTCAAAATCCTATTCTATGAACTTCCAGTCTCTTAGTAAATCTCTACACTCTACAGGATACATACTTTGTGAGATATTTGCAAAAAAATGCTACTCGCCAAGAGTAAACGTATTATTTCCGGTCGGAATTTTGAATTTTCTTTTATACAAAAAATATTCCAAATCCAACTCTAAATACTTTTATGCTCTTGATAAATATATATAGAATGCATAATTTACGAAATATTTGCAATAATCGCTATTCGATAAGAGTAAAAGTGTTACTTCCGGTCCGAATTTAAAATTTTTTTTTATACAAAAGGTATTGAAAATTAAGTTCTAAATACTTTTATACTAGTAACGTACCTGTCTAAAAAGCATGACTTGCGAAATATTCGCAAAAAACTGATTTTCCATAAGAGAAAAAGACCTACTTCCGGTAGGAATTTCGAAAAACTTTTTTAATAAAATTCTTCTCAAATTTAATTTTGAGTATATATGAATTCTTTATAAATTTGTTTAAACTTAGTAATTTACAAAATATTGGTAAGAGTGGATTTTTTCACTGAAGTAAACTACTACTTCCGGTCTGCCGATTTTACTGAAAATCTAATCAGATCTCAAGAGGGAGATAATATTGAAATTTTCATCATCACAATACTTCCTTATCCTACGTATAAGAAAATAAAAATAATGAGTTTAACCGTTGATTGAAGGAATACATAAAGATGCGCCACTATAGCACTGAGCGTAGCCAAAACTGGAACCGAGATCTATACGACTGCATCAGTCATTTGGATCCGAGATTCGAAACAGCCCGAGACAGCGATGATGTTTCTCGGCAAGGGGTTTGTGGGACGACTTAACGGAAAGACGCGCTGTTTTACTATAGCGTTGCGCATCTTTTATATTCCTTCAATCAACGATTTAACACCTTGTCTTGTGGTTTATTAATTAAAGCAATATTTGCCTTTATACTTTCTTATACGTAGTAAGGAATTATGATGCAGATGTCCACGTTTTAAGGTCGCCTGATACCGAAAAAGTGGCTTTTGGCAAACGTCTCTCTCTCGCC
Source organism: Amphimallon solstitiale (assembly GCA_963170755.1). Classification (NCBI taxonomy): domain Eukaryota; kingdom Metazoa; phylum Arthropoda; class Insecta; order Coleoptera; family Scarabaeidae; genus Amphimallon; species Amphimallon solstitiale. The sequence continues at coordinate 28,763,680 of OY720680.1, forward strand.
CTCCTTCCCTCTCTCTCTCTCTCGCCCTCTCTCCCTCTCTCTCCCTCCCCCCCTCTCTCTCTCTCTCTCTCTGTCTGTCTGTCTGTCTGTGTCTCAGTGTCCAAACGGCTACAGCTATCAATACCAAACTTTAATAATCTTCCTCTTGAGATCAGATTAGATTTTGAGTAAAATCGGTAGACCGCAAGCAGTAGTTTACTTCACTAAAAAAATCAAAATTTACTAATACGTCGTCACGTTTAAACTAATTTCTAAAGAATACAAAAGTACTAAGATGTGAATTTTAGAAAGACTTTTTTGGGCATTTCTAGTGGAAGTAGGTCTTTCTACCTACCGCGAAAAGCGGTTTTTAGCAAATTTCTTACAAATTATTCATTTTGTACAGACTTATTTAGAATACAAAAATATTTAGAACCCGAATTGGAACAATTTTTGTATAAAAGAAATTTCAAAATTCGGACCGGAAGTAACACTCTTGCTTTTATCGAATAGCAGTATTTTGCAAATATTTCGCAATTATGCATTCTATAGAGATTTATTAAGAGAATAAAAATATTTTGAGTTGGATTTGCAATAATTTCTGTATAAAAAAATTGTCCAAAATTCGGACCGGAAGATACACTTTTAATCAGAGGTTTATTTTATAAAGAGGCAACTTAAAATTTGATTTGGAACAAATTTTGTATACACATTTCGGATGTCACATACGTATAAAAAAGTCGTATGGTGACTACACCTCATTTTTAGATATAGCTCTCTAAAAAAATTAAAACATATTCTAAAACAGCAAAATTTTGCATTTCGTATTAATTATTACATTATAACATAATTTAATTGTATGTAGTGATATTATAAACTTATTCTTACAAGTTTATAACAAAAAATAATACATATATACATACAAGGTCCCATATTTGAACTTCTGTGCAATTAATGGGTAATCATGTAATAAAATTTAATTAGGATTGTAAAATTAATTTCTCTAACCTTTACCAGAATAAATTAAAACAAAAATTGTAGCAGATATCAAGTTTTTAGTAATTAATATACAGGGTGAGTCATTAGTAGCCGCTTCTTCGATTGCTCTTTTGTGTTTTAAATAAGAGAAAAACAATTAGTGGAAGATCCATGGTTGCTTGTGGCGCATATTGTAAAAATACTTTAAGCTCTGGCGCATTTCCGGTTTTACAGGAAGTGCACGGGGCTTAATTTTTTTTAATGACTCACCCTATATATTTTTGTATTTTCTTGTAATGCTTTAAATTGTCTGTTCGATTGCTTTTTCTTTTTCAAAATTGAGCCAATAGTTCTTGAATTATTAATTTTTTTTGAAAATATTTGACCAAAACACGTGTTCAGAAAAAAATCATTTGCACATTGTTTTTAAAAGTAAAAACATTAACTTTGTTGTTGCTTGTAGCCAAGAAAATTCTGCATCATTTGGTAAAGTTGCACTCGACAATACCTCACTGAACTTTGTTTTTTCAAAGCCTACTTCCTGAAATTTTCACATACCAAAAACTTATATTTTTTAAATGGAACACCCAGTATTTTATTGAGTCATTTTGTTCCTTTTTTATTCTCTTTCATTTTTGTTAACAATGTCCTATACTTATCTTTTGTAATTTCTGAGATAATCACTATAGGAGCTATTAGCGATCAATTAAAGAACTACGAGCGCTGTTGTTCTATGCACCAAAATATTCGTTCAACCAATGGAGGGCAGGGATGGCGCCCGACATCCTTAGTCAACTGTCAAACAATATAAATGTTATATCCAACTATCCCAAAAGTAATAATTTTATAGAATGAAGAGCATCGCATTTAATTTTTTTAATTCCGGCAATGTCCAGTTGCATTTTTGACACTGTTGGTTAACATCGAAATAAAATAAAGGTTATGTTTACTAACATATTTGAAGAGGTCTTCAAAAAGTTTTGAAAATCCGTCCGTAGATAGCGAAGATACTCTTCACCATTAACATTTTCATCAAAGAAATAAGGTCCAATTATGTAACTACCCACTATTCCTCCCCACAGTTTTAATGACCAACGATTTTGAAAGTTTACAGGTGTGATAAAATGGGGGATTTTAAGTGTTATAATAATGGAAATTGTGACGATGAACGTATTCACTTTAATAGAGGGTGGCTTCGTTGGTAGACAACAAAAAGTTGAGAAAGCCAGGATAATTTATCTGCTGCCAATTGACAAAAATGTAAGCGATTCTGAAAATTTCTTTCATCTAACCCTGTGTATAAATATGCTACGGGTGAATTTCATATTTCCTAATTATTCTGGATTCTCAAATTTGACTTACATCTAACTGACGACCAATTTTCGTAGTACTAGTATGGAGGTGTTCGACTACACTCGCAAGTACCATAAACGTCTTATCCTCACCAGTTATTGCTTTTTCTGCACCTTCTTTCATATTCAATGCTTTCTGTTCACTCAAACCGTCCACTTTATATTTTCGAAGGTTTCTGGATTCGGTTGACTTCTACCAGGGATCGCTGTGCATAAAGTCTGGATACTAGCAAAAAGTTTCTTTCAGATTCACCCAAAACGTCAATCATATCTATTAACTCTTCATAAGAATAATTCATTTGGATGATAACTAACAGCGATGCTTTTGTAAGTTTGAAATAAATGTATATCCACTTTCTTCAACAGTTGACTGAGGCAATCAGCCGCATTCCAGCCTTTATTGGACGAAAATTTGGGTGAATAGAACAGCGCTCGTAGTCTTTAATTGACCGCTAATTGCTCCTATAGTGATTATCTCAAAAATTACAAAAGATAGGTGTAGGACATTGTTAACAAAAATGAAAGAAACAAAATGACTCAATAAAATACTAGGTGTTCCATTTAAAAATAATAAGTTTTTGGTACGTGAAAATTTCAGGAAGTAGGCTTTGAAAAAACAAAGTTTTTTGAGGTATTGTCGAGTGCAACTTTACCAAATGATGTAGAATTTTCTTGGCTACAAGCACCACCAAAGTTAATGTTTTTACTTTTAAAAACAATGTGAAAATGATTTTTTTCTGAACACGTGTTTTGGTCAAATATTTTCAAAAAAAATTAATAACTCAAAAACTATTGGCCCAGTTTTGAAAAAGAAAAAACAGTCAAACAGACAATTTAAAGCAGTACAAGAAAATCCAAAAATATATAGTGTGAATCATTTAAAAAAATTAAGTTCCGTACATTTCCGTCGAAACCGGAAGTGCGCCAGAGCTTAAAGTATTGTTACAATATGCGCCACAAGCAACCATGGATCTTCCACTAATTGTTTTTTCTTTTATTTAAAACACAAAAGACCAATCGAAGAAGCGGCTACTAATGACTCACCCTGTATAATAGTAATTAATTAATAAAGAAATTAAAGAAAATGGTTATGTGATTTTGGTCTTATAGTTTGTTTCCTTTTCGCAATAATAAAAACCTTAGTACGACATATAAAATCCATTATCGTCCATATATTCTTGCATTCTTGATTGCATAGAATTTATTAAAGTTACACATAAATTTATTCATCTGAAATGCTCCCATACAGATTGTGCATATTGAGTAATATTTTCTATATTAAGTTGAACTCTATCATTATTAGCATTCCTATTCGGCACCATAGCACTCCACATATTTTCAATGGGATTCGGATATGGAGATTTTGCCGCCCAATCAAATACTTCTACGTTATTTTCGTTAAATAAATAAAAAAAAATAAAAGAAAGTAAGAGTGTTACTTCTGGTCCGAATTTTTTTTTTTTTTTATATAAAGATTATTCCAAATGTGGCTCAAACAATTTTGTGTTCTTAATAAATCTGACTAGAATGCAAAATTTGTGAGATTTTCCAAAAAAAACAGATATTTGATGAGTAGAAGCATTACTTCCGGTCCAAATTTTAAACTTTCTTTTATAGAAAAATTGTTCCAAATGTAGTTCTAATTACTTTTGCACTTATAATACATGTATATAGATTGTATAAAAAAAACTGCTATTCGATAAGAGTAAAGTCTTACGTCTGGTCCGAATTTTCAAATTTCTTTTATACAAAAGTTGTTCCAATTCGGGCTCTAAATATTATTGTATTCTAGATAAATCTGTAAAGAATCAATAATTTGTAAGATATTTGCTAAAAACCGGTTTTTGGTAAGATATGAAGGCCTCCTTCCGGTAGAAATTTCAAAAAAAGTCTTTCTAAAATTCACATTTTAATGCTTTTGTATTCTTTAGAAATTTCTCTAAACTTAGTAGTTGACGACGTATTAGTAAATTTCGATTTTTTTAGTGAAGTAAGCTAATTCAAAATATCAGTGTTGATCGGGAAAAATATAATTTTTAATAATTTTAAACATTCCCTTATTAGAGAATATAACAATTTTTACTTTTTATAAGAAAAACATGGGTTGTTATAATACTAAATTGTTTAAGTATTATTTTAATTTTCAGTTAAACATTGTTATTTTAAATAAAAAGCTTCAGCATCTAAAATAAATACAAATCACTTCCAGAAAGAATAGTAACAAGTCCAAAATTCCATAAAATCAAGATTTAATGAAAAATAGTGGATCTCCCTGTAGAAATCAAAATAAAAGACTATAGAATAAAATAAAAGCCAGAAAGATATTGAGGAAGATAAAAATGATTTTTTCTAATAAAGTACCTAGCATGAACGTTATCCCTATCAGACAATAAATTATTATGAATAAACACAAATATTTCAAATATATTGGCTTATAGTATATGGCCGATGTAGTTTCTTTTACAAAGCAATTTAATTCATAACGTAATACAATCTTTTTCTTTTAATTGTATTTAATATTTAATTATATATAATTTTAAAAGCAAGGCATTCAAAATATGTGTTTCATTCGTTACTATATATATGACATGTATATTTCGTGCAGATTGTGGAAAATAAAGTATTTAAAAACTTCAGAAAATATAAACCATACTCATATTAAGTACAATGGCTTATTCATGCTATACATATAAGATTTACGATGCATGTTTTTTGCTTGTCCCGTTCTTAACTCGAACATTAGAATGTTACTATCGTAGAATTTGGGGATCTATTTTCAATTTACACCGGCCATTTGAAAAGAAACCAATTGTACATATTTGCAAAAAGTATGCATGAAAATAGTAATGTATCAAGTTAGATCACGTTTTAGTTTTAGTTTTATATTAATAATTGGACTTTATATATTATTCATACGTTAACATTTCTTGCACATTTTTGCACATTTCGAGAATATTTAAATTTTTTGCAGATATTCTTTTTTGCGAAAGTTAACACCATTTTAGATATGTGACTATTTATTAATTTTTATTTACAGGAACGGCCTCAACTAAACTTTTTTTTTAAGTCAACAAGAACTATTCGACATCATGACAAGTTGCACCAATACTGGAAATGAAGAAAGGTTCAAGTTTTTGCGAGAAGAAATGAAAATTCGAACTAATTGTCGGGAAGAGGATGTAAAAGTTTTAAAAAAAACTTTAGCTCACTTCTTCTCACAGTTTAGAGCACGTTGGACGAAGGCCTCTAGAACGAAGGAAAGGTTTCTTTTACAAAATAAAGATGGGCTGAATACATCAATATCTTTCCTTCAGAAAAACGGCAACGGTAACGTAGAGGTCGCCTTCAAGTTATTTTCGAAACTGGTGAAGAACGAAATAAGCGGCTGAAGACAATGTTACTTAGGGATCCACTTCTATTGCTGTTTTAAGTTATGCCGCACAAATGAGTCTTAAGGCAGCGGGACAATCACAAACTTCTAAGAAGCACGGAACAAGGACTTTAAAAGGTTTAGGGAACACAACTCAATAAAGTGCGGCAGAGAAAAAAAGTATCACACTTTTCATATGCTTCTGCTAAGCTCAGATCATGTTGTGGTGGACAAAAGAAAAAGTTCAAAGAAAAATCTGCAAGCTCTACCGAAAGAGGTATTAGATCTCTTAAAATCACCATCTGGTCAAGTTGACGCCGACGATGATGATAATGATGATGACGACGACGAAGACAGTATTGAAGACGATGAAACTTTCTATTCTGAAGATGACATTTGTTAATTTTTAAGTAAAAAATTTTGCAAACATTTGGAAAGAAAAATTATGTTTAAGTTATTATGTGTTTTACTTAATAAATAATATATAGAGATTCATTTACTTTTATTAACGTTTATGAAAATGTATATATAATTTGAAATAAAAAATATGAGATCTGTGTTTAGATGCTAATAAAAGCTCCACCACGCTACAATTTATATGTGTGACCGGTTTAACGAAATCACGTGAGGTGCGATAACTTCGGGCGTATGTTTAATATTCTTATGAAATTTTATACAAATGCTACTTTTGTCGATAAGAATCAATGTACCAAAATTCAGCGTTAATGCTTAAGCGGTTGAATTGATGCCAACTTTCAGGGCTTTCTGCCCCACTGTGCGTCGCGTCGTCCACAATTCGTCCAAATTTTGAAGTTTCACTGCTTTTACCTTTCTTTTAGGTATCTCCACAGGAAGTAATGTAACTGGTCACTAGATGGCCCCTTCCATACAGTCCATGTATTTAGAAAGGTATTATTAAGATATTGCCGAACATTTCCTATATGGTGACGAAGGGTAGCACATTGTTAAAACCAATTTCTTTTGCTTGTCAAGTTGGGATCCTCATGGCTTGGGAATAGTTCTGCTAATAATGGATTTAAACAATTTTGATCCTAAGAGTGAGTTACCAATAACTCCAGCCACTGAAAACGGTTACGTTTGGACGCTGTTAGAGAACTGATCCATCTGCAGCCTCAAAAATTTTATACGCATGGTATACATCATTTTGTGAAATAATGAGATATATGCCTTAAATGTAATGGTAAATATCTGTAAATATATTTCTTACTATATATTATTTCAACTGAACATCCCTCGTAGACTTTTTCGGAGTTTCGATTTTGTTCATGATGAAATTGTTGTGTTAGTAGTTTTACGGTGCTTAATTATTTACAATCGAACTTACGCAATTGCATCGACAATATTTAATCTGTAAACAGATCCCTTAGTATATGTAAATACAAGAACTAAATGTAAAACGCAACAACATTAATTTACCTGTTTAGTTTATCACGTAATTAGCGAATTTGTATGCCTAATACAAACAGTAGATAACAACAGAAATAAGCAAATGTTTAATTTTATAGCCTTTATCGGAACCGTGTTTTCATAGTTATCGCAGTAAAACTAATGACGAAATAATTATAGTCCAAACATAAGGAGTGTGTATCTTTGGATTTACTCACTGGTTCTTGGACGATTGGATTTAATTAAATATAAATAATATCTACTGAACTCGCTCGTTATAAACATTTTATATATTAACAGGAGGGGCGTAATAAGAACATAACTCTTATTTCTTTTCGATCTAATTATAGAAAATGAACTAATAACACATATAGAATGCACAAGCATAACGCCAAAACTGATCTGATTGGTGGAAACTCAAGATAATGGGCAATATACATTTTTCTTCAATAAAACGATGAACAATAATTACAAAAAAAATTATAATTATGAAACAAAACTTTGATGATTAATATTTTCTTTCTGTATAGTAAAAAGCACTAGATGAAGTGATTAAAAAATGACGAAACTAATTCGAAGACTGTGGCTTGACACTACATACACCAACATACCATTACCACAAAAATTCTTAAAAAGCTAAATACGTATTTCAATTACTATGTTGCATCATCAGTAGTACTGATTAAATCCACGTTCCCTGTACATTGTTGCATATACAGAACAATAGTAGTGCAGCCATTGCATAGATTCCTGTTTTGTGCGTGAGTCTCAATAAATACACCCTTCCTCACCTGTTATAATGTTCCGAAAAAGCTCTTTGCCCTCAGCCAAAGCCACGAAGTTTTCTTCGCAAATGTATCGCCGACAGTTTTTGTACTAATTTTGACTAATTTAGAAATCCAACGTGCTGAGATATTACTCATTCCTCAACCTTTTGTTGTGTTGCAAAATTGTTAATACTATAGCTTTCAATTATTTTTTCGTCGGCAATCATTGAAATTCTTTTTTCTAATACGACCAAAACTTCAACTTTATTCATATTTTCATTGGTTTTGCTTCAGCAGATCTTCCATATCTTAGCTCATCATCAATTTATTCAGTGCTCCACTGAAATTATTTGGACCAATGTAAAGTATAACTGCAAAACTTCCCTATACGCATAACATCCTCTGGTGCATATTCTTGGGTTTAACCACCCCCCCGCCTCACCTTCTTCAAGAATCAAGAATTTGTTTACGCTTCTATGTTCTAGCTGAATTTCACTCATATCTGTTAGCTATGGCTACACAAAAATACAACTTTTTGGACAAAAAACATTAAAATGTCGCAGCATCTTGACAGCAAAAATATGCGATTGTCACTTGCTTTCGGCATGGCTAAGTAGATAATCTCACCCCACTAAATGTTAAAGATGTTTGACACTAGTAATATCTATTTCTTTTCTGTAATGTGGTTTTGTTCAATAAATCAGTATTATTATTATGAATAAGTTAATTTTTGTGTTATTCAATCTTTTCGATAGTTGACAAAATATAATCGTCATCTTCTTTTTATCTAGTAATTACATAGAAACAATATATCGTTTTAGAAAAATATTTATTACTTACAGCATTTGAATGTGTCTGGTCCGTTTTCAGTTCTTTGTGATTTGAATACTGAACGTAAACGGCCCTTCCTCTCAACTGGGCCATGCAACTCGAAAAGTAGCTGACCATCGAGGTGGCCGAAGTTTCTTCTCCCATCTCGAGAAAGGCCTGGTTCTTGCCCTTGAGCACCAGAACATTAGTAACGCGTCCGAAGGGAATGCCTAAATGGATGATTTCCGCCTCCGTAACATCGTTTGGAATGTTTCGGATATGAATAACTCTCGAGGGTTTTCCTACGTTCTGCTCTAGTTTCACCTGCGAAAGAATGAAAAACGAAATTTTATCGGCTCATATTTTATCATTTTATGCTAAGAAATTGAACGGACAGAATAGAGAATGGTGCACAAAGAAATTAACTTCATAATATATGTATGTTCAGTATGTTATATATTTATTTTATTATGCACAGTGAAGAATTTTTAGCACATCGATCGTGCTCGGAAGTACATTAAAAATTATTTTGTAATCCTTTAGGCATTAGTATAAAGCCTTACGCTAATCGTGCACTTTGTTTACCCGTAATAATAATAATAAATGTGGTCAGAAAAGCCCGGAATCAAGTCAATTTTTATGATAATTTTCATACAGAATTAGCATTTTGATATAAGCAGAAAATTAAAAATTTAGCAACTAAATTATTTATATTTTGTTCTAATTTTTGTGCAAAACGTCAATGTCATGAACATTTTCTGTGAAAAAATAATTTAAATTAATAATTTGACATAATCTCAATAAAATGTTGATAGCAATGTGAATATGCCAAATACATAATTTAAATTAAATTATAATTTACATATTTACAATAAGTTAAAATTACAGTTATTTATAAATTTGCTCTTTAGCATATTGTTGAATGCTTACAAAAGGTACTTACTACACATAGTTTCCATTTTAATATTTAATACAAACTATTCAATAAATATAAAAAAGCAGTGATTAGGTAATACAAAATAAAACATTTTTTGTTGCTTGATACATTTGGAATCATCTTACAAGCTACTAAGTATCTGTGCGATATCTTCTTATAAATGTGTGAACAGTCCATCTCAGGGCAAGTGCAATTACTTATTTCAAAAATATAGTCATACTGTCTTCAATATGTTTTCGTTATCTCGATTTCCTATTGTAGTTGTTTACAAACGCAAATACGGGAAGGCTATGTTCCCGCATAAGCACACTTTTAAAGCAAGAGCAACTGGAAGGAGCGAGTGCCTTTAATTAGGCGAAGGAGTAAAAGATCACACACGTATTTGTGCTATATTTTTTATACACACATTATTAAAAATATTGTTGATTAAAGTAATCAGTATCAGCTTAAGACGGGCGTTTACCTATCGAAAATTAAGGCATCGCCGTTTCGCGTTTTTTAAACTCATTTTGTAATTTTAGAATCTCAAATTTGGGTTAGTGATGCAAAAGGCAGCAATTTATAGTGTCAAGGTCCGTTTTTGTACTAATTTATTTTCTTAAAAAAGTTATGTGTCTTAGAAATAACCACAAAAATGCATGAATTTGATTAATGTCTACTAACTAAAGCATGTACACAAAAGGAAAAAAACGATCTCCACGCGCTAGATGCACATTTGATGTACGATATAAAAAAAAATCAAATTTATGTACTTATTTTTAAAGATAAAAAACATTAAACAGTAAATCTTGTCACACACATTTCACACAAGATTTTACGCGTCGTCTATCCCCACTTTACGGTATCTCTCCCCGTCCCAGCGAAGACGAAAATCTATCGGAATCGGTCGGTTATTGCAGACGTAAATGCGAGTGACAGTTTAATTACAAATTGTCACTGGCATTTAAATGTCATATATACCTATAATATTCGAGTGTATAACAATATAACAGTTATGGGCAAGCGAAAATTGGCTTATTATAAAACATCAACAACATCAACAGTTCCGTAAGTACTCATTCTTTATACATATGTTTCCCATCTATAGTATTCCTTAATCTATGAATACAACCGAAGCGCTGTGAAGGAAACCGAATATCGTGTAGCTTGACTTACTCACACCCCCTGCGTCTACCCGTCCCGCGAGTAATTTATGTTGCATAAGTTTCTATTTGTTGGTAAACGCCCGTCTTAAGTTAAAACAAATTACCTAATTAATTTAAGCATTTCATGTAGACACCTAGTACTGTTTCATTTCATTAACTTAAGTTATCATGTTCTTGCCCATGACGTACTTATTCTTATCTTTACAGCAGATTTAGTGCTCTTTTGGTTTGATTACAATTAACTATCAATGTCAATGTCGCTCAAGCGGCTCTCAAATAGGTAGCGCTTACAAATTTGTTGGAAGAATATTGAGCATTTACTCCTCCTTCTCTAACTTTTAATAAAGAAAAATCTAGGAAAGTGGTATTTTATAAACTCTATTTTATTACTTACAAGATGGATTTTTTTAATGCCCAACGAGCCTGTGTTTTTTGTGATTTTTACAGTCGAGTCAACCGGGAAACACTCGTTGTTGATCGAGCGATGCATGCGCGAAATCTCACTAAAGGCGGCGAGTTAAAAAAATTTGTATTTCCGCCCTTCACTATGTACAGAAAACATAACTGACTTACTATCGAAGACGTAACCTTAGTTATGGGTCATTATAAGGCAATCAAATACATTACGTAGATTAGATAGATAGAAAATTTCATTACATAATATAGAAAGAAAAATAATAACAACCGCTGTGGTGTATATTGTGTTGCATATTCAATAAAATTATGAATAACTTTCAAAAAATTAAAATATAGTGGAGTAAAGTAATATTACAGTCTCGACATATGGTTACGCTCGAGTCGAAAATATCCATGTCTCGACTGAAAAATATTTCTTTACTCCCTTGATACGTAATAGTTATTTACGAACCAAGTGCGAGAAGACTCTTTTCCCGCATGAGCGCGGAAGATGTGTACACGAAAGTGGTTTGTACAATATTTATTGTACGAACATTGAATTAAAAAAAACATTATTGATTAATGTCATTAGTATCATACCTAACCTAAAATAGATTACCTAATTAATTTAAGCGTTTCATGCCATTACACACGGCAAACATGAGGTATTTATTCTTAAATTTATACATTTCTAGCACATTTATTGCGTTTTTTGGTTTAATTACAATTTATTATGAACTGCCAATATCAATGTCGCTTAAGAGGTGGTCAAACAAATGGCGCTTGAATAACGCTTAAGAGGTCGTCAAATAGATGGCCCCACAATTTTATTGGTAGACTTTTTAATTATTACTCTTATTTCCCCAACTTTTAGTGAAGAATAGTCGAGGGAAGTAGTATTTTATAGACTAAATTTCATTACTATCAAGTTCGATTTTTTTTTAAATGTCCTAAAGAGTCAGTGTGTTTTTTCAATTTTTACAGTCGCTTCGACCTGGAAATACTCCTTACTGGTCGAGTGATGCATGCGCCAAATGCCACTTTACAGGCGGTGAGTACAAAAATAACTATTACAGACTAAAAGTACGTATGAAGCTAAAGTATATGCGAATACCAAATGTCAATCTGATATTTCATGCCAAAAAATAGACAAATGCGTTTAAGGATCCTCGTTAGTGAATGGGAAATGTAATATTGGTTGCACAGCACATAATTTAATAAGCCAAGGATGTCCGAGTACTTTTACACATAGGGAACATATAATAAATATTTGAAATAATAACTCAATATCTAAGCGAATAAAAATTCATTTATGACCAACTATTTACACACTTGTAACTGCGGGAATTATTTATAGCAGAATAACAATTCATTGTAATGTGGGTTGCCTAATTTTAATTTATTTTATATTCATTTTAAACAAAGTAAAGAATAGTTGAACGAAAAATAAGTGTACAGCCGGGTAACTTTCTATTCAATTTATAACGTGAACCCAAGCAAACAAATCTCCTTCGAAGGATTTTTGAGAAAACTGGTTTTTAATATTTTGACATATTAATTAATTTTCTGTAATCCGATAATTTTTTTCTAAATTTGATTCTTCAGCCGGGTAGATTATATAATTCTTCATAATTTGACGTTGAAAGGTTTTCTCCATCTTTAAAATCAACAAAAATATCTGGATTCTAAAATCTGCTATTTTGCCATTGTTGACAGATCCACTAGCGAGGACCCTTAATGTCTATATCAAGGATGACAGAAAAGAAGGAGAGAGCATTTTCCAAAGAAAGTGAAGCCGGGAGGAGTATGTTTACAAACGCCATTCATGGGTCATTCCCTGTTTATTTGTCCAATATATATTTTGTATTTTATCCTGTCTTATCATGAATTCTAAACTTCTTATATTAAACTAAAATTCATTTTTTATTATACCTTCAATACTACTATTTGTTGCTAATTTGGTTAAGGTTCTGAATAGTGCATTAGGAATTATTTTCTATTGATTTTTTACTAAAGATTTAGCTATTTTGTCTTTAACTTAGTACTTATTAGTATTTAATATTGTTGGATGTGCCGCTTTTCGTTATATAAATCGGAGCAGCAAGAAGAGTGCAAAGAAATTAGAGACAGTAAAATTATAACTTTCCCCAAGCAGATACATACGGTTATTATTAATTTTATCCATGATTTGGTTATAAATCTTTTAACATTGAAAATTGTTAATTATAGGATACGAAAAGAGTCCATTAAAAAAATTGTGGATAAAAACAAATACGTAGGCCAAATTGGTTTCCAAACGAATGTAGTAGACTTTGGTCTAAGCATTTTCGAGAAGACTGCCATTACAAATATACTATAATTACTATACACCTTAGTAATTGTGAAGCAGTCCATCATTTTCTTTGGGTGCAGTAGAATTGTTTGTTCTTAAATATTTATACCAGAAACTAAGAGTAAACATTCCACCAAGAGGTCCGTATGAACTTGATGCAAAGATTTTGAATATTATTATACTGTAAATAAAATAAATCTAGAATTCTAAAATAAAAACTCGTATATGTAAATTTAAGAAACTAGTTAAATAAATGTTGAAATATGTGGATATAGTAGTAATAAATATAAATTTGTTGCTGTTTAAGTTGTTCATACTATTGCTAAAATAAGTACGTCTACACATTCTTAATTATTATGGAGGTATTTCAGTTTCACATAGAGTAAATATTAGGTGTATGTATATTATAATTGGATAACATACACATTCCTATGTTTGCAGGACTATTAATAGTTCTGAAAATCATCTTTGGAAATAACATTAACTTTTATTTTCATTATGTATTGAAACTTTACGAGTAATTTATGGGCACTTGCAAATATTTATTTTCAGAAATATCTGTAATTGGTCTGTCTAAAGTATAATTATTAGAGAAGAAGTTTTAATTTAAAAACAATTTAAAAAAATAATATATGAATTTATATACAGGCTGTCTCTAAAAGGTGCGGAAAAAACGCTACCACACATTTCTGAGGGCGATCTAACCCAACTTACCTCAGTCCAAATGTGGATGCACCATTGCATTGAATTGCCACAAGAATAACACCCAAATTACAGAAGCATATGTGTCCATATACGGAATGAATTTTTTATATCCAGATTACTCATAAACGGCTGCTCCAATCAACTCCTACCAGGTATACCTTTTCTAGGTAAAAAACATTGGAGAATAAGAATTTTTATTTAAAAGTTAAATACAGTGTGTCTCAAAAAAGTTATTACGTTTTAAATGGATACAATATGCCGCACCTGCGCCCTCTACATTTTGCAATGAAAATGAGAGCAGATTTAAATTTTTTACCCCACGAAACCCCCCTACCCAAATATTGTGACAATATACCAATTATTACAGAAATTATTTATAAAAAACTAAAACCAAATTGAACTTTTGACACTCTGTATCTCCGAAAGCATCCACTTTTGGACTGAGGTAAGTTGATCGTCATATTTTGCCCTCAGAAATGTGTGGTAGCGTTTTTTCCGTACCTCTTAGAGACACCCCAGTATAATACATTTTATTACATATGACCACTTAACGATATGCAAAACGGAAAAGGTTGCAATATATTCACCCTCCCCGTAACTCACTCGGCTTCATTTTATTTGTATATAATCTGAAAGTATACTCTTTCTATACCGCATGTGTCAAATTTCATTAGCTATAGGGATTCAATGTTTGCGTGCGATTTATACGTATACAAATAATATGTGGCAACGTGTGTCAGACCTACTCTCCGTCACCAATCCCGGCAACAATCGACATTACAACGATTTCCTCCGATCTCCCCACCAGATTTCACATTCAATCTTTAGCTGCGAACACGTTGCGATCTAGTATGCCATAAAAGCCGTCTTATTACTGGAACGGGTAACATCAAATGGCCGCCGCGATCTCCTGATCTACTAGTTTATTATTATTTTCAGAATCCTTTTTTATTTACCTTATTTTTAATTTTATTAGAATTACGCTTTTGTTTGTGTCATGCAGCGTGAACGCAGCGTGAACGCAGCTTAATAATTCTCTGCATTTACTGAAAGGAAAAAGAAAAACAAATCCTTGCAACGCGTAAATATTATTTTTGAACGCATTACAAACACCCAAGTCAATGGTCCAACAGTTACTGCTATAACTTGAGCTTGTAAAGCTTGTATCGGTCGCGCTCGCATGGGAGAGGAAAGTAGGGATGTCATATTGTCACGTATTGCATGAATTAATCGCTTATGGCTAATGGAAATTGACACATGCTGTATATCTTACTTACACAAAGGTCTATTATACATATATTTATAGCGCAGTATGTTTAATTCTATGATATTATTATTTTAATATGACTTTAAGTTTCCATGAATTACTCTCGGATTACCTGACTCTAGATTTTTCTAAACATCCGTTATATTACTTTATTATGCTATGTATAAGGAAAAATTCCTCTTATTGATAGATATGTTTAAGAGATTTCAAGACATAGTTCTCTTACAGATCTGAAGAACATATAATTATAATATTCCTTTGCGGCTAATAAATTATACCAAAAGCTTATTTATATACATATGCTGCTACGAGGTAGGCGCCATAAATTCTCGGCCAGACAGGCTCATGCAGGTTCAAACGTGTTCAAACTCCTTCACGTTATGCATACATATACGCGAGGTGTACACTATAAATAGGACGGTTCGAAGCCTAGTAGTTTTTAGTAAACAGCCAACCAACGTGACTAGCGACGAAAATGTCTGAAGTAACGAAAATTGAGTACCGCGGGGTCACTAAACTTTAACAAAAGAAGGCCATACACCTTATCACATTGATCAACGTTTAGACGGTGATTCATATCCTTCGTATTCAACTGTAAAAAAGTGGGCAAAATGTTTCCGTTTGGGACAAGAATCCCTGACAAATTTCAATTATTGAACATTTAGTGCTAGAAGATCGCCGTGTGAAAGTGAAGGAAATAGTAGTGATAACAAACATTTCCAAAACAAGTGTTCGCCGAATTCTCTATGACCATTTAGGTATGAATAAAATTAGTGCTAGATGGCTACCGCGACTTCTTTCTGCTCTCCAACGTGAACGTCAAGTCGAATGTGCGCAGTCGTTTTAAACATGTATGGAGACGACGCAAAACCGATTTTGGAGTTCATTGTCACAGGGGATGAAACAATGGCTCTGTTTTACGATCCTCTATCGAAAAGGGAGTCCATGGAATAAAGGCGACCTGATGAACCTCGTCCCAGAAATGCGAAAGTCGCTCAACGAAAAAGGTGATGGACACAACATTCTGGGATTGCGAGGGCATTTTGCTAATTGACTTTAAAGAGCGCAATACAAGTGTGAACGGCACATATTATGCGTCTTTACTGCATAAATTAAGGGACAGTATTCGTGCAAAACGTCGTGGAAAATTGACAAAAGGTTTGCGATTATTGCACGACAATGCTCCCGTCCATACTGCCGCCATTTCACAAGCTGCCATCCGCGCGGCTTTCAAGAATTAGAACATCCACCGTATAGTCCGGATATGGCTCCATGTGATTCTTTTTGTTTTCTAATTTAAAAAAAAGACCTTAGGGGACGTAGTTCTAAGGACGACAGTGAATTGCAAGCAGCTGTTACAGAACATTTTGACGGAAAAACTTCAGATTACTTTTACAAGGGTATCAAATTATTAATTAGTCGTTGTAATAAATGTATATAAGTTAGGAGAGATTACATTGAAAAATAAAAATTCTTATATTGATCCAAGTTTCTTTTTTGTATATCAGGCCGAGAATTTATGGTGCCTACCACGTATATACAGGTTGAGGAAAAAGTATGGATCCAGTCAAATATTCTGAAAGCGTTTTATTGGACTTCGCTGAAATTTGGCAGACTGTTAGAAGGATTTAAACTCCTTCATTTGAGGTTTTCTTCAGTTTTACACAGTTATTTGTTTTTGATGTACAGCACAGGGTATATAGTACAGTTAAAGTTAAAAATAACATTTTTGGAAAGAGCGTTCTTTACTCTATTCAGTGATGTAACACACGCCTGCCTTAATTTGCATCAAAACAGATTTTTTTTACGAATTCAATGATGAAGAAAATTAAAATTAAGTTAGCTTTTGAAATGATGTTTTTAATATGTCGTCAACTGTTTGGCAACCTCACTTCGACCAACAGTAATAAAAGTAACGCATTTTATTTGAAAAAAATTCTGCAAGGAGTCAATCAAAGTATGACGAAAAATCATAAAAAAATACGTTGCAAATCTGCGATATTTAATGGTATGTTTAAATAAACTTAGCTGGTCGATCAATTGTTCCTCTCCGTCCTATCCATCTCTCAGAAAGCGTTTGGTTTAAATATTGGCGTACTACAAGAATGTACGTAATGGGGTTGTTGAAACCATATGGTTTCTGCTGGTATAATTAGGTTATTTTAGTTTGGGAATATTTTTCTGAGCCGGGGAACAATATTTTTTCGTAAAAGTAGTAAGTATCTCACAGAAGTTAAATTACCATTAATGAAAAAAGAACCAATAATATTCCGACCAATAACTCCACACCAAGCATTAATTTTTTGGGTAATAGTGCGCATGAACTTGCTCCATTAAATGCGGATTTCTGTCATACCGTTATGACGGTTAACATACCCATTTAAGTAAAAAGTTAATTCATCAAAGAAGAGAAGACGATTGATGAAGTTACCATCTGGATTTATTTTATTCATCTTCGTTTCGCAAAATTCGATTCTGCGGTCAAAATCATCTCCACTCAATCCTTGTATCAAGTGGATTTTGTAGGGATGATATTTTTCGGGTTTCGTTATATTGTGTATAGATCTCTACTCATATTATGATTTAGAGCCAACTGGTGTAGAGAAGTTTTTCGATTTTCATCAAAATCTAATATGATATTCAAAAAAAAGTCTTCCTTTGTAATAGCTTTCGGTCGTTCGAGTTTTACACGTTTATTAAGTCTTCTTAGTTTTTGAAACCATTGTTCTAGAGATCGACTGCTGATTCGGATGTATTTTATTAAAAAAAGTTACGACTTCATCACAACTTCCATCATCATATCCATCCATCATAAGGGTTTCTATACGCTCCCTTTCACTTAAATGCACCATTTCTAAACTAATTATTTCACATAAGCTTGTATAATACGCAATTGACAAAAAGATGATGGCAGCATTTTCAAAGCTAACTTAGTTGTACGTTTCTTCAAAACTGAATTCGTAAAAAAATATTCCTGTTTCTATGCAAATTAAGACAAGCATATGTTATATCACTGAACAGAGAAAAGAACTAAATAAAAGCATTACATCTGACCTTTCGTGCTATTTAAAAAACTTCAAGTTTGCTTTGTATTTCGAAAATAAATGACGTACAACTGAAGAAAACCTCTAATAATGAAGTCTTTCTAAATCCTTCTAACAGTGTGCCAAATTTCAGCGAGTTCCAATAAGCCGTTTTCAAAATATTTAGCATCCATATCTTTTCCCCACACTTTATGTAATTATCCAGTAAAATATTGAATAGTTATATGAAAAATTAGCAAAGTTATTTGAAAACTATCGGGCAATAAGGTTGAACATGAGTCTATGATCCTTTAATTACTTCTTCCATTTAATGAGGTGTTATGTACAGAAATAATTAACCTACTAATTTCAAAGAGGTCGTTAGCGACAAGCGTAGGAAAATGTCGCCGGTCTACAACGTCTGGAAAATAAGGATTTTCTACAGCAGGAAATATCCTTAGTACACGCTCATTGTTTCAGTTGGCAAGGAAAATTTATCTACGTTAACATTGTGTGCACTTCGATATTTCGAGAATTCTTTAATAAATGTATACGTATTCCCGGGGCTTGTTTCGTTAAAAACGTACATCAAAATGTCGTTTTAATGAGTAGCAAATTAAGGACATTGTTAGTATACCTTTTCCTTAAATTTTTGTTTTTAACGTTTTCAATAGCTTCACAAATGAATGGCTTCTGTTAACAAAGTCGGTTACTCATGTTTTGGTAATTTATGCTTTTAATATATAAATTCAGCTAAAAAGAAAAAACGTCAAGTATACCAACAGAAAATGTTCTTTTCATATACAGTGCATTACATGAATGTCTATGATTACATTACAAATACGGCAAGAGTACGAAATAATAACAAACATTTCTGACTAAACCTTAGTAAAACATTTTATCCAAAAGTGTGTTTATTAAAATTTGTGGAATATTTATTTATAGGTTAGAATTATGAAATAGTTCTTACTACCTATGTCATAATTCTTTACTGTTGAAAGTTATTTGGTATATTAGCAAATCGGCAAAGGGTTTCTCTAGTTTTCGTCTATGATTTGCTGACCTTGAAATCTTGTATGAACAACTTGAAAGATTGTGTTGACAAATTTCCTGTAACGGCACTGCCTAGCATGTAACAATTTGCTAGTAGTCATAACACGCAGTGTGTTGTGACCAATTTACGCAGATTATACGTACTATTTCAGTTTAGTGTTGCACAAGTCTGTTAGTAGGTCATTCTTATGTGATTGTAATTAGTGCTTTTCGTCAAAAACTCAATAATGTGATAGTTTTAAATAGATTTTGAAGCCTCGCAAAATATTGGGTCAGGTACACCTTAATATGATACATTCATTGTTCGATTTAATTAGAGT
Source organism: Amphimallon solstitiale (assembly GCA_963170755.1). NCBI lineage: Eukaryota > Metazoa > Arthropoda > Insecta > Coleoptera > Scarabaeidae > Amphimallon > Amphimallon solstitiale. The sequence goes on from OY720680.1 coordinate 28,783,521, forward strand.
GTAATACCGAGTTTAACACGGTTCAAATCATTATGCCTTAATTCTGCGGTTAATTCATTGTATACAGACGCAATCCACGAGGCTATATAGAAATACATCTTCAATTAAATGATTTTACTCATTACTTATTTGGCAGATTATTGTTCTTTTCAGTTATATACTCCTCAACAAACTATAGCAAATTTATGGGGATACATTTTTGAGTATTGGTAATAAAAGGCACTCTTCTGAAACATTATTGCGGAAAATCCATTACGTAAAAATAAAAAAAAATATAGTTAGGTAATCTTGGTATTATTTATATTTTATTTCGTCAAAGTCATGACTCAAATTGTGTAAACATTTTGAATAAGTAGGCCTGCTTTCCTGGAAGTAATATACGGTTATATTGAATGACGCAGACTATTACGCTAAAACAATACTGAAAACACAAAAAGGTCGAAATACGTATCCACTGATGGACGATACATATTGTTCATTCATAAAAAGTAGTCTTCTGTTCAAAGTTTCTACTACATACTCAATGTAATATTTATAAAAATATAAAATTTTTACTACAGAAATATATATATTTACAGATACAAAAAATTTTTATTAATGAAAATGTGAAATAATGTCCTGTTAAATAAATTCAGTCGCACTATAAATATTACCAAATTAATTCAAATACCTGTGTTCTGTAAAATGTTATATTAGTTAAGCTCGAACTACCACTAAACATAATGTAACTGTAATATATCTACATTACTTTCATTAATAATTCTTCAAGTTAATTAAAGATGTAAAACTTCCGTAAACTCAGATGATTAAAAGTTTATGAGAGTTTTACATCTTATGTTTACAAAAGGCACTATCTCACGTTGGAGTCGATGCTGTACATCTGTTTGGTTTAATGGTCGCTATCCATAGAGTATAATACATCTATCCCCCTGACTGCCGATACCTACTTATAACGATTACAAACACGCACAATGTTATCATATGTTAGTGTCATTTTATTTCTAACATATATTTTTTGCAATAAAATTATTACAATATTTTACAATAGTTTACAAATGTCGCTGTCGAAATGTGGTGAAATTTTGATTTTGTTGATTACAGGATCATTGTTAGAATTGCATCAGAAGAAAGCGAGAAGGAAGAATGTTAACGTAAATGAAAAAATGTTCTGTTTGAACATGTCGCCTGCAAGTACAAACACATTTTGGAAACAAACTAAGTGATATTGTCAGAATAGTAGAAAAAAAGCGTAGCAGAAAGTATTAAAAAATTTAATTGTTAAAATCAAACAGGTCATAAAACTGTAAAGCGGCCACATGCCCTTTATAATAAGATAACGCGCAGTTCCACCTAAAATTTGCAACACACAAACATTCACAAAGTTGACTACAGACTAATAGAAGAACCGAAGTTTCTACCAACTATATAATCAGAAGATACGGAATTATGAGTTCTGGTAACAAACACCATGACACTAACCTAACAACTTAACGAAAAGTGATCAAAATGCGATGGCGATTCGGAATCCCAACTCAATGTTTTATCGAACAGTTAAACTAACTGATTTATCTAATTCGCTTTCAGAAAAAGGACATAATTAGCTTAAAATCTACAATCAACAATGCTATTTGTTGACATCACAATATAGGGGGTGCTAAAAGGCGTGTAGGACCAAGTTCGTCTTGAATTACCACAGAAGCCGATAATAAGGAAATATAACTAATTAGCAAAAGAAATCCTAGAAAAACAGCTGTACAAATCGCGGCAGAATTCAATCAATGGAGCAGAACGGGATATTTGAGCAAGTATCGCAAGGCGGCGCTTAAAGGAAGGTAACTTGCATGAACGACTAGGTGTGCGTAACAATTTTTGCGACAGAGCAATTGATAGAAAGGGTTGGAATAAGTACGAAAGCATCACGACTAGACAGTAGAATAATGGGAAAAAAAAGACAAACCAATGTTCGAAATATTCATCGGATTTTCGTCACAAGGTCTCGGTCATTGTCATTTGATTTGTCCTTAATTGCGCAAAACATCACGTTCAGGTACGACAATGATCCAAAATAAACGGCCAAAATGTTCAAGGATTATTTGACACAGAAGCAAATTGAAAATATTTTGCGAATCTTTGCCGTATCGAAGCCTTAGTTTGAATCCTAGATAGTTAACATGGGACGAACTAAATAGGAACGTAAAAAAAGCTGATCATAATTCCGAGCAATAGCTTTGGAATAATCTTCACAATGACCCCACGAAACAATCAAAAAATAATTAAAAGAATACCACCTGTTGTTCAGGCAGTTACCAATTCCAAAGGTGGATTTTTAACAAAAACAAGTATATTTTATGAAAAACTACTAATTATCTCATTATTAATTTAGAATTACTTTTCTTTTTATATTATGTTATTACATAATTTTGAAATAATATATACTGACCGACAAAAAAAAAACGCCCATTCTGAAATATTTATTGAAGCTCTATAAATTTCGGTTTTAAAGTTCTCTTTACGGATGAGTCGCGCTTCTGTCTACGATCACATACCTGATGGTCGAGAAAGAGTGTGGAGAAGAAGAAATGAGCGCCATGTCGAATGCACCATCTCTGAATGAGTGTCTTTTCATGGTGCTTCTGTTATGGTGTGAGCAGGTATTTCCACAAAAGCACGTACGGAGCTCATATTTGTAGAAAATGGTGCTTTAAACGCTCACATGTACGTAGAGGATATTCTACGAGAAGCTGTTGTCCATTTACACATTTTATAGGAGATGGATTTGTATTGATGCATGACAACGCCAGACCACACATAGCAAGAGTCGTTACTGAATACCTTAATGAAGTTGGAATTCATAACCTTCCTTGCCCAGCATACAGTCCGAATCTTAATCCGATAGAACACCTATAGGATAAACTCCAACGGCATATTCGTCGCCGTCCAGCAATGCCTGCAACTTTGTTGGAGCTACGATTAACCCTTTAAGAAGAATTCGAAGCAGTTCCGCAAATTTCTTTAACATATTAAGTAAGTTCAATAGCAAGATGACTGAGCAGTGTAAGCCTGGCTCGAGGAGGACATACAAACTATTAACAATCGATTAGAAGCTGTTATCTTCAGTTTTTGAAATTTAAGTAAAACTATGTTTTTTCACTGTTTCTGTTATAATTCTTAAATTAAATTAATTTTTGGTTTTAAATTGTCTCTTTTCCTCCATTTCGTGTGCCTCTCATTGTTAATGTGCATTGTTACAACAAAATATAAATTTCTAATGTAATTAATAAAGGTATATGTGTTTTCGTGAAAATTTGAAGATAGCCGTTTTTTCAGTGTATATTACCTTGCTGTTTAATTTCTCGAGTATTTTTGTATTTCTTGTAATTTTTCTGCTTACCCTAATTCCCGTTTATATCGCATGGCATTTGTATATAATACACATGAGAGCCGATTATGTTCTACTTAATTTCAAAATACAAAATTTATCGTGGATAAATAGTGCTCAGATTGAATGCCTACTCCATTTTTAGTCTAAATAGAATACAGTGTTTGTAAATTAATGACTGATCTTGCTGGCTATATTGCTTTCGCTCCCACAGCATTGATACCAAAACAGAACGGATATACATCTGACTATAGATATTCTATGATGCCGGATTGATATTCATTTATACATAAGTTATTTATAGCAATTAAATAATGGATGTTGTATATAGTTACACATGTTTGACGAATATATATGACTAAACGATGAGAATATGTAGTGGCACATTTAGGGTGTGTTTGTTGAGAAATCGATAGGTATATACCAAAATACACAATACGGAAATAATGTTACACTTTTTCGAACATATTTTGCACGTTTAGTTGTACATTTGCGGACAGTTTCCTTTAAATAACTTACAAATGTTTCAAGTAAACGTCAAACGGTGAAGTAACTGCTCTGGTTTGGGCGAAAGTGTATTAAATATTTAAGTTGAACAACTTGAAAAGTTAAGAAAAACTATTTGAAATGTAAGATAAACATAAAAAGGAATTTGGGGTTGTACATTATAAATTAATAACACTGAAGTTTCTTCTGTAGTTTTCACTTCTCATGAAAAAAATAGCACTTTCTTAAATTTATGCTGTTTTTGATGTACCTGCCGAAGTTTTGCTATAAAATACATCAGAGACGATATATTAACTAGTTCTTTAGAATACACGAGGGATGTTTAGTTAAAACCCATCTTAGGTCGACTTATCCAAGGAAATAATTGTAATCATTCAAAAACATTTCGTTGCATTAGTGGTGTTTGTAACTGTAAAGTAACACTTATTGGTTTATATTTGAGAGCGATTTTAGGCATTATGACTTTGAAATGGCACTAGTTGTTTAACTGGCGTGTTTAAGGTGAGATCATTCAATTTTTGAGTGCTGAAAATTTGCAACTATTGCAATTTATGCGCGAATGCAAGTAGTGTATAGAAACGCATGCATTGCGTATCTATGTATGAAGGAATGATGGTGTAACTCCAAGAATCGACAAGAGAGGGCGAATCATAAGTTGCGACAAGATACAATGCGTAGTGCATCATCAGACTACAATATGGAAGGCTTGATTGGAAAGAACTGTTGCATTTCAATTAGAGTATCTGATAGATATGCCTGAGGACCAAAACGACTAATAGATCTGAGGACCAAAAATGCTTGCGAATGAGGTTGTTTTGCAGCACCTTACTAAATACAGTCAAATGGTAATGGCTTTCTCTTGTCAAATATTTCTGATGATGAAATTTGATGTTAAACCATCCCATAAGTTGTCATCCAAAATTACCACCACAAAAAAGCTTAAGGACAACTTCCGGCAGATAAGGTGTGTTGACATGTTTTTTCGATTATGTAAGACCCTTACTGACGGAATTTAAAAAAAGAAAAAGAGGGGCGAAAATGATAAGTCGGAACCAGATGCAATGCGTAGTGTATCAAAATACAACGATATTTCAACTTGATTAGTGATTAGAAAGAATTGTCGAATTCTTATCAAAACATCAGAAAATTTTGGTGTGTAGGATCTGTTCATTGTATCATACCCAAACTGGGTTAAAGCAATGTTTGTGCCCAATAGGTTCTTCGTCCTTTGTTTAAGAACCACAAATGCTTGCGAATGAGCTTGTTGTTGCAGCACCCAACGTAGTAGCAAAAAATTTTTAATGGAAATTACTTTCTATTTTTAGTAAGTTGTCATGGATGCAATAGAGACATTCAAATTCACCACCACTAAAATTGTTAAAACACAATCATCCATGATTCACCCTTGGTGATATAAGTCTAAAGAAGATAATATGAAAATATCTATGCAAATCATACAATGAACTTTTGAACAAGTTTCGGTAAGCAATAAAACAAAAATGTCCAGGGAAGCTTTCACGTGGTGTCATTTTGTAACACAACAATGCTCGGCCTGATGTCACCATAGAGTAAAAATGATCAACGAAAGAGCTGGAAGACTTTATGCGTTCTGTATATTTTAGACTCCTGAAAAAGGCTTTAAAAGGTATCGTTTCTAATAAAACGCAGAAGTACATAACGCTCAGAAAGAATTCTTCAATCAACAGCCACAGGAATTGCATGAGCAGGGAATATATCGATTGATGATACAATATATTCCTTAATGTTGGTGGTAATTATCTGTAAACATATTTTTTATTACATTTTTAAAGAAAAAAGGTGTGTTTCAACTGAACATCCCTCGTACATTTCAATCAATGTCGAATGTTTATATATTGATGATGCCTAGTTATTCCACCTGACGAAAAAACAATACGTGTATCAGGAGAAATACTGACAAAAAATGCATTGTATTGTTTCTGCAAACGATTCATTCATTTCCCTACTGTAAAAATAGGACAGTTTTCTAATCCCATCGCGTCTATAGCAAACAATCACAGCCATTAACACTTAACGGATCTCGTAAGTTCACCACTATTCACCGTCCTCTAATTCCGCATGCTTTCGTGCATTTTAATAAGTACACTTGTTACATCATAGTGCATAAAATTAGGAAATGCGCAATTTATTTATTATTATTTCGCGTAGCTATATAAGAATATCTTGTCCATCAAAACATAGTTTTATAGCATATATAAAATTAAATTTAAAGTCTAAATTGAAAGCAGAGAGTAATAAAATCTTGAAAAAGGTCACAAAAAAACATATACAGGATGATGCGGCAATAAGTGTCGATATCTTGTATTCTTCACTAATTTATATACAGCTGTCTAACTTACTCAAAATGTGTATGTTTTATAAGCGAAATTTATAGGTTATCCACATAAAATAGAGTTGTCTAGCATAAATGACTTCTACTAACAAATCTATCGCCAATGTCTTCCCTATAAACATTACTTGACAATTATATGATCGTGCTTACGTAAAATTTCCGTGCCTTCATTTAAATTTTCTTTTGGAGTAGCGCATGATTTCAATATTAATTTGGGAACACTTTGGAATAGTGATGGTTTTCGATAGTCAAATTTTAACAACTGTCACGTGACAGATTACAATGAAGATGCTCTTGTCTTAACGCACACACGAACTCTGCGTTTCATGTTTTCAAATGCGTTTGACAATTGTGGACGGCTTATATCATCACAAGCTTCTGTAATACTATTGCAAAGTTATAAAAATTGTGCTTTCATGTGCGGAAAAATGAAGTAATCCAGAATTGTAAGATCTGGAGACATTGGAGAAAAATTCACTATTCGATTATCAAAGAACTCTTCCAAACGGACACGTATGTATACAAGTCGTATGTGCTGGAGCATTGTCTTGTTGTAAATACCCTTCTGTAATTTCATCATAATGTAACTGATTAATAAAATGGTCTAATAAGTCATTTCGATATCTTTCAGCATTTATTGTTCCATTAAAAAATATGGGTCCAGTGATTCGCCTCCTTGACACTGCCAGCCAAACACCATTTTTTTGCGTACCTATGTACCTACCTATGTAATTGTGTGTCCACAAATTCATGAGGATTTTCCGCCGACCAAGTTCTCATATTTTGTTTGTTTAAATATCCCGAAATACGAAACCAGTCCTCATCAGTAGAGAAACATTTATTAAAAACATCATCATTATTTAGTTACTCAAGAACTACTGGCAGTACTCGGTTCTTCTATTGTAATCAACGTGACCGAGTTCTTAAACAGAATGAATTTTAGCTGATCATACGTGACTGCAAGATTAGGGAACTGTTGTCGAAAATCATGTATACATAGATTAATTCCGTAAGCCCACTGTCCATTTACTAGACTACCAGATCTAAAATAACTTTCAACACTAAAAACTTTGTGTTGTACTTCTGATAATACCTATACTTTATTCCAAAAAGAGAGAGACGAAATTCTGAACAGAACCAAGTAAGAGTTTTTTTCCTCTTGGTTGACAGCGAGGCGAAATAGCACCGTATCCACCGTATACATTCGCCTTTTGCTATCAATTGTTAAATATTTTGACATGTTTGACATTGTTTCTTTTCTAGACAAATTTATTTACTTTCATGTGTTGTGACTACTACATTTACCATTCTGTTGCCTTAACTATAGATTTATCTCGGAAAAATCTATATATAATTTATTTTGGTACAGATTTCATATTTCAGACAGATATTTAAATTTAATTTTACCGCCAAAAAATGATTTCACCAGTTATATGTTCTAATTTGGGCTGGAGGTCTGTTCAGAATTTCGTCTGTCTCTTTTTGGAAACAGGTATAATCAAATTGATAATAATATTACCGTTCCACGGTGTTCCCAAATTAATATTGAAATCATACGCTACTCTAAACGAAAATTTAATTGAAGACCCGGTATAACATTGTTAATATGATGAAATAGCATTAATAAACTATAATTTTGACTTCATATTATGTTAAAGTTGATTATACCTTGTTCACTTTAATTTTGAGTGCATTTGAATTCTTTATAAAATTGTTTAAAGTTAATAGTTGACGAAATATTGGCAAAATTCAGTTTTTTCACTGGATTAAACTAGTACTTCGAGTCTACCGATTTTATTGAAATCTAATCAGATCCCAAAAGGGAAATACTCTGAATATACAATTTAGAATACATATCTGTAGCCGTTTGACCGTTATTGTGGTCACACATACTGACAGACAGACAGACACACACGACAATACTTATACTACGTATAAGAAAGCAAAAGGGATGCACTTACGCTTTTGCTTTTAATCACGGGCACATAAACAAAAGGTAAAAGCTACTTTAGATTTTTGTAGAAATACTTGAAGACAATAGAGAAAGCAAAGATTTTTTATTCCTATTTCCAAGTTGAAAATATTCAAATTATCAAAAACTAACAATATAAAAAAAATATGACTGTCCTAAATTTAAATACTGAAATATTTAAAAGTAGAGTATATGTACATTTGGCTCCTTGATCTGCTGTGAATCTACTCTAAATTAATATTGTAAATGAGAAATTATAAACATTTTCTATATTTGGTATCAGTTAAGTTAAACGATCACAAAAATTAGTATGAAACCTCATTATCAGGGGGTGCGTTCAGAAATGTTGGATAGGATACTGGCATGGCCGGCTCATATTTTATGACGTCATCCACTTGGTAAACTTGGAGCGCTTTACAATTCTGAACGCCGTAGAGTGAGTTGAGTTAGTTTGTGGCAAAAGTCAAAGGTCAAAGTTAAGCATTGCAAAGTTAGAGGTTATGTATAAAGAAATAAAGTCATCAAAGAAATAATTCGAAAATTAAAACTAATTAGAACAATGGATCATAAGCGAAAATTTTTTTTGGATCAAATTAAAATTGTCCAAAAACAACCATATGAAACATACATATGACAACACTCAGAACCGCGCTTTAATACCCCGACCCGAATGCCCATGAATCGCCCGCTCTTAACCATCGCAAATAGGTGGGTGATAGAAGGAACACTTCGAATGTTTAGGGACATATTTTTGTTTCTGAACGGCAAGTGTGAAATTGGAGTGACACTTGGATAACATTCTTTCCTTTTCTGAACGCACCCCAGCTGACTAAAAGCGTACTATCTCTATTTAATATTGTTACCACTACCTTTCTGTCTATACGCAATTTATTTACTATTAGAAGATCAATGATATAGATAGTATTTCTCTGTTTGTCATACATCTTGGTTTGTTTGGTATTTTCACTTTTAATACATTAATTCAGTCAATGGTTTAAGCCTATAATCTGTAGCTGTATTACAATATAGTCACACCTTTTCTTGTTTCTCTTTCAAAATAGGTAATTACTTATAGTAGCGACCGATTCTTTTCTATGCTTTCTTAAACTTCAGTTAGTATGCTTAATGACAATGGGGCGCAATTTAAATTAGACCATTGTATATAGAGTTTTGGGTACCTGAAATCCTCACTAGATGGCTATGTTTAGTACTCTTTCGCTGGCCAACATTAATAATATTAAAATAATGAAATAGCATACAACAGAATTAAAAATGTATTGCTGAAAATGAAGTTGTGTAGTTTCAGGAATAACAATTCTACACTTTCAACGGCAATGGAAGATTTTGAAGCTTTTACTATATTACACCACAATAACTTGCCTCAAAGCATATTCAGCTGCTCTGGTATCGGTAGCATAATTTGCAATTTTTTTAAGCCTAACATGTTAAAACATACTCTCTACAGCATCGGAACTACGACTTAATAAGAACCGTAATTTTGTTGTACAGATACTTAAATATTACATAAAACTGAGTCATATAGGCACTTATTAAAAGAAATATAGAATATATCCAAATAATACAGGTTAAAAAACTTAATACTCTCTAAACTCGCTTTTCTTCGTATTTGTGCATATATTTGATGTACTTTTTTTTTACATTTTAGTACTATTACAATTTCTTAATTTTCTTACATGTCACATTCTTTGGTACTGCGATAACATATATAGGTATATTTATTACCTAATAATTAAGAATCATCATTTTTTAAATATGTAAAAAAATAAAAATAATTTTAAAGATTACAAAGTTGCTTGAATTTATTTTATACAAAATATTGGAAGCAGTCATTAAAGTAATTTCATAAATATTTAGATAAAAATAACTATGTACTTACTTTTTTGGCGTTTTCCTGATTATTGTTGTCCGCATGCGGGGCAGATGGCGCCATAACCGATACGTTAGTTTGCGACAATAATTCGTCACTTCCTCTCTGTAACAAATATTTTTAAATTAAAATTTATAGTAATAAATAATTTTCTATTTTTAATTAGTGTAGATAATTCGGAAGATGTTTTATTTAGCCTACATAATTCTAATTGTGTTTCTTAGTAACGTTTGTAGGCGCTTCTATATATATATATTGAAATACAAAAATTAACAACATGTAGGAATGAACTAATTATTATTTAATAAAGAATTCATTAACATCTTCAGAAATAACACAATGCATCGAATTTCAACTCTTGCTCAAATTTATAATGATAATAACAGGAATAAGTAAAGTTCTTTTAGAAAGCAATTACTGAAATATTTACGATATACCTAACTTGTTCAGATAACTTCTGTTAATATTAATATGTAAAATATCTAAACCTCTCAACAATTATAAACATACTGCAAAGTATTTATTGAAAAGTAAGAGAAAAATGCGAGTTTATTTAACATTCTCTTATAAATTCATAAATGTAGTAATTAATATAGGTTAGGAATTGTCATATGTACTTGAAATAGACAAAAGAATTGAACAATAATTAAAATATGATATTACTTGCCTTTCTAAGGTAATAGACATTTCGTTCCCTCATGTGTATAACAATTTATATCACAATAAACTCAGAAGTACTGATATTACTTGAGTGTACCGTACATTTAAGTTTTGACGTTTACACTGACAATATCTAACTTACCGACTTCAGTGTCCAGTGACATTCGTACGAATTGATTTCAGCGCCAAGTACAAAATTGTGATAGCAGAATTGTTTTAGTAATATGGATCAAAAAATAAAAATGGCGCAAAATTTGACATTTCCAAATTTTATCTATTAAATAATATAACCTACAGAACTCGTTTTAAGATTTCCATGTATAATTTTTGCACTACAGTCAGTAGTTATAAATGTATACCTAATTTGATATTTACTTCGCCGAATAGTATTTAAAGCCGTAAACAATGATTATAATTTTGTGTAATTAGGTTGCATCAGCTAATTGTAAGTAGATATTCAGAAAGGACTAAACTTTTCAACTTGACTTCGCCTATTAACAAACGTATTTAAAAAGTATTTTTGCAATTAGTTTAGCGAAAAAATAAGTTACTAAATGAATGTCTAACTATCATCGTATACAGTATTTTAATAACGAATTTTAAGAAAATACTTGTTTAGGAATATTACTCATATATCGTTTGACATACGTCATAATTACCTTTTGGCGTTTATCATAACTGTCATTCAAACAATATAAATACAAATATGTCCTTAATGGTTGTCTGGTACACAGAAATTGATATGATTACACCTTATTCCAAAAAGAGAGAGGCGAAATTCTGTACCCCCAGCCCAAATTAAAACCTAAGGTAAAATCAATTTTAGGCGGTAAAATTAAATTTATTCATCTGTCTGAAATATAAAATCTGCACCAAATTAAATTGCATATAGATTCTTCAGAGATAAATTCACAGTTAAGGCCACATAATGGTAAATGTAGTAGTCACAACACATGAAAGTAAATATATTTGTCTATACTCCATTCAGTCTAAGAATGGAGTAGATGGCGCTACAATATGAGCACAGTTTACACACGATGAACTTTGTATTTTGAAAACAAGTAAAACATATGTTTACTGTCAGATGGATAGCAGGGATATAGTGGAGGCAATCCTTAAACCGTTGCACGTCATTACTCGTTAATGACGTCATATACTGCAGCGTAGTCAAGTCTGTTTGAAAAATCATATGATTTGCACGCCATTTTAATGTACACAAATTTGACATATAAATATCTGAAAAATATAATTGTGTATTGTAAATTTTATAATTTTTTGGGTGGTACGGTTTTTAAAAAATGAATGACGTGCAACGGTTTAAGGATTGCCTCCACTATATACATATCTGATATCATTATATTTTGACATTTACGTAAATTTTTGAACAAGTTGGTAACTCATTCCTCAAGAAAAAGGAATGCACATGTCGTCTAATTGTACTTTTTTGTGCTTCATCCAATTTATTGTAAGTATGACGATAATTTCTTTTTCTTGGAGGAGAAATTGGAACTCCATATAATTCCATTTCTTTAATAATGCAGTACATTGTATTCCTATTAATACCCACTTCCTCTGCTGTTTGATTGACTGCAGCTGTTTTAGACATATTGTCTTTATGCTTAATGTACACATTATAAGCCATTTGCCTTTGTCCAGATCTTATGTGTTTCCCTTTACGATTTTTTGAAGGACCTGGTAAAACTGCTTCCGCCATACTATAGAATATTAGCGATTACGAAAAGAAAGTTAACGAAATTGATAAAATACCTTAACAAATGAATATTTCACTTGCGAGTTCTAAGAAGAACTATTTTTTAAGAATATTAACAACAAATAACTATGTAAAATACGGAAATCGACAAAATCTTTGAACAAAACTGTCAGTAAACAAATTTTTGACAGAACGAGCTAAATGCGATTATTTTGCCGGTGTAAATGCACACTCGATTTCAACCAATCACAAACGTTTATTTTAAGCCCTATCTTTCCCAATGCTTTATTCTTATGGTGGAATTCTGTAACTTCTCGGAAGCTGCGGCTATCGTAGGCCCTGGCAACGAAGTGACGTTGCGATGACGATTTCAGAATTTTTAGAGTTAGTGACGTAGAAGTGTCAATTTACGATTTTTTGCACATAACCTTTATGTTTAACATGTAAACAAACATCATCTCGTAAACATATACCAAAATATTTCAATTTAAAATTTTAACTAATAAGAAAATTGTTTGAAATATAATATAGCGATTGCTTTTTTGCATTGCATTTTTTTTTAAAGAAAATGCACGGAACATTTTGTAATGCCAAGACAGTATAACCATATGTTTATACTGCTAGCAAGATAGCACGAAACACTTTGGAAAATTTCAACAAGAACTGCTATCATTAGGAGAGTTTCAAAGGACGTAGTATCGCACTAGTGTATAGTGAATTTGCAGATAAATGTCTTTTCAGGCACATTTATGGATGATGAAATGTGATTTTTTTATAAAGCCAACAAGAACAGATATCCCTATCAAGTGGACATTGTTTTTCTTACAAGAGTACCTAAACACAAAAAAATACATAAACCTAGCAGACAATATCCACAGAACATAAAGCATGTGAAATGTGCACAAACTAATTGTTTGAAGAAGTCTATTATGGTATCGTGTTCACAATAACTTCACAATTTAAAGTTGACTTTTTCATAAGATTTTCTAATAATAAAACTACATCAAATTGAGAGGATGTTTAACTTTATATTATGTTGAAGAAGAAAAGAGGAAATTTACCTGTTTAGTCAATGAATTTCTTTATTTGTAAGTCAAACCGCAAAGATTTTATCAATATGTAACTATATTGAACGATTAATGTTTTAGGCTCCAAAAAGGTAACATTAAGTTTTAATAGCATAGGCCAAAGTACATAAATGGTTGAAGGATATAGATGATTTTGTATTTAGAAAATCGACCAATCCTGTGCTGTATTGTTGTACTTGGTACACCAAATCATTCGATATTATTGCAGGATTTTGTTGTCGAGCCTCTGAAATTATAGTAATTGAAAGTTCTCTTTATTTGCAGTTTTTACAGAAGAGTAATATTCATTAGGCTGAAATTTGCACTTTGTCAACTCAAAAGAATGTAAAAAATTATTGTTTAATAAATTTACCAGCAAGTATTATAAAACAATAGAAGAGATTTGACTCGTATAATTATACTAATATTGGATATGAATTATATGTTTACTATAAAATCTTAACAATAAAGATCAAAAAGAAAAATAATAATACTGAACTAGAAATGTGAACTTTGAATAATAGGTACTCAAATAGAAATTGTTTGTATAAATATTGAAAAATAAAACACATTTTATTGTCAAATATATTTTTTTTTATTAACCTTACCATAAAAGTAGTGCTGAAATTTAAAAAAATTACAGTATGTGAATATAAAAAATATATATACAAAAGGAGGGTGTTCTTCATCGGCTAAAGGTGGAGCAAGTATATCAACATGTGTGCCATCAATTACACCTACATCTCGTGCACCCCATTTTTCATAAAAACTAAACAGAACAATAATTTTTAGAACGTTTAGAAAAGATATGATTGCCCTTGGTAAATATATGAACTGGGTGCTATCAATTAAACAAAATACATCTCCGGTCTCCCATTTTTTATCATAAAAACAAAATAAGGAATTATTTTTAGAATATTTTGATACAACATAATTACCCTTACTTAAAACGATTCTTCGATTCACAATCACTGGGAAATTTTATCCATTCAGGGAATAAATTGTTTGATATTACAAGACAGGCCTGATGAACTATTCGACTTACTGAATTCTGACTGAGAGAAACAAGGCTATTAATACCAACACTATTCTGATAGCTGCCTGATGCTATGAAATTTAATGTTGTTAAGACCTGTAACAAATATATAATTTGCACTATAAAGTTAATATGCATTTCAAGTGATGTGTATGATAATAACCTTCAAATGTAATGGTATATTTGTTTGTTATATGTCCATCCAATAACTGGATCAGGTTTTGAACAGTGCCCTTATTCAGTCTAAACATTTGTTTAAAATGCCTGTTTGGTATTTCAAAAGGATATCCGTGATTTCTTAAACGTTTTCGGAATATACGCATATAATTTCTAAAATAAAGAAAATAGAGAATATTATGTATACTCTATATATTTTATATTATCGATTACCTACCTGTTGTGATCTTCATCTAATAATAATGCTATAAAGCCATTCATATTTGCAAATATAAAACAATAATAAATATAACGAATAAACAAACAGGAACAATAATAGATATAACAAATAAACAAACAGGAACAATAATAATTATAACAAATAAAGTAACAGAAACTATAAATATAACAACAGGAATAGTATATTAACAATAATTATATAATAATAATATAACCACAATAATATAACCAACAAAATCTTTACTCACGAACGTTTTGACATTTCTACGTCACTAACTCTAAAAATTCTGAAATCGTCATCGCAACGTCACTTCGTTGCCAGGGCCTACGATAATCGGAGCTTCCGAGAAAGTTACAGAATTCCACCATTAGACTGAATGGAGTATAGACAACAAACAATGTCACAGATGTCAGAATATTTGGCAGTTGATAGTAAAAAGCGAATGTAGTACGGTGTATGTCATTTGTTTTTAACAAGGAGGTAGAAAGAGAGTATTCTCGCTTAAAATTAAAGCCATGAGAGCTTTGTGTACATCTATCATTCCCAGTTAATAATCACCGTGTAGACATTTGGCCGAGAGAACGGAATATATGTTCGTGGGGTTCCTCCAGCACTGTAGTTTCTGTCTTGGCGCTAGCATCTCTCATAGTGTCATTTATTATGATACCTGTCTTTTTTTAAATGACATGCGCACTAGTTCTAGAACCGTTCAGAACTGGAGGTTTGAACAAACCTAATATGTCTAAAGTAAATGTTTGAATTATCTTTATTTGATTTTCTGCATTATTTTTTAATTTAATAGTAGTTTATACAACGAGTCAATAATGACAGTTATTATTCCCGAGAGCTGAATTTACCCCCGAGCCGCGTAAGCGGCGAGGGAGTAACTCAGCTCGAGGGAATAATAGTCATTATTGCGAGTTAGTATACACTACTTTATCGACGACTAACTGAAAATTACTAAAAAAAATCAAAATAAGTAAACGAAAATGTCAGATTACTATATCAATATGACGTTTGATGGTTAGGCAGTCAGTAAAATGGCCGGACTTGTCTATCGTTACTATGACAACGTTAGGAACGTTATGTTCTTATTGGCGGAATGCAGTGAATAATGGTAACGTTATGGCCCATTATATGTTCTTATTGGCGGAATGCAGTGAATAATGGTAACGTTATGGCCCATTATTCACTGGTCGCATTTCATTATTCCCTACGGGTATTATGAGTGTTATTATTAGCCAATATTGATTAATATAATACATACTTTATTGTTTAGTCGTCGATAAAGATCATTATTATTAAATTTGTATAATCTTGATTTTTAGTATAAGTTTATAATAATAATATTTATAAATATTGCAATAAACTTATTTTAATTATTGTTTTAGTTTCATCATGAGTTAATTTTTCGTTCGCCAAAGATATTTTGCGATATTTTGAGTCTTAGGTAATTCGATATGCAGTTTATTCTTACAGATATGTGACTTCAAAATTTGCAAAAATATAAATAATGTCTGCATTTGTTTTAGGTTTAAATTGCAGGGTAACATTAATTTCATGTATATACCTGTTCCATTTATAACATTTTCATTTTCTTTATTAACTATAAGTATACTTAATTAATCTCTTTGAGTTAGAGAGAGATTATATCTTTTAAAAAATACGTTAAACTGCCGTTTCTATAATGAAAACTTATCTATGGTAATATGTAATTGTTTGACTAGCATCCACTACACGTTCTTCTTGAATATATATTGTTCTTATAATCGCAGTAAAAGACTAATGATATTGTAGAATTGTAGAACATAACAAACAGATACTCAAGTATGTGTGCTTCATTTGCATTGTAGCAAAAATCAAGTTGAGGTTGTAACTTATGACAACAAATTGAGAACTGTGTTCTGTGTTTTATTTCTAACTAAGGACTTACGAATTTACCTATTTTGGAAAATCATTGGATATGTTGGGTATCAATATATAATTCGCGACAAGTGATTTAACAATATAATGCAGGAGTAAAAAAGTAACTTTGCAGAAGTAAATGTTATTGATTATTTATTCATTTAATGTAATTTTATCAAAATAATTCATTTATCATATTTGTCCGGACAAACTCCAATTCACTTATTCTAAATTTCAGATATTTTTATATGCTAACTATCAATCACTGAAATATGTACATTTTCAAGTGTATTTGTTTTCAAATTAGGTCATATTTTAATATGTTGACTACTTAAAACGACTAAGGTTAAAAGACGTTAGCATATCGTTGTCATGACGCCATTGGTGGAATGTCTACAATAATTTGTTTGCATAACTTCTCTAAACAATAAACATTAATGATTGATATTCCTATGCCTGTAAACTATTTGTATTACATTCAATAAAAGCTCATAAAGTCATGAGAAGTAAATATAAACGACTTTTGCATTAACAGGAATTACACGTTACTTCTTGCGTGAGCTTCACAATGAAAGAAATTTTTAGCCACCCCATTCATGGGTGGACGTGTCCAGAATCGATAAAATAATATTGATGAAAAAATTATAATCTCATTTTGCTGGACCCTAAGCGCAGTACATAATGAATGTCTGACGTACATTAATGAATCCATTACCCTCAAACAATACTTCTTCATAATGGAAGACTTATTCTTTGTTCCGTTAACCGTTTGAAAAATGGCAGGACATTATCATCAGTTCGTGTAATTATATTCTGTTACGGTATGTCCTAATTTATGCAAAAGGATTATTTAAATAATAGTATCAATATTTATTAGATATTCCATTACGGGATTACATTTACTATAGTGATATTTTGCTGTACCTAATCAATTTTATTTCAAAAGATTTACTACTGATGTTAATACCCACAGTTATCAATGTTTTTATTAGTGATGGGAAATTTCCAGAAACTTATTATTTGGAAATATTTCCGACAAAAATTTCCGAAATATTTCCGGAAACTTAAGAAACATCGCAATTTTAAAAATGTGTGCTCCATCATGTTGGGCTTCTTTTTCTCTTCAAGAAAACACCAAATAAAGTATGTCTGTTGACAGTATTGTAAGATTTAAAATTTAAATACAATTTTTAAATAACTTTTAAATTTATTGAAAAAATAACGTAACAGAACAGAAAATAAATTCATTCAAAACATAAAAATAAAATAATACATAATTGAAAAAAAAAAGGGATAACTACTAAACCTAGTTGCCTATTGTATCAGTTTCACTTTCATCACTTTGGTATAGAGAAGTCAATTCCCCGTCACGCAAATCCCCATTGTAATAGACAATACTTGGAGCTTTTTCTTTATTTGCAATTTTATCACAAGCAGTGTCTTCAATATTTTTGGCATACGTTTCAGTTCGGCAATTATCATCATCAGCCTCCTCACTCTCCCCTATTTCTGACTCTGAACTACCCATATTCGCATCTTCATTTTCGGAAGAGGTACTTCCATATTCATACTCATTACTTTCGAACTCCATCGTCTCTCCTGGAAACATTACATTACCAATACATTACACTACAATCCAATCATTACATTACATACCTTCAACTTCAACATCTTCATGTTCCACGTTTTCTTCATCATTCTTAATTGCATTTTCACTTTCTATATTAAAAAACTTAATGTTTGATTTAATATACACCAACTTCTCTGTGCGTTCCAACGTTAGTCTATTCTTTTCTTTGTTTTAATAAGAGAAAATGATTTGAAATTTCGTTCAGCTGCCGCTGATGTAGCTGGGAAATGCAATATTCGCTCAGCTACTAGAGCCAAAGATCTAGTGCTATAAAGGCCTTTCCACCAAGTTACAGGTTCCATTTTTCTTGCTGCTTCCCACATTGTAGTCGATTTCCACAGTTTTTCTCTTGCTCTATATTCACCAATATCAATAAGTAATAGTTCTCTCTTCAAACCCATGTTCGAGCCAATTTCCAAAATTTTATCCACTGCCTTTTCAATCTCTTCTTCAGACAAGGCTACCTGTTGTCTGGCATCTAATAAACTTGCAGCATAATGAATTTCGTGGCAAACAAATTCCTTTCGATGATAAAACATTTCTTTAATATTGTTCCCAGTGTCCACACTAATAAATAAAAAAATACAAGGTTTAAAACATCTGCAAAATAATGGCCTCATCTCACAAACTCACCTGAATAAAGATGAATGCTCTAAAATGGAGGTTTCTATATATTTAATTAGTCCTACAACGCAGCAAATTGTATTTTTATCCCCTTCCAGCTTATGAATAGCCTCGGAAATAGGACTCAAAATTTTTAAACATCTTTCTACTCCAGGCCAGTAGCTATCTTCATCCAGGATCTTATTTCTAACAGGATTTTCTATTTGATTTTGTATTTGTTGCTTTACAGCTGCAGTTTGTAAATCTTCTTTATTATTTAATACTGACTGCAGACATTTTGTATATGTTCCCCAGCGAGTTTCAACAGGTACACGAAGAGCTTGTCCATTTCCACTTTCTTTTTGAATTTTCTTGAGTAGTTGACTGGGAAGATGCTTATTGCGAAATGTCTGCACAATTTTTTTTGTATGTGCAATAATGTTGCTAAAAACGTTAAGGGTAGTGATATCTTTTGCTAAAAGATTCAGTCCATGTGCTAAACAGCCATAAATTACAAGGGTTGGGTACTTTTCTTGTAGCAAATTCCAAGCAGCTTTCATGTTCCTAGCATTATCACTTACAAATGCATGAACTTTTTCGCTACCAACTGCTTCTATTGCTTCACTTAATATCTCAAAAATGAACTTCCCTGTATGTCTTTCCAACTGTGCGTGTATAGCTTTGTAGAAAACAGGTTCTGGGGTGGTGAATATAATATTCAGTATTGGAGTATTATTTATATCGCTCCATCCATCACATAACATACTAAAAGATGTGCGTTGTTCAAGCATCCTAGTCACAGAGGTTTTTATTTGTGAATATTGCTTGTCCATGATTGATGTTGCAATACTTTTTCTACATGGAAGATTATAAGAGGGCCTTAAACATTGGATGAATTCTTTAAATTTTTGATTTTCCACAATTGTAAAAGGTAGTGAAGCATCATATATGGCTCTACCTACCATCATATTAAACTTTTCATTCTCTTTCGGAGACATTTTGTCAACGAATGAACTAACTTTAGATAGAAATTGCCGAAATTGGACATTATTTTCAATATTTTCTTTAATGACATCACTGAATGATCCCAAGGTTGAAGTTGAAGATGATGATGCTTGTGATAATAATGATGTTGTGGTATTTCTACCACTTTTAGTTTTGGAAGTGCTAGCCAATGGTTTCGGAGAAGGGCATCATCTACATTCCTTTGTGATATGTGACATCATTCCAGTTGCGTTTACAAAATACTCTTTGTGGCAGTAGAGACATGAAACCTTCTTATCTGGCAGCTTTTTAAAATGATTCCACACTTCGCTTTTGTGTTTACCCATCTTCCTACATAAAATGAATGAATATTCCAATTTTTTTTGTTGGAAAAAGAAGATCTTACCGGAAAAGTGGGAATAACAGTCCGAATGTAATGTTACGATTGTTACGAACAACGTCGTTACACGTTTACTACATTAATTAGAGGTTATGTTTATGAGATTTGGCGGCGAAATTTACATCTGGAAAACTTTCGGAAATTTGTTAATGTTTCGTTTCGGAAATACTTCCAATTGGAAATATTTCTATGTCCCATCACTAGTTTTTATTATTTTTAAATGTAAGTAGGTACTGTTAGAAATTAACTACATTAGTTATATAGGTAGAGGTCTGCTTTAGACATACACCGCTGTGCAAAAGAATACTGCAATATTTCCGTTATTATAAAATGATATTTATTACGTAATTTAAATATTTTGGGACAATTCTGGCCGTAGAACAAATGAAGGTCTTGTCCCCATGTTGCCAATTTAACAACATAAAAATACCTAAATCGTAATGAGTAAGTCAATTACAAACACCTATTAGAGTCGTTCAAATTAGTAAGGTTATGTTAATACACAAGGTTAATACAGAGTTGTCCATAACAGGGTTGTCCAAATTCAAGAGGCCCGATGGACGCTTTAAATAAAATTGCAGATGTAATGGCCGTATGCAACTTTATAAGTTATTTGTAGTAGGTACAAAAAAAGGTGTGTTTGTATAATTATTCTTTTTTATTCAAAAAATAACATACATAAAAAAAATAGTGCGATTTTTGGGAATGCTGGTTTTCACTGACTAGTATATAAATATTAACATTAATATTTGGTTCTGCCAAACGAAGCAAGTGAGTACGTAGGTTACTTATCAGACAGGGAACACCTATTTTTGACTTTATAAATGTCATGTTGGAAAAGCTGCTTTCGCAAGTTGGAGTAAAGTTCTCCTAGAAGCAACTTAAAAAAAAGTCCAATCCTATTTCGGTTCTTCCTTGGCAAAAAAGGATCTGACTGCAAATCCCACAATTCTAGTTGAAGATCTGCGCCTCCTTCGATTATCTTAAAGTCGCTAAATCGGTTTTCGATATCTGCAATTGTTTCAATGCATTTTATGTGCGTTAAATATGAAAACCTTAAAATCCTCTATTTTAAAATCCTCTTACATGACCATACAAATTGCCAATAATTTGCTGCTTTCCTTGTAGCTTCAAATTTAATTCGAAAAGGTAAGCTGTCACGGCTGTCAAAAATGCAAGGTTTGATAGAAATACTGCACCCACAATTGGATTTTCCAGTTCCGTAGTGTCGGACTTCACTTAATTTTTAAGGAAAATGGAAATCTTCTTGCGTAGAGCAAAGAAACGTTGCAAACAGTTTCCGGCGCTTAACCAACGATTTGTTTTTTGTGATATAACAAGTCCCCATAAGTAGCATCTATTTCGGCAAAAAATCACGAAATTTTCTGTGAGTCAAAGCACGACTAATATTAATTATTTTAACAATCACTTTCATGACTTTCATTTGACGTAAGGACTTTCCACATAGGGCCTCTTGGTAAAGAATACAGTGTATCACAGGACATTTGATAGTATTTTGTTTTAAAAGTATTGCAAATCAAGATTCAGTTCCCATCATAACTCTGGCTTCATTGGTGACAATACAGGGACATTTACTGAATCGGCCATAGTCTGATACCACCCTATTTACAGTTTCGAAAACATCCGAACGCTTGGTTGTACTATAAGATCAAATCTCTTTCGCTACACTGAAGGCCTGCCTCTTGAGCAGTTTGAATAAAAATTACGACTTGGCTGATGTAGAATAGGTAAGTGCTTTTGTCCAGGCAGAGTGAAAAATATTAACATTTTTCAATTGTGTCGTGCAATTTTTTGGATGCATATTGATTTATGTGGTCTACACGTCTTGCTGTTGTTTGATGCGACGCTGCACCTGTTTCGAATTTTGCAATTTGGATTTCTTTGAATTGTTTTGCCATTTTGACTGCACAATTCCTAATAAGTACTCCATCACTAAAAAGGTTTTTTGCTTTGACAATTTCCAGAGCTACTTCGTAAGAAGCGGCAATACTGCATTTATCAGTGTTGTTTTAGCTTTTTTCTTATAATCCGCATTGATAGAATTTGTAGACTCCCCTGTATACTGCTGAAACTTTTCCATGTGTAACGTAGTGTAATGTCGTTTCATATTATATTCTTTGCTTACAAACAATGCACTGAAGTTTATTATTGTTGTTTGTGATTAAACAGTCTGATTTCCAACAATCATTATAAATTCGATAATCGTTTTGTATTTTCTGCGAAGACATATTTCACATAAAAAAGCTTTGATTGAATTGCTGCGGTACGCAGTCATTTTGTTCTGGTGTGCGGTACGCATCACCAAAACAAAATGACTGTAATTATAAACAAATAAACACTTGATCGTAACAATAAACTACGCCAACCTCATTCAACGTTTTTTTGTCTATAATTCTCTATTCCACACTAATAACTATTAACTCTGCTCGGTCAACTTTTTATATATTCGCGCATGGCCACTCGAATGTTCGAAAGCGATCGCAGCGAAATTTCCAATGTTCCAATAACTTGCGACCGAATATTTCTATATTTTTGGAGGGCGCCGCAAAAAATATCGTAGCGGGCCTCATACTGGACAGCCCTGGTCCAGAATAAGTGACTTTTACTTACAAATATTATTACATTTTCGGTTATGTGGTCAACTGTCACCAGCATCGTTAGTGTACTATAAACATAAGGATATACAAGTATGGCAAACGACTCTTACAAAGAACGGCGAAGATTTGCAGCCCTCCGTCGAACATTGCCCGCCATTTTGCAATATGTCAAAACAGTAATGTGTGTTTAGCTATAGTTATGGTATTACAGTATATTACAGTATCTTTTTTGTGTTTTAACTGCAATTGGTAAATTATTTCCATAGAATAATTAATAAATCAAGGGAAAAATTAGCAGGGAAGGTAATTTAAATCATTCACCCATACTTTTCTGCTGTATTAGAGTGGGGGGGGGGGGCGTAGCGCTTTGGTGTGATCGTCGTGAATATGATATTGTAATTGTGATTAATAAGTATTATTGTTCGTATCTTCCACCAGCGCATTACATTAATCATGAGATACACCAACCCTGACGTCCTATTGATAGAGGAGTGTGCTGCATCATCGATTTCCAAATCGCAAGAACATTGGATGGATACAAGGAATGGATTAAGATAATAGTAGTTTGTACGATTTGAATCCTTTATTAGTGGATTGACTTAAAATAATTTGTAAGATGCACCTCGAGGACCAATCTTTGACATTGTTAATATTCAACATACCTTAAATTCTTTTGTATTGTCTACACAATCTGCTTATTCACGTATATTGTTTGTTAACTACTAGTGCATGTAGGCTTTTCTAATGTAATCCAACTCTACATAAGCAAGAATTGATAATTACTCACAGATGCACTTTTTGTTTTTTGTTAGAAGACTTCCATTACTGAAGAGTTACATTATGCGTCAACGAAACAAAAAGTTTGTAGCCATAGCGTATCTATCAATTTTTATAAATCATGTAAAAGTTGTTGCTAATATCCGTAACTATTTACTGCCAAATTATATAACTTCTTCCTTCAAGCACCAGAGGCGCTCAAGTTTTTCGGTTTCAACCGAATGCATCAAGTATCTACAGAGATAGTGATTTGTGTTCGTGGCACCACTACTAAAATAATAGGCATAAATTTTCGCGCATTCAGGGGGCTGTGGCCCTAGAAGTGAATACCGGTAGAGCTAGTGGCTAGCGCTGGAAGTTTTTGAAATGGTTACAGTAGTAAATTTTAAATTTTTGCTGCCGCATGCAAACCTTGCTGTTCTGAAGTTTAGGTGCTGGTGAATTATTTACTGTATAAATGTAGTGTGTCTAAATATTTAACACAGCATTTTACAGTTAAAAATGGATTTTTTCGATGTTTTCGTTGAAGATGATGTATCAATTAACATTATTATATTAGCAGGTTTGGCTGGGATACTTATCGACACTATGAATAATTTATTCATTTAAATTTTAATTACTTGATTTATTTCCTGAATACAGTGTGGTAAATAAGTATATAATCACAGAATATACAAGTAATAAATAAAATTCATATAAACTGACATCATGTGTGTGTGTTTTATTACTGTATTTGTACAAACAAGACCCTTCCAACGTAATGGAATCTGATGTCAGCAGATCTTGAACAAAAGTCCATGTTACATTAGCTAATCAACTATACAGCCATACATATCGACTAAATCATAAGTAAAGACGTTTGTAATCTATTTTACTAATTAACAGATGAGAACATTTGAAGACGACAAGAACCATGAATAAACATTATCTTGCATACAGTTCTTAAATTTTATTGATTTAAGTAGGGTAAGGTCGCCAAAATCGTACCGGTCCGTAAATCGTACTTTTCGTTTATTTATATGTTGGAAAAGATTATATCGCAATCTGTTCCTGTTTTCTTGTACCTTTTACGTCTTGTAATATGTATTCACAAAACGGCATTAATTAGACGACGTTTAGTGTTCATTACATGCCGTTCAAAAAAGTGTACCTAATCCATGTAAATTTGTATATGTGTGTCTAAGGATATATTTATGATGTGAGTACAACTTTCGACTCTTTTAAGGGCAAATAAGATTAAATGAAGTATATAGGTTAAAACAATAAGAAGAAACAATAAGATTTGTTTAGTTTATAGGTTAGAATTGTAATTTATTCGTAATATGACAGAGTTTCACAAATCGTACCGAGTTGAGTGCTGTATATCGTACTGGTACGATTTGGAGGTTTACTAATTGTATTTATTGATTATGGTTATTTCAGCTAAAGATGACAAGAAGGCAATATGGAAAATGGTCTGAAGCTGACATGAAAAAAGCTCTAGAAGAATATACAAGTGGAAAAATTAAGTTCAATAAATGTTGCATAAAGTATAACATTCCTAAACCTACATTGAAAAGACACGTAGACGGGAAAGTGAAAAGGAGTGAATTTAAAAGACCGGAACAGGCACAAGCAGAGGACAGCCCAAAAAAATTGAAAAAATCGAAGGAGAAAAGAAGAGTTAATGGTCGATTACCTGCTATTCCAGTTCTACTTGAAAATGATCTAATAAAACATATTTTGTTATTTGAAGAGTGTCTTTTCGGACTTACCATAACAGATGTTAGGAAACTTGCGAATGATCTAATGGAGGTTAATTCACATATATTAAAAAATCCTTTTTTTGGGAATAAAAATAAAATGGCTGGTAAGAACTGGGACTACCGTTTTATGAACAGACATCCAGAATTAGCTTTGCGGCAACCTGAAAATACATCGATAGCCCGTTGTAAGGGTTTTAAAAGAGAAAATGTGTACGAATTTTTTGATTTATTGGAAGATGTTGTTGATAAATACAAAATAGAAGCTCGACATATTTATAACGTTGATGAATCTGGCTTCTCCACCGTACAAAAAAAATCTCCAAAAGTTATAGCTCAACGTGGAAAACATCAAGTTGGATTCATAGCAAGTGGAGAAAGGGGCGTAAATACAACAATCGTGTGCTGCTGCAATGCAACTGGTAACTTTGTTCCTCCGATGACTATTTTCAAAAGAGTTCGTATGCATCCAGCTTTAAAAAATTGCGCTTTTCCCAATAGTCTTACAGAAGTTAGTGAAACTGGATATATAAATTCAGAACTGTTTCTTAAATGGCCTAAACATTTTATTGAATTTGTGAAACCCACAGAAAACCAAAAGGTACTACTTCTTCTAGATGGGCACACCACACATTCAAAAAATCTGGCAGCCATTAATTTAGCAAGACAAAATAATGTCCTAATGCCCAACTTCCAGGCCATACAACACATAGGTTGCAGCCCTTAGATGTGGGAGTTTTTAAATCAATGGACTTCAGTTACAGCAAAATTATGACAAAGTGGCTTCGTTCTAATCCTGGAGAAAAGGTTACCCAATTTGATGTTACCCAGCTGTTAACTGAGGCATATGTCCAGGCTGCAACAACATGCAATGTAATGGGTAGGTTTCGGGCTACTGGAGTATGGCCAATTGATAGAAATATTTTTAAGGATTCAGACTTTGTGGCAAGTGAGAATTTACGAGGTGAAATAATCGTGGACGATGTTGAAAACTCTGAGGGTACCAACGGTGAAACTGAAGTAAACATTCCAAAAAATTCTGATAATGTGCAGGATATTCCCAACAATGAAATGCAGGCAAGTATTCTTAGAAATCATCAAGATAATAACCATATACTACCAACAACTAAAGTACAAGTAGAACCGGAAAAAGAAAAAGCAGCTTTTATCACTTTAGACATAGTGAACCCTCTTCCTAAACCAGCAAAAAAACACGTTAAACGTCTTACAAAAGGACCACAGAAGGCTACTGTAATAACATCTAGCCCATACAAGCATGAACTAGAAGAGAAAATTAATATAAAAGAAAACAAAGAGAATAAAACTAAAACTAGCACTAATAAAAAGCAACAAAATACAAAGAAAAAGTTGATAAAGAAAAATGTTTTTGGTGGAGAGAATTTAGAAAAATGCAATGGAAAAACCGAATTGCCAAAATCTAAGAGAGCAAAAACGTCAGACAAAAATGTTGTCATTGAAGTTAATGAAGAAGACTGGTACTGCTTTTTATGTTCTGAATCGGTTGTCGAGGAGATGATACAGTGCTCTCTATGTAAAAAATGGGCTCATGAAAAATGCACAAGAGGGTCTTCTAGTACATACATATGTGATATCTGTATGTGATGTTTTTCCTTTGTTTATAGGCAATATTTTAAATTTTTTATGTAACGTTGTTTTTCACTGGAATTAAACGGTTTCAATAAACTAACATTTTATTCCCAACCTGTACTCAAAACAAGAAAACATAAGTGAGCATAGGTAATATAATGAATGGTACGATTTAAAACACCCTAGGTACGATTTAGGAACCCAGGTTTCCAAATCGTACCATTTGTAGGGTTCCAAAAAAACTGCCATAAAACATAGTTTTGCCTATGTATTTCATTTTTACTATTTTTTTCAGTTATAAAACACCACCTGTCAAATAAAGCAAAAATATCAATCACTACAGAACACCATATTTGCAGAAAATGAACAAAATGTACTAAGTGGTACGATTTCGGCGACCTTACCCTATGCTTTTTTAAATTACATTCCAAATACATAAGTATATAAATAGATTAAAAAGTATTATTATTAGACACTATTTATGATCTATATACGGTGCAATATAATTTAATATGTTTCTATTGATCGTATTATACTACATGATTCAAATTCTAATTTTAACTGCTCTCTTTTACCGCAACTAGTAATCGAGCGAAATTTACTCTCGCCGGGCAAGATGGCGACCGCTAAATCGAGCGCCGGTACTTAGCAGTCGCATTCAGGACCTAGCGGAGCTCAGTACTACCGCCGCAACTACTCCTTGAACGCATGAATTGGCTACTCAATGAATATTACGATATATCCTAAGTTACTTAAAACGAGGGAGTTAACATAATAGCAATTGTCTATATTTATGTAATAAAAAGAAAATAGATTATGTAGGTTTGTGATTACAATAAATGGATTCACATTATAAGCCACCGCAAGTTATGTAATCGTATGGCATATAAACAGTGATCCAATACAATAACGTTTACTGACATCATTTATATACCGGAAAGTGCATCGAAAATACATATTTACAAAGGCACCGAATGCACGTATGTATATGATGCACTATGCATTATATACGTGCTGATATATGTAAATACACTCACATAAATTAAAGTGTCGGATTCAAGAAAGATGATCCCTGCGTCATTTTTTAATATCGTATGATTCAAATCAATACTTCGCCATCATAATAAGTACTGTAAACTATAAAATGAACATGGAAATTATAATGATGACATCCTACGTTTTCCGGTTAGATTGATCGATCTAATTTTAGGTTATGAGTAGGGTACTTTGGACAGTTCTGGGACCTCCTCCCCCTCTCACCCAGCTCCCCCTCACCCCCCTCGCCCTAGTGGCGCCCTCTGCCAACCCAACTGATGTGGCGCCCCCTCGCGGTCGCCAACCCAACTAAAAATTGCGGATTTCATCATTACCAACCCAACTAAAATTGCAGATTTCATCATTACCAACCCAAGTGATGTGGCGCCCCCTCGCGGCCTCCAACCCAACTAAAAATTGCAGATTTCATCATTACCAACCCAACTAAAAATTGCAGATTTCATCATTACCAACCCAACTAAAAATTGCAGATTTCATCATTACCAACCCAACTAAAAATTGCAGATTTCATCATTACCAACCCAACTAAAAATTGCAGATTTCATCATTACCAACCCAATGTGGCGCCCTCTGACGGCCACTAACCAAACTAAGAAATGGCAGATTTCATCATTACCAACCCAATGTGACGCCCTCTCACAGCCACTAACCAAGAAATGGCATCTCTCATGATTACCATAATGCAGCATCCTCTCAC
Source organism: Amphimallon solstitiale (assembly GCA_963170755.1). Classification (NCBI taxonomy): domain Eukaryota; kingdom Metazoa; phylum Arthropoda; class Insecta; order Coleoptera; family Scarabaeidae; genus Amphimallon; species Amphimallon solstitiale. The sequence continues at coordinate 28,812,529 of OY720680.1, forward strand.
GGTCACAAGCCAAACTAAGGTGACGTCAGACAAATGGCGGACCATCAAGATGGTCTTTGTTTCTAGAGAATTCCTGAATAAATTACCAGGCTTACTATCGCGCTTCTCAATGTACTTCAAACAGGTCTAAACATGTTTCCAGCGGAAACCGCAACGGCTGTCTGCTTCTGTGATAGCCGCATGCTTGAAATGTATATCTTACTTATAAAATAAAATAAAACAAACAATATATTTTTTAAGAAAAACAATTTATTTATTATTATTCATAAATTAACAATATTATTTTAAATTAACATTATCTACAAGACCAGCTGCTGTTTATATACATTGTAAAGTTGCGCTATTTACTCGTCATGTTTTCTGCCTGTAAATAGAAAACGCATCCAATTAGTTTTTTTGCGCTTCTCCAGAGGCTTTTCATAGACACATAATTCCCCAGTTTCTACCCAATAATATTTGTGTATTCGCATAGTCATGCAATTCATACAAAAACTAGGACTGTGTATAGTATTTCGTCTGAGAGTAAAATCCCAAAGAGTTGTTTTATTAATTTCTCGATAACGTAAACATACAGTACATTGTTTTCGTCTAGATAAATAATATTCTCCGGTTGAATGGGTACATCCATACCGCCAGGAATGTCGTAATTGCTCACTAGTTACGCTGGGAGACATCTGAAAATAAAAACTTTACATCTAAGATCGGCATACTATTTCAAAATTATAAAATAAATATACAGTATGCTACTGGACGAGATAGCAACCAAGTATGAATATACAGGACGTTTCAAAGGTAGGGTAGAATAGCAAGAAGGCGAATCCAAGATGGCTGCTAAAAATGGTCTAAACATGTTTCCAGCGGAAACCGAGTTCTGTACCGGGTCAGAACCTAGAACCACTTGAGAACCGGTACAGAACCACTTCAGAACCGGTACAGAACCACTTCAGAACCGGTACAGAACCACCTCAGAACCACTTCAGAGCCGGTACAGAACCACTTCAGAACCGGTACAGAACCGGTTCAGAACCGGTTCTGCATGTTAGAATATTGGAAGCCAAATATGACCCAACTTAAAAAGTGGTACATTTATAGTGAGTATGAATATACCTGCTTCTGTGATAGCCGCATGCTTGAAATGCATGTCTTACTTATAAAATAAAACAAACAATATTTTTTAAGAAAAACAATGTATTAATTAACAATATGACCAAGTTTCATACCATCAAGATGGTCGATAAAAATATAAACCTTACATCTAAGATCGGCATACCATTTCAAAATATAAAATAAATATACAGTATGCTACTGGACGAGATAGCAACCAAGTATGAATATACAGGACGTTTTCAAAGGTAGGGATTTTTAGAAAAGCAAGATGGCGAATCCAAGATGGCCACCAAAAATCTAATAAACTAATGACACGTCAAGCATCCAATATATCAAAACCATGCACTCGAACTGCTATGAAACATCATCTCAAAACCATCGCTAGAATCAGCCCACAACCGGATCATGAAGCGGTTCTGAAACCCCTATATTAAAACCACACATTCAAACCACTATCAAAATCCCTCTTTTCTCAAAAAGCTATCCAACCATCCATCCGTCCATCCATCCATCCATCTGGATAACATAGCAACCAAATATTAATATACAGGACGCTTCAAAAGTAGGGATTTTTAGAAAAGCAAGATGGAGAATCCAAGATGGCCGCCAAAAATCTAATAAACTAAGGTGACATCAGGCATCAATCTATTAAAACCACTATCAAATCATTCTCTTAAAAACCATCATCCCAAACAATATATTCCAATCATACATTCAGTGATAGATGCATAAATGAAATGTATTTGTGCAGCCTAACAGTTCAAAAAGCTTGATATCGAGCTTACCAGTATATTTCTAACAGATCTAAACACGTTTCTAATGGAAATCACAACGTTTGATCACTATCAACACCACTATGATAGTCACATTATTTAATATATCTATATCATAAAATAAAAAGGAATAACATATTTTAAGAAAAAACAATTTATTAAAAATAAAACAACTACACACATCAAACAAACCTCAACCATACTTTCAATTTCACAAATATCAAAATTTAAACAAAACAATCAAATGCAAAGGCAAGGAATGTTCTCGAGATGACCCATATAGTGCAATATAACAATGCAGTAAAACGATAGAGGTGAGATACATGGTCTATCAAAAATTTTTATTACCCACTTTTTTCAGCAATCAAAACCTTTTTAACAAAACACTATACATATGAAAAATAGACATAGCATTAAATATTTCCATTTTAGAGATACCCCAGTTTAATCCCAATTTTAAATAACATAAATTCTTAAATTGATTTAGTTAACTTTCTTATAAAAAAAGGTTGAAAAAGAAAACATACTAAGTCCCACAACAGATAAAATATGTACTATCTTTTTACACTTCATGTTTAGTACTATCATTAGAAGAAATATGCCTGAGGTACAGCTTTTAATATGAAATTTAGAGGTTTTTATGCAAAATACATAGTTTATCACTAATAAAACTAATTTTGAAACACATTGTCCACATAGCAAATACCACTTCCTATACATTTTAAAAAATAGCAATTTTTATATATCATAAAAGAAGCAAACAAAAAAACCAATATAAAGGCAGCATTAACATTCTAACCAAAAGATTTGCAAAAATATTAAATATATACTTGTTCTAAAAATGCTTCTATCTCTCTTTTTACAGTTTATGTTTTGTACAGCAGCGAATGTATTACATTTCTCTTAAAAGCATTTTATAATTTGAGAAAAAAAATGGTGAAATGCATCTCGAAACATTATTATAAATACATTTTAAAACATGGAATTCTATTTTATTTGGATGACATTGTATTTACAAATAGTTTTTATATTATATTATTACAAGAAATATGTTTTACATTAAATTTTACGCACGGGACAACAGTAGTATACACACACCAAACTGCACGCAAAAAACTAGTATAAAGACCGCATTAACACTATAACCAAAAAGAATTGAAGCCATATTAAATTATGGACGCAAAAACTAGTATAAAGACCGCATTAACGCTATAACCAAAAAGAATTGAGGTCATATTAAATTATGGAGGAAAATAATAAATACTCGCTCTCAATTATTTAATATTGAAATTACATAAAAATCCATGCAATACACTTAAAACATTTGAAAAATCATGTTTGGTAAGCCCACTATATATCAATATTTAAGACAAAAAATTATTACTAATTTTCCATCTACAGATACCCCTGCTTAATATCAATTTGAATTAACATAAATTCATAAAATGAGTCTATCTTTTACAGTTCGTGTGTTGTACTATCATTAGAAGAAATATGCTTGACGAGTGGCTTTTAATATGAAATTTAGAGGTTTTTACACAAAAACATAGTTTATGCCTAATAAAAACTAATTTTGAAACACATTGTACACATAGCAAATACCACTTCCTATACATTTAAAAAATAACAATGTTTATACATCATAAAAGAACGAAACAAAAAAAAACTAATATAAAGACAGCATTAACGTTCTAACCAAAAGATTTGAGAATCAGCTCTTAACCGGGTCATGAAGCGGTTCTGAAACCCCTCTATCAAAAACATGCATTCAAGTCAATGAAATTACATAAAAATTTAAGAAATAGTAGCACTTAAAACATTTGAAAAATCATGTTTGGTAAGCCTACTATTTAAGACAAAAATTATTATTTATTTCCATTTACAACAGATAGCCCACTATTTATCAATATTTAAGGGCAAAAAATTATTATTAATTTCCCCATTTACAACAGATTTCCGTGTTTAATCTCAATTTTTAAATAACATAAATTCTTAAATTGATTTAGTTAACTTTCTTATAATATTTAAAAAAAGGGCGAGAAAGAAAACATACTAAGTCTAACAACAGATAAAATATATACTATCTTTTTACAGTTCATGTTTTTTGTACTATCATTACAAGAAATAAGCCTCGCGATTAGCTTTTAATCTGAAACTTAGATGCTTCATAAAACCACCTCAGAGACACTAAAAAATTATGATTTTCAGCTCAACCAACCATTCAAAAAGTTGATACATCAAATTCGTGAATATTAATATCACTCTACACTCTTAATAAAAAATTTAGCAGAAGTCTCACATTAAATGAATACAAAATTTATATATGCACTACATTAAATGAAGATTGAATTTTATACACTGCTTATATCACCAGAAATTTTGGTACAAGATTATATGATTAGATAGACTCATGACTAAGCCTAAACGGACACCAGGCTTTCAATATGTAGTAAAGTTTTTTTCTTCATACATTTAATATAAACTAATGATCTATCTTTAGAAAGCATCCACAGGTCCATTAGAACTTGTGGGTGGTGCAACATCTACTTTAACCCTCTTCTTAGGCGGTCCGGCAACATGCTCACATACCCTACAAATACCGCAAACAAAATTGCTGTGGAGGGTATTCACATGTCGCTTCATGTTATCGCGCCGGGTGAAGGATTTTCCGCAAATGATGTAATTCATTCTATGAAAAACAAATTAAAAATAATTAATATAATAAATTTAAGAGAATAAAAAGCTATTGAAACCTAATTTTTAATATATCGAAATTGCTAATTTATTTGACTGATCCGCGTATATTTAACTAAAAATACCTGTATTATTCAGAATTTATTTAAATTATTAAAAAAAATCTCTTTAAAGAACCATATAAAATAATTAGCTTAATTATATAAATTTACATTAAAAACAATTTAAAGAAAGCACTAAATGCAAAAATACTTGTATTATACAAAATTTATTTAAATTATTGAAAAAATCTTTTTAAAGAACCGTATAAAATAATCAACTTAATTATATAAATTTACACGCTTAAACGTTAAAAACAATATAAAGAAGCTACTAAATGCATATAAAATACTTTGAGGCACCCTGGATTAATTGTATATAAAAAATAATATTCAATAAAATATTCAATAAAATTTGCACCATTAAATTATTAAGAATAGCCTTATAATTGAAAAAACAATTTTTAAAAAGTCCTATAAAATTTTAGAGCGGTAGAAAAAACTAATGGAAACTATGATCCGCGTATATTTAACTAAAAATACTTGTATTATTCAGAATTTATTTAAATTATTGAAAAAAAAAACCTCTTTAAAGAACCATATTAAATAATCAACTTAACTATATAAACTTACGCACTTAAGCATTAAAAACAATTTAAAGAAAACACTAAATGCATATAAAATACTTGAAACATATCCTGGATTAATTGTATATAAAAATAATATTCAATAAAATATTAATAAAATTTACGCCATTAAATTATTAAAAATAGTCTAATTGAAAAAACAATTTTTAAAAAGTCCTATGAAATTTTAGAGTGGTAGAAAAACTAATGAAAAATATTGCAAGTTAATATTATATAAATTAGGGTTTCTAAATACCTTATAGTAAACACAAACAAGCACTAAAAACGATGTTGACTGTTCAAAGACACTGGTTATAATAAAATTAAATATGCCGATCTACGTATATATAGATACATAGAGTGCGTTTCTTTGTTAGAACGTTGGAATTGGTTAAATCAATCTTTTTTGTTAATTTGCCGAGTGATATAGAGAAACCCTTTTTTTCCCGCGCATACATATATATACATATATACGTATGCGACCAGAGGCAATTTAGCGCTGTAAAATTCCTTTCTCACGGTGGTCCGGCTACAATAGGACCTTTTCCCACACACACACACACACACACACACACACACACACACATATATATATGTATATGTATGTATGTGAACGGAGATAATTAGCAGCGGCCGCATTCCGTTCTCACGGGTGACTGTGTGTTCTAATGCATCTGTTTAATTTTTAGCGTCGCATACCTGCATCCAATGAGGGTTTCGAGTCCGGGAATTTCGTCTTTCTACCTGTACAGATAGATCTGTCTTTATATAAAATTCGTATATATTATCTATGATTTTAGTTTTAAAATAAAAAATAATAAGAAGGTTAAAATAATTCGTTATTTTGTAGATAGTTGCATAGAGCTAAAACATTATTTTGCATGCATATACATTCGCCATTAGTTTTATTATTATGATAAAAACAATGATTGACATTTTTAATAAGCTTTGGTACATCATTAAAATATTCCAGTAAATTAAATGCTAATGATGTAAAAATACCTAAAAATATTTCGTAAAACAAGAGTATTTTAGTTAAATATACGGAGATCCATATGAGAAACTACGAAAGTTATATTAATGTTAAATATTAAATAATTTAATTAAATGAAAACACATCGTTTCACAAAAATTATGTTTTATTAAACACTAGATGTACATTTCATTTACCATAACAGTACATTATAAACCTTTCTTAATATTGATGATACAGGATCAGTTAAATTAGTATGGTTGTTAAGAAATTGGAGGAGCATTTGATAGTATTTTCCTCATAAAAGTAGTATGTATTATAATATAAGATAGTGTTATAAACTATACAATAAATATTATTCAGTATTGGAATACACAATGAATAACACAAATTTGAGTAGAGAAAGATAAATATTTCTAATTGCACATGTGTGAATTTGAATTTATCGGGAATATACAGAGTAATTATTTACATCTGATGGTGAAACATGGTCGCGTATTTTATATCATTCAGTAATTTAATTTGCTCTATAGCTAGACAATGAGGTGGATGCTAAGCATTAATTTGTACACACGTAATGTTATGATCGTCAGTGTAACATATATATTCAAGTCTAACACAAACTTTTTGATTTATTGAAACCCCAATAGAAATTATCACTATTTCGAGAAGAATAGTCATATACCTGTACATATTCAAAGCCGCTGAAGTATGAGTACATTAACAGCTGTATACGCGTGTCTTTATCATCCACTTTAATGTGTTACTGTAATTCCAGTTACTTTTTTTATTTATACGTACATATATTGTGAATTATTACACTAATTATAAAACAAAATTAATTATAGATAGACAAACATTATACAGGTATATTGCAAACATGTAATGCTAAGATAATCAGAGTGATATATACATACATGTAAAGAAATTTATAATTTATTCAATCTCTTATTAAAAGAGTTATTAATATTTTTCAAATGAATACCTGACAGTGGTGGAAAACTGTTGAAATTTGGATAGATTAATAGTTACATATGCGAGCTTCAGAATAGCTTCTGAACATGTTGGGTTGTAATTTGGTATACAATAAAAGGCAGCGGGGAACTGAACCGCCTCCCAAAAAAAGGTATTTAATATTAAAATCGTCGATTCCCCATCACAGAAAAATAGTGTATCATACAAGGGAAAAAAGTATTAGATTTTAGCTCGAGGTAAGATAAATTACCGAGAGCTAAAATCTAATTTTTTCCATTGTATAATACACTATTTTCTGTGATGGGAAAACGACGATTTTAATATTAAATACCTTTTTTTGGGAGGCGGTTCAGTTCCCCGCTGCCTTTTATTGTATACCAAATTACAACCCAACATGTTCAGAAGCTATTCTGAAGCTCGCATATGTAACTATTAATCTATCCAAATTTCAACAGTTTTCCACCACTGTCAGGTATTCATTTGAAAAATATTAATAACTCTTTTAATAAGAGATTGAATAAATTATAAATTTCTTTACATGTATGTATATATCACTCTGATTATCTTAGCATTACATGTTTGCAATATACCTGTATAATGTTTGTCTATCTATAATTAATTTTGTTTTATAATTAGTGTAATAATTCACAATATATGTACGTATAAATAAAAAAAGTAACTGGAATTACAGTAACACATTAAAGTGGATGATAAAGACACGCGTATACAGCTGTTAATGTACTCATACTTCAGCGGCTTTGAATATGTACAGGTACATGACTATTCTTCTCGAAATAGTGATAATTTCTATTGGGGTTTCAATAAATCAAAAAGTTTGTGTTAGACTTGAATATATATGTTACACTGACGATCATAACATTACGTGTGTACAAATTAATGCTTAGCATCCACCTCATTGTCTAGCTATAGAGCAAATTAAATTACTGAATGATATAAAATACGCGACCATGTTTCACCATCAGATGTAAATAATTACTCTGTATATTCCCGATAAATTCAAATTCACACATGTGCAATTAGAAATATTTATCTTTCTCTACTCAAATTTGTGTTATTCATTGTGTATTCCAATACTGAATAATATTTATTGTATAGTTTATAACACTATCTTATATTATAATACATACTACTTTTATGAGGAAAATACTATCAAATGCTCCTCCAATTTCTTAACAACCATACTAATTTAACTGATCCTGTATCATCAATATTAAGAAAGGTTTATAATGTACTGTTATGGTAAATGAAATGTACATCTAGTGTTTAATAAAACATAATTTTTGTGAAACGATGTGTTTTCATTTAATTAAATTATTTAATATTTAACATTAATATAACTTTCGTAGTTTCTCATATGGATCTCCGTATATTTAACTAAAATAAAATACTCTTGTTTTACGAAATATTTTTAGGTATTTTTACATCATTAGCATTTAATTTACTGGAATATTTTAATGATGTACCAAAGCTTATTAAAAATGTCAATCATTGTTTTTATCATAATAATAAAACTAATGGCGAATGTATATGCATGCAAAATAATGTTTTAGCTCTATGCAACTATCTACAAAATAACGAATTATTTTAACCTTCTTATTATTTTTTATTTTAAAACTAAAATCATAGATAATATATACGAATTTTATATAAAGACAGATCTATCTGTACAGGTAGAAAGACGAAATTCCCGGACTCGAAACCCTCATTGGATGCAGGTATGCGACGCTAAAAATTAAACAGATGCATTAGAACACACAGTCACCCGTGAGAACGGAATGCGGCCGCTGCTAATTATCTCCGTTCACATACATACATATACATATATATATATATATATGTGTGTGTGTGTGTGTGTGTGTGTGGGAAAAGGTCCTATTGTAGCCGGACCACCGTGAGAAAGGAATTTTACAGCGCTAAATTGCCTCTGGTCGCATACGTATATATGTATATATATGTATGCGCGGGAAAAAAGGGTTTCTCTATATCACTCGGCAAATTAACAAAAAAGATTGATTTAACCAATTCCAACGTTCTAACAAAGAAACGCACTCTATGTATCTATATATACGTAGATCGGCATATTTAATTTTATTATAACCAGTGTCTTTGAACAGTCAACATCGTTTTTAGTGCTTGTTTGTGTTTACTATAAGGTATTTAGAAACCCTAATTTATATAATATTAACTTGCAATATTTTTCATTAGTTTTTCTACCACTCTAAAATTTCATAGGACTTTTTAAAAATTGTTTTTTCAATTAGACTATTTTTAATAATTTAATGGCGTAAATTTTATTAATATTTTATTGAATATTATTTTTATATACAATTAATCCAGGATATGTTTCAAGTATTTTATATGCATTTAGTGTTTTCTTTAAATTGTTTTTAATGCTTAAGTGCGTAAGTTTATATAATTAAGTTGATTATTTTATATGGTTCTTTAAAGAGGTTTTTTTTTTCAATAATTTAAATAAATTCTGAATAATACAAGTATTTTTAGTTAAATATACGCGGATCATAGTTTCCATTAGTTTTTTCTACCGCTCTAAAATTTTATAGGACTTTTTAAAAATTGTTTTTTCAATTATAAGGCTATTCTTAATAATTTAATGGTGCAAATTTTATTGAATATTTTATTGAATATTATTTTTTATATACAATTAATCCAGGGTGCCTCAAAGTATTTTATATGCATTTAGTAGCTTCTTTATATTGTTTTTAACGTTTAAGCGTGTAAATTTATATAATTAAGTTGATTATTTTATACGGTTCTTTAAAAAGATTTTTTCAATAATTTAAATAAATTTTGTATAATACAAGTATTTTTGCATTTAGTGCTTTCTTTAAATTGTTTTTAATGTAAATTTATATAATTAAGCTAATTATTTTATATGGTTCTTTAAAGAGATTTTTTTTAATAATTTAAATAAATTCTGAATAATACAGGTATTTTTAGTTAAATATACGCGGATCAGTCAAATAAATTAGCAATTTCGATATATTAAAAATTAGGTTTCAATAGCTTTTTATTCTCTTAAATTTATTATATTAATTATTTTTAATTTGTTTTTCATAGAATGAATTACATCATTTGCGGAAAATCCTTCACCCGGCGCGATAACATGAAGCGACATGTGAATACCCTCCACAGCAATTTTGTTTGCGGTATTTGTAGGGTATGTGAGCATGTTGCCGGACCGCCTAAGAAGAGGGTTAAAGTAGATGTTGCACCACCCACAAGTTCTAATGGACCTGTGGATGCTTTCTAAAGATAGATCATTAGTTTATATTAAATGTATGAAGAAAAAAACTTTACTACATATTGAAAGCCTGGTGTCCGTTTAGGCTTAGTCATGAGTCTATCTAATCATATAATCTTGTACCAAAATTTCTGGTGATATAAGCAGTGTATAAAATTCAATCTTCATTTAATGTAGTGCATATATAAATTTTGTATTCATTTAATGTGAGACTTCTGCTAAATTTTTTATTAAGAGTGTAGAGTGATATTAATATTCACGAATTTGATGTATCAACTTTTTGAATGGTTGGTTGAGCTGAAAATCATAATTTTTTAGTGTCTCTGAGGTGGTTTTATGAAGCATCTAAATTTCAGATTAAAAGCTAATCGCGAGGCTTATTTCTTGTAATGATAGTACAAAAAACATGAACTGTAAAAAGATAGTATATATTTTATCTGTTGTTAGACTTAGTATGTTTTCTTTCTCGCCCTTTTTTTAAATATTATAAGAAAGTTAACTAAATCAATTTAAGAATTTATGTTATTTAAAAATTGAGATTAAACACGGAAATCTGTTGTAAATGGGGAAATTAATAATAATTTTTTGCCCTTAAATATTGATAAATAGTGGGCTATCTGTTGTAAATGGAAATAAATAATAATTTTTGTCTTGAATAGTAGGCTTACCAAACATGATTTTTCAAATGTTTTAAGTGCTACTATTTCTTAGATTTTTATGTAATTTCATTGACTTGAATGCATGTTTTTGATAGAGGGGTTTCAGAACCGCTTCATGACCCGGTTAAGAGCTGATTCTCAAATCTTTTGGTTAGAACGTTAATGCTGTCTTTATATTAGTTTTTTTTTGTTTCGTTCTTTTATGATGTATAAACATTGTTATTTTTTAAATGTATAGGAAGTGGTATTTGCTATGTGTACAATGTGTTTCAAAATTAGTTTTTATTAGGCATAAACTATGTTTTTGTGTAAAAACCTCTAAATTTCATATTAAAAGCCACTCGTCAAGCATATTTCTTCTAATGATAGTACAACACACGAACTGTAAAAGATAGACTCATTTTATGAATTTATGTTAATTCAAATTGATATTAAGCAGGGGTATCTGTAGATGGAAAATTAGTAATAATTTTTTGTCTTAAATATTGATATATAGTGGGCTTACCAAACATGATTTTTCAAATGTTTTAAGTGTATTGCATGGATTTTTATGTAATTTCAATATTAAATAATTGAGAGCGAGTATTTATTATTTTCCTCCATAATTTAATATGACCTCAATTCTTTTTGGTTATAGCGTTAATGCGGTCTTTATACTAGTTTTTGCGTCCATAATTTAATATGGCTTCAATTCTTTTTGGTTATAGTGTTAATGCGGTCTTTATACTAGTTTTTTGCGTGCAGTTTGGTGTGTGTATACTACTGTTGTCCCGTGCGTAAAATTTAATGTAAAACATATTTCTTGTAATAATATAATATAAAAACTATTTGTAAATACAATGTCATCCAAATAAAATAGAATTCCATGTTTTAAAATGTATTTATAATAATGTTTCGAGATGCATTTCACCATTTTTTTTCTCAAATTATAAAATGCTTTTAAGAGAAATGTAATACATTCGCTGCTGTACAAAACATAAACTGTAAAAAGAGAGATAGAAGCATTTTTAGAACAAGTATATATTTAATATTTTTGCAAATCTTTTGGTTAGAATGTTAATGCTGCCTTTATATTGGTTTTTTTGTTTGCTTCTTTTATGATATATAAAAATTGCTATTTTTTAAAATGTATAGGAAGTGGTATTTGCTATGTGGACAATGTGTTTCAAAATTAGTTTTATTAGTGATAAACTATGTATTTTGCATAAAAACCTCTAAATTTCATATTAAAAGCTGTACCTCAGGCATATTTCTTCTAATGATAGTACTAAACATGAAGTGTAAAAAGATAGTACATATTTTATCTGTTGTGGGACTTAGTATGTTTTCTTTTTCAACCTTTTTTTATAAGAAAGTTAACTAAATCAATTTAAGAATTTATGTTATTTAAAATTGGGATTAAACTGGGGTATCTCTAAAATGGAAATATTTAATGCTATGTCTATTTTTCATATGTATAGTGTTTTGTTAAAAAGGTTTTGATTGCTGAAAAAAGTGGGTAATAAAAATTTTTGATAGACCATGTATCTCACCTCTATCGTTTTACTGCATTGTTATATTGCACTATATGGGTCATCTCGAGAACATTCCTTGCCTTTGCATTTGATTGTTTTGTTTAAATTTTGATATTTGTGAAATTGAAAGTATGGTTGAGGTTTGTTTGATGTGTGTAGTTGTTTTATTTTTAATAAATTGTTTTTTCTTAAAATATGTTATTCCTTTTTATTTTATGATATAGATATATTAAATAATGTGACTATCATAGAGGTGTTGATAGTGATCAAACGTTGTGGTTTCCATTAGAAACGTGTTTAGATCTGTTAGAAATATACTGGTAAGCTCGATATCAAGCTTTTTGAACTGTTAGGCTGCACAAATACATTTCATTTATGCATCTATCACTGAATGTATGATTGGAATATATTGTTTGGGATGATGGTTTTTAAGAGAATGATTTGATAGTGGTTTTAATAGATTGATGCCTGATGTCACCTTAGTTTATTAGATTTTTGGCGGCCATCTTGGATTCTCCATCTTGCTTTTCTAAAAATCCCTACTTTTGAAGCGTCCTGTATATTAATATTTGGTTGCTATGTTATCCAGATGGATGGATGGATGGACGGATGGATGGTTGGATAGCTTTTTGAGAAAAGAGGGATTTTGATAGTGGTTTGAATGTGTGGTTTTAATATAGGGGTTTCAGAACCGCTTCATGATCCGGTTGTGGGCTGATTCTAGCGATGGTTTTGAGATGATGTTTCATAGCAGTTCGAGTGCATGGTTTTGATATATTGGATGCTTGACGTGTCATTAGTTTATTAGATTTTTGGTGGCCATCTTGCTTTTCTAAAAATCCCTACCTTTGAAAACGTCCTGTATATTCATACTTGGTTGCTATCTCGTCCAGTAGCATACTGTATATTTATTTTATATTTTGAAATGGTATGCCGATCTTAGATGTAAGGTTTATATTTTTATCGACCATCTTGATGGTATGAAACTTGGTCATATTGTTAATTAATACATTGTTTTTCTTAAAAAATATTGTTTGTTTTATTTTATAAGTAAGACATGCATTTCAAGCATGCGGCTATCACAGAAGCAGGTATATTCATACTCACTATAAATGTACCACTTTTTAAGTTGGGTCATATTTGGCTTCCAATATTCTAACATGCAGAACCGGTTCTGAACCGGTTCTGTACCGGTTCTGAAGTGGTTCTGTACCGGCTCTGAAGTGGTTCTGAGGTGGTTCTGTACCGGTTCTGAAGTGGTTCTGTACCGGTTCTGAAGTGGTTCTGTACCGGTTCTCAAGTGGTTCTAGGTTCTGACCCGGTACAGAACTCGGTTTCCGCTGGAAACATGTTTAGACCATTTTTAGCAGCCATCTTGGATTCGCCTTCTTGCTATTCTACCCTACCTTTGAAACGTCCTGTATATTCATACTTGGTTGCTATCTCGTCCAGTAGCATACTGTATATTTATTTTATAATTTTGAAATAGTATGCCGATCTTAGATGTAAAGTTTTTATTTTCAGATGTCTCCCAGCGTAACTAGTGAGCAATTACGACATTCCTGGCGGTATGGATGTACCCATTCAACCGGAGAATATTATTTATCTAGACGAAAACAATGTACTGTATGTTTACGTTATCGAGAAATTAATAAAACAACTCTTTGGGATTTTACTCTCAGACGAAATACTATACACAGTCCTAGTTTTTGTATGAATTGCATGACTATGCGAATACACAAATATTATTGGGTAGAAACTGGGGAATTATGTGTCTATGAAAAGCCTCTGGAGAAGCGCAAAAAAACTAATTGGATGCGTTTTCTATTTACAGGCAGAAAACATGACGAGTAAATAGCGCAACTTTACAATGTATATAAACAGCAGCTGGTCTTGTAGATAATGTTAATTTAAAATAATATTGTTAATTTATGAATAATAATAAATAAATTGTTTTTCTTAAAAAATATATTGTTTGTTTTATTTTATTTTATAAGTAAGATATACATTTCAAGCATGCGGCTATCACAGAAGCAGACAGCCGTTGCGGTTTCCGCTGGAAACATGTTTAGACCTGTTTGAAGTACATTGAGAAGCGCGATAGTAAGCCTGGTAATTTATTCAGGAATTCTCTAGAAACAAAGACCATCTTGATGGTCCGCCATTTGTCTGACGTCACCTTAGTTTGGCTTGTGACCGTGAGAGGATGCTGCATTATGGTAATCATGAGAGATGCCATTTCTTGGTTAGTGGCTGTGAGAGGGCGTCACATTGGGTTGGTAATGATGAAATCTGCCATTTCTTAGTTTGGTTAGTGGCCGTCAGAGGGCGCCACATTGGGTTGGTAATGATGAAATCTGCAATTTTTAGTTGGGTTGGTAATGATGAAATCTGCAATTTTTAGTTGGGTTGGTAATGATGAAATCTGCAATTTTTAGTTGGGTTGGTAATGATGAAATCTGCAATTTTTAGTTGGGTTGGTAATGATGAAATCTGCAATTTTTAGTTGGGTTGGAGGCCGCGAGGGGGCGCCACATCACTTGGGTTGGTAATGATGAAATCTGCAATTTTAGTTGGGTTGGTAATGATGAAATCTGCAATTTTTAGTTGGGTTGGCGACCGCGAGGGGGCGCCACATCAGTTGGGTTGGCAGAGGGCGCCACTAGGGCGAGGGGGGTGAGGGGGAGCTGGGTGAGAGGGGGAGGAGGTCCCAGAACTGTCCAAAGTACCCTACTGTTATGAATAATTAGATAACTAAGTTAGATAATCGCCTTTATCGTTTATTAAAAATATGTAATATAAACTCAATAGTCTTTTAATGTACTAAATTTAACATATGCCAAAATACAAATGATAATAGAACTTTATTGAGAAATAACGTGGGTACAAAATAAACAATCCAAGTCTCATCGAGAAATATCACTTCTCTCTGAAAAGGAGAATTTATGGTTTTTAAATAATTCTTCAGGAATAATTATCGCATCTCAGTTATGTTGGATCTCTCCACTAACGCTCGGCGATTATTCTCCTTTTTAAATTTAAAGCCAATATTATGAAGTACACGATTTAAACTGCTTCTTCTCAATAAAATATGGTTTTCAGCAATTTCTGCATTTAAAGTTTGTACTGTATCATGCTTTCCTAAAATTAAAGATATTATTACTTCAATACTCAACATTTTTAAGGCCTTACTCTGTAAATACATCGTGTATAATGTATTTCGGATACTCATTTTAGAGCTTTCTGCCAAATGGTCTGTTTTAGCTTTTATATGGGGCCTTTTCTTCCCTGGACTAGATAGAACAGGACTATTTAGTGATCGGGCTTTAATACGTTCTACTGAAGCTACTCCTACCTTCAATGCATCTGCTACTCTCTAAAAGATATTCATTAGAATTTGTAAAATGTTAAATCTCACAATGTTTACCTGTTGTACAGATGTAAGGGATATTAGAGGACCCTCATTAACCTTCTCTTGCTCGAAATATTCTAATAAATTTAAAACGAGTCCTTGAGCTTGTGACCGTAATGTTTTACCGCGTCGTGACATTCTGGTTTAATAAAGATTGAAAACACAAACAAATTGTGAAACGAAATCAAACTATCAAACTACTAGAAATGTCATAGCGTTAATGTCAAAGCCAAAACGCTAAACGGAAGTGTATGAAATAATACAGCGCATGCAATCACTCCGTCTTTGTCTTGCTCAAATAAATTCTATGAAACGTATGTCGTGCTTGCATCGCACTGAAAACACATGCATTCGCTTTTGCTATCCTTGTTATACAAGTTGATACTATTTTTTATTCGGATATAGACATAATTCTTTGATAGAATTATATACTAGTGACGCAGGGATCATCTTTCTTGAATCCGAGTGTATATAAAAGCATTTAACGCCAATCAGTTCACAAGCATTTATATACACAACGAAATGTGCATATATATATATATATATATATATATATAAATATATGTATATAATATGTAGGAAAATTGATGACGTCGACTGTACAGCAGTCCGGAATCGTACAGGATGTCTTGGGCGGTTTGAAACGTCCCACCGAACAAAATCGTACAAAAGCCTGTACATGCAGCAACATCAGTTGTAAAATTTGTTTGGAAATCAAAGTTGTTCTAATTTTAACAAGACATTAAACGTTTCTCAATGTAAACTCTGGGCGCATATGCCCCGCACATGCTATCCTACAATGTTTATAAGCTTTCCGTTGTATGTATTATTATTGTACTGCTTTTTTCTACTCAGGACCGGCTTCAGAGTTCTTGTTGTTTTAGATGAAATACAGTAGCTGTTGGTAGGAGAGCTTGACTTTTAAATACAGTTTTCGTGTAATGCTTAAAATTACGTGTCTGTATTTAGTTTCTTTAATTATTTAGATTCTGATTAAGCAGGTACCTGTTGGAAACTAATATAAAATTTCCATCACGTACAGTTATATCACAAATCACAAGTATAATTTTTATAAATTTACTATATTTAAAGCCTAAGTGATATTGGTTTTACAAACATATTAGCGACATATATAGATTATAAGACAATTATTAATTTAGGATTTTACTGAAAACGGTTAAGCGACAATTAAATACAACAATAAAACGAATGGGACAGCCGGATTAACAGGATTAACATTGTGTAAGGAAAGAATGGCCAAAAATACAGGCTTTCAAAACTTGGAATGAAAATAATCAAAAGGAAAGCCTGAAAATCATTCAAAGTAGTGGAGATAATGATGACATTTTTCTTTAAAAATATTGCTACACTGCAAAATCAATGATTTCCATCTGAAGTTCTGAGGCAAGAGTTTCTAAGTCGGCGTAAAACGAATCTGAGGTTTCTTAGAGCCTTAAGGGTCCTATATAGTGTATCGGAAATGTAATATTGGTTGCATAGCACATAATTTAATAAGCCAAGGATGTCCGAGTACTTATTACACATAGAGAATATGTAATAAATATTTGAAATAATAACTCAATATCTAAGCGAATAAAGATTCATTTATGACCAAATATTTACACATTTGTAACCACGGGAAAGATTTTTACTAGAATAACAATTCATTGTAATGTGGGTTGCCTAATTTTAATTTATTTTATATTCATTTAAAACAAAGTAAAGAATAGTTGAACGAAAAATAAGTGCAGAGCGGGGTAGCTTTTTATTCAATTTATAACGTGAACTAAAGCAAACGAATCTGCTACAAAGGATGTTTGAGAAAACTTATTTTTAATATTTTGACATATTAATTAATTTTCTTTATAAGTTTGATTATTCAGCGGGGCAGATTACTAAATTCGTCATAAGTTGACGTTGAAAGGTTTTCTCCAAATTACAAATCAATAAAAATATCTGCATCAAAAATCTCCTATTTTTCAACTATTCACATATCCACTAATAGGACCCTTAATTTCGTCTGCAAATGCATCAAAATGTATTTATATATGTACTCAAGCTTTACTTGCAAAATCTAGCTAGGCTTGTACTAAAATGAGTGAAACCTTTCTTGTCCAATTTGGATTGAAACAAAATAGTGTTTGTCGAAAGGTCTTAATAATTAGTTTATAAATCAGGCAGAAGCTCTTTGTAATTTAAAATTCGCGTCGTTCATATGTTTATTTAAATATGTATATAATAATAACTTCCATAACCACTCATTGCTTTGCAACTAAGCAAGAAAATTTCGATTACTGTTCCGAGCTCAAGAAATTGCGCTTGAACTTTACCCAAGCCTAGATTACGTATTGCAGTGTAATGTGGTTAGTTATTTTCACCAGTCTCTTCAATAAACTCGCGAATTGACGACGACTGACGCATGTGATCTGATATGATTAATAACTGACCTGACTGGCTTTAAAATTCTGTCATATCCAAGGATATTCCGCACAAAGACTCTTAATGAGTTATGCAATGCACGACTAATAGCCATTTTCTACGGCCACTAAAACGAGAGCAACGATGCCCTTATTTTTTCCACGTTTTTGCCACCACCAGTAGTAATACACTTCAAGTTTTTCTATTAAAAGTTGTTTTTCTGAATAGAATTTTCAACATCTTCGAAAAAGTTAACCTAAGGCATGCGCATAAATATATACTTACAGTACACAAACTGAGTCCTGGCCGATGGGAGGAGCCTCGATCTATAAGTCGCGCAAATTTATAGCTCAGTGCGTGACAGAAAGTATTCGGAAAAAAGAAACGATAAAATTTGTTCATCATCGCATACATTAGCCGGACGAACGAGTAAATGCAGATAAGAAATTGTAATATACTGAAAAGAGATACATATATGTGTAGCGCTTGACAATTTTTCCAGACTGCTCGTGCTTATCCTAATATTATAAGGATTCACTGCGCACCTTGCGGGAGGGGCATCTCATCGGCCAGGTCTCAGTCTGTGAGCTGTACTTACACTTAATTATTACTGTCTATTCCCGAGCACGATGATATGTTACGTTGCATGCTGTCTATTGTTCCGTGATTACTGGCGACTACTGCACGGACTTCACTGTTTATAGTGAACGAACAAAACATCTAAATGTCACACTAGCTTGTTAGAAAAAATTGCCATCCTCACCTATATTCGCTATGGCCAGGTAGATATTATAAACATGGTTTTAATATATTATTAATGAAATTCATATGGAGGGAGGTGTGAATTTCATTAATAAAATATTAAAATCTTAAACTTACGGGTGAGTGTTTTTACCAATATTTTGAAATACAGTTCTGTTTCCATTCAATATACAAGAACGGTCAGCGTTAATTTTAGAATATTCTGTAAATTGATTTTAATTCACTGACCAATATATCGAGAATGTTCTTTCAATTACATTGCATTTATAATAACATCGTTATATCCTTTCATTTAAAATATTTTTCGTGCTCAAATATGTTCTAAATCAAACATAAATCTATTTCACAATACATATTCCCATATGCAGATTCTTTGCATCCTTCCAACAATAACATACGAACAAAATTTAAGGTGAAGGTGTTAAACGACGGAAATACCAAAGACATAATTTATTATTAAATATCGGAATATTCGGTTTGTTTAGTATCTCTCGTAAGGTTTGAAGAGCAAGGTAACAAGTATTCCAATAAACGTGATTGCATTAAAGAAGTCGTTTCGGAGTTTTTGCTTTTGATGGAGAATATTATGATTTTAGCGACACAAGCGGCATAAATATTTCATTTAATTAGTTCTTTCTAATGGATTTTTCAATTTTTTTTGCATTATTTAAAAAAAATTCTTATAAATTAATAAACTACTAATAAAATACAATATTGCTGCTGTATGGTAACATCGACTGGTATATTATTTAGCTGATCTGGTGTCAGATTAATGATTGGCATTTGGCAAACTGTCAATTAAGCACGTAAAACCAGTTCTTAATTTAATTCAATACAGAACTTTCACAAACTTGTCTTACACACCCTTTTCAACTGATTTACATAACCTTTCTTCGACTACTTTGATCAGGGAAGATGACACAAATATCAAACTTGATACTTTTAATAAATTTATTACTACTTACTACTTAACTTTCATGCTCCATAAGCAGCTGGGATAATCAAGCCAAAAGCTATACAATTTAAAAAAGTTTATATAGATGGAAAACACAGCACTTCCTTACTTCAAAAAAACCAAATCTATTCATGACTAGAACAGATATAAAAGCTTTAGAATTTCACACTTAATAAGGCTAGACTTGGCTACTGTTCACAATTTTCAAATTCGAAAAGAAAATGGTCTATGCTTCAGCCTCTTAATGTCAAATCCTCCTCTGAAACTATACTCGCTGACCATTTCGCTAATAACAAAATAAATGATTATTTATTATTTTGCGCCTCTTTTGCAGGCCGTTAATGCTAACTCCGACTATCAAATTGCTGATTATAATTCTCATAATCTTGAAGTATTGTTTAAATTTGGATTAGCATCCGTTGAGGAAATTCATTTAATTAGCGGTAATACGACTAATGCATGTGAGAGTGATAACATTTCCTCAACTATACTGAAGTACTGCAGTCCTTTCAATGATCCTTATATTACACATTTCATAAACTGCTGTATTAAACGGTCTTATTTGCATACTATGTGGAGGTCTGCCTTGAGCATCCTCTTGCCTAAAAAACTAATTCTACCGCGTTCTCTTAGATGAGAATAATTAGTATATTGCCTGTTATTTCTAAAATATTAAATGGACGTCCTTATAATCAGACTTACAATTTTTTCACTGCTAATAGTTGCCTTTCTAATTAGGAATTAAGGACTTCAGTACAGCTACTGCATTGGTACTGTGTTTAATAACATAATGACGTCTATTATTGATAATGGTGCTTCTGCTTTTCGACTACTCGAAAGTATTTGATAAAATTTGTCATCAGTTGCTCATATCTAAGTTCAAACATTACGGATTTAGCGATGGTGCGTTGCTTATTTCGTAATCTTAACTATATGGAAGAGCACGACGGATCACGTATCGTAGTGACATTTTGAGTAGTTCAGATATTTTATCTGGACTTCCATAAGGTTCTAATCATGGCCCACTAATTTTTATAATTTACGCTAACGACATTTAGTCATCCAAGTTCATGCTTCTAACACAGAGTTAATTTCTTTTCATGAGTACAATAAATTATTTACTGAACATAATTTAATTCTTAATTTGCAGAAGACTAATGTATTGACTTTTGGCTCGAAATGTCGTATTTATTTATGAAAATCTAATTTACAGTTACATATTTCAAATATGTAATCACCCATCGTGTGCCAGCATTGTGAAAGATCTTGGGCTACTTCGTTTCAATGAACATGTTTCCCATTTACTAGAAATGTTTTACGGAGCTTTGAAGGTGTCATATGCTAATATTTGGTGTTATCTTTGTTTAGCTGTTGTAATTTTATTTATGGTCCATGTTTGGTTACGCAGGATAAGTTGCGGATTCAAAACTTCAAAACTCTTGTTGTAGAGTTATTTGCAATGCTATGCAAGGTATGATCGCAATTCAGCGACCGTTAAATTTATTGGGTGGTTAAAAATGGAAAACCGCGGTAAATTTGCATTTAGCTAACTTTGTTCATACGTTGGCTTCAGTCGACGTCCTTCTCAGAAGCTTTCTGATTCGGCGGCATTTCATCCAAGTTCTCCACATGCGCTACGTTTGCTGCCCCCCATCATTCTATATGGATATTTGAAATATCTTTTAGTTACTATGGCGTTGCAATTTATAACAGTTGCTGCTCGCGTTCAGTAGTGCCATTAAGTCTTACTTTTTGTTGTTACAGTAACACAGTTCATACGTATTGGTGCGCAAATTATATTAATGCAGTGTTTGTACCCTCACCGTATTAGTTTTCATTACTATGTTTATTTCTTGTGCTTGTTGATAGACTCTGGTTGAGTATGAATAATATAACTAGAGTCAATACACAAAGCTTTTTGAAGTCAGTAAAATATTGGACTAGGTTAGGTACTCATTTTACGATTAAATTACTGTTTAATACCGTATTGAATAGGGTTCAATTCATTACGTTTTAATTCAACGGTAAACACAGTGCTATAGAGTGGAAGAATTCTCTCAATGCAGGCATAAATCTTCAAAATAAAATTTTTTAAACAAGTACACCAAAAGATATTTTGTTTGTTTTCACAAAATCACAACCTTTGATATTGTATAAATGCATCGTACAAGGCTCTCTGCTTTCCATCGCTGGTAATTTACGAAACTCAAAATTATTTTGAACTTGTAATGATGATCTAAAAAATCTGAGAATTCAGTTCTCGATTGACAGCCCCACGTAAACAAGGAACTCTCATTTATTAAACGTTTACTATATATGGACGCGACATCATGCGTTCAAAATCGGTAGTCATCAAACTCGCACGCATGATTACTTTAGTAAAGATGTCTGGGGCGAGCCGTAGCTAATGATAAATTCAAATTGAGAAACATCGCTTCATTAAAGTGATAATAAAACAAACATAAATAGTTTCGAAGTGTCCTTGTAAAACATTTTCGAATAAAATTCCTATTACTAAAACAATGAGGGAAAGTGGTAATACACTTATTTTGTATGTAGTTTAGTTCCATATAGCAACGCTAATGTTAATGTTAGATGCGGATGCACTGAGTATTAGTTAGTATTGGAAATTTATAATACTCATATTTCACAATGGATATACCACAGAGAATTTTGAAATTAACTCGGCAATTTCACGCAAATTGTTCATTATAGTGCATAAAAAACAGTTACGGACAATAACTATTGTGAGCATAAGTACAGTCTTAATTTATTTTTTATCTTTAATTAGTCTGAGGCATTCATTAAAGAACAATAAAGAAACAGAGCGGATCTTCACACCGTGCTTCCGGCGACAATTAAACCGTGGAAACGTTTTACATTTATAAAATAAAAATGTATTCCAAGGTAGTCGTCAGCTTAACAGAGGGAGAGAAAACGAGAGAGGAAGATAAGGAAATTCTCCATCGCATACGCTAAGACAATGTTTAGATGGAAGTCCGTATTCCGCAATAATTAAGATAATATTTTTCCTTTTTTATTATTTCTGTTATTAGAAGGGAATATGAAGTGTATTGTTATGCTGTATTTGTCTAACGTAATATAATAAGAATTAAAATATGTTTTTATTGCAATTATTTTGTAAGGTTGGGTTTTTCTTTAATGAACGCAAAAATATCTATTACTATATAATGAATTGCAGACGTAAAAGAGAAAAATACCTTTACACATGAATAACAACGTTCATATTCAGTGATAACAATTCCGTTATTTACTTGTCAATAACTTAGTGGTACTTTAATAGTACATTATGTAAGTTTTATAAACCACATTTTAGTCACGAGTTTTATTAATCATGAGCGATGCGCAGAGGAGCGAGTGCTAGTAAAACGAGTGACTAACGACTTTCATACTATACTTTTTCTAAGATAGCAAATAATCAAAATAGTACAAAATTAAAGCTAATTTCAGTCCATGAATAAAGATCTCGTTGCTAAGTTCACCCCATGACTAAAGCGAATGTCACATCTTGTCAAGGTGTATTTAGAAAAGCACTTAGCATCATGGAAACATATACAATAAATGGCATTTTAGCGATGAGAGTAGAAAAATAAAAATAAAATAAAAAATATCTGACTTGAAATGGTTACTGTAATAAATAAACAATACTAATACTAATATACTGGTTTCTCATGTAATTTTCTCGTCGGTCTCTCTTTAATTTTCTCTATAAATGAAGCACGGTGTCTAATCTTGTCATTTCTCTTGTCCAGTGAGGCGGTTTTCATTCTCGTAATACATTAAGTAACTTGTATTCATAGTTCTGCCCGTGAGACGTTCACTCAGTTTTGCTTCCACTCCTTCGCTGGAAATAATATTTGAAAATTCACAGGCAAGACGCCTACTTCTTATTTTAATACAACAGACATAATAGTTATTTACGAACCAAGTGCGGGAAGACTGTTTTCCCGCATGAGCGCACATTGTAAGCACGAGCGACCGCAGGAAAATAGATTACCTAATTAATTTAAGCATTTCATGTACGTAACTATTACTCACCTTTCCCTAAAATTAAGTTAATATATTCTTACACATGGCAAACATGAGATATTTATTCTTATATTTATAAATCTTAGTACATTTATTGCGTTAATTGGTTTAAATACATAAAATTCCGAACTGCCAATATGAATGTCGATGTGGTTCAAATAGATAACGCTTGAATCTTGCTTAAGATGTCGCTTAAAATCTCGTCAAATAGATGGCGCCACAATTTTTTTGGAAGAATTTTTAATTATTACTCCTATTTCCCCAACTTTTAGTGAAGAATAGTGGAGGGAAGTAGTATTTTATAGACTAAATTTTATTACCACCAAGTTAGATTTTTTTTAAATGTCCCAAAGTGCCAGTGTTTTTTTCAATTTTTACAGTCGCCTCGACCAGGAAAACGTATTTCCCAGTCGAGCTACACATGCGCCAAAATGACTTTACAGGCGGTGAGTACAAAAAAATAATGTTTGATATCCCTACCAATACGACGGGTTAACAGTATATACTGTAACTCTAAATTACACACGAGAAAAGCCAATGGCTCACCCGTCAAAATCGTAATACTGGTGGTTGATC
Source organism: Amphimallon solstitiale (assembly GCA_963170755.1). Taxonomy (NCBI): domain Eukaryota; kingdom Metazoa; phylum Arthropoda; class Insecta; order Coleoptera; family Scarabaeidae; genus Amphimallon; species Amphimallon solstitiale. Next base: position 28,837,344 of record OY720680.1, read on the forward strand.
ATCAAAGTTCTCTTATATGTATATGAATAGGTTAATTGCTGTTTTAGATATTTAGTCTCGAACCCAAAGTACTTTTGCATTTTAATCATGTTTTTACTCTTAATGATTACATACCTTAATCTGACCGTATTATCATTTCTAATTAATTTCTTCTTTTCAATTAATAAATTATTCTGATTAAAAATTATATGTGTATATACTAATGATTCATTTAAAACGCGAAATTTAATTGCAAAGCGTCAGGTCAATCACATCATAATATTATTGATGAAAAGTCATGTAGGCATTTTTCTATAATAGATGTAAACAATTTACATTTTCTTTTTTTGTAGATATATTATGGGTTAATCTGCTTCTTTAGTGCAGGATATAAATGTATAAACATTCCTCAATTACCGACGCCAATAATAAATCAAAATAATAATACCAATACTTATTTTTCAAAGTTTCAATAAAATACACAAATGTGAAAGCTACTGTAAGTCATAAAATAACTATTCCCTTTTAAAATGGATTTGCAACTGTCTCGCAAAGATCATAAAAGGATCCGATAAAGAAATGTAGTTAAACCATGTGGAATTTTCAGTACATTTCATTAATGTAGGTAGTATTAGTAAGGAAAACGAAGTTCTGTTATCGACTTAATATTATATGAGTAGAACCTTTGTATTACTAAGGAAGAAAAGCAGAAACCATAGTAATAGTTGTTTAATTCGTGTTCAATCAAGAATTAATTGTTGTGTGAATAACGATAGAGCTCTTTCTTTGAATTTGCGAATATCAGATGCACATACAAAATTAAAAGATGTCCAAATGCACATATATTTAGAAATTCAACTACGTATATACAAAAAATGTGAACGAGAAGTGTTTGATAATAGTGGTATAATTGGAAATGTGATTATTCCATAAAATAATATTTGATAACATCACCAGAAAACATACTAAAATAAATCTGACATTTATTTGATGAGTCACTGATAAGAACAATAAATATTGTACCACTATGGCAGTTCTAGTTGCAACACGTGTCTTGCATAATCTGGCCTGCGACCAAGTGCAACGAAAAGGGCATTAATATTATAAATAATGGATTTCACATAAATGTTCAGAAGCCAAATGATTAACGTTAATAATGTCGCAAGATATTGTAATTTGGTAAATAATTATTTTAACATGCAATAAATCGTAACTTTTTTAAAATGTCATATGGTAATACATTTTAGTTAGTTAGAGAGTTAGACTCAAACATTTCAAAAGAATTTAATAAAAACAAATTAAATTACAAAACTAGAACAAACATCTACATAACAAATATTTGGGTGTTGTTTTTATAAAAATGCAGTCTTACCTATTTTGGGTAATATATTTTTTTTATTTTCCTGTTATATATTAATAATTTCATATCCAATATTAATTTCTTATATCTTTTTGATAAAGATGAATTATTAGAATTCTGTTATATTTATATGCAGGATTAATCTAATTATCGCTCAATACCAATTTTGTCATGGTCTTCAAAGGTTTTTGACAAAATAATTTATGGTCGAAGGTACAACTTCTGATAAACAGTCATCTTTCTTTGCAGAATATCAATTTGGTAATCTGATGGATCAGCCAATAAACGATGCCTTATCTAGAGTTGTTAAAAATATTCATAATTTACTGGATGGTAATAAAAAGAATTTAACGAAATTATATCCGTGGCCCTAGTCATGTTTGAATAGCCTCCTATTTGAATCATCGTAGCCTTGCTGTTAAACAAAACGGAGTGACGGGATATTCACAAGCCGAATCTTTAGATGATCGCATGCCTTTAGGTTCACTGTTGGGACCGTTATTTTTTGTAATATTTGCAAATGATTTTCAAAAAGAGTTTAGAAGTCTCAAGGTCATGTATCATTTCACCGACGACATATCTAATACTATTCAGGTCACCGATTATAAGCAATTAGCACATATATTTAATAAATTAATTATAAATTTTCTACTAACACTAACGAAAAATGGTTGTGTAACCAATAGTGAGTAAAATAAAACATGTAACACAATGCAACAGAAATTCACTCAGAGTACCTCTTCACAAAACTAAACTTTATGAAAAGTCTCTTTATTATAACTGTGGGAAAACATATAAATTGCCAATGGATATGAGAAGAATAAATTTAAATCTTGCATGAAACAGCATCTTTGGGATGACAATTTATAATTATTACACTGAGAAAAATTTCCAGCAAAATTATTTATTGAACTGATTTTACTTATAGTAAACAAAATTTATATTTGATATAAAAGTAGTTTCTTATTTAACTTAAAAATAAATTTATTTTTAAGAGGCAAGTAAATAATATATTAGAAAAGATCATATAATATACTTGTAATAACTTGTATGAAAAAATTTTTTTTTTATCCAACCACACATGTTGTACGCTTAATAAATAAAGTGTTTATTTCCAGTAAAGTGTGACAAAGTTTAGAAAAACTTTTATCTGCCTTTCAATAAAGTATTTGTCTCTCAACCTTCGTAAAAAGTCGGTAATTTTCGACTAAATAAGAATAAAGAACAAGAAGAGGTTAATTTCCGTTATAATCACAATACTGTTAGATAGATTGGTGCTTTATAAGTGTGTGTATTTGTGCAAGATGCAAAAAAAGGGCTCATAAAACAAAATATGTAAAATGGATGTGTCTAGTACTCTTACTGATTGGCGTATGGGAATATGTGGACAATTTCATAGGTAGGTATGTATGTATATAATAAACTTCTGTATGTACGCATTATGTGCTTGTACCTACTGCCTTTTATATACGATATCAAGGTGCTGCTGTTTAATTTTTGTTTCTTTTTTTATATAGCAAATGGTATTGATGCTCACTGTTCCGACTGCTATACAAAGAAAAGAAATTGAAAATATGAAGGGAATTTTCCTCAAGGCCGGTCATAGACTAAAATTCCTAGAAAAGTACGACGCATATTTAGAGGTTAGTAGCTGTTAAAGTATTCACGTATTGTTGAGATGTATGTACTTACACTAATGTATGTCAGTTCTTCAGCAGTTAGTAATTAAGGCCGTTGTTCAAAGTCAAAGAACACAATAATATATAAGAAAATAAGGCTCAGTTTTAGGATTGTTCGAAAAATAATTTGTATAGTGTTTGTTAGAATATTATCATTGAAATCAAATATAGAAGGTTGGTACGTACGCTAATGCTCTTGTGCAAAGTCAAATGTAGGTAGGGATTTCTTGAGGCTAGGGGGGCCCTCTTATTAGGTTCTAAAATAGATGGAAAAAAATATTTGATAATTTACTCAGATAGGAATTCCTTTGCCACAATCGCCGTCTTTTGAAATGGCCGATCTGCATTGAAAATCTGTTCGCAGATTCGAGCATGCTCACATTGTAATAGTTGGGTTTGTTCACATACAAAAACATCTTCTGCAAAATATTTTGTACGTGCATATTTTCTATAAATAATTTTACCGAAAATCCTAAAAATAAGTCCTAGTTTCTTTTATTATGTTAAGTGTAGTATGGAATACCTTAATAAAAGAATGTTTAATGTTTAACAAGTAAATGTAAGGTAAAGAATGAAAGTAATAGGTAACATAATATTGTCCTAACATTTTAATAGACTTTGTAAAACTATAAACCTAGTATATGTTTTATTATTTTGAAGTATATGGTGTTTCATCAATTACTAATTGCAACAACCATAAATTTTCTTAGTCCTTTAAAGAAGATGATGCTCACTCTTCGCCATCGACTATAACAGTTTCATCAAATGAGAGTTTGGTGAGGAGTTTGAAGAAAGGGTCTATATGGACATAGACAACAGGTCCCATTCCAAAAGTGACTTATTCCGCGGTATTAATGCTTTAGTAGTACAACATTAATTATATATAAGTATACAATGTCTGTATTTGTAGATCGAATTACCGAAGAGGAAAAATAATATTAAGCGAAGCAAACAAAGATGGAGTTATCTTTAAAACAGGGCCCACCTAAAAGATGTAAGTTTATGGTAAATTTACTATTACATTCTTTATAAAGTTATGTTTTAGTGAAGCTTGCCGAATGCGAATATGATGATAGCCTTTTCCCGGGAGTAAGTAGTTTCCTGTACTCAGTAATTACTCATTAATACTTCAACAATTGTAAGTACTAATTCAGTAATTTTACTCTATTATTTTAGGGTTTGAAGGCCTATTTACAATCAAGAGTGGATGAGCAGGTAGTCGTTAAAAAAATAGAAAACACTGTTGTTATAAGCTAGTTCTTTACCAACTACATTTTAAGTAAATAATATGATACTATACCTAAAACCCACGTTTTATTTTGTTATTGAATATTTCCATAAGTTCTAACTGGATATCTGTGTTTCTAATAAATCTTTGCACTGTTACTGTATCTTAATGATTTTTTTTCTTTCCTACTAATTAGTGCGAGGCTTACATTTACCTATTAACATTCAATAATAATCTGCTGTATCTATTTGTGAAATAGTCGTATGATAAATAGAACTCTAAAGATTTGTGTTTTTTTACAATCCTCTATACTTTAAAAATCAGTGCAGCTACTTTCATAGATAACACCTTCATTTTCAGATCGAGAAATACTAACTGAAGATTTGTCAGCAAAGGCTAATAAAGAAGATGTACTTTTGTATACAGTACACAAAGTATTTAACTTATCTATTGCAAAGAAAGAAATTTACTTAAAAAATATGAACAATGAACAAATTTTCATGGTGTTTGTCTTGCAACTACATTTTAATTTCTTTTTTTTACATTATTAATGAAATTTGTAAATATTATATATGTATATTCTTTTTTAAACATTGATGTCAAATTTTTAATTATTTTCAGCTCGAAGATGCTCTTTTAACTTCCATACCACTTGCAATTTTTAAAACAAAGAGAACTGTGGAAGATACAATTTTTTGAGTTTTGTTTTCCATTGTACTAATTTAAAAGTATGTATGTGTATATAGTAGACGTAAAGAATACCTATACTTCAGCTAAACAAATTGTTTATTAAGAGTAAGTATGAAACCTATCTATTTTCAGTTAATAGTTTTCTCAACATCACTGTGTAATTTTTTAAAGTTTAACATTTCGTTTATTTAAGCTAACAAAATAATATTCTTCTTTCTAATATATTGATTATTAGGATTGAGGATAATTCACATTTACAATAAAACTAAATTCTATTAGTATCTACAATAATTTTGCTTAACATTGATAATATTTTATTTAAAATCAAACATTTAACTTTATTAATATAACAATAAATTTTGCTAGTTTTGAGCACTAGCTTTTACTTTATTTAAAAAAAGGTGTATTCGTATTAAATATAGTTTTTGTTTAACGTTTAAGTATATAATTTTTTTTAAATTTAAAAAATCGCGTTGCTGTCCTATATACAGCAACATTTTATATTAAGCGTACAGTATAAATATATTTGATTCTAACAAATATTTCTCTCAGTGCATACTCATTAATATTTCATTATCGTAACAATTTGAATAGACAAGTGAGACATGCAAATTGCAGCTTATGAAATTCATTGTTGAAATTAATACTATTATTATTAACTTTACAATAATTTTAACATCATATGAAAAAACAAGCATTAATTAAGCAGTAATGCTACAGTTAAACTTCGGTAATGGTCACTTAACTTTAACTAGTTTACCGCTAAATGAAAAATCAGCCTTTATTATAAAATATAGGGATCCTAAGACAAAATACAAAGAATAAATTATAATCCAAGCTTCTAGAGTCAAAAAATGCGCAACTTTAATAAAAGCTTTCTTTTACTTTTGATTTAAATAATATTGTATTAAGGTTTTAAATTAAATGATCTACATCAATTGAAATACATTTGTTTTTGATACCTGGCTGTCGTAAACTAGTGTAAATTGATAAAAAAACCCCAAAATCAGTTGTCGATGTTAACAAAATAATTCAACACGTAAAAATTCAATTCATTCTATCAAATTGAAATGGTGTATGTTTAAGTATGATTTACTTTTGTTAGTCAGAGAGTTCACTGAAAGCACGGTAAATAAAACCTTGAATAAGTGGTTTTCGCTTGCTTTATTATCAAAGGCTGTCGGAATTCACGTAAAACATTTCAAGTTCAATGAGACAGAAATAATTATGTATACTTTATACTAGCTGCTTGACTATACCAACAGAAAAACCTGTATCATAATTATGTTTCTAATGGCTATGAATTACAAAATATAATGGACATATCTCTCAATTTCATAAATCACATTTCGTTTAATTTATTATTTTAAAATTATGATGAAAATGGAAACTTACCAAAGTCTATATTTCTTATTGCGACTTATATAATGCCTAGAGAAACGGAACTATTCATTTATCACACATCTATTGTACTACTGGAATTTATTTTTAGCGATATGAAATATAGTCGCCCAACAACAAAGGAAAACGAAGTATCATCCATAACTCGTCATGTCATTGACATAGAAGAAATGCTATTTCAATTTTCTTTTGGCGATTGCAGGCAGCCTTCAAGAGAGTTCAATAAACGACGACTTACAGTTAATCAAACAATCATCATTTGAACGCAATTTATATTGCAATTCTAGTAATGTTCCATATGTCATTCGGAGCACGAGGAGAATGTACGACTTCACGAATACTTGTGAAATACATTCGAGATATTTTTCAATTCTTTTTAACGTTCCGGTTACATTGGAATATTGCATTAATTAGTAAGGTAATCATTAAGATTATTCTATGCTCCATTATAAATACTTTACGCTAGCTAAACATGTACGTTTTTGCATTCCTTTTTAATGATTATGCATGCCGTATATATATAAGTTTAGGGTCACAGAATTCATTACTTGTTAAGTAAATTTATTTATTAGGTTGCAATTAACCTGAAATTAACGTAGGTTTAGTCTTTTCCAGCCGGTCGTTTTGTTTTGGTTAGTTTAACTAGTTACGTTAGGTTTCTATTCTTTCTATATCCGGGATGGTTATTCTGGAATTTCAAGAAAACGTGTGATGGCTTCAAAACGTGTATGCTTTGACTGGGTGTCGATGCACAATTTATTAGGTCACTTAGTAACTTACCTACATACATTCTAGTTATACACTAATCCAAATAAAGTATGCATACATTATAATAATAATCGAATAATAACAACATTTGTGTTCAAGAGTAGGTATAGGAATAAAATCACAAGATAACAGAAAAAAGTGAGGGATATAAATATTTTTCACATCTGTTGAATACATATTTTAGTGTTATATCTTGCGATGTTTCTTAAATCCAGCCCTTTTTTACTTCTCTACATTATTCATTTCTTTAACCTAAACCAACACCTTCCATTGTAAAAAAGTTTGCTTATGTCAATCGTTGCACGTGTTCCCATCCATTTGAAACTTACTTTCTGGCACTTCCAATTCTAAAAAATATTTTCTTTAGAATATTCCTTGCCTTAAAACATATATCCATACGTCCATCCAAAACAATTTTCAAATACATTGTGTTTCATATTAAATTTTTTATTTAAAATAATTTACGTGTAACAAAAATTATATGGTTTGTAAGCGTCTTTTAATAATCAATAAATTACATAACAGCCACAAAATCTGTTATTTTGAATATCACCTACTATAATATTCCTAACACTCAAATTATCTCTCACCTAAAAGATAAGTTCTTAATTTATTTTATAACATATTTTTTTGGCGTATTTTGTCATTCCAGTAAGCTCCTGTCAAAAACCTCGTTCTGCTATTCCATTTAAAAAGAATACTTTATACAGTACTACTTAATATACTAAATCCTGTTTATTATCATTATCATTAGTATTTCTATTTTTTACAAACTCATCATAATCCTATACACATTTGAAACTAAAACTAAAACTATTTTCGCATTTTAAATTTTTTCATTTACTCCACACCCATCTCCAACTTTCTAGCGCTATACTCAATTATCACGTACCCTAACTACTTCACTTCGTCTAAGAATACTATGTTACAATAAGATATAATTTAGCTTTAGGTTGAGGTTGATGTAAACAGTGCAATTCGGTTAATAAATTGGAAATTTTGTTTTGCATTTTATATTAAAGTAAGAATTAATTAATTTAATTATCATAATCTATATATATTAATTTACTATCTGCTTAATATGTATTAAACGCATATACAGATTGTCGTAGTTAAAAGTTAATATGCATCTTCAAATACACACACATAAACATGTACCTATGTATAAGACCGGTGGTGTGGGGAGATAGTGGGGAGATCGAGAGCGGGGACAACACATTCGTTCCGTAACTTTAGAGCGTGCAGTATCTGAGCAATCTCGCAAATATTAATACCGCTGAAGGAAATAGAGCGATTGATTTGGGCTTAAGAGAACAAATTCTTAACGCCATACAAATGATTACTCCTGAAATGCTATCGAATGTACGAAATGGGTTTTATAATCGTTTAGGGTACTGCTTGATGCAAGAGGGACAGACATTTGAACATCTTCAACATTAAATTTTGTATAGTTCATTTAATATTTTGTTTCGTTTTAAATGTGAGAATTTTATTTAATTTTTTTATAAGAATTTTATTTTAGTTACAAATTTTATAGAGTTTTGTTTCAGTTCAATGTTAATACATCAGTTACCAAAATATTATACAAAAGCCGTAAAGAGCGTAGCAATTCCTTAAAGCAAACGTCTACACACTAACTTTCAACGTTTTGCACTAAAGCCTCGGTACCCCGGTGTCCCGATATGAACTGATCTGTACTCCCCTACTATCGTACCCCTCCAATTCATGTTTGCATGCACTTGTGTGCGTGTTTGTGTTTCCCTATATCTACTTTTATTTCAGTCAAACGGTATATCAGGTTCTTAGCTGTATTTGTTAATACACATGAATCGAACATACGTATATCTATACCTATACATACGCACGGATTTCTTGAATTAGCGGCTTATATGAAATTGAAAATTACTTGCTTTATATTAATTAATGAACTTAGGGAAAAGAGTAATACCATTATCGAAGACTAACCGTTAGTTTCGCCACCGCTCATCAGTCCGACAATGGCATCTGTTCCCTCTAATTTTTCGATTTGTCTATTTATACAAACTGAATTAGAAAGAAAATGTAACAAAAATAAATTTTCCCTTTTCTTCTTTTTTTTTAGAATCTTGCACAGTATTGTGGGATTTTATAACAATGAGCCATTTATATGTGTTAGTCACTTGGGTCTTTGGACCGTTTAAAGTTGTTCAATTTATTTTCCCACTTTTGTACATATGACGACTTGATGTGAGAAATATTCGGCAACATGGATGCCCGGGTGCTTGATAGTTATCAGAAGCGCATTCAACTGACAAAGTCGAAGGAAATCTGCCCTGCGCCGTTTTGAAGAAGATTTCACAAACTTTTTGAATCGGCTTGTAAGTATGGAAGAAACGTGGATCACGTAGATCATTCCAATTTAAAGACCGAACTGAAATCTAAAGATTTGAAGCATTTGATTCTCCACAATACAAAATATAGACTTGCAAAATTTTTGCATCAGTTTTTTTTTGACAAAGATGTGAAAATTATGATAAAGATTATTTGAAGAAGTTATTAAGAGGAGCATTTCCCTATGGAAAACTAAGGCATCGCCGTTTCGCGTTTTTTGAATTTATTTTGTAATTTTAGAATCTCAAATTTGGGTTAGTGATGCAAAAGGCATCAATTTATAATGTCAAGGTCAGTTTTTGTATTAATTTATTTTCTTAAAAAAGTTATGTATCTTAGAAATAAAGACAAAAATGCATGAATTTAATTAATGTCTACTAACTAAGGCTGATACACAAAAGAAAAAAACAACCTCCACGCGCTAGTTGCACATTTGATGATCGATATAAAAAAAAAAATTCTGTAATAATTTTTGAATATAAAAAACATTAAATAGTAAACATTGTCACACACATTTCACACGAGGGTTTTCCAAGCTATTGCGTCGTCTATCCCCACTTTAGGGTATCTCTATCGGTCCTAGCGAAGACGAAAATCTATCGAAATAGGTCGGCTATTCCAGACTTAAGTCAGAGTGACAGTTTGTAATTAAAAATAAATGTCATATATACCTATAATATTCGAGTGTTTAATAATATAAGTTATGGGCAAGCGAAAATTGGCTTATTATAAAACATCAACAACATCAACAGTTCCGTAAGTACTCATTCTTTATACATTATGTTTCCCATCTATAGTATTCCTTTATATATGACAGAATCTGTGAATAAAACCGAAGCGATGTGACAGAACCGAATATCGTCTACCTCCACCTATTCACACCCCCTTGCTTCTACCCGTCCCGCGAGTAATATAAGTTGCATAAGGTTCTATTTGTTAGTAAACGCCCCTCTTAACTAAATCACGTAAGAAAATTGTGTAAAAACATAAAACTTGCTGTGCTCTTTTTGCAAGAAATGCTTTTGCTCACAAATTCTTTATTTCAAAAATGGATGAAATTGGTTTTATATTCATTGTCTATTCATATAATTCTCCGGATTTAGCAACCTTAGACCATTTTTTGTTGCCAAAAATCAAAAAATAATTGAAAGATCAAGGAATTTATAAATCAAGAGATTTTTTAAACAGCTTAGAATTATTTCATAACGTTCTACTAAATGTATAAGTCTTAAAGGATTTGACTGGAATGACAGACAGTGCAATATATAACATTAGAGTAAGCTGGATGAATGGGTAAGATTTTTCATGTGTTAATTGGCGCGTGCGCGGGAAAAGGAGTATAAGTCGAAAATTGTGTAAAATGAGTTAAGTACGTATCCCATGTGAAATAATTGTTTTGTTATTAGGGAATAAGAGTATAATTCCAATTTGTTAAGATTAAACCAACAAGGCCAATGCGTAAAAGAATATAAGCAAAATTTCATATTATGTTTTTGGGAGTAGAAGGATATGTTGAATTATTTTCCTTTCCGTATTTTTATTGTCACAAATTATTGAGTTTGACAAAATAAGTATATTTATATTAGAATTTATATTTAAAATTTTAGTGTTGTGATCTAAGTCCTTTTATCGTATTATGTACAATAAATTTTTATAGTGCCAGGGAGTATAAGTTTACATATATCGTACTTTATACAACATTTGTTACCTCAATATTGTGTTTTAAGGTATAAGTCTACTTATAACCTATTTCTCAAATCACTTCATTTGGAATAGTTTTTACTTATTATTGTTTACCCTATTGTCAGTTTTATGTCGTACCACATAATCTTACATCTTAATGAGACGGTGAGTGGTCTTTCACGTTCGAACTGAACCAATTTGTGTCCACGCAAACACTCCACTGTTGTGTTTAATTTTTTGATACGTTTTGTGGATTTCCCTGTGTTTTAAAACCTTTATAAGACAGTTTATTTGAAACTTCTAAATTGAGGTTATGTCGTCCAGGACGCATAAAATTTTGGGACTGCTTAAAGAATTCAGTAACAAACCATCAGTACCACCACAAACCTTTTCAAGTGCAGGTAAGATTACAATACATAATACGATCATTATTATAACACAATGTTATATGATTTTTGGTATAGTTTCGATTTGTTTGCAGGTCTAAATGAAGAACCTCGCAGCACAGTTGCGGAAATAGAAAAAAATGCCAGTGTCAATCCTGCACCTATTCTTAAACCTGATGTATCATTGACCTTGTCCAGGATAATACATGAAGCTTTGGCTAATGACGTAGAAGCAATAAGTGACAGCAACAATGTTGACATTGGTCAACCAAACCAAAACATAGACAACAATATCTCCACGGTTTCCACTTCATGCACTTCAAGTACTGGTGGCATAGAAATTTCCATACCTTGCACTTCCGGCCCTGGTAATATGCATAATTTTATTTGTGAAGATGATTTTGATGACAGCGACGCAGATCCACATTATGTGGAAGAAGAGAGTTCGTCTTCTTCTGGGTATTACAATAGGGTTTCAGATTCAGGAAAAAAGAAAACAACAAAACGTGTAAGCAAGAATAAGAGAGATTCAGAAATATTACATAAACGAGGAAGAGAGCAACAATTCCAAGAAACAGTTGTTAAAAAAAGAGGTAGGAAACCAATAAAAGGCGAAACAAGACATATTAGGTCACTCCGTCGGGAAAACAGAAACTTAGGAAGAGAATATCAAACACGAAAAGGAAAAGTGGTGCACGCTAGAATCTGCAAAGAATTTACAAGTTGCAGATTAAAATGCAAAGACCGCATAGACGAAGCTACTAGAAACTCCGTGTTTAAACAGTACTGGTCCCTAGGAAATTTTAATAAGAGAGTAGCATACATTGCAGCTCTAGTTACTCCTGCACAGAAGAAAACCCAAAAAGTGAAAGTTCAAGGCGAAGCTAAACAGAAAGAAAGGCTTACTGGTAACTACTTGTACCATGTACGCATTAATGGTGAAATGCGTCGGGTATGCAAAGGATGTTTTTTGAAAACATACGGTGAAACCAATACTTTTGTGACAAATGTTTTAAAAAACAAGACTTCTTCTGTGGCTGGCATTACACATGACGACAACAGAGGTAAATCTCAACCAGCAAATAAAACGTCAGAAGCTGATCTGGAATTGGTTAGAGAACACATACTGGCGTTACCATCATACGAAAGCCACTATTGTCGTCAACAAACTAGTAAAAAATACCTACCTGCACACTATACATTAAGCAAAATATATGAAGAGTACAAAAAGTTTCTAGCAGCTGATAAGAAAGCTGTTTGTAGGAAAAAATACGAATCTATTTTTCATCAAATGAACATGAAAATAAAAGCCCCAAGCAAAGATACATGCGCAACATGTGATAAACTAAATATGCGAATAAAAAATTCGTTGAATGCCGAAGAACAGCAAAATCTCAAGCATGAACTCGAAACTCATCAGTCTAATGCTGAAAATGCTTACGAAGCTAAACGTAAAGATAAAGAAGTTTCGTCAAATGATTCTTCTAAGCTGGTTTATACATTTGACTTACAACAATGTCTACCAACGCCGGATATCCAAACGTCTGTTGCATTTTACAAAAGGCAACTATGGACTTACGACTTTACCATGCACAGGTGCGATGACAGACAAGCACTTTGTTTCATCTGGCATGAGGGAATTGCAGGGAGAGGTGCTAACCAAATTGCCTCTTGTTTATATAAGCATCTTATGACTATCCCCCCTGAAATAAAAGAAATAACGTTATACTCAGATACCTGTGGAGGACAAAATAAAAACATCTTCCTCCCAGTAATGTTTACATTAGTTTTAAAACAAAAGCCAACTTTGGAATGTATAAATCACAAGTTTCTTGTCCCTGGTCACACCCATATGGAGTGCGACAGCGATCACTCTATCATCGAAAAGAAGAAAAAAAAGTATCACGCTTCTATTGATCATCCTCGTGATTGGGTGCAGCTGATCCGCACGTGCGGTCAAAAACGTCCTTTTGCAGTAAAAGAAATGATTCGAGAAGACTTTTTCGAGTTCTCCGCTTTGTTGAAAACTCATTTTCAACATAGAAAACTTGACGAGAACGGATCAAAAATAGTATGGAGAGATATTCAATGGTTGCGATATACCCAAGACATTGGAATTGTTTTGATGAAAACAACATTAGATACTGCAGCAGCATTCCGAAAACTTAACTTACGTCGTAGAAATGCTAAGATCAGTCTAACATTAATGCCATCTTTATCCTACAAAGGGCCACTGCCAATAAATTCCGACAAAAAGCGCAATTTATTAGAGTTGCTTCCATATATTGATGTAAATTTTCATAACTTTTATTCATCACTGCCAACGAAAGAAGATATTCCAAACGTTTTATCCGACTCGTCAGAAGAGGATGTTGATGAGTAACAGTTTTTTTTGTTTCGTCAAAGTTGTTTTCTAACCAATTTATAATAAAAATCAAAATATAATATTATTTTTTATTTACACCTAAAAAAAGAATAGTGCAGAGAAATACAGGTAGCTATTTTCACAAAAAAATATAGTGTTTAAGAGGAATCCGCCTGGTCGTGATCTGAATAGTATGCAGAGGTCTAGCAACCCTGTTAGAATAACATCTAAATATTATATTTTTGTACAAATCAAAGTACTGGTACGAAGATTATTTATCATTCTATGTTTCTCTGGTGTTACTTTTTCAAATTTATATTCTTAATTTTTTTTTATGAGGGTTGAAGTTGGCTATTTTTCGCCATTTTGACCACACGTTTTTAAGAATTGCGAAAACATAAAGAAGAAAAGTAACACAACAGAAGTCTAGTCTATCCTTTTTCCTACAATAGTACATTAAAATTAGTTTAAAAAAATTATTATTACTATTAATTTTAATAGGACTTGTGGAGCATTGCAGTGGCAAATTGTTTGCCTAGAGAGTGCTGCCTCTGACGGTGTGTCTCGCTGCAAACACCCCACTCTCATTAGTACACTCAAAATAAAAGTTCTATTTAGTAGAAGGAGAATACTTGGGCCAATTTATCATTTCGTGTTGATTAAATAAGTGTATGTAGTATAAAATAATACGAAGACTAAAACAATATGCCAAAAAGGAAAAGTAGTAAAAGCCGTCTGTATTTATCAGCAGTACGTAGAAAATCGAATCGTAATTTAATGGAATATAACAGGTAAGTGATTTTTTGTTTTAAATTCTGTATAATAATGAAAAACATTTTAATATTGGTTTCTTTTCCAAACACTTAAAATTACGCTTTTTAACATTACTTGTCGGATTTTATATTGCTCTATTTGAATGTAACAACTATCTATGTAATGATATAAATTTTAATTCGAAATTTTATTTATTTATTGAGGTGCAAGAAAGCTGATTTGCCCTTTCTAAGTGCTGCTAGAAACAACGCAATTACTAAAGGTGAAAAATCTAGGTAAGTTTTAGTAATACAACTATTAAATGAGAAAATTAATATTGCCATTTTAGTGTGCTGGAACCGGAAGCCAGTATTACTGTACAACCAAACACTTCAAGCTATGTAATATATACATTTTATTCACGTGTTTTATGAGTTAATATTTTTTTTATGTTAAGACTGAAAATGCAGAGTCAATTAAAAAGGTTCCTTCGAATGAAGCCATAGACGAAACATCCCAAGGATTCGACAATTCGGAGTCTCCGACTAATTCAGTACTGACAAAAAAGGAAGAAAAAACGCAAATTATTGGTAGGCGTATAATTGATTATCACTACCATTTTAAATGTTTACAAGAAATCAGTCTTCATGGATTACAATTTGGTTGCACTTTGAAAAATCTCGAAATACATTCTGAAACAAGAATTGGCTTGAGCTCTATAATACACTATAAATGTGATATGTGTAAAGAACAATTCAAGATTTCAACAAATGACACCGCGGAAAACAAAATGGATATTAATACGGCTGCCGTTGAAGGCATAATGAGTATAGGTGGGGGTTTTTATAACTTGCAAGAATTTTGTTCGAGTATAGAAATACCTAGCATGGGAGATAAAACCTACAAGAAGCACCATTCTATTGTAGGAAATGGTTGGAAGACAGCGGCAGTGATCAAAATGAGGGAAGCTGCTAGAAAAGAAGCTGATTATGCAATTGAACAGGGCAACGTAGACGAAAATGGCATTCCTTGCATAACCGTGGTCGCCGATGGATGTTGGTCAAAACGGAGCTATCGCACTAACTACAGTGCTCTGTCGGGAGCAGGTGCAATTCTGGGCAAACAATTTGGCGAAGTGTTGTTTTTGGGCATCAAAAACAAATTCTGCTTAATTTGTAAAAAATCAGAAGAAGCCCATGAAGTTCCAAAAGAACATGTGTGCTTTAAAAATTTTTGTGGATCTTCAACAAGCATGGAATCTTCAATAATTGTTGAAGGATTTAAAGAAAGTCTACAATTGTATGGGTTAAAATTTACTAAATTAATAGCAGACGGCGACAGCAGTACATACAACAAAATTTTGGAATGTAAGCCATATAGCGATATTACTGTAGAAAAAGTGGAGTGCCGAAACCACATTTTGAGAAATTTTTGCAATAAACTTCAAACCCTTTGCTCCGAAACTCGTCACCCACTTCACTTTAGAAAAGCCTTAAAACAATCAATTTTGAGAATGCGGACTGGAATAACACATGCAATAAGATATAGAAAGGATACGCCTTGTGAAAGGAGTGAGAAGGTAGAGTTGCTAAAAAAAGACATTGAAAATACCTTATACCATGTGTTCGGTGAACATTCTCGTTGTGCATCCTACTTTTGCAAAGAGAAAGATCTAAAGGTAGGTGAGAACATTATTCTGCAAATGAAGACATCGGCCCCAGATTTATTTAATAAAATAGAGACAATTCTGTTTTGCGTTGCAAAGCATTCAAGGAGCCTTATATATGATGTCGATAGCAACATTGTGGAACAGTTTCATTCGGTTGTTGCAAAGTTTGTCGGCGGCAAACGAATAAATTTTTCTAAAAGTGGTTCCTACCAAGCGCGATGCTATGGAGCAGTCGTTTCATTCAACAGCAAAAATCGAAGTCACTACACATTACATAAGACCCTCTGCAATAAATCACCATCAAAAATAAAATCTACTTTTGAATTGCGGCGAAGAAAAAAAGTTACACAAGTGTTAAAGTACAAACAAGTTAATAAAAAACCACTACGTAACACACAACGTAAAAAAAAATCATTTGAAGATGCTGATTATGGTGTTTATTGTCAAAAAGAGGATATGGATGTAGAAGAATTTGCAAAGGAAAAGGAAAGATTTTTGCATACTATTGAAAGAGATGAAGCTAAAAGGATGTATTTTGAAAAAGAGACGCGTTTACAAGCAGATAGTGGCATATGGTTAGAGGAGAGAAGGAAGTTATTAACAGCATCTAATTTTTCAAAAGTGTGTACGAGAAGACCAACCACAAGTTGTGTTAACTTGGTAAAATCGCTACTATATTCTTCCCAAATTATCAACTGCAATTCTGTAAATCATGGCAAAAAGTTTGAAGATATAGCCAGAACTATGTTGGCCGAACAACTGGGAAAAGAAATTTTTAAGTGTGGAATGTTTATAGATGAAGAATTTAATTTTTTGGGAGCCACGCCGGATGGTATCATAGATAAACAGACTATCGTTGAAATTAAATGTCCTTTTTCCGTTTATAAGCAAGATATAAATGTTGCAATACAAAATGGGAAACTACCTTTTTATAGGAAAGATTTTACAATTAACCAAAGGCATGACTGGTATTTTCAAATACAAGGCCAGCTGCGCATTAGCCGGCGTACAAAGTGTATTTCAGCAATTTTTGTAGGTGAACACTTGCCTCTAAAAATTGAAGAGATTGCCAGGAATAATGTATATTGGTCGCAAGAAATGGAATTGAAGCTAACTAAATTTTATCATGACTGCTTGTTGCCAGAACTAGTCGATCCTAGACACACTAGACACATGCGAATTAGGGATCCGACTTACATAGTAGAGGCTATTCAAGAAAAATATAATAGGAAAGGCCTTAACAATAAGGATTAATAGGTATACTGTTCTATTAAAAAAAACATACAGCTCAAAAAAAAAAGCTACATGTTTTAAAATTTTAAACTCATGTAAGTTTTCTTACTAGCTAATGGAAAAAATGCCCCAAAGGGGGCAGAAAAAAGGTAAATATACTTAAGCAAAAAGGCCCCGAGTATGAAAAAGAAGTGTACAAGTGTTATTTTCATCAGCACATAAAGAAGAGGATTTAATTGCTGAATTGTGCTGTAGTCTCATAACTTGGAAGAAATATTTTCACGAAACATTGTATATCCTACGCCGAGCAAGTTACAATGGTTACAAAGTCGCATAAAGCAGCAAACGGTTAAAGGCAAAAGCAAATCTACGGAATATACATTGTTTTGTGAAAATATTTTCTCCAAGTATGATACTATAGCACAATTCAGCAGTTAAATCCTCTTCCTAATGTGCTGACGAAAATAGTACTTGTGCATACCTTTTTGTGCTTGTACACTTCTTTTTCATACTCAGAGCATTTTTGCATAAGTATATTCACCTTGTACCATTGAAGTGAATAATTTACATACAATATAACAAATTGACTGTTAAATTAAAAACAAAATAAATTACGCCAGTTGGATTTGAAACAACTGCCATAAAGTGCATGAGGTTTAAAAAAACTCTCCGAATCTTAATGTTTAAATAAAATGTTATCTAGACAATATTTTTAAAAACGGAGAAATGTTCCTGATAGAGCTTGAGTCGTAGAATAATTTAGTGTCATGACTTCAACTTTCCATTTCAAAAATTGACCATGCCCTTATTGCATGAAATGCGATTTTACACTACTGATGTTCCGAAAAATTTGAATAAAACCGCTTCTAATGATTTTTTTTCAAAACGAAAAACTAATAATAATGTATGTAATATAACTATGCAAAATTCCAGCCTTCTACCGTAAAAATTGACGATTTGCTTAAGAGGGTCACCATCATTCTATGCAAATTTTTCAGATTTTTGCACTTTGCCAAACCCCGCTTTGGTTTCCTGAACTCTAATTTGACAGACATCCTAGACTCGCCCCAATGGCCAATTAAAAAAAATTCAAGCAAATCGGCCCAGCATTTCCTGAGAAACATATGTGTAGACACCCGATCTAATGTTAAATGAGGGTATCAAGTATATTAGAGGTAGAGGTACCTCAGATTATTATTTTTCAAACAGGTTATTCTTGACCAAAGAAAATACCGTCGGCATTTAAAACGGCGAAGAAATTGGTCAAATGAAGGTCACTTCAAACAATGGCAGTAACTATATTTCTAAAATTTGATATATTTTTCAGTTACTATAATAGTGACCATTCTCCCACTTACAATATAAAATAGTGCGTGCAGTCGTTTGTGTTCAATATAAGCGTCCTACCTACATGTAGAATGTTGTTAAATTTTGTTATGGTGTATTATTATATTTTATATCTATATATGTTTTAAAAAAAATCAATATTTGGACAATAAGTAAGACATATGGTCGTTTTATTAAGAAAACTTGCTGTACAAATCATTGTAATTATGTAATAAAAAATATAGCTTTCAAATCATATATTTATGTACTTATTTACGTATAGTAAAAACGTTACGTATTCCTAATACTTTATTTTTCATTGAAAATGCACTGTGCAGTTTGTTACGTTGCCTGTACTGTCTACGAAATGTACGAAAGAAACGCAAGTAGGCCCGCCTACCAAGCTGTTGCCCTTCCACCCGACCCCGCGCATTTGAAATCAGCAGACAGGGATGATTCCTCTTAACGGTATAACTACCCTTTTTTTTCTGTAATTTAAAATGTATTCAAGTTTTGAAAATAACATTTATTTTGGTGCATTTTTGTTTTAATGTTATCCCAAAACGGGAAACATCAATTTAAAACCTGAGTTACAAAAGAACTATAAACTTTAACATCAATTTTCTCAAAAGTATAATTTTTGACTTATACTCCTTTTCCCGCGCACGCGCCAATTATAGTCCATGTTAATCATTTAAAATACTCAATCTAGTGTACAATAGTTAATGTCTAGAATGTAAAATATAATTTTGATTATTTAAGAATTAAAAATGCAATAAAATAAGCCAGTGCGAGCTCGTGACTACTGATTATTGTATGTATATAATACATAATCTAAACACATTTTGTATCAGTTAATGTCTTTGAAATCTCATAATACCATCTAATTATAAATAAAAGCCCAAAAATAATCATATACCTACATTACTTTTGTCATTTCTTTTCTATACCTACTTCATTTGCATTCTTAATTTTGTATTAATTATTATTAGTATTACTTGGGAGAAAAAAAACGTTACGTTCTGTAAATGAACAAAAATCATTCGAAAAAGCCATTAGTTTGAAATTACTTACAAAAGGGAATAAAAATTGTGTGAATTGTAACGTTTGCCAGCGTTATTTGAAACATAGTGAACGTGTTTCGCATTTTATGAATTACTGTGTCAAGAGAACACATCCCACAGTTATTTCGTCTAAGACCGACTTAATTTTTATGAACAGATGTAAGAGAATAAAAAAAGATGACTCATTCATTTTTCGAGATAAATTGCACTTAATTTTAGTGTTAGTTTATATATGTATTATGTAAAAATACACATTCTTAATAATTATATTAATATTTAGTGTTATACCTTACTTTATATTCTGTAATATATTTGTTTATTACCAACATATTATATTGATATTTCCTTATATGAAAATGTAAAAATTTTCTATTATAACATGAGCTTGTAAATTATAAAACAAAACTATTAATGTTGAATGAAACTATTTGGAATATTTAAACACATACTAATTGTTCTTTATATTTTCTTTTAAAATGCAATTTTAGAAAATAAATATATTTCCTAAAGTAAATGAACTCTAACCGTGTAAGTTTAAGAAAGTAATTAATTTATAGGTAGAATCCAAGTAACTAGGATACGGTGGATAATAATAAATAAAAAAAAAAGTTGTTATGGAACAATACAGGTTATAAATGAGTTTAGACTATTCTAATATGTAAGAAGATTGGATACAATGTATAAAATTTAATAAGATTTTAAAAGTTGAGCAGTTGATAATGAAAGCAAAGATATGGATTAATACGTGATAAAAAATAGTACCTAAATAACTAGTTCAAGAGAACAGGAAATTATAAGAAGACTTGCGGAATATACTGACAAATTTTAAAGTTTGTAACTATGGGAGTTAATATCATTTGCCTTTAAAGGTGAGACTTAAATAATTATCTACGTAAAATATTTATATAAAGTTGTTATCAATTACATAGCAACTAATATGATTTATAAGAAGTACTTAAATATTATTATTTATATTCCAAATTAATTAACTCCTTTACTATCATCTAAATTTGTACCATATGTTTTTGGGGTATGTTTTAATTTAAGTTTGACATCCATAAAACATTCTCTGTACCTATCAAATTTCAAAGGCCTTCATAGTACTCTATGTAACATGATGATCTATGAAACATTCAGTTAATGAGTGCCAAAAGTCGTGATTTTTTATCCTCGTATCATGGAAACTATTGCACCTAGATAAATAAAAGTTGGAATACTGCTTTTTGTTGGTAATCTTAACTGATAAGAAAACATGTAAGTCGAATAGACACGGAGATAACAGGAAGTCGAAAATAGCTGGAATGAGTTCGTTTAAATATTGTATGGTGAGTTTGTTGCGAGAACTTAGCTTGACGAATTTCGTGCGCTTACTTGTTTGCTGAAAAACAGAATATTTATTAATGTTAATCTTTATTGGATATTTACTATCTCTAGTATTCGACGGTGCCCAATAATAATTAAAATAATGTAACTTTTTATATGGTAGGCAAAATAATTCCAATTACTCCCTCCACTCTTTTAAAAGTAAATTTTTTTCATTCCTTGTTTATTCATCTCATTGTCATGAAAAATAATCAGGAAGACGTGAAAAATTTCACAGAATATTCAAATATATTTACATTTAATAATAAATTTATAAATTGCTTTAATGGCTATTGTAAGATATCTTCATTTTCGCAATGGAATTGAAAACGTCTGTCATACGCAAATTGTTCGGAGAAAATGCCTTAAAATCACAATCATTTCAGAATTATTTAACATATATTTACATAAATATGTATAGCCATACCTCTACGTGTGTATATATTATACACCTCAAGCAAAAATTATTGTATCACGTAAATCCTGACGGAAAATAATTTCCCTAATGCAGTTCACAATGCGAACTAATAAATTTCCAAAGCGAGAGTTTATTTAAGGAGGCGAAAAATATTTTTCATCGGCGATGCGTCACCGTTATTCAGATGAAGCCGCGAGACGCGAGTTTAACATAAAATACATCACTCCATTGTGCTCTAATGCTCCGATGTATTGTTACCTGGCTTTTAAACAAAACACTGGCAAAAAAAAATTACAAGAACGTGATCGTCGTCATGGCGTGAAAGAAGGACGCAGAGCGTCCTCCCAAAAAAAAAATGGTAGCGAAAAAAAGGCGATAGAGGGGGCGACGGATGTTTAAGAGGACGACATCTGTTTGTAGCGCGCTGAAAGGAGAATGAAAAGAAAAGCAAAAGCGTGCCGCACTCCCGGTTCATAAATTGTGTTCAGGAAATATTCTGTTTCTGTTCAGACGGTCCCATTTGCAGTTACAAAGTTTCCCTAACGACACACGAGTTATTTCTTTTCAGAAGTTGTTGTCGGCGTGACAAAATGATAGCGTTTACGCGCGTTTGTTTCTACTTTTCTTTTCTCCCTGCATGATTAACTACGAAACTTTCGATGTGTTCGCAAAATTTTCCCCGTCGAACTGAGAGAACATCCTCTAGGCACTACCTTTTTCTATTTACGTGTATTATGTAAAACTCCATTCGTCAGTGTTTATTACCTGCCTGCCACAAACTTTGAATATTTGTTGCTGGAATATATGTTAGGTATGCTAATGAGATGGAACTATAGAGGGTGAATTTGAAAAGTTCTTGACGTGAAAAATATTGTATTAATTTTTTCAATGAAATTACTTATTACAAGGGATGTCCATTTGGAGCCAGTCTTTGAGCAGGATAGACTTGCAAAGTTAGTAGATAGTGCTTGAACTATCACACTAATCAGATTCTTTTGTTTGTATGTGATTTTAAGCATTGTCAGTTTGCAATGAAATTTAATGTCAACAATTCGTTCAAGGTGATTGGGGTGTAGTCATTTGTATTTATGTGTGCTGAAGGTTTGCAACTATTGCAAATTCTTGCACGGTATGATGTTACGGTCTAAAAGATGGCTCCTGTATATATGTTACTTTTTATACCCCTTTGTTGAATCTGTAATTAATTTTATCCTAGCCTCTAGTAGTGGTCACTGTAAATTTGCGCTCCAGTATTAACTCTCACATCAATTACTTCTGTTCTTGCTTCTTTGTTTGTTAGTACATGGAAAAAAATTAATTGTAAAAATTATGGCAATGGTGCTTCTAAGATTTGGCAAGTTAAAAATCTGCAATAGCTGGTATAATTATCTCACACTTCCAAGTACAGCTCCTATCACTTTCCTACTAACCTAACATATGATGAGTAATGCAGATCTGCCACAAGAATTACTGCAAATATTTAGAACTATTGATGGGGAATTTACATCAAAAATTTGTAAAAAAAATTGGATTATTAAAAGATACAACAGGTGAAAACGAATAACTGACCTATTTGTCAAGTTTTTATTGTTCTTTTTTTAAACTAGAAGCGGCAGCAGTTATTCATGAATATATATTTGTTGCCAATGAATGCACAGTGGTTAAAAAATAACTCCTATCCACAAAACAAAGTCGAAGAAAAATGGAAAAGAACATCTTTTGAAGGAGTTAAAATTACAAATACAATTGATTTATATTTTAAGTCATTTTATGGTTTAAGGGAACCACTGGGATATAGTTTAGTAAGTATTTTTAGGGTAGTCACCTACTTTCTCAAATTACTGATAATAGTGACAATTCGTGTTTTTCTTTTCAGTTATTAATCGATTTTGAGAATTTATATGAAACTAAAGTAAAATGTTTGTGCTATAAATGGCCTAGTTGCTCAGAAAAGATTCTCAATGTAGCAGGATGTAAACAAGACACATACATAGCAACAGGATGTTTCCAAATAAGTGCGAAAGTTTTCAGAGGGTGATTCCTTGTCAAAAATTAAAGAGGGTCTTTCTTGTAAACAAAAGCTCTTAAGTTTGTCCTTGAAAAGTTACACGCTTCCAAAAGTGAGATAAAAGAATTGTTTTTTTTTCTTAATACTGCTGAAGAGTTAAAGAAATAGCATTTTGTGGGCGTGTTCTACCAATAAAAAGGTTATCTGAATGAATGAATCTTTTTTCAATTTTGTTGTGATCTTTTGGAAGGATGAAATATGCTATTCCTTTTTTTACCGGACCTTTTTTTTAACAAAATAAAATTTCTTGATTAAAAAGTATTCGTTGAAAAGAATGATTTAGTGCTAAACTTTTTTAACCATTGTGTTTTTCCGTTAAAGCAATAGTTTATTAATAAAAAAATAAAATGCAATATAGTGCGTGGACGTATCTTCTGGGAATGAAATCGAAAAAATCTAGTAGGTGGATGTTAAGTCGTTTCGATTTTTATGTGATAGTTGACAGTTCATTCGCTTAGATTTTTATGCGCTATTTGAAAGTTCAATTCGCATTGATTTTTATGCGGTACTTTAAAGTTCAATTGTGCCTTTTAACTCTTCAATATGAATAATTACAATAACGCTAAAATGGCCGATATGCATTTTTTGTATGGTCGTGCAAATGAAAATTCTTTGGAAGCAAGACGGCTCTATGCAGAGATGTATCCTCAGCGCCTGCACGTCTTCACCAACGTCTCTGTGAAAGAGGGACATTTCAAAAACGAAAAACTGATTGTGATCGCCCACGAGTAATAAGAACGGTTGCACTGGAAGAAGAGGTTCGTAATATGATTGAAGATCATCCGGGATTAAGTACAAGGCAAATTGCTAACACACTAAATGTTTGCAATAAACTAATCTGGAAAATTTTAAAGGATTACCAATTGTATCCTTACCATATTCAACGAGTCCAGGCACTTTTGCCGCGAGATTTTCGCTATTGAGTACACTTTTGTCAGTGGAGTCTACAAATGTTTACCCAAAATGATCAATTTTTAGAAAACGTATTATTCACTGACGAATCCAACTTTTCAAGACAAGGGATTACAAATTTTCATAACAACCATCTATGGGCCGAAGATAACCCACATGCAATTCAAGAAAGTCAGTTCCAATATGATTTTTCACTTAACGTGTGGGTCGGAATTATTTGCGAAAATGTTATTGGTCCGTATTTTCTACCATTGAGGCTAAATGGTACATCCCATACAAATTTTCTCCAGGAGCAGCTTACCATTTTACTTGAAAATGTTCTACTAGCTATTCCACCACGATTGTGGATTACTTTTTATATGTTGTTATGACCCATGTAAATCAAAAATTTGATCAAGGTTTTCGAAGATTTTAAATTTCGAGGAATTATATCTCGATGTATGTAAAGTTTCTTCGACTCTTCAAGTCACTCAGTGTACGATATTTTCTTATACACACCTGTAATTTGAACATATATATTTTCCAATGAAATTGTGCAAATGCATTCTATCTCAAAAGTGACACTAGAATAAATGCAGGAATATCTTCTGATGTGAGGTTCGCAATTAAATTTGAATTTATTTAAAAGTAAATATTTGCAAATGACTGTTTTAAAAACAGCAAAATATAACACTTGTCTCTACTGTGCCTCAAATAAACAGCATGTATTGACACAATGCAAGATGGCCGATTATTTGGAATCGAAATAAGATTTAAAGTCCTTCGAAATTGCACATACTGTCATTCGAACAGACAAGCAAGAAATAATAAATACCATAAGAATAAAATTTTAACAATACACATGTCACTCAATTATCAGATGAAATAATGTATAAAATAATTTAAGATTATTTATTCTTCTAATTTTGAACTTCAATTATATTAGATAAAAAGAATATGGTGAAGAAGAAATGCTATTTTATTCGCGGCGTCTGTTTTTAAGGAGCGAAAATATATTTAACGATTACCGATTACCTATTTTCATTGAAAGGCTGAAATTTATATACTTGAGAAGAAAAATTCAATAAATTTATTTAAAAGGATTTGAAACGAGCGGAAAGTTTTGATAAACCGCTTTTAATTTACTTGATGGCTAATAATGATTTACGGCGAAACAGAATTCGCTTTGGTGAAAAATTTTGCTGCCATTAATTCTAATTAAACGAAGCTCTGAAAATTTACGTATTTTGTTTTGAAGGGGAAAAAATCAAAGAGCCGAGCCAGGTATTTCTTTACATGTTTGTATTTACTCGCTTTTATTACTTACTTATTCTAACATTATTTTAGTGATACTAACACAAGTTCTTTAAATAATACATACCATCAATTGCTCGTCCAAAAAAGAACAGATTTTCGACCTCGAGATTTTTGCAGGTGTCCACGTTTTGAGGTACCCTGATACCGAAAAAGTGGTTTTTAAAAAATGTCTGTGTGTCTGTCTGTCTGTCTGTGACCACGATAGCGGTCAAACCGCAGGAGATATCAATTCCAAATTTTGTATTTACGTGTATAATCTCCCTCTTGAGATATGATTAGTTTTTCAGTAAAATCGGTAGACCGAAAGTAGCAGTTTACTTAATGAAAAAATCGAATTTTGCCAATATTTCGTCAACTATTAAGTTTAAACAAATTTATAAAGAATTCATATGTACTTAAAATTCAAATTGAGAATAATTTTATTTATAAAGTTTTTCGAAATTCCTACCGGAAGTAGGTCTTTTACTCTTATCGAAAATCAGTTTTTTGCGAATATCTCGCAAGTCATGCTTTTTAGACAAATACGTTACGAGTATAAAAATATTTAACACATAATTTTCAATATCTTTTGTATAAAAAAAATGTCAAAATTCAGACCGGAAGTACCACTTTTACTCTTATCGAATAGCGATTTCTGCAAATATGTCGTAAGTTATGCATTCTATATATATTTATCAAGAGTACAAAAGTATTTAGAACTAGATTTGCAATATTTTTTGTATATATGAAATTTCAAAATTCGAACCGGAAGTAGCACTTTACTCTTAGCGAATAGCACTTTTTTTCGAATATCTTGCAAAGTATGCATTCTATAGCGATTTATTAAGAGAATGAAAGTACTTAGAATAGGATTCTGAATAAGTTTTGTATAAAAAAATTCTTAACATTGTATACTTTGAAACGCTCATACGTATAAGAAAGTCGTGTGGTGGCCACACCTCATTTTTTAAGTTGAGGAAAGGGCACATACTTATTCACAGCGGAATAGAAGAAAATGTCTGGGCACAAGCAAGGTGTGGGTTGTTTAATACAAGGGACAATTTTGATCAAATTGGCAGTTGGAAGTTGATTAACGAGAGGATAATGAGTATACTCTCCAGAGTTATCCCAAAAAAGAGAATGACGATTTACATAATATACAGACCGAATGAAAATGATAGGAAAGAGAATAAGGAGTTTTTATGGATGGAACTACAGGAACAGGTGGGCAATGAAGAAAACTTTATGGTAATTGGCGACGGAAAATGTTCTGAAGAATAGAACTGTAATAATAAACATAAACGTTTAAAGATTCTGCCGTATCAAGGTAAAAAGATTATTGGAAAAATTTAGAACTACAACAGGAACACACCAAGTAAATACCTCTCAAATCCGGGCAACTGTACTCTCAGGAAAAAAATCTCTTATCCAGTGTCAAAAAAGACGCAAGAAATACGTTTAAAGATATTTTAATCATTTTGGAATAAAATTAGCTGGTATGAGAGGAAACTACACGAGTGGTGCAACGTGATAATGTTAAGAGAACAAGAATCCAACGCGATGGATCAAAACGAAGATTTTCCATAAAATATTTTTTAAAAATTTACTGGGAAAGAATTAGAGTTGGATAAAAATATTGCCATTGGTAACTCAGTAAGTTGTATACACAATATTTGAAAGGCTTGAAATCTTCTAGGCTTTGAATTTTTGCAGATAGATTTGACTACCTTATAATGATACTATTTATCTATGAGTTTACAGACGTATTGTGTATATTATTATTGCACATTTTAAAGTGAATGTGTATTGATTGAAGCCGCAATTTAAGTATATATTATTTGAACTCTTTTAACAGTATAATTGAGACAAATGTTTTTGGAAAGAATATCTTAATTCACACAGTTAGTTCCGATTAATAGCGTTTGTTGAAAAGAAGTATAAACACCGAAATTCTAAAAAAGAATAAACTTTTAGAATTGGATCAAAATCATTTTGGCATTGCCAAGACATTGAAAATGTAATAAAAAAATGGAATCAACGACAGACATTGTTAGTTTGCATTATTTTAAGGATATTTGTGTTTTTCGAAAAAACGTCGTAAAAATTCCTCCCACTTATTTCGGGATTCAGCACGTGTATATAAAAATTCCAGGAAGGTATTCAAAGTACTTTAATTTATTTTTTTCTTGTTTGTTCTGTTGCTATGTTATGTTACGGGAACAAATGAGATTCATTTATTTAATTATAGGTATTATACAACATTTCATATTAAGTTATTAAAAACTACTGTACAACTCTTTCTAGTCCTCACAATATGTACTATAGTGATATGTGTATAATTAATAATATTTAATACTATTATAATAGTCAACTTCTAAATATAGACAATAATATTACTTTTAAAAAATGAGGTGTGGCCCCCACACGACTTTCTTATACGTATGAAAGTGTTACTTACGGTCCGAATTTTGAAATTTCATGTATATAAAAAATATTCCAAATACAATTTTAAATACTTTTGAACTCTTCATAAATATATACAGAATGCATAATTTACGACATATTTGCAAAAAACCGATTTTCGATAAGAGTAAAAACCCTACTTCCGGTAGGAATTTCGAAAAATTTTTTTAATGAAATTCTTTTCAAATTTAATTTTAAGTATATATGAATTCTTTATAAATTTGTCTAAACTCAGTAGTTGACAAAATATTGGCAAAATTTGAGTTTTTCACTGAAGTAAACTACTACTTCCGGTCGGCCGAATTTGCTGAAAATCTAGACAGTTATCAAGAGGGAGATTATACACGTAAATACAAAATTTGGAATTGATATCTCCAGCGGTTTGACCGCTATCGTGGTCACAGACAGACAAACACACAGACACACACAGACATTTTTTAAAAACCACTTTTTCGGTATCAGGGGGCCTCAAAACGTGGACATCTGCAAAATCTCGAGGTCGAAAATTTACATCATCACAATACTTCCTTATACTACGTATAAGAAAGTAAAAATGAGATATGTTCACATTTATTCTGTTTGATTTTATTAAGAATAATATATTTATTGCACCATAGTTTTACTTCCTTAATAAATAAATGAATTTACTTCACTCAATTTTTCAGACCATTGTTGAACTTGTTGCCTATATGTGCCTATATATTTAATATGATATTTGTAGATAGCAAGTTCGTATGTTCTGATTGTCAAAAATTACGTTGTGTCCATGAAACATAAAACTCAATGTCAAAAAATGTTTAATACTATAATATTTGTTACTAAAGAAGAATGATAATTCCGTTTTATGTTAGGTAAATCTTTAGTACCTACATATTTCCAAACAATCAATTTTGAGATACATTTAAGAAAGCAATTTAAATGACACAATATAATAATAATAATAATAATAATAGAATTTATTGGCAGAAGATATAACATAAAAGATATAACATACATACATTTACAATACTGAAGTAAATACTTCGCCAATTAGACTAAATCGCCTAGTTATACAGTTATACTATAAAGTTTTTCGTTGACAGCTAATTCTTTTCGAAAATGAAAAGTGTGAACACATGGATGTTAAAACTAACATCAAGCAGTAAATAATTACTGTGACTTACATATATACCTTTATACGTAAAACGTATATGTATATATGCATGTGTATCTCAAACACTTGCATATATACATATACGTTTTACGTATAAAGGTATATATGTAAGTCACAGTAATTAGCTAATTCTTTTGTTTTATGAATTTCTTTCTGCATTTACTAAATAATTATGAAAGATGAAGTATCATGGATATCAATTTGTAACTAATGCATAAACAAAAACTTATGCCGCACAATTTAAATTAAGAAGATTACAAGAATAGATAATGATGTTTTGGAACATTTAATCTAAGAAATTATGACAGCCATTATAGTGATCCAGATATTTATATAAGTAGTTATGTGATACTGGTCTAACCTTAAATGATTAATGACATTTATTACTAAACGTCATAAATTTTGAAGTTTTAATATGGCACAATAATCATCAGGGTGCCGATAAAAACGCGGATAGCTTTATTCAATGTAATATACAAAAACTTGAAAAGAAACAGTATACTGTTTCCAATATGACGAAAAGGCTACTATTTCACCTATGAATATCAGCTTTCTCGGGTTTATTCTTGAAATGGTATACTAAAATAAGCAAAAAGGCAATATGATTTCTATATAATGCATACATGCTAAACAATTGAAGAACTAAAGAAGTAAAATCAGCAATAACGCACAGAGATTTTCGACTGACGCCCACAATTTATTAACTTTTTACTATATTATTTCTATTAATTATTGCCAAGTGCAATACTATCAATATTCATGGCAGACAATGTAATAGTTTGCATTATTATTTTCAGTATCTGCTATATAAATGTAAAAGCAAGATCATCATGGATATCAAATTATAATGAATACATAAATAAAAACGTATGCCGTATTATTTTATGAAGATCATAATAATCAGTTTCATCAAATGAATGGATAGATATTTTTAAAACATTCTAGGAAATTATTAGAGTTATTATACTGATTTAGGGATTTATATAGTTACGCTGGTATATCCATAAAAAGGTTAATGACACCTATTTATAAACCACATCCGCAAGTTTCCCATCAAAGTTTCCTTTGGAATAGACCTGGCTTACATCTTTCATATAAACATGTTCCTAAAAATCAGCTATGCAAGTTCTAAAGTATTCTTCAAGTTTGAATTTTGTCAATTAGGTTTGATCTTCTTATAAAGGATGATACTAGCTCGGAGTGTATAACATTTTTGGTAAAATAATACTAATTTACCAAGAAAATGCAAGTATTGTTAGTAAATTCATCCCTGAATAATCAGCAATAAAAATTATGCAAATGTGACGTAGAATTTTACTTTTCTACATCCTACTTTCTAAACGGACTATATATCCTTATGTTTATACAATCTAATCGGATTAAAAATTAATTATTTTCTATTCTTGCATTTCATATACATTTCATATAATATAAATATTATATTCAAGCATTCCCATCAAATCCTTGCAGCAGCCACATTATTTACAAGAATAAGAACTGAATAAAACGTTCATCTACAATCTAGTGGCTAGGAATACAAAATAGTAAAGGAAACTTTCTCAACGATCCGAGCACTTGAAAGAGCTAATTGTCAGCGTGTATTAACCTCAAGACAAGATGACCTTCGTCGTCGAGTATTCAGGTTTTTCAATCCTGTCCGTTCATGAAAAAGATTCATAAGTATAATAATAATTTGAATCCAACGGGAAGTAGGGAGTAATATTTCATACGCATCTTGTCGTAAAGCTGAGAAAATATATTCTTAGTATATATGAGACAAATAATTTTAAGAATAATAATTATTTAAATAATTTGTTTGCAGTAACAGTTCGGAAATACATTTTATTTATAAAATATAATTTGTTTTACTGTATTTTTCATATTCAACTAACCAAAAAATTAAAAATGTCAAGTTAATATTTATGATACAGAATTATAAAGGCGTCCAGTGGTCGAAATTCGACATTAATTCATTAAATTTTTAAGTTTGAACATTATTGAATATTAGAATAAGCCTTGTATAGCAATTAAATATTCATAACTTATTGTTTATCCGTAACTTCAGCGTAAAAAGATATGATGTTTGAGACCGTTCGATGGATAAGCCCGAAGTAAACAATATTTCTTCGCCAGATGCTGTCAACAATTACGAATATGTTCCTCTTATTTCCTATGAACAATAAAACAAGGAAAATTAGAATAAAGTATCCGAACAACATAAGAAAATGCTTTCGAAATCACTATGATAGCAATAAAGAGATTTATAACCTTATAAAGCAATGGCAGTAAATACGTAAGTTTTATACTGTAAATAATGTGATAATTATTAGGATATTCGGGTACTTACATTGTTGAAAGTGGAGGTGTCAATCACTCACCATTTATCACACTTAATGATTGGTATTTCCTTGAATATTCTGTACTAAATTGACATAATCACGTCAATATTTAAGATGCATTTATTTGTTTACATTTTTCAAGTAAGTGATGTACAGACAAGCCGCTAGGGGCGGTATTGATGATACGCATCTTTAAGAGAGGGAATAATTGTCAGTTTGGTCAGTAGGACAATTTTAGATAGACTGATTGCAGGTGAAAACCGCTTTAAATACAAAAATAAACATTAGGTGTCTGTATTAATAAATTTAATTTGAACTTTTCAAGAAATATTAAGTGGGACTTAGAAAAGTTTCAATAATTTTGAACTTGTAAATATTTTAAGAAATATTTAAAGGGACTTAGAAAAGTTTCAATAATTTTAAACTTATGAAAATTTTAAGAAATATTTAAAGGGAGAAGTTTCGATAATTTTGAAATATTTAAGGGGTCTGAAAAATTTTAACAATATTGAACCTGTTAGATTTATCAAGACATAATTTGAAAAGACTGAAATATTTTCGATAATATTTGAATTTTTAGATTTTTCTTTTAAGAAAGAATCCAAAAGACTGTAAATATTTATTTTAATTTAATTTAATAACTTTCAAATCAAATAAATGTATTTTATTAACAATTAGAAGGTAGCCGGATAAGAACTGGAATGTTTTTATTTTAAAACACGATGGTCATAGGCTACGTGTTATAGTAAAACATTCTGGAATTTGTGATAGATTTTGTTTTAAGATATAAGATAAGACATTGATATCAGACAGGATAAAGAATTTATTTTATTTTGTATATAAAATACAGACACGTGATGTTTTGTTTTATGTAGAATAATTAGAATTACATTTCCTTTATGCATATTTTTCTTTATAGAATTAAGTTGCGAAAAGAATAAGTATTTATTTGAACAGAATGGAAGAGTTCAATGAATTGTATGAATAACTGAGGTAGTTTATATGTGTATATGTATAAAGCGGGTGTCTGTTTAAGCTCGGCCACCGGCCATATCTCGGCAACCGTTTATCGTACAACCTCGCGGAAAAAATCTTGATAGTAAAATGGACGACGGAAATTACAACTAAAATATTTTTAAGTTTCCAAAATGATCCCAAGGGGGCGCAATTCTCATGATAAATTAAAAATTCGATAAGTTTTCATTAAATTCTAGATTAAGATAGACGTTTTCATACAACTTTCATTTGAAACTTTTTGATCTAACTCCCATACGAAGGGAAGAGGGGAGGAAGGTATGTCTGCGTTCAAAAGTCGGCATAATTTTGGTTTGCACAAACGGATTTTAATGTTTCTGGGCTCATTAGACAGAGAATCTTACAAAGAATTGAAGGACATGCAGCACGAAATTACGTGGTTGTCAAAGAAAATAACAGGGGGCGCTGTTCTCAATGTATGTATATTACTTGTTTTTTCTTTAAAATTTTAAATGGAACGGCATATTTTTAATATAGTAATATTGAAGCACATAAAAAACTGAAGAGAATGATGAAAACTGGAAGTTGCTACCTTTTTTCTTGACGAAGATATAGTCATGCGAAGACAATCCAAAAAAAAATAAACAATTTTTAATATAAATTTATTTATTTGTTGTGACTAATAACTTTATTTTAATTTTAAGTGTCACTAGACAGTGTATAGTTCGCTATCACTTGAATTTTCATCATAGTCTTCCATAAATGTATTTATTTCAATCTTCTCACCGATTTTTTAATTCTTGCATATGATACATTAGATTCTCGTCTTAAATGTTTTCAAATTCTCTAGCTATTTTTAAATTTCATGTCTTTTAGACATTGAAATAAATTAATAATAAAATTGATAATAATAATGATAATAATAATAATAATTATATATCTTTATCACCCAACTGATATAGGTAGATCTAATTATAGGAACACAGCAAAAATAATTTCCATAACTCATGAACTAAGTAGACAATAACGAGAAAAAAAAACAATATAATATAATGCATTAGTTATAATCAAATCATTTACTCATTAGTAACGAAAGGGTACACAAATTGATATCTAAATCATCCCCGCCTGAAATGAAAGTAAATGAAAGAACCTATTATATACCTAAACATAAATAAGAAAATATATTGACCAAGTAATATAAAGGAAAAGAAAATATATTTAAATCAGAAAGTACAAAAAAAAACAAGAAGAAACTTCAACTTAACAAATGGTCAAAGTGTCCACCTTCATTTTCAATACTCGTTTACTTGTCGATTAGTAGAAAGCAGAGTTACTTCCATTTCGGAGGCAGCAATTGTTGTACTCGGCTTTTTGTGATAAACTTTGTCTTTTATTCTGCCCCATAAATAAACATCAAGAACATCTGGCAATGTGAATAAAAACTCAATAATGTCTTCTTTCGGGATTTTCAAAGCATTAAATATATTCTGATCATGTCATAAGCTTCAACCTTAGAATACGACATTTTACAAACTTAATAATTATGTGCAGTTGTCCAAAAAGGCTTAATTTGCTAAATACGTACAAAAAGTTAAACTACAAGTGACACTAATATCTTTGCATTTCGATTTTCATGGCCTACCTTGGACATCCCATCATAATGTAATTTAGTATCACTGTGCATGCCATGTTGTATGATGAAAATTAAAAAAAAAAGCAAATTACACTGTTCACTCTTATTATTTTATTTCAATGTTGGAAAGGATAAGAAATGATATTTAAAAAATAATAGGTAGAGTATTTAAAAACATTTAAAAGGAGAATCTAACGTAACATATGCAATGAATTAAAAAATCGATAAAAAGATTGAAATAAATACATTTGGCGAAGAGTATGATCAAATTTCAGGTGAAAACGTACTATACACTGTAAAATTAAAATAAGATTATTACTCCCAATAAATAAATAAAGTTATATTTATAGACTTTTATTTTTCTGGATTGTCTTCGTATGACTATATCTTCGTCAACAAAAAAGGTAGCAACTTCCGGTTTTCATCATTCCCTTCAGTTTTTTATATGCTTTAATATCACGATATTAAAAATATACCGTTCCATTTGAAATTTTAAAGAAAAAACAAGAAATATACATACATTGAGAACAGCGCCCCCTGTTATTTTCTTTGACAACCACGTAATTTCGTGCTACATATCATTCAATTCTTTGTAAAATTCTCTATCTAATGAGCCCAGAAACATTAAAATCCGTTGGGGCAAATCAAAGTTATACCTACTTTTGTGCGCAGATATACCCCCCTCCACTCCCCCTTCGTATGGGAGTTAGATCAAAAAGGCATTTGAGTGAAATTAACATCAGCGCAGAGTCAGCATTTTGATGCATATTTAAGCACTTGAATTTGAAGTTTTTTACATATAGCATTAGTGGTTGGACGCGTTATTACGTAAGTCAGCGGTGTGTTTAATGGATGAACTCATAGAAGATTGGAACTCTGATTGACTAAATGACGTGAATTTGTTTTGGGAATATTGTCTAGACGCGAGAAAATGCATTTCGACAGTATTAATATCAGAGAGAGTTATTTAACACATCTGGTGTAAACTCTCTATAAATTTTTATTTCTAATAAATTTATTTTCTTTTTGTTGATTGCACTCTAATTATAAGTGCGTTATTCAGGATATTTTAAATTCTCTTTTTTTCTTTATTATTATAAATACACTATTAGACATTAAGATCATTTATCATAACATAAAAGTGGTTAATTTGAATGGGTTTATTTTGAATATAAATTTTGTTTATTCTTGTTATATGTACATACATATATATATTTGTTTGATTTAGTGTGTTATATAAATTATATTATAAGATATTTCGGTATTTTTATTTAATATATCTAACCTGTTAAGAACTTAAGAGTACCATCTTTTGGAGAAAAAATATTTCGGCCCCTGAGATAAAAGGATAATTACAGAAACCATTAACTGAGCTAGTGAAGTGCGACATTGCCCAACCCACATTTTTGCAGAAATAAGATCTCAGAGTAGCAAAAGGCTAAGTTTCTGGGATATATGCATGAACCCTCATAATTTTAAGAATAAAGAGTTTTAAATAAATTCATTTCGTTATTAATTTGGAAGGGTCACAGCAATATATTATACATAAATTTTATCTTTCTGCAGTCTTTCTCCATATGACATAAAATACCATGCATTTGAAAAAAAATTAAGAAAAATATTACATAAAGTTGTCATAAGTTGTTGTACAGTGTTTCAACAAAAACGCAGAAAAAGATAATTTGCAGCAATCATCATTTAATCAAATGCTCTTGTAAATCATCACAGAGCTTTCCCATAACTTTAATGCGTCTTCGAAGGGAACAGAAAGTAAACACGCATCACTACACAACGAGAAGCAATTACTTGCTATAGTCATTAATTGATTAACTGCTTGTTGAAACTGAAAATATAATAAAAGGTAGAATGTGGTGATAGTAATATAAATACTATGGTTAAGTACCAACATTTCAAAAAAATATTAACTGCAAACTTTACTATTTAACTAGTATCGATTAGGGAAGGTCTTGTGTTTTATCGGCTTAAGTAAAGCATTTGGTCTTGTTGTCCATAATATTTTGTTAGAGAAATTGAAACCTTGTGGTGTTAGAGGTACGGCATATACCTAAGTCGTTCTCGAGGTATTTAGCTAATAGAATTAATTATACTGGTGCTGATAGTAGCAAATCGGATTGTCTAAGGCTAAAGGGGCGATCCCCAGGATCGTGTTTTGGACCACTGCTATAGACCATATACGTTAATGACTCTCTATTATCTAATTCAGTGATGTTTGCGGATGATATGTAATTGTTTCTTTGCAATGATGATGTAACTGGTGCAAGTATCAAATCTAAACAGCACAATAACGCTAATTTTGAATAATTATTTTACCGAAAATAATTTATATATAAACAACAAAAATTAAGTAAGTTTAAATTTATTAAATTTCTGTTCCAGATTGCTCGCTCTATATTAAATTAAATCTAGCGAGTGTGATGCAAGTAGATGCGAGCAGGTTTTTGAGTACTACAATCATGGCGCGGTGTGATTGGAGAGACCATATTGAAAAAAAAATTGTATAAGAATGGGCAACATGTGTTTTTGATATGGCTACGATCACAAGCCTTTGAATTTTTATGTGAATTTTATTATGCATATCCTATGGTTTGGTGACCTGGGGTGACTATCAAAGATTACCAGAACATTTAAGTTGCAGAAAGGAACAATTTGTTTTATGACATGTGGTATAATATGCTAGACCAGTGTGAGTGGGGCATTTAATAAATTAGGAATAATGACGTCGCCAGGCATTTTCATATGCAAAGTAAAACAGTAACTCTTTACCTAAGTTGAATCACTGTCATCAGTACAATACAAGACTATTAGTATTAGAAATACAATGTGACAGATTGTCTTTTAATGAGAAAAATCTTTACTACCATGTATGTAATAAACAATCCCAACACAAGTACAAAAAATTACCGTTGAAAAATTTAGACATAAAATGGTCGAATGTGGAGAGGCACCAACTCAAACCGCAACACTAGCGCGTAAAGATAATACTGGTAAACACTGTTTTTGTCACATGAACTTTGTGATGAGTTTTGTTTGTGTTAGTGTACAGTCATTAAAAAAAAAAATATTATTTTGTTACAGTCACATCCAGTTTTTTCGTGACAGCTATATGTTCATTTCTGACCTCATTTACGTGTTTTTGTTTGAATAAGTTAATTTAGGCGACTTTATAACTATCTCATTCGATTAACTGTGGGCGACAAACTCTGAGAAGAAGGAAATAAAGACAAAAAAGGAATGTCTGCCAAAATATTTCATTTTAAGTATATTTTAATTGTTTTATGGCCCTTCTGGCGACGTAGGAATATAATGGATATCTGTACTGTAGTAATTGAGGAATACCGATGTCGAATGACTAGGGTAAGCTGTTTAGAGAAAAAGAGGATACAGGCATTCTAGTAGAGTTCAGGAACGAATAAAGTCTCAAAACGAAAAACAAACTGTGTTTTTTTGTAAAGTGCTTTTACTAACTTACATTTTATTGACGTTTATTACATTGTAAATATGCCACGAAAGTGTTCAAATAACCCGGACAATTTTTGTTATGTGTGTCGAGAATTAACTTTTGTATCTCTGCGTCAAAAATTTACACCAATAATTGAAAAGTGTTATTTAGATTATTCCGGTTTTCCTGTGCGCCACCAAGATAAATCCTGGGTTCCACATATATGTTGTGTAACGTGTGTGAGACTTCTATTAGGTTGGGCTAAAGAAGAATCAAGACATTTGCCATTTGCTAAACCAATGATTTGGACGGAACCAAAAGATCATATAAGTGATTGTTATTTTTGTTTGACTCAAATAAAAGGCTATACAACAAAGTCCAAACACAATATCAAGTACCCAGACTTGTCATCGGCCATCAAACCAATTCTACATAGTGCCGAATTGCCTGTGCCAAACCTTCCAAATCGACAAGAAAGTCAGAAATCTATTTCTAGTCCAGACCCTGTTCTTAGTGAGGATGATAAGGTATATGAGGAAAGGGACCCAAGTTATGAACCGTCTACTTCAAGAGAACTACACTTATTGACACAAAGTGATCTCAACGACTTAGTACGTGATTTAAATTTGTCTAAGAAACAGGCTGAGCTTTTGGGGTCTAGATTAAACGACTGGAATTTACTTTCTCCCGATACGAAAATTTCTTATTTTCGACATCGTGACGAACAATTGAAACCTTACTTTTCTAAAGCAGATGATTTAGTGTATTGTAATGACATTCCTGCAGTAATGCATCTATTAAATTTTAAATATGATCCAAGTCACTGGCGGTTGTTCATTGACTCCTCGAAAACTAGTTTGAAAGCAGTGTTGTTATATAACGGAAACAAACTTCCTTCAGTGCCTGTGCTCACGGTTCTGATATGAAAGAGACTTACGAGAATATGAAATTTCTTCTCGAAAAAATTAAATACAGTGAACACGCTTGGAAAATTTGTAGAGATTTTAAAGTCATTGCTCTGTTGCTTGGACTACAGCTTAGTTACATAAAATATGGCTGAGTTATTTGTGAGTGGGACAGTAGAGACAGAAAAAGTCGCTACACAAGGAAAGCATGGCCTAAGCGTGAATCACTTACTCCAGGACATAAGAATGTTAAAAATGAACCTCTAGTGAACCCTGAAGACATACTTTTACCACCGTTGCATATAAAACTCGGCCTGATGAAAAATTTTGTAAAAGCTATGCATAAAGATGGTAGTGGATTTCCATACCTGAAAGAGAAATTCCTTAAACTCAGCGAGGCAAAAATTAAAGAGGGAATATTAGTTGGTCGACAAATACGGGAACTAATGAAGGATAAGAACTTTGAAGAAAGTCTGAATGATCAAGAAAAATTGGCCTGGAAATGTTTTGTGAATGTCGTCCACAATTTTCTAGGAAACCATAGATCGGAAAATTACAAACATTTAATTAATGAACTTATAACCTCATACAAAGCTTTGGGTTGTAACATATGCTGGATTCTCATCTGGAGTTCTTTCCCGAAAACTTGGGTGCTGTGAGTGCCGAACAAGGCGAGAGATTTCATCAGGACATATCACTAATAGAGAAGCGTTATCAAGGGAAATGGAGTCCAGGAATGCTAGCAGATTACAGTTGGAGTCTGAAAAGGGACCTACCAGAAGCCAAACACTCACAAAAATTATAACTATTTATTGTACATTAAGTAATAATTTGTTTAAGTGTAGGTGATTTTTGTACTTTTCATGAAAATACATGTTTTGATATCACAAAGAAACCTGATGTGTCAATTTTTTTTCATTGATATGTTATTGTTTTGTGGCCAAAATAGATTCAAAATTTTATATAAGTTTTCGTGTGACAAAAAAAAATTAAATTTTGTAGATCAGTGTAATTCATTGTTCAATGCCCATCATCTATGTTAAGTCTATGTTAAGAATATCAAAAAACTGTGTTTATGGAAATGTTCTACTTGTTTAATTTTTATTGCAAGACAGGCCTTAAAAAGCAATCATCGTATGCTTTCCTACTCAATGCCAATGGCAAAGGAATAAATAAATATCTCGATTATTTTAAGAAACACCACACATTATACCCGAGGACAGAAGTAAAGAATTCATTACGTATTCGTGAATAAAGACTCGAGGAGAGAGAAATCGTGAATATGACGGTGAAAAAATCTGCTGCGATCATCATCTACGGGGGATAAATAATGAAGTAATTTTTTCTGCATAACGCGGAAAAATTATCTGTCTATCTTGAGGATATTAAAATGGCGAAAAAATAAACAGGACATTAATTCAGCACGCCGTACTTTTTAAAAACGTTCCCAGCGGACCATTGAGCCGGGAATGGAGAGAGAACGCGAGGACGGACTCTCTCGACTCGCTGGAGTTGCGAAAATAAAAATAAAAAGAAGGACGAACACGGTGAGCTAATTTATTACGGTATTTCTTATTTCAGCGCGCCTAAGCATCTTTTAAATTTTCAATAATAATTGTATTGTGCGACCGAATAGATAAGGAGTTGTGGTTGAAAATGCAGGAAAATTTGGTGTGTACTAGAATACAAGATATTTTCGGTTTCGCTATTCGATATTTCTAATAAACAAAAATTTTTCCAATTCGGGCTTTAAATAATTTTGTATTCTAGATAAATCTGTATTGAATGCAGAATTTGCGAGATATTTGCAAGAAAACTGTGTTTCGACAAAAAGACCAGTAGGAATTCCGAAAAACTTTTTTTTATAAAAGTTTTCTAAAATTAACGTTTCAGTACTTTTGTAATCCTTAGAAATTTGTTTAAATAATAATAATAATAATAATAATATCTTTATTGCGAAAGTACAAAGTACAAAAGTGACATTCTAAATAAGATATGATTCAATTTAACCTTCGCAAGTCACAGGGCGAGGTTCAGTCGAAGACTGCTCTACCACCTAAACCCTGGCTGCAGCATAAATCCTCACAAGAGATTATGCCTAAAATAAAGTGATAGTTTGTCACTGCAGTAAACCTAAAATACAACAAACCTAGTTACAGATGCATAATATACACAAATAACCCAGAGATACTTATGCTTAGCTTAGAGAAAAAAAAAAGTATTATCTAGACACATTATTCAGCCAACAGTCACAGTCAATCTCCTCCTAAGCCCACGCTTGAAACCAGCCAAGGACAACCCTTTGAGTTCAATAGGTAACGCATTGTATTTGGAAAAGATAACATACGAAAATGCCCTCTTGAATAGTGAGGTACGATGTGGTGGTGGCGAAATGAGGCCCCTGAACCGGGTTGTGATGCTGTGAACATCACATCGATATTTAATTTTTCTGTGTAAGTAAGGAGGCGTTTTAAAAAGAATAATTTTCTGAAATAAACATAGGGTCTGCAACTCCCTCCTACTATACATGTTCAACCATCCCAAGCGGCCAAGTCCGTGAGAAACGCGATCAAACTTTCTCAGACCGAAAATAAACCTCAAGCAACAATTCTGAATTTTTTGAATCCTGTATTCCGTATACTTATCGATACATGAGTGATAAAGAGGCGCACAGTAGGTAAACTGGGATAGGACAAAAGTTTCGCATAAAATTGTTTTAGCTTTAATGCTTAAGATTGACCTATGCGGAAATAACTTCCTTAAATTTGCATATGCATTTCTTATATAATTACTAATCTGATGTATATACCTAAAACTATTATCTAAGATCAGGCCCAAGCTCCTCGCAGAACCCACCACAGGCAGAGTTGAATTGCTTAGTTCAATATTAATGAACTGTTTAATCCGATCGCAAGCGGCAGGACCACCGAACATCAGAACCCGAGACTTGCTGGGATTAATCACAAGCCCTCTCTCCGATGCAAACCTCGACACAGATTCAAGATCACTATTAATTTTCCTCTCAGCTGACTCCCAGTCAGAAGGGTCAAAGGACAGATATAGCTGTGTATCATCGGCGTATATATGGGTCTTGCAAAAGCTGATACTCTCAATCAAGTCTCGTGTATACAACGAAAAAAGAAGTGGTCCGATTATGGAACCCTGAGGAACACCACGATGTATTGGTAAGGCAGACGATTCCCTCGAATCAAACACAACACTCTGCCGCCGATGCTCCAGAAAACTCCCCACAAGACGACAAGCACGGCTACTGAAACCAACGGAAGTAAGTAAAGAAAGTAATATAGAGTGGTCGACCATGTCGAATGCTTTGCTAAAGTCAAGCAATACTAGGGTAGTTACGAGGCCACTATCCCCAGCAGTCAGTATGTCATCTGTAATTCCGAGAAGTGCTGTCTCACAACTATAACCCCTCCTGAACCCAGATTGGGTATCAGGTAGAATACTGTACTCCTGCACATACGTTGTGATTTGGTGATGCATGATTTTTTCCAGAATTTTAGACATGACAGGAAGCAAACTTATTGGTCTGAGATCCTTAAATTCTTTAGGCTGATTGATCTTCGGAAGAGGAAGAACAAGTGCACACTTCCATTCCTGAGGGAATACCGCCTCCAGTAAGCAGACATTGATGAGATGCGCCAAGTAGGGAATAATAGCGGGACAGCACAGCCTGATCATTTGCAATGAAACACCATCCGCGCCAGTAGATTTGGAGGTGATGCTACTGATGACCCCAAGCACCTCGTGCTCCTCCACATGATGAAAGGAAAAAACACTCGGGAGATTGAGAGAATGAACAGGGACCGAGGTATTCGACACAACCGCAGCCGTGCAATTCACAAAATGGTTGTTCATCCTGTCGACGTCGGACAGATGCACAGGGATAGCAGGTCTATCCTTAACATTCAAGGACAGGAGCTGCACCTGCCTAAATAGTTAATTTTTGGGTTTAGTTCTACTGATGTAATCGAAGTACGCCTTCTTCTCGTAACCTATACTCACATTGGTATAGTTGCGTAGAGTCTTATAATAGTCCCAATGTGCTGCGAGTTTGGTCCTCCGAAACTTAGCCTTTGCCTTGTCTCGCAAGTTCATTAGTAACCTTATGTTCTCGGTCAGCCATGGAGCTGGAGGTTTAGTGATCCTTCGAGTTGTAATAGGTGCATGTCTATCAAAAAGGGATAAGATACAATTATTGAGAAAGCTCAATTTATCATCAATTCCAGCCATCCTGAATATGAAGTGAAAAGGTATGCAGTTAAGGTCTCGATTGAAATCATTGATGTTGATGTTGTTATAATCGCGGAACGTAATCAGTCTGGGCACAGAGGACGGCCTAATAATCGAGAGCTCACAATAGACAATGTCATGATCAGAACTTTCCCAATTAATCACATCAGCCGTGCGCATCCCGGACAAATCACTCACATAAATATGGTCAATCAGGCTGAATGAGTGACGAGTAACACGAGTAGGCTTATTAATTACTTGAGTCAAATTAAAAGATTCTGCAATATCACATAAATGAATCGATGCTGGATCCTCGAGTTTTAATAAATCTATGTTGAGGTCCCCACAAAGAAGTACATTATCCGAATAAACATAACAATTAGCAATCGAATCTTCTAATTCTGAAAGAAAAGTGTTATGATCCAGGTGAGGAGGCTTATAGCAGACACCCACGCACATTTGAAGATTATTTACTTTGGGGATATCCATAATTGCTCAATCGCGTCAGACATGTTCAATATAGAGTAATTGATATGAGATCCGATGTAAATGCCAACGCCACCCCCACG
Source organism: Amphimallon solstitiale (assembly GCA_963170755.1). Classification (NCBI taxonomy): domain Eukaryota; kingdom Metazoa; phylum Arthropoda; class Insecta; order Coleoptera; family Scarabaeidae; genus Amphimallon; species Amphimallon solstitiale. The sequence continues at coordinate 28,881,087 of OY720680.1, forward strand.
CACCCCCCTATCCCTTCGCACAAAGTCAAAGCCATCAATGCCAACAACAGCATCATCTATGTTATTATTTAGCCACGTCTCTGTAACTGCAAAAATCTCAAAGTTATGTAATTCTATAATATTTCGCACCTCCACAAGCTTAGGAGAGAGTGACCGGACATTAACACAGGCAACCCTAAAGGAACCCTCCATCTAAATCAAGGATCTAAGTGAAGTATACAAACTTAAAGATTAACTAAACCAATTAAATTGAAAACACAAAAAAAAAAAATTACATCTCAACTTAAAGTAACTTAGTAGTTAACGTAAACTACTACTTAGTAGTTAACGTAAACTACTACTTCCGGTTTACCGATTTTACTGAAATCTTAGCAGATCTCAAAAACATAATTATACTCCTAAATATAGAGTTCCTAGTAGCTGTAGCTGTTTGGTCGCTATCGTGGCCACACACAAATACACAGGCAGGTACACATACATAGAGACATGTTTGCAAAAAACAATTTTTAGGTATCAGGGGAGGTCGAAAATATATAGACAAATGTCACTGCTTGAGAAGTTTTGAACGCGTTGATATGCTTTCTAGAATTAGTATAATTTTTTGAGATTTCCTCCCAACATTATAGTATATTATGCAATGAGCATTTAATGATAGCTATTATGACACGAGTAAGAAAATTACAATACGAGGCGAAGCCGAGTATTGTAATGAATACGAGTGTCTTAATAGCCATTAAATGCGAGTTGCATACACTATTTTTTCTACGACCCCATAATAAAACATTATTTTTTGAACATTCTATATCATAAATTGAGGTTAAAATTTTACATGCACCTTTGTGAGTTTAGCTGGTAATAAATTGTTGGTGGTTACTAAGGCTTGTTCCATAATTTCTGGTGGACTCAAATTTTACATTTCACTGTCATTATCCCTCATTTTTACCGTTTATATTTTCAAAAAAGCACAAATTTTAAGTACTTACTTGTCAATTGCAGAGAACTGTCACATTTATTTAATTTGTATATCTGTCAGATATGCAGTCGCCATATTTATTGGATATAAACTTGTATCGTAATGAAAAATCTGTATTCCTATTGGATATAAACTTGTAACATAATGAAAATCTGTATCGTAATGGACATCGTTAAAGTACAGGTTCGGCATATCTAATAATACAATTAAAGTATGGGAGTAGAAAAAAATCTATATAATATAGATATATACCGTAGACGACAAATTTTAATTTCTGGTACGAAAGTAGAAGAGGAAAAGAGCACGGCGAAATAAAGTATAGACAAACATATAGCGAGGCTGCCAAGTACACCCGGCAAACGCTTGCTATCAAATCTGAAAATCCCCCGACTGCCTTGCTTCTCCCACCACTGTTGGAAAGCTGGCATCGCTGCATATTATAAGGTCATCTTCTGCATGGGATAAATAGCTAGTATAAAGTTAAACAGAAATTAAAAATTGTCGACTACGGTATATATATATATCATAAAACTAAAAGAGGAACTAATACAGATACCTACTTAATACCCAATAAGAACATTTGATTGAAGGAAGCAAAAGTAATTCATCAGGATAATTGAGTTATATTCTATAACACTGTGTAAAATAGGAAGAATAATTTATAAAAACAACTGGATTGTGTCTTATATTCACTTTACAAAGAAGAAAAGACTTCAATTCAGATACTTAAATCACATCTTGCACTACTGACCGGTTCAAATAAGAAAGTTATTTATGTTGAAACCCATTTTATGAAACAAAGCCAGCTTGCGGAGTATCATTCTGGAACTTGGAGAAGACGTTTTTGTACATTGAAGCACTCGTAACGTTCTACAGATTTCATACAGATAAGTTTTTTCTAAGAAATTTCAGAGATTGTTGTTCTCTGTAAGTCTTTCGCTTGCAATAAACTATGTTTTTGACATAAGTAAATAAAAAAATAAAACCTAGTTAAACCTAACTTTATAATATCATTGAAATTATAATATTACTTATTTAAAACATGATTTAAAAGAACTTTTATAAAATGATTTGCATATAAGCAACGTTAAATTTGACTGATTAAATAAATAATTCATACTTTGTTAAAATGTTGTTGTGTGAATGAAATAAGTAAGGTTTTAGTATTTAAGTGACCACTTTTAGATTTAAACATACAGAAACATGACATTTATTAGACATTTAAGATACATTTGATAAATCTAACGAGAAGTCAAGCTCATACCAAATTTAGAAAGCTTCCTGTCGCGTTTTGCATTCATTAAATGTCAGAATCCTCTATACTATAAAACTTCATAAATAAGTTTCAAAATATAGTATTATTTAAGTATTTCTGACTATATATACGAGGGTAGTCCACAAAGTAACCTTCGTTTATGTGTAGCGCGTAGTAAGGGCAGCGTCACCAATCTAACATCATTGTGCGCAGTGATTCAGTATGCTTCTAGCTGTGCAAGTGGGGAGTATCGTACGGAAGCGCGTTCTCAAATTCTAACCTAATTGTGAAGTGCGTAGCGTAATAAGATTTATTTGGGCGAATTTTTGAACAGGATCGTGTTACTGGAGACGAGACTTGGGTAGCTTATGTGAATGCTGAGACAAAACAGCAATCAGCAATGGGGTCATACAGTTTCCCGAAAGCCAAAGAAAACCCGTCAAACTTTCTCTGCGAGGAAATTGATAGTTACGGTTTTTTGGGATGCTAAGGGCATCTTGCTCGTTGATTTTATGGAGCGTGGTACGACAATCACTTCTGCAGTGTATTGTGAAACTACGACGCGCAATCCAAAACAAGCGTCGTGGTCTGCTGGCAGCATATGATGTTGTGTTTGTTCACGACAATGCTCGCCCTCACACAGCTAAAAGATCAACTGCACTTTTGGTCAAGTTCCAAATGGGACGTTTTTGATCACCCACTCTACAGCCCGGACTTGGCTCCCACTGATGTCCATCTGTTACCATACATGAAGCGGTGGCTTACATCTCAGCGGTTCGCCAATGACGAAGAATTTCAAATTGCCGACAGGTTGGCAACGTTCGCATGCGGCAGATTTTTATGCAGAGGGTATTTCAAAAACTGTTAAAAGATACGACAAACGCTTGAATTTGTTTGGTGATTATGTCGAAAAGCAGAGAAAAGTTGTAGTTTTAAGACGAATATAATAAAATTTTTCTATATCAACTGCTTTCATTTTTATTTCAACCAGAAATTACTTTGTGGACTACCCTCGTACATAATGAAAAAAATTGTAATGTTGCTCACGAGATTTCTTGTCATACTTGTGAATTTTAATGCGAAACTCGACATGTAGGTGTCTAGTAACAGTTTATGATATGTTTCACAATGCTAAAATAAAATCGCTTTCAGATGGTACTAACGTAGAAACATTGTCGAACATAGAAAGAAAAGTGGGTCCCAAGCGAGAGAAATAGCTAATACTTTAAGCATGTACAGTAAGTCCGACAACAGTTGAACGAAAAATATGTCAGTTACCATCTAACACATGTACGGTGCTGATCGTATGCTTTTGGTGTTTAAGTACTTTTTATACCATTTATGTTTCATTAGAAAATCAGTTTTTTCGAAACTATTATGAATTTAAGTTTTTATCTACCTAAGTATTACAATATTTAGAATACACCTGTTGCAAATGAAAGTTCTTTCTTCTGAAATATGGTGCTATTATATGAATAACGTTATCCAGACAATCAAGACAGATCAAATGAATTTACGCACTTCATAACTAGTATAAAATATCTACATAACACCACCAATAATAAGATGTTAGATAAGATCAATTTCAGTGTATCAAGAGAGGGCTCGCGTTAGCAAAATCTATTTTATTGCCAATTAAGTAGAACTAATTTAATGATGAAGTAACGTATATACATAATATGTAAAAACTTTAATACTACTAGCAGTTTACATGATATACGTACATAATAATAGTACGGACAAGAATATCTAACCATCGAATAGGTTTAATTTTTACAATTTTTTTATAAATCTCTCTATAATATTATTTACTTTTATTGATCTTAAATAATAATTCGGTATATATAGAAATCCAATCCAATAAAGTATAATTTATAGTTTTTTTTTTCTGAACAGGTTAATTGCATTGAACATAACAATAAAGCCAAAAATATTAAAAACTCCATCACTTGATCACTGTTGGTTCCTGTCTATACTCTATTCTCCTTCCATAATTCCATTATCTTATATTAAAAAAAATGGCGTAAAAATATTTTAAACCTCGAGTGAAAAATATTCAACAGGAAAGTCTGAGCAATAAAGAAGGGTATTACTTGCATCCCTTCATATTAAATTAGTCTTAGTAAAACAACTTGTTAGAACACTTCCAAAAGATTGACAGTGTTTTAAATACGTTTATGAACAGTTCCAGAATTTTCCAAAGCGAAGCTGAATGAAGGTGTGTATGTAGGACCTCATAACAGAAAATGAACAAACTAGTGATAACTAGTTTTCTTGAGAACAAAAAAAGTCCCAAATTAAAAATGTCTAGTGGAAGAAATATGTTGTCGTACTTTAAAATTTCATGGTATAATGTAAATTTTAAATTTGAAGTAAATTTTTTTCATTCACAAAAAAAATAGGCGCAGTATGCGAGAGGTAAAGTGAGATATTTCAGTAGCATAATCGCAAACACGTGTTTCAGACTTACTAGTCATCGTCAGTATGGTGTATCCAAGAAAGAAAGTGTAACACTCTTAGAAATAGAGTCAATACAGTCAAAATGATCAGAAAAACAGACCGCCTTTTGGAGCTTTTGCAAGAAAATTATTGGATTTAAGTATAACAAACGACATTGCCCTGTGGCAGATATTGCTCTAATGCTGGATGTCAAGAAGAGACGATTCTCGGTAACTCACAAACGGAAAAGCGGATTTGTAACACTTTTTAAAAACAATTTTTCGTTTTAATTATTGCTAAAGGATGTAAAAGTACAGTATGTACGTATTTCTCAAGTGTAAAAGAAAATGTGAAAATGTTGCTTGAAATAGCGAAAAACTTTGAGATTGAGACGTGATAAAAACAGGAGAATTAATTTAGGGATCAGCATAGCGATAATATCAAAACCACTTACCAAAATTAAACCAATTTTTAAAAAGTACCTAAACCTGTGAAATTTATATCAGGAAGATGACTTGATAACCGAATAATGTTCCGTAATTCAGGGCCGAAGCACATCACTTTCAATATTTTCCATTTAAAAATAAATTCCTTCCTAGTAACTACTAACCTAAATACTTCTATACGTGTAATTAACAACATAGAAATATTGAAAGGAACGCGGCGTTATTATTATAGGTTTTATTAACTATTTTCGTGAACTGCAGCAATTCATTTTCTCTATATATTTCTTTCCGTTTTCAAATGTATTCATTCATATTTATATAATAAGAAGGTAAGGGTACTTTCGTATTCAAATATTCAGATTTGATAAAAAGCACACTTCGAAAAGATGACGTTTAAAGTAAATCACATTTAAGTTACGTATCTTTGAGCAAACTCTCGCGAGGAAGTATGTATTTGCCTATTCGTTATAGGCATGCGTATTATGTATTCGAAATACTTTACGAGACGCTTGTTGCTTTGCTATCATCCATATGCATGCACACACGTACATACATACATATGTAGGTACGTACTTACTTGCCGTCATATTAACATAAAAACAGGGTTCAGAAAAATACGCACACTGTATAAAATACTCGTACATAAATGTAAACAAACACAGCTCGAAGCAAGCAACACATATTTTTATTTTCCTTACAATTATGTGCGTCTTTAAAATTCGTACGGCACCGAACACAGACATGTACGTGTACATATTTTTATTTTCATTACAATTATGTGCGTCTTTAAAATTCGTACGGCACCGAACACAGACATGTACGTGTTTTATTTTTATATTTGGTTCCGTACACGGACATGTACTGTACACGTATTGTTCGAACACAGACATGTACGTATTTTATTTTTATATTTGGTTCCGTACACGGACATGTACTGTACACGTATTGTTCGATTCGAACACACTTAAAGCGTACATGTCGACGTGTACCTATACTGTAAGTTCGTGTACGCGTACGTGTACGCTAAAAAATAGATACATGAACGATAGACATGTTCGAGTGTGTTTCCATATTTATTAACAGCATTATGCAGAATGAAAACCAGGCATGAAGTTAGCAAAATTTATGGTTTGCAACGTGTAGTTGCTGTGTATGCCTTTGTTGTTGCTTTAATTGTATTGGATATTTCCATATAAAAAATACCTGCGTGCTACAAAAAGGTCAAGTTTTTCGGGTGATATGCAGAAATTCCCCTCATTAAATTGCCGCTAATACTAATTGCGGGAATTCCAGGTGGTTCTACCTAAATCAATAACTATCACTAATTCTTAGCGAGGCTTTGAAATTTCAATTCATCACTTTACATTAACAAGATTATTGCAATAATTTTTCAATATGACAACGTATTAGTGAAAATGCAAAAGAAATGAATTTTTTGATATGTATACATAAAAAAAATTACAGCAATTGTTTCAACCAAATTTATTTAAAAGAATTTAAATACATAATTAAATAAATAAGAAATAACCCAAAAAATAAAATAAAATAACAAAACAAAACAAAAATAGTTGACAAAAAAACATATGAATTTCTCTATGCGGCTAAAATTTATCTGTTGTTGTTCACTGTTTTCAGGTGTTTTCTATTTTAAGAGCTGCACAGTCGAGCAAGTCAAAGTTTAATTTTGTTATTAAAATATTAGAAAGAGACTTCTTTGAGAGCTTGGATCTTAACTTGGTTAGTACTGTAGCAAGTGCACTAAATGCACGTTCTACAGAAACTTGTGTGGCAGATACGGCAAGTACTACTTCGGCAAGCTGACCTAATTGTAAATTTTGTTGAGAAAATTTTTTCCAATACTCCAATACATTAGTTTCTAACGGCTCCATTTGTTTTTCACACATAGCAAGAAGTTCTGCTTTTATATGATAATTTTGATTTGATGCTGTTAACTGAGATGTACTTAGGAGTAGGTTGATATGTTGTGTTAATTTCGAGTGTGCGGCATTAGACGTACTTGGAGTAATATCAAGTGAGCTTGAATTTTCGGAAAATGAGATATTGTCATGTTTGTCTCGCGATATATGATCAATAATTTCATATGTCTTTATTAAGTGATCCTGAAAAAAAAAATTATACGTAAATTTCTTTTGAAGTTTAAAAATTAAAATTTAAATATACCAATGCAGTTTGTTTTTGGTCTTCCGTAAGTAGGGGAGTTCCTTGAAAATTAAAGCGAGGATCTAAATACAATGCTGCGACGAAGGCGTCGTTTTCAAGAAGCTTACGTTTCCTCGTTATCATTGCTTTATGTAAAGCCGCTGCATTTGAGTTTGTTTCCATCATTTCTTGTAATTCTAACTCACATTCCAACCAGTCGCGATAAAAATCTCCAATAATATATTGCTCTTTTTGCATATGTTTTGTGCAGTCAGCCAACGGTTGAAATGCAGTAGCAAAACTTTCTACAAATACCCAATTAACAGATATATTTGTAGAGTCATCGAGTTCATTAATATATTCCTTCAGTTCTAATATAGAAATAACCATGTCATACGTAGAATTCCATCTAGTTACATTATCTAGACATGGTAGGCTTATGTCTTCACTTCCACTCTTCAAGATAATTCTGATCTTTTTTGAAACATCTCGTATATAACTTATTTCTGTCTCCAAAGTCCTAATGACATCATATGCGGCAAGTTGTATCGTATGTGCTGCACAACGAATAACTGAAAACACTGAGGATAGCTGGGTCTCAATTGCGTCATATGCCTTCGTGTTGTCATATTCGCAATCTTCCATCGTCGCTAAATTATTATCCTGCAGTTCTTGTAGCAGCTTTGAAACTTTGACTACGTTAGCGCCATTATCGGTGGTATTGGAATAAATTTGTTTTATGTTGATGCTATATTCGTCAAGGCATTTCATTATTTACCAGAGTTGACCAGTAATACCTTCCATATAGCTGGTCTTACGACCCGACAAAAATTTTTGCCGCGATTATACATGGCTGTGTTCGGTGCCGTACGAATTTTAAAGACACACATAATTGTAATGAAAATAAAAATATGTGTTGGTTGCTTCGAGCTGTGTTTGTTTACATTTATGTACGAGTATTTTATACAGTGTGCGTATTTTTCTGAACTTTGAATAATGCTGTTAATAAATATGGAAACACACTCGAACATGTCTATCGTTCATGTATCTATTTTTTAGCGTACACGTACGCGTACACGAACTTAAAGTATAGGTACACGTCGACATGTACGCTTTAAGTGTGTTCGAATCGAACAATACGTGTACAGTACATGTCCGTGTACGGAACCAAATATAAAAATAAAACACGTACATGTCTGTGTTCGAACAATACGTGTACAGTACATGTCCGTGTACGGAACCAAATATAAAAATAAAACACGTACATGTCTGTGTTCGGTGCCGTACGAATTTTAAAGACGCACATAATTGTAATGAAAATAAAAATATGTACACGTACATGTCTGTGTTCGGTGCCGTACGAATTTTAAAGACGCACATAATTGTAATGAAAATAAAAATATGTGTTGGTTGATTTTGAACAGAACATTGTGTGTATAATGTGTGTATTTTCTGAACCCTGCATGATAAAAATCCATACATATACATGGTGTAAATGGAAACTTCAGTAAATACGTGTTTCGAACAAATTTACATATTTAAGAAAAAAGTTTCCCCTTAAAAAAAAAAAAGAAAAAGACGAGGAAAAGTGTGAATGGAATTGCGCAAGGGCCCTCTCAAAACACATTAGGAATTTGAGAATCATTATCGCTCAAAAATTGACGTCTAGAGTGCGTGCTACAGGAAAAATCCAAGAAGTATTCTGAACGAACATGGAACACTGGAAAAATTCCCATACATAAGCCATTAAAACCAAAGAATTTTGAATATTTCTAAATCACCATTGATATACATAATTTAATCTTTTCTGTATGATATAAATATATTTGAATAATCTTGAACAATAAGCGTGTGATAAACTAAGTACAGACATATAATTAACAATAATGTTATTTATATTGTCATTAATTTAATAATAAGGTAACAATGACTTACCTTTCGATAAACTGTTTTTTAGACAATTTTTCTCAAATTTATGTTTGAGTATATTTGTATCTTAAAAATTTGTGTAAAGTTAGTAGTGGATAAAATATTGGCAAAGTTTGATTTTTTTTTCTAAAGTAAACCCCTATTCAATCGTATCTCCGGGGAAAGATTATACTAGAAACTATAAAGTTTGGTATTCGCCGCTTTAGCCGCTTGGACGTTATCGTGGTCAAACAAACCGAGACACACATACACACACACAGAGAGAGAGAGTTGGAGAGAGGGGGGGAGAGATATGTGAGAGAGAGAGAGAGAGAGAGAGAGAGAGTAAAAATGGGTCTGTGTAAATTTGTTACCTGTAACCGTATCCTAACAACGAAAGACGTATCACAAATATACTCTATACCAATCTATACAATAAATGAGTTATATCTTGTTATAACAGGACTATAATCAGTGAATTACAACACTCATTAATGAGGTAGCTCATAAAGAACGCGCAACAGGACATATTACTGATATTTGGATTTAGTTTTATGACATTTCAGTGTCACCACATTATGGACAACTATAGAGAAAACGCGTTATATTCAATTGTACGTCATTGACGACGTTTACATGTTGTCGTAACTGTATTAGAGAAACTAAAAAAGTTACTTTGTTAAATTAAATTTAAGGGCTTTTATTTTATTACTTTAAATAGCAAATGTATAAATTGATCGTAATATACGCATTCATAGCAAATAAACAAATAATTTCCGTTTCAATGTAAAAATTTCTGTCTTACATATTTTTAATAGACTAATAGGTCAATTCGTTGTTGGCAGATAAATCATATCTGTCAAAAAGGCGTGTGTTGTGTATATTTTTCCTTTGATATAAATTGTGTAAAAACAGTTCTTCTTCTTCTGGCAAAAAGCCTTTCTACAGTAACAATAGAAACTTGGACAAACACTATACGCCATACTGAGGTCGATATAAGAAATGGTGGCCTAGAGAGGTTGGGTTTGGTAGAAACGACACAGAATTGATAATAAATCTAAATGAAGATTCTGATAGTGACGAATACGAGCGGGAGTATTAAAAAACATATTGTTGCTTGTAAGCATGAAATTTTATCACCGAAATAATGCTGTAAATTTTGACATTGTATTAGTGTTTATTTAAATAAATGCAAATGTATACCATTAATAAGTTATTTTCTTTAACATTTTGATTTGTACTATTAACTTTTTACAAACTTATCTATAATCATCTGTTAAATTTAATGTGAATAAATAAGTAAATAAATGAATAAAAAAGAAAATATTGTATAAATTTTTTTTGGTTATATCAAATGTCACTGGTAGAAATAAAAATAGATCCTGCAACATAAACAAGACGAGTCGTCATGGATTAGTATCATGTACGTTTCCTATATCTATATGTACCATTTAAAACATTACGTCTGGAAAAGTAGTGAAGTACGTCCCTCCCCTTCTCTCACTATTACCATATATGTATACCAAATGGAACTGTGCGGTGATAGAACACTTGAATATTTCTGCATTTAATATATCTCTACCTTTTTGACAAAAACGGTTAAAATGTTCATATCTGCCAGACAGTGCAAAAAAAACTGTAAATGGCGTAGGAAACGAAAGCATGTCAAATTATATTTGAAGTTGGGGTTTTCTTCAGAGGCTTGGACAGAATGTTAGCTTGGATGTTTTTCTTACAGGCACCTTGTTGCCTTATTAGATCATTGGATTTATCAATTTCTTTATTTGGAGTTATATTACCTCTAAAATGTATGCAAAACAATTGTTTGTTAAATTCATAAACGAACTTTGCTTGATTTTCTTTACTATTTTTTTCTGTTTCTCATATAAAAACTAGTTAAATATTTCACCTACGAGTGCGTGGAAATATAAAAAAAAATTAAGAGATCACTTTTCAAACAATGTATTTTTGAAAGAGTTGTTATACAAGGTGATCAATAAAATGTCATATATCAATTTTAAACAAATTATTTACCTAGGAAATCATAATTAAATAAAAAAATAACAACGTTTAAAGCAATTGCAACAAATTCAACATTATGGATCATAGTATTTATTTTTATAATTATTTTATTAACATATTACATACTTTGTTGCGCCATCAATTGTAAACACAAAACTTCATAGAAGTTAAAGTACTGTTGTTTCATAATGCTTTAATGTATTTCTTTGAATTCGAAGAATCAATATTCTTCTTGAAGATACAATTTATAAAAGTACACAAATCCAATTCGCATTTTAAAGCGCATATCTGCATAAAATAAATCAACATTCACTTGCAAAACTTTTCACTACTGTTATTTACATTTCCCCTTCAGAATGGCGTGATTTTCTAGGGAGAATTGATTTTTGTACGTTAGATGTTCCTCGGAATTAGAATATTCGATATCAAAGATGTGGTGATTTTATTTAACGAACATTTTATATAAAGGGTCGCATCTTGAAGGAGTTATTTATGGCTTTCTATGTATGTTCATTTGAGATATACAGTTTAGTTTTAATATATTATGTCATAATGTCATTACTAATATTTTGTATTAAAATCCATGAATTCACTTGATAAAATTTAAACTTTTTAAAGGACACCAAAAGTACAACTATATTACGATGCTGTCGGAAAAAAAGAATTCTATTTGAAAATACAGTCCCTTATTTGGTAATATATTAAATGCCTACGTTAATATGCTTTTGAAGGGAATATTACGGATAAACAGTGCTATCAAGTCGTTTTAAATGAAATGTGTATATCAGGTTATGGTGCAAAACGTGAAAATAATGATATTGTAAAGAGATATTAAAACAAAATCAGAATTATTGAATCAGAAGAACCAAGTTGCTCCTGTAAAACATTTTTCACTGATATCAATATTCGACATGACTGGTTAACTGGTTATGACTTATCGTTTCTACTTGATGCGAGAAATGGGGCCTGTCTAAACTTTCAGAAAATACATGCATTTGTGCATGATTATGAAACAATAAATATTGTGTATGTATTGTAAATGAATGGTAGAGTATAATTTTTATGTTCCTATAAGTAAGTGCTGCACGTTCTATTCTAGTCAGATCAACTATTACTTACTTTGTCCAATTCTGCATCGACAAAGTGTTAAAAGATCAGAGCAATACATCAGATTAGCAAGTTATTCTTAAGTCTACGCTCATATTGCTGCTGCATTTTACATTTCTATGAGACATATACATACATCTATGTTGACGAAGCAGTTGTCTTATTTTTTGTGTACTGTGGTTGTAGAGTAATAAATTTGGAAAAAATACACGTTAGTGTCATTGTAGAAATGAGTTTCAGTACGTAAAGGCTCAATTGCTTCAATTATTGCTTCGACCCATTTCTGATCTTTCTTTTTTTTGAAAGTTTATTTGAATCTATATCTTCTACTCCCATCTTTAGAATGCCAGTTATCGTATATGTTTCCTGTGTTTCACCGTGTCCAAAGTTATCGGTGCACTATTGCTATCTCCGTTATTTTTTGAGCTGCGGTTTTGGTCAAATTAGAAAACTATTAGTGTTTTTAAAGCTGATTAGTATGCAGTTCATGAAAAAACAATTGAATTACGTATTTCAATAACAATCAAATAAGTTAAATTTTTTACTAAGTATTTAACATTTTGCCTAACTTAATAAATGTTCAAAGATATTGCCTTGCTAATCAATACACTTTTCGGCTCTCACGATAACGATGTCTGTAGCTTTTCTAATAGTTGATGAAAATCTAGAGATGTCAAGTCAGGAGAGCGTGCAGGCCAACGAATGAGCGCGTTGGTTCCGATACATTCTTGATTAAATCTTTCGTTTAAAAATTGAAAGTGTTAACGTAATTATGAGGAGGTGCCCCATCTTGTTGGATATAAATATGAAGCTAATCAATCAAGCATTGGCATATAATCTAAGAGACCATCGAGAATTTCTGTTAATAACCATACACAGCGGACTCCAGTTAAGGTACCTTGACAGAAAACAGGACCAACAATATTGTTGCCCATTAATCCATACCACACATTTAAACTAAACCGATGCTGGGGATTGCGCCGATCAATTCTCAGATGATTTTCTCTACAATAAGGCTGATTTTTCTTAATGCACATACCTGAACTAGAAAAGTTAGATTCGTCAGACAACAGAATGTAATTTAAATTATATGGACATCCATTATAAACATTTCTCAACCAATTACAGAAAACTAATCTTCTGTCTGCATCGCCGGGAAGTAAAGTCTGAACTTTGTGTTTGTACGACGCAACTTATGCTTTATTAAAATACCGTGCACTGTAACCTTTTTCTAATCTAATTCTCTGGTACAATTTCGAATGGATTTTACTGGATTGGTTTCAAAATAAGCTAACACATTTATTTCCGTTCTTTCGTCTATTAGAAAATCCTTTTTTCTTCTTCGTATCTTAAATGTTTCTTCGTTACTTCGAAATTTTCTATACAATCTTAGAAAATAAAACTGATTTGGTGATTGACGATTGACATATGGGTTTTGATAGTAACGAAGCGCACTTCTTGCATTTTTTGTACAAATCAGATATGCATCTAGCATATCACACTTTTCTAAATGCGTAAACGGCATTATTTTTAATAAATATGGAAGAATAAATGATTATAACAAATTATTAGATTTTAAAACTGTTTTGCAATAAGTTGTTTAATAAAAAAAAGTACTAAAGAACACAAAACAAATTCAAATAAACAACTACTTTAAATAATGAAACTCGTCAGCCAGTCGTTTAATAAATACTTGCTCCGCTACGCTTCGCTCGCGATTAATAAAACTAAAATAATATTATGTACATATCTTAAAATATATAATAACATAAGAAAAGTATTGTTAAACAACAACATACTTTTACCTTAAACATTCTGTTTGTCTTTTGTCTTGTTACAATACCCCTAAGAAGCAGCGTGCCACACGCATACTTGGAAGACGTTTAACAATGATACATGAATAGATAAACCCAAGAATATTGCGGGTGCTTTTGTTTATACCTTTGCTACTTCTTATAATCCTCCTAACACTAGAGTTCGGTGTCAAATGTTTTCTCAATTTCCCTCTTTTGCTGTTCATTATATCTCCGAGGAATCACTTATTGAAATTATGGCCAAATTCGGTTCGGGATTCACTACAGGTGATGATTTTGTGACAAGTTTCTTGGGGGGATGGAAACGTACAATTACTCTCGTTTTCAAGCAGGATGATATGCCATTTTCCTAAAATTTTCGTAAAATACACCTAGACCTAGAACAGGTATGTGTAATTCCATATATTTTAATACTTCGTCTCTCATATCTTCCCTTCAACATGGCTTCTTGCCTGGAAGATCGGCGGTAAGGAATGTAGCCACTTTCACTCAATATATAAGTAAAGCACTAGACGATATATGTCAGACTGACGTTATTTATCTAGACTTTTCTCGTGCGTTCGATTAAGTCAATCACAGTCTTCTTCTGGATAAATAGAGTTATTATGGATTTGCCCCTCCCCTTATAAACTTGATAAAATCCTATATTACTAATCGTAGAAATTACATCTTCTATAGTAGATAGATACAATTCTTTCGATTTCCAAGCAACCAGTGGTGTACCTCAAGATTCTAATCTTAGACCTGTACTATTCATTTTACTCATTAACAATCTCTATGCCCTGCTAACTTGTTAGGCATTAGCTTATTCATTTATACAATCGTCACTAATGGTGATGATTCCACCCAATTACAGCATAACCTCGATATTGTTATGGCTTGTTAACACCCCAATAAATTTATAGTGAACATTGATTAATGTAATGTTATGACGTTTACTCGTAAATCTATATCGTTGATTACCATTTATTCGATAACTGGGTAGATGTTCCATGAAGTCCAATCAATCAGACACTTAAGCGTGGTATTTGACGTTACCCAATCGTTTAATCCAAATATAATTTCCATGCGTGCAGCAGCATCTATGTTGGGATTTTTTAAGAGGATTTCAAGATATTTCATGAATGCCTGCCTCCCTCCTAAGATGTCTTTACTTTACGTTAGTCGCCTGTAAGTTGGAGTTTGCTTCAATAATATGGCTCCAAGAGAAATAATTTTCCGTACACTTCGCGGAAATATAAAGACCATGGTACGGACATGCTCGCCATATACCAATACATAATAAACAGCCTCACACCACCGTGAAGTGTACGGAAAATTATATCTCCTAGTGTACGTCTCAACAGCTTCCTATAGATAGAATTCAACGAAGATTTTTCCTATTCATGTCTTTCATTATGAGTGGAACGTACGCAAATTGGAACGTCTTTTATAGTGATTTGCTTGTAGTACGTCAATTGCAACCTTTTTCATTATTATTTTATGTTAAATATAAATGCATGGTTTATTATATCTTTTGTCCTGTAGTTAGAAATACTGTCGGGCAAATGATCGTATTATTATACCCAAAATTAACTCTACATTTTACTTCAAAAACGAGGAAAAAACCTGGAAATACCTATACAATATACATTATGCGTAATTTATTATGTTCTAATTTTTTTTGAATTTATTAATCAATAATAAATAAATTGCAAGCATTTGCACTAAATTTCCGCCCATGTCAGTATATTGTCGTAACTAACAGCGGAATTGCAAAGATTGATAAAGGACGAAGAACGGCAACAGAGGCACGATTTCCTTTGTGCGTGAATAATTGGAGTCAGGGTCGCACGTTCGGATGGACGTTAAAGGATCGAAGGGTCCGAAGACGAAAGAGCAGAAGAAGCACGAGAAGATGAAGGAAAAGAAAAGATCTTTTGAAACTGGACATCAACGAACACTGATCTCTATTTAAACCATGTTAAATTGGAATTACGGCTCATCCGTCCTTGAAAGGCTCTATTGCTCCAGTCATACACTTACACACACACACACACATATGAATAAGAGCATGTTCATACACACACAACACACAAGCACTTACACTATGCCAGTGTATAGGAAGATATATTCAATTCAATCGGCGGCCGTCTGATATTTGAATACTTTTTTCGCGGACGCTTTATTCTTTTAATAATGCTAATGGCTTCGAAGTCTCGCGACTCTTTGAAAGTATAAATTTGTTTTTCTAATGCATGCCGTAATCCATTAGTTTGTCCTACGTACATCCCTTTCCTTCTTTGTGTTGGTGCTTCGTCGGGTACTGGTGCCGTAAATAATCTTGGAGCATGATGTTCTTGTTTGCATTGAAAAGTACACGAACGCAAAGAAACCAACGGTTGCTATTTGATCTAAATTTAGATCCAGTCATTTTTTAAGTTCTGATATTGAATAAGCGAGAATAACACGATAAAAATATCTCCAGATGTACAGATAATGCCACAAAAAGACTCCTTTCGTATCAAATTTACCTGAGTGAGTTGATACAATTTATCTACTATTATAATACGTGATTGTATTGTTCGACAGCTAAAACTATTTACAGGATATTTAGTAACAAAAAACAAACAAAATGAAACGTGAATTAAAAGTAAATAAACAAAAAACTAATTATAACCCTTATAAATACAAATTGATACGCTTAAAAGAAATATTAACGATACAATTAATTAAAAACATATAAGTTAATGCAAAGAAATTCGGATGGTGCCTGTATAAAATACGAGCCATGTACGGTGTTGTATCTAAAACCATGAATAGTTTTAACCGACCGTCCATTGTCGGTGGCGACTCAAGAGTGTAAATCTGAAAATATGGAGAGCCAATGTTGCTTCCCAAAATATTAGATAAATAACGAGTAGTGTAGCGCATTCTCCTAATGTCCAAAATACCGTGTCGTTCAAGTAGTAGTTGATATTTCCAGCGTAAATCTCTTGTTAGGTAAGCGCCATCCATTTCAGTGGTATAGGCTCGACAGGAAAATGTAATTAAGAAGAAATTTGATATTTATCTTGGTACACCTCTGGAGAGTGTTTTAGGACATCATATGCTTGTATTACTCCTAAACGACTCCCGATTTGGAGAATTATTTCTACATGTAGATTATTGTTTTATAATAGTGTTTGATGCAAACATGGCAGCCTTAGAAATCAAGTAAATACTGTTATTAATGATTTCACTGATCGCTGCTCTGCTTATAAATTAATTATCAATCATAAGAAACTTATTACTGAATATATTAATTGTTTGTGAAATTGTTGATATTTATAAACAATGTAAACTTTTAGGGACGAACTAAATTGAGATGATCATGTTGACTGTGCTTCTATACAGTTCCAAAGGACATTTTTTATGATAAATATTTCAAAATATATGCTATCGACTATATCACCGAATGTCCGGGGGAGTGGGGTATTATCACTTTTCTTCTTTTTCCAATGTCGTCTGTTATGTAGTATAAAGTTTATTTTTTTAATGTTATATATATTCTTGGATGCGGAAAACATTTGACTACAAAATCAAAATGGTCGTTTTGACGTTCAGTGATTCATTTATTTATAACAAGCAAAAACTGAACCAACAGAAAATCAAAAAATACAAAGGCAAAGTCATTACTTAACCGAAATGTCAAGATATGTAATCAGTTTCAAAACCATTCTCACAGAAATAATATGGTTGCAAAGTGAAAAGAACAAATTTCAACAAATGTCATCTTCTGAATGAAAAAACATGAGGTGTGACCACATGACTTTCTTATACGTATGAGCGTTTCAAATTATACACAAGCTGTTCTGAATTATTTTAAATACTTTTATCTTAGAAAAATAAACCTGTAAGTGTGTTATTTCAAGTTCAAATTTTAAGATTTTTTTTTATACAAAAAATATTCAAAATCCTATTCTAAATACTTCTATTCTCTTAATAAATCTCTATCGAATGTATACTTTGCGAGATATTTGATAAAAAGTGCTACTCGATAAGAGTAGAAGTATTACTTCCGGTCCGATTTTTTTTATACGAAGGGTATTGAAAATTAAGTTTCAAATACTATTATACTCGTAACGTACCTGTCTAAAAAGCATGAGTTGCGAAATATTCGCAAAAAACTGATTTTCGATAAAAGTAAAAGACCTATTTCCGGTAGGAAATTCGAAAAACTTTTTTAATAAAATTCTTGGAAAATTTAATTTTGAGTACATATGAATTCTTTGTAAATTTGTTTAAACTTAGTAGTTGACGAAATATTGGCAAAATTCGATTTTTTCACTGAAGTAAACTACTACTTCCGGTCTGTCGATTTTACTGAAAACCTAACCAGATCGCAAGAGGGAGATTATACTCGTAAATACAAAATTTGGAATTGATAGCTATAGCGGTTTGACCGCTATCGTGGTCACACGCACACACACACATTTTTTAAAACCACTTTTTCGATATCAGGGGATTTCAAAACATAGACATCTGAATAAATTTCGAGGTCGAAAATTTTTATCATCACAATACTTCCTCATACTACGTATAAGAAAGTAAAACCAAGCCTGAAGAAATTAAGAAAATAAAAAAATCGAGGGAAAAAGTCATAATACGTTATGGATTTTCCTGGATTAAAGGTCATTCAATAATCACATTGCGCTTGATAGCTATTTTTTAAAGACCATAAATGTTCAGTAATGATGAATTAACACATTTGACTTTGGTAGCGTTAGGTAATGCTTGTAATGATTTTGCCCCACATGCTGGTGATAATGTCGCATGCAATTTTTTTTGCACAAACACAAATAATATATAGAAATCCAAAATAAATTGACAACCAGTAACCGTGGTCGTGTTCGGCAACCTTTTCAGTATAAAAACAACTTGCACTAGACCCAACATTTCTTCGAGCGTCTGCAATTACTCTTAAGCATTCAAAATACTTGACGCGCTATAAACAATGTCACATAACATAAAATTTCACTAAACTCGGTCGGTAATGTTGGGGCACAACGGCTCACTTACACTAAAAAAAGAAATTATACAATTTATAGTTACTTTAAAAAAGTCTTTGGTGTCAAGTAAAATTATTATTTAATTTACAGTGTGGCAGAACTCTAGAGCAGTGGTTCTCAACGTGGGCGGTAGCGCCCACCAGTGGGCGCTGGAGGATTTTGGGTGGGCGCTGTACGGTGTAAAGGTAAAGCTACACTACACAGTAAAAAATTAGTAAAATTATACAAAAATGCAAAATGTTTAATATCCGCGCTCACCAATGTTCCTATTATGCATTGTTAACCCCATCGTTGCTATGGTTACGTACATGCTGTTTCTATTTCTGTGCTTAACTATGTTATTGTATGTATGACGCAACGCGCGGACTCTGTGAGTCAACGTGAGTATAGTGGACCGCATCTCGAATGTTCCAAGGTCGAGAGAGTTCGACTTCCAGAGAATTCCATGCAGTGCGGTATATATAGCGAAGTCATTATTCGCATGATTCATTCTATTTACGATAGTCAGCGATAACGTTCGAACAGAGACAAATATTCAGTGTGCGATAGTTGTGTGATTAATTAACAGAGTGTTAATCAAAAATATTGTACATTTAGCACACACAGTGCTGTTATAAAATAAACAATATATATTTGAGCTTAATTAAAACTAGGTAGAGCAATTTTTATAATCGAAAACCGTTTATTACAGGTAATAATCATTTATTGATGGTGGTAATGTTTTTAATAACTCAAATTATTTTAGAAATCTAACTTATACAAAATACTTTAATTATATTGCTCCAACCAAAATTGTTTAACATTGTTTAACATCGGTCTTTTTTACACGACAGCAATGGCCCCTCCAGGCAAAAAGCAGTAGGTGGTACGCCAGTATTCGGTCGACTATATAGCCTTCGGTTTCGTACCAAGCCCAGCGGATCGCACAAGACCGATGTGCCTCATTTGTTCCAATGTCTTCTCAAATGAAGGTATGAAACCCTCTCGTATGCGTGACCATCTAGAAAAGATGCATTCGGACAAAAAAGGACAAGCCCGCAGAATACTTCAAGAAACTGCGTGATGACAGGGAGAAAACTACCCCGTCCATTTCGTGCGCTTTTGCCAAGGTGACAGAGATTCAGCGTGATGGCCTGCTGTCATCGTATAACATTGCATATATGATTGCAAAGGCTGGCAAGCCGCACACTGTGGGGGAAACACTGATTCTGCCTGCCGTGAAAGAGGTGATTTCGACTGTCTTACATAGGAATGCGACAGAAATAGTGAAGGCTATCCCCCTTAGCAACGACAAGGTCTCCAGAAGAATAGATGAGATGGCAAGTGATGTCGAAATCCAGTTGGTGGACATTCTCAAGAAGACCAACTTTTCCATCCAGCTTGATGAATCGACTTTGAGTGATAACACTGCCCTTCTCATGTCTTACGTGAGGTACTTCGACGAAACTGGGGAAACAAAAGAGGACATGTTGTTTGCAGAGTCCTTACCCCTTGACACAACTGGTACATCCATCTTTGCTGCTGTCAAGAAGTACTTTGAAGAAAAGGAAATCCCGCTAATCAACATTCACTCCTGCGCAACAGATGGAGCACCAGCAATGGTTGGGCGATACAAGGGGTTCCTTGCTCTTCTCAAGAAGGAGCATCCAGATATCATCTGCATACATTGCGTAGCGCACAGAGAGCATCTTGCAGCGAAACGGCTGACCCCCAGCCTTCATGACTCTCTCAATCTCGTGATCACGGCCATGAACGTAATAAAAACAAATGCAAAAAGCGATCGACTATTCCGCAACCTCTGCCAGGAAAATGACGAGATCTACAATCGGTTGCTGCTTCACAGCGAGGTGAGATGCTCTCTAAGGGACACTGCTTGGCTCGATTCTGTGAAATGTTCGATTCAGTTGTCACTTTCCTGCAAGTCAAACATGAGAAGTTGGCGAGCTGAAGAAACACAAATTCGACATTTTCTACTTGGCTACAATCTTCAGGAAACTCAACGAGTTGTTTCTCCAGATTCAAGGTAAACTGGTGACACTCATCGACTGCAAGAGCGCAGTGACCACCTTTATCGACAAGCTGGCCCTTCTCCGCAGTAATATCGTTAGGAAAGAACTTACCAATTTAGTGAAATTAATCAAATGACAGAGACACCCACAGATGAAGATCTTCTTCGATATGGGGCTCATCTTCAGCAACTAAAAGAGGACCTTACATCGCGCTTCCAAGACCTCATCGAACTGGATGTACCTGCCCGGATCACTGACCCGTTTGGAGTCGTGCTGGAAGACGTTGACGTTAAATTGCAGGAGGAGTTGGTGGAACTTCGCAACAACGAGGATTGCAAAGTCCGAATCAAAACAGGCTTCAAGAAACTCTGGCAGAACCACAGCATGGCAGGACTATTCCCTACAATGTGGGGAATTGTTCACAAGCTTCTTCTCACGTTTCCGACTTCATATTTAGTGGAAACCGGATTTAGTGCGGCTACATTTCTGCACTCAGACAAGAGGAAAAGGCTGGACATGGTCAACAGAGGGGACTTGCGGCTTTATTTGTCTCTGCTGACTCATCGCGTGAAAGAGCTGGTGAGCAAGCACCAACCTCAAGGATCGCATTAGTGAAGACTGCATGGGTTGGGCTCACAAATTTATTAATTTAATTTTGTTAAATAAAATTCAATATTTCAATAATAATTTTTGTTTGTATTAATTAATATTTTTAAATAAATTTAGAGGTAGAATTTATTACTTCTTGTTTTAATTACTGTGCCCAGGTTAACTAGTCCATAATCCATAGTCGTAGTCCATGACGTGTCCCTTCGCGATTTTCTGCAGCGGGCGCTGGGATCTATACAAAATCCAGTAAGTGGGTGCTAGGCGAAAAAAGGTTGAGAACCACTGCTCTAGAGACAAGAGTAACTTCTTAGTATATGTAAATGTTTATGATTATAGCTGGCGTAAAGCAGTAATTCGACGCGCTTTATGCTGACGATTGTTAAACTGTATGATTACAATCCTGTATTCCTGAGTTCCTTACATTCTGTAAATTATCCTTGTATAGTGCAAAATAAACATAATCATTCCTTTAACAAGAAATAGCCAATATAATCGGAGATTCTGATATTTATAAAGCTCGGCTTTTAAAACATGTTCTGTTGCTGAAGGAGACGACTTTGTTTGCCGAAACACGCATATGCAACAATGGAAAAATTTAAGTGTAAGTAATGCATCAATTTTCTTGAAATATTATTCATGCTATGTGCATTAATGAACAATTTTCACTACAAACAATTTGATTAAGTTTCTTCTTTGTTTTTATGATTTGGTGAAGAAAAATTTCAAAACGAAACAAACATTTTGAAGAAAAATTTTTCGCTAATATTTTATAGCCGATTTCTATAAAGAATTCTTAAATTTTCCCTATTCATTATTACACAACCATTTAAAACATACAATAGAGCTTCTCAGAAAACATATATAAAAACAAATGTGATCGTTAAAATATATGACGGAAAAGTTAAGAAAATAGAAAGTAATATAAGCTAAAAATAAAGCAGTGCAATATTTAGAAAGAGGAGCATAATCTGTCAAGAGGTTACGTCCTGAGATGTGGACTGAAACAGATGCTCTACCCATACTACCCGATGTTGATGAAATTAGACTGACAACGTATATGTATGCCATTAAATTTATAATCTAAAGTAGTTACGGTGTTTACATTTAACGTGCATGCTATCGTAAGAGTATGGTATTTCACTATCACTTTCAAAATGGATGAAAGAGTTTTTTTAATATTAATATAAATTGGATTGCATTTCTGCAATCATTATATTTTAAAATACGAGTTTAAGACATACATATTTAAAACACTACGATCGTTTCGCTCTACTAGAGCTTCATCGGTTGATGAAATTATAATACCAAATTAATCAAATGTTAACATTTATATACCATATAGCAAGTGTATAAGGGAGGTTTACAACTTTAATAAGATTAAGTGAAGTGAGGAAATGATTTTCACTTAATTTTAGCTGTAAGAGATGTATACCGGGCTCTTTTTTTATCATTACACATAGCATTTTCCCTATGTGTAATGATAAAAAAAAATTGTCAATGCATTAGCGATATAGTCACTGTATAGTAGACAACCAGTTATACACCAATGAAGAATTTACGTATAGCATACCTTAATTTTTAAATCAGGTTGCCATGACGGGAAAAACATTTTTTATGTCTAATATTTTTGAATTTTTATTCAAACATAAGTCATAAATTAAATACATTTTATTAAAAAATAGATAATTTATTTATAAATCATGGATAAATACAACAGAAATGAAAAGGTGGCAATAGTAATGTGGTACCAGAAAAATAATAGTTTAAGGCAAGTTAGAGACATGTTTTCCGTCAATTATCCAGACAGGCCTATACCTTGTGCAAAAACAATTCTGAACTTTTTTAAAAAATTTCAAGAAGATGGTTGTGTTCTAAATTCTCACAAAAAAAAGAAATAGAACCAATCATGTTCGAACAGAAGACATGAAATTAAATATGCTGTGTTACGTAGAGGAACGGTCTGTAGGATCGCTTTTAGATGTAGCTAAACATTTTGGAGTATCGTACAGTTCGGTATACAAAACTCTGAAAGAATTTAAATATAGGCCATACAAAATATCAAATCATCAAGAGCTTTTCGAAGAGGATAAGATAAAACGAACTGAGTTTTGTGAAATAATGTTTAACATGTTAATGAAAACCAAGAAATTTTAAATAAAATAATTTTTACTGATGAGGCTACATTTACCATAAACGGTGAAGTCAACTCTCAGAACTTTCGGTTTGTACCCTACATTTATCCATGAAAAATTATTAAATTTCCTATACATTAATCAATTAGGTACTGGTCCCGTACAAATCCTCACGCTCAAAACCTGACCCGAACACAGTACCCTCAAAAAGTTAATGTCTGGATTGGAATAATAAGCGATAGACTTATTGGCCCATTTTTTATTGACGGTAACCTCACTGCAGTGAAATATTTGCATTTGTTGAGAGACCATATCATTCCATCAATTGATATGATGAATGTTGATGAACCCTGGTTCCAAATGGATGGGGCCCCGCCACAATCTACTAACGCTATCAGGAATTTTTTAAATAACTTATTTCAAAGACGGTGGATTGGTAGATTTGGTCCCAAGATCAGCTGATTTATCTCCAAATGACTATTTTCTTTGGGGTTACCTAAAAAGTAAAATTTACAACAATGTACGAATACGCAACTTGAATGAACTAATGTAATGGAATAAGGCCAGAATTTATTAGAAATACACTTCGTTGCTTTCAAGATCGCCTTGCTTATTGCCTTGAAAGACAAGGTGGACATTTCGAGAACTTGTTATGATATTAGACTTCACATTTAAGTTCGTTTAATTGTTATAATAAACCAATTATTTTGTTCCAAGTGATATTCTGCATTTTCTTTATTAAAAACATAACCTAATTCTTCTAAGCTTTATTTTGCTCTGTGGTTACCAGTACAAGTATTATTGCCGAATCAAATACTTTCGCGCTAAATTTTAACAGTTTCGTAATAAATGTAAAAGGTTTTATGTACGCTGCAAAGTTTAATTTTTCCATACAAATAATTTATGGTAGAAGTAAGAGAAACGGATCTCCAGAATATTATTTTATTTGTATCAACGTTACGCGGACAGTGGGAAATGGCGGGAAATCCTTAATGTAGCAATTATGATGTTGACGACGTGATATATTTCGAATTTTAAAATTGTAAGAAAAATTGTACAAAATTAGTTATTTACGATATAATTGTTAAAAGTGCTATTTTATCTTGCGAGTAAGATTTGCGACACGAGGGTGATTAGGAACTGGAGCAATTTAAAATAAGCAAAATAAAATAACATTTTAACATGTGTATCGTACAGTGTTTCTGCTACAAACTCAATTTTTATTTTAAAATTTTAATAAAAAGTTTAACGAAAATTGACTGATAAAAATCTTATGACAGCTCACTGTTCCTGCTTGTCAAAATATGAGTGTATAACTGGTTGTCTACTATACAGTGACTATATCCCTAATGCATTGACAATTTTTTTTTATCATTACACATAGGGAAAATGCTATGTGTAATGATAAAAAAAGAGCCCGGTATAAATGTCAGTACTTGTATCAATTTTGTATTATAATTTCTGCACCTGATGAAGCTCCAATTATCGTGGATTCAATAATTCCTCTTTTGATTATCTTTTCTGGGTTCGGATGGCACGCAGGTTGACAATGTATTCCTCGTTAATATTTCAGGAACTTTCTTTTTGTTAACTAAGCATGCCTTTATAAATTGTATTTATTTGTTTCGTACGATGAAAATATGTTAATCATCAATGTGACATTGGCAAAAATTCAATATTACAAAATCAATTTTCTATCTAATAAAAATATACAACATCCAACTTCTCTAATAAACATCCTTGAGAGTTAATGTCTTATACTACAACAAGTTAGTAATAGGCGCTAAGATTTGTTTTGATTATTTACTTTTTTTCTATCAATAATCTTTAGTCAGCTGGGAGTAAGCTCGCGGTTTATTATAGTTATTTATTTTATTTAGAATGCTTTCAGAAAAGAGATTGATAAATTTCAGTAGAGTGTGCCGAATGGTCTTTAAAAGAAAATTAATGAGTATCGGTATTCACTGCAGAATTAACGAACCAACTTCAAAGCACTAGTTATGACAGCTATTATCAATGTCGACTTCTTTGAACGTCTCATGGGCACGATTATGAATCAATAATATTAATGAGATATATATACTCATCTTCTTTTCATATAATTTAATGGCCGGTTGCGTTAATTAAATTCTGAAAAATTACGCATTTTTCATTAAAAACACATACAAGAGTTTATTATAACAGAGATGTTAGTTATATACGTATATATAAGAATGCTTTTTTCAACAACAATCAGTACCAATCAGTTTTTAGAGTAGTCCTTATCCTAATCATTTTTAACAGGTGTTTAAGGAACCTCATACAATGTTAATAATACATTATTTATTTTACAAACCTCATTTTTGTTACGAGTTTTCTTAATGACGACCGATGCGTAGTGGAGCGAGTGTTGAGTAAAACGAGTTTCGCACTATACCTTTCTATGACAGCAAATAATAAAAATTATACTAAATTACTAGTATGTTGTTGCCCCATATCTGGTTATCTTGGCAGACTGATGACTAGTATTAACCAACATGATTGAGTTTCAAGGGATTTTTTCCCGTCGTAACAAAATAACTTAATAATTATCTGCCATTGTCTGTTCTTGTGAAGACAAAGAAATTTTAGGAAGTTCTTTAGTTCCACTACAATTCTGGATTTTTTTTTGAATTTGTGAGAATCAATCGTTACTATTCCTTCAGAACATATCATTATTTAGAAAAGCCTCTAAATCAATTTGAAAAAAAGGAGTCCTCAATCAATCAGATGCAGACCTTTTCTTTTAACAAACTATTCGGCGTTTTATATATACTGGCCGCCATAAGTAAATGAACACCCAGTAAACGTAGATATATTTTAATAAAATTTACTGGAAATACGTATTTTATTAATTTCAAAAAACGATGAAAATTTCAACAATATACATTTGTAAAAATTAATAATAAAACTAATAATGCCTAGGTCATCCTCTACTTCTTACGTATTCAGCTACTCGATTAGGCATACTCGAAATAAGCGCATTCATGGTAGCCTGTGTTATGTTGTCCTAAACTTCTAAAATCTGTTGTCAGAGAATTTCTATACTCTTTGGGGGTGGCTGTAAATTATTCACCCTTCTTCCTGCCATATCCCATACGTGTTCTATAGGGCATAAGCCTGGCCACCGCGACGGCCATGGAAGCAGATCAATATATTAGCATTATGCATAAACTCCATAGTGACCCTTGCGGTATGTGGCCGTGCATTAGCCTGTTGAAAATGGGATTTACCAGCTCTTGCAGATGTGGGATTAACACTGTACTCAACACAAGATTTATAAAATGATTCGCATTTAATATTCCTGGAATAATAACTGAAGGAGATCTACGTCCATGGCAGATAGCGCCCCACACCATTACACATTCCGTTAGAGCCGTATGTCGTTGTTGAAAAAACTGCAAATTTGTTCTTTCTCCAGGACGTCTTTCGATTATCCTGCGACCATTATGAAACCATAAACAAAACGAGATTCGTCGCTAAAGACGACTCGATTCCAATGCAACCTATCATTAGCCCATTCCACTCGTGCAATTCGATAACGGGGAGTTAGACTTAAACAAAGAAATGCATGATACGATCTAAGTCCAAAATATCAAATTCTTACACACAGATGGTATGGAGATCTGTTGATGAACTAAACCACTCCATCTATCACCAATTTCTTTTGTTGAAGAAAAACAGTCTCTACGAGCCATAAGCCAAAGAGCACGATCTTCACAAGCGGTGGTGAGTCTGGGACGTCTAGGCCGTGGATGTCGACGCTCCTCATTATTTTTCTCTCCATCTTTGCCCACATAGATCAATTGTAGCAACACTGCGGCCCAAACGATGAGCGACATCGCGAATTGATAAACCGGGCTCTCGTAAGCCGACTATTCTATCACGTTCAAATGTAGTTAATTGATGAAAATTTGTGCGTCGTCGAATAGGAGACATTTGTTTTCTCACTATGATACTAATTAAGGCTTGATTCACACTGTGATGCCGTTCACGGTTCAATCTCGCTCCGTTCCCGGTCCGGTCAAATATTCTTAAACAAGAAAGATTCAGAGAATTCTCACTATCGTATTGCTCTAGTTCCGATCCAATATCGCGCCCGTACCGGTTTGTCGAAAAGAATATTTGAGTGAAGCCAGATCGGACCTGTCATGACTTGTACCAACAGTGTGAATACGCTTTTGCTTCAACTCCAGGCTTTCATCGGTCATCGATGGGAAGGATTACGACCTGAATATCGAAAATACCTCGCTAGGTTGAAGACCAAAAGTGGCCAAGCAGCTACAAAAATTTGCAAATGGCGATATCACTACCAAATGCAATTTATGAATGAATTTATAAATTGTGATAGACCATGAATATCTTCTATTATCCATGAGGAAGGAGACAATGAAAATACTCATGATATGGATATCGAAGAGACACATGGACGAACAGCTGTGTCAAAAGAAATTGATGCCAATGAAGAAGTTGAATTGGACATTGATCCTGTCAATAAGTTTAGATGTAATGTACCGCCGGCTCGCCAAAGACTAAATAAACAGAAAAATACAGGATTGCAACAGGAAAATGCATCATCGACCCCTAGTATATTTTAGATAAAAAAGCACAGGAACGTACAGCACACCCCAGCGACAATTTTTTTGCAGTAATCGCTGGCACCGTTAAAACATTTTCTGCTATTGATCAATATTTTATAAAAGCGAAAGTATTCACTCTTGTGAGGGAAATTGAAGAAAAATATCGTTCTTCGCCCTTCTTATCATCGGCATCTGTTCATCATTGTCAAGTATCACCTGCCCCATCTATATATTCAACATCGTCATTATCATCATTTAATTTCGCTGAAGTTAATCAACCTCACTCGCAAGATTCGTCACGTGATTGCCTAACACCATTATCGCAACATGCATGTTATGACAAAAACCTGCGACCAACAACACCAAGGACTATTTCTGCTCCAAAAACATCAACTTCTTCTGTGCACTCTCAAACACAATATACCCTACCTCCTTCTTCATCTCCGCTGTCAACGCATTACGCAATGAGTACTGAAGAGCAGTATCAAACGACTCTATATGAAATGATTCCAGCAAGCAATTCCAATTAGCAATTATCCAAAAACCTGACACAAAAATGCAGGCAGATAATATAAAAATAAATTGCGCGATACAGACTATTACTCACAGTGTGTATAATGATATTTATGCTACTATTTTGCTACGCTATTTTTATGCTACACGCATGCTTCATGATACTAATAATCTTTACATACGGATTTTGGAGAACATGTTTCATTTAGAATAGGGTTTAATAGAATAGAGTTTAATTTCATGTAACAGTATTATTATTTACCTTAAACAAACCATCAGTTTTTCTCGTGAAGAAATTGCCTCACAAAAAGAGGTGTTTGTTTTTGAGCTTTTGAACTGAATTTTTTTCAAAATCATTTCAAATGTTCCTGACTCCAATCGAGAATATTGTAAAAAAATTTCTTCGTCGTCTATCAAATGACGATATAAAGTGTGATATTCGCCTTCTTCTTTTCTCGTTATTAAACTGGGACGTATCCACATTCTTCTTTTCATTTTACGTTGCAATTTTTTTTTATTTGTATCCTGTTCATCCAAAACAATAGCTATTACCGCTAATTCTTCAACTGAAAAATGAAATGCCATTTTTTGGCGAGTCGAATTGATTTGTTTATTTAAAAAAAACATTCTATGTCGACCGTGGATCGAGAGAGACTGATTATGAGACTAGTAGTGTGAACGGCATCACAGTGTGAATCGAGCCTAATCCTGCACGTATGCTTTATAGTGACAATCAAGTAAACAGCACCAAATAGAGAAAACACTAGCTATTGTTTATTATTATTTCTATGATAACTTGATTCGAACGATATATTTACAAAGAATGAATTAAAGTAAACGAAATGGCGCCAATATTATTAGAAGAAATTACAGTTGCAGTATGTAATTTTGATCAAATCATTAGCATAGGTATACAGATTGTCGTAGTTAAAAGTTAATATGCACCTTCAAATACACACACATAAACATGTATGTATGTATGTATGTATACAACACCGGTGGTGTGGGGAGATAGTGGGGAGATCGAGAGCGCGCGCAGACATGGCATTCTTTCCGTAACTTTAGAGCGTGAACGTACATACATTGTATCTGAGCGGACTCGCAAATATTAAAATAAAATGCCCTTAACTGTCGAGGAAAAAATACAGATTGTGTTATGGTATGCCAAGGATAATTCGTACAAAGACGTGCAAAATTTATTTGTTGCGGCGTATGAAAATCGTTCACCTTCCTCTGTGCCAGCTATCCATAAGATTGTGAAACAATTTCGTACAGAAGGTTGTGTTAATTCACTGCATACTAAAAGACACGTTGTGCACTAAAGCCTCGGAACCCCGGTGTCCCGATATCACGCCCGATATGAACTCATCTGTACTCCCCTACTATCGTACCCCTCCATTTCATGTTTGCATGCACATGTGTGCGTGTTTGTGTTTCCCTATATCTACTTTTATTTCAGTCAAACGGTATATTGACAACTTTGTACAGTAAATTCTCAGACTCTTTAATTAATCATTGTGTTTCCTCCTATTGAATAATAACGTTTAAAATTAATCAATGATTAGTTAACCGAGTATTTTAACCGAAGTTGGAAAAACCGTGCCCAAGCTTGCTAGGTATACAATAAAACTAAAATTAAAACCACAACTATTTAATTGAAAATAAATACATCACATTTCTAAATATACCTATATACGTTTAATTAATCTCTAACTTGCCTGTAAAATATTATTCTTTATTTGAAGTACTTCACTCGGTCTTTGCCAATATTTACTTTTCCGATTTACATTATTAACATAAGTATTGTATGTATGTATTTTTAAGATGTTATTCTGCTTCTCGGTATGATGACAAGTCTTCTGTACTAGTTTAACGGAAGAAGATAGAAGATGTAATAATATAATATGTGGAATCTAAGTGATGTCAAAATCCTTTGTTGCAAACATGTCGGAGTCAACGGACTCACTTTTGTCACTATTTTATAAGATAATTTAATTTCCGTCTAATTTAATGTTTAAAACCAACATTGTTGTTGAACTAAAACTAGCTTTTAAGTGAAGAAACTTTATTACTATTTCCCTCAATATACATCTATCTCCAAGACTATTTAATTTAAGAAGTATATTCTATTCATTGAGATCGCTCATCTTCAGATAGACAACTTCTATTAGATAGAAAGTATATGCAGTTTATGAACATTTTTTCTTTATAAATTGTGATTAAACAAATATAATTTATTTACGAACCAAGTGCGGGAAGACTATTTTCCCGCGTGAGCGCACCTTGAAAACACGAGCGACCGATGGGAAACGAGTGCTTTTTAATTGAGCGAATGTCTTTATGCAAGTGGTTTGTATATTATTTTTGGTACGATCATAAATTAAAAAATATTATTGATTAAAGTGATTAGTATCATACCTAACCTAAAATAGATTACCTAATTAATTAAAGCATTTCTTGTACGCACCTATTACTCACATTTAAATTTAGTTTAAGTTATTATATTCTTGCGTACGATGTTTTCATTCTTATATTTATAGTGAATTCATCGCTTTTTGGGTTGATTACAATTAACTGTCAATTTCAATGTTACTTGATAAATAGTCAAATAGATGCCGCCACAAATTTATTGAAAGAATTTTTAATTATTACTCCTATTTCCCCAACTTTTACTGAAGAATAGTCGACGGAAGTAGTATTTTATAGACTAAATTTTATTACTATCAAGTTAGATTTTTTTTAAATGTCCCAAAGAGCAAGTGTTTTTTACAATTTTTACAGTCGCCTCGACCGGGAAATATTCCTTGCTGGTCGAGCCATGCATGCGCCAAATGTCACTTTACAGGCGGTGAGCACAAAATAGTTATTTACGAACCAAGTGCGGGAAGACTGTTTTCCCGCATGAGCGCACATTGTAAGCACGAGCGACCGCAGGAAGCGAGTGCTTTTTATTGCGCGAATGCGTGGAAGATGTCTTCACGCAAGTGTTTTGAACAATATTTTTTGTACGAACATTAAATTAATCTACATCTATTGTCTGAGAACCAAGAATGCTTGTAATGAGACTGTCTTTGCAGAACATCACGGAGTACAGTCAAAATGGTAATGACTTTCTCTTTCAATAATTGTTGGCGAAGAGGAAGTTTAAAGCAGAACTTTCTGCAAGCAATGTGATGTTGACCTTTTTCTAGACCATAAAGAAATCCTTCTGACAAGAATTTGAAGAAACTAAAGTAAATAACAATTCAGGTCTATTCTATATTTTATTTGGAACTGATTTCATTTAAAACATGTATTTATTTGTTATATTCTATTTGTTTTAAACAAACACTCAGTTTATAATTTAACTATAACTTATCGAAGTCAAAATTATGTAATTTCTATCACTGCATAGTTTAGTTAGCGTCCCTTGTACGGGTGCTAATAGTATCAAATCAAGACATTCCAAACTTCATCTTTACAACATACTGAACTGTGCTTTATTATTTGCGCTCTTCAGACAGTAACTAACCTACAAGTTGGCAGACATTATTCCAAAAATTACTTATTCGTAATAAGTGGATTCCAAATGCTAAAACTTTCCAGTTTGAAAGTGCCGATGATTACAAAACTTTTATTCCACTGCGTATAAGAAAATAAAACAAAGAACAGTGAATATTATCGAAATATTCGATTACACACTGTATGTGCAGCTCTACCGTACAATTTAGAACTTGGATATTGGTTGCGTTAACAAACTTACAATAAAAGATAGTTAAATATCGGCAACGACTATAATAATAAAATATATAATTTAATGCATGATTATGTATTTTTTTCCTAAGAAAATATGAAATTACCCATTGTATTGTGTTTCTCGTTTCATTTAAAAATATGAATTCTGATCGTGCTCAGGCATCATCATGTAAGAAAGAAACGAAGTACAAGCGGAGAAACACAATTTATATAGAGTCGTTAAAGCAGGCGAGGAAGTGAGAATCAAGAAAAGAAATAAAAACAAGCTCTATCACAAAACTTGCATTACCTTTCATTGAACTTGTTCTAACTGACCTTGAACACAAAGCACGGTGTACTGCTCTGCTGCGTAACATTAGAAAATCGAACTTACAAGCTGTGTTGTAGTCTTGAGAGTAGAGAGAAATTTATTACAGTGAATGAGGCGTTCGTCGTCTAAAAATTATACAAATGTTTATGGATGTTACATAATATTTAACTTACGGAAATTTCATTCAAGGTGCGTATCTCGTAGCAAACCTTTTCGAGAAAAATAATAAACATTTTGAAATTTTTGTTTATCGTAAAGATCTTAAATTAATATTTTGTAATATTATAAACAAAAATATCGGCTCACTTACTAAGATTTGCTCATTTGTTTTATCCTACTAGTATAGGAATAAATAAAACATAGAAAGTTGAATTGTTAATACTATACTTCGTTCACTGAACCAATAGAGTAGCAAAAATCGCGTGATCAATGCATAATTTTTATTACCGTCCTTATAGTTACATTCAAATCCTACAACACACGAATAAATCATCTGTTTTCTGTGATTTTGTCACATGATTGTGACTAACATTGTCTGTTATTATGAAATATATATGTATACTTTTTGCTTTAGTATTATGTATTGTTCTTTGTGTTTGCACTGCTTGTATTTGTTTAAGTTGTTATTGTTATTATTCTCAGTCTTTTAAAGACTCTATTAGTTATTAAAGATTTATTGAAGGTAAGATCTATAGATAGTAAACAAAGCAAATGGTTTATAGGTTAATTATGTTTCAGATTCCAGAAGTGTTGCATTTAAGATACTGTTTTTACCTGTTTATACAGTACTGTGCAAAAATCAGCCAGAACTCACGAAGAAACGAGTAAAGAGACATTTTACAGTGCTAGAAAAAGAGACTGTACTGAATATATTGAGCAAACGTCAACAAGAATGCCCAGCTGACTCTAAAACACGAATTGTTGACTTTACAGCCGAAGGTGCAGGTATCCGCTCTGCAAGTGTTTTTAATATTTTGCGAGAACACAATGCACAAGATGTGAAACCACCAAAGATGTATTATAAGATCTGTCCTGGATAATATTGATGATGATATGCGTAATATTAGTAGACGTACAGTACACTTATTTTTCTATAGAAATATCAGTCTACACTTTTCGTAAATGTCTTTTCTAACGTTTGATAGTGCATTACATGAAAATTCTTTATAATTTCTATATTTATACATTCTGCCTGCTCTTCATATTTTCTTTAATTATATTTTTGAAAAGGATAAAATACCTTGTTAAACACATTTCTTTGTATATTATTTATGTTTCAATGTACTGATAATTGCGATTTTTACTCTCTTGTAAAAAATAATAAATTTGACCAGATAGAATCTCGTTTGACTATTTGTCAAACTATTATGTTTTATATTGACTGTCTCTGACTGATGACTCACAAAAGTGATGAAACTTTAAATGAGATATTTTGTAATTATAATCTTTCTTCCTGATGAAAATACAATATCTGTAGCCCAGAAGTTTATATTATAGCAATATAAAATAATTATATGCACCCATAAAGATATACGATTCACACACATTAATGGAATAAACATAAAAGTAAAACCATTTCAGATTAGCTGTATGTACGAGGTAAGCGCCATAACTTCTCGGCCTGTCAGGCTTATACAGATTCAAACGTATTCAAACTCCTTCACGTCATGCATGCACATACGCGAGGTGTTTCACTATAAATATGACGGCTCAAAACCTAGTAGTTTTTAGTAACCAGCCAACCAACGTGACTAGCGCACGAAAATGTCTGAAGTAACGAAAATTGAGTACCGCGCGGTCATTAAATTTTTAACAAAAGAAGGGCATACACCTTATCACATTAAACTACGTTTAGGCGGCGTTTACGGTGATTCATCTCCTTCGTATTCAACTGTAAAGTAGTGGGCAAAATGTTTCGGTTTGGGACAAGAATCTCTGGAAGATGGTGATGGGTCGGGTCGACCAATTGAAGTGATAACGACTCGACAAATTTCAATTATTGAACATTTAGTGCTAGAAGATCGCCGTTTGAAAGTGAAGGTATTAGCTACCAGTGATAACAAACATTTCCGAAACAAGTGTTCGCCGTATTTTCCATGACCATTTGGGTATAAATAAAATTAGTGCTCGATGGGTACGGCGACTTCTTTCGGCTCTCCATCGTGAACGCCGAGTCGAATGTGCGCAGTCCTTTGTAAACGTGTGTGGAGACAATCCAAAACCGATTTTGGAGTCCATTGTCACAGGGGATGAAACAATGGTTCTGTTTTACGATCCTCTATCGAAAAGGGAGTCCATGGAATGGCGGCAACCTGATGAACCAAGTCCCAGAAGGGCGAAAGTCGTTCAATCAAAGAAAAATGTGATGGCCACAATATTCTGGGATTGTGAGGGCATTTTGCTAATTGACTTTAAAGAGTGCAATACAAGTGTGAATGCCACATATTATGCGTCTTTATTGCATAAATTAAGGGAGAGTATTCGTGCAAAACGTCGTGGAAAATTGACAAAAGCTGTGCGATTATTGCACGACAATGCTCCCGTCCATATTGCTGCCATTTCACAAGCTGCCATCCGTTAATGCGGTTTTCAAGAATTGGAACACCACCGTATAGTCCGGACATGGCTCCTTGTAATTTTTTTTTCTAATTTTAAAGAAGACCTTAGAAGACGTAGTTTTAAGGACAACAGTGAGCTGCAAGCAGCTGTTATAGAACATTTTGGCGAAAAAACTTAAAATTATTTTTACAAGGGTATCGAATTATTATAATTAATCGTTGTAATAAGTGTATAGAAATTAGGGGAGATTACATTGAAAAATAAAAATTCTTATATTGTTCCAAGTTTCATATGTATATCAGGTCGAGAATTTATGGCGCCTTCCTCGTACATACGGACAAGTATAACATTAGTGAATTAGAGTAAAAATTTAATAAAGTAAGGTATGTGAATTTAATTATTTATTTATTTGTACCAAGTGCAGGTAATCATATAATAATATTGATTCGATTAATACACTCGGTGATATAAAAGGTCAAAAAATATATTAACAAGTTGTAATTTTCAAAACATGCAATAAATTCATTAATCACACTTTTATTTAATATAAATTTTATTAATGTAAATGCTGTACTGCTCAAATATACTCGAGATGATTTATAAAACAGCGTGTATTTATGCATATTAGTTAAGAATAATTATTTAATTTTTGTATTTCAATTATGTAATCACAATACTGATCATAGAAAGCTTTGAATATGTAGATATGTATGTATATTTTTACGTGACTGTACGTAACATACGCAAACAGTCGTGCTATATTTAGCCAGTGCCTGTAATCATATGGGAATTTTTGCATAATATTTAGTTTTATAGTTTACAGAAATATCTAAAAAAATGTCTAATTACCAAAAACACTGCTCGTTCTTGTGTTTTAACATGTAGAAGCAATTAAATCGCTTATTATAAAACCGCCATTAGTTATGATAAATACAACAATCTTACTAATCTAAAAAAATTGAACTAATATTTTTGCTAGTATACCCAAGTAAATTTTTTTTTAAGATAATATTTTGTAAAACTATGGATTTGAGTTTTTTTTAATAACAGATATCATATTTTTTAATTGAGAATGGTTTTGTTTTTATTTTAAGCTGTGGTATCATTAGAGTATTTGTTTTGATTCAGTTTCAGAATAAAATAATTTTTTTATACTTTTATTCGTTAAATTTCATTATTTCATTTTCAAATTTGTAATAGCAGCAGTAAACATTTATAAGTATATAATTGAACATTCAAATTTGTTCGAATGGTGCTTTATTGTTTTAGAAATAACTTCACTTACTACCACATTATAGCTCAGCAAGTGATTCTTTCTATATGGGTGTAGTGCACATAAAACTACTATTTTAACAACTTCTGAACATGTGAGATTTTAATTAGGAATTATTATACCGGTTGTGTAATGCAACACTTGATATAGCAAGTCCAAAATACATCAGAATTGCAACGTGGCGTACTGTCATCGACTG
The DNA here is from genome assembly GCA_963170755.1 of Amphimallon solstitiale. Lineage (NCBI taxonomy): Eukaryota > Metazoa > Arthropoda > Insecta > Coleoptera > Scarabaeidae > Amphimallon > Amphimallon solstitiale. The sequence goes on from OY720680.1 coordinate 28,918,178, forward strand.
ACAATATAACAGTTATCTCTACTCTCTCCTGTCTTTCGTCGCACTTCCAGTACGGTCAAAGAATACGACGTTGCAATATTTACCTGGTAATATCAAGTGTTTCATTACACAAGCTGTATATTCCAACATTTGTTAATTCAAATAATTTAGTATTAAATATTAAGAAAATTAAACTTGTATTTTTTGACCAGTTGTGTCCTATAGGAAATTATCAAAAATTATCTGATATCAAAACAATGGGAGTACATATTGTTATGTACATTATGCACTAGTCTGGAGATGTACCTTAAAACTCATTTGATTCTCATTCAGAAACAAGTGATCCATATTATTACAAAATTAAAAAATAATACGAAGTTTCGTTTTTAATTACTGAAATGAAGTTTCAACAAGGATTTCCCCAATCAATCAGTGGATCGGTATTATCCATAACAGAAAGGTAATTTGATATAGGACTTGAATAGACATCTGAACAACCTATTATATGAATATATTTACAGCAGCGTGTTATGTTCACTATAGTTATAGAGTTGAAAATATAACAGACCTGGGCTGGCGCTGAACATTGAACATGCACTGATAACATGTCTGATTGAGTTTGACCTGTATAGTTACGTAATATTTATTTCTTAACCGGATTATCAGAAATATCCATTAGAAAATTTAGAAAAGATTATTATATTTTTTAAAATCAAATATCAATTCTGATAGTTAGATGCATTAGCATTAGATGTTCATAATTCGTTCATGACGATTTATATATGTTTACAACAATTTCGTATTTTTTAATATTACTATTACTAATGTTGGTAGTACAACTTTCCTAAAATATTAAAACTGTTCGACCGGATTTCGAATTGTGTTACGGTTCACCCTGTATAATGTATTTTTCATAACCCTGTAGTTGTATCAGAATCACTTTTCCGTGGGTTACGTTGTTATTGTAAGACTTGTTCATGTTAACTATTGATGTTCTTTTCTCTTTTTAATGGCTTTTTTTTAATGGCTGAAAAATATTTAATTTATTGTTAGTATTTTGCAATACACAAATTGTCGGTATTGTTCAATTACGGTCTCAAAAGAGAATCATCAGAATTTATACACATTTAAGGCATCTAGTGCTATCTGTGAGCAGCTAGTGTAGTAGCTCCTAATTTGTCAGAAAGAATAATTAAATATTCGTTTTTGGAGTACATTTATTTCTTTGTTTTGTTTCGAAAAAGTTTAATTTGAATTCTAGTTACTTCCTACAGATATTTTGTCATGTTTCACTGTTTAATTCGATTTACTATTAATGTGATTTCATATGCCACCGCTGCGCGATAGTGGCCACTCATCATCATTTTTGTAAGCGAAATTTACTTAATTTTTTTATCTCTTGTTTAAGTTAAAAGTAAATTCTTAGTGGAACTAGTGCTCAAGATTACTTCAGCAATTTTTTATGTATCACTGTTATCGGTAGTAAAGACCAAATTCTGCTGTATACTATTTGTAGATAATGTCTGGGGGATTTTAATCATAAGTCTGTTGGATTGCTCATCTTCCATTTCTACTGCTAGACTTTTTGTCGGAGTTATTAGCACATATGATATAAGTTGGTGGATTAATTAGCACTGAGAGAGCTGGTTATGAATTGCTAAACCCTATCATTTCCTTTTTTTTTGTATACCTAAATTCCGTTTCTTTGAATTGTTCAGCTAATTTTGTACTTTTAATTTTAAAAGTTTAATTATTAAATATAGCTAATGCCACGTGCCCTCATAATATATATTAACTTCCTTTGGTTATGTTTTCCTATTCTCTCTTTATGTTAAGGGAATTAGTGTCAGATAGAAACACAAATAATTCTCTCTGTATGTAAAGTTTTTAAGACTGTTTAAATTGCTTAAGAGGGGCATTTACCAAGTGCATCTGGGCAAATAGAAACTTATGCAATTTGTATTACTAGCGGGACAGTAGACGCAAGGGGGTGTGAGTAGGTGGAGCTAAACGATATTCGGGTTTCGATCAGAGCGCTTCGGTTTTATTCACAGATTCTGTCGCTATGCAGATCGGGAAAACCCGCTCTGAACGAATAAAATTGGCGGTTCTAAGCCCGTAATTTAATAGTAATAATAATTAAATAGGCTACCTTCAAGTAGCCTAACAGACAATTTTTATTTTTAAACGTTTTCAAAACAATTATTAAAAATTACGCGAGACATCTACCGTGTGAAATGTGTGTGACAATGTTTACTATTTTCATTTTTTTTATCTTCAAATATAAGTACATACATTTGATTTTTTTTAAATCGTTCATCAAATGTGCAGCTGGCCCATAGAGGTTGTTTTTTTCTTTTGTGTGCCAGCCTTAGTTAGTAGACATTATTCAAATGTATGCATTTTTGTGGTTATTTCTATAAAACACATAACTTTTTTAAGAAAATAAATTAATACAAAAACTGGCCTTGACATTATAAATTTATGCCTTTTGCATAGCTAACCCAAATTTGAGATTCTAAAATTATAAAATAAATTTAAAAAACGCAAAACGGCGATGCCTTACGGGGCCATAGTTTTCGATAGGTAAGCGTTCCTCTTAAGCCTAATTTTCTTAGTAAAATTATTTCTTATTCTTTTATTAATTTTCTGTATTTACACTCCTGTGGTTTGAATATACAGGGTGTATCGCCTAATATATAATTTATATAAATATTATTTACATCTTTGAATGTGTTTTTCTTTTTGGTAGTTTATAATCCAACTAACCAATTTAAATATTTCTTTAATCATTTTGTTTTCAATTTTGTTCATACCGATTTAAGCGTTAAAACATAATATTCAACCTACAATTTCTTTATTCCAATATGAGTTTCCATTTCAAGTTGTATGGAAACAAATTAATCACCTTAACGCTATAATTTTACTTGTTTACATCTCTTGTTAACATCTCTTTATACATAACGCAACTAGTTAACATCTCTTCCAATACAATAATTTCAATTGTTACAGATTTTAATTTCTGCATATTCTGTTTTTATTTATTGTGGATGACATCTAAATACTGCAGTTATTTGATACTAAAATGTTATTTGACTTTGTGTTTTGTTTTCTTGTGTTGTTCCAAATACAAATTGTCTTCTGACCCTACTTCCCTAATGAACCTCTGCAATCTCATGCACGGTTGACCTTGATAGACCTTAAGGTATGAGCGGCGCCAACTATTAATCCGTCTCGGAACCCTCACCATCTTCAACCCATCCGGTGGTGTTCTAAGAGATAGGGCCAGAAAGACTTTTGGAATTTTCCATTTTATTAGTAACGTTTAGTCTTTTATTGTCGCACATAAAGTTCCATTATATGCTACTACTAGTGGTCCTCGCCTTTTGAACATCATCATGGGCAATTCTATTACAATTCGATAACTGCTCAGAAATGCAAGTCAGAATAAACATTTAGACGTAAGACCTTTTTTACATGTTGAAAACAAATAAACGAAACATATTTTGATTGCTGGCATTGCTGCTATTAGCTATATGTATGATGGTTTTTGAACATAACGGTATAAATTTTCTATTAGTAACTCTAGGTGCAAAAATATATACAGTGTAATATTTAGCCACTGTTATTGGAATAGTGCGAGGAATTTTTGCACGATAAAAACCGATATTTCCAGTCAGGTACACATTCTTATTAAACCGAATCTTCATGAGAAGCACATCCGTAAACTGATTAAATTTCCAAGTATTTCATATAAACACAATAAATTCTCTATAAAACGGAAGACGGCATGCCATGTTCTGCAGTCGTAAAATGCGCTCACATATGTGTGCTCCGGAGTAAATGAACTCACAACATATTATCCGAACACTATACGGACAGTGAAGAACTGTTTATTACTCGGCGCGCGTATTGTAACGTCATCTGCGGAACGTGAAGGCATAAAAGTTATTAAGTAAAATCCTTTATTTGATATAATTAGATTCCATCTTGCACCAGCCCGCCTCGATGCGTGAAAATTAACACGATGTAAGGCCAGTCAGAATCGTTGAACTGAGCGTTAAATATTTAAAATTCACCGAAAGCCTGAATTAACTGGCTCGAGTAATTCACATATAAGACAATAACCGCAACGCTTGCGTGACCATTAAAAAATAATCCATGCGCGTTAGAATACCTACATACATTCACGTTGTTTTAATTTTTATTGTCGAATATTTCGGTCGGTGAATGTACATACATTTACAGATTCAAATTGAACTCCGGGTCTCACTTAATTAATGTAAATAGGTATTTAGGAATCGAAAATACTAAATTTAATTAATAATACATTTTTATAGTTTTCTTTCAACGGCAAGGTAATAATCACATATTTCTCAGTCAGTGTCAGAACCATGGATAAAATATATGTGTAGTCGGAACGATAAAATTTCATGACAACTGAAAATAAATTTTTAGATGCCGTATCTACCGCTCCTTTATCATTTTAATTTTAACTTCAAAACGAAATACGTATTTCAAATATGACATAAAATAAGAATGATTTATTAAAGCGAATGTCACGAAATACACAAAGAAAAAGTTTACCTTTCTTATAAAAAAGTTTTTATGATGTAAATAACTAGACCCTGAATTAATTAAATATTTAGTCCACGAAATGGACGTCATTAATTTTATATTTTTTTTTTGTGGAAGGGGAAGCAATTTGGGTTACTCATCCTTATATTATAGCGTTTTCTGTTAGTTGCACTCATAGGTTATGAGTCTCAGTTTTGTGTTTCTCTGTTATTCCGGAGTTTTACTTTGCACTCAGCTGAGAGCACGCGCTCAGACAGTACTGAATGCAGAAAATTCGGTTCCTGCTATAGTACATTGATAAATAAAACCACAAAAAGAGACTTATAAATTCGAATTTAGAGTCTAATTTTACATAGCAGTCAATTTATGTTATATGATATTATGACGTTTCATTTTATATTCTATGACCAAAAAAGAACCACGCTCTAAACGTATTTATTTTTGAACCAGATTTTGTACAGATATTAAGGTGTTGAGAGAAACAAACAACTAAATTTTCATTGCAAAAATCGCACTTGCTCCACGTAACCGAATACATTTTGCTACTCGCCTGGGCATGCTTCGAATTAATTGATCTACGGACTCCTATCGAAACTTATTCCAAGCAAATTGTAGGGTATCATGTAGCTGTTGTACGTTCATAGGAGGGTTAGGTAACATATCAAGCAACCCATCATATCCCAGACATTTTCTATGGGCTACAGATCTGGCGATCGTGCAAGCTAATGAAGAATATTGATGTTGGCCTTTTGTAGAAATCATAACGTAACTACAGCCACATGAGAACGGGCAATGTCTTGCTGGAATGTGGCATTATTTAGCTCTCGGATATATGGTAAAGCAATTGGTTCCAGAACTTCGTTAATGTACATTTGAGCATTTAAGTCGTTTTGAAGGAATAGTAAAGGAGTCCTTCTATGGCAAAATTCAAAAACTGTCTTTAACCTCTTCGAAGCCCAACTCGTCTACGACCATCATGGGCCCACAAACAAAAGCGAGGCTCGTCAGAAAAAATGATACTGTTCCATTCTTCATCCCAATGTGCCCGTACATTGGGATGAAGTACTATTCTAACCTAAGGGTACGAAGTTGAGTAGTGAGAGGCAGTATAAATCTTGGACGATAGGATATCAATCCAAACGAACAAAAACGGTAATATATTGTACGCATTCCTCCTATCTTCTCGTTCTGTGGTTCTTCTAGGTCAGGCATGGCGAACCTATGACCCGTGGGTCAGACATTTACCCACGCAAGCTTTTTAACTGACCCACTCATTGATTTTTATAAATCAATTTTTTTTATGAAAAACAAATATTTCCAAGTGGACATGGGCGAGCTGATTTTCTATTTCTATCGTATCACGATACCTGTGCTGTGGAACTTGACGCCCATATTCGTTGCTTCATAGAATGGGCGGAATGTACCAGTCACCAGTCAGTACCAGTGCTGAACTAACATAAGTGGCATCCATTTCGAACGCATTTAAAAGTAATGTGTATTGTGTTTGTATATTAGGTATGTTAATAAAAAAAGTTTCTGAAATTACTGTATTCTAAATATAAATATTTTTAATTGTAGCCCTCTACTACTCGTATGTCGGCGGTTAAAAATTTAAAAACAAGCGATACAAGTTCAAGACCATATCAAGCTGAATGGTTTGATAAATATGGTGTGATTGAAAGGAATAAAATGGTTATGTGCGTTATTTGTAATGAAAAAGTGACTTCACGTATGTATAAAGAAAAAAGACATTTTGAAACGTTGCATTCTAATCTCAGAATGTCAACAGATGAGAAAGGAAAACATATTTTTTACAAAATAAAAAAGAGAATTTTTCTCAAAGCAGTGTTTTGAAAAGTTTTTTGGTTCCAAAACACAACATTACTGCTGCTAGTTTTCAAGTTGCCCATTGCATTGCTCGCCACAGGAAGTCTCTTTCAGAAGGAGAATTTCTAAAAAAAGCGTTTTTAGAATGTAGTCCTACATTGTTTGCTAATTTTAAAGAAAAAGACTTGATTATAAAGCGTATAAATGAGTTACCTATTGTTATATTGTATTATGTATGTTTAGTATTTTAAGGTTGGCAGGAACAGAAAGCAGCACTAACTTATCAACAGTAAGAAGTGTCAGACAGACAAGACACAACAATGAGAGAAAGCAAAGCTTTTTGTTGTTAGCTAGCTTAGAGTTGTTAACTTTAATTTAATAAAGTTATAAAAACAATTATTGGTTGTCTTGTTAAAACATGGTGTCAGAAGTATTGGGAAGTAAGTGATAGTTGATACTTACTGCAAGAAAACCTATTTGATACTTAGGGCAAGAAAGCGTGTTTAACAAAATGGAGAGTACAGAATTTCAGGATTTTTTAAAGGCACAGGTAGATGCTATGAGTAAATTAACGGAGCAGTTACAGAATATGCAAACGCAAGTAAATACTTTATCGGTTGTAAATAATAATGCAAGCAATGTTCCATGGCCAAAACCACTAGATGTAAGTGATAGTAATATTGGTGAAAATTTAGATCTATTCTTAACAAATTGGAATACATACTTGAAAGCTACAGGAATGGACAAATGGTCAGCAGACAAGGAAGCACAAAAGGTTAATATACTATTAACAATTATCGGAGATGCAGCAAAAATGAAATACAACAATTTTGGTTTATCCGAAGCAGACAAATTGAGTGTAGATAATGTAATCAAAGTAATTAAGGAGAAAATAGTGATGAGGAAACATGCAATGTATGAAAGATATTTATTTTATTCTTGTAATCAGCTAGAAAATGAAACTTTCGATGAATACTATGTTAGATTATCGAAATTATTGGAAAAATGTGAGTTTGAAAAGATTGATACAGATACTATAAAAAGTATTATGTTACGAGACAGATTAGCCTTTGGTATTAAAGGCCAGGAACTCAAAAAGAAATTTTTACGAGAAGATACAGAAAAAATTACGTTAGAACATGTTGTAAATAGCTGTAAAATAAGTGAAGTGACAGAAGATAGAATTAAATTATTTAAAGAAGAGAAAACGATAAATGCAGTTAAAAATAAAACAAATACGAGTTGGATGAAATGCAAATTTTGCAACAAAAAACATGAATTTAAACCTAAGGTCTGTCCAGCAATACATCACACATGCACAAAATGCAAAAAAAAAGAGGACATTTTGAAGTATGTTATTACACCAATCAAAAAGAGAAGAAACGTAATAAGAGTAAGAAGATATATAAAATAAATATAAACGATGAAGAAGAAGACAATATGAACAACGACGAGGAAGACAAAACAAGTTCAGGTTCAGAAGATTTTGCCTGTATATCCAAAATAGTTGATAGCAAGAAAGGTATAAATGTTAGTGCAAATTTAGAATTAAAATTTGGTAAAAAGTGGCACACAGTTAGTTGTGAATTGGATACAGGTGCAACAGTATGTTTGATGGGATATAAATTTCTATGCAAAATGTTGGAAAAGCAAGAGATGCAGTTGGAAAAATCAAGCTATGTTTTGAAAAGCTTTGGTGGAACAGAAATAGAAGTGTTAGGACAAATGGAAATACCATGCAAAAGAAAAAATGGAAGATGGAAAATACTTTTTCAGATAGTGACTGTTGATCATGGACCACTTTTATCAGCTAATGCTTGTAAAAAACTGAAATTAATTAAATATTGTAATAGTGTTTCAGTATCAAGTGAAGAGATAGAGAGAGCTAAATTGGAAACCTATCGATATGAAGCTGAGAAGTTGGTTAACCAACACCAAGATGTATTTCAAGGATATGGATGTTTGCCAGGTAAAGTAGAACTGGAAGTGGATGCAAATGTAAAACCAGTGATACAGCCGGCTAGAAGAATTCCACTGAACTTACGAGGTAAGCTAAGAGATGAACTGGATAGATTGGTTCACAAAGGTATCATTATTAGAGAAGATAATCATACAGAATGCGTGAGCAATATTTTATTAGTTAAAAAACCCAATTCCTTTAGAATATGCTTAGATCCTATACCTTTAAACAAAGCCTTAAAACGACCAAATTGTCAATTTACGACTTTAGATGAAATCTTACCTGAATTAGGCAAAGCTAAAATCTTTTCGACAGTAGATGCTACAAAAGGTTTTTGGCAAGTACAGTTAACAGAAGAGAGTAGTAAACTAACTACTTTCTGGACCCCATATGGTAGGTTTAGGTGGCTCAGATTACCCTTTGGCATTTCGCCAGCTCCTGAAATTTTTTCAATGAGAATGCATGAATTAATTCAAGGGTTAAGTGGCATTGAATGCATGGCAGATGATATACTGATTGTGGGTCAAGGAAATACTTTAGAGGAAGCATTGCAAAATCATAATGATAATTTTAAAGCTTTACTTGAAAGGTGCAGACAGTATAATTGTAAATTAAATAAGTCAAAGCTTCAATTATGTAAAACATCAGTAAATTTTTATGGACATATTTTAACTAGTGAAGGTTTGAAACCTGATATTTCTAAAATTGAAGCAATTCAGAAAATACCGTCTCCTACCAACAAGACAGAATTATTACGATTTTTAGGGATAATTACATATTTAAGCCGTTTCATTAAAAATTTAAGTTCAGTGTCAGCATATTTACGAAAATTGACATTAAATGATACTAAATGGGTTTGGACTGAAACGAGGAAAATGAATTTTTAAAATTAAAGAATATTGTTAGTCATATTGGAACTTTAAAGTACTATGAATGTAATGAACCATTAATTATAGAATGCGACGCTAGTTCAACAGGTTTAGGAGCAGTAGTGTTACAGAAAAGCCAGGTAGTTGCCTATGCTTCTCGTACTCTTACGAAAGCAGAACGCAATTATGCAATGATAGAAAAAGAGCTATTAAGTATTGTCTTTGGGTGTGTACGATTTGATCAGTTGATAGTCGGTAATCCAAGTGTAACTATACGCACGGATCATAAACCGCTAATTAATATTTTTAAGAAACCATTACTTAAAGCCCCTAAAAGGTTACAATTAATGCTAATGACTCTGCAGAGATATCCTATAAATTTAGAATATGTAAAGGGCAAACAAAATATAATAGCAGATTTTTTATCTAGAACAGCTCTTAACAATACAGAAAAAGATTTAGTCAATGAAAGCAATAAATCAACCGTCTATAAGATATCTAGATATGAACGCAAAACATTTAGAGCAATAGAAAACATCAATCTTTGTCATACAATTAAAGTAACTGACGAAAGAATGGAGTCGATTAAAAATGCAGTTCGACAAGATGAGACTATGCAAAAACTTATGATGATAATTACCGAAGGTTGGCCCAAATATATTAAAGATATACCTGAGGAAATTAAAATATATTTTCAATACCGAAATGATTTATCTGTACAAAATGGATTAATATTCAAGAACGATAGAATCCTTATCGCACACAGTTTGCGAAATTTAATGATCCAAAAGGTACATACTGCGCACACAGGAATTGAGAATACATTAAGATTAGCAAGACAAAGCATTTTTTGGCCTGGGATAACCAAACAGATTACTGAAGTAGTTAAGGAGTGTGAAGCATGTCAAAAATATTCAGAAAGCCAAGCTAGACTACCTATGATGTCTCATGAATGCCCAAGCTACCCATGGCAAATAGTATCAATGGATGTATGCTTTGCACAATATAAAGATAAACAAGTAAAAATATTAGTATTAGTCGATCATTATTCAGATTTTATTGAAATTTCGTTTTTAAAGGATTTAACTCCTAAGTCAGTAATACTAACCATGAAAGAAAACTTTAGTAGATATGGAATACCCGAAGTTGTATGTTCAGACAATGGAACACACTTTATTAATTCGGAAATGATAAAATTTTCAAGTAAATATAATTTTAAACATGTTACATCAGCACCGTATCACCAACAAGGAAACGGTAAAGCAGAATCAGCTGTTAAAATAATAAAGAAAATGATAAAAAAGAGCAATTGCAATGGAGAAGATTTATATTTTATGCTACTACATTGGAGAAATACACCTAATAAAACCGGATATAGTCCAGCACTAAGATTATTATAACGTCATACAAGAAATAGCTTACCAGCAATTGAAGATCATTATAAACCTAAACCACTTGACAATATTTCTGAGAAGATTGTAAATAGAAAACAAACAGCAAAATTCTATTATGACCGGGATACACGAAGGTTACCAGACTTGGACATAGGGCAAGGTGTGTGGGTTCAATTAAGACCTGATACGGAGAAGTCATGGCAGAAAGGTTTTATAACCAAACAGCTTAGTCCGCGGCAATACGAAATAGAGACTAATGGTATTACATATAGAAGAGACAGGTCGCACATTAAGGAAAGAAAAGTAGAAGAGGAAAATACAAGAAGAAACAAGAGAACCAGTAGAATATGAAGGAACAAGAGAACCAACAGAAAATGGTGTAAAAGAAACTAGGGAAGAGAATCAGCTACAAGAAACCGAAACCGGCATTCAGAGTAGTGAAGCCATACAAAAAGAGGACAAGACAGAAGAAAGAAAAGCTACAACGTCCGTAGATCCAGAGATAAGAGATAGGCCGAAGAGAAAGATAAAAAAACCCATAAGGCTAGACGACTATGTGTGTAATTAGTGTTAAAATTAAACGTGAAACATTACATTTATAAAGAGAGAAGGATGTTATATTGTATTATGTATGTTTAGTATTTTAAGGTTGGCAGGAACAGAAAGCAGCGCTAACTTATCAACAGTAAGAAGTGTCAGACAGACAAGACACAACAATGAGAGAAAGCAAAGCTTTTTGTTGTTAGCTAGCTTAGAGTTGTTAACTTTAATTTAATAAAGTTATAAAAACAATTATTGGTTGTCTTGTTGAAACACCTATAAGTCGAAATACAATTAAGGATCGAGTAATAGAATTAGAAAAAAATATTTTATGGCGATTACATAATGACTTAAATTATGCAGAAATGTATTCAATTGCTTTAGATGAGAGTAATGATGTAAATGGTTATGCACAATTAGCAGTTTTTGCTCGGTATATATCAGGAAATATAACGAAAGAAAAGTTAATAAATCTAACTGGATTTATTCGGTATCTTAAGCAAAATATTTCACATTCTCTGATCGAATTTCATTGTATAATACACCAGCAAGTTTTATGTGCGAAACATGGATTAAAAACATTTTCAAAACTGAATAAAAAACTTCAAGGGCAAGGATTAATTGTTTTAACCATGTATGAAAATATTAAAACATTTATGGCAAAACTTGTTATCTTTAGTAAGGATTCAGAAATAAAAATTATGAAATATTTTTCGCAATTAAGAAAACATTTTGAAAATACAATAATTTTTGAAAATACGGCCGACATTCAAGAAAATGCAATTAAAACATATTTAATGATTCTCCGGAAAATAAAACAAGCATTTGAGGAGAGATTCAATCAATTTAAATATTTGGAAAATACATTTAAATTTATTTTATATCCATACAAAACTGAATTTGAAACAATGGAGTTAATCGAAATTATGTGGCTAGGTATAGTTAACTTAGAAATGGAATTAGTGGAATTTTGAAACAGCGTAGTGTGGAAAACAAAATTTGAAGACTTGATTTCTGAAGTAGAAGGAAAACTGTGTGAAGGAAGTGCAGATAATATTGATCCCATAGTGAAAATTGAAAATATTATATTGAACGTGTGGGATTCTTTACCAAGTAATTTTATATCAATGAAAAAACCAGCTTTAAACGATGTTTGGGTACACATATTCGTGTGAAAAAATGTTTTCTTTAATGAACTTTGTAAAATCTTCTAATAGGAATAGACTTGAAAGGGAATTAACTGCCAAATGCGTCAAACTAATGAATACGAAATATGAACCTGATATTAAAAAAAATATCTGAAAATAAACAGCAACAGATTTCTCATTAAATAATTTATGTTTATACTTTGTTATATATTTATAAATATGAATATATTAATATTCTTGGTGTTAGCGGCCTGTTTCTTATTCCTTGTCAAATATTAAAAATTTAACAATAAAAAACACATAATTAAAACGTTTCGACAATTTTATTTTTGTCTTCTTCAGTTAAAAAGTTTTTGTACTTATTACACATTTTTTTTTTTTTTTTTTGAAAATGTCTAACTGCAACCAGAACCAACTGCAAAAGATACAATTTCTCATTAAAACTACAGAACGCATTCTATGCCAACGCTTTTTAACTTACCGTAATTTGTAATCTTTGTTTTTTAACTTTGGATGCACGTTGTTTTTATATCACCCCCCGAACTCAATTGCATGTTTTATATTTGTAGAAATAGAGTTCGGGGGTGATATAAAAACAACGTGCATCCAAAGTTAAAAAACAAAGATTACAAATTACGGTAAGTTAAAAAGTGTTGGCATAGAATGCGTTCGGTAGTTTTAATGAGAAATTGTATCTTTTGCAGTTGGTTCTGGTTGCAGTTAGACATTTTCAAAAAAAAAAAAAAAAAAAATGTGTAATAAGTACAAAAACTTTTTAACTGAAGAAGACAAAAATAAAATTGTCGAAACGTTTTAATTATGTGTTTTTTATTGTTAAATTTTTAATATTTGACAAGGAATAAGAAACAGGCCGCTAACACCAAGAATATTAATATTTTTATTGCTATAAACGGCCAAGAAAAAAGATTTTATTTTATTTATAAATATGTATACATATATAAATATATTAATAAATAATATTTCATAATACATATTTTATGTAATTTTCTTTACCCCTTGTTCATTCAAACACTTAGTGACCCACGAGCTAGTACTAAAAAAAATAGTGAACAAAATTTGACCCACGTCTCAAAAAGGTTCGCCATCGCTGTCTAGGTCGTCCAGAACCTCTTCTAAGATGTTGCCTTCTTTCTTCAGACTAATCTGTCCAACAACGAATAACTGTTGCAACATTTCTTTGCATCCGCCTGACGATTTCACGAAATGCAATACCTGCCTCATGTAGTCCAATGATGCGACCCCTTTCAAATTCGCTTTGTTGGCGATAATTCGGTTGTCGTCGAACTCTTGGCATTTCAATACACTAAATGACAAGTAGAGACGGTAACAAATGAGAAAACAAAATTAAACCGATTAATAATAATAAGAAGAATAAAATCGAATTTTTTTGTTGGAGATCGGCAAAAAAACGTCATAAATTTTATTGTTTTTTATCTGTTCTCTTTATCATTCATTACTTTCGATACCATAAACGTCTGTACAAAATTTAATTAAAAAATAATAACGTTTGCATGGTGATTCGTTTTTTTTTGTCATACAGTATACAGCAAGAGCGCGCGAGGTATGATCACCCGCTGGTATACGTAAACTCGCATCTAAACGTGGTCCGATAATACATATTAGAGTAACGGCACAACATACTAGCATTGCCTGCTCATATTCGAACTCATAGTGATCTGATTATTTTTTTGCAGATTGACAAAAAGAACAAATTAAATTTTCTCTTTAAGTGATGACGATTGCTTAGATAACTAAGTCGATAATAACGCGAAGATTGTAATACTTATAACGTAATTATGATTATCCTTATGAAATTAAATAATAATCTAGTTGTGTAAAAAGTTATAGCAGTACAACTGGGTTTTAGAATGAAATAAAAACAACCCGCCTGAAACATCTGCAGAATAAACTAAGATGTCTAGAGAAAAATAAATAAATAGAAATTTCATGGTAAAAAAAAACTATAAATAAGTATAACAGGAATACCATAACATAACATAAAAACGACCCTTGAAATAGAAATTAAAATTAGAGATTCTCTCCAGTAAATATGACGAAATAACAACTCTGGAAAAATAAATCTATATATCTATATCTGGCGAACACAGCTAGCGGAGATCATTTGCCGAATATACGTCCGAAGAATATCGACTGGCATCGGGTGATCATACCCCGCGCGCTCAAGCTGTATATGTATATGCAGAATACATTACATCGATCCTACCTACATCACATAGCTCAACTTCAAATTTTAAATATTTTTTGGAGGTACTAGATCTGGTGTCATATAAAAAATATGATACGATGGATTTAAATTATACCTAACATTTGATCACATAACAGTTAATAATAAAATATGAACTAGCTCTGTTATTTGAATTTACTACCAGATATTTCATCTTTTGGAAAACATGAAAAATCTTGAAACTTTAATAGCTGTTTTATTTCATTGTAAAAAATATATAAACACATTTTCCAGTTTAATTTAAATTCAGTAATAGTATATTTATATGTTTATCAATTTTTGTAAGCCTCAGTTAGTCACCATACAGTATTAATCTAGTATAGGCTATTTCTAGTAATAGATTTAACAATCCCGCAAATTCGTAATCTTTGTTGGATATTTTTTGGAGATATTTTAATACTGTAAATTATACATGACAATATGACACTTAGTCTGTTAATAGGTAACCGTGATAAGAACCAATTCATTAAAGTAGATTAATTAAGATATAACTAGTCATTAATAAAATTTTCGTAATATTTAATAGGATGTTATGTATAAAGTTGATGATGTTTTATATTTAAACTTGTGTTTTGTTCACTTTTATAGAGTACGATATATCTAAACTCTAGTAGGCACATGTGCTTATGTTAGTGTTTTGACATTAATGTTATATAGCCGCTTTTAGCGAATGTTTATTAAAAATAATAGAAACTGAGATGCAGAAAAGTCTCTTGCAATTATCTGGACTGGATTGTAATATGTTCACTTAAAATTACACTCTAAATCTTTGTACGTACTTATCAAATTAATAGAATTAGGTGGTGCAGCGTTATTTAACGTTAGTTATAATTATATTAGAAACATATTATGCTACCTCATTCATTAGTTAATGGTTAATGACAGTAAAGTGTAAAGTAACTTCTAATGCCAAAATTTACAAAGAAATATGCAACGATGTAAAAACGTCAATAACAATAAAAATTAATATCACTATAATTCAGAAAAAATTTTTTTTAAATACATTTTTATTGGCACGGATATGACTCCTATAAAAGTTTCATAAATAGTTTTTTATATGCTTATTTTCGATAGCTATCTGTTGCGCATATACGAAGGCGAAATAAAGGTTAATTAAGCAGAGCGTATTTAATAACGCAAAATATTTATTTATTTTTTCGTAAACGATGTCACTTCTTCAAATGACTCATTGTCGATTACATCTATATATAGATGAATGCATCTAAAAGTCTTCTTGATGTAGTAGGGACATTAATAAAATATAGAAAACTATTAGCAAAATAACAAAGAAAATGGCTCTTGAACTAACACATGAAGTGTTGGTTCATAATTAATATAAGTTATCAGTAACAGGTGTGTCTTGGAAATGACACTGAAAGGGCACACCAGGTGAATTGCTGCTGATAGCGTACTAATGCAAACGTAAAGGCTTAAATATGAAATATAAATCTCAGAAAACATTTCCCATCGAGAATACAGGATCTATTATTTTAAGGCATCCTTATATTGCTCTAATTTATTGTTATTATCGTTAGTCTGAAGATATAAAGCGGTATCAGCTGCTTTTAGCACGCTTCTATCACTATCATTATACATACTTAGTTGAAATATCTTAACCGAGGCGTCAAAAACGGCAAAACCGGTGAAGTGACATCGAACTACCAATTTTATGTTTCATATCACTTCATTCTGACAATTACAGATAGATCACGACACAAGTAAGTGCTTCTTTTGAATTTAAGATAAATTTCGGATGTAACTGAAATTAAATATTAAGAAAATAAGATATTGTAACGAAATATGTCCCACAAAAAAAGAGGCAGACCGGCCGACGACAAAAAAAAACGATATGTAAACAAGGTCGTAAATCACACGCATGGTACTGTGTCGAGACAGAATGTCTGTCGAATGTTCTACAAACATCGAGAGGAAGATGGAGTTTACGCGATTGCTTCCAGATGTTTCGTATGTGTATATAAAAGGCAGTTGAACGGATGGATGAGAAATTTGGGAATAAGAAGCAGCCGTCGCGCGGAACAGACCAAAGTAGAAATAAATATAAGAAATAAATAAATAGTTCCTTGAGTGGTAGCCGAAGAAAATAGAGTGTTATATAAATAGAAGTGATATAAACACAGTGCAGTTTTTATTATAGTGCAATAAAGATATAAATATTACAGACATATAAATAGTACTGGTAAATAAATACATGTGTTAATTTAAATCGTAGTAGTTTAAGTGTGATACATTAGTTTTACATTTTTATATTGTAATTAATTTTTCGTGTATGAATATACAGACTGTTTTAAATAAATAAATTGCACGAGTTGTTTATTGCGAACCCGAAAACCTTACAATATTATCTGCAATTGTTGTTTCATTCGATGAACGTCTTAAAATCTCGATATTAAATTTACTACATGGGCTAGAACTATTTACAATTGTTTAAATTACATCAATTGCCAAGTCGAGAGAGCACATTCAAGTACCGACACCGACAATCATCTTTCTCATGAAGTAGGAGAGAAGTAATATAATCAGCATTTTCATTGTTCACTGTAGTCCTTCGTATAGAATATTGGTTAATCATCTTTTAATTTCAAAAGCCTATACCGGTTGTGTCAAATTTCATTAGCCATAGGGAATCTCATGCATGCGTATATACGATGTGTACGTCGTCGGCATTGGTACCGGGTTGGCATACATATAGGTACATACATCGTACATACCCTATGGCTAATGTTATTTGACAAAACTGGTATAGGAAAAAAAGAAAAAGTCCTGTTTATATAGGACAAAGAAAAATATGACTTGTGGATATATCAGAAAACTATTGACACCAGTTAGACAAAAAACTACATAAAGTATATAAAATGTAAGTTGACATATTAGGTGCAATTTAGAATATATTAAGATCAGTTTTTAATTTCAAAGGTACATATGTACACAATGCAAAAAGAAGAAAAACTGAATGAGAAATAGCAGAAAAACAATAAGAAGAGATGGAAGTACAGTCATATTGATTTAAGATAAAAGAAAGTCTTAATAGGGATGCATGATTGATATAAAACAGTGTCCAAGAAAGAATAAACGAAATTCGGCATTACTTTTATAAAAGTATAATCTAAAACAGTATAACAAAAAAAGAAAGCGTTTCAAAGACCAAATACAGCACAGCAACTTTAATTCAGAGAAATCAGGCAATCAGAAACATTTTTTGCAGAATATTGTAAATGTGACATAGAAAAGTTAGATAAATAGTTATATCCAAATAAAAGACGATGTGAATTTAGTCCAAGAAACACTAATATTGGAATACCACATTATTTCAAGAAAACATCGGACGTGTCCATAACTTCTTGGTTATGATAATTATATTTGGTATTTTATAAACGAGGGATGTTCTCTTTCCGCTGAGCCTATCTAGTAGGCTGTAATATTTTGCGACAAATGACAATTTCAATCAGTTCACAAGTTTAGTCGTAGTGACAGTTGTCAAATATACCTGATTGTTTGCAAGTTACATTAGTTTAAAGTACTCCTTTCGCCAATAAATCATGGAACTGAACAAGGAAGATTATCGAGCGGTGATTTTTTACAATTTCAATTTTAAGACATAAAGAATGTTTTGAGGAAATCAATCGAGTGTTTGGTGACAAGTCGTGTTGCTTCGCTACTATGAAGCGGTGGTACAATGAATTTCATTGCGGTCGACTTTCCTTAAATGAATGTTTTTGAGCTCCCAAAAAGCCAAAAACGGCACATGATAGTAAAATATCGGCATCTACTGTCAGAAGCATTCAAGCAACTTTAAAGTTTGGTGTGAAAGCAATTAACAATATTTTACACAAACATTTGATGGTCCATAAGCTTTGTTCTCGGTGGATTCCCTACAACTTCACCTCAATTCAAAAAAAAGACCGTGTGAGATGATGCAGATCTACACCAGACCGCTTTAACCATAGATCGTCTCATTTGGTGTATATCGTCACAGGTGACGAAACATGGGTATACTGCTATGACCCCGAAAAAAAGCAACAATCGACAGTTTGGGTCTGTGAGAATGAATCGGCGCCAACAAAAGTTGTTCGTGAAGAAAGTCAAAACAAGAAGATGGTCGCCACAATTTTTGGAGTTATTGGGTACGTTTCCACTGTAGCACTGGAGGGTACACGTACTGATAATTCAGAATGATACATTACAGCTTGTTTGCCTCAGGTTCCCCAATATGTTCGCGAAAAACTTCCAAGAGGAACAACTGAGTATTTGAATGCCCAAAACATAAAAATAATGGTCATTCACCGTATTGTTCAGACCTAGCACCTAATAACTTCTTATTTCCGCAGGTACTGGATAAATTACGGGGTTTACGTTTTACATAGGCGGAAGAAGTGGTTGATGCCTTTAAAAATGAAAAACAACCTACGGCCAGAAGATTGAAGAAAATGTTTTACAGATTGGTATTCACGGATGCAAAATGCATTGACTGTAGAGGAGACTACTTTGAAAAATTATAAATAAATGTTTTTTTCTAAATAAACTCTGTTTTACTTTACCAGGCTTAGCGAGAAAAGAACAGCCCTCGTATATAAAAAAATTCATTTTACTATTTACTATATAATACGTATTATGTGTTCGTTAAACAATCTCCGTATACGCATTTGCAATTCATATACGAAATGGACGAAAATTCTTAAGAACAAACACGTGTAAAGTGTAAATAAAAAGTATAGCCAAGTATTTTAAATGAACAGCGTTGCCCAAACAAAATTAGGAAAGCTGATCGCGTATTCCACACTATGAACAATTTTTGGAAAACAACACCTAAACTGAATCCTGAAATTTGAGAAAAATATGTTACTGGTACAGGCAAAAACAAAGTGCTACATTTCCTACTATCTAAATACCTACTATCGGTCTATAAACAGAAAAAGGTAAACACCGCTTTAATTTAAAGACCAATTTATAAATAGTATGTACATAGATTATATAATAGACTCCCCAAGACAGATTGCAGTACAAGGGGAAGAAGTTGAGATATCGGAAGAAACAATAAAGAAGACTGTTAAGAATCTTAAGTCAGGCAAGGCCAGCGGCCCGGAAGGGATATACTCCGAAATGCTCAAATATGGAACAGAAAGGCTCTATAAAAGTCTCAAAGTAATTATCAATAAATGCCTAAATGGACATGCTGTTCCGCAAGACTGGAAAACGGCTTTTATATCATCCATTCATAAAAAAGGAAGTAAGCTGGACTGCAATAACTATAGGGGCATATCAGTCACAAGCACACTAAGCAGACTATACGGTAGAATCCTCCGTGACCTGATTGAAGAAGATTACCAAGACAAAGAAGAAGAAGAGCAATGCGGTTTCAGAGCAGGAAGATCATGTACGGACAACGCATTCTGCCTAAAACAAGTTATAGAAAAGAGATCTGCTAGACAGCTGGAAACCCACCTCACGTTCGTTGACCTACAAAAAGCATATGACACAGTCCCAGTGTCAAGATTATGGAAGGTATTAGAACAATCTAACATCAATTACAACTATATAACGGCCCTTAAAGAATTGTAAAAAAACTCCAAATCCAGAATTAAGATGGGTAAAGAGCTCACAGATGCATTTACGGTAAATAAAGGACTACGCCAAGGATGCTGTATTTCTCCAACACTCTTTAAAATATATGTAGCGGTGGCACTAAGGAATTGGAAGAGGAAGATTCAGAGAATGGGTATAGAGATAAATAACAAGTGCTTGTTTACCCTTCAGTTCGCTGACGACCAGGTCATAGTGGCCAATGACAAGGAGGACATGCAAATATGGTGAGAAAACTGATGGAAGAATACCGAGAACGGGGCTTGACAGTCAATATAAACAAAACAAAATATCTATGTATTGGCAACCAGGCCGGAAATCTGGAAGTGGACAATGGTCAAGAAATAATGCAATGTCAGGAATATGAATATCTGGGCATAACTTTCGACAACACCGGAACAGATGTAAAAGAGATAGAAAAACGTATAGTCAAAGCAAAAAAAGTGATCGGATGCCTGAATGGAATTTTATGGAGCAAGGAAATAACAAAGAAGAGAAAATTTAATATATACGAGACAATGATAAAGAGCAGCCTTCTGTATGGAGCAGAAACCTGGAGGATTGCAGATAGACAAAGAAAGAAGGTTGAGGCGGTTGAAATGGATGCCATTAGGAGGTCTATGCGGATTTCACGAAGAGATAGAATAAGGAACGACTATATAAAACAACAAATGGGAATAGAAGGCACGATAGTTCAGGACATCGAAAAGAAACAACTTACTTGGTACGGACACGTAGAACGAATGCAAAATAACAGGTGGCCCAAAACAATAATGCACTGGCACCCAAGAGGGAGAAGGAAACAGGGAAGACCGAAACTGGAGTGGCAGAAAAGCATACAAAGATCCATGAGTGAAAGAAACCTCACACCGGAGGAATGTGAAGATAGAAGAGGATGGAAATTAGGTGTTGGACAACAGAGAAAAACGTTCTAAACCGGCATATATATACGTATATATATATATATATATATATATATATATATATATATATATATATATATATACATAGATAGTGTGCGAAATATTCAATAATATTCTATTACATTTTATCATTAACATAATATACTAGCCGTTAAACATAAATATTTAAATTACACATACAATTTACATGGATGGAGAAGATAAGATTTATTCACCTATACTTTCTCGTAATGTAAATGTCAGTCAACGCAGAACGTGGTTTAAATGTATGCAAATGTATGTTACTGACAAAAACAAACAATACTAATGTACATTTCATGAAACTTATTTACAGAAAATAAAAAAAAAAGACTGCTACCGTATTAGGAAAGAATATTTCGGCTCTAGGATTTGAAGTAAGTATGAATTATGAAGAACCTGATATTGGATATGCCGATTTATTCCTTTAAGATACCGTGAAGAACAAGTATTACATGAAGTTTTTAGAGACATAATTTTCAATTTCAGGTGATTGAATTTAATATTGAATGTAGTAAAAAGCAACCTAATTAACAGATATAGGAGTCAGTTCTTCGTGAAACATTCTTCACTTGTTTCGTTTTACTAGTTTATTAGATGTTTCGGTATGCTATACCATTTTCAAAGAGGTTATTCAATTGAGCGTCGTTATGCCAAAAGCTACCAATATACAGGGTGAGTCATTAGTAGCCGCTTCTTCGATTGCTTTTTTGTGTTTTAAATAGAGGAAAAAACAATTAGTGGAAGATTCATGGTTGCTTGTGGCGCATATTGTAAAAATGCTTTAAGTCTTGACGCACTTCTAGTTTCACTGAAAATGCACGGAACTTGATTTTTTTAGATGACTCACCATATATATTTTTGGATTTTCTAGTACTGCTTTAAATTGTCTATTTAACTGTTTTTCTTTTTCAAAATTGAGCGAATACTTTTTGAGTTATAAATTTTTTTTGAAAGTATTTGACCAAAACACGTGTTCAGAAAAAAAATCATTTTTACATTGTTTTTAATAGGGTAAGGAGTGTCGAAAAATTACAATCATTCTCAATCGAATCAATCGCAGAAGATTTGTATTTTTAATTCACTCGTGAGTTTTACTTTTTAACTCATCACTTGCATTTGATTCACTCATGAGCGATTTAAATTTTTAATGAACCGAAAAATAAAAATCGCTCGCAATTTATTCACATGTGAATAATTCTTGAATAAGTAAATTGAAGTTGAATGAAGTTTTTTGAAGGGTTTACTAGTTTTCTTCTCAACTTCTCGTTAAACTTGTTATTTTTATACTTGTTACTTATGAAATTGCAGTATGAAATAAATTTGGGATAACAAACGAATTAAATAGTAATGATTAACTTCGGCTAAAGTTGGGAGGATGTGATTATAGTGGTCAATAATTTTCACTTAATTTTTTGAATGGTTGTTACAACAATATAAATTAGTTAATTAAATTTCATACTTTGCAAATCGGCAACCCTTTGTTCATTGAATAAATTAAATTTTTTTAGTTGTTTTTCTTTAGATTACTTTCTGCTACGACCCTATAGATCACTTTTAAGAAATCTGTATTACGTTTTATTTGCACGAGCGAAAATGTTCCGCTCTTTTCAGTTCATTTCTGTTCATGAGAGAAAAAATTTGGAGAGTCAAATTTAGCACTCACTCGTGAGCGAGTTAAATCAAACAAAAAATGTTTTACTCACTCGTGAGTGTAATATATATGGAAAAAACTCATCAGTTTTAATCGCTACCGAGTATGTATTAGGAAATAAAATTCAGCTCGTGAGTTTAAAATGAGAAGATTTGAATCTTTTTTTGGCTCGTGAGTGATTTTTTCCCCACCCTGATTTTTAAAAATAAAAACATTAACTTTGGTGATTGCATCATTTGGCATATGTTGTACTCGACAATGCCTTGCTGCTGAAGGAGGCATATTTGAGCCTATGCGATAACATTTTATTTTTTAGTATTGTTTTTTATTTTCATTAAAATTCCGTCGTTTGTAAATTTATAGAATAATTTACTAAGAATTAATGTTTAATTGGAATTGTGCTTTTATTTTCCTACTGCGTTGTATACGCAATATAATAAAACTCCCAGAAGTATTTTGAATTCTTATTTGGTAAATATATATTTACGAAGCGTGTGATGCATGCTTAGATAAATACATGTTCATCCATCGACTGACTCTATGCAACTGAAATGGTAATCGTACTTTACTGGCACGACCTGCGCATTGTTGCCGGTATGCATAGTATACATTAACATATGTCCTATCCCCAATATGATTTTACACATGCGGAAAAAAGTGTTTGGCACCATTTAATATTAAATTGGCATGTTCAGACTGTGATTAACTGTATATAGGGCAAACTAAATCTTTCAGAAAGAATTAAGGGACATAAATTATGACTTCCTTAAAAAACATAGTAACACTACAGGTCATAGATTTGATTTTGACAATACAATTATTCTGAATAAAGCAAATAACTCCAAAGCCCGAAATTGTTTTAGAAATGACGATAAAAACTCATAATACAGCGGTAAATGACAGAACTGATAACAATGGATTATCTGATATAAATTTCTTCAATATTTTATATTTGTCTTACGTTCAAAGTAATAATATGTTATTTATAAAAGATATTTCTGTTTGTCACTAATGGTTAGTAAAAATATGTGTTTTATACTTTCCTAAGAAATTATTACTGCATGTTGTTTTGTTTTGTGTGAGTACTGCGCCTTCATTGTCATGCGTTCTAGTCGTTTATATACTTTTAAGCATTTTAAAATATGACGTTATATCTAACACTTACACGTCTTAATTACTTCTACCATTTTAGGATAATGCCTATTATTGGGGTGTTTAAGTAGTCTGTGTGTTTGTTATGTTTTTGTTTTTAGACATTCATATTTTAAAATTATTAAAAAAAAAACTTGACAAACAATAAATTGAAGTAACTACATTTCATTTCTAAGAAAGATTTTTCATGATCATATACAGGGTGTTCCTAAATATCATGTACATAAGGAAGGGGGTAACTATTTGGTTTATTTTGTGCCTAAAATTTCATATAAACATAGGTCTGCAAACGCTTCGTTACCAATATGCAGGGTGTTGAAATTTCAAGAATTTTTCACTTTTTACTGTATAGCTCCTGCAGTTTTTGAGATATTTTGTTCAAATTTGGAAGGTAGGTTACGCTGTAAGGCCTGCATCATTAGCCATGCCAAATGATTATGTAAATCTACAGGGTAATAATTTTTTCGGGGTCATGCCCTCTTTTCTCACCCTGAACTTTTTTGCGATGCGCCACTGCTAGATTCTAAAATACGCAATAAATTTTCTGTCTTGTTTAGAAACTTTTTGATCTCTTATATTTTTTTCTTATCTCTGACCGTTATCGAGAAAAAAAATAGAAAACAATTTTCTGTAATTCGCCAGAGAAAATTAAATTTTTTAAAATGGTCTAGCAGGCTCTGGCTTTATTCAGATAATCACTTGAGTTTATTAATTTGACAATTGACATTAGAAATCGTAAAAAAACTGCAGGAGCTATACAGTAAAAAGTGAAAAATTCTTGAAATTTCAACACCCTGCATATTGGTAACGAAGCGTTTGCAGACCTATGTTTATATGAAATTTTAGGCACAAAATAAACCAAATAGTTACCCCCTTCCTTATGTACATGATATTTAGGAACACCCTGTATATAAAGCAGAGTTGGCGATTCGAATGTCAAGTCACCAAGCCGGAGAACACAAGAACATTAGAAAATTCCTCTTGACAATTGTAATACTTAAGGTATATAGGGCAGCCAGTGAAAACAAGTTTAGCGAATGAGATATCATAGCTTCGAATCAAACGTACGGCGGATACTAATTACTTATCAAAATAATTAGTATGAAACGTTATACTCGCAGTTAAAAGCACAGTGCATTAAGACAACAAAATAGCTATGTTAAAATTGGTAAAAAAAAAACATACAAAAACTAAAAAGCAAAATGAGGTGTGGACACCACACGACTTTCTTATATATCTCTGTGCGTTCCTATTTCTTATACAAAAGTTGTTCTAAATTCAGTTTAATTAATAATACTTTCTTCTTCTTATTAAAGCTGGGAGTAAAAGTGTTACTTCCGGTCTGAATTTTAATCTTTTTTGTACACCAATTGTTCCAAAGTGAGCTCTAAATAATTTTGTACTTACAATATATTTGTAGAGCATGGACAACTTGCGAAACACTGACAAAAAACTGCTATTCAATAAGAGTAAAAGTGTTACTTCCGGGGTAGAAATTTTGAATTTTTTTTATACAAAAATTCTTCTTCTTCTGTTCTTAATAAATATGTATAGAATGCAAAATTTGCGAGATATTTGCAAAAAACCGCTATGTAATACGAGTAGAAATATTACTTGCGGTCTAGATCTTAACATTTCTTTTATGCAATAATTGTTCCAAGTCTTGCTATAAATACTTTTGTATTTATAATAAATCTATACAGAAGCACTTACAAAGTATTGGTGGTGTACATCTATTGTTCGCGAAACTCAAGAATATTTTTATTAGAAGATTACTTTCTCGTGATGTTAAATGTTCGGTTGACATTCCACTTTCAAGTGTTCGTCCAATTTTCGTCACCCAAAACTATCGGTTGCATGTAAACAACAAAACGTTCCTTTCTTCCTGCTTGTAAATGTTATTTAAAAGCATAGTGGAACGTTTGATGTTCAAAATTGACGAAATAAAGTGGTCAACGAAAAACAAAAGCGAGTTGTTTTTACGGCCCGTTATTTCGGCAGAAGACAAAAAGACTGAACACAATCAAGCTGGCCGATTAACTTGAAAATGAATTTCTTTCTAGTTTCTTTGGGTTGTTTTTGTAATGTTTACTGCTACGATTATAACACTTGCAATCAAGGGAATTATTATTCGTTTGGCAAAAGCCCAAGCTGTTAAGTGTGCTAATTCTAGCACATGCTTCTTCATTCCCGCGAAATCACTGAAGCCATTTAATAAATTAGGCGTTCAGATTACGATTACCTTAATTGATTTCGTGTATGTAGTTAAATATTTCAGCCAACGATTGCGTACATACAGTATAGTACTATATATTTCATTTGTATAAAATACACAACATTTTCAGTGCATGTTAATGTATACGTTATTAATTTTTTTAATCCGAAAGTTAAGTGATAAACAGAAAAAATATTTCGATATTTCAGAAAACTTATAGTATGAAGAAGATATAAAACTATACATACATACATCACTGAGTCTAAAGCTTGTTATAGACTATCATATAAAAGTGTACCAAAAAATTGGATACTATTTTATAGTAGAATGTAAAACGTTTTACCATTTTCTTGTACACGATTATTGTATCAATTTGAGCAGTGCTCTTTATCATGGCTATTCCGTATATGTATACTATAAACTTATACAAAAATTTAGTCTGGGATTCTGCACTATCATGTTACAAATAAAATATATTTGTGTTCATTCATAACCACAAATAAGTCGATTTTTCCAACTCCGAGTAAAATGCGGGTTTGATTAAAACACCGTTTACGACCGTTTAGTATAAATTTGCATTTTTCCAACATCGGCTAGCGCGTCGTTAATAGAAGAAATTTTAAGCGGTACTCGAATATCTAATAAAATATTAAACAGTGATTACGTTTACTTACACATGTAAGGAGATTTGAATTTTTGTTGTTATTGACAGCGGTTATTTTTTTGTAAACATTTGTTGCTATATAAAAGTATTTTTTGAAATTAGAAATTGTATTGTTTATTCTATAAATTAAATGAGCAGTATAATTAAAATTAAAAATAATAATATTAAATATGTGTAACTTTTAGCTTACTATAGAAGAAATAATTAATTGACAACCAAGAATACACTGTCTTTTCTGATGAGGACGATTCAGTTTAGGAAGCTTTTTAATTCTTCTACAATTCTGGGATAATGCTGAACAAATTCAGAATTCAATTGTAAACCTTTTCCACTTTTTAATGAAGATCTTAGAGAGTGGTATATTGATGATGATATATACTGAATCATTAATGATATTAAAGATTAATATTGAAATACTAATGTATTCGTGGATTGAGGCAAAGGACATAGAATGCCCGGGTGGCTCAATTGGTAGAGCAACCGACATGACCTCGTAGTGTAAATTCTAAATGCTTAATAGGAAGAATATTATAACTTTGATGATAATATTACTCTTGCGTCTACCCTAATTTTTGTCTACCCAGATTTTTAGTTTTTTGACAGAAAGCTAATGTCTTTAAATTATATGTTATATATCATGTTTATATTACACAAACGCAATATAGCAATAATAGTTTATATATTTTATTGAAATCTTTGGATGCCATAAAAAGTTATATTTCAAAAGTAAAACATTTTACTTACAGCTCATAAAAACATGGATATTATGAACACTAAGTAGTTCAATCTTTAACTACACAGGCTTAGGGTAAAACTATATAGTAATTATTATAGTCTTTCATAGTTTTTTGGAGGTTGCAATGATTATTTGAAAGATAATATAATAGTTCCAACAAGTAAACCATAGGTATGATTTTTTTTAGCTTTAAGACCTAGGTAATATTACTTGTATCAACTTATATTTATAAATCTTAAATAATAATTTGGTGCATATGAATACTATTCAAGAATAAAGAAACTTTTAATTATTCAGGATTTTGCTTTAAACTGGTGTATTGGACATTTTACTAGAATAATCAAGAAAGGTGATCCACTACTCTGTTGATATCAGTCTATATCGATCTATCATTCCCTTTCCACTATTCTGCCATTATATAGAGGAAGAATAATTAAATAAAAAGAATTTTGTAACTAAAGCGCGAAAAATATTCAAAAGGAAAGACTAATTAATCCAACAACGGTTTTTATCATCCATCGCTTCATATGTTTCTTATGAAACAATTTGCTAAAGCATTGCCAAGAGATTTAAAATGTTTTAAATGCCTTTGTCAACAGTTTCCGTGTTCACCCGAAGTAAAGGTAAATAAGAAAAGTGCTATCCTACATTGGACCTAATATCAAAAAACCGATAAAAAATTGAAAATTTTGCGAGAAGCACGGACGCTAAAATAAAGAATAAAAATGTTCAAATTGGTAGTAACTGCGTTTTCTGAAACAAAAAGAACCCAAGCTACAAATCTCTGACAGAAGAGAAGAAAGAGAAACTTACATTACGCATATTCATAGGTACCTGAAAAATTTTACCAAGTCATAAAGGAAATAGCAAATTCATAAAAGGAAAAGCGGAAAAATATTATTATAAGGATCTCTTGCCTTTACAATAAAATCATTTTCATTGAAATCATGACTAGAGTAAAAATATATAAGATATGAAAAAGTATGCATTTCTGAAGAGAAAAACTGAAAACTGAACTGTCAGAATATTATGATTTTGTGAAAAAACTTACGTTATAGCAAAATGGATTGTATTATTAAAATCACCACTAAAAGTAATATAGAAACCAATAAGGTATTAAAGCTAAAACAATTCGCAAAAGATAATTTTCGTAGCCCTCTCTTTATTTTTCTATATACAAATCAATGTGTGAGCGTCACACAATCAATATAATTATCACACAATATAGGTATTTATTGCCTGAAGTCAGTTTTACATTTTCGCAAGTGCAATGATCTATTATATATAATATAGAAAAAAACAAGTTATTTTTGCAAGAAGAAAGTATTTCATTAAGAGTCTTGGAGACAGTAATATTTTACAGGATTCCCTAAAATTTTGATCAATTTCAGTTTTATCATAACTTTGAGAGTATCCAAATGTCTATACAAATTTAATATCTCCGGAATTTTGTACCGTTCATAATTTGTTCCTTCATCCTCTATGAATATATATTGTAACAATACCTTTAATTAATAAAGATACGATTACACTCAGATAAATTTAATAATATTTATTCTTACTATGTGTTTGAAACCTGTACTTATTCTCGTCTATATATAAAATTGAAATCTTTATGTACTTTTTAAATCTATTTTCAAATTCTCTCAGGTAATTTTTTATTTATGCCCTCACTAACTCAGTTCTTATATAAAATATTTAAACTAATTATTTTATATGTTGCTAACTTCCCTTGAATCATCAAAGCCCAAACAGTTGCCTATATGTAACTTTTTCAATATCTGCCTATATCATAGGATATTTACGTTTTATATTTCTTAACTTTATAAATCAAAGTTTACAAAACAGTTATTCTTTAGTGAATTATGATGTGTATTTCAACTTTATCTTCAAATAACAATACTTACTGTGTACTCAATCTCAAGGTATATATTAACATACTATTCAAATAATAATATAATCACTGACAGTTGTTTTTTTCTATTTATAGGTTACGGTTCTAAGCGTCATATCTGTTTCATCAATTTAATTCAAAAACCTTCTTTATATACCAAATAAAAACAAATGTATCAAACTAATTTGTTTAATAAATCAGGCAAATTATAAATTATATGGTAGTTCTCAACACACACAACCAAATAAGACATTCATGGAAGTACCAAGCTTGTTTACGTAAACATTCTTTTGACAATTTATATGTGCATGAAAATACACCTTTAGTGGATCGAAAAATATGCAAGTAAGTATATTAATTATATTATTTTAAAAATACTGTATAGTTTTTGTATGTAAATCAAATACCCACACAAATTAATCAGTTTTAGTTTGCCGATCAGTTTTTTTTGACTTCTAAAAATTATACAAATGATGACACAAATTAATGTTGTGCACAGAACTTACAAAATATCTTTTCTTGATTATCAACACAGTTATAATGTACGTATAAATAATAAATCTCTAAATTTTGATATACTTTTCAATTCGAAACTGATAAATTCAAATTATTTCAAAGAATTATACGACCTGTTATTACTACTGAACTGGTATTCTTATTTATACACCAAACGATTTTCTTTTTAGCTTGTCGAAGACATTTCCGGGAATCAATGTGGGAGATCCTTTCCTTTTCCTAATTGTCTGGAATGCTCGGAATGTGGACTGTAATGACTGCTATCCTATAATACCTTCAACCTCTGCAATCAACTAGAATCTCGAACCGTCGAACGCTTTCGTGAAGACCTTTGAAACCTGCCTTTCCTCTACTGGACTGGAATACCTGTGTTAGCTGCTATGTTGAATATCTCGTATCTTTCAAGTCTTGGACTAAACTATTTGTATAACTTCTGGAACTTCACCAACTCTCCAATGCAATAAATCTCTCGCCAAATATGGAATAATATTTACCAATGCAGTAAGTTTATTTTTAAATTGTAATTATATATTTCTTCGCTTTCTTCTCAAGTATGAATATTCTTCAATTATTTCTTTATTCGTTACCGAAATTCTTTCTTCTAAAAAATATCTGCTTTCTTTTCTACTATCTCCTAACCACTTCTTTTACACTTTTGTATAATGATGAATCTCTTAATTATGTGCTTTTCGGAAGGAAAATTTCGTTTTCCGAAAACACATCTACCGCTTTTCTCAAATTAAATTTGAATCCTTTTATTTATTCCCCATATCCCTGGCAATAATTCCTTAGTTTCTATCATATCCAATCATATTGTTCCACACATTATAATAATCCAAAATATGTTTTATTTGTAATTGAATATTTATAATACCTTTTTGTTATTCCAAAAATTTATCAATTTAATTCTTTACTTTAATTTTCACAACCTTTTATACCCTTCGGCAAACCAAATACTCAATACTTTAACTATCTTATTTTAAATGTCAAAATCTGACACTTCTTACATTTGAATTTTAGCGCGTAACTATACATCATTTTCCAACCTTTATGATTCAAAATCCATACTAATATTCTCTATTTTTTCAAAAGTGTTAATTAAACAAGCTTTAACAAATAATATTACATATAAAAATACAACAAGTAACATTTACAATTCTACTTTCAGACATGGGAAATATTACTACAACAAAGAAACCTGATAGGCAACCAACCACTCGATGCAAGGCGAACTTCAACATAACCCGATATGCAACCAACTTTACACGGTTCACAAAAACTATAGGGAAATACCCAATTAATATTCTCACAATTATTTTAAGTATAATTTAAATATTCTCACATCTATTTATTTAATTATAGTTTGGTCCATAAAATATTACCATCTTTTATTTTTTTAATACTCACTACAAGAACATATACAGTATATTTTATTAACATTAGTACTTCCATCATATCCTTACTCATCCAAGTTAGTGAACTACCACATATGCCCCTTTTTTAATAAATCTAAATTTCTATAGAATATATAAATTTATATTTATTCAACAATCTATACTAAAATGATGTACTTCAATTTGTACTACTTCTGTAGCATAACTATACATTCTCATATAAATCCATGTACATTTCTTAATATTTGGTATATAAGATAATTATTTACCTCACTGTATCTATTTTCATTTTTAACTCTCAATTATTTACAACAAACCATTTTGACTAATCTTATTCTCATAAATATACTAATTTATACCAACATATTCAAAATTTACATCTTTATCCATTTGTCTTCATCAATAATGTCATAAAATGTATCTTTTAACATTTCTATGCTTTCTATATAAGTAACTTTATTCCTTTTCTTATCCAATCTTATACCTTCTCTGTATTATCCTATTCATGATTTTAAACCCTCTAAAAATTCTTATCAATATTATAATCGAAACTACTTTTAACATTTACTGGTGATTACTTTTAAGTTGTATCTGTTATTTCTTCAGATATTTAATAGCCTCTACAAAATATGCTTTACATATGCTCACTTATTCTTTATTATTTTATTTTATATAACTGTTCCTAGCTGAACAAAAACCCTATACCTATAATAGACATTTTCGTCTACCTTTTCAAACTTTCACTTTTGGAAAGTACACAAATTATATTTTCGTTTTTTAAGGCGTACGTGACCTACATATTTCTTTTATACATTATTATTCGATATATTTATTATCATTTTGGGTTTTATTTACCCTTTCATACATAATCTCTATAAATTATTCCATATATTTTTATGTTTCCCTTTTATTATTTATTATACATAGCAAGCATTCATTATTATCTTTTCTATACATATTTTATTTTATAGGCTTCTTCTATTTGTATATCACATTTTTTTTTTTATAACTCTTAATGACTTTAATATTTCTTGACCATTAAATGCTTTTATTACTCCGATAAATATCCTTTAAAAAATTTTTTTTTTTTTTAATAAGGTTCCTTCTTACTCATCTTTCATATATCTACTTTATACGTTTCTTCACATTTTTATACTCGTATGTTTCTTTACTTACTGTAAAGTTACTTATATACTCCTCTAACACTTATATTTACAAATTTTATAATGTAAGGAATGAGGAAAATAAATTAAATATTACTAATTTCTTCATACTAACTAATCTTTACAACTCTTCTTCGTCTAAATAATTCTATCCTGATTCAATTAATTTATAGCAAGGAAATAAAATACATAAACCTTTGTTAGATCATTTAAGCTAAAATTTCTTACATGATTAACTCAATTATAAAAAAAAAATTAAATGCACATACTTATATCCCGTTTTTTTTTTATGACATACTTTTATAGAAACAAAATACATTAACCATGCCCCTAAATTTTGGTTCTATTAACTTTGATGTAGCTCTGGTGGGTGGTAGCGCTATTTACCAACGGTTGTCGCCCTATGAAATTCAACCGCCATGCCCCTAAATTTTGGGCTTTATTATATACAGTGTAGCTCTGGTGGGTGGTAGCGCTATTTACCAACGGTAACTGGCCCTTCAGTACCGCCATGCCCTTAAATTTTTTAATAATCTATTTTTAATCGCACCCTATTTTTCAATATTCCATATGTTTCTTCTTTATTCACATCTTCTTCATACCAAAATTCATTTTCTTCAGTTTTATAAAGCACCTTGTTCACAAATTTTCCTACCTGTTCATATACACTCATAACATCTGCATTTCTCGATGTAACTGTATCTGTACCTTTCTGATCTTCAATAACCCATTCCAATAATTCTTTGTACTTAATCTCCATAATCATTATAACCTGATGAACATTTCTTCGTACATATCTTTCTGAAGAATCTCCTATACTCATAACATAATCATTTCCATTTATAAATTCTTTATACTTCTTAAACATTCTAATCTTTTCATTTCCCAAAACATTTTTCACATAAGATGGAATTATATTATGTCCAACTTTAAAACTTCTTCCGGTATACTTTTCGTCTTTGATAACTATCCCTGTTATCTGCCTTGAGGTGAATAAGTATAGCTTTTTGTCATCTTTTTCTCCTACTAAAAGTGTATCTAAATACGATCTTAAAATTCTTCTACCGGAATCTAAGTATTTTGTTTTCTTTGTTATTGGAAAAATTTTATTCGTTTTCTTACTTTCAGCTGTGTTTTGTTCAACATCAATGCAGTTTAGAACACCCTTCTCAAAATTTCCTATTACTTCTTCTTTTTCCATTTCCACTATTCCCTTAACCTCTGCTGTATCTTGTTTGTCTTTCACGCAAACTTGTGTTACTAGTATCATTTCTTCTGGATTACTCACCAAAGATTCTTTAAATTCTTCAATATCCCTTTTATAATCTTCTCTAGTATCTTTATACATCTTGTCTATCTTTCCACCTAATTCTTCCTTAAATTCCATTAAATTCTTCTTTCTTTCTTCGTTCATGTTTTTATTATCTTCATTCATCTGTTTTAACATTTGTAAAATTGATCCAAAATCTACTACTGGTGTCGACATTTCTATTTTCGAAGTCTCTCCTTGAATTTCCACCTTATCACCTCTATCCTGTAACTCTCCAGTCAATTGACCTTCTACCTGCACCTGTGACATATCTTCTCCTCCCTCTAGTAAATTCACATTCTGTCCTACCTCCTCTTCACTATCACTAGAAGATTCCGTTCTATACAATCCAGAATTACTCTTGGATCTTGTATTCATTCTAAATTATTATAGTACACAATTTCTTATACCTTGATATACTTTAAACTGATTTTATTACCTTTGTAAAATGGATACTAATGTTACCGTTATTATTATAATTAATAAAATATTTGAAATATGTTGTTGCGAGTCTTATATTAATCGCTCCACGTTGGGCACGCCATAATATGTAACAATACCTTTAATTAATAAAGATACGATTACACTCAGATAAATTTAATAATATTTATTCTTACTATGTGTTTGAAACCTGTACTTATTCTCGTCTATATATAAAATTGAAATCTTTATGTACTTTTTAAATCTATTTTCAAATTCTCTCAGGTAATTTTTTATTTATGCCCTCACTAACTCAGTTCTTATATAAAATATTTAAACTAATTATTTTATATGTTGCTAACTTCCCTTGAATCATCAAAGCCCAAACAGTTGCCTATATGTAACTTTTTCAATATCTGCCTATATCATAGGATATTTACGTTTTATATTTCTTAACTTTATAAATCAAAGTTTACAAAACAGTTATTCTTTAGTGAATTATGATGTGTATTTCAACTTTATCTTCAAATAACAATACTTACTGTGTACTCAATCTCAAGGTATATATTAACATACTATTCAAATAATAATATAATCACTGACAGTTGTTTTTTTCTATTTATAGGTTACGGTTCTAAGCGTCATATCTGTTTCATCAATTTAATTCAAAAACCTTCTTTATATACCAAATAAAAACAAATGTATCAAACTAATTTGTTTAATAAATCAGGCAAATTATAAATTATATGGTAGTTCTCAACACACACAACCAAATAAGACATTCATGGAAGTACCAAGCTTGTTTACGTAAACATTCTTTTGACAATTTATATGTGCATGAAAATACACCTTTAGTGGATCGAAAAATATGCAAGTAAGTATATTAATTATATTATTTTAAAAATACTGTATAGTTTTTGTATGTAAATCAAATACCCACACAAATTAATCAGTTTTAGTTTGCCGATCAGTTTTTTTTGACTTCTAAAAATTATACAAATGATGACACAAATTAATGTTGTGCACAGAACTTACAAAATATCTTTTCTTGATTATCAACACAGTTATAATGTACGTATAAATAATAAATCTCTAAATTTTGATATACTTTTCAATTCGAAACTGATAAATTCAAATTATTTCAAAGAATTATACGACCTGTTATTACTACTGAACTGGTATTCTTATTTATACACCAAACGATTTTCTTTTTAGCTTGTCGAAGACATTTCCGGGAATCAATGTGGGAGATCCTTTCCTTTTCCTAATTGTCTGGAATGCTCGGAATGTGGACTGTAATGACTGCTATCCTATAATACCTTCAACCTCTGCAATCAACTAGAATCTCGAACCGTCGAACGCTTTCGTGAAGACCTTTGAAACCTGCCTTTCCTCTACTGGACTGGAATACCTGTGTTAGCTGCTATGTTGAATATCTCGTATCTTTCAAGTCTTGGACTAAACTATTTGTATAACTTCTGGAACTTCACCAACTCTCCAATGCAATAAATCTCTCGCCAAATATGGAATAATATTTACCAATGCAGTAAGTTTATTTTTAAATTGTAATTATATATTTCTTCGCTTTCTTCTCAAGTATGAATATTCTTCAATTATTTCTTTATTCGTTACCGAAATTCTTTCTTCTAAAAAATATCTGCTTTCTTTTCTACTATCTCCTAACCACTTCTTTTACACTTTTGTATAATGATGAATCTCTTAATTATGTGCTTTTCGGAAGGAAAATTTCGTTTTCCGAAAACACATCTACCGCTTTTCTCAAATTAAATTTGAATCCTTTTATTTATTCCCCATATCCCTGGCAATAATTCCTTAGTTTCTATCATATCCAATCATATTGTTCCACACATTATAATAATCCAAAATATGTTTTATTTGTAATTGAATATTTATAATACCTTTTTGTTATTCCAAAAATTTATCAATTTAATTCTTTACTTTAATTTTCACAACCTTTTATACCCTTCGGCAAACCAAATACTCAATACTTTAACTATCTTATTTTAAATGTCAAAATCTGACACTTCTTACATTTGAATTTTAGCGCGTAACTATACATCATTTTCCAACCTTTATGATTCAAAATCCATACTAATATTCTCTATTTTTTCAAAAGTGTTAATTAAACAAGCTTTAACAAATAATATTACATATAAAAATACAACAAGTAACATTTACAATTCTACTTTCAGACATGGGAAATATTACTACAACAAAGAAACCTGATAGGCAACCAACCACTCGATGCAAGGCGAACTTCAACATAACCCGATATGCAACCAACTTTACACGGTTCACAAAAACTATAGGGAAATACCCAATTAATATTCTCACAATTATTTTAAGTATAATTTAAATATTCTCACATCTATTTATTTAATTATAGTTTGGTCCATAAAATATTACCATCTTTTATTTTTTTAATACTCACTACAAGAACATATACAGTATATTTTATTAACATTAGTACTTCCATCATATCCTTACTCATCCAAGTTAGTGAACTACCACAATATGTATACATTATACATACATATATTATGAGAGGACTGAAACACATAGCATTAATTTAAGAGAAGAACATTAAATTACGGATATTAAACCTTACTCATCAATAAACGCATTATTACCAAAATAGCTTATGGATTAGATCACCCCGGCATAATCTTAGCTATAATCTGACGATTTATAATCCAAATCGTCTAAGAAATTACACATTAATTAAAAGTTAATTTACATTGACAGTTTCGTTAATGCATCGTTAGATCTATCACGAACGGTATCTCTTCATAAAGAATATAAACTTTATGGGGACTTTCTCATACCTTTATCTCTCTTCTCCATAATTTGAAAGTGTTCAATATTGAAAGCAGTTAGGGATATTTATTAGTTAGAATATCTTTATCATTTTATGCCTCTTTGTTTTATCTTTCTATCTTTTCTTTCGCTCTCGAAAACGAACAGACGCCTAAGGGAAGATAATTTTAAATACTGATATATACTATTCATTCTTACGTTTATTTTTTATTTCGTCAACTAACCCTTATAACAAATGCACAGAGAAAAAGAATTTATATATTAAAGAAATAATTTACTCTTGAAGTATGATAATACTTCAAATTCAAGTCATTAAGTTTTTCTCAATTTCGGGAAAGAAATTCTTAAAACATAAATTATTTTAGTAATGTAGCTAAGTTCATTCAATTTGTTTTTATTCTTTAAATATGCAAGCAATACATAGAAGGCGGGTTAAAATTTAGTGGGAAATGTTTAGAAACAGCATTTGGACAAATATACATAAATGGTAAGAGAAATTGTATTTTTGTAGCACCTTATAATAAATATAAATAGTAAATAGGTGGTCCAAGCTCATCATCATAAGCGGAGAACCCAATTCAGGACGAATTTAAATGAAGCATTTAACGTGGGTATTTTTATTTATATTTTGTAGATGACATTAGCCAAGCTATTTGGATTAACAGTGAATGTAATTTCATTCCGAACCATCCTATTTTTCTTTAGTGGCTTTTATTATGGAAAAGTCTTTAATAGAAATTAAGCCAGAAGCAAAGTGAAATATTTTTTATCATCTTGAGCATTGTGAATATTTTTCATTACTCCAACAGTGCTGTGTTTTTGTAAAGCAGTGGTTACATTCAAGATATTCTGTTAATCTGACAGCAGTACAATGGACAAAACACTTATAAATATGTAATCGCTGTAATTATTAATGTGACTTTTACTTTCTTATAATTTTTGCAGATGTCCATGTTTTGAAGTCCACTGATACCAAAAAAGTGGTTTTAAAAAAATGTTTGTGTGCCTGTGTGTCTGTATGTCTGCTTGTCTGTGACCACGATAGCGGTCAAACCGCTATAGCTATCTATTCCAAATTTTGCATTTAGAAGTATAAGCTCCCTCTTGAGAACTGATTAGATTTCCAGCAAAATCGGCAGACTGGAAGTAGTAGTTTACTTCAGTGAAAAAATCGAATTTTGCCAATATTTCGTTAACTACTAAGTTTAGACAAATTTATAAAGAATTTATATGTAATTAAAATAGAGAATAATTTTATTTATAAAGTTTTTCGAAATTCCTACCGGAAGTAGGTCTTTTAATCTTATCGAAAATCAGTTTTTTGCAAATATTTCGCAAGTCATGCTTTTTAGACAAATACGTTATGAGTATAAAAGTCTTTACAACATAATTTTCAATATCTTTTGTATAAAAAAAATTTCAAAATTCATACCGGAAGTACCACTTTTTCTCTTATACAATTGCGATTTTTTGAAAATATGTCGTAAGTTATGCATTCTATATATATTTATAAAGAGTACAAAAGTATTTAGAACTGGATTTGCAATATTTTTTGTATATATGAAATTTCAAAATTCGGACCGGAAGTAGCACTTTTACTCTTAGCGAGTAGCACTTTTTTGATAATATCTTGCAAAGTATGCATTCTATAGAGATTTATTAAGAGAATAGAAGTACTTAGAATAAGATTTTGAATAATTTTTGTGTAAAAAAATTCTTAAAATTCTATAATTTGAAACGCTCATACGTATAAGAAAGTCGTGTGGTGGCCACACCTCATTTTTTTCTTGTAGATTTATATCACCCTTCAGATAATCAATTCTTCTGGAAAGTATATTATTACTTTGAAACATTTCTTTAAATATGATAACATTAAGGGTAGAAATTACCTGAATAATATTATGAAAAATGTGTTCATATGTTCTAACAGCAACATTAACCTTATAGAAGAGTTTACAATTTTTGTATTCCACTAGAAGTTTCCCATAGTTCAAATATTGACTCAATACCAAGATTCTAAACCGTAAAAATCAGGAGAGGATGGAGATCTTGGAAAGAAGGATGATAAGCGGATCACTGACAAAAAAGAACCGGATACGCCCGAGAAAGAAAAACGAACATAGAGCTGCACCAAATTTTTGGAGAAGAAGCTATTCGCAAATTTGTCAAAAACTGAAGACTCCAATGATTGAGATACCTGCAATATTGCCTGAAGATTCCCTCAAGTGGAGAAACGCAGTGGAAATAGACCTCAAGGTGAAAGAAACTGGAAATTAGAGAGCACTTGCTAAAGACAGTAAAAAATGAAAAGAAGCAGCACAGACCTTACTGGTATGTAATCAAAGCTGGCTGTCTTAAGACAGTATGAGCTTACGAAACGAAAACATTTCTTGGACAAAAAATTTAATTTCTTGCCTGTGAAGACACTAAATTACTAGAAAGGTGCATGTGATTGATAATTACTTAAGATACGTAATTCTTATTAGATTCTAGTTTTATTGTTTTCTCTCTATCTGCAATCTTGAATTTGAAGTTTCTATTCAACACATTTAATTTTGTTAATTTCGTAAGACAAATATTTCTACTTTTCTACAAACAAATATTATATGCTTTAAATGGCAATGGAGCACTTATTAGAGAATTGATCACATAAAACAAATTGACTTTTTATCTATGAAATAAATATATTTTTCTCGGAAATGTTAATTTTGGACAAACCATTAATCGCATTATCAAACGTATTTCCTCATATTAAAATATGACATGCATATATGTATTGATAGATATTGATGATTGACTGTGGCAAAAACATGTTTAATAAATTACTAAATTACAGGCTTAGCGTTTATGCAGTGTTGTTTATATAGTCATTTCGTAAGTTATAACAAAATATAATTAGTGAAAAGTCAAATTAGACGAAACTGTTATTTAATAATCCTGCTCAATACAGATTTTTCCTTACATTCTATTATCTATGCTTTTTTATAGTATGTTTGAAAATATTTTGATAATTAATTTTGTGGACGAACCACACTCGATTGCTACTTTAATTTTTCTCAGTTTGCCTTAGTTGGAGCAATTGCAGCACAGCAGAGTGACTGATGATTTTCCGGAAAAGCTGGCCGGAAGTCAAGGAAATATATCAATAAGTCAACACAAAAAATAAAATCACCTACCACAACAAAAGCTCTGTATGTGCGCACTCTCAAGCTTTGATGAAGAATTTTTACTATAACTGGAAGATAAACCCACAGTTTGAACTAAATAATTAGTCGAAATTTAAATTTATCAACAACTCAAATAGATATAATAGGATTGGATGTCGTGTACCTCGAGGATCCGTCCTTGGTCCTCCGCTCTTTCTTAATATTCGTAAGTGATCTATATAGATACAAATATTTCACTAGGATTTTCTTTTACTTTGTCGCTTGCATTAGAAAATGAACACAATGTAGAAGAATGATCCTTAGTAACAATTCTTTAGGGCTGCGATTAAAAAATATTATTCAACCAGACAAAATATTTCCATTCAGTTACTTCTGGAAATGCTGTTCACATGAAAACTAATGTGGCATATCTTCCTGGAAAAATTAAAACAGGATTAAACAATGGATATGTTATATCAAAATAATTCAGTTTTTCAAAATAAGGGCCTACGAAATACAGAAAATGCCTCTTGGTACTATAAGGACGACCAATTTACATAAGAGATCAAAAGATGCCCACAGTCAAAAAGGCAATTTTTGCAGTCAAACATTTGGGAGTAATAAAACGATAGGATTTTAAAGTCAAGTTGTCAATTGATCCTATAACGACTAGTAACAGTAATAATAAACGAACAAGAATGTACGTGTGAAACACACCATGAAATATTAATATTATTATAAACAAATAAATTGAGAAAGATATTGTACTTTTCCCTAATGCACAATTTTAAAAAATATTAAATAAGCACTAGTAAAAAACCTTTTGTGTAGCGCACAAAGAAATCAAAAGCACGTGGAACGAGTAAGCAAGCAGATGCTGTGCAAAATAATCCAATAAAAAAATAACATGGAATAACGCAGGCAGCAAAGGACTAGAAATGAAAAAAGGACATGGAATAATATTGCATTGGAGGCAATGACATACCAAAGGGACAACAGTGAGAAGCGTATAATAAAATAAACTAATACAGGACGATATCGCCATAGGAATATACGCGTAATAAGTTTCGATCGTAAATGAAAATTTAAATTTCATAGTGAAATACAAAAATATAAACAGATTTATAGTAAATAATTTTCTACACATCATTCACTTCGAAAAACACTAAAACATCGAAGGGTGGAATCTTTGACCGCCATTGAGTCCAACGACCTAACTGCTGCCTCAGGTGTATTATCTGCAAGAATCTTGATGTTTTTGTTATACTTGGGGAACTAACTATTTTAACGGAATAAGGTAAATATTTACATAGAAAAAGCTTAGTTATTACTATTTTGTGTTCAATTAAAAGTCAAAACAAATTTGGGACTTCCAAAATTGGCTAAGCAAGTTGTGGTGTTGCTCTAAAGGCATTTAAAAGAACGTTCCGGAATTCGTTTGAGGAAGAGCTGTAAGGTTCTGACCTTCAGTATTTCCGGAGCGTGTGTGGGGGACTGATACCTACTACCTATGTTAAAAGCCAGGAATTTACAGTTTTTCCAAAAGTATTTCTGGAATGTGTATGATGACCGTAAGAAGTTGGTTGATTGTGAAGAATACTTCTAGACCATATGTAATACCGACGATCTGATGAGACCAAAATCTGATAGACCTAAATCTTTGGATTTTGCCGCAGTATCGGATCATCCAATAGCATAAGTCAAATATTATACTTATCACAGAGAAAGTTCCCAAAATTTACTGCCGACCTTGTTCTGTTAACATTAATTTTTCTCAAATTAGTTGAGAGTACCGTTCGATATACAAGCAGGAAAAGTCACTAACCAGAATAAGTTTAAGCAAACTAGATAAATACTTATTTCAGCAAGCATCATTTTATTTTCAGTAGCAGATCCTGAAAAGATGAAAACACTTTGAAGAAAATTACTGTTGCTATTTGGAAATTCAATTATTTGGCGAGAAGAAACACATCAAATCCTGGACTGCTATCAAAATCCTTGGACTTCGTAGCAAAAATACGGATGCAATTGTGTATCCTCCATTCAGAAATTCTTCCCAATGAACATTTCACTTAACAAAAGAACAAGTCGGTACGGAAGTAGAAATAGCAACTGTGACAGTGTCAAGCTCTGATAACGATTTTTTAGCATAACAAGTGGAATTTTTTTTTAATTTTGCATCTACATTTTTTCCTCTTAATCTTGTTACATGATAATATTACTAGTATATGTGAAATAGCGACATTTTTGCTGCTGTTGAATATACAAGATAGGTAAAACTTATGGGCCAGTTTGCATGTATTATGTATCTACCAGTGACCAAGCTTAGAACAAAAAATAAGCTACTTTTGCTAATGACAGTGCATAAAATGTACCAAAAAATAGAACCTTAAATTAACTGAAGAAAAATTGGAACACTTTAACTACAACAACAAAAGACTGTTGAATCCCTCAATTACTAATCATAAATGGAACACTACTTCCTTGTGAAGCAAAGTCAAATACCTAGGTATGACATTAGTTAATAAGATGAAATGGAATGAGTACCAAAACCAAAAACAGAAGAACTAAGAGAACATAAAATTTCGATAATACAAATGGAAGAGATTCTAGCAAAATAAAATTCTGCATGAAACGCTGATTTCACAGGTTTCTTGGCATTCTAACAATTGAATCAGTTATTAAAAGGAACACGAAGAAGCATGAAGAAAGACTTTATGTACCTAAACACAAATGCACAAATTGATCATCATCTGGAAAATCAAACTGAAACCTCTTAAACATGTGCAGCGTTGTGCCAAAAGCAGAGCATTGCGCGCGAGTGATACGATTTGGTTTTAAATAAGAACAAATTAATGGATGTCGCTGTAGTAAGTTTAACTAACAAATATTTAGTACTTAGAGTTATTACAGACAAATTGATCGCTTATTTATAGACCAGTTCTTAACATATAGACATTGGAGTGTTGGCAATATAATAATTTTGTTCCCAATACTACTGTGCATTGATATCAAAAAGTAATTTCACTTAATACAAAAGCAGAGTCAAGATTGTAATAAGTTACTTATTATGTTCAAAATTAATTCTTTCAATTTATTTGAATTTAAAATTCGAATTGCTAGTATTAATTCCATTTTGACATAGTAAGATTAAAAACCAACAATAACATACATGTAAATAGTACCAACAAAATAAATAGATACAAATTGTTCCTCTAATTGTAATTATTTTATGTTTTTAAATGTCGATACATAAGTGTGAGAATTCTTACCATATCGTAGGTGACCAACTTCTCCGGTGTTGTCGAGAGCTGATTGTCGAAATAGTTGATTTCGGTGAATCTGTTTACGATAAGGGTGCTCGGTGCGGTCAAATGGCTACTGTACATATGAGGGGTACATTGGGCGCAGGGGCAAGGTGCTGGCGCTGTTGCTGTTGTCTGTTGGTATACCGGTGGTGCTATTTCTGGACAGGGCACAGGACAAAGGGGCACTACGTAAGGGATTTGGGCGGGTGCGTTCAGAAAATACGTCGTGATTGCTTGAAATGGACCTGCTGTGTAGATTTCAGCGATCTTTGTCGCCGCCGTTAATATCACGCGGATCGAATTACTTTTATCTTACTAGAATAATTTTATATTTCCCTTATCTTTCTTCCTATATAATAAAACTAACCCAATTCTTTTTTTATTCTTAATTAAGTTTCACGATAAAGACTAAATTTATTATATGTTTTGATTGATTGTTCTCTTTTACTTGTTGAGATTGTCTTTTCTAATTGATTACGATATTGCACGATTGTCTTCTTTACCTTTCCTTTATCCCTAAATTCTCACAATTAGTTAATCTTACAAATCCTAAAAGATCTTAATTAATTTTTCCTACACATATATTACAATATAATATATATATATATATATATTGTTTTTTTTTTATTACTTCGAATAATATATAATAACTCTAAAATAACTGAGCAATATAAAATTTGATTCAATAAAATATAAATATTACTGAGATTAACTCTACGGATATGTATATAATATTAATTAACAATTGTTTGCTTTTATATATAATATAGTATATAGAACTTAACGATTAAATTCTAATTTTTTAATAATAATTCACGTGTATATATATATATTACTATATGTATATTTATAAAACAATAAATTAATACTGAATACGTATATTTGAATTGCAATTAGCACAACCTTCGATACTATTTTAAAAATTTCTTAAAAATTTAATATTCACTTGTTGCTTTATTTCTTTTTGAAGAAACACAAGGATATTGATGATCTTTTTCCTTGTGTTATAAAACGATGAAATGAAAATAGATTTCCTTTTATCTTTCGTGATGATTGTCCAAAGAGATATGCTTCAATTAATTGAAACGTGTAGGAAGAATAGCAAAGAAAATCTTTTTTTTAAGTAAAATTTATTTACAAAATGATGATTGTCGTCGT
This sequence comes from Amphimallon solstitiale, assembly GCA_963170755.1. Classification (NCBI taxonomy): domain Eukaryota; kingdom Metazoa; phylum Arthropoda; class Insecta; order Coleoptera; family Scarabaeidae; genus Amphimallon; species Amphimallon solstitiale. Next base: position 28,962,845 of record OY720680.1, read on the forward strand.
GAAAAAGTTTTTTTCTTAAATATATATTATAATAATTACAATTATATTTTTTTATTAATTTCTTACAGTAGCAATAATAGTATAATAATAATATTGACTTGCTCGCGAGTTTTTGACATGTGCTTATATGTAGAACACGTCAATTTGTATATAATATATATATATTAAATTATCCTAAATTTATTTATAATAAATATTTTTTTAAATTTTTTTAATAATATATATTGCACTGGGCCCTTCTGATTGAAGCTCGGTTATTTCTTTTTTAAATTTTACTTTCAAAATTTAATTTAATATCGGATTAGGACGGTTGTATCATCAATGTGCTAGAACCGAACAAAACACTCTCCCGCGACCGTTCACGGTGCGTGATGCTCTTCACTATGTTTGCTCCGTCAGCCTAGCAAGTTAAAGAGGGTCAAGAAACTCGAGTCACACAGAGGTAACCTCGCTCTTGCTAACCGTAAATCCTATCACACACGTATTACGAAGTTTATTTACTTAATTTTACTTAAAGTCGTATGTATATATTTATATAATAGTTTCACACTTACTGATATTTATTTATTTATTTTATATTATGTATATACTAATTTATGATTGAATGATTGTCGTTAATTCTTGTTGGACAAGACGCTGGTACTGGTCTGTGCCGTCTTAAAAATGTCAAAAATAAATAAATTAATCAATCAATATAGTTAATATGTTAAACATCAACGAATGAACGAAAGAAACGCTTTAATCTCGCCTTATAAAATAGAAATTTTCTAATCTTTGTACTCGCGGAATATTTGAAGGTTCTTTTTAAAGAAGACTATGGACACCTTCAAATATTTTTAATGGATCAGTTTCCTGTAATTAACAATTTTTAGTTTTTTTTAAGTAGTACAAGAAGAGAAAACTTTTTTTACACAACTAGCAACAATAAAATCGAGCCTTTTTGATTCTTTCTTTATTATTTATTCTTCGCTCTGAGATAAGTGACTTTACAAACACGGTAAATAGGAGAGATATTATAATTTACCTTCTGAGTTAGTTTCGTTTCTTCGTCACAAAGACACTGTATACTCTTGCTTTCCCCCCTTTTTTTTTGATTAATCCGTTTTTCTTACTTTTCTTTTTAATAAATAATTTAAAACGAGCCGCACTCGGTCTATTAGAATGAATAATACAGACGATATAGAATATAGATTAAATTGTTTAAACGTTTCGTTTTACTTTCTTGAAAGCAATTTGAATTGTTAAAATTATGGTTAAAAGTCAAACAAACTTAAAGTTTTGACAGCAGATAGACGGCGTTCTTCGCATATATCTATATGGTATTTGTTTCAGTGATTTTTTCAGGATCTTAACGGTGGTGGCTAGATTCTCTCAAAAAATTATACTGTTTGGAATTTTTGTCTCGCAGCAAAAACACTTTTTTTTTTCGTTCAGAACACCCGGAAGGAGTTGATAGGATATATGATTAGTTTTGAAGGACCGATGAATAATAGAGTAAAAATAGTAGTTCGTAGGAAGTTGAGAGGTTTTTAGTTGACCGCCGCACTCGCTGGCTTTTTAGCCCGGACTGCACGGATCCGTCAGAAGCAAGGAGCACCTCAGCTTGTCGTGGAACCTGCGCAATCAATCCGTACGCTCTCCATCCTTGTCCGATATTATTGTAAACGTTCCCGTCATGTTCCTCCGGTCTTCTGGTGGCGGGAGAGTTAAGGAGGAGTGTACCTCGCTCCATCTCTCTCGCTCGTTCTATCTCTCGCGCATCGCTCTGTGTACGTTTCGTGTGTACATGAGGGTAGAAGAGAAACACGGGGCAAGGTGAAGGAAAACACGGAACGGGCATAGACATCGATACAACCTGATGCATGCAGCAGCTTACCTGTATGCTTCTAGTGTGCTGGCGCACGTAATCTCTCCCTATTCATTCCGAACGCGATTCCATTTATGTTCCGGATTTTGGAGTGGCGCACGCGGTGGGCCACCCATGGCCCACGGCGCGCCGCTGACTTTAATTACGCTCGGAGAGGGTGAAGAAGGACGGCCATCGCAGGACGATTGTGTGCGATCTTCAAGGCGCGAATATGCGGTCACGACAGGCAATGAATAATTTTTAAGGTCAGTTGAACAGGTAACACAGGGGGCTAACAGGGTTTCTGGGTATATATACCACATATATAGGTCACATACAATGTCATCGTATTTTGGATGCATTGATTCTTGGCACACACAGAGAAACTGAATAGAATTTATAGAGTGGTTAGCAGTTTAAATTATGGAAATGCATAAACTCACCATAATAATAATTACAGACCGGACACGAAAGGTTAATAACTCATCGCCTATGGGCGTACTATTGAATGTTTTATTTTTAAAGAGGTTTCCGTTTTATTTATATAATTGTATAACAAGTGGGTGGTGATCTATAAAATACAAAATACTTTATTATTTGTTGATTTTGTAGTTCAAGTCGAGTAAAGGAGTATTAATATTTACTAGCCATTCTTTCTCAAGGTTCTCTTCTATAAGATTTGTTCTCTCTGAATGAAGTACATCCTTGTGGATAGAAAACGCCCTTTCTACGTCACAACTGGTTATATAGGTGCGTACTGGAAATATTCTTTTATTTCAGCGTATTTAGCAGTTAGATTTTGTATCATTGTCCCCATACACAATTGCCGCAATGTTATTAAATTTGGATTTTTATTAAACACTGCGTCTAACTTTTGCCGAAGGCCACATCCGAAGTCACTTGGAATACTTTTGAAATTATTAACAGCCACATCTAATGTGGTTAATCCATCTTTTAATTTGAGATTTCGATTGTCAAAATATGTGATTAGTTTAGGCAAATTTCCAAAGTGTTCCTGAAGGAATAACAACTGATTTTTTTAATTTGGGATTTGTGTTAGTTCCTTGCCCTCAGAAATACTTCGAGCATCGTCATTTAAACATAAAACGAAATTTTGTAAACTATCCAAATTCTCTGCATAAAAACTAGTAGTTTCCAACCATGTTCCCCATCTAGTTATTACTGGCGAGGGTGGCAGTGACAAAGATGGAAGTTTTTCCCTGTAAAGAGTTACTTTCGATGGTGCTTTTCTGAAAACTTTTTTAAAAGCGAATACAAGTCTATCAACTTCCGGATAGGTGTCTCTGATATATTCACAGATTCTATGGAGACCATGTGCTACACAAGTAATATGCAGCATATAAGGATAGTTTTCTTTAAGAGTCTGTCTGTTTGTAACATATATGCGGCACTGTCACTAACAAATAAAAGTATTTTATTATGTAAGCGGAACAGCAGTATTTCTCTAAAGTTTAACTTTATTAATGGGTTGTGTACAAAGGCTCCGTACATCTACGTGTTCTTTGCGGTCTGTTTTTTTATGATCAGCATACAGAAGAACGATACTATGAAAGGGAGGCGGAATATTTAACTAAAAGGATAATTATCTTTGTATCGCATTAAGAATTCAAGCTTGTATCGAGATTACTTTCAACAATAGGTTTAGATCTAAAAGTGTAACAATCAGTCAGTAAAAGTATATGTTTCTTAACCAAATGTTTTACAAATGTTTAATTAATTATTAAGAGAATGCAAGCAAGCAATAAATAAAACCGCTTGCAGCAGCTACCCTACCCTCAGCGTAATGATAAAGCTACAAAACCAGATGATATTTTTCCGAAATTTAAAAAATTGTATCGTTTCAAAAAAAGCTCGATTTTTGACTAAAAATAATAAAATTTGTTATTAAACTGGAGAAAGATATAAAAAAATTACACACTATCTTTAATGAAATTGTTATAAACAACGTGTACCGGTAAAATGGGGTGGCTTTATGCCACTTTTTATGGTTTTCAAAGAATTTCGGACAATTATAGACACCAAAAATGTTTGTAAAAATTAACGATATACTTTGAACCTTTGGTTACTAAATTGTGTAAAAAAGACTTAGAAATTTTCATTCGTTTTTCTAAAATTATTTATAACAATTGGCACAATTTCCCCCCATAGGATGGGGTGGCTTTGTGCCAGCTACTTGTTTACCGTTTTAGCACAATTCGCCTATTTACAGGCTGAAAATGTGCCAGGCCCAGCTTCATATTATAGTGAAACTGTATGGTATGAGTGACATGGCCCAATTTCACCCCAACTAGTTTTATCTCTGTTATTTTTGTGGTACAATCTCGCCCCAAATAAAAGGTTTAATGAAAAATTTTTTTTATTTATAAAATATAACAAAAACTAGATATTCTTACAAACCAAAATAAAACAAAAGAACAGCCAATTCTCACATAGAATAGTAACTAATAAAGATAATTAAGCGTATAAACTGAATTTCAAAATAGGTAGTGGCACAAATTCCCCCCTTATATTGTCGGAATCTTATTCAAGGTGACACACTCAGGTTATTTTGCACTACTCGACCACTGCGTATTCTTTAAAACATAACCTATATAACACCTAATTACGTGTGAACTTTGAAACGGTCATTATTAAAACACTTTAGGCAAGCCAGGAGAAAGTATGCGATAAAACGAAAATTTTGCAAAATCTCACCAACTTAATAACTTGACGGAACAGAAATGGAGGGTATTGCATACACAAACCATACATTTCATTCTATTCGCCTCTAATATCGGTATTCTTGAACAAGAGTTCGGGGCGGTAGGTGAATCGATGTGCCGATATGGTGCGAATATACACGATCAACACGTAGTGGCACAATCACGCCCCGGCAGGCACAAAGTCACCCCATTTTACGGTAGTCCAAATTTGAAATAAATCAAACAATAAGTTTTGAGAAATAACGAAACCAAATCGCAAAATCGAGTCCTGGTTTCTGGGTTGAAACTTCGTCTTCGTCTGTGCTTCTACTGTTTATCTAAGCTGCCTTCCTGGCAGCAGAAGCAGTCAGAATGACGCGACCTGAACCAAGAAACCAGAAGCTATCAACGACAACCGCGAAAGCTTGTGACTGGAGTCGCAAAATACAGTTTCATGATAAACGGAAAAAAAGAAAAGTATAGATTTAACTTTTTTCGTATACAGTTTAGAATTTAGTATTTTGGGGTCTGGTCAATATGTTTGGTAGTTCACCAATGAGAGTTAAGACTCTTGGCAATGAGAAAATAAAATGAAGCAAAAATCGATTTCCTGAAATTTCTAAGTTATGTATACTTCTCAATACCTGCGATGCATGTATAGAGTGATCACATTAGAATCTATTGTAGCATATGTAACAGAACCGATGACAAAGATATGACGACAACAATTTCAACAATCGACTACAGCAAAATCTATTTGAAGGCGATGATCGAAATGTATTTCTTGTAAATTATGTTATTTCAGCAATATTAGTAATAATAGCAGATCGTGCAGATACCCTATTGTTTGGGTGAAAGTCAAATTTAGTCATCATCTGCTGATATATGACATGCAATGACAATAGTGCCCCTTTTTGTATATTGGCATAATAATGTAACACACGTTACGTCTGTGGTGTGTAGGTCATAGTTTTTCAGCTATTTCCCTCAATATTTGCTCATTTTCAGTTTTTTGTTTCATTCTGGTTACTCTCAAGCATCTTAAGTCCTCATCCACTTCGTCTTGCCATCTACTTCTTGGTCTACCTCTTCCTCTTCTTCCACTCAGCTACCATTACATTATTGCTCTCCCATTACCTTCCGGTCCTGATCTCCATACATACCCCACCAGCTTTATCCTCGCGAATTTAATGTGGTTAATATATGTGCCTTCTATTTCATCATCTACTTCTCGATTAGTCTTCTTCTTATATCATTTTATCCTGCCCAGTATCTTTCTTATCCTTTTTTTCTTTCAAACACTCTTAATTAATGCTCCTTTTGTGTTAAGACATGGCCCCCGGGGTATATATTATTACGGTACTTAATAATATGTTCATCTTTATTTTAATGCTGACCCTAATTGTTTCCCTGTCCAGCAGTGTTGTTAGCGTAAAAGGTTGCTGCATGTATTTTTCTTGTATTTCCACGCTTTTGTGTCTCTTGTTTATTATGTTAACACCAAGGTATTTGAACTTATTCACCTCTTCAAATTCGTAACTTTCCAAGTATTTTACTACCGCCGATCCTCATATTTTTTTCCTCGTTTATTTTCAGTCCAATTTTTTCTTCAACTTCCTCAATTCTCTCCAAGATCCTTTTCACTGTCTTTCTTTGTTTGGTAACTATAAATAAACGATCTGCATATACAAAGATTTGGTTTAATCTTGATTTCAGTGTGTCTCTTGTATCTATTTTACTTAGTACTATTTCCAATGCCATAATAAGGAGTGTAGCAGACAATGAATCCCCCATTGTTTGTGTTAAATTCCTTTGTTTTCCAGTGTTGGGTTTGCATAACTACTTTTGTGTTAGTTAAGACCATTCGTATCAATTTCCTCAGTATTGGTGCTATTTTTAATTCCTTGAGGCCCATCATTAATTGACTTCCTTTTATGGAGTCGATAGCTTGCTTGTAGTCTATGATTAACATTTCATATGTTAATGCTATATTCGTGCGCCTTTCTCACTACTTGGTTGACTACATCTACTGTTGATTTTCCTTGTACAAAGCTGCATTGGTAATTCCCTACAATTCTCGTGGTGAATGTGCTGAACCAAATGATCGATGCCATGATTTTATGAGTTGTTCAGCAGTTGATTCCTTTATAGTTTTTGCATAATGACTGATCACCTTTTTTACTTGTAGTTATAATTGTATCTTTGTTCTACCCATCGGCATTTGTTTGTAATTCCACATTTATTTTATGAATTTATACACATAGAGAAAGAAATTCGTTAAATTAACCAAAATCATTCGGTTACGAATAGAAACGTTGATATAAGAATATTTTGCTTTGATTGAAATAAACAGCAATGTCCCAGTATCAATATATTTTTGGTTAACATTTTTAGGTTGAACTGACAATAAATATTAGTTGCCTGATAAATGAAATAAATTTTCCGTTTAATTTACATAAAAGGAAGTAGTTATATGTACCAAAACCATTTGATTAAAATAAACGTTTGAATATTCGTCACAGTGAATAAGAGGGACCAAAAGGACGGGTTAAATTAACTAAGGGAGTGTAAACTTAACGAACTTTTAAATTGCGCATGTGCATGAAAATTACGTTTCTGTGAGAATGAATTTAGAAACATCATCTTGGCCCAGTCACGCAATTTTTGTATACTATCTTAATTACACAGTAAGTACTTGTGTGTGTGTGCTTTTTTTCATGTTAAGTGCTTTTGTAGTGAGTCACCATAGACACCATTCTGTATTTATTAAGCCAACGAAATTATTTAGTTGTCGGAGAAATTTAAGATGTTAATACAACGTCAAATTTAAGTTACAATAATCATTTTATATTGCTATTTTAACAAACTCATCTATTTCACATAATGTAAGGGTAAGTTTACTTTAACAAAAATATACTTTTATTTTAAATAAAAAGTTTGTTGACATCAAGAAACATGTTTTGTTAAGCTAAACACTTTCATAATTGTTATATTAACAAAAATTAAAGTAATAAAATCTATTTTGTTAAGCCAAGTAATAGAGTTCTTTGACTGTATTTAACCCAAATGCGAGTGTTGAATGTTCGATTTTTAGTTAACCCTACGTTAGTCACCTGGATTTTTATTACGTGCATACTCACGCGGTCTACAGTTGTAGACCAACTAAATATTTGTATAAAATAGCTAATTTTGTGCTTTTTTAACTTACCGCTTAATCAGATATAATTACTAAGCCACATATAGTGTATATATAAAGTTTTACATTGATAGTTCTATTTTTTCATAATAATTAAATAAAACACTTATGATATGCATTTTCACTGTTTAATTTTGCAAAACTATACTATTTATAAAACTGTGCAAAGATTTTATAATTTTGCAAATAGATCATTAATGGTTAGAATTTTCCATACTACCTAGGTACTTGAACTAAAAAAAGAAAAAATAGAAATTTTTTTAGAAACTAATGTATATTAACGATGAAAAGTGCCTACTTTATTCTGTCAAACATGCAGTACAAGAGTCTCTCATATGGTCTTTGCATGCATATCGTTTACATTTGGTACAACATTTTCTTGTGGATTTGTTGCGGCTTCTGGGACATATGTAGCAACGTCCGACATAATTTTGTTGTCTCTCGGAGGGTGGTGGAACTGGTGCTTCTTCCGATATTCCTAGTAGAGCTCGTGATCTTCGTCTAATTTCTGCTGGCAAGTGTTGAAGTGTTGCTCTATATTCAATTTGAGGTCGAATTAAGTCAAATGCACATTTCTCAAGAAAATCACTTCGTACCACTTTGTGTTGAGGATGGTTACTTTTGTATATACAAACAGCATTTATAGCTGAAATATTTAGTAGGTTGTAAAATATTACCATTGGCCAACGACAGGTATTTCTTGCAACATCGTATTTCTGGCACATTTGCTCCAATAGATCTACTCCAATTTTGGTATGGTTATAGTCCGTTATTATAACTGGTTTCTTATGTTCCCCTGTTTCTGCGTCAATTTTATTGTCATGGTGCATAGATGATACCAATATTACTGCTTTATTTTTCTTGGGATAATATGACACCAAAGTGCAATCTTCTTGGAATCCAAAAAGAGAAGTCTTTGGTTCGCGATTCTTATTCGGTTGAAACTCTAAGGGAATCTCTGATTTATTTTTTCGCAATGTACCAAGGTACGTTAGTTTATGGTCGTGCAACAGTTTCTTTGTTAGTGATAAGCTACTAAACCAATTATCTCCAGTTATATTGCGATTGGTACCTGCAACTGGATGTATTAATCGGATTACAATGTCTTCCGCAGAATTACTAAATTTATATGGACCCTCTGGTTGAGTTCCAACGTAGGTGTCTAAATCAAATGTGTACGCTGTTTTTGCATCTACTAATGGGAACATTTTTATACCGTATCTAGCTGGCTTGCTTGGTATATACTGCTTAAAAGCACAGCGTCCTCTGTAAGCTAATAACTGTTCATCTACAGTCAAGAATTCACTAGCAACAAAACTACTTTGAAAGTTCTGCAAAAATATTTCCAAAAGTTCTCTAATAGGTGCCAACTTATCAATTTGTTTTCTCTCATTTCTTGTGCCGATGTCGTCAAATCTCAAGCATCGTATGAGAAAACGAAACCTTGTCTCACTCATTGCCAAATAACATGATTCGATTCCACTGCCTTTGGAATTGTCCCAAATTTTATGGACATTTTTTCTGGAGCTTCTAAGTGTACCAATCAAAAAAAGGATTCCTATAAAAGCTCTAATTTCTCTCTCATCAGTACACCTAGCGTCTTGATACCTTTGAAAATTGTTTTTAATTTTTTCTATATATATATTTGTTGCAGTAGTTATGACCCTTACAATGGTATCAGTTATAAACAATTTCAAACATTCAAGTTCTGTTGTGGCACTGCGTGCATTACCTTTTGTTCCTGGCAAAAGTTTTATAATATTATGGAAACGAATGCGTACATTTACGTTAGGTACATTCTTTTTCCATTTGGTTACCTTGTCTTTGCCAGTATAAAAATTCCCAGCCTCTTCAGTGGTATCATCTTCTTCCGAGGACGCATCTTGTTCAGAGCCAGTATTGTGGTCACTTTCCTCTAAAATGTCATCTTCTACCTCCTCCGTATCTTCCGTGTCAATCGGACTTTCCTCGCCACTCGATAATTCCTCAAACCATTTTTTCCATACTTCGGGGTCTTTACTAGTCTCTACACATCTTCTTTTGGGGTCAAACATGTTTGTATCTATAATATACCTTGATTCTATACATATAATTTCAAAGAAGCAAATAATACTTACAAAAACTTATAAAAAGTTAGCGAAATCACAAAAATTCAGAGGTAAAGAAGAATAACACAGTTAATCACGTGGTCTACAATCGTAGACCAGTCGTCTATTTCGTCTAATAACTTTAACTTATAAACGCATTGATGGCACAAGCGATATTAATTCGATGCATGCATGCATCATGAACAGCTATTAAAAATCAGCCCGTCGTATGTTTATTTATTCAAGAAATACCAGTGTTTATAGAGGCATGGTCTACGATCGTAGACCGCGTGAGTAACGTAGGGTTAAATTAACCCCTCTCTTTCTCTATGTGTACATTTCTAGGAATCTTTCTCTCCCATATTTTATCATTTCCATGTTTATGTTGTCATCTCCAAGTGTTTCTCTACTTTTACTAGGTATTTCTTATTATGTTCTTTACTTCTTCCGCTTCTTCAATATGCTTTTCTTCATTATTATCGGTTAGTAGATCTTTAAAGAAATCCGCTCATATTTGATGTGCTCTTCTGTACTTACTGCTGTCTTTCCGTATTTATTTTTGGCACCCTTTAATCTTCTTTTGACTGGTACTCTTTGTTCATTTGTGTATTGAAACACGTTCTTGAGTTACGATTTCTGTTTTTTTCTTATTTCCTTTATCTTTCTTTGTAACCACGATTGCTTCGCTTTCTTTATCGTTTAGTGCTTTCTTTTACTTTTTCCCCATATCTTGTTTTATCTTTCTGTTTACTGCTTTGTGTTTTTTTAATGTTGTGTTCTCCTCTATACTTATCATACATTCCTGATTCCACCACTCTTTTAGTACCGTTTTGAGGTTGTTCCTATTTGTGACTTACGCCATTTCAATAATGACATCTCTTAATTTTTTTCATTTTTCATTTATGTCTGTATGTTTTCCTAGAGTTTCTTCTATTTCCTTCTCTGTGCCACTTTCATATTGTTTGCTCTTAGGGTTCGATACATTACATTAAGACTATGGAAATGCCTTTTTTTAAGAAGAGACAGGTACAGATTAACAACATCGTGGTATTCGTTCGTTTGGGTTAGTCCTATAGTCCAAAAAAATACTACCACTAATTAATTCCTCAATCGGCATTGTTCTTTTAGATTAAAATGGTATAATCTACGAGCAGATAGGAATGAAAATTGGAACAACACCATGTTGTCAGAAAAAACTCGTTTACACTTGTGACGAGCATACTCCTGCAATATAATACACGTCCTCATGTTGGGGCTGATAAATTACGATTCCTGTAACAGGCCAACATTAATATTCTCTGTTCTGCAAGTTGCTTGTAATTAGTTTTCGAATACTCAATCTTAATACATAACATTTCTACAAAATTTTGATAAAAAATATATACTTTTTAAGAGTGATTTGTTTTTCTTTGTAATAGTATGTATACTGGGAAACCTATAAAAGACAAAGTATGAATATAGTAAAGTTTCCAATACCCAGTTTATTGGTTGAGCATTAGTTTTGTGATTAGAATGGATTAGCCCGCGGTGTGTAACGAGTGTGTAGAGAAATAACAATAATTTTTTACATATTGAATATATTCATCCACTTTGAACATCAAGTAAAATATTTAAGGTGCATAATTGTTACTACCACCAAATTATTATTTGTAAAGCAATTTAATGAGACTGTGCAACATGTGAAAGCAGCAAAAAAGCTCTTTTTTCGTTTTTCATAAGGTTATAATGTTCGTTCGAATTGTAATTTTATGGTGTGGAAAGTTTAATTAAAAACTCATTTTCTCTTTATCTTCCGTACTGAAATTGACATTTATTTTTAATCTTGTACACTGCAATATAAAGTACAGTTTCATTTGTGTGTGTGTTTTGTTTTGTTCGGTAACCAAACATTTTCAAACGCAAACCTAACAAAACAAAGGCGAAAAAAGTTCAAACACCAAGTGTTGTTAACTATTTTTGCAATGTAGATTCGATTAAAGTTTTCAACTCGGGTAAGCGAGCTGTTAAATTGAACGCATGGTGTTTTACAGAGGAGAGATAGAAAGTAAATGTATGGGGGCTATTAACACAACGGACTCATATATATGACTATATTTATATATTAAACGTGATTAGTTATTAAATTATACCTATTTAAAACCGTTTTCCATTACTGTCCTAATTAATTTATAGGGGTTGAAATAATTATTGCATTCCTCTTGTCCTCTGTCTGGCAAAAATGGAGTGCCCTAATCAAAATTTATGTCAATAATTACAGCATATCTGCAGTAAATTGCTTCTTGCTCTTCTTGCTCCTAATTCAAATTGATACAGAACAACAGATTCAATAGCGGCTTACAGGATTTATAATAGTGCTTACTACCTATTTGAGAGGCCATAAAATTTGTGACTAGAAGTAGAAGAGAATGGTTGCTTGATCAGAAGATAATAAGTTAATTCCAAACTTATATGGACCTTGACTGAACTAAAAAGTCGCAGAAAACTGACGATAGTATTCCGAGTTGTGAGGTTCTGAAAAGCTGACGAATTGGCTTTCATTGGACTAGGGGTCGTTTTCAGCATTGTAAAGACTAATATAAACACAACCATAAATAAGTGATCTAAAAACAAATCTCGCAAAAGGTGGATGAAATCCTCAGTTCAAACACAAGGAAAATTGTTTCTTGAAGAACAATCGTCCAAGCTAACAACTACTTTGTAAAGGCAGATCTGTCAGAATGATAGGGTATATTAACAGGGCGTTGCAGGAGTTCGACAAACACATGGATAATATGTGTTTGGCGGGCGAAACCTTATCTTAAGGAAATGGCAATCCACACGCTTTTCTGAAGACTTGTCTGAACGCGGATTCTATATTACATGATATGAACATCCTGAGGTGGAAATATATACAGAAAAACCGCTTTCAATGCTGCTAAGCCTAATCAATAGAAGAAAGCTACAGAATATATTCCAAGGAAACATAAGGACCACAAAAGATCTAAAATGAGCGCAGTGATACAACTAGTATCTGTCATTGTAAGATATCTAATATAATGGAAATCGGTTGTACGGCTTTGCGACGTGATTTAAATAAGTAGAAGTCGACTGTATAAATATAATATATATTGACTTTAAGTTTATATTGCAAGTATTTTGTTTTTGAGATAAATGAGTAAACGTTACTCGACGATGTTGTTGTTACTACTTGTTTTTTCTTCTTCCCTTTTTTGGTCGGTACCTCTCATCCCCTTCGTTGTACCCGAACCGAAGAGTAGGTAGGAGGGCTAGACAGGTCGGTCTTCGGTGCAGGTCCGTACTGCACATCGGCCAACCACGATTATTCCACCAGATCCACAAATTATTTGCTCATAGGTTAACTTAGCGTCAAGAGGGCAAAGTCTAGTACAAAATGTGTTCGTTTGAAATTATTCAGTCATGTAATAGGACAAACTTGACAGCAGCAAGAGATATAATTCTCATGATGGGTGCAGAAATACCTCCAACAAAACTGATTTGGCATGATATAAGACTGCAAGGAGAGGAAGTGTTCATCCTCGCCAATCTGGCAAGTCTTAATGTTTTGTTAGTCTTTCGTCTTCTTTTACATTTACAGTTCAATTTATACATATTTATATTATATTTTATTCATTTTTTAGGCAATGATATCAAATAAATATAAATGCAATAAATTCAAAGATGATCACGGATGATGCAATTTTGGGTAGTAATATATAATAAGGCAACAACCAATATGCTGTATTTGAACTTTTCGAATGAAAGCTTCTTCAAAGAGATGAATAACTAAAAAATATGCGACTGATCATGAGTAATAACTAAAGAGGAATAAAATTGCTCTGTATGGTGAATAAAGCCTTCTACAAAATCTTCTGAAGGGAATGGTGAATGTGATTGAAAATCTACTCTGTAAAATACAGAGTGAAACAAACATGTCATGTAGACATGATAACATGTCTACAAATAATCATGTAACTCTAATATCCGCTGCATTTTTTGCTTGTGGATTATGAAAATGCATTAGACTCAGTAGACAGAACCTAAATTAGGCTCTCGAAAGGACTATAATATGTAAATACAAGTGTAGTATTCTGCATGAAGGTCAAGTATCGGAAGAATTGCATATGAAAATTATGCATGGTTATGCAAGGGTTACTCAGACTGTCACTTTTATTGTTTCTGATAGTAGAAGAAAATAACCATTCAGAATCAGCGCAGGGGAATAATTTAATTTAGGGAATACATAATCATTTCAAATCCTTTGCAGAGTTGCAATATAAAGCTAAACCAGTAAACAATATGTTCAAGAATCTTGGCTTACATTTTAATGAAAAGGAAACTAGAACTATGTGCATTAATGTTAAGAAAACGAAGGATATATCTGTAAACGGTGAAGTAACAGAACTGCAGTAAGCAGAAAAATCCTGCAATAGACCCATACAGTGGGAAAAGTCTTGGACATCCTACAGAACTTTAGAGAAGGAAACTAATAATATCGTACCTGTGCTTCGATATATTGGCGGAAATCGATGGCAGTAAAAAATATTTACATATATTATGAAAGAAAATAATTTCCTTTCTTGGTTTATACATCATCGAATAAATAATAAATAATGAATGCTGTATTATCTAATTATTTAACGCTCCCCTAATATAATAAGAAAATTACGGTGTCATATTAAAAAATTAAGAACTTCCTTTCTAAAGAGGACAATGATTTAGAGAGATTTCACTGCAGTAGAAAAAATTTCAAAGGGTTGAATTATCCTGAGGAAAAGTCATCTTTTTTAAATTAAAGAGACGTACTTAGTCAATTATTCAACGCGAAATGTAATTATTTTGAATTTTTTTAAGGTTCACTTCGTTTCGTTAAACTCTCGAAACATCGTCTCGTACCTTTCTCCACACTGGCGCGTACTTTCTTGTTCTGTTTGTTCACATTTAAAGCAATTATCCCTTACTTTTTCGTTTGCTCAAGATTTTCTTCAAATTAGATACCTACAAAAGCTATCTTTTAATTTTCCTGACTGTTTACGTTTTTAATTAGTAATCTTGTTCCGAAATTGGATTTCGCAAAAAAATAACAATCCAAATAGTGGTCATTATTATGTCCTCAGTGCGGAGAAAATGAGAAAGAGTTTTAGTCAATATGAAGGGATTTTAAAATTTCACACTGATGCAAGAATAACGGAAGGGTTTCTTGAGGCGATTTGAGAAAGTTCCTACGCATATCACCATCTTAGTTTAAAACCGCGAATGAGTGTTTCTGCAATTACAAACGAGTAATCTATCAAGAATGTATTTAATAATATTAACAATATTCTTTGCTGTTTATTGTAATAAAAACAATTACAAGAAAGTGAATTTTAAACAAAAATGGTGAGAAATAATCAATTAATAATATAATGAGCTTTAGAGTTTATGAAGACAATACAAGGGTTTAGTTGTAAAACAGACGAATTTTGGTCTAATGATTGGAGAATTATTTACTGTAATCGATTTTCTAGTTAAATATGGCTACTTGCAAAACATACCTTTGCCGCATCTGCAAATAGGTGATGTGCTTTTTGCAAGTCATTTGCGATATCACGTATTTGGCACGAATGGTGTGCCAAATTTGGCAGGAAGGGTCAACAACATGTCATGATTACTAAAGTTTTCCAATATTCAAGGAACAAAACGATAGTTTGTTATGGTTGCCTAAGACAGAACAAAAATTATATAATGGTCCCGTTTCTTTATTCTATTTATTACTTTTCTGATAGAGGGCATTCTCTTCTTTCTAACGATCAGGAGTTTAGTTTAATAGAAGCAAACTGGAGAAAAAGCAATGCTGAAATTCAGCCTGATTCGGACAAACTTATTTTATCTGCTCCAAGTGAAATAATCAAAATGTTTGCATATTGCAAATTCATTAAAACCATATTTTACCACTAATAAATATTTAAATATTACTAATTGTTTATGCAATAGATTCTTGGTGAAACATTAAGTATATTTTAAAGTTTCGGTTGACTAATCAAACTGTCACTGTCAAACGTCAAACTCGACTTTAATTATTTCATAAGTTTTAGATAGTTTTATTACATAATGTAAATAATATTAAAAAACCTACATTGTTTGAACATTTAGAAATTAAGGGCGCCATAAACAAAAATTATAACAAACAGATACACAGATATCATAAATACACCCATAATAGACGCATACATTAAGCTAACGACAACTTAATTTCTTGCATGTGTATTACATTAACTTTTAATAATTCTTGTCTCTTTGATAATGGTAAGTGATATTACTGAAACATGTGTTTGAGGAATCTAATAAATTGATTAGACCGTTTGACAGTGAAAGTTTGATTAGACAAACGAAACTCGTAAATAAAATTTTAAATGTTCATGCTTATAATTTCTTACCATTTCTAATAAATGATTCTCTCAAACTTTACGATTTTTTACAACTTTTGACATTTTAATATTAATTCAATATTCAGGGGAGTATACCTGAATATTGAATTAATAATAGTCACCAAATTTCAGTAATTTAATCATGAGCGTTTTTCAATTTCGTGATTTATTGTTCATCATTTAACAATATTTTTAAATATATTCAAATACATTATCATCCCTACTGTTGATATTCTAACACTACAATAATACTTACGTAACAATCTTAATCCCATTTTTATGAAAATATGAAGAAAATTATTTACCTGAAACAAAAAAAAAGAGGATGTTAGTTCATCTAGGTTCTATACACTTTCATAATTAGATTTCAATATTATACAGGGTGAGTCATTAATAGCCGCTTCTTCGATTGCTTTTTTGCGTTTTAAATAAAAGAAAAAGCAATTAGTGGAAGATTCATGGTTGCTTGGGGCCCATATTCTAAAAATGCTTTAAGCTCTGACGCACTTCCGGTTTTACCAGAAATAGATGGAACTTAATTTTTTTAAATGATTCATTCTATATATTTTTGATTTTCTAGAACTGTCTTAAATTGTCTATTTAACTATTTTTTCTTTTGCAAAATTGAGTCAATAGTTTTAGAGTTATTATTAATTTTTTTAAATTTTTGTGTGTTCAGAAAAACAAATTAATGTTTTTATAAGTAAAAACATTAGCTTTGGTGGTGCTTGCAGGCAAGAAAATTCTGCATCATTTGGTATAAGTTGCATTCGACAATACCTCAAAAAACTTTTTTTTTATTTTATTATGGCATTTTGTTTCATTTTTTATTCTCTTTCGTTTTGGTAACAATGTGCTATACCTATCTTTTGTAATTTGTAATATAGCAGCAATTAGCGGTCAAATAAAGAACTACGAGCGCTGTTCTATGCAGCCAAATATTCGTCCGATAAAGGATGGAATGCGGCCGACTGGCTGAGTCAACAGTTAAAGAATGTCGGTAAACATTAATTTCAAATTTATAAAAGCATCCCTATTAGTTATCACCCAAATTAATTATTCTTATGAAGAGGTAATAGATATTATTGTCATTTTGGGTGAATCTGAAAGAAACTCTTTGCTAGCATGCAGACATTATGCACAGCGATCCCTGGTAGAAGGCAACCTAAGCCAGAAACCTTCGAAAGTATAAAGAAACGGTTCGAGTTGACAGAAAGTACTGAATATGAAAAAAAGGATGTTAGTTCATCTAGGTTCTATACACTTTCATAATTAGATTTCAATATTATACAGGGTGAGTCATTAATAGCCGCTTCTTCGATTGCTTTTTTGCGTTTTAAATAAAAGAAAAAGCAATTAGTGGAAGATTCATGGTTGCTTGGGGCCCATATTCTAAAAATGCTTTAAGCTCTGACGCACTTCCGGTTTTACCAGAAATAGATGGAACTTAATTTTTTTAAATGATTCATTCTATATATTTTTGATTTTCTAGAACTGTCTTAAATTGTCTATTTAACTATTTTTTCTTTTGCAAAATTGAGTCAATAGTTTTAGAGTTATTATTAATTTTTTTAAATTTTTGTGTGTTCAGAAAAACAAATTAATGTTTTTATAAGTAAAAACATTAGCTTTGGTGGTGCTTGCAGGCAAGAAAATTCTGCATCATTTGGTATAAGTTGCATTCGACAATACCTCAAAAAACTTTTTTTTTATTTTATTATGGCATTTTGTTTCATTTTTTATTCTCTTTCGTTTTGGTAACAATGTGCTATACCTATCTTTTGTAATTTGTAATATAGCAGCAATTAGCGGTCAAATAAAGAACTACGAGCGCTGTTCTATGCAGCCAAATATTCGTCCGATAAAGGATGGAATGCGGCCGACTGGCTGAGTCAACAGTTAAAGAATGTCGGTAAACATTAATTTCAAATTTATAAAAGCATCCCTATTAGTTATCACCCAAATTAATTATTCTTATGAAGAGGTAATAGATATTATTGACATTTTGGGTGAATCTGAAAGAAACTCTTTGCTAGCATGCAGACATTATGCACAGCGATCCCTGGTAGAAGGCAACCTAAGCCAGAAACCTTCGAAAGTATAAAGAAACGGTTCGAGTTGACAGAAAGTACTGAATATGAAAAAAAGAGCAGACAAAATCAATAACTGGTGAGGATAAGACGTTTATGGTACTTGCGAGTGTAGTCGAACACCCCTATACTAGTACTAAGAAAATTAGTTGTCATTTAGATGTAAGTCAAATCTGAGAATCTAGACTAATTAGGAAATATGTAATTCATCCCTAGCATTTTCATACACAGGGCTAGATGACTGACATTTTCAGAATCGCTTACATTTTTGCCAATTGGCAGCAGATAAATAATCCTGGCTTTCTCAATTTTTTGTTGTTTACCCACGAAGCTACCTTCTACTAAAGTGGATACGTTCATCGCCACAATTTTTGTTATTATAATAACACATAAAAACCCTGACTTTATCACACCTGCAAACTTTCAAAATTGTTGGTCATTAAATGTGTAGTGAGGAATAGTGGGTAGTTACATAATTGGACCTTACTTCTATGATGAAAATGTTAGAGAAGAGAAGAGTATCATCGTTTTCTAGGGACGGATTTCCAAACTTTATGAAGACATGAACATTAAAATCAGAAAAGCGTTCACAAGAATATGTCGAAACGTTTTGCGCAACGTTAATACTTCTTTGGAGAACAGAATACTCACGTGCATTACACAAAGTTGTGGTTATGTTGAACATATTCTTTAATGAAATTTGTTTTTCTTACTTTTGATTGTTGTTACGTTGCTCAATAGTTTTAAGTTATTCAAATTACGTTATTTCGTTGCTAATTTTTTTTTTATCTATCATAGTTTTAGGACATCAATTTATAAGTTTGAAAAACTACAGCCAACTCTTATGAAGAGCTTCAACAATGAAAGAATAAGAGCAATTAGGCAAATTAAATTGAAGATAGTAGCATTGTTTCATGCACCTTTTAGTGGAGCGGCATCTTCAAATATGTCAGTAAGAATAACCTTTATTTTATTCCTTTGTTAACCAACAGTGTAAAAATGAAATACTGCAACTGGATATTGCCGGGATTAAAAAATCGATGTGCGATGCTCTTCATTCTGTAAAATTATTACATTTGGGTTAGTTGGATTTAACCTTTACTTTGTTTGACAGTTGACTAAGGATGTTGGGTCCCATTCGTGCCTTCCATTGGTTGAACGAATATTTGGGTGCATAGAACAACAACGCTAGTAGTTCTTTAATTGACCGCTAATTGCTCATATAGTGATTATCTCATATATTTTAAAAAAAAATTAATAAGTGAAAAACTATTTGCTCAATTTAAAAAAAAAACAGTTGAATAGACGATTTAAGACAGTACTAGAAAATCCCAAAATATATAGGGTGAGTCATTTAAAGTGCGTCAGTGCTTAAAGTATTTTTAATATGCGCCACAAGCAACCATGAATCTTCCACTAATTGTTTTTTCTTTTATTTAAAACGCAAAAGAGCAATCGAAAAAGGGGTTACTATTGACGCAGCCTGTATACAAATAAACCTATAGCGGCATAAGGACAGTAATGTAATAGCAATAATTACGGTTGGTTAAGCGGCTAACATAGTTAATTCACTGCAAATTTCTCAGTTAATATATCGACTTACGGAATATATATTAAGTTTCCGCGACCTTTGGGGTCCCTTTTGTGTCTATATATACGGATATCTTCCAGTTCTATTTCTCCGCTAAGGGGCTGTAGACGGTGCGCGGTCAAGTAACAAATCTTAATTACAACAAACTTCGGTTTAATTGGAGAAACGGTTGAGTGAAAAGTGGTTCCTTCTCTGTACGATAAGTTTAACAACTTCGGCGAAATATGCAAAAGCGACTATTATATTTGCGGGTCTGATAGTGTTGCAATAAACAGTGAATATTTCGTAAAAGAACTTGTACAATTAAATATATCTATACACGATTATATTCGATATGTATATATTCTGTTTATCCTTGTAGGGAGGCGAACGTGACCTTTGTATTAAGTATCTACATTTTTTGAGTGTTTAAGATGGTATACTGAATATTAATGGATGATGTTACCAAGAATTTAATATTAAATATTACAAAGTTATTTTTGTCTATACCAGTACAGCGTGTGAAAGAAATAATATAGGAAACAATGTTTTCAATATTTCCGAGATTTCTTATTACAATTACTCATTTATAAGAATGACATTTCAAGTAGCCAACACTTTTCATAAGCATAAGTAGAAATGAACGTAGTATCAATATAATTATATGAAAATAGATATCTTCTTTCCCTATTGTTAAAAAAAGCAATTTCAAGCTAGAATCCAAAATACTCCAGTATGAATAGAAATATTATTTTAGGGTGTGTGAAGTTAGCCGCTGCTTTTTCAAAAATTGAAATTATTCATGTGTTTCCGAAGCTCTTCGGTATTTACAACATAAATACTAACAAAGTAGACCTTGATAGAAAACAAACTATGCTACGATTTATATACCGTGTGGCCGCCGTTCATAGCGCGATGCATATATTAGTAACTACTGGTCGACTATAAATGGGCGTGCCAACTTGAATTACCACACCGACAGCGGGCGTATAAGTTATACGTATAAATGTATTCGTAGGCAAATCAAGTGAAGAGCAGTGTAATAGGTATTGCGTTCCCGTTGTAAGTAATTATTTGTAGTTGTTTGAAGCATCAGATAATCACTGATAATATATCAGTGAAGTAACTCATCACAGCTTCATAAACAACATAAAAGAGCAAAAATAAATAACTCCTAGACTTTAAAATAAAAAAAACTTCTTAACTAAAATAATATTTTTCAACAAATATGTATTATAATCTAAAAACTCAACTATAATAAAATACTGAAACATAAAATATTTACTTCTTAAAACAGAATTGTAATTCAACATTGCAATTAACCTGTAATTAGCTAAAAAAATGTTATTCTTAAGCGATAATAAAACTCGAACTGACGCCCATATGTGGAAGCGACTGCCCTACTACACCGTATAAATGTGGAATTTTTGGACAAATACGAGTGCATCATAGGCATATGCGAAATACTACCTCTGTTGTAATCCAGTATAACACTGCGTCTACTTGTTTACCGTTCTAATACACAGACATCTCTATCTGTTTCGCTTACTCTACAGGTATCGCGATAATGCAGACGCACGCGGTCTTATGGTATACATACAACGCCTATAATATTTTTAGAATGTCATCGACAAGTAATTTACAAATGCCGAGACATTGTCGTATCTAAGATAAAATAATCAATATGTCTTCAATCTTAGATTAGTATATTATTTAATTACGTCTTTACAATAAAACAAATTTTAACGATTTATTTTATCTGGCACTCGCACAATAATATCTTTTAAATACATTTTATATATTTTTCATCTTCTTTTCTTCTTTTTTCACTAAAGTTCTTCCTGTTGTCAGTCTACTTAGTGGGAAACCTCCTGCGATGATAGAGACACCTGGAGTTTCTTTAACTGCTCGCACTTTACAGATTTAACACTTATTTGTCGGTTGACCTCTTTATGTAAATAAAGAACCTTTTATATTATTCCTGAGGTTCAAACAACAAACTAATACGATATCGACCGCTATATTTTGAGTCGACCTATTTATTAATTAGAAATTCTATATACTTGTAACGGTTTAATAGGACAGTCTTAATACGTTGTCAGTCGTTATGTTTAAAGGTTCTCTCGTCGACTTCTTTCTTTGAAATCTTTTGGCCAACTTGTCTACTTGACATCGTTTGGTCGACTTCGTTCCTTGAAGTCTCGTTGTCGACTTCTTCTTTCCATTGGGCCCCGCACTCTCCGGACGTACATGCAAATCTCACTTTACCCTTCTTCATACTTATAGTAGTTATAGTTTTACATGCCTATTAGCACGTACCAGACGGTGATAAACAGAACTCGGGCGATAACACAAACACTTGGTGCCACGAGTCTAAATAGTACTTAACTTATATATATATATAGATATACATTTAGAATAAACAGTTTAAAGAAATTTATCGTTGGTTTCTAAGATATATGCTTTGAGAAATAATTAATATCCATATTTAAAATTATATTATTTTCGAAAATCGGAATTCCAGCTTGTTCTAAATTGTTCCAAAGTATTTCGAAGAAACAAAATATAATCAGCTGAGGTAATAGGAAAAACAATTTTACGATGGCCAGAATGATGATTTTCGTATGAAGCAATTCCATAACTAGGGGCTGAAAATGAATTTAATAATTCTCTTTTGTGATTTAGAATAACCATCGTATACAAGCAGTAAATGTATATTTTATCAATAACTATAATGTTCATTTATTTCAAAACACTGTATTGTTACCAAATTTTGATAAAGTATTTGAAGGAAAAAATGAAAACCGAATTAAATAATAGCAAAAAACGATTTTTTTCAGTCTCCTTTTATTTTAAAAATCGAATAACTGATGATTCCAAAATAATTCAAGGAAAAAGTCATGAATAGCACTAGTCGCATTTAGTCTTTTCATTCTGTATGTTCTCTTCTGTGAATACAAACACCTGGAACCACCGTCAGATTTTCGATTTTCGATAAAAGGGGGACTAATTTCACACACCCATTATTTTAATGATCTTTAGTTTCGGTTTGAAGGTAAGTAAAAACTTTTTCTTCTATCTTATATACAAATAGAGACCATTAACTGCACACAACACAAAGTGGTTCTCAACAATAAACTTACAATAAATAATGACACAACAAATTTGATGGTTTTTGAATGTAAACATGACTTTCACCATGCAGAAATACTATTTACAGAAATTAATATATTTTGAATAAACCGTGATCACATATGCGTTATTATTTTGGGTCACATCGACAATCGTAATTATAATGTATCCAGTTTTATAAACCTCATTTTAGTCACGAGTTTATAAAACAAGTTTCATACTATACTTTTTCTACGACAGAGAATAATCAACATAATACAAAATTACTTGTCTGTCGTCGCGCCACGTTGAGGTACTTCGACAGATCAATAACAAGCGTCAATATTAAATTTACCAATTCCAACTGACAAGAAAATAAGACATAAAAATATGGTGATATTTATTGATAGCATACTAACAATCCTAATCGTATCAGTCAAAATTCTATAAAATGTAATTAAAAATCAAATCTTTTTAAAAATAATTAAGCAAAATGATCCATTTACTTAAACCAGCATCAAAATACATAATTTTGTTCCAAATTATAAGTATTTACAAGGTGCCTCATCTCTGTGTAGAAGGGAAAAAAATCCATTTGTTACCATTTTTCTCAAAAATTCAACGTTTATAAAAATATAGTACGTATCACATGGCCACAATTTTTGTTAGTAGTGTTCATAATGAAAGAACTAACACAGGTAAGTTTAATTATTACTTTCTTATACCTAGTATAAGAAAGTATTGTGATGACGAAAATTTCAGATGTACTCGACAGTAAATTTTAAATTTTATTTATAAAAAGTGTTTATCGAAATTTCTTCCGGAGGTAGATCTTTTTGTCTTATCGAAAAATATCTCGTAGAGTATGCATTCTAAAGAAATTTATTAAGGGAACAGAAATACCTAGAATAAGATTTTGAGTAATTTCTGTACAAGGAAATTCTTAACATTTGGGGCTGAAGTAACACATTTACACTCACAGGTTTGTTTTTTTAAGAAGATAAAAGTATTTAAAATTTGATTTAGAACAACTTTTGTATAATTTGAAACACACATACGTAAAAGATACTTGGTGGGCACACCTTATTTTGTTCAGTTACTAAACTGACGTGCAAAAAATTGGATTAAACTTATATGACACATTTTTGTCAAAAATCTTTTTTTTTTCAAATAGAACACCCTATATTTTTGAATTTTTTATTAAATTTCACAGCAAAAAAATAATAAAAAAATTGGTACTATTTCAAAGGTGACCTTTTTTCTAAGCTACTGTCATTTTTTGATATAATTTGCTAAACTTCATATTTTTAATTTGAATATGGTATAGTGAATCATGATTAAAGACCGGACACGAGCGGCCGATGACAATCGCCCACGGGCGCACTATTGAAATTTTGTATTTTTAAAAAGTGATTAATTTTATTTATATAATTGGATAACAAGTGGGTGGTGATCTATAAAATACAAAATACGTTATTATTTGTTCATTTTGAAGTTCAAAGAAAGGAATTTAACAGTAAAAACGACTTTTTTGCTGTCCGTTTTCTGGACGAAAACAGATGTTGCAGATTACCATATGAATAGTGCTATGCAGTGACTGCGTGATGTTATACATTATTTCTTTTGTCCTTCGTAATTTCGGCCTTATGCGTACAGTATGTAATTGTGGAAATTGACAACTGAATGGTATGACATTAATTAAGTTGTGTCACATTTGACAGACTACAATTGAGTAATTTTTCTAAAGAAGAGTTTACAGATATGATTATTAAACAAAGCATGAATGAATGTTATATAGTTCCAGCAAGCACAATAAATTCACATGACCAGAAATGCAAATATACTCTGACCCTTTCAGCATATCATTCTTTGCCTGTTGCCATGCCATTTCTTTACCTTCAAAATTAAATAAATTCTCTGTGTGAGATAATAAAGTTCATTACTATTATTCATTAGTAATGATATGTCATTGAAATTATTAATAATATATGTTGCTTCCTTTTATAGAACTAATATGTTTTGTAAACGCAAACAGATTTCTCAGAAAAGTAAACCATAATCTAAATTAGTATGAACATGTGCATAGTACCTACACTAAACACAAAATAATTCAAATTTAACATTATAATTAGCTTTAGTAAACAAAAACAAAAAATGAGGTGTGGCCACCACACGACTTTCTTATACCTGTATGCGTTTCAAATTATACAAAAGTTGTTCTAAACTAATATTTAAATACTTTTTATTTTCTGACAAAATAACAAAATCCTACTGTACTACTACTATTCTCTTAATAAATCTCTATAGGATGCATACTTGAGATATTCGAAAGAAAGTGCTACTCGCTAAGAGTAAAAGTGTTACTTCCGGTCCGAATTTTGAAATTTCTTTTACACAAAAATTATTCCAAATGTAGCTCTAAATACATTTTTACTTTTGATAAATATATACATAGAATGCATATAACGAGATATTTGCAAAAATTGTTATTCGATAAGAGTAAAGGACCTATTACCGGTAGGAATTTCAAAAAATGTATACTAAGACTATTCTTAAATTTAATTTTCAGTACATATGAATTCTTTATAAATTTGTTTAAACTTAGTAGTTGACGAAATATGGGCAAAATTCGATTTATTCGCTGAAGTAAACTACTACTGCCGGTCTACCGATCTAACTGAAAACCTAATCAGATCTCAAGAGGGAGATTATACTCGTAAATACAAAATTATAAATTGATATCTATAACCGTTTGACCGCTATCGTCACACATACACACACACACACAGAGAGAGAGATATTTTTTAAAAACCACTTTTTCGTGGACATCTGCAAACATCTCCAGGTCGAAAATTTTCGTCATCACAATACTACCTTATACAGGGTCCGCCAAGGGAACCTGATGTTTTTAACATGTATAGTACGAAGTCAGTGTATTACGTAGAATAGCGGTTAGTAGGGGGAAACCATCGTTAGTAGTTGCCATTTCAGTAATCATGGAAGAGTGGAGTAGTGAACATCGCGCATTCGTTATCGAAACGTATTTTAAAAATAGTGATTCGGTGGTCAAGACACAGCGTTTATTTCGCACGCATTTCAACATTGAACGCCATGGTAATGTTCCATGCCGTAACACAATTAAATTATGGGTTCAAAATTTTCGTCGACATGCATCTGCGATGAAGGTTAAACCACCAGGGATGCGTCGCAGTGTTCGAACACCAGAAAATGTTGAGAGGGTGAGAACAGCCATCCAACGAAGTCCATGTCGTTCAGTTAAACGACAAGCAATTTCTTTAAGACTTTCCGAAACAACAGTACGGCGTATTTTGCATAAAGACTTACATTTCCATCCATACAAGTTATCAATTGTTCAAGAACTGACTGCTGGAGACTTTTTAAGTCGTGTGAATTGTTGCAATAGACTTCTGGAACTTTTTGCTCACAATGTCTTGAATGGCTTAATTATGTCCGATGAAGCGCATTTTCAGTTATCTGGATGTGTAAACAAACAAAATTTTCGTTATTGGTGCTCAGAAAATCCCAGGCAGCTCCATCAACGGCCTCTGCATAGCCGCAAGGTTGGTCCATATTTTTTTTAAGCTTGGAAATGCTGTCACGGTCAATTCGCAACGATATGTGGAAATGATAACCAACTTTTTGGAACCAGAGCTTCGTCGACAAAACATTGATATGAATACTGTATGGTTTCAACAAGATGGAGCAACAGCTCACACAGCACGAGCGTCGATAGCTCGACTGCAAGAAATGTTTACAGGAGCAGTAATTTTGCGAAATGGTAATGTTCCTTGGCCGGCACGGTCTCCCGACCTGACCGTTTGTGATTATTGGCTATGGGGTTATCTGAAGAGCAAGGTGTATTTAAATAAACCGCAAACAATTCAGGAATTAAAAGAAAAAATTCGCGATGCAATTCGTGCAATTCCTATGAATATGATAGAGCGAGTAATGAACAATTTGCAAGACCGCTTGGAACAGTGTGTGCGCGGTGAAGGACATCATTTAAGCGACATTATTTTCCATAAATGAAATGGCATGTAATATACTATCGATTACTGGTACGTGAAAATAAATATCTTGTTACATAAATTTGTAGTTGAATACCAAAAATCGTCAGGTTCCTTTGGCGGACCCTGTACTACGTATAAGAAAGTAATATCTGCATATAATCGAGAGAGAAAATAAAATTTACTGTTCGAATTTTAATAACGTGAAAGAAATTATTAATTTTATTTTACTTTTTCACCATTCTTTACATTTATGATACCGCTTGAAAGATTTAAATTATATATTCTCTAAATTTTTAATTAAAGCACTTATTAGAGTATTACGATCTATTTCGATAGCTTTAGCGGAATCGGACCAACAGAAGACGGTAATTAATTCTGTTCGAGAACGAATATAATAACCGCAATTCAAATACTGATAATTAGATTACGTACATTAGCGGTCATTGAGTGCAAATAATGAGTTCGTGTGCCCGCTGCATCTGCGCTAAATATCATTGGTGTACTCGCTGCACTTGAATTATCCTTGAATAGCAGTAATAACATTTATACCAAGTGCTCTTAAACTATTGAATAGGCTCATGCCTGGCGGCGGTGGCGCAATACAGGTGCACATCAAGTTGTCCAATTGAAGAAGTGTTTATTTCGCTGGAATTTCAGATTTATCGCTGAACAGTAGCAGACTAATACAATTATATACACCGCGGAGAATCTATAAATTCGGGTAGCACAGACAAGATTTCACAGCAGAATTTATTTTGGTTTAAATATTTTATACTTGCTATCTAGAGGTATAGGTACATTGATAATACGAGGGCTTTTCTCTTTCCGCTGATCCTAGTAAAGTAAAACCCAATTTACTTACAAAAAACAGTAATTTTTCCAAGTATTCTTCTCTACAGTCAATGCATTTTTGCATCCGAGAAATACAACCTTGAAAACATTTTCTCCAATCTTCTGGCCGTAGTTTCTTTATTTCATTTTTAAAGCCATCAGCCGCTTCTTTGGCCAATGTAAAACGTAAACCCCGTAATTTATCCTTTACCCGCGGAAATAAGATGTCATTAGGTGCTAGGGCTGGATGGTGAATGCCCCATTATTTCTATGTTTTTGGCATTCAAATACTCAGTTGTTCGAGTGGCAATGTGGGGGACGAGCGCTATCTTGATGCACGATGATCCTTCCTATTGGAAGTTTTTCGCGAACATTTTGGAGAACCTGAGGCAAACAAATTGTAGTGTGTCTATCCTCCAGTGCCACACTGGAAACAAGCCCAGCAATTCAAAAAAATGTGGTTATTATCTTCTTGTTTAAAAATTTTCACGAACCGGTTTTGTTGGAGTCGCCTCATTTTCAAATACCCAAACTGTCGGTTATTGCTTTTTTTCCGGGATCATAGCAGTACACCCATGTGTACTGTGTTGATGTGCTACACCAAATGAGACGATCCACTGTTAAAGCCTTCTATAGTGTAGATCTACACCATCTTACACGGTCTTCGTTTTGAATTGAAGTCAAGTTGAGGGGAATCCATTGAGTACAAAGCTTACGCACCATCAAATGTTTGTGCAAAATAATGTTAATTGCTTTCACACTAATCTTTAAAGTTGCTTGAATGCTTCTGAGTGTAGTATGCCGGTCTTCTACAATCCGAATTAGAGCAATATTTTTTACTGTAACTGCCGTTTTTTGCTTAGAAGCTCGAAAACTGTAATTTAGGAAAGTCGACCGCGTTGAAATTCATTGTGCCACCGCTTTACGGTAGCGAAGCAACACGATTTGTCACCAAACACTCGATTGATTTCCTCAAAACATTCTTTACGGCTTAAGCCACGCTTGAAATTGTAAAAAATCACCGCTCGATAATGTCCCTTGTTCAGTTCCATGATTTATTGGCGAAAGGAGTACATTAAACTAATGTAACTTACAAACGACCAGGTATATTTGACAACTGACACTATAAACTTGTAAACAACTGATTGAAATTGTTATACAAAATTTGTGGCAAAACATCATCGTCTACTAGATAGACTCAGAGGAAAGAGAACATCCCTCGTATAATAATAACAATAAAGTGCTTCATTCCAATTCATCAATTAGAAAATTATTAATTTAGAACAGAAAATCACAGGTAATATGAATATGAAGAATATGTTGTCACCCCGTATACTAAAACAATGGCAATAGTAAAGCATCTAGAAAAAGAAATACATATGAGTCTTAAGATCCTACAAACGAATTTAGGAAGAGGGAAAAAGGCGCATGATTTGGCTTATGCTACAGCAAAGCAGACAAACGTAGATATTCTTATAGTTGGTGAGCCAAACAAAAAAATAGCCGATGGTAAGGAATGGGTGACAGATAACAGTAAGGACGTTGCAGTTTTGTTCGTAAACCGGTGTATTGCTGTGACAAATGTTAATGCGAAGAAAGGATATATATGTGTGAATCTAGGAAAATGGGACCTCTACTGCTGCTATATATCACCGAACATAAGCATGGAAGAATATACGGAAATAGTTGATGAAATGGCCAATAGGGTAAGAACTACCAAACGAGATGCAGTTATCGCAGGTGATATAAATGCGAAATCTCATATGTGGGAATCTCCAATCACGGACAGAAGAGGTGAATACTGGCTAGAGTGGATTGCAGCCCTGAACTTGGTGGTACATAATAGAGGTGGATTACCAACGTTCGTAAGAGGACCTACAGAGTCGTTCATTGATGTGAGACTGTCTACTCAGAAGATGGCAAAACGAATGATAAATTGGAGGGTGATCGAGGAAGCAAACCTAACGGATCACCGCTATATTGGTTATGGGATTAAAGTGGATCAAGCCCCTGTGCGGGCGGCAGAAAAGAGGAAGGTTATAATCGATTGGGACACCTTTAGAGCCCATCTACAGCTGAGACTGAGTAATAAGACGAATGAAGAAATGAGGTCATACAAATTGTGTACTGAAATAGTAAAGGAAGCATATTCGAACAGCAGAAGTGAAGGGCCAAGAGGTGAGAGGACAGTACCGTACTGGTGGGACACCGAGATAGGTGAGAAAAGAAAAAAATGTAATAGGATCAGGAGGCAGTATACAAGAACAGGTAAAAACATCAGGGAAGAGGAAAGACAAAAAATCCTCGATGAGTACAGAAGGCGCAAGAAAGAATTACGGAAATTAATAAGAGATTCCAAAAAACAACATTGGAAGGAACTTTGTGAAAATCTCAACAGAGATATGTGGGGGGATGGATATAAAATAGCAGTAAAGGGAATTAAGAATCTGGAGCCTTACCAGATAACAGACAAACGAAGAGTGGAAATACTAAAAGACCTTTTCCCCTACCCTATAAGTGAAACATGGGAATATGGAAAGAGAGCAGCAGATGCACCAGCCTTCACTATAAAGGAATTGAATGAAGCTATAGGTAAGATGAAAACAGGTAAAGCCCCAGGACTGGACGCAATACCTTCAGAGGCAATTAAAGAAGTAGCGAAACTAAACGGGGATTGGATCCTGGGAGTATTTAACGAGCTCCTAAAGACACAAACATTTCCGAGGGAATGGAAAAACGCTAAGATCATCTTAATACCAAAAGAAAGTAAACCGGGGATAGCTAATTCGTATAGACCTATTTGTCTCTTGAACACACTAAGTAAAGTCTATGAAGCGTTGATTAGACAGAGGTTAGAGGAGGAAATAGAAAAAAAAGGGGGGTTGGCAAAACACCAGTATGGCTTTAGAAGAGGAACGTCTACGATCCATGTTATGGAACAGATTAGGAAGGTACTCGACCAACGAGCACAGAATTGGAATGTATTGGTAACATTGGATGTAAGAAATGCATTCAATACAGCAAATTGGAGTCTAATTCTTCAAAAGCTCGAAAAGAGGAAGATATCAACGTACTTTATAAATGTCATCTCAGACTATCTTAGAGAACGGAGTATGCAAGCAACAAGGTGCAGAAAGATGGCAGTGAGAGCGGGAGTGCCACAGGGGTCCGTTCTCGGCCCCACTCTGTGGAACGTCTTGTACAATGACGTATTGGAATTGGAGCTACTTGGTAAAGCAAAACTCATCGGTTTTGCTGATGACCTGGCTATGATTGTTACCGCAAATAGCAAGAACGAGCTGATGAGTTTTACAAATGAGAATTTGAGGCGGGTGGAGAGATGGATGACACAAAACGAACTCACTCTAGCACCGGAGAAGACGGAGGCTCTTGTTGTGACGCAGAGACGGAAGAGAGATGGTTTAGTCATGGTTAAGTCAACAAAGTAGATATAGTACCGAAGGAAACCATCAGATATTTGGGTGTATATTTTGATACAAAAGTTACCTTTAGAGAGCACCTAGTTAGGGTGACGGGAAAAGCTGAAGAAAGAATAGGAAAACAACAGCGCATATTGCCTAATGTCGGAGGACCCAATATATATAAAAGGAGACTGTTGGTGGCCGTAGTGCATTCGATACTACTCTATGGGGCACAAATATGGGGAAAGGCAATGAAGGTTGAAAGAAATCTTCTCCTGATGGAAAAGGCGCAAAGGAAGGTCCTGATTAGAGCGGCTATGGCATACAGGACCGCCTCCACGGCGGCTCTGCAGGCTATAGCAGGGGTTCCACCGTTAGACCTACTGGTGCAGGAGAGGCTGCGTAAATGTGGTAATAACCAAGATATGACATACAGAGAAGCCAAGGAACGTACAGATAAGATGTGGCAGGAGAGATGGAATAAGAATAAAACCACAGGACAATGGACCAAGAGGTTGATACCAGACATAGGAAAATGGAATAAATGTGAACATAAAGACGTGGATTTCTATCTCACACAAGCTCTGACGGGACATGGGGTATTTAGAGAATATCTGAGAAGGATGGGAAAGTTGGAGGATGACGCATGCATATACTGTGGAAACACCGATACGGTCGAACATACAATCTTTATATGTGGTCGCTGGAATGCGATAAGGGAGCGCACGAGGGTCGCTTTAGGAACGGAAACAACTGTGGATAACTTAGTCGATGAAATGTTACAATCTAGAGAGAACTGGGGCATTTTGCATAGGATGATTAAGACAATTATAAAAACTAAGGAAGAGGAGGAAAAAATGAGATCAGTTTAGAAGCTAAAGGGAGTGAGCAGCCGATAGCTAACTCAGGGCATTCATGATGTTGAAGTCTAAGAAGGC
The DNA here is from genome assembly GCA_963170755.1 of Amphimallon solstitiale. NCBI lineage: Eukaryota > Metazoa > Arthropoda > Insecta > Coleoptera > Scarabaeidae > Amphimallon > Amphimallon solstitiale. The sequence goes on from OY720680.1 coordinate 28,995,073, forward strand.
GGTTCCATGGATGTCTAAGGAGAAACGCCACAGGGTGGTTTTGAGTGGGTATACCAGTTACTGCACACGTCGACTGGGAGTCCCACACTATCAAGTAGCAATAGACCTAGCACTTGATGTCCATAAAGAATTTTCCACCTACCAAAAAAAATAAAAAAAAAAAGTAAAGCATCTATACTAATTATAAAGATTACCTTAGACACCGTTCCAAATCTAGTAAGTTTACTCAATTTTCATAATAATAACAAAAACAATGATTGATGATGACTGAAAACGATGTTTCTATCCTTGTATCCTGCCCAAGCGAAGGAATTGCTTGAATTGTCGCAGAAACTAAATAGTATACATAGTTGGGGTTACGGTCTAAGACAACTCGCCAAACCGACAAATTAACCCGAAATATATAAATACATATAAACTGACCGGGCAAAAAAACCTATCTGATATACGTTTTCTGTTTGCACATGTAGTTTATCCGATTGCCTTTCATCAATAAATGCTTTATATTGTTTAATTCATTATAAAATATTACGGATTTAATTTTTTGGTGGTGAAATTCCTAACTAGACAATATTAACTAATTTCAATATACTGTACAGCTTTTAATTAATTTTTGCAATAAACTGCAAGTAGGCTGATTTCATTGATATCTAAAATAAATTATAAATAAATTTGACAGTTAAGGGGGCTTACATAGAAGTGCCGACTAACTGCCGTGAGGTAGGACGTAAGGTGGTGGCGCCATATGCGCTAATGTAAATTCTGGACTTTACAAGGTTTCGTTAAAACAATAGTACCGCTTTTATTTACGAAATATCAAAACGAAATTTAAAACACAAATAAACAAAGGCTCAATGCATGATCGTCTGGAATTAGTCTTTAAAATAAAGATTCTGAAACTCTGTTATGATGCAAATTTTGCCAACTTTGAGAGAGAAATGTAGGAGTAAACAATTTGAATTATAAGAAAGTACTCCCAACGAAGCCTTAATTAATCCTTTGTATTCAATTTAATATAAAAACATAATAAGAAAAACAAACATTTCTGCTGTTTGTTTTATTTTAACATATACCTTACATCGGCGGAATTTACATTAGCGCATATGGCGCCACCCCCTTACGTCCTACCACACGGCAGTTAGTCGGACGTAGTCAACACTATGCATTCCAAAGATTGGGAGTACCATGCACAACCGTTCGGGATGCGTGAAATCGGTTTTTAGAGACTGGCAGATTTGACAGACGAGTAGGTTCGGGAAGACGAAGAGCAACAAGTAGAGTTGATGATCGCTTTATTGTGCTCAACACGCTAAAGTACTGCAGGGTAAGTGCAGTTCTACTTCAACATCGTTTGCTATCTGTAAGATGGGTTGAAGTAAGTGAAAGGATGGTAAGGTGGAGACTTGCAGAGAGTGGACTGACTTCACGGAGACCGGCAATAGGGACGCAGTTACAACTCAGGCATCGTAGAGCACGCCTTCACTTTGCACATTTGCATGCAAATTGGAATTTTCAACAGTGGACTGAAGTACTGCTCGCAGATGAGTCGCGCTTCTGTTTACGATCTCCAGATGGTAAAGAAAGAGTGTGGGAAAGCCGCAGCGAACGTCCAGATCTCAATCCTATTGAACATTTACGGGATCAACTTCAGAGGCACATTCGCCAACGCGCAGTCTTACCAGAAACTCTTCAAGAGCTAAGATTTCCGCTTAAAAAAGAATTTGAAGCAATTCCGCAAGACTACATAAGAAATTCCATTAATTCAATGCCGCAACGATTACGTGATTTAATTGACGCTCGCGGAGGACATACATGTTATTCAGAATAGATTAGAATTAAAAGTTACCAATTTTATTTTTAAAAGTTGAGTCAAACTGTTTTCCTTATTTTCTAAAATTAAATTTACTTCTGTCAAAAATTGCCTTATTACTTGCATACGTTGCACATACGATGAATAGATCTTGGATTCAATCTCAATAGAAACTTAAAATGATTGTAGAGCTGATTGTTCTAAAAATTTCAGGTGGGCGGTTTTGTTTGCCGGTCAGTTTAGTAAACAAATATACAGGAGTAGATATTTCAGACGGTTTTTAATCGGATGATCAATGAGAAAAAAACATGTGCTTCTCTAAAGTTTACGTATTATTAAGCAGTGATTATTCAAGTACATAATAAATTGACAGTAATCGTGTCTGTTGAACATTTCTACCAGCCCCAATTAAGGCAGATTCCTTTGAACGTGTAACGAGTTGGCTATTAACACACTGAATCTCAAATATTTGTTGATTATATGTGTAGGTCCTATATATTTTGAGTCGAGGTGCTCCCGCGGCGAGTTAGTTGATGGCGAGTTGTCCCATTCAGTAGTGGTTACAACTAAATTCATACCCTTATGGTCAAACGATGTATCGATGCGTGATTGAGTCAGAGTGAGTTAGTCTTTTTACATGGCAAACGGACGCATGATGCCGAAATATAGCCATACGATAGAAGAGACTCGATCAAGCAGTGACAAATTAGTGTAAACTTTCCCACTTTGCAGGATTGCAACTGTAATATTCATTTTGACTGCTTCTGGGAAGCTACTACTATCAGTGCTTTTGATAGTTTGAAAAATGATTTCACTGATGGGCATGATCGGATTCCGGCTTTCTTGATTAAAGACTGCAGGATATGTCTTCGTGAAATCGCAAGTATAAATATTTCGTTTTCTTTAAGTTCCTCTACTTTTCCTGATGCCTAGAAAAGTGCCAGTATGCCCGTCTTCAAGAATGGCGACCATATGGGTCTATAGTTATCGCTAACTATAGACCCATTGCAATCCTTTCTAATTTTGCGAAACTTTTTAAACTTGTTTTCATTCAGGTCTTTATCCATTAGTTAGGCGGAATTTGTCGCCGTATCAGCATGAATAATCGTTCTCAGTACACTTTTTACAATGGACCCTCTTCCGTCACTTACACCGCTTCGTCTGGGATCTCGCTTCTAAGTTCTAATCTGGGTCCCTTAATATTCAATACTTTTACGTATTTTGTTATGTTTAGTTCTGTTGGAAATATCTCCATTGGTTGTCAGTGCATATCCCTTATCTGAGCAAGCAACTTACTAACGAATTTAGCTAGTTTTGATTGGAAATAATATCGCTGGTGCAAAAATCTAACTTCAACTAGATTTGCACATAAAGGAAATAATAGATTTAATTTTTCTATAAACAAACTCTCCTCATTTACACTAAACTGTGCAATATGGGCATATTTTATGTTACATAAATAGCATTTTACATGGATTTCGTTTAAGGAAGACAATGGATCTGAAATCTTTCCCATTATTGTTTTGTAATAATAATAATATTAATAATGTTATTAATATTACTTGGCGGTTGTTTAGTTAAAATGCATCTATTTCATCAAAGCTCCGTTTTTTCTTTTATTATATATAATATGAATGGATACTTTAATACCCTATACATTCGAACGCATTAATCACATCGCTGCATATTTAAATATTTTTGCTAGATGCATTATTATTATTATTTCGAAATATCCACTGTGCACACAGAAATTACTTAATGAACCTATCCAATTGAAAACAACAACACTTGCATTTCGTTTCAGTAGACAATAACGTTTTTATTCGTTATTGACAAACTGAAACAGCCGGAATGTTTTACTGTACTTCCTGCATTCAAATTTTATTAAAAATAAAATCGTTTTGACGAGATATTCGAATTTATAATAAAAAACACAGTTATTAAAAACTGCCGCCGACAAGTTTCAATATTAAAATTCAATATTGTATGATTCCCTGAATTATTTGGCATAGGGTTCCCTGAATGCGATATTGAAACACGGATGTTTTTAATAAAACCATTATATTAATAGCACAACTCATGACCCTTTAAATATAATTTTTAATTAACACGAAATTTTTGTTTAAAATTCAACTAAAAGACATTTTGAAAAAACGTCCTTCGACAATTAGTTTATTTTAGGTTAATTTCTGTGGGGACAGAGCATTGTGGCCAAAAATGATAGCCACGCGGGGTTTATTGGCACCCACCAATGGTGATGAATCATGATATAAACGTTTGATAAATATACCTATTCGATATTTCAGTTTGACATTTTTATGATTATAATGGTATTGGGTAAATAATAAAAATATTGTAAACAGTATTCTTAGATTATCAAACTGAGAAATGCATCTTGTACTTTGAATTTATAGATTTGACGCTTTTGATAAATACCTAGTTGAAGTAGGAGCCATAAATTCTTGGCCTGACAGGCTTATACAGGTTCAAAATTGAGTACTGCGCGGTCATTAAATTTTTAAGAGAAGAAGGGGTATTCAACTGTAAAAAAGTGGGCAAACTATTTCCGTTTGAAACAAGAATCCCTGGAAGATGCTGATCGGTCGGGTCGACGAATTGAAGTGATAATGCCTCAACAAATTTCAATTATTGAACATTTAGTGCTAGAAGATCGCCCTTTGAAAGTGAAGGAATTAGCAGTGATAATAAACATTTCCGAAGCAAGTGTTCGCCGAATTCTCCATGACAATTTGGGTATGAATAAAATTAAAGAGCACAAGTGTGAACGGCACATATTTTGCGTCTTTATTCCATAAATTAAGGGACAGTATTCTTGCAAAACGTCGTGGAAAATTGAGAAAAGGTATGCGATTATTGCACGACAATGCTCCCGTCCATACACCACCATTTCACAAGCTGCCATCCGCGAATATGGCTTTCAAGAATTGAAACATCCGCCGCATAGTCCGGGTATGGCTCCTTTTTATTTTTTTTTATTTTCTAATTTAAAAAAAGACATTAGGGGACGTAGTTTTAAGGACGACAGTGAGTTGCAAGCAGCTGTTATAGAACATTTTGACAGATTATTTTTACAAGGGTATCGAATTATTAATTAATCGTTGTAATAAATGTATAGAAGTTATGGTAGATTACTTTGAAAAATAAAAATTCTTATATTGTTCCAAGTTTTTTTTTTGTATATCAGGCCGAGAATTTGTGGCGCCTACCACGTAGATATACCGCGTATTAATATATAAACCTCAGCAATAGATAGAATGCAATATAGTTAAACAATGATCCTAGTAAAGACACAACTTTGTAGAAATAGGTTATTTACCATAATTTTCGGTAATACATTTTTTTTATTTATTTATTACATTCAAATCTGTTTATTTTAAATTCTGGAAAAATGCCGTTAGACGGAATGTGTGAATAAAGACAGAACATAGAAGAAGTCGACTATTAGACGAAATAAATACGCTTAACTCTGACCAATTTACTATTAGAAATATTTTCATAACAATACATATTTAAAAGATAATGCTATACCAAGATCATCATCTTTTTGACTGTCATAGAATTGCTTATTGAAAAATGGACTTCAACGACAGAATGAATCAAACCTTATATCAAGAGGTCTAATTACAGATTAGAAACAGGACTATGTAATGCTCAGCAGAACGATTCTCTAAAAGACAGAATTTTCAACAATAACTAAATTTTGTTGGGCTAATAAAAGTTGACTGGCGTGACTGTCTATTTACTTTTCTCCTAGTATTTCACAGAACAAGTATAATGAAAAGGATTATTCTTATTTATATGCACTTTTCTTATTACCAACTTCCAATATTTTCCGAGCCCATTATTTAAAATGAAGTCAAATAGTTCAGAATGCTCATAAGTCATAAGTTTCTCTTAAATATATTATTAGCAAAATGTAAAAGTATATACCAATTGCTTGCCTGCAAGTTGCGGATGCATTTACTGTGTGATAAAACGACGACACCGAGAGTTTGTATGAGTTAGTACGAGAAAGCAATATACAAACTGCTTTTTGAGTGTCGGAAAAGAGGAAAATGCGAGTACTTTTTCGCTGAGGCTAGACTGACTCTCGTTTAATCAGTGCGACAAAAGTAGCAGCTGTGCTTGCGCATTTAATTTGAATTTTGTTAACGTTCGATGTCTATTCGACTTAAATCGCGTTTCGTCCATCTAATTTGGAACAGTTCCGCGCCAAAATTATTGAATTTTCGAATCATGTTACCTCGGAAATGTTAACAAATGTCCGTCGAAATTTTTATAATCAGTTGGGTTACTGCTCAGCTCAAGAGAGAGACTATTTGAGCATTTAATAAATAATTAAGAACATGTAGAAATTTATTTTTCTTTAATAATTCCATTCTTAACTTCCAATGAAATTCCTTGTTTTTCCGTTTATACTTACTGAAACATTTTGTGTAGTTTCATACAAACTTATTGTTTACTTTCAGAGTTTTGCTATTGTTACGTTTTCGTTTTTTATATCAGCTATAGTTCTCATCTTTGATATTTTAAGGAAAAAAATATTATTTATAAGTTTTTAGAATTACCGATCATTTCTTTTATTTACTCATACAATTTGGGAAGCTGTGATGAAATCCGTTACTAAAATTATTTAGTGCGATTATCTGATGTTTCAACAAGTCTCTACTTATAAATTATCTAGGTAGTGCTTTTTATTGTTTAATATTATTTCCATCTTCTCTAAAGCAATACAGTAAATGATTTTATTCTTGGTTAAAGAATTTGTTATTAACAGTAGCAGTAGCAATTTTCACGGACTACGCAGTAACGCTTTCTGCGGTGTCGACTTTAAAGTAGCTCTAATGTTAATAACAGAGGCTACCCCCTTATTCTCCCACTTATAATCGACCAGCTTGTCTAGTATATTCATCCGCAGGTGGATCGCGTGCACACTGTATAGCTTTAAATATATCGTTAGATTATTATAGCAGCGTAATATATATACATATTTGTATGAATCATTATTGTTATCGTTGTTGTAAATACTACACAGTTCATTTCCTTCCAAACAGTGTGTATCAATTATTGTACTTGTCCTCTAAAATGAAAGACATTCAATATTTTTCTCAACAACAGTCTCGCAGTCCTGTAGTTAAATCAAGTTATGTAACTTTTCATAAGTTTAAATATTTCTGATTGAATTATAAATAACATTTATTTTATAAAACAAATCTATTAACTTTTAGATATTAATTTACTAATATTGGATTTTAAAAATTATCAAGAAGATTACTTTATGTTTAACATATCAATACACTATACATATACCGGGTGCGGCAATAGTGTGTCGGCGAAGATTAGCATGAAAACTAATAACGTTGTAGCAATGAAACTTTGCGTGCGTATGGAGTATGCTACTGTGCATTTTTTATTTTTATTAACAAATATACAGAGTGTTCCCAATTTCCGAAACCACCTTTAACATTTTCATTTTAAATATATTGTTATACTTTCTAGCTATTATGATGATAGCCACCCAAGTTATCTTTGCAATGATATATGGATATGTGCACTTACGATTGTTATTTTTGGTTTTATTGATAATTTGTAAAAATCTTGACAGTTGCAGCATCTAACATTTTAAGCCTTAGTCTGAAAATGGGTACAGTGCCTCACGCAACTCTTGTGTTACTATGTTATGGACTAACACGTTATTTCTTTTGAGGTTGAACACATATACAGGCTGTTAAATATATCGTGTCTAAGTTTTTGATTTTGATAGGCATTTTCCCGTTTTTTTTTTTAAATAGAACCTATAATTAGAAGTGTAAAGTTGCCGTTACAATGGTACCAATAATATACTACTTATTTCTAGTACTTTCAAAGTTTTAACCCTTTAATGGGTTATACCTATGCTTATAATATGCAATATGCAATAAGCGGGTCATCTAATAGTCGGCCTTGGTTTTTTTTTTTAAATGGCTGTGCAACCAAACGTCAAATCTCTACTTCAAAATTCCATATGAAGTTGTTATCTGTAGTTTATCTTTGCTGTAATTGCGTTTTATTGTTATAATTTAAGTTCGGCTAGTTAACTATCAGTTTCTGTTTGCTTGTTAGCAGTTGCTACGTGTTGCATTTACCTTGTTGTCAGTTATATTGTTTTGTTATATTTTATGTATATACCATAATAGTTTATTGTTGATTTAGTTGTGTTTGCTTTAAAATGAATTTTTCGAAAGATGAGCTCGTAGACATGGTATTTGCTCTTGGCACTAGCAATAGAAATCCATTTTAAGCGACAAGAACATACCTATGCCATGGAAAATCCACACGTATCTACCAGAATAATTTCAAAATAGAAAAAACCAAGGATAGAAGTCAGTGCTGTAAGAAGGATTTTAAAAAAACATAAATACCCTTACAAAATTCAAAATCGCCAAGGCTTATTACAAACGGATTTTGAAAGGAAACTAGTTTACTGTGAATGGATACTTTTACAATTGCAACAAGATATAACTTTTCTAAACCATGTGCTTTTCACAGATGAAGCAACATTTGCTAATTGTGGAACAACAAACAGAAAAAAAATCCCACTATTATGACACTACACACCCTCATTTTGTGCAACCCATTTTATAACAACAAGAATGAGTGTTAACACCTGGGGAGGCATAGTAGCGAACTGTATTATTGGTCGATTCTTTTTTAACAACACGAAGATATATACGAACACATTTAAAAATTAAGATTGTTTTATTATGGAGAATTTTTAAAATGTAATTCTAAAACTAATAATAAAGAATTAAAAAACAGGTGTTTATAAAAGTTTTGTTATATATCATTTCATGGCCAACCAAATATTAGATGCTCCGCATATTGCATGTTATAAATTAATTAATGTGTTATAACTTTGGAAATACTAGAAATAAGTACTATGTTATTGGTACCATTTTAACGGTAATTCTACATGGAATTTCTGACTAATAAAAAACTATAAATTCGATTAAAAAAAAAAACAAGAAAATAGTTAATAAATATCGATAATTTAGACACGACATATTTAACACCCTGTATTTGTATTCACGTTGTTCAACCAAAACAAATAACGTGTTAGTCCATAAATTAGTAACACAAGAGTTACGTGAGGCACTGTACACATTCTCAGACTAAGGCTTAAAATGATGCTGCAACTGTCAAGATTTTAACAAAATTATCAGTAGAACCAAAACTAATAGTCGTAAGTGCACATATCCATATATCTTTGCAAAGATAATTTGGGTAGCTATCATAATAATAGCTACAAAGTATAGCAATCTATTTAACATAAAAAAGTTGAAGGTGGTTGTAGAATTTTGAAACACCCAATATATTTGTAAATAAAAATAGAAAATGCACAGTAGCATACTACATACGTAAGTACGTAAAGTATCATTGCTACAACTTTATTAGTATCGATGATGAATTTTCATTTAAAAGATTTTTAAGCGTCCATACAAGCGGCAACGTTGTTTATACGCTTGAATTTATACGGTAAATAGTATCTCTAAATAAATTCATTTTTTGCATATAATCAGGTAGTTTATTAACCTGTAAACTGAAAAGTTTCTTCGCACCTGAACGTGTAAAATAGTGGCAAAGGTAAAGAATATAGCGGATACAGTTTCAGAAAGATTTGTTTAAAAAAGCAGGATTTACACAACATTCCATGCAAAAAAGACGTCGTTTATAAAATATATAGGGTACTATTTGCCCCGAGGTTTATTCAATCTCTTAATACTCGAAAATATTTTCATTTTAAACTAATAATCCATATTTATTTGGTTTGTGTGGCGCAGATTCTTGTATTAGTTGGTATGATGTATTGAGAAAAGCACGTAGTGTTGGCTTTTGGAGATCCAACTAAAGTCACATCGCACTTACTTCTACTAAATTGAGAAAACATCTTGTCATAACTTTACAAATCTTAAAAATGGATAACAATTATTTAGAACAACAACAGGCAGTATTTGTGGGCTATACCAAAAACAATCATAGTGAACGGTCTCGCTTACATTAAAAGATATCTAACCAACTGCAATAGTCTCAAAGATATTACTTCTCGCGCTAAGTACTTGTATTAATCAATCCAAAGGCGATAGTTTGGATGAAATGGAAATCCGAGATGAATGCTTCGAAACGTCAGTAAATGACAGTGTACCGGAATAAAAACTATTAAAATTTAATGAGACGGCGAATTTTAAAGAAAATAGAAAATATTGGAATAGAAAAAAAAGTTTAAAGAGTGTGGAATGAAGAGAAAAAGAAAATTACAGGATTCTTTAAGATACACATTAGACAAAAAAAGCACAAAAAAAAGAGAAATGCTCAAATTTATCTAAAAACACCATGAATTCTTAAAAAATAGGAAATGGGATTCAATTAAAGTGTACGTTTGCAATCAGTATGCAAAAACAGTAGCAGAAAAAATATTTCAAAAAAATGTTTGGTATATACCTACTTTGTTCTTCTGAATGAGTTTTGTATGAAAAGTTCATAAAAAACAAACAACAGTATCGTAACAAATTTATATTTAAATTGAAATAGACAAAAGGAAAATTTATGTCTAAAAATAACATCATCCATATGTGCGCTATCTTGTCGCAAAGACTCTTCGAATCTGAACCCTAAATTTGTGAAAACTCGTTGGCATATATTGCATGTGTAATAGCAGTCATTTCCTGATTAATATTCCTCTTCAATTGGACCACCGTGGTAGGGTTACTGGTGTAAACGCGACTCTTTAAGTATCCCTCTCCTTGGAGGCCACTCAATATCCCCTCGGCGCGATATAACTTTTCTTTCAAAAATTATCGTTTATGACTGCCAATGACTCGTTAGGCGAATGGCATGTCGCGCCATCTTGTTGAAACCATGTCCGCGCATAAAATCCTTCAAATCTATGCAGTTGCGGGAAGAAAAAATCTCGTAACATTGTTGTGAAGCAGTCGGAATTAACTGTTACGCTCTGGCCTCGCTCATTTTCAAAAAAATACGGACCGACGATTCGTTGTGCCGAAATAGCCGCCCACATTGTAACTTTGGCGAATGCAGGGGCTTTTGGTATTTTGATTTGGGTTTGTTTGCGGCCCAATAACAACAAAATGCAGTGCTGATTGAGATCATTGGGCATCAATTCTTCCACTAATTGAACTTTAAACGGGTGCAATCTTAGATCTTCTACCAAAATACTCCGCAAAGATGGTCTTGATATGGCAAGCTCAGCTGACCTCTTTCGAGTTGATCAACCGGGATCGCGATCTACGGAAGCGCTAACTTCGTTAAATGTATCCTCTGTGCGTGTGGATTTTCGGCTTCCCGGAGGCTTCTTATTGAGTGTGGAACCAGTAGCCTCGAACTTTCTGACCCACAACCTAATCACATTTTCACTGGGATACTGATTTAAGTCATGTAATTTGTATTCAACGCGAAATAAACGCCGCAAATAACCATTTTGGTAATATTTTATTACGCAAAACGCACGACGCTCACCCGTAAAATGCTCTATTACGACTAAATATCCAAGCACCGAGCTACTTGTCACCACTGCTCGCGTCTTGCTATCATTTTCCGTTTGGATATAGTGGCGTTCTTAAATTCGTACATCTTTCTAGCCTATCCTGTATAAAACGTATTTCATCAGAAGTGTGTTTTACTAATAAAAGAAATAGATTTAATTGTTTGTAACTTGAACTTACGCTTCATTAATTACATTTCATTAATGACGATGTTCAAGTTTTTCACAAACATACTGAAGTTTAATGAAGAAAACCAATCTTAGTGTTGATTAAAAAGTTTGTACGTAGTTTCAATAACGTTTAATTATTTTAGGTAATGTAACTTTTACATTTATAGGAATTACAGTTTCTACTCAAACATCCTTGATCAGCACCAACTTCACCACATGGGAAACTATACCGACTTATTTCTCAAATGATACATGAGTGGTAAAACAAAGAAAAATGATAACGGAGAATTGTGTAAATGAAACGTGAACATGTTAAGAATTATGTGTTAGGAAGTTTGCACTAAAATGTTTGTTACAATTATTATGTATCTCAAGCCTTTTACAATGATAGTTAGCTAATCAGGTAAATTTACGTTTGTAACTGCTTGTTTCGAAACTTATATTACGACTTATTCTGTATATGATTTGTATGGGTGCAGTAAATAATAAATATTATTATTACATCAACAATATTTTAAACAATCCCACTTTTCAATTCCATCCAACAAATTTCCGCATGTAATTTGAAAAATTTCTAACATTTTAGAATTTGATAATCTCGTCTGGCTTAACGTAGAGCTCTAGCTACGTATCTTTTTGATTTAATGTTACCGATTCGGAATTACCCACAGAATCGCTTTACTTGACCTTTATATGCATTTTACTGATCACCTTATATAACAGAATATTTTAGTTAGAAATAGTAAATATTTTAGGTCGTGATAGTATGGAGCATTTTGAATAAAATAGTTTTAGTAAGTAATTATCACATACACAGCTGTTTGAATGTTATCCCTTATAATTATTCTTTATAGTATCAAAGTGTATCAAAGAAAAATATCCTCTTAATTTAAGTCGGCCGATTCTACTTTTAGGTATCGAACATCAACTAAAGCATTGAGTTAGTGCTCGTTTTTATTTTAGGGACACTTTGGTATGTTTCGCCGAGATTAAGTTAGTTTGTAGACGGTGATCCGTCTATGTTATAGAAACAGAAGCACTGCTGTTTACATGTGTAAACATGTGCACTTGTGCATTTCATACATATCTGCGTCAAAGAGGTTTTATGGAATCTATCTTCAATGCAACGAGCGCTCACACACACACACATGCTTCCACTACTTACCGACATAAACCTCTAGGCTAACTATTAACAGCTGAATCGATCAAAGGCTCCCCGTGCAAAAGCTCAAACGTTTTTAATTAATAATTTTTCAAACAATTGCGCTAAATTTAATTACTCGTGAAAGAGACTGTCGATGCCTGCCAGTTAGATATGAGAAAGTACAGCGAGTGTTTTTACCAAAAAAAAAAAAAAATTACCGTGCGTAGTTTAGAAGTGCCGTAAATCTGTGAAATATATACGAAAAGTACAACTAGGCAATGCAATAAAAGATTTGTTTTACGTATAGAACGCGTTAGTTTAGTAAAATATTTAGTTAGATTTATTAAAGGTCACTTATAATAAAAGTGAAGAAAGCCAGAATGTATAATAAAACATAAATTAAGGAAAATTGACGAGAACAGCAACTAATTTCAAAATCTACGTGTTAGTCAAACTTTATACATTATAATTACGAGGTTTGTCTACAAAATTCAATGAATGGTCTAATATATCGGTATTCACCGCTTAAAACAAAGTTGCTCGTATGCGTAGGTATGCTTGGGCATGTCCGGACCTGCCATCTGTCGGTGATTGCGCAAGGCTGCCAGAGCAATGCTATTGCATTCATTTCAACAGAGTGTTTCGAGCAGTGTACGTCGAAAAACCAAGGAGCAACTTCCTCAGCTGATTTAGCTGCCTTTGGCCTAAAAATTCTTAGCTTAATGGTGTTTTGGGCGTGTAAATGATAATTATTAGTGTTTCTTCGGGAGACTGCTTAAAAACTGCATCTCTAATTAGGATTAGGCTAGTGTGTACTATGAGTTAATATTTCCTTTAATAATACTTTTTACTTCTCGTAATTGATACCTTTGATTGGAAGTGTCATCTGGAGAAAATGTCTAGGAAATGAAGTGCCGTCATTCTCCTCGTCATGAGTGATTGTGTAATGGTACAGTTAAAATGCATTAGTTAGGTATTAACATATACCCCAAACTTCTATTGTATTCACTGTTCAGTTTGCCGAATTTCGATGTTTTCAAAACTGAATATCCTAGAGCAAAGTCTGTTGTATTTAGTCTTTTTAAATAATTTAGCATGGTTTGAGTTTTCCTTTTTTAACGTACTAACAGAAAGAATTGGATGATGAAAATGTTCAACCTTCAGATTTTTGCAGATATCGATATTTCGAAAAAGTAGTTGTTTCTTTGCACCGGTGTTCATGTACATATACATATAAGAACATGCTACGTATTTCTCGTCCGAAAAATAGTTTAGCTGTGCGACTATAAAACTTAAAGGCCAGATTTGATCGTATTTGGTTCGATGGAGTTTCACAGCGAAAACATTTCTACACCTAGTATTGCACACCTGGCACAACATCGGCATTAATTCAGATGAATCAAGCTTATTGTTAAGTAACTTAGCCCCCTGTTTCAAAGCTATTTTAATTCTTCGTACACAGAATGTGTCTAAGCGTAGAAGAAAACAACGTTTGGTCTATTTTATAATTATCCTTAATAATATTCAGATTAAATACAATATATATCATATATTCCTTCTGCACCTGCACTCTATTGCATGCATTGCCGTGTATGGATTCCATACGGTACCATACGATAGTATTCTAGGACGCCTAGTCTACAGTGTAGTCTTATTATACAAATTATAAATTACATTTTTGTCTATTTATGAATCCGCACAATTTTTTGATTTAGCTATAGCCTGATTTATGTGCAGATCCCAGGTCTTTAATATGGCCAACGTTTTCGAGGTATCATCAAGATAATAATCAAATAATACTATGTCATCGTTCTGCTTTTTTGAAAAAGATATATGTTTGCATTTGTTAATATTGATTTCCACATTTTTCTTTCTGCACCATGTGAATACTAAATTTATGTCAGTTTAAAATTTAAGAGAATAATCGTAAGATATTATTAGATTTTCAAACAAATCAGTAATTTATTTTATTAAAAAAATCAAATTAACCAATACTTCGTCAACCACTAAGTTTAAGGACTGAAAAATAAATTTGTACGAAAAGTTTTTATAAATTTCTGCCAGAATTACGGAAGTATCTTATCAAAAAACAGTTTTTTGCGATTAACTTGCCAGGCGTGGTTTTTAGACAGATATATTAAGAGTATAGAAGGATAGAAAGGAGTATTTATGAATTTACAATAATTTTATTTCAGACCGGTAGTAACATTTTTACTCACAGATTTATTAAGAGGCTAACTATTTAAAACTTAATTTGGTACATCTTTAGTATAAATCATTCGGAACGCCAATACGTATATGAAAGTCAAAGTCGTGTGGTGCACACGTGATTTTTTTAGTTTTATTAGAATTACTTTTTGGAAGCTAAATCTTTTATATAGTGAAGTTCTGGTTGTCATCCAAATTTGTTTTACTCTTCTTCTTTTGAGGATAACTTCTTTAATGATTCGAAAGCACTTTTGTGTTTTTATGTTTGTATACGATAAAGGGTAAGTATACACTAAAAAAATTTTGTGTAAAATTACACATACTATAATAGGAAACTATTTCACATGGATTATCACGTAAAATTACATCACTATGTAAAATTGCACACGAGTGTGTAGTAGTATTTTATGAAAAACTACACACAAAAAAATTTAAAAAAGCAATCGGATTGCCCCCGGGGTCACATTCGGGCCGGAAAATATACTTTTTTTAATTTCTTGTTGATGTATTTTTTCATAAAATACTACTACACACTTGTGTGCAATTTTACATAGTGATGTAATTTTACGTGATAATCCATGTGAAATAGTTTCCTATTATAGTATGTGTAATTTTTACACAAATTTTTTACAGTGTAGTGAATGAAGAGAATCGTGACCTAACTGGAGTTAATAGGTAAAAGCTAATAAAGCATATTATGTTATATAATATGTAAATTGTAAAAATTACTCACATACTACTAAACTGAAGATAACACATTGGAAAAATAAGTAAAATCCGATGTTCCATTAGGTATAGACAGAAGTTTAGTTAGCGTTGATTGGAAATCTATAAAAACAAAACTAAACTTGGAGAGCCGGATAGCATCTAATTTTGACTTAAACAAGTGATACTTAAATTGTAGAACATAATACACAAACAAATGTTTTAAGTGGGATCAATTACAAATAGTAAAAATTAAGTTTTGAACAAAGCCCAAACAAGAAACTAAATTTGGCAATTCATATAGAAAATCTTTCGGATATAGAAAATATATCAAAGGAAAACCAGTTTACAGTTTTAGTTTATATTCTCAATTATTGTGTGTACGAAAGAAATATAATTGTCAAATAATTCTTTCCTACATTTTCTGGTAAATTTCTTAAGAAAATAAAACTACATATCTGTTAATATATTGAAACAACACAAAACTAATTAAATGATCCTAAATATACCGAGGTTTATTATTACATTTTCTTAATCACGTCTAAATTTTTAAGATTAAAATAGTCATATTTTCACGAATCATTTCGGAGTAATTTTCTTTATTGTTAAAGAATTGATTTTTTCGCGCCTGAATCGCCTAGGGATTTGAAAATTACGGAAAATTTAGTGCAGGGGGGCACATGCGTCCTGGGAGGACGATATCTCAGGCGGGACCGGTGCAGAGAATCTGTAGATATACGTTCTGTAGCTCCTTGAACCGGAACCGGACCAGGTGGAAGTCGAAACTTTGATTTATAAGACCGCCGCCGGTTATTTCTTCTTCGGAACCTGCTTCTCTCCTGGCGGCGGCATCAGAGCAAACCGAACGAATTAGTTTGCGTTGGTAGTCGGTTAAGATACCGATTAATTTTAGTTCCTGAAAATTTCCCCGTTCGTTTGCGACTTCCTTTTAAGCGAAATCGAGAATAAATTGTACCGGCACATATATATATAAGTATATACTTGCAAGTGTCATATTAAATCATTTCCAATTTATTTCAACTAATAAATTTTGAAGCAGACACTACTGGGTATTATTCTCGATTGTATTTAGTCAAGAAGAAAACGATTTTTAATTCTTTCAAGCCTATTTTCAATCGACATTCCTAAAATTTACGTTAAGAGGGTGTTCAAAGCTACTCCTCAACATGGTGTCGCTATAAGATGCGTTCTCATTCGAGTTGTGATCTGTGATGGTAACGACGATAACAGCAAGGACAAAACAAACGCAAAATGTCTATCTTTTATATGATGTTTACAGAAGAAGTTCGTATAGAGTCATTCCCTTCACCCACGTCACAGCGACATCTAACACCCAAAAGATGACACAGAAAAAAGCGATGTCATCTTTTGGGTGTTAGATGTCGCTGTGGCACTCTCACTGCATTTAACACGCAAAAATGACATAAGCAGCGTTTTAAGTCTTGAAGCCATTGTCTACAGTTTCCACGTACACTGACGAGAGACCTCAAAGGTCGAAACACCGGTGTCTGTGCGTTCGATTGTCGGCAATGGCACTTAATGTATGTGTGAATCTCAAACACATGCATATATGCATATACGTTTTACGTATAAATGTATATATGTAAGTCACAGTAATTATTTACTGCTTGATGTTAGTTTTAACATCCAAGTGTTTACACTTTTCATTTTCGTTTTGATGGGTAGATATGTTGAAATAAACATTAATTTCACGTACTGAAAAGATATCTCTACTAATTGAGCCCATAATAGGTATTCCATCATAAATCGTTACTTGATAGCAACTTTTCAAATGTTGTTCAATTTTTAACGAAAAATCGCCATATCTCAGAAACAATTGAAAATCGACAAATACAAGTTGCTGTCAGTTTAATCAGCCCTTCAGGGGCTATCATAAAATGTAAAAAAATTAATAGCATTCCATTTAAAACAACATAAGCTTGTGTTGGTTCGTCGTTGTCGAACACTCTGTACAAATGAATATATTTTTAAATTGTAGAGCTTATGATTATCTACAATTTTTATATTAAAAATTATTCGCTATCTACATTACCCGGTATCAAGGTTTTTTCCTTTATCACGAAATTTCTATTGATATTTTTTCTTTCTTGGGTAGGTAGTGTTTTTGAATTAAATATAAATTGTAAAGAAAAAAATACTCTCTATACTTTAACGTTTCGATGTATTTAACATCTTTCTCAAAACCATAGATGATATAACGTAAAAATGAATTATATGTTCTATTGGTTTTCAATAGTTAGGAAAATAACTGAGATGATAACTCAAAATTTCGGCAAATTTAATTATTTTAAAATAACTTCAAAAGTTGACAGACAATGACAAATCTGAAAATTTGGCTAACATATACCTTAGTGGATGACTCGTTTTTTGTTGTCACATAGTGCAATTAAACTATTTCGCCAGCCCAGTGTCTTCAAATCAGTTATTTCTGAATTTTCTCGCTCCAATATTTGATTTAGAAATTAGAATTTTAGTCCGTAGATTATCTAAGGTTGTATCTAAGTTCATGTTACCTTAACACATTAATACATACATAAATAAATATGCAATTATAATAACATGATTTAAATAAAAAAAAACTAATATCTGTTCATAATCACGAATTTAACTGCTCATCAAGGAAAAAATTATAAAGATCTTTAAATTCCAACTGTTTTTAATTTCCCATTAATTTTAATAAATACATTTTTATGGCAATTTTTTTAACAGGGCAACTTAATTTTCTTAAAAGAATAATTATTTTAAGGAACGTATTATACATTTAACGTTCACATAGTAATTACTTGCAGTTAAACGTTAGAGCTTGATTTATTACTTGCTTTTAGAGGAGCAACGCCATTGTTTCTTCAAACTTTTCGCTCTGTTGAATAAGACAGTTCGTTGGCCTTCTGGTAATGAAGAACAATTGCATTCTTTGGGTAAATAATGCTAATGCTAATACTGTGAGTTTTATGGATCCATGTTTGTCCACACGAGTGCAGAGGCGAAAAAATGGATACAAGAGTAAAATTCAAATCTTTAAGCTAATTTATATATAATTTAGTTCCTCTCAACGAGTTTTCTAAATTCAAAATGAGTACGTAAATAAAAGATGAAATCTAATTATGTTAACTAGTTCAAGAATAATGATGTTTTTAAAATCTATCTATCTGAACCAAAGACATATATGGTTTTAATCTCTCGATATTAAAAGCAAATTAAAACTAAATTAATAATAATATTCCGATATTTCGGCGCATCTTAAATTTATTGAATTTTAATCAACACTGTTTCTGCACAAGTAAATCTACAAATCGACTTTAACAAAAGACATTTTTATTAACTGAGATCAAGATGACGCTCTATGCACTTGTGTTGATTTAACCAAGCCTTCCATCAATCGCAAAATATTATTACATAAATTAGGGCAATATGGCACTAAGACTATTTCACTTAAATGATTTATCACTCATCTATCTGACCGAACACAATGCACTGAAATTAATTCTCATATAGGCCAGTTGAAATTGGTGTACATCAGGGCTCAGTCTTGTGACCTACTTCATTTTCAATCTATATTACAACGGGTTTGCTTGTAGTTTTTAATAACACACTTCACGAAATCTCGTAAGCTGATGATATCTATATTGTTTTAAGTACATCTACTCCTTCAGAGTTAATCGGAAAGCTGAATTAATTTTTAGTCAAATCAATAAATGGATATCAAACAACAAATTAGTTATTAAACAAGGACGAAAGTACATTTTTATATTTGCGTAGTAATAAATTTAGTAAAAAAGGAATTATCCGTTGATTTCTAGCGTCGGCACTACTTTTAAGTCCTAAATTTTAGTATAGAAGAAAACAAAAGTTAGAATTCGGACACTAATAGATTATTCATAATCCTGCCGAAAACTTGTTGCAATGACACAAATAAAAGATAATTGTAATGCTCATTACTCAAATGATCAAATCATCTGAATCTCATCGATTCTTTTTAAACAAAGGCGCGTAACTAGAATCATTTATATTTTTGTCTTTTATTGTCCCCCATCTCCGAAGAAGCGCTTCCTTCTAAAAATCATCTAAGGACAACATTATTTAAAATAGCCCAAAAAGTAAGTCGCAGAATTTCACGATATCATTAGTTAACACCCTGTAGAAATAATTCCCTACTACCGCCTAGTAGAGCAGATACTACGATAACAAATCATATTAGCTGCAATCTTTTTAATGCCCTCCCAAAGGAATTAGAAAGTATCTGCTCAATTAGTATAGAGTTCAAAGAAATGAGGTGTGGCCACGAAACGACTTTCTTATACGTATGAGAGTTTCAAATTATACAATTTTAAGAATTTGTTTATACAGAAATTATTCAAAATCCTATTGTGAGTACTTCTTTTATCTTAATAAATCCCTATAGAATGCAATACTATGCAAGATAGTACTCGCTAAGAGTAAAAGTGTTACTTCCGGTCCGAATTTTGACATTTCATGTATTCAAAAAATATTGAAAATGTAGCTCAAAATATTTTTTGTACTCTCGATAAATATATATAGAATGCATAATTTAAGACATATTTGTAAACATCGCTATTCGATAAGAGTAAAAGCGGTACTTCCGGTGAAATTGATATCTGTAGCCGTTTGACCGCTATCGTGGTCACACTCACACTGAGAAGAAGTACTTAGAAACCTATTCTAAGTACGTCTATTCTTTTAATAAATCACTATAGACTGCATACTTTGCAAGATATTCGAAAAGAAGTGAGAAGCGAATTTTGAATTTTTTTTTATACAAAATATATTGACACTCATGTTTTAAATACTTTCATACTCGTAATATATCTGCCTACAAAGCATGACTTGCGAGATATTCGCAAAAAACTGTTTTTTTGATAAGAGTAGAAGACGTACTTCCGGTACGAATTTCGAAAAACTTTTTTAATAAAATTTCTCTCAAATTCAATTATGAGTACATTTGAATTCTTTCTGAATTTGTTTAAACTTAGTAGTTGACAAAATATTGGCAAAATTCGGTTTTTTCACCGAAGTAAACTACAACTTCCGGCATACCGATTTTATTAAAAATCTAATCAGACCTCAAGAGGGAGATTATACTTGCAAATACAAAATTTGGAATATACACACATATACACCGACATTTTTTAAAAACCACTTTTTCAGTATCAGAAGA
This sequence comes from Amphimallon solstitiale, assembly GCA_963170755.1. Lineage (NCBI taxonomy): Eukaryota > Metazoa > Arthropoda > Insecta > Coleoptera > Scarabaeidae > Amphimallon > Amphimallon solstitiale. The sequence continues at coordinate 29,015,888 of OY720680.1, forward strand.
CTTTAAAACGTGGACATCTGCAAAAATCTCGAAGTCAAAAATTTATCATCACAATACTTCATTATACCACGTATAAGAAAGTAAAAAGAATTAAAGAATTACTATTGGAAACTACTATTCCCTTATTAATTGTTCAGGCATTACAACTATTCCATTCAATGAAACTAAAAAATACTTTTAAATTAAATTTATCTTCCTGGGTTGACAATAAAATATAATGAATACTTTAAACAATAAAACTGGGTTTTCCTTTATTTTTTGTTGTTAATAAAACTTCCGGTGATGAATTTGATAGCATTAATAAACAAAGCGTAAAATTAGCAAAAATTTTTAAAACTTTAATGACCAAAATATCATTAAGGGTAGTAATTCTAAGTTCTTGTTTGTAAATTTCCAGTTTCCAACACTCGAGAAGTTCTTAGCGCACGTACCAGAGAGCCTAAGACGGACTGAATTGAATTATTAAGTTTCCAATAAGAAAAAGTCGATCCGATGAAACGGATCGTATAAATACTTCAATTCTCATCTTGCCATTTAGATCAATACTAGAATTGAGCGTGAAAAAATCTATTGGATGCATTAGTAAAAACGGAAAGATGAAAAATTAAACGAATGTTCGGACGGACGGGTAAAGGTTGGAAGAAAAAAACAGTAAAAGTGTAATTTTGATAGTTTGAATAATAGAAGAAAGCGGGATCACTTCAATGAAAGTCCATAAATCTAAACGCGGGGGTGAAATCGAGTGTGGACATCTATCCTGACGGTGGACAGAACATATATCAGTAACAACGCAAATCCAGTAACTAGATCTTTAGACCCCTAGATCGTAAAATATCAATTTATATAGAAAACCTACGGTTGACTGCGAAAATTTATTGCCCACAAACATTCCCTTTTTAATAGATCCGAAATAGAATGTCCGTATTGTGGTTTACTACGGTCTTGGGAATCGCAATTTATTAACATTTCTCTTAAAAATACCATCTCTGATAGTCAAGACAAATATTTTCAGAGCAATTCTGTGAATCTACATACATCCCGAAGCGAAGCGGTAATTTTTAATCTTCCGACATAGTTTTGAAAAATTTGGGACAAAAATGTAGCTTATCTGATAGTCCTCTAACTATACTGGGTGTATCAAAAGTTTATGTCAACATGTATATTTCAAATAGAAACATTCTTTAAATGGTTAGATTAGCCGCTTCTAATTCTAAGTTTAGATATTAATTTTGACAATTCTTGACATATGTCAATATTTTAATAGTGGTCGCTGTAGTAGTCCACGCAAAAGTTATATTTCACAAATAAGCCTTCAACAAAATTACGAAACGCCGCAAGCTTTGTACAAATAGTGCCCATAATATCTAAAACTCCCAAGGCTGTCTATATTCTCGTCATAAGACATTCTGTCAAACATTTCACACCGTTGAAAGACAAACTGGAAGTCACATATAACAGTAACGTGATTTATTGTGTGACGTGTAGGGAATGTAATAAGTAGGCTTAGGATAATTATGCACTAAACTTCAAAATGTGCATACAAATATGCACCAAAAACTTTCAGAATATGCAATACTTGCAATACAATTATCCTAAGCCTAAGGATAATTGTATTGCAAGTATTGCATATTCTGAAAGTTTTTGGTGCATATTTGTATGCACATTTTGAAGTTTTTTAGTGCATAATTATCCTAAGCCTAATAAGTATTACATAGGGCAAATAACGTATAAAAGAACGGAATATATAACATCGTACTTATGTCAAAAACAAGCCTCAAGCGTGTGATCTGGCATCGCATGTTTATATTTATTCATATTTAAAGCAATTTGTCACCAACAACATTTTGAATAATATCAGATGATGAGTTAACTTTCTACATTTTGGCATTTTATGGTACAGTTTCCTCGATTTTTATATACGGCCGTCACATAACAAGATTTTTCTGATTCTGATGATCTCAAAATATCGATCCCTAAGTGGCGCCATCTATCCACAGCATTATAAACTACTTGGTAATCGCTGAGTATTTTTAAAATCACATGCTGAAAATATGCAATATGATTGGAGTAAATCAACCCTACTGTTACTGACATATATTTTGTCAATTCCATAATCTTTTCTACTTAAATTATTCTAATAATAGACACACTCAGCCGTTTCATTTAATGTGTGCTACATATTTATTGTAATATATTTTGGAAATTACGCCGACTACCAGTAGAAAAATATATCCGGTTTTCTCACGGAAAACCGAAATAGTCTGCGCTAACAGGCAAGTAATTCGCACAACAAATTTTAGTAATAGATATTCATATGGTATATTAAGTTGCATAATTTCTTTTTTATACCAGTAGTAAAAAATCATAGCATTTTTACACATATTAAAACGCCATGAAATGTCATTTCTCCACCTGAACTAATAACAGGTAAATAATGACAACAAATAAAGCGAATGTCGCAACCATGCAATCGCAGTAGTATGTCAAGTTGTCAACCGTTAAAATTCATTGTAGTTTTTGGCCAGTTTCACCGTTTCACATTAAATCATACCTACCTAAAATGTAAAGCTTATAAATGCTCGATCTCTAAGGTAAAATAAATAACTGTATTTTAGGTTAACAATAGCAAAATATGTATAATAGTATAATATGAAACAATATAACACGTAACTATTACAGATGTAAAGAATTATTTAATTTATTTATAAAAATTGATAGTGCAATTATGGCATGTCAAAATTATTGATGGTTCAATTCTATTTGAAAAACCAGGATTGTACAGATCTGTAGGCACATTATTATTAATTGAGTTAATTCCATAAGTATTTACGATATCGTCAGTCGAAATAGATCCTGATTGTATACTGCTGATGTTGATGGAATTTGATTCATATCGAAAATTCCTATATTTATTGCAAGTGTGGTTGCGTAAGTAGATGTAGGTAGACCTTGTATCATACATGCTATATTTTTTTTATTTACTAGGGAATCTTCGATATAACCTTCAGCTACACTAAAATATTCCCAACCACCATGTTGTTTTAACTGAAGGATATTACCACCATTGACAGCTAAAAGTGTAGCCGAGCTTCTACGGAAGGCTAATTTTTTTTGGCATCTGTCCTACTGTGTTATGTCCAATGTTTTGTCTAGTACATTTACCATTACCTATGTACACTAATAAAGAATTTTGCTATATCTGGAATTGGTCTAATTTTTAAATAGTTTTTAATTATTTTGATCCAAAGTGGCTCCATTATTACAAACTTTCGAGACGAACCATTTTGCCTATTGCGGATGTGAATAATAATTAAATCATCCTTCATGATGACATCATAAACTAATAAATTACACAGCTCATCACTTCGGCATGCACCAGCAACACCAATTACAAGAGCAGTCTACAGGGTTATAAATTGTCAACAATTTCAAAGTATTAATATATAAACATACTACCTTAGTTGCAATGCCACATGTATCGGGTGCCTCAATAAGGAATTTTATAATTTCCTCGAGTTAATACTAATGATTTTTTGGGTTTATAATTTTCATTTTTCTTTTTAAAAAGGCAAGTAATTTAAAATATTTTGATATGTTAATATTCTCTTTTAGGCCAAGTGTAGCTTTCAACATTGAATAATGCGCCCATAAAGTCGAGGCTTTTTTATTTTTTGAATATTCTTGAAAATAAGCCAGAAGTACGTTTTCAGAAGTTACTACTGTATTTTTGGAATTACACCATTTTTTAAATTCTGTATATGTTTTCATGTACAAGTGTTTAGATTTATGCGGAAGCAAGTTCTCAACAGCCTCTTCTGCAATCTCGCGCATTTCATGTGGTGTACATCTAAACTCTTCAGACATTATAAATGGAATGAAAAATAATCTAATAAATACTTGGCTTTTAGTTTCAGCATTTATGTCAAAACTTATTTGTCACCATCAAAATAGCCTACTCATTTGTTTATATGAAGTTTTATTACAAGGGCATTCTTACATATACCGGGTGTCCACACGAAAACTTTATATTGAATTATTTCTGGTGTTTTTGAAGACAAAAACTTGAAATTTTGGGGTGGTTGTTCAGGATATAGGGGGACAATGAATAGTGTATTTCATACCGCCCCATCGGGTCACCCGCCGCCGCCGGCCACCCCCACTCCAATATTTTAAATGACACCCTGTATTTTTTTGGTGGTTTTGAAAGAACACAATTTTCTTGATATTCCTATGTGAAAAAACTAGTAACACACATTATGACATTTATGAGATATTTAAATTTAAAAGTTTCAGATATCAGAAATTATTAACTCCGAAAAATCATAAGTTAGTCATGGAAATACTTAAAACAAGATTTATTCACAACATTTTAGTTAAATTAAATGCTCAAATTGTTCACCGTTTACATTTAAACATAAATAAAGTCTATTTTCAAAAGCATTTCTAACATTTTCGAACACTTGTGGCGTTAAATTTCGACATTCCTCTGTTATTCTATTACGTAAATCAGCTATTGATTGTGGCGGTGTCTTATAAACAATAGACTTCAAATGTCCCCACAAAAAGGAATCTAGGGGAGTTAAATCGGGGGAGCGAGCTGGCCATTCAATAGAGCCCCTACGTCCAATCCAATGTCCTGGGAAAATATTATCCAAATAATTCCTAACGTCTAAACAGTAATGTGGCCCAGCTCCATCTTGTTGAAAATATAATTGCTCCTCCTCTATTTCATTCAAGTTTTCTTCTAGACACTGTATGATAAGAGGATGTATTAGCTCTTCCAAAAATTGTAAGTACTTAGGTCCATTTAAATTTTCCTGGAAGAATATCGGGCCAATTACTTGGTTATTAAGAATTCCAGCCCATACATTAATTTTTTGGGGATATTGTGTGTTGCCTTCTCGGAAAAAATGGGGTTTTACGTCGCTCCAATATCGACAGTTGTGTCTATTCACAAGACCATTTAAGTAAAAGCAACTTTCATCACTAAAGCAAATACTTCGCAAAACATTTCCATTTTGCCGAATCATATCTGTCATTATTTCACAAAATTCGACTCTTCTGTCGAAATCACCGTCACCCAACTCTTGGTGAAGTTGAATTTTATAAGGGTGCATTTTGTTTAATTTTAATATCTTATGGCAGGTTGATTTTGGCACTCCCGAAACTTCGGATAATTTTCTCAACGAAAGCTCTGGGTCTAAATTAATATGCCCAAGAACTGCTAGTTGCATAGCTTCATTTAGTACACCACAATTATTCGTATTCCGTTTTTTATTATTTACAGATCCAGTTTGCAAAAATTTTTCTATTAGCGATCTGACATAAGCAACAGATACGTTTCTGTTTGGATGGTTTTCCATGAATAACGTCGCCGCTTGGGAATAATTTTTGTTTGCAATCCCATACAAAATCACTATTTCAGTTCTCTCTTCAAGAGTATAAACCATTTCAGCGAAAAAGCCGAAACTTTAAGAACAATTTTACAAGTATTAATATTAATGAAACACAAAAGTCACAATTTTGACAATTCTAATTTAAAGCAAACTATTTCCATGACTAACTTATGATTTTTCGGAGTTAATAATTTCTGATATCTGAAACTTTTAAATTTAAATATCTCATAAATGTCATAATGTGTGTTACTATTTTTTTCACATAGGAATATCAAGAAAATTGTGTTCTTTCAAAACCACCAAAAAAAAATACAGGGTGTCATTTAAAATATTGGAGTGGGGGTGGCCGGCGGCGGCGGGTGACCCGATGGGGCGGTATGAAATACACTATTCATTGTCCCCCTATATCCTGAACAACCACCCAAAATTTCAAGTTTTTGTCTTCAAAAACACCAGAAATAATTCAATATAAAGTTTTCGTGTGGACACCCGGTATGAGTAAATTTATTCATAATTATTAAGGTTTCAAGATCCAATTAGACTACTGGTACAAAAAATAGTATACATACTACGGTTGAGAAGACTATTATTGCCCTTGTGGCTTAAATTAATCTCGCCATTCGGGCAATAATAGTCATCTTCTCAACCTTAGTATGTAATACGTATACTATTATAACACTATGAATGCTTGTAAATCATATATTTTTTAAGTGTTATTATTCGACTTAAATAATTTCATTGAGTTCAATTACAATATTAAATATGTATATTTAAAGCATATTTTACTTATCCATAACATAATTTCTTTTAAAGATTAAAATCGTCCTATTTTATAGTTGCTTTAATTACTTTAAACAACGTTATTATTTTGCAACATGTTTGCTTTGAATTATTCTCTTTCAAAGACTGTGTATTATCATTATCACGCTTTTAAACTCTAACATTGTTCAGACACATTTTTAAGAAATTTTTTTGGTGAACTCCTATTTTCATTGGCTTCCAACCTGTTGGCGCTATCTTTTGTTTTTCGTATGGCGGTCGTATTGGTTAATTAGTTAGATAGTCCTTAAAAATAGCTTTTCAATAATGTACAACATGCCTAATAAATCTTTATTTATACGAGCGATATAAACATTTAAACAAAACTTCACTGTAATACGAAATTAGTTGGCTACGAAATTAAATGTTATTGTAAAACAGACGATAAATAAGCTGTGTCATTATTGACATGTAAAAGTGCACTGCAATTGGTGATAGATTTAGAACTTTGTGTAGTAATTATTGATAAGTAATTCATTTGTTTTCAAGTTCTAAGAGTTATCTTTTGATTTCTTATGGAGGTCATTTTGGTAATTTTTGAAAAATTCTGCTGTACTAGTAGTAAGTTTAATTTTTTCATATATCATCAGTAATTCACTGAAGTTCGTCGAACTACCTACTGTAAAGCTCTCTGCCTGTCTTTGATCTATTTACTGTGTAGAAAGAAAGTAAAAAATTCAATAATGCTCTATTTTCTTGCTTCAAATTTTATGTAACAAAATGAAGAAAATTCCTGTATATTTCTTAAAAGGGAATGTGAAATAGATAATCAAATTATGAATTCAGTTATATATAAATATTACTTAATAGCTTTTATTTTTTCTCAAATTATAAATAACAGTTCTTTATTTAATTATTATATTCTTCAGTCTGTGATTAATTTCGTGAGAATACTCTTACTAGGGCTGTATTTCGTACAATAAGAAATTGTTTTTTTGACTTCAATTACTTCTTAACAGGAAATTAATTTTTTTTTCATGTAAAGAACACTCTATATTTTTCTACTGATAACTAGACATTTCTCTAAGCTATTGTAATTTTCTATAAAATTCTCTTATATTAATAAAACAAAACATATTATCAGTAAAAAAATAACTACTTATAAATATTTTAGAGTCCCAAAATATGTACATGGCACTTTTATACATAACTTCATATTTGAATCAAAATAGGTAAGTTAAAAGTCCAACAAATACTAATCTTTTAACACGAATAAAAATGTTTCATTTTTCACTATTGTGACGAATTTACTAAAATTCGAATTAGATTAATCTTGTTTTAACAGTTGGCAATGGACTTGGATCCTAACCAAAGAGATGTTTTTTTAGAGAGGTATCAGATACAAAATTTGTCAGCCAATTGATATGTTAGTACGAATTAATTCATATTTAAGAGCAACAGTATACAGTGAAATAGTTGAAAAGCAAACATATATTTATGTTAAAGTAGAAGAAAGATTAAATTTAAAACAAAAGATGCGAGACCAGCCGATGACAAGAAAAAGAGGGGAAGAAAGACATTTGGCCGAAGATTTATTAAACTCAGTGTAGTATAAACTAATGTTTTCCTTAGGGTGCATTAATAATTTTAACAATATGCAAACCTTTCCCGTCCAGTAACTTCAAAATAAAGCGTCTTACCAAAAATCCTCCAAGAACAATTATTTTTTATATAGCACCAAGATTGGTTACCCATCATATTTGCCTTATGTATAGTGAACAGAACAGTTATATATTAAACGTTTAAACGGCCTGCAGCGAACTGCCCCTGCCGACAAACCGGTCGTGAGGAATTGGCCGGAAGTACCGAATCGCCACATCCCCATATTTTTATATTAATTTATTTTTATGCTTGGTAGAGACTCTGCACAAGCTGTTGTCGCACGTGCTGGTCACTAAAAAGGTACCGGAGTACTGGAAAAACAGTTACACGATTCCGTTACACAAAAGAGGGGAGAGAAGACACAGGGCAATTACCGCGGAATTACTCTGTTGAATACAATCCTTAAATTGTTTACATCCATAATTAGACAGCTATTGCAAGAAACAATACAAATATCAGAGGAGCAACAGGGGTTCAGAAAGAATCGTAGTACAACAGATGCCATTTTCATCATACGCCAATTGGTAGAAAAATCAATCGAATATAACAACCACAAACCGTTGTGGAATTGGTCAATAATATATAATATACTCATCAAATGACGCCGTTCTCACCTCAGAAATGCCACAGGGATCAAATCTGGGTCCATTATTGTTCATTTTATTTATCAATGATTTGCTTCTCAAGATGGATTGCCCTGTTCTTGGATACGCGGATGACATTAAACTATACTCAGAGGTCTCAACATTGGATGATATAAATAAACTCCAACACAACTTAGATGTGCTAGTTGAATGGTGTGACTCAAGCTAAATGTAAACAAATGTTGCGTAGTTTCGTATACTCGTGGTTTCCTTAATAGTTCATCTGCGTACTTCATTAACGGCACTAACATAAAAATGGTACCAGAAGTTAAAGATTTGCGAGTCTTATTTGACTCAAGCCTTACTTTCAAATCACCCATTTCAAGCATATGCTCAGAAGCCTTCAAACTCCTTGGTTTCATCATGCGGATTTCTAAGTACTTCAGAGATATGTCACTGCTTAAGTCATTATACTCTGCATATGTTGTGAGTAAAATAGAATATACCGCCTTAATTTGGTATCCCATATATGCCTGTGATACCTTACCTTTGGATCGGATACACAGAAAATTCTTGAAGTTTCAGTCTTTTAAACATGATAGAATTTATCCGGAGAGGGGCACATCACAAGAAGAGCTACTAACGCGTCATGACACGCGTCCGGCCGGTGAGATGCTCTGTGTGGAAAGTTTTTATATAAGCTCCTGTCCAATAAAATTGATTGTCCATTACTACTTGAGCGGTTGTCCTTTCTTGTCCCGCGATTTAACACAAGATATGGATGCACTTCCTTGGTACCATTTGCACGGACAAACATAATGAAACGTGCAGCAATTTATACGTTATCCCGTCTGGGCAATGGACTGTTTGAGGATGTTTTTTGCTTAAATATGGATGAACATTACTGCGTTATTGAATATTATATATTATATATACATATATTTTTCTTTTTTTCTTATTTTTTTAAATTCATATTGAGCATTTTAGTTAATTTTATATTACATTGTATTTAATTGTATACACGCATGAATTATAATTATCCTGCTATTGGGCACTGGCCTGTTGGGTAATAAAGATTATTATTATTATTATCATTAATATTAACACTAACACGTCGACTAGAATCCAAACATCTGATGGAATTACGGAACCAATCAAAATTAACATTGACATACGGCGTTGAGCCCCTTCTTATTCAATTTAATAATAGACCGTATGATAGAATCAATAAAGGGAAAAGATGGTTACCTTATGGGAGAACACAACGTGAACATAGTATAAACAAAAAATTCCACCAGTAGAAAGGAAGATTCTCAGAAAAATAGCGAATGTCACGTTACGAGATAGACAGATGAGCAGATCCATAAGAGAAGAATGCGGAGTGCAGGATGTGGTGAAGTGGAGTAAGCGAAGAAGGAAGGAATGGAATTACCATTTCGAGAGAATGCAAACCAACAGACTTGCATATATATGCAAACATGAGAGACCAAAACGAAAGAGACAACAAGGACGACCACCCAAGACATGGGGACAAAGTTGGTATTCCTCATCCGCTAAATAGAAACAGGCCAGGCAAACAGGGGATGACCCTAGCTAAAAGAAGAAGAAAAAGAATTTATTTTTTTATAGGAAAATAACAAAATCAAAAATTCCGCGGGATGTACAAAAATGTTGTTACAATAACACAAATTTCCTTAGTATAATCCACAGATAACAGATAATTTCGTAAATCAAGAAATTATAATTTAAGAAAAAAATTATAAACCCACCTTGAGACATTACTTGCTAAAATACGTCGTATAATAATACACTTTACTATCTTCCTCATAAACGCATCAACTACACCTTAAAATGTTTCATTTTATATCTCTAACCCGGGAATCTACAGCAATAAATCGTTGCTTTCATGGTGGACTCGATACCATTTATGTCGAAAATCTGAAACGTGAAACACGTGTGCTTAATGGAAGCCGATGGCGCGAGAAACTCACTCAATTTGTGAGCCATCTTATACAAATTTTGTCATTTTTAACTCAACCAGGAGGCGAAAGACTTTTCATTCCACGAACCTTTATGAAACAACTGGATTTCAGTTTCCCTAGCACCAGCACGGATAGCATGGATGCGAATAGATGGGGGGAAAGGAGGGATGGTGGACGTCGTTTGGGCAACTCATAAAACTTTCGGGTGTATTCCTTTTCTCTACCAGATACCTGCTGGTGCTACTACTCGATTCTGTGCATTTAAGGATCGTCGTCGTCGTTGTGAGACGCCGCTGTGTCAGGTCCTTTTCTGCTGTGCCCCTTTTATAGCTTTATTTCCTAATATCTTTTGTCATCATGTTTACGTAGAGTTGTGTGTGTCGTCATTATGATCCTTCTCCCGCTTACCTTAATATTTACTACAGTGATATGAACTGCTTGTCTATTCACCTGTATTTAACTGAACTTTTTATGCATGTTAATATGATAAATGATATGTATACAGAACTCTGTATTTATATAAATTGATCCTGCTAAGCATACATATTTAGGTATGGTGTAGTGTTATGAGTATTATAAAAAGTAATATTGTAAAATCAACATTTTTTGTTGTTATGATAAATTATATTGCCATTCAGTTTGGAAAAAATATTCTAGAATGGGTATAGAACGTAACATTCTACCTTTTGTCGCAGCAATCGTTTTTTGTATACATATTTTGCAAATCGACTTGAAATATACTATGTGCATATATTTTTTTTACCAATATAAAAATGCCTAGTGTGATGAAAATAATAAACGATCAAAAGAGGATAGTTATATAATAATATAATAATTCGTTTTTCTTTTATTTATTTTGGATCAGTTTATTTTGGTTCTTCAATTGCAGAGCCTCCTAAACTTTTTTAAAGCGCGACTCCCTTTTGCTCCTGAGAATAATGCTCGCGGCCTCTTTTTTATCATATCAAATTTTATTTATATAAAATAATAAAGTATTAATTTCGTTGTTACTTGCGCCATCTATGATGAAATAGCGCAAGTTCGATGTTCTTTATTTTTCGAAACATTCAGCACGGTTAAGAAAAAACAGTAGATCTTTTTAAACTTCCTGGAATTATCCGTTAGCATTTCTATAGTCAAAAAAAATAAACACTCGCTGAGGCGTCATTTACAATATGTGTATTTTGTGGAGTTATGTGGTGTGCAATATTAAATATTTAAAGTTAATTTACGCGTGTTATATGTGTGCTTTGATATTTATTACTTTGCTAAATATGGAGAAATTTATAAAAAGGTCTTTAGCACCATATACGTCCCAAAGTCGTAAGAATACAAAGAAGAACAGATTCTACAGTGATGAATATCGTAAACATGGGTTTACTGCTATGTTTAATAAGTAGTTTATGGAGAAGTCAAAAGAAAGTACGAAGCCATCAAAGCTACTTCAACATTTAAATAGCAAATATCCAGAAAAAAGATAATACTGTAGAATTCTTTGAAAAAATCTACAAGCGGCAAAGCACTCTCCCTTCATTTACAATTACTAACGAACAAGTTATTGAGTTGCATATCGCATTGCAAAAAAAAAACAAGTGAGCCCAGATATAACTGTCGAAGATATAATTTTATCAGCCGCTGTTGAGATGGTGGAAATATGTATTGTATTAAGAACAAGATCTCCCTCCGATAATAAGATCCAAACAAAATGTGACATGGCAGAAGATATTCCAGTAGTAATAGTGAAAATATCTAGAAATGCAGGAATTTGTTACTGCTATTATGACTATTCCAAAAATATATCAAACTGTGCCTAGATTATAGCATCTGAAAGATACAACACTAGCAATGACATCATGGAAGATATTTTCGTCTAAAACTAGCATAATTTTTTTTATTAGAGACTACTAGTACATTACAATAACAAGATGACAAGGCGAAATGCGTTACTATATGTACCGGTGGTAGTAAAGATACGACAGGACATCGATCTTGTCATATTGTCACACTATAAAAAGTAATCTCAAATGCAAAATGCTGCACTACCTTTAACATCCAGAAATTCTTGTCCCAAAGCCTTTAGCTTTCAAAATGGAAAGTATCATAGTTGAAAATTTTATCAAAAAAAACCATTGAAGATTGTGAAAAAAATGGGAGCTTCATATATATCTTTTTTATCACACAGAAGTAAGATGGCTTTTGAGGGCAACGTTTTGGAAAGAGTTTTTCAGTTAAAAGCAAAACTTTAGATGTAAATACGAGATGAGAAATCAAAATATGAAAGTCTTTTTGCTAATCCTTCTTGGCTTCTTAGGCTAGCTTATCTTGCCGATTCTTTCGAACATCTAAATATATTGAATAGTGGTTTGCAAAATACTGAACAAGTTATTTTTTAACATAAGAATTACTAATAATGGGTGGAGACTGTGCCGAATTTAAAAGAAACTCTAAGTATTTCCCTAAAGTATGAATTAGGTACGTTGACGATATTTTCGCGATTTTTAATACTAACTTTTGTAATTTGGATAACTTCTTATTTGAATTAAACTCAATAATGACTTTTTATTTGAATTAAACTCGAAATTCACTAGAATTAATTTCACAATAGAAAAGAAAAACAATAACCAACTACCATTTTTAGATGTTTTAGTTATAAAGAATAATAAAAACATAGAAATAGATATCTTCCGAAAAAAAAACCAACGTCAACAAGTTTATAACAGCGGATTCAAATCATAGTTTTTAGTAAAAGATGGCTTATTTTAATTTTCTTATCCATCGATTGTTAAGTTTTCTGCTTAGAAAAGATAGATATGAAAAAGAACTTAGTTTAATTAAAAAGATCGCGAAGTACAATGGTTTCTATTCAGAAATAGTAACTAAGCTTATTCGGAGGTCTAAATTTAAGAAACACATTCAGGATACTACATGTTTGCTACCTCAAAAAAACTCTGGTCACATGAAATTTGAAGAGCATTTTTAAAGAACAGGATCTTCAAATCGCGTTTAAATTGGGCAATTCATTAAAATCACTCTTAGGGAACGCCAAAGATGTGAGGTAGATCAAAAATCTGGTATTTATGAAATAATCTGTAAAGATTCTAGTCAAAAATATGTAGGGCAAACTAGGGGTTCAATTTCAACTCGTTACAAAGAACAGACCGGAAAAATCAAGTGTTGCTCGTCATATTTTCGATACAGCCCACGGCATGCCGAAATAGATGTAAGTTAATTAATTCTAACAATGGACCGATACCCGAGTCGAGGTTGTACGGATTATTGTAATTTTACGTGATTAGTCTGTCACGCTTCACGATCCCGTTATGGTCCCGTTAGATTTACATTGAATGTATAGGGATGTCGTTTGTTAAGAAATCAGTGTTATCCCACTGGTGATTTGGTGAAGAGCATATCTTCTAAGTTTACACCTTAGCCAAAAATACTACTTTTAAATCTCTTTTTTGTTTTATACAGATTTCTACTGAAGATGGCAATTTAGTTGCCGAAATACGTATATAGATTTTTTTTAATATACTTTTTTGTGATGAGGGATTTTTCCTTTTGCATTTTATTTCATAAGAATTACTCTGTGAAATTTAATAGAACAGCTTTGTGAACATTTTCCAAAGAAAATTCAAGCCTGTTATCCCAGGAATCGGCAATCAGGACTAAATTGCGGTATTAGACAATTAATAATGTTTCCGAAACGGGGAAACGAAACATATAAGAACGAGCTTTGCCAATTATGGGTACTCTTACATTTTGTTGATGCAAAGATGATAAGGTTCTCGGAAAGAAATTCAATTTCACATCAACGTTCCATCACTTGATTTTTCAATATGTGCTCTTATACAGGGTGTAGATAAAGTCTGGAACAAAATTAATATTTCTGTTATCTTCGGTTTGATGGAAAAACCCTGAAACAGGTCGATTTTGTTTTTATCCCGTGCACTTTATAACATCGTGAATTTAATTCTGTCGTCATCTGGTTGCGCGCGGGCGTGACGTCATTAGTTTTTTCAAATGGTAACCCGCCACATTTATTACCCCTTGTCGTTAGGTATTCCATTGTACATGCAACGGTATAAAAAGTTTGGTACCTTACATAACAATTTTTGGGAGAAAAATGCTTTCGAATTTCAAAAAATTAAAATTTTATTTCTAATGAAAAACTAATCAAAAATTATTTTAAAAAATCAGATAAATTATAATCCGAGGTTTATCTTGGATTGTCGTCAAACAAGACACCAAAAAAATGTCAACGGAAGTGTTCAAATTGTCCGCCATTGGCCATTTGACACTGGCCGAGACGGACGTACACGCTTTCTACGACACGTCATATTGACAGTTCATTACTTGGTGTTTGAACTTATCCACTCACAATACTTGCTCCATTGGTAGTGTTGAACGTGCATTGCGAAAATGGCAAATTTGAGCGAAAAAGAGCGGATTCAAATTCTCATTATTGTTGGTTGTGGTGATAAAATACGTAGCCATGAAGAAGCCTGTCAGTTTTTCAATGCAGAAAATACAAACCGCGCACCGATTTCGCGGTCAACGGTGAGCAAAATTGTCGCAAAATTTGCTGAAACTGGTAGTGTAAAAGACAGGGCTCGTCAAGGTCGACCAAGAATTGAGGAAGATAGAAGGGTCAATATTCTCTTGGAACTTCAGGACAACCCCCACACTTCAACAAGGAACATTGCCAGGGATCATGCAGTCGATTTTACCACAGTAGCCAAATTGCTGAAGAAGGAAAAACTTCATCCGTACAAAATCAATCGGGTTCAGGAACTGAATGAAGATGACTTCGACCGCCGACTCGAGTTCTGTGAACAAATCATGCTACGGTGCGATGAGAATCCCGGATTTGTCGACAATGTGGTTTTTAGTGACGAAGCAACTTTTACCTTGAACGGTGAAGTGAATCGCCACAATTGTAGGTACTGGTCGGGCGAAAATCCTCGATGGGTTCGAGAGGAGCACACCTAACACCGGCAAAAAGTTAATGTATGGACGGGAATAGTGGGAGATTGCATTGTGGGGCCTTTCTTTCTGGACAGAAATTTAGACGCTGAAACATACTTACATTTTCTAAGATTTACGCTAGTGCCAACATTGGTAGAATTATTTCCGGATGAAAACACCCCCGATAAGCCTCACCCCAGAATCTGGTTTCAATAAGATGGAGCACCTCCACATTTTGGCTAGCGTGTTCGGAGTTACCTCGACGAAATTTTCCCCGGGAGATGGATCGGACGAAGGGGAACAATTGAATGGCCTGCCCGTTCGCCAGATCTCACACCACTTGATTTTTTTCTATGGGGTCATGTGAAATCAAAGGTGTACACCAATAAGCCAAATAACTTGGATGATCTGAAACATCGTATCCGCGAGGAAATGCGAAATATTGGTGCAGAGACAATACGACGGCGACGTGTCGTAGAAAGCGTGTACGTCCGTCTCGGCCAGTATCAAATGGCCAATGGCGGACAATTTGAACACTTCCGTTGACATTTTTTTGGTGTCTTGTTTGACGACAATCCAAGATAAACCTCGGATTATAATTTATCTGATTTTTTAAAATAATTTTTGATTAGTTTTTCATTAGAAATAAAATTTTAATTTTTTGAAATTCGAAAGCATTTTTCTCCCAAAAATTGTTATGTAAGGTACCAAACTTTTTATACCGTTGCATGCACAATGGAATACCTAACGACAAGGGTAATTAATGTGGCGGGTTACCATTTGAAAAAACTAATGACGTCACGCCCGCGCGCAACCAGATGACGACAGAATTAAATTCACGATGTTATAAAGTGCACGGGATAAAAACAAAATCGACCTGTTTCAGGGTTTTTCCATCAAACCGAAGATAACAGAAATATTAATTTTGTTCCAAACTTTATCTACACACTGTATAGTTTTTCATTAGTTATCAATAGTCCAGTTCTGCAATGAATTCCTGATTGCCGATCCCAAGCTAACACAATTCCAGATGGATATTGAATTCCTTTCTGGATACTTGTTTTCAATAGGCTAAAATGTCAATAAACCTAAAAAGGAAACTTTTGGAAAAATC
This sequence comes from Amphimallon solstitiale, assembly GCA_963170755.1. Taxonomy (NCBI): domain Eukaryota; kingdom Metazoa; phylum Arthropoda; class Insecta; order Coleoptera; family Scarabaeidae; genus Amphimallon; species Amphimallon solstitiale. The sequence goes on from OY720680.1 coordinate 29,032,350, forward strand.
AAGTGATGGAATGTTGAAACTGAAATTTCTTTTCCATGATCTTGATCAACAAAATGCAAGAAGACCCCGAACTAGCAAACCAAACATGCTCTTAAACGTATACTTCCATTTGCAACATGAAACAAGAAACGCAAATGTCTGAGAAACAATCATATACGTCGCATTAATAATTTAATTTTTGTCTTAGGTATTAAGTAATTTAGTATATTAAAACGTTATATTTTATTTACCATACAATCGGGTTAATTCATATATTACATTCTAAAACTTTTGCAATATCGCCCACAGACGCAACAAAGTAGACACACTTAAATAGTAGATTTGTAGTACTTTTCTGGGCAAATATACAGGTTGTTCTTCTTACTTTTTAGAACTTTTAACATTAGCGAGTGGTACATAAAAACATTACATTCGCGCATCGAAATGATATCTTCACTAATTGAGTCCATAATAGGTCTTTCATTGTTAATCGTTATTTCGTAGCTATTTTTCAAAACTTGTACAATTTTTAACAAAAAATCACCGTACCTCAAAAACAATAAAAAACCGACCAACACAAATTTCTGTTAGTTTAATCAGCTCTTAAAGGGCTATTATAAAATAAAACTATACATAGCATTCCATTTGAAAAATAATAACTTTGTCCTTAGTTGTCGTTATCAAACACTCTGCATAACTGACAAGTCGTATACCACTTGCTTTACTAAAATTTTTGTACTATCTATATTATTAATTGCCACTTCGTTGGGTCACCCGGTATATTTTATGCATGGTCCATTTTTTTTAATCCTGATTTTAACGTAATTCTTTAAGTAATAATAGGGAATTTATTTGGCATTCATTTCACGCAACCCGTCGTATGTTTCCATATAATAGCTCACTATTAAATATAATTGCCATATTAAAATTTTAGGGAATTGATCGTATAATCGAGCTGGCCGTTGTAATTTAATTGCCAATAATTTAATGTCAGTTGCTTTGATTACACATAAATTTCATAATAAATGAGGCGAAGTCGTTTACATGATAAATGGCATAAATAATTAATATAACAAAATAATAGTTAATAGTGTGTACATGTAAAACTGATATTCGAATTGTATCTTTAAAAAGAATCTTCGCAGTACCATTTTACAACATAATCTTGGTATTTCTTCATATTTTGCCAAGTCTCGGAGGTATTGAAATATTCAACGAAAATTCAAGTTAGTCATGCTTTAAATACAATACTTGAAGTAGTTGCAATATAAAAAAAAATATTCTTCGGAAAAAGTGAGTCAGACTAATTTTTATATATTTATAATCGATAATGTTATATTTTTGAGGTTGTAATATATATGAATTACCTATTAAAATGAATGCTTAACCAGCGATAAGCATTTGACTAATAAATGGATCATGCGTGATATTATAGTATCAAATGCTCTGCGTTACCATAGTTGCGCTTTAATATCTTGCTACAAACAAAAACCAACGTCATAAAATGTTATTCTCTGCATTTTCTTTCAGCAAAGCATTTGATACTATTGATCATGAGATTCTATTATCTATGATGCGTCACATGATTTTGATGGTGACGCAATTTATTTGCTGGACCCTTATCTCACAGGAACCGCGTTCACTGCCATTCATTGATGTAAGTCTGAATGTTTTGCGATGTGTAGAGGTGTGCCGTAAGGTTCAATTTTAGGTTCATGATCATTTTGTATTTACACATCGTTTCTCCCAAATGTGGTCAAAAAATTTGTAATTGAAAAATAAGCTGATGAGACTCAAATTTATACTTCGCTCCTTCCGGGAGAGTGAGCAAGCGCTTTTCGAGAAGTTCAATGTAAGAGTGATGAGATGATTCGCTTCTCGGAGTAGAATTGTCGTGTACTGGATTCCGCTAAGATATAAATGTTATTCGGAAATCCTAAATTGTATGAAATCCTCACTGTAAAATTAGAAACTAATCAGCACTCAGATTGTTCACAGAGTTAAGTACTTAGGTATAGAATACGATAATACTTTCAGATTTAAAGAGCATACTTAAATGTAATTAGAACTGCATACAACGACTTAAAATTATTTAATCCAAACAGAAACGCATTTCATTGTCTTTTGAAAGATTTACTAAGTCAAAGTCAGATTCTTTCGTTATTTACCTTCTCTGCTACACTATACGAGCCACGCTTAGATTCTTCTGATGTGGCGGGAATACAAAGAGTTCAGAATGTTTGTCTTCTTTTCTGCCTGAGAAAATATGACCATATAAATTCAATAAATTGAAAGATGTCTGTTGGCTAAAAATGAAAACAGAAAACTCATGCAATCTTCTTATTTTTTTCACAAAATCGTTAGCGTTTTACATCTACAATAGAACAACTTTGAGGACCAATGTTCATAATATTAATCTTCGAAACGTGCAAATTATATCCCCTCCTCGTCATAGAACAGTATTATACGAAAGATGAATTTTTAATTTTTTAAAAATTACCCGCGGCTGAGATTCGAACCCATGACCTACCGAGTTAAAGTACTTTAAAATTGAATGCAAACGTCGGGCTGCCGACATTAATTCCATCTGTTGCTTGATATAATTCAGTAAGATTTAGAGACTCTATCTCCCACACCCGCGGTAGCGTAATAGTAGCGCAACTGTCTAACAATCGGGAGGTCCTGGGTTCGAATCTCAGCCGTGGGTAATTTTTAAAAAATTAAAAATTTACCTAATTAAATAATTATCAGTGCCATAAACAGAAAAGTTATTTTTAGAATTTTCAACACTGACAAAAACTTATTTTAAAGTTTTATAATTTGGTGTTTTTAAATATCCACAAATTATATAATTCCTTGTCTTATGCCATACAAAGTGCGTTTACTGTGGAGTAAACAGCTTGGTGAATTAACTTATTTATTTATTCTTTTACTTTTACATGTATAGACTGTTACCTTGAAAGTACCTAAAACATGCCGGTTGACTACATTTTGTAATTGTAATTTTTTCAGCTAGAAACACAAAGTATAATCATAGATAAATTAACAAAATTACAACTAAAAAAGCCCATAACCAACTAAAACTAAAGTAATCTAAAAAACTACTTATGAAAAAAATCACATGTCGTGATCATGTTATGGTTGGCGATGAACGATTAGTTGCTGTACATATCGTTCTGTGAGAGTGTTTGTTATCTTATTTGCCAGAATTTTGAAGGTGATCGGAACACGCAGTACTTTATAGAAGTTCAGATTATCAATCATCTGCCTATCAACGTCAGCGACACCATTCAAGAGTGGACAGTGCAGCAGCGCGTATTCCGACAAACTAGTATCTCCGCAGGTACACTGATCGGATTGTGCTAGTCCCTTCTCTATACGATATTGTGCATACGGCCACTGTCTAGTTAAAAAATGTATAAGTCTCTTGGATGGGACAAAGTACACCAACTGTGCGCGTTCTTCTATGTTTGGGAGGAAAGTAAATACTCGTCTTCCCTTGGTTGATTGCAACCATCGCAGCTGCTATATGTCAACAATAAGTTTGTTTATATGATTTTTGTTACGTGGGCTATGATCCAGCAAGCTTTCAATCTGATTAGCTTCTCTCCCTTCCTCCGCCAATATAATGCAGCTCTTCCCATCACATCCAGATCCATGTGCAGCATTCCTGTGAGTACCTGCAGGGCGTCAGCGGATGTTGTACGGTACGCACCTGCGAGCCTCACCAGAATATCTCCGCGTCATTAACACTCTGCTTCGGTTTAACTTGCCTAGCCGTTTTCGCACACACATTTGCGCCGTACATGATCATCAACGTCATTATAGAGTTCATGTAACCCTGTATAATTTGTAGGGGTATCGCAGACGTCGCTTGGTGAATAGTACTTTTACCTTTATTCCTTTAAGATTTTGCTTTTCTTTCATTCATTACTAGGGACCGGCAGTCAAAGGTATATTGCAGAACTGGCCTTAAATGAATAATGTAATTCGAATATATAATAGAGAAATCATCACTGTTAATGTTCCCAATTTTTAAATTATTGATTTAATAATAATAATAATAAAAGACAGCAGAAAATGGCAGTCAAATCGAAAAGGTTGGTATGCTACAAGAAAAGCATTAGATAATAAAAAGTTCAATCTAAGCGAAACTTCTATCGAACATTAAGCGCAATAACACACAATAAGAGGGCTCCTCAAGATTACAACGGAATACAAACGTTCTGATCCGGCATATCGAGTGCCGAATATGTAACCAAGAGATAACCAAGGTATAAAACGCCACAAGAACTATACCGCTCTATAAATGTACGGACACAACGAAGCGCCGACCATCGCTGTGACCATATAGCATCATAGCACTGTAGCTCTGCACACCAAAAATAATAAACAAATAATATTAGATCTGTGTGGTAACATCGGAGCGCCGACCACCGCTCCCTGCATAGCTTGGAGGCACGGTGCCAGGGTAAAACCTGAGGTTAGTATTTTTTGACCATCGACCAGAGCACGTCGCAGTAAAGCGCCGCTCATGGACAAAGAAAAGTTAATCGGACTTGTGTTTTGTTTACTTTATCTCCAAATTCCTTTAAAATACAATTAAATGTTTATATTTTCATTCTCATATAGTCAAAAAAACGGACCATAGAACATCCTTTTTTTGGTTAAGAGATGTATCTTCGTATTTTGACACTCTTTACATAGGTACCACTTATTAGCACTGGAATTCAGAATAATATCTTCCTTACCTGAAGAAGAGGATGTCGAAAAATCCATGTTTATTGGACGCTCGTTCTCGCTTAACTGGTAATAAGCGCGGTGGTCGGAGCCTCGATGTGACCACCCATGCGAGTGGGTGGGAGAGAGGGTCGAAGGTACTATGCAAGGGTTGCGAGTACTATGCGAGGGTTTAGGGTCGATGGTCTTCGTTGTGTCCGTACCCTAAGACAGTGCCGGCTCGTGAGTTCAATAACAAGTGAAGCAATGTCGGCAAAATGCATCTCCACTCTCCTTCCTTAGAAAGAATAATGTGTAATGTGGTCAAGATTAAAAAAAGAAGAAATAAAAAGTGATTACGATTAAAACCTAGCATTGGTGAAATTACCGGTGGAACTATTTCTTAAACATAAGTTCAATTCTTCTACTCTTTAAGGCGGCAAAGTTATCAATGATGTCATCATATGCGCTGCGCGATGATTCATGTTTATGTATGAGATCTATTGACATTAAAAATCACCGAAACCACTTTCATTTATTATTATAATTAAACATGGCAAACAAAATATTTTCTTCAGATAATTACTACAGCACATACTGATTATACCACGATGTTTTAAATTTTTGCACAAACGCTTTGTCTACTTTACTAACATCCAAATCTGGAATAGGTTTTTCACTTTTTAAAAAGAATTTTTACCTTCATGCTACAACGAAAAAGATTTCTCCAACGAAACAAGCACGGGATCGTACAGTGGTAATGACATTCTACACGACACTGCGAAACACCTAGAGATGAGATGCATAACAAATACAGACCGAACGAGTGTCAGATGCAGACTGAACGAGTGAAGCAACGTACTGTGTTGCTTCACTGGGATGACGTAATGCGATTCCATCTCCCCTACGCGCCGTTGTCATGGCAACGCACAAACAGGGGCATCAAGTTGCGGCTAATTGTGAATTGCTTCACTTTGTCGAGTTTGTCGTTCTGCTTAAGAAAGCAGCGTTCCACTTTCGTTTAAAATATGTGAAACCTAATAACATTTCTAAGAAACAACATAATGAGATCGAGAATGACCATAAAGACTAACTACCAACACCCAGACTATCATAACTTAAAATATACTCGTTAAAACAAAATATAATTACTAATTATAAAAATTTCTGAAACTCTGAAATTAGGACTCTACATCTCCATCATACGTGCGGGTCGAATGGATCTAGGTCGGTAGAAGTACTGATCTACCCCTAGATCTAACATATGCACATCAAACAAGAAATCCCAACACTAATTGCATGAGAAAGTCAAGTGAACGATATTAAATAATAAATAGTAAATTTACTAACTGCTGAACTCTATTCAGTATTCACTACTTATTTTAGTTTTCATTTATTTAACATCTTATTATTGCATATAGATTTTATGTTTAGTTTTTAATATCGTACTAGCATTTTCTTCTATTTATGTTTTCATGATCCTTCATGTTTAGGTTGAAAATGAGGACAGCTTCATTGGCTGTGCAGCTGAGCACCACTATCTGATTTCTGTTTCATTTTGTATTATCTTATCGTTCTTTTGATTTCTTTCATACCGTTATACATTAATGTAATTTTATTAAGATTGTTTTATGTAGACGAAAATAAATAAATTTATTATCATTATTATTATTTTAAAAAAAAGTGTCATTACAATTACTATTTTATTAATACAAATTCTTTAATTTATTAGAACAAACAATAAAATTGTTGACACATTATTACATTCTTTGCTTCTTGCGTCATACCAAATTATAGCATAGAATTAAAATAGTTATAATTGTTATTATTATTATATTTCCTGCATAATTGGAAGTTCACTCAACTTTCACATGACTCTTTGTTTCGTATTACAAACAAAAAATTACTTACATAAAATGTGCTTGTATTAGGTATACAGAATAACATTCCTAATTGTTGTAAATTTACATGTAAATTCCAGAAAGAGGGCGTAATAATGTTAATAGTCATTGTAGTTCGAATCCACATTAAATTAGATGCAGCCCTAACACGGATAAGTGGGTTGAACAGAATACGAGGGGACAGGGTTATCGGAGGGTGGTTGCGCAGCTTTATCTCCGCATGGTATTGATGCGCGCACAGGTGAACCGGATGGCGAGGCGGCACAGGTGCAACCCCCTGCCGCTCCACTCATCCCAGTGTCCACAGGTGCAGTTGTAACGTTATTCTACCCATTCCCGCGTTCTTATCTTACACCACCTTCATTCTCTTCAATACTGCTACATTTCCACTGCTCTCTTATAACCACTTAATGATTATTAGAACCATTAATGATCCTTAACTTGAGGTGGCAATTATTAGTGGCAAATTACTCATTGTCTGCGATGCTTAATGGTTTATGACCGTCCCTTTAACGTTAGGCGAGAGAATAATCCGGACGAAAGTCATTTTTATTCTGACGCAAAAAAAAATCTAATCGCTGTCCTCTTTTCGATGGTATTTGATTAGATGGGGATTTTACTTTCGAATTTGTGATGGTAATATAGTGATGTGAAGGGGCTTCTTATAGAAAGTTACTTTTATGTTGGGCAGTAGGTTAGAGTACCCTTAAAAGTTGATTACGGCGCTCGTAGAAGTAGATGAGTTTTCGAAGAAATAACCCTGATAGCATACTAATTTTTTTATACGTATACATTCATTTTTTAAGCACGTCATAGCCAACAACTTACCATCTTGATATTACATTGCATAGTTGTGTAAATTTAGTGTAATTATCATCGGTCACATGTATCCATTTTACAAAGTCTCTATAATCTTAAACTTTTTCGGTCGCTTTGAATTTACATTTCAAGTTTCTCATCTTCCAACGAAAATATTATAAAAACATCTTGTTCGCATCTCTCTCTCTCTCTCTCTCCCTATCTGTTTGTGTGTGACAACGATAGTGGCCAAACGGTTATGGCTATCAGTACTAAACTTAATATTTACGAGTACAATCTGCCTCTTCTATAGAGATTTATCTAGAATACAAAAGTATTTAGAACACAAATTGCAAAAATTTTTTTATACAAAAAAAAAACCTTTAAATTCGAACCGGAACACTTTTACTCTTATCGAAACTCGCAAATTATACATTACGGTCCGTTTGTCAATGAGAGTAAGAATGACACGCGTCTGCTCCCAACATGGTTTGCGCACATTTAGACGCCATTTGCAGCGGCAGCGTCTGTCTGTGTGTTGAGTTCCAGAAGTTTATAATGTTTAAGAAAATTGAGTTACCCGCCCGATTGTAAGATACGATCTGTAATTCAATTCTTGTGTGCAAACTTGATAGTAGCGGAAATTCACCAACAGATTTGTGAACTTTACGGTGATAATGTTCGAAAATAAGTGAGAATCATTAAGGGCGGACGAATTAATGTGCAAGATAAACCACGTATTGGTAGACCTTATCTAATTTATGAAGATTTGGTTCCTGATTTGGGCAGCAAAACTCGGAAAGACCGAGGATTCATGATTTCAAAGTTATCGATTGATTTTCTACAGATTTCAAGGTAAGTTTGCTCATCATTGTGTCGGAGAAATTGAAATATCGTAAATTGTGTTGCCGGTGCTATTTTCTGACAATCACAAAGCAAACTGTGCTGTAAAAAACAACAGTAAATGGAAAGGCGACACACATCGTGACTAACCAGAGTGAAAGCCAAACATGTATTTTCAGCAAAAAAGATTATGACAACTATGTTTTGGTATAGAATTGTCAGTGGATGTTATGCCGAGAAGTACAATAATCTATTCTAATCCTTGCTGACCTTGAAAAAACTCCGGCGTGCCGTACAAAACAAACGGCGTGGCCTATACTGTCTTCAGGTGTGATGTTACTCCATGGCAATTCAAGGTCACATGTTGCTGAACAAACACAAGATCCAATCAGGTCTTTTGGATGAGAAGAACTGGAACATTCGCCTTACAATCGAGACCTTGCACCCAATGAGTTTACTTGTTTTAGTACTTAAAGGAGTTCTTTGGTGGTCGTGGTCAACGGTTCGACGACAACGAAGAAGTGAAAACTGCAGTCATGGATTGGGCTTCATCACTGGCTGCAGATTTCGTTGATATCGGAGATCAAAATCTTATTGAACGGTATGACAGATGTTTGAAAAAACATGGAAATTATGTAGTAAAGTAGATTAAAACATGTAGTAAATATATTTTAGTGATATTTACAGTTTTTTTCTTCTTATTGAAAAGGGGACTTTATTTTAAAAAAAAGATATCCCTCGTATATACATATTTATTATAAATGCAGTAAGTACTTAAAGCTAGATTTGGAACAATTCTTATACAGTGCCCGCGGAAAAGTTTGCACCATATGGAAAAAAAATTTACTCTTTTAATTTTTAAAATTATTTTTTTGTAGTTTGTTTTTGCATAATTAGAAACCAAAAACTAACCTAAAATATTTAACATATCGCATTTGCTTCAATGCGTAAATGTCATTTAAAAATTACCAACGTCCAAACGTGCCAGTATTTGTCAAAATATAAGAAGATGCCATAAGAAAAAGTTGTTTGTACTTTCGCGGACATCCTAAATCCAAAGTTTCGTACAAAAATTTTAATTTTAATTTTTTTTTCATAATTTTGTAAAAAAACGCCTGTATATTTTTTAAGTGTATTTTTCTCTCGAATTCTGATAAAAACCTATGTTACCATGTAATAAACAAAAAAAAAACAATTTGTATTTCAGAATAAGGTATATTTTTTTTAAATAAAAGATTTCGTTAAGAAAAGTGGTGGAAATTCTTGGACTATTTTCATATTTTCGTATATTAAAAATGTTTATTTTTCAAACATAATGGTCAAAAAACCTAGAAAATAACACTAGTTGTAAGATTAGAACATGTTATGTACCTAGCCTTGTTTGTTTTAAGCAAAATTTCCTTTAGTATCTCTAAAGCAGGGAATAACAAGCTTATTCTTAAACTTCGATAAATTCACAAGTAGGCCTAGAAAATAATTGCAAATTCTAGACATAAACAACTAAATAAATGTCAGTTTTGTGTATTTCTCTAATAAATTTGTTTTAAAATGTTATCCATGGAAGAAAAAATAGAAATCATTTTAATTCACGGAGAAAATAGAACCAACAGGGATACAGCAAATATTTTTAATCAAAGACACCCTAACAAATTCGTTTCGCACTCTACTGTTGGTCGTATTGTAGATAAGTTCAAGTCATCCGGTTCAGTTCTAAATGATTTTAAGAAGCCACATGTAAACTGGCAAGTTCAGCAGCATGAAGAACATGTATTATTAGATGTAGTAGAGCATAAAACTACATCAATTGCTGCTATTTCCAACAGAACTAGGGCAAAAGAGACTACAATGAGAAAAATTTTAAAGAAACATAAGTACCGTCCATTTAAGCCAAAATATGTCCATATACTAAAAGAACGAGATTTTAACGCAAGATTTGATTTTTGTATGTGGTTTCAAGGAGAGCTCGAAGAAAACCGTCGTTTCCCCAAAGAAATCATGTTCTCGGACGAAGCAACGTTCTCTTCCAATGGAACGGTGAGTTCGCAGAACTGCAGATGGTGGGCTGATGAAAACCCTAACTTTATCATCGAATGCAGGGACCAATATTCTTTTAAAACAAATGTTTGGTGTGGTATTTTTTATGGTAGATTGATTGGACCCTATTTTTTCCACGAAAATTTAAATTCGCAAAGGTACTTGAACTTTCTCATGACCGAAATAACCGATTTAATTGATGATATGGTATTGGAAGAAAGATCTGTCCTATGGTTTCAGCAAGACGGCGCATCTATACATAGTACACTGGCGGTGAGGAGTTATTTAAATCAATTATTTGGGAACAAATGGATTGGCAGATATTCAGCGTATCCATGGCCAGCGAGATCCCCTGACCTAACTCCGTTAGATTTTTCCTTGTGGGGGTATCTAAAAGAGAAAGTGTACCGCAAACGACCATTTCGAAACATTGAACATCTAGAAAACACAATACGTGACGTTTGCCTAGAAATTCCGGCCGCATATTTTGTAAACATTACAAGAGAGTTCTCTAGAAGGATCATCAAATGTATTGCAAGAGAAGGGAGACATACAGAAATGTAGTATTGTTAACATTTTTTTATTCATTTAGTTTAACTGTATAGTAACGGTATTTTTGTAAAATTGGAATTGTTGACTACGCTTACTTGTGAATTTATTTAATTTTAAGAATTAGAATTGGTTTTTTTTGAAATTAACTTTGTTAGTTGAAATAAAATTACTTTTTTTTCTCATTTTTAAAAGGTTATTTTCTAGCTTTTTTGACCATTATGTTTTTTAATTTATTTTTAATGGTACATACGAAAATATGAAAATAGTCCAAGAATGTCCTCCACTTTTCTTAACGAAATCATTTATTTAAAAAAAATATACCTTATTCTGAAATACAAATTGTTTTTTTTTGTTTATTACATGGTAACATAGGTTTTTATCAGAATTCGAGAGAAAAATACACTTAAAAAATATACAGGCGTTTTTTTACAAAATTATGAACAAAAAACTAAAATTAAAATTTTTGTACGAAACTTTGGATTTAGGATGTCCGCGAAAGTACAAACAACTTTTTCTTATGGCATCTTCTTATATTTTGACAAATACTAGCACGTTTGGACGTTGGCAATTTTTAAATGACATTTACGCATTGAAGCAAATGCGATATGTTAAATATTTTAGGTTAGTTTTTGGTTTCTAATTATGCAAAAACAAACTACAAAAAAATAATTTTAAAAATTAAAAGAGTAAATTTTTTTTCCATATGGTGCAGACTTTTCCGCGGGCACTGTATAAAAGAAATTTTAGAATTTGGACAAGAAGTAACAGAAGTTTTTATGAAGTAATAGGTTTTGCACTATATACAGCTTTATTAAGAACACAAAAGTATTTAGAGCTGCATTTGGAATAATTTTTGTACAAAAAAAATTAAAATAACACTTTTTCTCATAGGTTTGGTTAATTAAGAAGATATAGAATTTAAAACTTAATTTGGAACAACTTTTGTATACACATTTCGGAAAGCACACACTCGTACAAATAAGGAAGTTCTGTGGTGCCCACACTGGATTTTTTCAATAGATATGTAGTGGGATTCAATATCAATATTTTGTTATTATTGATTTACAAACGGGTTTAATTTTAAAAGCTTGTGCATTCTTTAAAAATCTATACCGTTTATTTAGTATACTCACATGTATGTTGGGAAACTTGATACTAAGGCGTTAGCTGCGGTCATCTATCATACATCGATCTGTCTATGTCATATATGTACATCCTTACGGCTTCAGTTTGAGTAAATCAAATAAAGAAGAGTTTGCATTGGTGAGTTATATGTCATTTAATTTCAATGATTAAACTTACAATTACCTAATATCTAGATTCAACATAAATTAAGCTTAATGCCAATATAGCAAGGATTGAACTTATATACGAGCATGCCTAAAAGTAAACTTCCTGTCTAGTGATAAAAACTTAGCCCGTTTCCAATGTCATGTCAACCAATTTTGATCGCATGTTATTTATTCTAATAAACATTAAATTTCAATATAGTCATAAGCGTTTTCCAACTTCGGGACTTTAATGTGAACTCTAACGTGTATAAGTTTAACTTAAAATAGTTTTAAATATATTCAAATAACAGTACTTTATAAATATATTTTATAAATAGATATTTTTATACTCACTTATCATAATATTATTATTTGCTATATTGATGCTAAATTCATCTATTATTAAGAGATGAAATTGAAACAAGGTCCAAGGTCCCACAGATTCTTTATTTTAATTACGGCGACCGGTTTCGTGAGTTTAAATACTACTCACATCATCAGGCCAAGAATGGGATTCTTGATGATATTAATGCATATTAGTTACTTTGGTTGCCTACATTCATGTGCATTTATATTTTCGGATTAGAGATTTGGATTATTCTATAGGTTTAGAAATTTGTGTTATTTTTCTAACGTTGATATCAAAATTTCACATTATATTTATCAGCGCAATTCAAACTTCACATTATGTAAATATGGATATACTTATAAAAGTAGAATTGATTATCAACATTTTCCAATACTTAACAAGGAATCTAAATTGCAGTAAACTTCTCAAAGTTTTGAATATACCGCTCCGCCTTGGAAATTTCTCTAACCTCCAGTTACTTGTACGAATTAACCCTCAAATCAAGGTTCACAAAATTGATTTTGATATGAAGAACCAAAATTATACATTGAAGTTTCTGAATTGCTGAAAATACATATACGCAGTATAAAATAGCTTCATTACGTAATGAAGGACTTGAGGAATGAGGGAATTTGTTTAGCAAAAAAACTTTTCCGAATTTTAATTGGATTACGAAGAAGCCAGATATCTTCGTTGTAATATTTTTACAGGGGCTTTTGCATATATTCTCATTAACATATGGAGGTAAAGATTTTCATTTGGAAACCCTAAGAGCTTTACGCAGAATAAGTGAAGTACAACAGAGGAAACGCATCGCCTAAAATAAAAGTAGGAATGTACAAAAGCATAAGAAGTATAAAAATAGAAAGTCTTCTGTAATAAACATATTGCGTAAAACAGAAATAAATACATCGATTTCGTATTTGATACACTCTAAAATAATTGTTTCTCTTTCTGGAATTGCACTTGTAGCGAGTGATAATGCTTTTTATTATGTTTCTAGGGATTTTTGCTCAAATAAGTACATGAACTCAAAAACTCGAAAATGAATTCCATGTCCAGTAACCTTCTTCTTATGCATTAACTTAATGTGTGTACATCCGTTCTGAATTTGGTATAATTACTAATTAATACGTTAGGTCTCCATAAAGCATAATTTTGTGAAATAAACAAATATTTCGTAATCGCCTTCGAGCCCGTGCAAGATGATGTGTAAATGATAAAAAGAAATGGGCACACAATTGATCCCTGAAATAAACACACAACGCTTATAAATTATGAAATCTAAATAAGAGGGTAATAGGGAAGAAAGCACATGCCTGTTGAAACAGTTTTTGTCAAAGGCCCAAGTTTTCGATAGTTCAAACCATTTTCGCATGGAAGAGAGTCGACTGAAGATGAACCACGAAGCGAAAGGTCTTCATTTTCAAGAACCAATGAAAATGTCAATAGAATCCGGGATCGTATACGTTCAGATCGTCGGCTCACATTCAGAATGATCCGAGAAGGGTGGTATTTGAGTCACACCATAAAAACCTGTTCGCAGGACCAACCATCAGACGGGAAGGTGCCTTGACTTTTTTGAAAATGGTTCCAATTTTCTGAAACGTGTCATTACTGTTGACAAGTCTTGGGTATTTGAGTACGATCCAGAAACCAACCGCCAGACTTGACATTCCAGCCTTTCCAAAGCCTAAAAAGTCGAAGATCAAATGCATGCTATTTGCTTTTTTGACAGGCAGGAAATCGCCCAAGAAGTGTTTCTGTCTCCAGATTAAACGGTCAGTCAACACTTTTATGAGAAGTTTTTGAAAAACTTCGGAAAAGAGTTATGCCCAAACATCAAAAACAACTGGATGTTGCATCACAACAGAGCACCTAGACGCAAGTATTCTGATTATTCAAGAATTTTATTTATAAGGATGTTATGCGTTATTTTACTTTTAGGAAGTGATTTGATTAGATGATTGTTTTTTTTAAGTTAGGATTTATAACTTTTTTTTTGATTATGAGTTCATGCGACTTTACCTCGGTATCTTTATGACAAGTTAATATATTTGTGTTGAAAGGGATTTCTTCCTGTTTCTTTAAACTTATTATTATTTATAGGATTAAAAATAATAATATTTTCTATTTTAATTTAATGAATAAAATTTAGTATTAAAGTTAATAGAGAACTTACTCTTTATTATATTTTCAAAATATATACTTATACAAGTTCATTAACTAGTTTTTAAAAATAACGTAGTCTCAAATTTTATGGATTAAAGGGTTAATTAAGTAGTATGAGAAGTAAGTAACTGTTAAGATTTGCCCAGTAGTAATATATGGGTCTTCTATAGGTCGAGCACCAATTCATGCTAAGAGAATTACAATAATTATGAACCTTCAAAATAAAATTTTATTAATAGGGTAGAATTGAGTTCTTTGAATTTTTTTTTGTTTGTAATAGGTATAATGAATAAGATAGCAATTAATATTACTAAAACGAGTTTTTGCCCAATAAAAACACTGCTGTGGCTCCCCAGCTTCTTATTCTCCTCACCTAGTCCTTATGATTTTTTCCTCTTGCCGAGATTGAAAAATCATTCAAACGGCTGTAACCGACCAGGCTATTCCAGTATCCGAGTTTAAGCACTGTTATAAGGATTTGAAGAGCCATTTCCAGTGCTGTGTGGCTTTCCAAGAAAGTTATTTTGAGGGTGACAATATTGAATTGTAATTCTATTCAAATAAAAGAACTAAAAAAATCGATCTCAATATTTAATTGATATACCTATTATATAGTCAATGGGTGAGCTTATTATACCTACACACATATTCAAATATTTTTTTCATTAGATGAGCTATTTCAAATACAATAATTAAACATTTTTGATCATCCAAAATGAAGAATAATAACGCATTTATACCTTACTGAGAATGTATTATTATTAAATCTAGATCATCAAAATTGTTAATTATATTTTTGCTATGTCCATGTAATAGAAAATACAACTACTAAGTATTACTTTATCAGCTGGCAAGGTAATGGCATCTGACTTTTGGGATTACGAAGGGATAATTTTGGTCTACTACTTAGCGGACGGAAACATAACAAAAGGAAGTTCTCTTGCTACCTGATTTGACCATTTAAAAGATTTGAAAGAAAGATAGCAAAGATTAACACAGAAAAAAATGCATTAAGGGTAGCTCAACACGGATCAATTTATGTATTAATTTGTAATTTCGTCATGCTCAAAGTTGTACAAGTTGCTGGCTAGTAATGTTCTCATATATCGCCTATGAATATTGTCAGTACAGTATATTTAGTGGTAACGCAAAATAAGGCATATGCGTATTCCAATATTTCGTTGATTGCTGGTTTGTCTCGTCTAATGCCTGAATTTCCAATTTGAATGGTCGTGCGGGAATGTATTATTTTTCTTACTAGGCACATAATTTACTATTTTTAAAATGTATTTTGTAAATGTATTATAAATTTGTTTTCAATGGTATGTCCGTTTACAAATGTACCTGACACAATTCAGTTTAGACTAAAAAATGGTACTGCAAAATATAATATACATGCTAAAAATATGATGTTATTGGTCGTTCTTTTAAAGCCACTGCAAAAAATTTATTGCCAATAGAACTTATCAAAAGTCACACAACAAAATCTATCATAAACTAGTAAAAGAATCCAGCTGACTTTTTAAAAATTTAACACTAAGAATCCAAAAATGTCTACATAAGTTATACCTAAATACGTGTGTACGTAACAAAAGGAAGTGTCAAACCAAAATCCTGGCAAATTGTGTGCATATTGGCAAATATAATTAATACACTGAACGCGGGGATGTTTAGGCAGTGATAATGAAGTGAATTATTCGGCATTAATATATTTAGTGTTCATTAAGGGACTTTACTGGAAATTAAAGGCTAATTCACGCACAATAATTGAGTAGACACATTATGACGTGGTCGGGATAAAATATGAGTTATGAAGTTTAATTTCGCAATTATGAATTTTTAATTAGAATAATTAAATATCAATAATTTATAATTTTCTCCAAATTTAAAGGGAATAAACAATTCCGCTAATTTTAATATATTAATCACTTTATGTACACAGGGTACCCGTTTGTGTCAGTAAGTCAATATAACACGACAATTGTGGCAGCCATACTAAATGCCGTTAAGCCCCACGTTAGATGCCAACTGTGTCGTACTAAAGCTTGCCTTCGCTGATGATGTAATACTTGTACATAAGTATGTGTCACCAAATTTAATAAAACACCAGCACTTTAAATTAAAGAACACACTTTTTATTATGAACCTTTGTAAGAAACTATTATCAATACCAGGTTAAATATAGTGGATTTCTGCAAAAAAAGTTTATTCTTTTAACAAGGAATAAGAATGAAAAATTATCAATATAGTTTACCCTTAAAAAAATAGATATGCTAGTAAATAAAATAAGCATTATACAAAAATGAAATAACATTTCTTCTAAAACTTCCCCTTACTGATAATATGTTGAATTATCAACATACATATACAAATTCCTAATACTACCTCTGGTCCGAAATTTATTGATATCTGTCTTGAGACATATTGCATATGCCAAAACCTGAAATTCAATTTATAACTTGAAATGATGGATTACTGAGTTTCTATGTTAAGGGTTGCACCAACGAGATATATAAGTAAACTATAGAGAGGCTGTTGTCTAAAGTCACTATATCTAACAAAGTACCGCAATTGGTAAGGACCGTGAGTAAGAGAGAGAAAGATATATTTTGGAAACAAAATGGCCGTTTGACTGCTGTCATATTATTACTGTAAAAACACGAAATCGCTCGTTGGTCGCTTATTGATATGTAATGTGTTATAATTGGTGTTATACATAGTAAGAAACGTTTGTATTTGTTGTGACAATAACTAGCTGCTGTGTTGTACGATGCAAAAGCAGAAGCAAGAATGGATGTCGTCTGTTCCGATTGCCAAGTGGTATGTAATTATAAATGCAATGTATTTAATATATATGTACATACTTTGTCTAATTGTTATTATATTATCTTATTTGTTTTGACAATAAGGCAAACGTAACACACAACGGAAAGAATTATGGATGAAATGTATTGGACAAAGTGACTTAAGCCCAATGTCTATGATCTGTGAGATAAGTGCTCAGTACAGGGCCGTAGCCAGACTGAAATTTTAGAGAGGGCGCAAATACTTTCAGGGGGGGCTGTACTATTTTTGAGAAAAATATGTTACATATTATAAGCACCCCTACCCTACCCTATGTATCTATTTATGTATCTAAATTGACATTTTTTTTAATTAATATTTTTACACTGACAAAAATAGTGTTCATAAGAAAGTAAAGCTTTTATGAAACTTGTTATCAATGAAACAAATAATACATGTTAAACAAATAATATTACTTATACAATTTAATGTGAATACTTCATTTCATAATATAAATTATGTAGGTACTATATAAAACATTAAGACATAATTGTATCGTTTTAGAAAAGCTGTAGCTTTCTATGCTTTCTTTCATTAAATATTTTTAAAAAAATATCCATTTTAATTTTTGCAGTTCTTTCTTTTTCGAATGCCAGAAAAGTTAAACCCCCCAACCTACTTTGCGTCATAGACCGTCGCTGAGGGCAGTCTAGTCTAGTAAGCACTGAAAAAGTTGATTCACATACCGCTGTACTGCAACCGAATGTTCTGGCCGCAGCTAACATGTGATACGTGTCTGAAAATGCAACTCTTTGTTCATATAGCTCCCTGAATAAATCCGTATTTTCTTTTTTTTCTAAGTACTTTTTAACCACTTGCAATTCTTCTTTGCTAGGTACTGTTACTCCCAATTTTTGCAAGTACTGTACTCCTTCAAAAACCAGATTTTCTGCGGATTGTATCGCATTTATAAGTACAGTATTTTCATTAAATCTTCTTTCCATTTCCATCAAAATGATATCTATGATTTCAAAATACTGACTTTTTAATAATACAGCAGCATCGTGACTGTTCTCGTTACTTCTTGCACCCATAGTTTCCGTCACTAAAAAATTTTTTAGAGTGACATTTTCTCTTCTTCTACGTTTAGAATTTTGAACATCTGGTGTTTCAGAATCCTCACTGGTGCAATCGTGATACATCTTAAAGAATTGCTCGTCATTTCTAAGGTCTTTGATTGCTTCTATAACAGATTCAATAATTGATGCAGCTTGGCTTAAACTGGTTTCACGAGCCTGTAAAATATTATCTGCTGGTTCAATCGTTTGCAATATTTTTACCATTGAAATACAATAAAAACGAAACTGAATTTCTTTTAATATTTGAAGCAAGCCAATTGCCTCTGCTTTTTTATCGCCTTGCAAATGACTATCAACTGACAGAGTTTGTAACGTTGTAATAATTGTTTCATAATTTTTTTGTATTGTGTTCGTAACATGTAAATGACCCGACCAACGTTGTTCCAGGAGTCTGCATAATGCTTGTCCTTTGTAGGCATTTGCAACAGTATGTTGCCGAAAAAAATTATAGAGCATTTCACACTGCTCAAAAAATTGTCTGATATAATTCACTTCATTTATAGATTTTATTAGAACTAAATGCAATCTATGGTTGCAACAATGAACATATGGTATTGTTCTTTTCAGCTTGTTTTGAATAATTGCTTGAACTCCACCTTTCTTACCACTCATAACCGCTGCACCGTCGAAACATTGGCTGAGAATATTTTCATGCTTTAATCCATATTCATTAAATGTTCTCAATGTTAAATCAGCAAAAGACTGGGCGTCTAAATTTGTTACTGTTTTGACTGTTAGAAGAGATTCAAACACTTTGCCAGACTTAACATACCGAATAGCAATAGCAATATTTTCCCTTCCATTCTTGTCTTTGGTTCCGTCCTCCAGTAGAGTGAACCATGGCACGTCTGAAGAATTAACATCTGCAACAATCATGTCTCGAAGACATTCTTCAAGAATCTGTAGAACTTCATTTTGAATATCTGGATACAAATAACTAGCGTTTTTAGGAATGTGGTTAAAGCATTCAGCTAGTTTTTTGTCTTTTTGCAGCGTATATTTAAATAAATTCATAAATAAACTTTTTTCCTCATGTTCCTCTATACTGTAGGTTCCTCTCGCTGGAAGCTCATTTACTGCTAAAAATATCATTATTTCTGCTATTGACTGTATGTAGTATCTATTATGTTCTAATACATTTTCATTGACTAGAGTAGATACAGATAAATTATGTAATTCACGAGCGCGTTTTTCATTCCATACAGCCATAGCTGCTTTATGTGAAGAAGAATTTTCATGTTTAGGCAATCCTTTGTGCAGGTCTAAAGCATGTTTCCAATTACAAAAACCATTTTTAGTAAACGTATGGTCTTTAGAAGTGCTACTGCGAACGTGAAATTGTCTACATGGATAACAATAAACACTGTCTGTTATTTCTGAATATTCAATCCAATCAAATCTTTCAAACCAGCCTGTTTGAAAACTTCTATTTTCTTTACTTCTTGGGTACGTTTTTAATATTGTTCTCGTTATTTCTTCACCTTCACGAGCAATATCAGATGGAATTAATGTATCAGAATTTTTTGATGAACAAGCACTCGACGTCTCGCCAGATGGAGAATTTGACGTTATTTTTTCTTCTGTCATATGTTTTCCTTTGAAAATTAAATATCTATCCATTTTATTACCTAAAAAATTAGAAAAACATACCATAATTACCATATCACTGTATCTTGCATATCACATAAACGGTGAATTTACGTGTAATCGGTGTGAAAATACCTACCGTAAAATGGTCGAATTAATCTCAATATGCTTCCAAAACAGGACAAAACGTTGACTTCTCTTAACTCTTAAGGCCTTCCAAAATTTTATTCTAATAGCACAGCTAATAGAGATATTATAGCACTTAACCTCGACGCGACCGTAACCACGTGCGCACAAATCCACAAGAATCACCATGTGCCGCATGTGCGTCACTTACGTGAGTATCAATGAATATACCGGGAGCAGCGTTGCCAACTATCTATTTTTTTTGGAACCAAATTTTACATTAAAATATCTGGAGAATGCAACCAGCCTTACTCACAGGCATCCATAGTGATGTCTGATCATGAAATTGGAAATTAAAGGATAATAATTTATTATTTCAGTGAATTATTTTATTGCATATAATAGAAATGAAAAAACGTATTATAAAAAAGTGTAATCCATCCTCCATTTTGCTAGGGGGGGCGCAACCAGTTCTACGGGGGGGCTGAGCCCCCTGTAGCCCCCCCCCCGTGGCTACGGCCCTGGCTCAGTAACCTAATATATCGTTTAATTTGATTAGAAAACATTTAGATTCATTTTTCGGAAAAACAATTCGAACAAAAACGGATGGATAATCGAAAACTGTTACGTCCTGATGCAGTTCCAGATTTATTAA
This sequence comes from Amphimallon solstitiale, assembly GCA_963170755.1. Taxonomy (NCBI): domain Eukaryota; kingdom Metazoa; phylum Arthropoda; class Insecta; order Coleoptera; family Scarabaeidae; genus Amphimallon; species Amphimallon solstitiale. The sequence goes on from OY720680.1 coordinate 29,053,259, forward strand.
CAGAAAATGAACGTTCATCTAATTCCATACATTACAACACCGATGAGACAATAATAACGGAAGCACAATGTAGTGTTAAATTTAATCAAATTGTTTGTAAAAAGTAGAGGTTATTTTTCATTACGAGAAAAAAATAAAAAGGTATCAACAACTTGTGATAAAAATAGTAGAAGCATTGCTATGAAATCCGTTGTCAAAGAATAAATATAAGCTTGCCATTATACATATTTCGTTTTATTTACAAAAAAAAATCATGTATAGTTACTAAAACAAATTTAAACAATAAATAATATTGAAAATCGTCATAATATGTGTCAATTCCATAAAGTCACTAAAACAGGACATTTAAAAATCGCGCTACTCACTACATTTCAGTTGGTATTGGAATCAATATGGCGTCCTAATTGCAGTACTTTGTTAGATATAGTGACTTTACTGTTGTCTAGGCTACAGCGCCTCCAGTGTGTTACATATAGAACTAACGGCGGCCATGACAGAAATAGGCAAAATACAAAATGTATTCCATTAAAAAACCATATATAGAAGTATAACTGATTTCATTTGTTTTTGTACATTAAAATTATACCGTGCCTTCAAATACTTTCCGCATTAGAGACGGCCATGCTTTTTTTAAATGGTTGGTGACAGTGCATAATTTTGATAGTTTGGTTATGTCATGTAAATAATAATAGGCGTCTTTAATTTGAATTTAAGTATGACAACTGTCAGAATTTGAAGTTTTCAAAAAATTAGCATGTACAGCAACATTGATTACTTAAAAACTTCAAAAATAGCCTACTCTAATGCGGAAAGTATTTGAAGGCACGGTATATTAAATTTAACAGAGTACTTGAAAAAATGCCGACTTCCTGCTCAGCTTTTAACTATACAAATAGGTGGTGAAAAGAAAAAAAAATCATTTTTACTTTCTTATACGTAGTGTAAGGAAGTATTGTGATGATGAACATTTTCAACCTCGAGACAGACCGGGAGTAGTAGTTTACTTCAGAGAAAAAATAGAATTTTGCCAATATTACGTCAACTACTAATTTTAAACAAATTTATAGAGAATTAATCAAAATTAAATTTGAGAAGAATTTTGTTAAAAAAATTTTCGAAATCCCTAACTATAGGTCGTTTACTCTTATCGAAAATCAGTTTTTTGCGAATATCTCGCAAGTCATGCTTTCTAGACTGGTACATTACGAAGAACTTACTTTTCAATAACTTTTGTATAAAAATAAATTCAAAATTCGGATTGAAAGTAACACTTTTATTCTTATCGAATAGCGATTTCTTGCAAATATGTTCTAAATTATGCATGCTATATATATATTTGTCAAGAGTATAAAAGTATTTAGAGCTGAATTTGGAATATTTTTTGTATAAATGATATTTCAAAATTCGAACCGAAAGTAACACTTCTACTCTTAGCAATTAGCCTTTTTTCAAATATCTGGCAAAGTATGCATTCGATAGAGATTTATTAAGAGAATAGAAGTATTTAGAAAAGGATTTTGAATAATTTCTTTATAAAAGAATTTTGAAAATTCGGATCACATTTACTCACAGGCGTATTTTCTTAAGAAGGCAAAAGTATTTAAAGCTCAATGTAGAATAACTTTGCATAATTTGAAAGGCACATATGTATAAGAAAGTCGTATGGTGCCCACACCTCATTTTTAAGTAAATAGTAATAATAATTATGAAATTTAGTATTGCATCCTAAACTTCTAGGTTTCCATTGTCAGATCCTATTCTTTTAAAAAAATGTCAAACAATGAGGGTATCGCCCACAACTTTATTTACAAATACACATTTATTTATTGCTACACATCCTTCAGAGGAGATTCACTATTCCCAGTTAGTGAAATTATTATTGAAACAGTATTTCACGAGTGTCGCCAGGAATCCACCAAATTACGAGGGCTGCAAGTCAGACAAATGTATACAAAATTGATTTTATTCAGAGGACAATAATGTAATTTTATATTTTTGTTTTATTTGTACAATAAATTATTATTTTCACTTTTAATAAACAAAATATGTATTAGTTTTTAATACCGCTTTAGGTTGCAACTAATTTTATTTACCCCTTCTTCAAAACTTGCCTATTTCAGTCATGGCGCCTTCTAATTCAATTCGTAACAAATATGGCGGCTGGTTTGCCTGTATATATTTTACTTATCCAATCTCGTTGGGTTACACAGAAATGCATTTCGGTGCTCTATGTATCGGCATCTATTACTTTCAATCTTGGTCTTCCTTACAAAAGATGATTTTGACATGAAATAGCAACCATGCTTAAAATGTTATAACTGGTACTAATTTTCATTTGTGTTCAATATACTTTGATAATTCATCATGGTTAAACACATGCTACCAATTTCAAGAAAAATATATTTTCTGTAGTGAATATTTTCCGCACACTTCGCGAGAACCATAGTCTACATAATGGTCCTTTCATACTAGTAATTCATAAAGTCGTTGAAAATTTTGAAATGGATTTTACTCAAAAAATATAGACAGTCATGCTGCTGTATAAGAAAAAGCAAGGCCGAAGTTTCAATCGTTGTCGTGGTTAAGTACTAGGATATAGAAGCAAGTTAGCTTATTTTACTTGGGTAAACACCCGTATAAGATTGTGTTGACTCGATAACTAAACAATTCAACAATCGTGAGGCAGTGACTAGGGGGTCTTGGGCTTTTACGAAACTTGAAACGCATAATAGTTTTAGGCATAAACTAATATTTTCACGTGAATCATATTTGTAGTGAGGTGAATATGTTACCTACAAAATTGTCGTTTTACGTGTGAAAAGAATCCACAACAAATTCGCGAAAGAATTTTCCATCCACCAAAGGTGACTGTATGGTGTGGTTTATGGCATGATGGCATCATCGGGCCATTTTATCTTCTAAATAAGATAGTGAATGTAGTCACATCGACTACCTTGCGAAACACAAATTTTTGTAAGCAAATTTTAAAGCAATTGAATTGGAAGGGTGTGGGTCCAATAAAAAGATGCCATATGTTACGCTGCTAATGTTACAATCGAATTATTACACAAACATTTCGGTGAAAAGATAATTTCCATGTAACCGTTAGTTTCCCTCCAAGAAATTCTGATATAACTCCGTTAGTAGGTATACTTTTCGCGAGATTATTTAAAATCTATGCAAACAAACCACTAACCGCTGACGCATTATGACTACCTATTGATTTCTGGAATCGTGCATTAGGCTTAAGTTATTGCTGAAAGTCGTCAAATATTCAGTTAGGGCGTAATGTGTTATTAAAGAACAACGTAATACACAACAAGCATGAAATACACCAGAAACAATAATAGGGTAAATAATTCTGCATTATAATGGTGTTCTATTTACGAAAATTTTCTTGATTTGGTTTTGAATTTTTTTGTTGGAATATTTTTGCATCCTCGCGGAATATAGTTGTAAATGTTTAATATTTGTCTAAATCTACCTTTATATGTATAGTTTATACAATGGGTTTGTAGTATTCACAATCCTAGTTTTTTACTCTAACGTGTGTTGCTTTCGTGTTGAAACAAAAGACCAATATAATGTTTTTTTAGCAAAACTAACACATTCATAGATGTTGATCCCAGGCAAGGTAAAAAAAAAGTCACCTTTCTCTTCTTGTTAGTTTAAATATGCTTTATATACAAGACCTTTGAAGTATAAAGCTCCTGTTTGCTTCCAACTAGATTTCACAGAAAATTATCCCATAACATAATCTAGATTTGGACTCTAGATGAGACAGTTTCCAACGGGTTGACCATTCGTAGATTTTTTTTGGTAAGCATATTAATACGCTCTTTCCAGTTTAATAGACTATCTAGTTTTAGGCCTAGAAAGTTAGTATGTTGTTCTGATTTTAAGTGTATAATGTTATAAATAATTTCTATGGTTTCGGATTTTTGAAAGGTAAACTATATTCATTTTGTCAACGTTCAATTTTAAGTTAATTTCTATAAATCATTTATTTACTATATTCAGTGTATTCACTATTATTATCTTTTATCTCTATTTTCATCTGAAATAATAATTGAAGTATCATCTGCAAACATGTTAATGAATGTTTTACTAACTTCTGGTAGATCATTAGTACATAATAGAAGTAGTAGATATGGCCCAAAAATGCATCTTTAGGCATTGTATGTTTTACTTGTACGAGTCAGATCGCAGTTTCTTACCTTTACCTTTCCAGTTACACACTGATTGAAGATTTAATTCATTTTCGAACTATTCACCTGAAGCCTAACAATTCTAGCTTGTTTAGAAAAATGTCCTGGTTGACACTATTAAAGGTTTTAGACAGATATAAAAATACTCATGCCACTTTCTTTTTATCAATTAATAACCATATGATAGCATGAAGCTCTAATTGTTGACCGTCCTTGAATGTACGCATTTTGTCTGTTTTTAAATATGTTGCTTGATTCCACGACTTGATCATCCATCTTAATTAATTAGTGCAACTGGTCTGTCATTTTCCATGCTGTATTTTTATACTTTTTTAAGTATAGGGTTTATTATACCTGTCTTCAAATGAGTAGGAAAAACACCATTATTGATGAAAGTTTGCTCAATATAATATAAAATCTTTTGGATATATCTGAAATAGTTTTTATTTTATTTCTATGTAGAATCATATCGTTCATATTAGAAAACAATTTACTGACAATGAACGTTCGGGCTTTTCTCATTGAAGAAGATTTGACAAAAAAATCTGTTCTTTCAAAAATTGGTACCACAACAGCTCCCATCAGCTCTTATGGATTTACATCAACTTTCTTCTCTCTCATGATGCCGAGATAAGTAAAAAAGACACTTTACCGACTACAGAGCATCAATTTTCTTGACAAGCTAGTAACCTTAAGAATCCGCACACTACAGAGAAATAGTATTTAGATCAATAACGCAAACGAAATAAACACGTCTGCAGCTACTATGTACTTAGAATACATTTATTAGAAAATAATATTATGGCCTACTTATTCAAATCAGAGCTGATAATGTATCGAGTTTAAGGACAATGTACACGCAATCCATCTTTCATAAATATACCGATGCCAAAGTGTATTTCGTATTCATCTATTTTCTTTTGAGATTAGATTTGTTGACTCGGTAGATGCAGGTGGAAAGAGAAGAGAGGATCGAGCGGGCGTCGAAGATGGTGGAGGCGCCGGAGAGGCGAGATGTGGAAGGAGTTAAGATGGGATAGAGGCTGTATTCGATTTTAGGCTTACATGAGATTTACGTTGTTTGGTTTGTTCCTGTGCAATCCGGGCTAGAGGTGTTTCTAGCTTAGAGACCGCAGTATTACCCGTGGATCTCGCCTCGTATTTCGGCTTTCTTTTTGCCGAAAATAAATCGTCCGACCCAATCAAAGCGGTTATAAAAAACGCATTTATACGCGCGCGATTCGCTTTTTATTGTTTTCTCTCGTGTTTATATGTAATGGGACGGCTTCATAATGCGGTTTTAATGCCGTCGCTGATGCTCCTAAAAATATTGTGTTCTTTACACGTTTGTCGACGTTAATTGACCAACGGGCGGCTATTACGTAGAAATACTAACATTTTAAATTCAAACACTGTTTTAATGAGAGAATTTTTATTATGAGGTAACAAATGAATGCAAAATACGCAAAACGGCATTAAAAACATAAATTAATAATTGGGCCAATCCGCACTATGTCATCCACTACTTCAGACTTTTATGAATTTTTCTTCTATGACCAAGTTATTATACCATACAAATGTTTTTTTGGTCTAAGTCAAGTACTTTCCAAGATATTGAGGTTCAAAGTTAATAGCAAAAGTTTGTTTGAGGCATTCTTCAGACTTCGCGGCTATCGCTAGCTTGCAAGAAAAAAATGTTTATACTAAATTTTTATTTTTTCTCTGCAGTATACAGATACTGTGAAAAATAGTTTCAATGTATTGTATTCAAAATCTTCCAGTTTTTGAAAATTAGATACGAAGGTAAGACAATGTAGCTAACAAGCCAATTTTTTTTTAAACGTACTTCGAGGTACGAGCTAATAGAATGTAAAACAAAATTAATGGGATTTAAAAAAATTTTAAAACATATTTACTTGAAAAAATTGAAGGATGAGACATTAAAGATGAAATTTCATATTAATCATGGGTATCCACTGACAGAACCCAGAAGATAAGACAATTTATATGAAAGAATATTTAGAAACTTTAATCAACAGTCTTGAGACTATAATATCTATGTATATAGAAAATACAGATTATAACAAAACCATTGTGTTGCTAGAGTTTAGCGAAAACTATTCTTATATAATTCAAGACGAAGTCCAAGGCTACCACTGGACTCGAGATAGCTTTTCATGTGACGTTCTTTAGAAAATGTTGAATAGTTCCCATCTAGAAGGTTAACCACACAACAAACAGTTTTCTTTTTAAAATTGCTGCTCCAGCATTTGTTCATCATTGGTTAGAAAACCCACTTCACCCTCTGTGTGAAGTTGGTGTTCCCATTTTGTTTAGTCTTGGTCGTATCATATCGGGGCACCAGATAGATATTTTTTTATATACCTTTCCGGGTCTATATGTGCTCGTAGCATTTCAGTCTTAGTGCTTCTATACATCCCAAATACGTCTTCGTTTTTCATTTTGTGGCTAATTTCATTGTTTATGAGCCTTCTGAGTTCACCTTTTTCTATTTTGACAGGAACGAATATTTACATCAGGATTTTGGTCTCTGTTATTCTCAAAGCTTCTTGGTCTTCGTATGTAACTGATATGGTTTATGATGTATACGTTATTGTTGAACGGATTGCCGGTTTGTATAACCTTAGCTTAGTATTTATGCTCAAGTTTTTAGCTTTTAGGAATTTTAGGTATTGCTAGTAGACTTCGTTTCCGGTTTCTATTCTTGCGATTATTTCGGTAGGTCCTTAATTGATTTCGTAAATGACTATGTCTAGATATTTGAAGTTGGCGACTAAAACTGTAGTGTTTCATGTTAATTTGTTGCTTCTGCTTACTAACATGTACTCTGGTTTTTCTTCATTGATTTTTAGACCTCTGGTGCTTGCTGCATCGAAGAGTTCCAGTACTACTTCATCTAAGCTTCCTCGATCAACGCTAGATCATCTGCATATCCTACTATCTGCGTCATGTTAGTAATGAACGATATCTACGAGTTATTTTCAGTTGAAAAATAATGGGAACTGTTTCCTTGTCTTATATCCTTCCTAATTACGGTGTTCTCTGTATATCTCTTCCTTATTTCACTTTTGGCTTGCGACTTTTTGTTGCCACTGTCACCAGCCTAATAATTTTTTCTGGAATTTCAATCTTTGTCATGTTCTCTATGTGAAAATCTGCGTGGTGTCCATAGATGTTTCCAATAGTTGGCGTCATTATATGGAATGCATCTATCACGGATTTGTCGATTCTGAAACCAAAATCATATTCGCCTAACTTCTCTTTTGTACATATTATAATTCTAATTCGTATTAGTAATGCGAGTATTTTATAAGCGCCATTTAGTGCTATTATTTCGTGGCAGATATGACATTGTGATTGATCCCTTTTTTGAATCTTCATATACATTTGCTATTAATTATGTGTTAAGGGAACTAATAAAACGAAAGTGCGTTCAAGTACACTTTTATTTAAATAATCCGGTGTGCGCTAGTATATGGTAGTCGGTTTTACGTGTACAGCTATGCACAAGTGTCTGACATAGCCTGTCGTACATAAATGGGAATAGATCGGATCGGCTCTATACACCAATAGGCGTGATTCTACCACTGACATTCCATATGTTGCATATTGCCGTGAACTCGCATAATTTGTAAAATAAGAATAGTTTTAGAGATTGATTTAAGAATTAGTTTAAGCTTAGAAATAAAAATAAAAACAACAAAAAGTCCTATTTAAATATTATTGAGTAAAACGATGCAACAAAACTTACATGAAGGTATACAAAGTTGCATACTTATAGTCAAATTTTTATTATAACAGTAAATGAAGAAATATGCAAGAGAAAATTTATTAAATAAATATATAAACAAAAGATGTAGAATAAAAATTTATTAAATAAAGAAATATATAAAATAAAGACAAAATAAATATAAGTAATATATTTCTTTTGTAGAAAAGATACACAAAAAGCATGGGTTATAAATCATGAAAAGAAATGAAATTTATATGCATAAGGCAATAAAATGTTATGAGAGTTTATGAAATAGATAGTATTAAAGAATAAAATTTACCTTAGCTTATTACTAGATTAATAAAAAAAAGGATATAAAAATATGTAAAACATAGAAGCAATAAGCAGTGACATATTTTTGTATTTAAAAGCTGACATCATAAGTAAATAAAAGGTATATGTGTTCATGATTTGTTCGTAAAACTATGCTTCAGGGACTGAAAACAGATGTGTACGGTTGAATGACCTACAAAAAACAACAAAATATATAAAACTTGTGTAAAGTCTATTGCAGATCGACATATCACCAACAGAAAGATCTTGGTTAGAAGATAGAGAGGCGGTGGAGAAACAGACGTGCTCTACAGGAACAGGCAGTGAGGGAAGAAAAATAATGGTTATCTTCGGCGTATTTCCCATTTTGCCAAGGCACAATTTGGCTAAAAGAAAAGTAAAACTAACATTAATAAATGGAAAGAAAAAGTATGTGTCGAACAATGAACAAGGTAATAGGTTCATTGACGAGTACAAGGAAGGATGGTATTAGTAACAAGAATAAACCTACCATTGGGAATCATGTGCAAAGCAGAGGGGACCTTTGAATTGGAAGGTTATGTTGACGTTTAAGTGAATTGTGAACTGTCAGAACAAAATGTGTATGTGTGCGTGAATCAAGGCGGCAACATATGGGCAGCGATTTCACGGGAAAAGTGTATTCCAGTACCAACCTAAACATGGACTAGAGGGCGCAATGGTCAACATAGTTTATTTTTGCCGCTATAAAAAGGAAGACAAGATTCGACAAGACGGACTTTCTGATAACACTTCCGAGAGGAAGGGACTTTCTGATAACACCTCCGAGAGGTGAACTTCTCAAAACACTTACAAAAGGAAGATCTCTTAAAGAATAGTTTTTTTTTATTGTTATACTGTAGTTTTTCATTATTTCTTTAACACATATAGTCACAGGAATTTATTTTATTTAATACATTTGAATTCATTTGAAGCGTTCATAATGGACATTCAAAATAGATTTATTGATAACAAGTAAGTTTATTATTTCTTTTGAAAATGAAGTTATACGAGTTGTTGGACAGACATTGATTTTTACGTGCGAATGATTAATCAATGTATTGTTGGACAAAAAAATAGACAAGTAAATAATTTATCCTGTAAGGTTTATTTTAAATTTATATAGTTGGAATTACAACTAAACAGGATTAATGGTGTTGGTCAGTTGGAGAGATGTTACGTGAAAATGAGCATTTTCTTCATCGTATTGTCTAGACATCATTAATTTCTTTCAAATTAAGCGAATAATAAATTAGAATTTCACAAGGCATAGATTAAGAGCTCGATACAACACGTGCAAATGGTTGTCTAAAGCAATTAATTGAAGCCTATCCATAAATATTATAACGTCGATGAGTATATTCATAAATGTACAATAAAAATTTACATTTGTTCATTTGCAGGATAAATATTTATTTTGTTTGATAGAATAAATAAATAAACAAAAGATTTACATACATTACAACCGGCATTAGGTATAAATGATATGAGCATTTTTCAATTATGTATCTTGTTTAGAGCATAAAGGTGTGCATATAAAGGAAACTATATTTTTGAATCCATAAATTACAAAATAAAAAAAATACATGATTATGTTGAATAGACATACAGTTTTTTTTTTCTTTGAACAAAACTATTACCTTTTTCCCTATAATGAACAAGAGAAAAATCATCAGCAAATAAGAAGGAACCACAAACATTGCCAGGACCCACAATAGTTATAAGGTACATGACAAAACAATATAAGATAAAACACAAAACCAATTATAAGTTCTTGGTGTGTAAAGAATAATTTAAAGAGTATAAGGTGTACAAAAGACTATACCCTACGTGTGGTAATACACACAAAAGTATGTTGTTACAGCATATAAATTATATGGCAATATTGTTATTTAAAATAAATATTTATATGTCACAGCATAAATTAAATGGCGCTCAACGTAGTGGGGCAATGTATTCCTTTTCTTGTTGTTTATTAATCATGTATTTATTTAACGCCCAAAATAGAGAGGCAATGCATTATTTTTATAATTGTTTAAAAGAAGAAAAAAATATATATATATAATTAATATTGCTTAACATAGTGGAGCATTGTATTCATTTTCTCGTTTGTCAATAATTATTTACATAACATTTAACGTTGTGAAGCAATGCAATTTTTGTTTTTTTAAATGTATAAACAAAAAAATAATAATTTATTTTGTACAAATAATGGGTACAAAGTTTGTTTCATTTTTTTTATTTATTAGTAAATAGAATAATTATTCAGTGTCCAAGTTAGAGACAGATTACCTTAATTTTCATTTACTGGTGAATTATCAATTTCTCTTGTTTAGAAAGGGATAAAAAAAAAAAAGGAGGAATAGTATTTGATTAGATAAGTTTAGTTATTAATTTATAAGTTAGGAATAAGATAAAAATGGCAGATAAAGATAAGAATAATGGTGAAGGTTCACAATTCACACAATACAGGGACAATCGTCCAGTATCTTCTGATTCAGAGTCAGAAAAACCTGAATCAGAGGATCGAACACTTGATGGTAGCACACAAGCAGAAAGCATCAGTGGCGTATCTGGTGAACAAAAACTTGAGAATCTTTTCAATAAACTATTCAGTAGAATAGAAGAAAGTGATAAGAATTTAAATCAAAGATTAGTAGAAAATAATTTAAGTATAAATCAAAAATTAGAACAAAATAAAATAGAAATAAACTCAAAAATAGACGAAGGTTTCGCAGAGTTAAGAAGAGAAACTTTAGAATTAAATGCAAAAGTAGAATTAAAGTTAGAACAGTCAGTTTCAACTCTAAATAAACAAATAAACTTTAACGAAAAGAAATGTGAAAGTAAAGGCACATTCTTAATAAAAGAAATCAACGAAAGATCTGCCAAAACACAAGCTAATTTTGATAAGGTAGATGAGAAAATAAATTCTCTTGAAAATAAAGTTAAAGGGAATAATGTGCAACATCAAGAGCAAATACAAGAACTTTCACACCAAGTGGAAGATTGTAAAATAAAATATGGTGTTTGTACGGACACAATGTTAACCCTACAAAACAAAACTTTAAACTTTGAAAACACTATAAAAGGGTTAGAGAACAAAGTACATGGGGTTAGTACACCTAGTGTATCTTTGACACAAATACCTGGTAGCGCAGAGAATATACCAAAATTCTCAGGATTTTACAAAGATAATCCAATGGCGTTTATGAGAACGATAAAAACATATATGAGGGGAATATCTGATGAGATGTCAAGGCTACATTTCATAAGAGGTTGTTTAAAGGATTATGCACTTCAGTGGTACGATATGATAATAGATGAAGTAGTGGATTTCAAAGAATTTGAGATTCGTTTTGTGAGACAGTACTGGGGACAGACTCAGCAGAGGAAGATTAGACACGATTTAGTGTTTGGCAAATACAGAGCTGGATCTTCTAGAGAAAACTACATCATAAGAAAATATTCTTTTCTTAAATACATCCAACCAACCATTGAAGAAAGTGATATTGTTTCACAGCTAGCAGCACACTTTGACCACAACGTTACACAGGCGGTGGCACTTCAAGGAATTGATAACATTGAAGCACTCCTGGAACTGGTCAAGAGATTAGACGATGTGGATGAGAAGGGAAACAGCAAGAGTTATGGAAACATCAAATATACAAACGATCCACCCAGAAATGATAATAATAACTACAACAATGGAAATAATCCACATATAAACAAGACACCTCGTTACAATCAAGATAAACAGTACAATAATAATGGGTACAATCAAAATCAGGGTAAAAAGAATTATGGAAACAACCCTTATACATATAATAAGCCAAGCTATGGGAACAATCCATATTCATACAATAAAGCAAGACACTATGAAAATGAGAGGGAGAAAGAACAGAATTATGAGAAGAAAGAAAGAAACCCTGAGAGGGAAAGAAGAGTGAACAATGTTCAAATAAGTGAAGAGAAAAAAAAAATCAGTACGAAGGAAAAAACAGAATCAAAAGGTGCAATACCCAAGGATTCAAGACAACTACCGACAAATAAAGAATGGGTAAATTCTACATACTCAAATGCGACTTCGTTGGATTTTTAGAAAGGCCAGTCAAGAAGAAAAAGAAGGTACAAAACGTATATAACTTTGACGATCTAAAGAAAATCACGACGGAATTACCACACATAACAGTAAAAATAGGGAACGAAGAGATAGAAGCATTATTAGACACAGGAGCGCAATTATCCTTATTAGATAGTAGTATTATAGATAAAGACATAGAAAAATTAGGATATTATATGCCTATAAGAAAAGTAAATTTAATAAATGCAAATAAGAAACACATCATTACTATAGATAAAGTTTTTTGTATAAATGTTAGAATAGGTAGTTTAAATTTATTAACAGAATTCATAATAGTGCCTAATTTGAACAGCAATTGTATTTTGGGGATAGACTTTTTAAGTCAATATGGTACAAAAATAAATATGGAAAACAAAACATTTCATATTAAAAATTCAATAATCTCCTGGTGTAAGGAAACACAGGAAGATGAGATATTAATTAATAATTTATATATAAATAATGCTGAACAAAATCTCACAAATAAAATGGATAGTAGTTTATTAGACAATAAGTGTGCACATCCTGTGAAGCATCGTCAAAGTGAGGACTTCACGCAATATAGGGATGGTACGAATTTAAATTGCGATAAACAATACATAAGCCATGTGAGCAATCTTGTCAGCAAGTATAAAGAGTTATTTGATAATAAACCTGGTTTAGCAAAAGGCTATGAACACAGGCTAAAAGTAGATGAAACACAACCTTTTAAAGTTAAAAATTATCCTGTCCCCAATAAATACAGAGAACAAGTCAAATTAGAAATTAAAGAAATGTTAAAAGATAAAAATATAGAAAAAACAGAATCAACATTTAGCAATCCTGTAGTCGAAATAAACAAAAGGGGTATAAGTGATCAAAGGGACACTATACTACCAAAATATTTAAATTCTAGAAACTCACCTTATTTTGAAGCTCAACAGAGCGTTACATTTTTATTAACAATGTGTGTAAATATCGAACAGTTCAAAAGGACCGATCGGAGGCGTACTTTTTGGCTGGCAACAATACGTAATGATTCAATAAATGATTGTTCATTCTTAGTAATGTTATTTGTAATTAGAAAGAAAGGAGTCAAGTTTAAAAAGACTCATGAAAGAAGCAAAGTACAAAAGGATGAAAGGAAATATTTTGCCTTCATGCTTACATTAATTGCAATAATAAAGAAGGGAGTGAAATTTAAATGGACTCCTGAAACTCTCAAAGCATTTGAAGAAGTGAAAGAAAATTTTTGCAAAGCATTAATAGAAAATTTACCCGATATTAATGAAGAATTTGTTTTAAGATGCGACGCATCAAATAATGCAATAGCTATAAGAAATTTAGCATTAAGTATCGTTAATCACATATCTATGCTCTATGATTATATAGACGTAGAAAATTAATAATCATTTGTGCGAGTTGTCACAATGGTTATTATATGTGTCGTTCATGCTATAATAATCTTTGTTGACGATTCACGACAAAATATAATAACCAAGGGATATGCCGTGAACTCGCATAATTTGTAAAATAAGAATAGTTTTAGAGATTGATTTAAGAATTAGTTTAAGCTTAGAAATAAAAATAAAAACAACAAAAAGTCCTATTTAAATATTATTGAGTAAAACGATGCAACAAAACTTACATGAAGGTATACAAAGTTGCATACTTATAGTCAAATTTTTATTATAACAGTAAATGAAGAAATATGCAAGAGAAAATTTATTAAATAAATATATAAACAAAAGATGTAGAATAAAAATTTATTAAATAAAGAAATATATAAAATAAAGACAAAATAAATATAAGTAATATATTTCTTTTGTAGAAAAGATACACAAAAAGCATGGGTTATAAATCATGAAAAGAAATGAAATTTATATGCATAAGGCAATAAAATGTTATGAGAGTTTATGAAATAGATAGTATTAAAGAATAAAATTTACCTTAGCTTATTACTAGATTAATAAAAAAAGGATATAAAAATATGTAAAACATAGAAGCAATAAGCAGTGACATATTTTTGTATTTAAAAGCTGACATCATAAGTAAATAAAAGGTATATGTGTTCATGATTTGTTCGTAAAACTATGCTTCAGGGACTGAAAACAGATGTGTACGGTTGAATGACCTACAAAAAACAACAAAATATATAAAACTTGTGTAAAGTCTATTGCAGATCGACATATCACCAACAGAAAGATCTTGGTTAGAAGATAGAGAGGCGGTGGAGAAACAGACGTGCTCTACAGGAACAGGCAGTGAGGGAAGAAAAATAATGGTTATCTTCGGCGTATTTCCCATTTTGCCAAGGCACAATTTGGCTAAAAGAAAAGTAAAACTAACATTAATAAATGGAAAGAAAAAGTATGTGTCGAACAATGAACAAGGTAATAGGTTCATTGACGAGTACAAGGAAGGATGGTATTAGTAACAAGAATAAACCTACCATTGGGAATCATGTGCAAAGCAGAGGGGACCTTTGAATTGGAAGGTTATGTTGACGTTTAAGTGAATTGTGAACTGTCAGAACAAAATGTGTATGTGTGCGTGAATCAAGGCGGCAACATATGGGCAGCGATTTCACGGGAAAAGTGTATTCCAGTACCAACCTAAACATGGACTAGAGGGCGCAATGGTCAACATAGTTTATTTTTGCCGCTATAAAAAGGAAGACAAGATTCGACAAGACGGACTTTCTGATAACACTTCCGAGAGGAAGGGACTTTCTGATAACACCTCCGAGAGGTGAACTTCTCAAAACACTTACAAAAGGAAGATCTCTTAAAGAATAGTTTTTTTTTTATTGTTATACTGTAGTTTTTCATTATTTCTTTAACACATATAGTCACAGGAATTTATTTTATTTAATACATTTGAATTCATTTGAAGCGTTCATAATGGACATTCAAAATAGATTTATTGATAACAAGTAAGTTTATTATTTCTTTTGAAAATGAAGTTATACGAGTTGTTGGACAGACATTGATTTTTACGTGCGAATGATTAATCAATGTATTGTTGGACAAAAAAATAGACAAGTAAATAATTTATCCTGTAAGGTTTATTTTAAATTTATATAGTTGGAATTACAACTAAACAGGATTAATGGTGTTGGTCAGTTGGAGAGGTGTTACGTGAAAATGAGCATTTTCTTCATCGTATTGTCTAGACATCATTAATTTCTTTCAAATTAAGCGAATAATAAATTAGAATTTCACAAGGCATAGATTAAGAGCTCGATACAACACGTGCAAATGGTTGTCTAAAGCAATTAATTGAAGCCTATCCATAAATATTATAACGTCGATGAGTATATTCATAAATGTACAATAAAAATTTACATTTGTTCATTTGCAGGATAAATATTTATTTTGTTTGATAGAATAAATAAATAAACAAAAGATTTACATACATTACAACCGGCATTAGGTATAAATGATATGAGCATTTTTCAATTATGTATCTTGTTTAGAGCATAAAGGTGTGCATATAAAGGAAACTATATTTTTGAATCCATAAATTACAAAATAAAAAAAATACATGATTATGTTGAATAGACATACAGTTTTTTTTTTCTTTGAACAAAACTATTACCTTTTTCCCTATAATGAACAAGAGAAAAATCATCAGCAAATAAGAAGGAACCACAAACATTGCCAGGACCCACAATAGTTATAAGGTACATGACAAAACAATATAAGATAAAACACAAAACCAATTATAAGTTCTTGGTGTGTAAAGAATAATTTAAAGAGTATAAGGTGTACAAAAGACTATACCCTACGTGTGGTAATACACACAAAAGTATGTTGTTACAGCATATAAATTATATGGCAATATTGTTATTTAAAATAAATATTTATATGTCACAGCAATATGTATGTATCAAAAATAAAACTTTACTGGATAAAAATATATGACATTAATAAGGTCGTGATTACAATAAAATGTTTTGAAAAACAGCATAAAAGTGCTTGAAATAAACTTAAATATCCATGTTAAAATAAGAATCATAAATACAAAAAAAAAAAAAGAAAATGCGTGTTCCATCAAAGTAAGTCTTTTACAAATGATATTGCTATGAATTAGGAAAATGTGCAGCAAGAAACTAATTTATGTCATACCCAGTTTATTTTTCTTTGATTTAATGATCTTAAGGGTTACAAATGAATAACCTTGCATTAAAAAGAAAGTGAAGATTACCAATTTACAACCACCAGCAATGATATACAGAAATCGTTAAATTTCCGATTTCATTTAATCGATGATGCTTACGTTTGGTTACTGTTGTATTTACAACTATCTACCTTATGAATCATGCTCGAATCGGTAGAAATAATGAGAATAAATAACCTCAACCGGCAATTTGATGCAAGTCTAAATAACGCCGAAACATCACGTTTCTTTGAACGTTAAATGTTGCATGTTCAGGTGCAAAGCGAACTATAAATAACCCTTCACTATCAATTTAGTCTTCTCAAAGGAAGAGCATGGAGGTAAAGAGCCAGAAGCATAAAGGGTGGCCATTATGCGCTGGGAGTTTTCGTGATAACACGATTAAATCGACAATTGATGAGAATTTACGGTGGTCCAACATTTACATGTACTTAATTATGTATGTATTTGGAAGAAGTCATGCAGAAAAGGATGCTGATAAAACAAAATTAAAACTATAGTAAGTGGACAACGACTAAATATTACGTTAAGTGGTTCTTTTTTGATAATCATTTATTTCATAAAATGTAAATATTGGTATTATTATGATCAGAAAAATATTCTTTTTGGAATATCAAAAGAGTGTATTGATATTAGCTATATGGAGCCCATTTAGCATATTTTTGGATTCTTATGTCATTGTTTTCTCATGTTGTGACGACATCGACCTTTTTCTAAAATTACAAATCACATATTGAATTTGAGAAAATGAGTACTACCATTCAACGTTATTTACGAATAACATCATTTCCGATAATAAAATTACAGAATATGCATTTCTAAGGTGTTAAAATATGTATATCGTAATTTAGATAAGAACACCTTGTTGCTCTAATCTGTTATGGCTTATCTCAAGCTTTTGACGTTTAATGTCATCATCTACTATTGACCAACTATTTCGCTATGGAAGAATACTTTTTGTCGCATGGAAATCAATCAACACTATTAGATAGATGGATAGATAGATAATCGTCTTTAATATATCAAATAATACAAGATTAAAGGTCAGTTTTACATACTGATAGGTAGAATATCATTGTCATAGTACAAAAAGTACAATGTGTATAAATAAAATGTACATAATGTATATAAGCACACATAGTTAAAGTAACAAATAAGGACAGTTAGACTACACCAACTCATTACGCAAATACTCCTCGACTGAATATATTCTTTTTGTATAAGACCACTTTTAATTTCGTTTGCAAATTTCTTGGTGTCTAAATTTCTTATACTGTTAGGGGAATGATTATACAATTGAATGCTCCAGTAGTGCATGTTGTTTTGAGTTGTTGTAATTCGATGTTGGGGAATGCGCACGTCTTCTCGCTGCCTGGTGTAGTAATCATGTTTATCGCCGTTGGTAGTATAATCCCGAATGTGTTCATGTATATATTTCAGGGCATGCAACAAAAGTATACCATAGGAGAAATGGCAGTGAACGAAGGATTGGTAAGTAAGTATGAAGCTTCTTATGTTGCTATGATTGCTATTCTTTTAATGCAGTAAATTCCTGATATTATTTTTCATGCTAGCTGATCCACGTGATTGTTCCACTTTTATCCTTCATCTACATGCAATTCCAGAAATTTCACCACCATCCTTTCACCAGGTATTGTCCTAAGTATTAAGTGTCTTGTTTTGTCTTTGTTTAGCTTAAGTTTGTAAGCGGCAAACCAACGCTCTGTCTGATTGTATAGCGAGCTCGCTTTCACATTCATCTTTCACTATAATAATAGTGTCATCCGCATAGAGACATGTTCAGACACCCGGTATATTGTCTGATACGTAACTGCACATATCGTTCACATATACAATGAACAATAATGGTCCAAGTATTGACCCCTGTCGTACGCCACATGTGATTGTGTTCATTTGCGATCTTGTTCCATTCCACTCAACTATTGGCTTTCTATCAGTTAGGTAAGATTTTATTAATTGTAGTGAAACTCCCCTCACACCATTATACAGCAGCTTGTTTGAAAGTATAATTCCTGGTGATCAAATTTGAGCTCAAGGTAACCATTATTCATGTAGAACGTGTGTAGAGGTGCACCTCAAGGATCTCTGCTTGGACCAATATTGTTTCATATCCATGTTGACGATCTTAATCTTTGTCATGAGTCTTGTCAGGCGCCATAAAGTGAGTGACACCATCAGTGTATGTGTTGCTGAACAAAATATTTCTGACATCAAATTTCATATACATGTTTGGTTAGACAGATAGTGATAGCCACTTTTTGTTAAACAACCATAGGACAGGACAGGTTTCGCTTAAAAATGCCTGGAGTAAATTCATAGAAATAAAATTCTTGGGAGTTCCGTAAAAAAAGTGCTCAACACACTATCATATCAAAAATTATTCAGTGTTACCTTGAAAGACACTATATATAAAGACATGGAAAACTATATTGAGCAAATTGCGCTGTAGAGTAACCGCAGATATGCATTTCGGATTCGTTGGTCATTTTCAGTAGCTATAGCCAAGGGATAAGTGGTGACGTTCTTAGAAATAGAAGCAAAATTGCAAATAAAAACTAATAGTTCATATATATGAGGGGAAGACTATTAGGATGACAGGCAACAATTTGCATCTCCAGTCAGAAGATACACAGATCTAAGCACAGCATCTAACATATACGCAGCGGGTTCGACAATGTCTGTCTTGCGGCAACATTGCCAGCACATGCAGTAGAAGTGCCAAAACATGATAAATCTGATCTACCGAGGTGATATCACAAGATATCTTACGTGAATGACCTGGTATCTATAATTTCTTATTTCTCTAGTTTTAACAAAAACTTAAAAGGCAACCCACACACTACTATGTACGAGTATATGCAAATAAAATGGCACAAAATTTTGCCAAATTTACTTCATTTAACACTGTTAAAAAAATATCATGTAGAAACAAAAAATAATTACGAGAAAAGACGAATTTATTTCCATTTATTTAAGTTGCATCCAAGTATAATTCATGTCGAACATTGTTTCAACATGCAGGATTATATACGATATAGATGTAACTCTGGTAAAGCATAATTAATTACACCGAAATTCATTGATTTAAATCCATTAGTGCGGTAATCTTTAGGGTATCAGTGCAAAAAGTATGTTCGAAACTGTACCAGCATAATTGAAGATCGAACCTCTTGATATCGGGTAATCAATTGGAACTGTGGATGAAGAGATAGTAATACGATACGCACAGAAGATATTATCGGACTCAAATTTAATCAATTTCCGAATCTCTTAACTTCCACCTTCTGCCACGAAAATCTTCCCCAAATGTAATATATCGATGTGACGGTTATAAAACCGGTTGCATTTTGTTACAGGCAAACCCTAAAATTGTATAAAACAATTTTTTGTACCAGTAGTAAAAAATCATAGCATTTTTACACATAACAAAGCGCCACGAAATGACATTTCACGACCTGGAACTAATAAGAGATAAATAATGAGGCTATTATTGACCTAGGTAAATAATGAAAACAAATAAAGGGAATGCCGCAACCATGCAATCGCAGTAGCATGTATGTATGTCAAGTTGTCAACCGTCAAATTCATTGCAGTTTATTTTTATTTAGATTTATACCACAAATCCGTGCACAAATCATACTCTAAAACAGAACTTATAAATGCTCGATCTCTAAGGTAAAATAACTAACAGTATTTTAACAATAGCAAAATATGTATGACAGAAGTATAATTGGAAACAAATATCCTAACAGGTAACAATTATAGATGTAAAGATATTTTACTTTCTTTACATATAACTGTATTTTAAGGTTATGTAACAACATAATATGGAAACAATATAACACGTAACTACTACAGATGTAAAGAATTTTAATTTATTTATAAAAATTGATAGTGCAATTATGGCATATCAAATTTATTTATGGTTCAATTCTGATTCAGAGCTGTAGGCACATTAATGACAGTATTGTTAATTGTGTTAATTCCATAAGTATTTACGATATCTTCAGTTGAAATAGAGCCTTATTGTACTGCTGATGTTGATGGAATTTGGTTCATATCGAAAATTCCTGTATTTATTTCAGGTGTGTGTGTAAGTAGATGTAGGTAGACCTTGTAACATATATGCTATATTTTTTTTTATTTCTAGGGAATCTTCCATATAACTTTCAGCTACACTAGATTTCCAACCACCATGTACAATGTTGTTTTAACTGAAGAATATTACCACCATTGACAGCTAAAAGTGTAGCCTAGGTTCTACGGAAGGGCAATTTCTTTTGGCATCTGTCCTATTGTGTTATGTCCAATGTTTTATCTAGTACATTTACCATTACGTACACTAATAAAGAATTTGCTATATCTGGAATTGGTCTATTTTTTAAATAGTTTTTAATTATTTTGATCCAAAGTGGCTCCATTATTACAAACTTTAGAGACGAACCATTTTTGCTATTGCAGATGTGAATAATAATTAAATCGGCTTTCATAATAACATCAGAAATTAATAAATTACACAGCTCATCACTTCGGCATGCACCAGCAACACCAATTACAAGAGCAGTCTACAGGGTTATAAATTGTCAATAATTTTGAAGTATTAGTATATAAACATACTACCTTAGTTGCAATGTAACATGTATCGGGTGCCTCAGTAAGGAATTTTATAATTTCCTCTAGTAAATACTAATGACTTTTTGGGCTTATAATTTTCATTTTATCTTTTTAAAAAGGCAACTAATTTAGAATATTTTGATATGTTAATATTCTCTGTTAAGCCAAGTGTAGCTTTCAATATTGAATAATGGGTCCATAAAGTCGAGGCTTTTTAATGTTGTGTTTAATGGAAGTACGTTTTGAGAAGTTACTACTGTATTTTTGGAATTACACGATTTTTTAAATTCTGTATATGTTTTTATGTATAAGTGTTTAGATATATGCGGAAGCAAGTTCTCAACTGCCTGTTCTGCAATCTCGCGCATTGCAGGTGGTGTAATCTAAACTCTTCAGATATTATAAATGGAATGAAAAATAATCTAATGAATACCTACTTGACTTTTACTTTCAGCATTTATGTCAAAACTTATTTGTCAACATCAAAATATAGCCTACTTATTTGTTTATATGAAGTTTTATTACAAGGGAATTCTTACATGTATGAGTAAATTTATTCATAATTATTAAGGTTTCAAGATCCAACTAGACTACTGGTACAAAAAATAGTATACATACTACGGTTGAGAAGACTATTATTGCCCTTGTGGCTTAAATTCCTCGGCGCTGCGCGCCTCGGAATTTAATCTCGCCACTCGGGCAATAATAGTCATCTTCTCAACCTTGGTATGTAATGTACTATTATTAAACTGCGGTTTTGGGAGGCGGAAGAATTATTTTGAAAATGTACATATTGTACATACTACGGACGAAGAACAAACAATCCAAATATTAATTTTCAATGAATGCATAGCAATAAATAAACTATTATGAATGTATAAATTATCAACGATAGAATACATCAATATTAATTGAGTTGGATGGACTTTATTTTTATATAAAACAAAATATATAAACATCGCGTTATAAATCTTTTATACGCCCCCAGGGATTCTATAAATAACAGAGTACATGTATATTATTGCACGTGATATGGTGTAAAACTAAAACCCAGTGTACCAGTGGCTAAAAATAACAAAATCGAATGCACCATTATTACTGGACATTATTTTTCTGTTCCCTTTACAAAACAGGAACGTTATAATAATTGATCCGAGTTGCCGGAAATAACACACGCGAGAACTTTTAATACCCGAAGTTTCATTAGTGGAATTACGAAGTTCCTATTAGCGTTTTCAGACTTACACTATTTCAATCTCTCTGAAAAGTGTAAGCTGGTATACAAAATCATTAAGTAAAGCAAGGAATTAAAACAATATATATGAGAATTTATATAAACCGTGCAAGATTTATGAATGCTGTGAATATACGAGAGAACATCAAAATATAACGAGACTGGTGCTAGTGTTGCAAAGTTTCATGAAATGTATTTCTTTGAAATATTTCAACAGTCACAGGCTATGTTAATGTTAACCTCACTTCGATATTATATGCCAATTGTCAACTGTTAAATGTTAATACTACATAAATTGAAGTAATAATGGGGAAGAAAATATTGAGAAAAATATCGACAAACAAACTCTCAAAAACAACAACAAAAATGCATTTCTTATAAATCATTAAAAAAAAGAGTTAAACATAAACAATATAATAAAACAATTCTCTAATAGATATTTATGTATCAAGTAGGCAGAATGGGGTTTTAGAAGACGAATCGTGATTAATGACGAGGCGACCAAGGAGTCGAGTCCTTAATGAGATGAGTCCCCACAAGAACCATTTGCGTTTTCAGTTTAAAATATACCAAAACTTACCAAAACAAAAATAAAATTTCTAGAGTTATGTTAGTTAGGTATATTTTTATGTGATTGAGAGGCGTCGGTATAGTGATGCACTTATTTTTTTTTTTTGATAAATGGGGTGTTATTTATGATCACATTGTACCTAGGAGAACATACAGTAACTGGAGAGTACTATTCTAATGTATTTCGAGGAACCCTAAAGGCAAAATTAAAGAAAAAACGACCGTTTTATCAACACATCGGTTGGATCTTGCATCACGACAATGCTCCGGAGATTCCAGAGATTTGTCCACAAACACTTGAAGAATTGGGGGTGTAATCATGGTTCACCCTCCCTATCCACCTGATCTTGCTCCATTTGACTTCCATTTATTTCGTGAAGTCAAAAAAGAATTGAGAAGTCAAAAATTTGAGCCGAATTTAGAGATCAATGGGTATACTAAATACTCCTAATTTCGTGTTTAAGTACAGAGATAGAGCTTTCCTCCTAGAAGTTAATATAATTGTTGAAAGGTTCGTTCGAACCGTTCCGCCGAAAGGCAGTACTCTGTGACGAATTCTGTACATGAAAGCTTTCGTGTATTATTTTGGGTGTTAATAGTATCAAAGCACTGCTTGTATTATTAGGTGTTTTTTATCTCTTTATTATTTATAGTTAAATTAAATTTTGCTTTCAAATTGTGTAGTTAATATACAGGCTAGCCCCAAAAAATTTCGAGTTTTTAATTAAAAAGCGCATTTTATCTTTTCAAGTTTTAAGTCTATATACAAAGAGAAAATATTAATATGCAGATATTGTATAATCACAGTAGGTTTTACTTAATTGTTTATATTTGCTGTGATAAGACCGTTTCAGGACTCTTTGTTACATTGATTCATACTCAATTTCTAATAAACCTTGTTATTGTTTTTAATACTCTGAATTGCGGTTGAACACCCCTGAGCCTTCCTCTTGGGTGTGACCAGTCTCAGGAAGCTCGTCAATTAAATAAATCAGGTGGCGTCATTTTCGATCGCCGTTTCTTGGAACAACTTCGACCCACCCCTTCTCCGCATCGGGCAAAGCGGCGGTGAGCTATCCTGTATTCTGCGCAATATGGAACGAAGCGAGTACATTATTATAACGTATGTCCCATAATACTAATCAACGTCAAAGTGTTTTCGTATATATTATATATTATAAATCTATGTTGCCTCTCTTTTCTTTATCAGCTGAACCGTTAATAATAACCTGACACATAAAAGAGGGAAGATAAAACCATAAGAGACAAGGCTACACAAAAAAAAGAACATCAAAAGAAAAAAGGTTTGTGAAAATATCCGATGCTGTTATTGCCTATTTCCTCGTTAAGTTGATCAACTGATGTAATGGACTCTTAATGATGACCTGATATATGAAGAAAGAAAGATAAAAAACCCATAGATAATTTAAAACTAAAAAATAAATGCAACTTGTTTGTGTGACAAACCAGAGGAATTACAAGTTTGGCTGTAGAATGAAGAAGAAATTTTGGTATTGCAAATAAATACCGATTTTATTGAAAAACTAATCAGATCTCATTTTGGTATCAGGGGACATCTGCAAAAATCTTTTAATTTTACTTTCTTATACGTAGTATAAAGAAGTATTGTGATGAAGAAAACTTTCGACCTCGAGATTTTTGCAGATGTCCACGTTTTTAAGTCCCCTGATACCGAAAAAGTGGTTTTCAAACAATCTCTCTCTCTCTCTCTTTCTCTCTCTCTGCCTGTGTGTGTGTGTGTGTGACCACGATAGCGGTCAAACCGCTGTAGATATCAATTCCAAATTTTGTATTTACGTGTATAATCTCGAGATATGATTAGTTTTTCAGTAAAATCTGTAGACCGGAAGTAGTAGTTCCTACCGGAAATAGGTGTTTTACTCTTATCGAAAATCCGTTATTTGCGAATATTTCGCAAGTTATGTTTTTTACACAGGTACGCTACGAGTATAAGAGTTTTTAAAACTTAATTTTCAATACCGTTTGTCTAAAAAATATTTCAAAATTCGGACCGGAAGTATCACTTTTACTCTTAGCGAGTAGCACTTTTTTTTCGAATATCTTACAAAGTATGCATTCTATAGAAATTTATTAAGAGAATAGAAGTACTTAGAATAGGATTTTGAATAATTTTTGTATAAAAAAAATGGCAAATACTCTGATACGTATAAGAAAGTTGTGTGGTGGCCACACCTCATTTTTTTTTTAAATATGTCCAAACATGTCATACGTGCTAAACCACTCATGAAATTTGAAAACGTTGCTTATTTTTCAAAAAATATATGTTTGTGTGTTCCCTTGCATCGAACAGCCGCATATGAGAAGTCGCCTCGGTATTCATGCATTCGGGTGTACGACCGCCTTCCGGAAGATCTGAAAACCCTCAATTCTAAGAAAACCTTTAAGGAGAAACTGAAACAATATCTTGTGAACAAATGCTATTATGATGTAAAGGATTATTTTAATTAATTTGTTTATCTGTTGTGATTTATTGTCATGTAAGTAATGTTTGAATTTGATGACGAAACTTATACCCTAATATTGTGGTCTTATAGTGAATAAATTATTATTATTATAAAAGTCTTAGCATGGCCGTATTACCTTCAGTTACTTTACTACATAAATAAAGTTGTGACGGTTGTTACTGACATTAATACAAAAGAAAAAAATCGATAAAACACTATTATATAATTTGTTGTGACATTTATGTGATAAATGCCGCTGTCGAAAGTCTTGCATAAACTTGGCGGGTGTTAAAAATGCGTGTTTAAATCTTGTAAATTTGAATGTATGGTGCGCACCGGTAGCACGACCAGACTAGAAACGAGTTTCCCACGAGCGCGATCCATCAATTAGGAGTAAATAGGGGGACCGTCGTCCATTTCCTACCGATCTGTCACCTGCACGGGCTATAGCGACCGCACTCAGACAGTCCAGACGTCACACTAATTATCCTTGCTGAGACTACAAATGAAAAATTGCCGGTACACTACCACCACTATTTCGTGTTCCCAACCAAGAATCGTCAACACAAACTAAATTGATTGAAAAATTGTTTGTCACGGGGTAAAATTGAAATTTACTTTACGTATGTTTTGTTTTAAACTTAAACAATAGTATGTACAGACACTTGCGCATAAATAATTTGAAATACAAGAATTTATTAAAAGATAAATTCATAGCTTGTGTGGTTTCCATAGAAATATTCTAATATTAAAAGGGGATATGTCCTTGTGAGATTAACAAGACGTACTATTCTGAATAATTATATCAGGGAAGTCCTTTATACTCAGATAGGGCATGAAGTTTTGTTTTAATAAAAGTTAGTGTTTTATAGTTAGATTTTTATGGTCTAAATCAAAATAGAATCATAATTTTTGTTTATTTATTACACCAATCAAGAGAAAAATATCTGGTTACAGATTAGGAACATGTAATACTTAGGCATAGATATTTCTTGCAAGATTGAAAAATTCAAATTATCTACAAAAAAAGGTGAATCTATAAAAATTGTACAAAGTTAAAAAATCGAATAGTTGAAAAAAGATTACGTCGTAGGATAATTACAAATTCAATTCTTTTATAAAACGCCTAGTTGTACTCGTTTTCTAAATGACGATTAAATGTTAGATTTTTACAATTGATGAGCTTATCGTAAAAACCGTATATGTCCAAAAATAACTTTTTTGGGTAAAGCAATAAATGTTGTTAAGTGGTTTGTGTATTTTGTTTAGAAGATTCGGCTTTGGGGCGTGCTTTACTTAATTTTCACAGAATAAAGATTAGCTTTTGTACTGCCATTTGTGTTAACAGTTTTGAAAGGAACTCAACAAATAGGCGGACAAGTGACGTTTTTCTCAGAAAATACAAAAAATATTGATTGTTTTATTAGGTAATATTAGACCAAGGTTACATACTTTAATAAAAAGAATAAGTAATTAACACAAAAAAAATAAACTAAGAAAATTCTTGAATAAAAATTTATTCAGCATATTTTTTAACCATGAAAGCCTAATCTTTGTAGCCACTGTTATTGTCTTCATTGTCGCATTAATCTTCTTGATTAGTTGTTCCAGCAAAAGACAAAAATAAATCATCATAAAATTTCTTGTTTTGTGGGACATATAATAACTGTAGCAGCTGAACCAGATCATCAACTTTTTTCTGATTAATGTGTATAGAGGCATCATAAGCCTTATTAAGCAACAACTCACTTATTATTTTAACTTTAAAGCGTACCAAAGACGAACGCCAAGGTCCAGTGTAACTGACTTATCATTATATATGAATTGTCTTTCAAAATTGTAAGTGATCTGGCGGTCTTTAGCTGAATTGATGGTT
The DNA here is from genome assembly GCA_963170755.1 of Amphimallon solstitiale. Taxonomy (NCBI): domain Eukaryota; kingdom Metazoa; phylum Arthropoda; class Insecta; order Coleoptera; family Scarabaeidae; genus Amphimallon; species Amphimallon solstitiale. The sequence continues at coordinate 29,080,636 of OY720680.1, forward strand.
CTGCAGTTTTAAGAAAATATTTATCCTGTAGCACCTTTTATGTCATAAATCATGAAAGAATCAACATGTACAACATTAAACGACGTTAGTTTAGTGCTCGAGTTGGGTCCAGTCCTGAGGTACTTTGATTCGCCCCACCTTTCTCTTTTTCTTTTCAATTAACGAGAAGTCTTCTTGGTCATTCGGTAAATATGAGTAGCCTCTTACTGGAAATATGTATATTATTTCGTCAAACAATTCAAGCCCAAACACTAAAACATACAAAAAGTGCAAAATAATTTTTATTTTGCCCCGGGCATCCGTCGCTGATTAGGACCAATTTTTTGCACATATCATGAGTGTTAAAGTAGTGGAGCTGCATAGACGTGACCTCAATTCCACCTCTTTTTGCTTCAGATTCCATGTACGTGTACATCGTGCATTGTCGGTGGCTAGGTCATGTATACCAAATACATAATACCACAGTTGTCGTGCAAAAAACACAGGATTGGATGGAATGTGAGGTAATGGTAGGCTTTGCATGAAGTCAAAACGTATGCAAGATATCTCCCCCGTTCTTGACTTCTTTTTAAAAGCTCTCTTGGCACTATGAAATGCCTCAGTTTTCCTTAAGTGTAGTTCTCTTTCAATAGTAATTGCTGTTATTTGTTCTGGTGTTTTATGTGGATGGTTTAAAGAATGCTGGAAAATATCTCACTGAGAACATGTATCGCAGCGTGGATATGCCAATTTTATATTAAATTTGGTTTTAAAAACAGTCCAATACATTTTGTATGAGATATTTATTGAGTATTTCTGAATAAATAGCTGATGCATGATATTTACACTCAATTCTGAGGGTTAATAACGCTGGTCGCGACTACGTCTTATAGAATAATGGGATTGTCTTGGTGAAAATCCCGTTATGTGTCCCATTATCAAATTGACAATTTGGTCTCTGTACTTTTTCTTCTGTCTCTGGGCGAAACGCCACTTGTTACGAGGTATTCTTGCAATCTTCTGATACGAGGCTAAGTTATCCCATGAACAGTGACGATAGCTTTTAAACATACGGTTTTTTTCGGTAGTACCACATACCGTACTTTATACACAAAAAACACTGCGTGAGGCTTTCTAAAGTCAGAGTTTGGACGAGGACGACGTCGCGAAATATTCACAATGCTTATAAGCTCCGTTCGTATCCTGCTCATTTTTTCCGTGTATTTGATATAATTTTGAAAAAATATCTTCTCTCTCTTCAGCAGTTGTTATTTGAAAACATTGATATTTCTTACATCTATAAAGCAATTCCATTACCAGACATACAAGAACAAAATGTTGTTACGTACCTGCAATCATCTCCAATTTGGCGAGCTTCTACAATGCCTCCCTTATGGTTTTTATATAACAATCCTTTTGTTTTATAGTCTTTTATCACACTACTTTTAGTAACCTCTTTTCTCGCTTTTTAGGCCATGCATGAACGTTATTACAATCATGGTTGTTTAAAGCGTAGCATAGACACCACAACTTCTATTATGCCACAATAATACACTAATAAATTATTATTATTTAACCTATAAATGTCATAATAATGTTTCTAATAAAAACCTCACATGTTCTGGACTAGTGATGTTTCTACCGGAAGTTTAATGGACATGTGCCGGTTTTACAGAAATGTACGATTTTTGGCATACGATATTTCGGTTGTAGTGAGGTTTTTACAGGATCCTATTATAGGATATTGTGGCTCTACAGCTACACCGTCAGATGCCGCGACGAACGCAATTTTGTTAAAAATGGACATGTGAGGTTTTTGACTGAACATTTTAGGCGTTTTCTAAAAAGCATCAGTCTTATTGTATACAATAAAAATTAAAAAAATATTATATAGATATTTGAGAGGACAATACAGCGTTTACCTAAAACATTTGTAATTTCTTTTTTTATATAATTATAATAAATATAAGAATATGTGTTCAAGTAACCCAAGGTACCAATTTTGTTAATTAAATTTATCAGTAACAAGCAGGAAGAAGATATTTCCGAATATTTTATTTTGTATCGAGAAAATTATAATGTTAACTGTCATGAAAAATATAAACAGCTGTTAGAAGGGCGTTTTATGATAAATTTTGATACTTGTGGGTTTTTTCTTGTACCTATAAAAACAGAAATTATTAGTAAAGCTTTAAAACAATAATCATATAAGAAAGGTTAATTTTCGAGAAGAAACATTACTAAATTTTAAAGTACCTAAACGTTGTGTTGTCCTCTCAAATATTTTTAGATATTTTTTTATTAACTCGAAGAAGTTTTTAAATGCAATCTATAAATGACCAAGAGCAGTTTAATTCTAGCCTAATTTAATAATGTTTAATCTTAATCTAAGTTTTACTCAATGGCAGCCTGTACTTTTTCTAATCCTTAAGTATACTAACACTTAACGTGCTCATTATCGTGCAGACTCTGCTTTTAAACTACCATTTAAAGCAACTCAAAGGGTTTGGTCCTTTTGAGTCTACTCACTAAATCTGTGGTGTCCAGTAGCTGGATTATCTTGACATTCACATGTTAATGATGCCTCTACTCGCGGTTTCTGGCAAACTTCTTAATTGTATTAGTTACAGTATTCAATGTTCAGCTCCCGCTGTAGGTCACTGTTTCTGTAATACCAAGGGGCATCAACTACGTTCCCCAATATCTGTATTTTGAAATCTCTAATGATTTGTACATTATTCTGTTTAATGCAATACCATAACTGTATGCCATATGTTCATAGAGGCTTATAAAGCAACAACTTGTTATGTAGAGACAAAGTAGACGTTCTCCTAAATAGCTAATACACTTGTCTGTACTTAATACCTAATTCTTCCCTTTTTTTTAACATGGTCCTTCTAATGTAGCTTTGCATCAAGTGTAATTACCTAAGTATTTTAAGTACTTAGCTGTATTTGAGTATGGAACTGGAACATTATCTAAATTGACTCCAATAAGCAGAATTTGTTTATTTGTATAATTATTGTGTACTGAATTGCTTTCGTTTAGTTTGATACACCAGATTTTGGTCCGGGTGTTTATCTGATTCGCGGCTACTTGTAATTTTTAAGTTTACACTCTATTATTTGTCCCCACTGATAGAACTGCAGTATCATCAGCAAATATAATTATTGTATCGTTTACTAACTTAGGGACACCTTAAATGTGAATCAGGTGGAGCACCGGACCTAGTACACTCCCCTATGGTAATCTCGCTTTAATTTCTCTTAATTCTGAACAAGCATTTTCTTGCATTACTCTGAACTGTCTGTCCAAGATACAAGAATTTGAGAATATTGCTTTGGGAGGAGCCGTCATTGTTTACAATTTAAAGATGGTGCCAAACTTTATCAAAAGCCTGCGCCACGTCTAGAAGGATGGCTGAGCATACTTTCTTCTACTTTTATGGCTCTCTGTATGACGACATCCGTTATTCTGTGGACTTGGATGGAATTAACTCTTTCTATTTTATAAGCCCCTTAATTCTATTCAGTAATCGTTTTTCTAATAATTACAGGTAATAATGAAATTGGCCTGTAGGAAGACACTTTAAGTGCAGGTTTTCCTGTTTTGGGGATCATAATGACCTCTGCAACCTTCCACAACCTAGGCACATACTTAAGCTTAAAGGCAGTATTTATTACTATTAGGGTGGTATGTTTCTCTACAACTTTTTGTGGCAGATGTTTTAATACTTCTCCTGTAATTAAATCAAATCTAAGGACTTACTTCGGATTAATATTTTTATAATATGAATTTAACAAAATAGTGAACTTGAAATGTTTAATTAATTACTAAAATTCAGTGGAGATGTTCCAATTTCTATATTTAAAACAAACGAAAAACAACTGAAGTCCTAATACAACCGTTTCATATTCTTTTTGTATTCAATTTATTTGTAAACTGTTTATTTGTACTTTGTCGCTATACAATACGAAAAACAGAAGACGTGAAACTCTTTACGCATGAAAAAACTTTTCTTTTCGAACGCAATTTTAACGGAGATGTTAGGACAAAGTTTAATATTGAACGTTCGGTTTACGAAGCGAGAAGAAAACTTAAAAAAATCCAATATATATATAATTAAGCCGAGTGAAACAGAAATAAAGCGAGACGGACGTTCATTGCGAGCGGAAGAAAGAAAGAGAGAGAAAGACGATGAAAGCTCCGGCCCCATCGTTCCGTTCGTCTTTTGAAAGATGAATTTCTGTCCTCAGATGTGCAATCCATTGACCCGTGCGTAAGTTTTAATTAATAATCTAATTTAGCCCGCTTAATTTATTCTGTTAAGGTAGCACATTTCGCCTTGAAAATTTGAAGATATAATGAGATGATCAATTTAGTAACTAGTTAAATAAGTGAAGGTGCTTCAGACCGATCTCTAGGAAGATTATGTGCTTATGTATAGATTATCAAAGTGATATGTTTAATGTAAAGTTTAGAAATTATGCTGCGAAACTCAGGATAATACGCTAACTTTAAAAGATAAAGAATAACTATCTTATTTCATTTTTTAATGAAACTTGCAGTTATATTAAAATATTGCACACATCAGTAACTTTATTGGAAAGGATACTGCTCTAAAGTCTGTTGGTTTTGCTGAAGTTTTCTTCTCTCCTTTGCTTAATGCAGAGAACCTAAATTCAAGTCGCATTTCAGATGCATAATGGTGAATTGTAACTGCTGGCGCTCTAATTAATTGTTTGGAGATGTTCAGTTATTAATTATAATGATCATCATTTATTACTATTATATTATTCCATTAAAATACCTGGTTGTTGCACCCCCTCGGGAAAGGGCGACTGCGGACCTGTTGTAGGACAGTCCATTTCACTGGAACGTATTATTCAAGTGCCAGCACTTTCTTTTAATTACTCTAATAACAAATATCATTCAGCTTTCATTGAATAATTATTAGCAAACTAATAATAAAATTACAAACAGAAAACCAAAATATGCAGTTTCCATTGGAAGATCACTGATTTATCAAAGACAACATTCAACTTCGCTACATGGTGTGAATGAAGCCTCATAAAAGATTAGTTAATTTATTACTGTTAAATGTACTGGCTATGAATAAATTAATGCTTAATGTATTTCACAGTACAGAATACATTAATGACCACTATTTGTGAAAATTGCAGACATAAATAGGTTTCTTATATTGAGATTCTTCATATATTATTATACATTTTACATTATTTTAAACATTATATTGGGTGTGCGGCTACTTAGAGACACATTACATATGCAGGACCCAAAATATACAATATATTGTCCCCTCACTTCAGACTCGTGTAGTATAGTAATTAAAAATAAGAATAGTTTATTGATCGCAGAAAATAAGATCGCGTCAGGATTGTATGCCACACAGTGGCCCTTAAATCCCTTAAAATAATAAGTATATACTTCTTTTAGACACATTAATATTATAGTATTAGTATAGTACAAAACTTCTTCGTAATTAAGATCCTAGTATTTTTATATATTTTATAATAAATCTGTATAGAATGCATAATTTGCGAGATATTTGCAAAAAATTGCTGTTCAATGATCGTTTATGCCGAAATTATTTCAAATCGAGCTCTAAATACTTTTTCACTACTACCAAATCTGTGCAGAATCCAGATATTTGATAAAAAAAAGTAGTTTTCAATCAAAGTATTACTTCCTGTCCGAATTGGAAAATTTTCTTCTGCGAAAGGTCTAAATATCTTAAATTCATACTCTAAGTAAATTTGCATTAAATGTATAATTTGAGGGTTACACGCATAAAACCGTTTCTCGATCAGAGTAAGAGACCTACTTCCGGAAGGAATTTCGAACAATTCTTTTTATTTATAAAGTTACTCTCATATAAATGCTTTGGTATTCTTTAGAAGTTTATCTAAAGTTAGTGTGTTGAAGAGATGTTGATAAAACATTATTTTTGACTATACACCGAGAAAAATGGTCTAGCAAAAATTTTTGTTTAGATCATTTTACTTATTTTTACTAGAAAATGTATTGGGTGTAAAAATATTCTTTTATTTAAATTGACAATAAATTTATATTTAATAAGTTAGCAAAATTTATGTTGAATAATACCACAATGCCGACATATTGGGTGATTAGTCTCGCAGAGTGTATTTACGTTTCCAATAAAATATTGTAATTAAAGAAATTAAACAGAGGTTTAACAAACTTGAAAAACAGCGAACTTTAGAAGTCTCAATAGAGTTTATACACCTACATATTGTTTTTACTTATGTATATATAATTATATTTTGACAATAACTAACAAATCTAAATAACATACATAACTTACTATATGGTCTTATTAGCGAACACTGTATTTTAATGGAATTCAAACAACAAAAACGTTTATTTTACACCTCACATTTAATTAATTTAAGTGTTTCTTCGTCGTGCAAATCACTTTGTTTTTGAAACTAATATTTGTTACTTTTCAACAAAAATAATGTTATGCTACTAAATAAAGTTCGTTTTCTTAAACAAAATATTATATTTAATTTAACTCTTTTCTATGTCTAATGTCCATATTAAGATTCTTCAAGAAGGGTTGGAGGGAGGGGGTAGAAGAAATATGCAATGTCACGGGCCTAATTGGACATACTTGGCGCAACGCATGCGCAATCTACCTAACATGGTAACGTTTGTGGCCCATACTGTTATCTGCTATAATCACAAGTATTTCGTTGTAATTGTGCGTAGTTTAACATGGATATGAAAGTATTATTAGTTGAATGGGGCTTTAGGGAATTGGTAGCTGTATTTGAAGGTATGTATTTTACATTTTTATTTATGCCATGAAACTACTTTATGTTATGCTTCCATGAGAAAGTAGGTATGTTACTTGAATAAAACTCGTCCAATTTATTAACTTCGGTCAGGATCATTTTAAAATGCATAATAAACGTGTTTGCATTATTAAATATTATCAGCTTAGGTATAGTGTTTATTATTAATTTGCGTATTGTTTAGGTATGTGGTTGTGGAAAATGTTACGTTCTTTATAACCCAAAATTATTTTTGGCACACTCATTGATGCTGTCGCGTGCCGTTAAGAACAGTAATAACCTATTTTTTCATTTATTGGATATTAGGATTGTACCATATGAAGATGAAGCATACAAAACTGACAACAGAATTCACCATATTAGTAGAATTAGTGGAATTATCTGAAAATGATATAACAAAGTTGGATAATTAATTATTAATAATTTTTAATAGAAGTTTTCAAGAGTTTAATTGATATACAAGCTATATATAGGTAAGTACTTTAATTACTACGTTGTTCAGTAAAATACTGTTTATTTTAATATGACTTAAATATAAAAACATTATTCAATAAGACGAGAAAATAGTATTGATAATGGTAACATACATATACCAATGGTTAACTAACTTCATATTTTTAACTTAATAATTAACCAAATACTTAGATAGGTACTATAAGAAATATTAATTTTTAATATAAAAAAATAGATATATTGCTGTGCTTATTTTGACTGTTTTTGTTTAATACAGAAAATGAGATAGATTATGATATATGTATGGCAATGGAAGAAAGACACGCAAAAGAGATAATACCGCAAATAGGAAAAAGAATAAGGTTTATGAAAAACCTACAGCAACACATCGATGACACTTCAAGCACGTCCGCACAAAGTGATGACGTGGTAAGTTAAATTATTTTTATCCGTGATCTAAATGCTCTAAATTTGCTTTTTCAAAGAAACGTGATTTTAAGAGAAAAAGAATGTTACAACTAGGTTAAATTGTATCTTGACTGGCTTCTCTATTAATTTCTCACGGTTTTATTAGACATTTTAATGCGTTCAAATCCTTAAATTAATTTATCTTATACTGTTTCATTTTTATAGCCAGCTCTATTACTATAATCACCAATAGTTAACTAAAAATAATTATTTCTGATCATACAATTTCTTCCAGCCCTCTAGAGAGTATACCAGTTATTTAGCATCAACAGTAACTGTATCATCCAATAATAGTTTTGATAGTGCTGACGAGATAGATACCATACTGAAAGTTCTGCTTCAAATTTGCTGAAAGGTTGTAACTTCTAGTACCTACTGTATTTAATATTAGCGTTATAGTTTTTATTCGCTTACAGATAAATTTAAGGAATCCCCAGGAGGAATTGTGACTGGGCAACACATATGCTGAAAGGGATGAGACCGTCTTTCTAAAACATACTTTGCTAATTATTTCACTCAAGCATCAATGTTAATTTAAATGTATTTATTTGGTAGTTGAAATAAATCAGATTTAAGTTCTGATCAAGTATTAATGAAAATATCCCGTAGTAATCTCCATAGGTTCATTAGTATACCATATTTATTCTAACATTCATATCATCTCGACAAACGAATTGCCTCATGGTATCGTATGTATGTTAAATGTTTGTTATACCGTCTTTAAACACATTTCAATACTTATTTTTACATAGCATTCTGTCAAATTCTGCAGTGCAATGCCAGTTGATGAACAAGAATAATTGTCAGTTTACTTAATTTACTGAAGGTATATGTATAACCTTGGCGCTCATATTTTTGATTAAAAAGAACCTAAAAGTGAGGAAGACTATACTAATATTGTGAATAGCACCTACTCCGTAATTTCAATAACCGCGTCAAAAATGAAAAAAAATAAAGTCGATCAGATTTATGAGCGTCAAAGTTATGAATATCTCTTAATATAATTATAGATATTTATAAAAGTGAGTAATTTATTTATTTAAGGTAAGTAATACATTTACTTAACCAGAGCAATTTCGTATGTTCAGAACAAGTACAATAATTGCTATTATTTATATATTATATTTATTTTCATTTAAAAAGGTACTTAACCTAATTATACATACTGTTGAAAGTAGCAATTTTTGCTTTTAAGTTAAGTAATACATATACTTAAACAAAGCAATTCAATGTTGAGAACAAGTACAATAAATGGTTACTTTTGCTTAAATTCTACTCAACATCATTATAATTTTTGTTAAAAATAAACATATACATTTTTGGAATAAGAATGTATTTTATTGATTTTGAGCAACAATTTATTTTAAAGTTAATATGCGTCTTTATAAACTTAACACAAAATTATTGTTATTTCAAGATACTCCTTTTATTTGATTTCAATACACAACATATCTCAACTAAATATATTTTATTCTTAATGTTTGAATATAAAATTATTTTTAAATTAAATAAAACACATTTTTGTCCTATATATAACAATATTTTATGTTTAAACACAATATAAATATATTTAAAACTACAACAAATTTCTCTCGGTGTAATAAACTACTACTTTCGGTCATCAATTTAAGCCGAAATCTAATCAGATCTCAAGAGAAGAAGTATATAACTTACTTCATCGGTCGTAAATTTCTTCCGCAGCTTTTTTTTCATTTTAGAAAACAGGTAAAAATCGCTTGGAGCCAGGTCTGGATTATAGGGTGAGTGATTCAAAATATTGAAGCCTACTTTACGCAGGGCATCCAGCACAATACGACTTTTGTGTGGACGGGAGCATTGTCGTGCAGGAGCAGGTCACCTTTCGTCAATTTTCCCATTTTTTTCTTTTAACCGATAATTGATGCGCAGTCTTCTTCAGTTATGAAAAGGTCTTTATCTTTGTTATCAATTCACATGATTCCCTCCGTGTTCCAAAAAACAATAGTCGCGAATTTTCCGGCCAACTGTGACACCTTGATACTTCTTGGGTTGTGGTATGCATTTCTTATGCTACTGCATGGAGTCTTACTTGGATTCAGGTACATAATGACAAGCCCAAGTTTCATCCCCAGTAATAAATCGACCGAATACATCATTCCTGTTTTCATTAGAGAGGCCCCAAGAACGAAGGGGAATATTCCATGCGCTGTTATTTTTGCGCCGTGAGCATTCTCGGCACCCATCTTGCGCTGACTTTAGTCATACCAATATGAGACTAAAGAATTTTAAAAATGGTATCAGATACTCCAGTTATTCCTGCGAGTTGTGTCTTCTTTTGCTGTGCATCTTCAGTTATTAATTTTCGACTTTTTTACAGTTTCTGAAATGGTCACATCGACAGGCCGTCTAGTTTTAGCGACTGTGCCAAGTCAAAACCAATCGATGATATCTCTTCCAGAATGGTAAGAACTGATTTTCCTTGTTTTGTAAGGAACTCGATAATGGCGCGACAATGGATTTCTGAATATTTCACTCTTCCCGATTAAATTATTTGGTGGACAATAGTTTAATGATACTTACGCGATTGTGTTTAAAATGTATATTGATACCAATAATGAGATGCCGAACACAGTACTATACAAATGAGTACTTCCACTATCATTTAAACTATCGATTCCGAAAACTTTAAAACGGAAACGAGAGATGGCGCTAATTTTATTTCCAGTTTTTTTCAAAAACTATACAATATATTATGAATTTCATTGATTGTCTATAATAATTATTATAGTCCTCCATAGGAGGTAATAAGAACACTGTGAGTTGAGGTACAGTAACTCGTGACGACAGTATTTCAGGGGCAAGCAAATACTCACAGTGATGGGTATTTATAATTTATTCGTGTGTGAAATTTGCCCACGAAAATAAAACAAATTCGTTTAAATGGAAACTTTTACGAAAACAATATACGAAATACCAATGCTTTGGTTGTCTACGCCATAGACTGAGTATTACACAGCGTGGAGTTGACTATTGGGGTGTAAAATTTTGTATTTCTTTACCGCAAACCATCGAAGATATGACTACAAACAACTTTAGAAGAAATATAAAATCAATACTGATCATTCAATAATAACTAAGAATCGATCGCAATAACAGATAAATTACCACTACAAACACACCTACAAGTAACACACGTAATAAATACCCAAACATGAACACAAACCACACTTGCTGCTTCGATGACAATGAGTCAGATTTCTGACATAAATCACGGTGCTTTGGTTATTTAAAATAGCTATATTTTAAAAATTACCTATCTATCTAAAAAATGTAGTATACAACAAGCTTAGAAAATTAACTCTCATAAAACATACCATGACTAGTTACTAGTTTTGCAAACCCGAGTGCGAAACGAAAGAGGGATTTTTAATGCCGGTAATTGGTTTGACTATAGCCTTTATTGGACTTTTATCATATAATTTATTTTCCTTCATTATTTAATTAATTAATTTAAATTAATTCCATTAGTGTCAAGTCATATTGTTCTATTTTAGTAACTCAAAACAGTTGTCCCTATCTGCTTCTTTTAATTTTGTATAATTTTAAAAACCACGAAACGATCCATCCACTAAACATTTACGTAGACATTTCCACACGTCTGTCTCAAAATTGCGCATAATAGAACAGAACCACAGCTGATCGTTCGCTGTAAAAAAAAATACATGAAAAAAAGCTTGAGAGAAAGAAGTAAGATGTTGCATATTCTTAGAAGGGCATTTAAAGTCATATACTACTCTAAAAAAAATAAATAGATTTTGAAATTTGTTTATAAAAACGGGAATACTTTTCCGATACTTTTATCTGTCTTGCACATTGGCCATCACCTTTCGCCTTAACCTAAAAAGAAAAGCAATTTTTCACGATTTTCACGATCAGCAAGGGTCTGATGTGAATGTGGTTTCAAGATAATTTACAAGTTACCCGAAAGAAAAATGAACCGTCCAAGAAAAGTAAGCACCATGCATAACGAAAGACGAATTCATTAATTATAAATATTACCCACGAGCGAATCTACTAAAAATCAAGATATTTTCGATTCTACGCGATACTTGAATAACGAAAACCCGAACGGCGTTTGAGCACAAAACACAATAAGAAAAAAAAAGCAAATACACAACAAAAGGGACGCTAATGAATACAGTCAGGTGGGTGAAGGAGGGAAACTTAAAACAACAACAGCATCGATCCATGTATAATATATGATATAAACTGAAAATATAATTAAAACAAGAAGCGATCGCTGAAAAAGAAGAAAACAATAGCAAGTGTATGTATGTATAAAGCAAGAGGCATCATCGCCAGACTACCACCACATCACGAAAGACCAAAACCGACAGACACACATAAAACAAATAATAAATCCCTTAATTAAATTATTCATTAAAATTAGTAGAGGAACTCAAGCGTACGCAAAATAAAGGGGCGAACAGTAAAGAAGAAAAGCACACAACAACACAACAGCGGATAATTGCTTACTTTATCCGATTCCAAAATCCAAAGTTGTGGTTGCCTTCAAAACATCACCGAATATATACACACTCACTTACTTCACGTCTTATACCCTCCTTATATCCGCAACTTCACCTACTTACTGTTTAGGCTTTCCCTTACCGAAATGTTTCGCTCAATATTAAAAGACAGTTTAACGAAAGCCCGACTCTACAGTTAAATGTGCAAGGAAGATTAGAGAAGAAGTGATCTTGCTGTATAGTATTTTAAGCATTTGCATAATATGGACTACTTCAGTTCAAATTGAATTCAGCGAAATCTTATCTATTGTATAAATCGAGAGTCCTAAGCAATAATTCTTAATTAATACAATAGCATGGTAACAAAAGCCATTATTAAAAACTTTCATAAATTTCTCAAAAACTTGGAAAATAAATAATCTTAACTTTTTAATTATGTTTAATGCAGAATACTTTTCCTTCTTTTTGTAGTTACTTATTAAAGAAAAATGCACGTTTTAGGAACGGTTTTATACCAATTTTGCGTTCATTAATACAATTTTTGTAACAGCACAATAAAATAATGTTCTAAGCAAGAAACCCACAACAGCATAAAAAGCGGATCTATAATTTTTTTTGTTCCGGTGCTCCTCGTTTGGAAATACATTGTATGTTGTATTGTTATTTGGTGTTATCAACCAAAGTTATTTAAACAACAATAATGGTTTACAATTTGCAAGAAAGGGTTGAAATTGTATTAATTTATGGAGCCGAAAATCAATGTGCTCGACGAACTGCCGTAACATTTAATAAAAGGCAACGGGATAAGATCACATCTCATAGGTATGTCCTAAATCTTATTCACAAATTTACTCAGAGTGGATCTGTTGCAAATGTAAAACATATTAAATGAGAGTTTTAAATGAAGGCGCTCAATTGGAAGTGTTGGTTCATTTCGGCATAAATACCCTATTACGTCAGGTTTCTGCGACAACTCGAATTTCCTTGGCTTCGGTTCATAAAATTACAAAACTTCATAAAGTCCATCCTTATACATTGAAAATATGTCAAGAGCTAACTCTATACGATTATAACAGAAGAGTAGACTTTTGCGAACAAATGACTACTATGATTAATAACAAGAATGCATTTGTGAAAATTATCTGCTTTAGTGATGAATAACGAAAACCCCCCTCCGTCTGTCGAAGGACACACCTAGTATCCTGAAAAATATAATGTATGGACAGGCATCTTGGGGGACCAAGGGATATGTTCGTTGTTTTTCCATGAAAATCTAAATGGCGAAGCATATTTGCAAATGTTGGAAAATACTATCAATAAGCGGAGCTATAGAATGGCCAGGAAGATCGCCTGATACAACACCACTAGACTTTTCTCTATAGGGTTATTTAGGGTCTTTTGTATTTACCCCTTCACCTCAAAACTTAGAAGACTTCGTCAGAGGATTAATGCAATCCGCCGTGGAATTCAAAGAGATGTTTTTGAAAATATACGCTGCAGTTTTGAACAACAGCTATACCTCTGTTTAGCGATCAACGGACAACATTGTGAACAATTAATGGAATGACATTTTCTGCAAAACGGTATTTCAATTCTTAAATAACTGTAAAAACAAAAATAAAACATTTTAAGTAGTTAAAGTGTCTTTGAGTAATAGATATTTAAGCCTAAAACAAAAAACAAAAAATTAAACAAACAAATAATTTTTTTAAGTCTTCAAAACGAATCCATCAATTAAAAAAAAATAAACGCCAAAATGTACTGATTCAAAAGACCTTTAAGATGATGTATTTCTCGATACCCCTTTCCATTTAAGATTTTTAAGTGGATAGCTTCCGGGGCAGGAGGTTAAAGTGTGTGAGTCAATTTTTCCATCAAGGAATGGCCCCCACGACTTCTTACGTGTTTCTGGGAATCAGTCGTAGATTTACAGATTTTCAGAAATTTAGGGTGGGAAGTTTTGAATTCCAATATGGATTTATAATCTATTAAAATATAATTTTAACTTTATGAAGCTAATTCATTCTTATTTGTGGGGTGAGTTGGTGTACCCCAAGACTATGGGTTGCCTATTCAATAAAATTTCCTCATTTACACAATCGAAAACCTTTGTTTATTACTAAACCTAAACAAGGTGTTCGACTGTCCAAGAATTCGTATATACTTTTAACAATGAATAACAAATCAAATAATAGCATTTAATAGATATTTTTAAATATAAACACAAATGTCTAGTACAGTGGGTGTCCAAACTTCTTGGCCAAAGGGCCACTTGAACTCCTCCACAAAGTTCCAAAGGTCAAGACATAACTAGTTCATCATACCAACATACTATAGTTTTTAATGAAGAGCAAATTTTATTTTTTTTAGCGACTAGCTGGCGAGTGAGCTATCTATGGCGTAGAGCGTGAGAGTGAACACCCATCCGCTGCTGCCCCGCTCTGCTGCATGATCACTTGTCTATAAAATTCCAGCACTTTCGAGTATTTTCAAATATTTTCTACGTACCCAGGATGCCTGATTAAATTATGAAAATTTGCATTACGTTATTAAATCAAATATAATTTCTTTTAAATAAAGCATTGTATATATGAAGTCAAACATTGCCTGCGTATCCACTTTCAAAAAGCGGCGACAGGGCAATAAAAACATAAGACCTTTCTTCAATTACCTACGGAAATATATTTTACATAATCATAAGTTTTAGATATCGTAGCTACGTTCCTAAATATTCAATATTTCTACTTATTTCACCGCGCTTTTCTCCTATTGGTCAAGACTCTAATCTATTATCCCTCACAATTCTTTAAAAGGACCCAGTTTCTTTACAAACTCTCAAACGTGAGCAAAGAAGAAGTTACATGTGAAGTTGATCACTTTGTTTAATATACGAAGGAGAAAGCCGGAACAATCTAAAACATATACTGTAGGCAAAATAATTAATGTAATTAATAAAGATGTAACGATTCAATATTTCAAAAGTATACCTTCCACTTTTAAATTCTTGGAAACCGACAATTCCTACATATTTGATAGAAACAGCCTAATAATGATGTTGTCTTCACTAAATTTTACAACTGCAACAAATCGCCGAACTCAAGTTATAGGTTTTAATAATAATTTGAGTATTTCTGATTCAGGACTAACAATAATAATTACTGTTCTATTAGTTTAAAAGTTGTTTTCTGATTTGCTGTACCCCTGAGTGTGATTCACTGTACCTTTAGTTATAATTCATATTAGAGTAATTCAAATTTTCATAGAGGCTACTTCAACATTGTTCTATGAAAACAGCACGGCCTGTTTTATTAAATGGAGCTATATGGCGAAGAAATATTAAAGTATGTAAGTGTTGCAAAATTTACAAAAAAAAAAAAAAAACTGTACCCACCTTTTGCCCTACAGTTAAAATGTACAATTTGAATATGCGAGTTCAGTTATTGTGTTTCTTAATTGTCGTTAAATAATAACATATGATTATTAATTTGTTTTCTGTACTTACATTATAAATTTGCTCGCGAGACTTGTAACTAGTGGATATGCAAACTAAATGTATAAAACTAATCTATTATGTTAGTAGGTTTCAAATTTAAATTTCTTGTGGCAATATCACTTCCTTTCAGCATTAGCAAAGTTGGGATCCACCAACACTTCTTTTCAATTTTAGTTTGATTAGTTAAATAGATCGTTCCGAAAGCACTCACATTGATGCGGTTCCATCAAATATGTAGTAACTGAGGATATTTAGAAAGGATTATAGATACAAGGTCGGAACTTTGAATAACACAAACTCCACCCTCTTGTAGTTAGGTTTCCCGGAATTATCTCCATCGCTCAAAACGGAGCAGATTAGAATTATTGGAACGTTAATAAGTAATTAATAAATGTATTAATTTTCGAGGAACGAGGTTTAGAATACGTCTAGCAATTTCTAAGCAACCACTTTGTATTAACGTGCTGGTATGCGTTTAAATTACTACACAGAGGCGGATTATCTGAAATCCCGATGGGCATTGCTATGTATTAAAGTAGAATTAGACACAAGAGAAACCAACTAATAAAACTAACGTAATTTATTATCAGTTGTTCGTTTGTTTTGCCTATATATATAGTCGGTTAATTTTATGTATTGCAATGCAGGCCAATTCATTAACAGAATAATAAGAAAAGATTGTATTTCGGTGACAGTTGTTTTGTGATAACTGTACAACTAAACTGACGTCAGTGACGTATTACGCACGTGATAAATAGCTAATAGTAATAACAATAGCAGGAGCATGGCTTAAAGTTGTGATTCGCAGTAGTACGTCGTATTTATGTTTAGTTTTGCAAAAGCGTAGGACATTCCTTAAGTAAGTTTATTTAGTGCGTTTCATCAGAAACTAAGCTCCTGGACAAAATTAACTCATCATTTGTTACTTTTACTGTTACTTGTAATTTTCACAGTTTTAATTCGTGAAATATAGTATCTAGGTAGCGTAGGCTGTCATCTGTTATTATTGAAACGTTTTGAAGATTATAAGTTTGCAAATAAGTGTATGTGGTGTTTGGAATTTTGTTGATTTTGATGTGTATAAAATAATAAAATACAATGTCTACTATAGCTAGAGTTGATCATATGAATCGTCAACGCAATTTAAGTGAACATGAAGCAATAGCTCTGGTTAATGATCGTCGTAGCCAAGGTTATGTGGCTAATTTGTTAGGCGTTCAACAGTCAACACTATAGAGGACAAGGTCGTAAAAGATCTACAAATGAAATAGATGATCGATTTTTTAAACAGCTCGCCTTAAGGACGCATAAGGTGCATTCCGAGTTACGCACAGCTGTAGCAGAAGTCCGAAACGTAGGGATTTCTGGAAAAACATTCAGGAGAATGAAGCAGGGTTAAAGAGTAGACCAGCAATTGCACCACTGCTCACCAGACAACATACAGTTGCTAGATTGTATTTTGCTAAACTGGACACTTGACTGGCTGCAATATCTTTCAATAAGTTCCATTTGGTGGTGGTTCAGTAATGTTCTGGGGAGCAGTTTGCTTTGACGCTCGCACGAAGTTGGTACCCATTCACAGGAGATCAATGTATACAAATGTTTATATCGAGAATATTGTAGAAGAGCATTGCTGTGCCATTTTTTAAATGTGTTCCCTTATGCGGCCGATATCCGACAAATGTTTTTGATGCGTTCAGTATTCATGTCGAAAGCGATTTTACTCTATTAACGATGACCTCAATCTGTTTGATAGTCTTCGAGTAACCCTGAAGACCAATTACAAAAATGCAGTTTAATGTTTCGCCAAAAAGCAATGGTTACGATTACTTACTGGTAAGTCGGACCATATAATAAGCCTTCGGCTTTCTCATAAAGCTAATTCTGTTGAATCAATCCGTCTCTCCTAGCTAATAAGAGAGAGTTCCCCGTATACCTCGCCATCTACGCACTCGTGTCTACTGGCGGAGTGCGGTCCGAGCCCGAGCAGGCAGGCTCAGCGTTTCCGGCCTGTAACTTCTGAAATTGCGTGGTAAATTTTGTTTTCCAACTTTGAAAATATATTCTACTTATTCAGGCTTACCGCTAAATAGGTACCAGATATGCGAATCTGAAAAATACGTATAAATGTCTAACTGGAAATTAAAAAAGGAATTTATTTGTAAGTCATCAACAATTTCTAAATTTTTAGGGCCAAAATGTAATTAAAGTCGGTCCATAACATATCCTATACGCCTTTACGTAAATACAACTAGTAATTCCAGTTTAAGGTTCTTCTAAAAAAAAGGGTAAAATGCAAATAGTTACAACCTTTGTTATAAGTGAATGGCAGTTGAAACGATTTTCTATGGTCTATGTTTTTTTTTTGTGGAAAAGGTCGACAACCGCGGTTCATTATCATGTTTTTTTTTCGGTAAATAGAAGTATATTATTTTGAAACTTGAATTCCTCTACATGAAAATTATTAAGTTTGTATATTAACTGCGACAGGCTCGGACAAGAAAAATCAATTTCTCGTCATTGCGTGCACATTGGACCACCATTTTTTTTTGTACAGGCATTACTCATACTACTCATTCACTCCTTTTTTTAATAACGCTATTTAAACTAACCCTGTATAATTCTATTGTTAAAACAAACGAAAAATACCATTTTTGGTCATGGCTGTAAATGTATCTGTCCCCATAATCTAATCAATTTTGTTAAAGAAAGGTACCCAATAATTAGCAATAAACATAATCCCTTTATGGATAATAAACATAGTTTGAAATTTTAAAAATATTTCCATTCACAACTGTTACACTTTAATACATGTCGTAAATGGACTCTTATCGTCATGGAGAGAGGAAATATTGCAGTATAACTATCCACAGCGGGTAAAATGATGCGTTTTTCTTCGCGAGTAAATGTTAAGAATTCAATGCTTTTAACGGTTGAAGTGAAAAGCGATTAGGAAATTTCAAATAAAGCACTTAACATTGTTCGAGTTGGGTGACAAAAATGTAAGTAATAACAGTAGTGGCTACACCTCCAAATAAGAAATGTCAATGTTATTGTTATAAACTACCAGAAAAATATGAAATTAGATTTTTCTGTTACAAATTTAGAAAAAAAACGTTCACATCCAAGAGATATGTATCGTATTTCCTATTTATATCACTCATGTACAATAGTATTCTGGGATGACTTTAAAAGTACTATGAAAGGAGTGGAATGTGGTAATATTAAGCCAACTTAAACTTTGCCTATATACGTTAGTTAACTAAGTTCATGACATCTTTTATTGCATTGACAATTGCGTGTTTCATGAAGTAAGCATCTGTTGCTCTTCCGGTTATTAAAACAAAAAAATGCATTTCCATGTACGGTGAAAATTTTACCATTCGTCTTATCCAAATTTTTATAAGATATATAAATTCTTATATAAATTATTACTACTGTCTTTTGTATCCACTGAATATTTGATAAATAACGAATTCCACAATTTCATTGAAATACTCCATAAAAATGAAGTTAGATCAAGCTCTACACGCGAAAGATTACCCGAAAGAAACATTTAACATTTATATATATATATATATAAATTATTCGGGATCGGCAATCAACGGTACACTGGAAGAATTTCTATGATATAATACTATTTATATAAAAAAAACATCAACTCTGTCAATCTCAGTCTTTTCCTGGAATAGTGAGGAGATAATTACTTTGAAGTGAGCCAGTTGTAAAGGTATTATCCCATTATTCTTTTGGTATTATGTTCGAGAAGAATTTTTTGGGTTATCAAGTGGAACTTTTGCTGGGTGTCAAGTATTTAAGTAATGCAAATTACTGATAAAAAAATGAAAGCAAAATTATTGTAATGCAATATAAATAAATTCCCAACTTCAATTCATCTTCAAATTATTATATTATATTTTCAAAATTCACAATATTATTTGAATTTTTATTTCAAATTACTTACTTCCAATTGATAATTTGTTTGTATTAATTTTTGTTAACATTGCCGTATGTTTTAATATTACAAAAATTAATTTTTAAAGACACAAAATTTTTGTTCCTCTTCGCTTTGAATATCAGCTTAAATCGCCTTTTTATTGTTTCTTTTTGCGTGAAATTGCTGGAAATATCACCAATGAAAACAGTGATCTCAAATATATTTTATAATCTCGAACACCTCACTACGTTTTTTTTTGTAAATAAATTTTTATTATAAATTATTTAGCATCAACAAATTGAAACTTACGTTTCCATAAATCTTAGAATGTCATCCTTTGTCTTGGTCAATCATTTTTCTCTTTATTTCTCCTTGATTAAATTTTGTAACTACCTACATACTAGTATATAATTTTTATATCTAATATAATTTTTGATGATAATAATAATATTTATTTCTCTTCACAAAGTTTGCCTAGTACCACAGCCATTCTTACACATTACCTTGTTTTTCACAAAGAAATACAAGAAAAATGTATAGTACTTATACTACCTAACACTATTCTTCTATGACTGACATAAATGAAAAAGAAATATAATAATAGAAACAGCAAATATTTTGTAATTCATTTGGTAAATGACTAAGTGACTATCATAGAAAAGGTAATCTTAGCTGCTGCTTATTAGTGGTATGTTCTGTTTCTAAATGAGATAGACGACAGTACTTTAAATTTCACAGGAACTATATTTTGTATTCATTGAAGGTGTACAATGATAGTATATATAACACAAAATTCTGTTTTTCTCAGTGATTTAAACTAAATGCTACTTTATAATTAGTAAAACTAGATTTACTTGCTTGGACCACTAATTAAAATTTACAGCAAGAGTAAATAAGCTAAATTGTTTACCTCCTAATAATATTATAAAAACCAAGTTATCCCAGTAACATTTAAAAGTAAGAAAATTTCGATATTTGCACGGCGAAAATAAAATTAAGTTCTAGTTATATATTTAAAGACTATAAATATTCCTAGTTAAGTTGTATCCCTCTAGTACTAGCCAGGCACCTACTGAAAATTAAAACTTTTTTCGTCATCCGGAATAAAGTTCTGATCTTTTCGGCTTCTTCTTAATGGCGTGTTTTTAAACAAGTTGATGCGGAAAAAGATATCATCCGGAGGATTAAATAAAAATCCGGAGAAATTTCCCTCAACTTTTTAATTAAGAATGATAATGTTACTGAAATTCGCCCTCTATCCGGTTTTACTGTTACGAATGTTTTTCTTCAAAAGCCAAATACATTTTGAAGAAATACGATACTGTTGCGATGCTTTCTGTAGCCAGGAGAAACACATATTATTTTACACAAAGTAGAAGTGAAAACGAATTTGCGAAATATCTAAATATTTACTAACAGAACATACGCATGTCCCATTTCAATTTTAACATAAATGATTTACGATTTTTTGTGTTTGGAATTATTTTACATGTGAAAGAAATTAAGTAAATTGTACCTTGATTATATTATTAAATACGAAATGCGTTAGGACCTACCTTGATGCCGATGTGAATGGGGAAATCTGTTTGTGAGTTTAATGTTGGCAGCGGCTGAATCACCGGAACGATTGGTAACGAACAGGACATCATACTTTCAACCTGGAACGAAAGACAATATAAATCAATTTGTTATGATTGGGATTTTTAATAATAATAATAATATGTTTTTTACGGAGACATATGTACAAATGCATGTAATAGGCCACAAAAAAATATAAACAAAAAACCTAAGCGTAACATATCAATATTTTGCATACATATTTTTTGAAACTATCTGCAACCTAAAGTATAATGTAAAAAGTCCTATGGGGAGTAAATAGTTACGTATCGCAAGATCAAAGTAATATTTTACAGTTGAGACATGGATGTCATGTCGAAACTGTAATATTACTTTGCTCCCATGTTGCGTACAACATTTTTTCGCCAGTGTCATCATTTTTTCTAAAAAAAAAATTACTAAAGGACTTATATTTTAACTTTTTGACAGTCATTGATGCTTTGTCAACTGTAAAATTGGATATAAGCAGCCGCATGTATTCGTAATTATGTTGAATATGCTCAATATACAATATACACTACAGCGTTTGTTATTGTTTTTCTTTCTCTATGTAATGGAATTTTGTATCTATCTATCATTGTTCAGGCTGGGGGTGTAATCATTGTTTAGCATGGGGATGTAATGTATTTGATCCCCTTGGGGCGTTATAAATAAGGTTACGTTTTCGATAATAACTCAGTTATGTTCTCTTTACATAGTGAAGAAAGGAAATAGCATTTACATCTAAAATCTGATGCAACTGGTACTTGAAATTGTTAGGATGTAGATTTTTTTTTATATTTGAAGGTAATTTGTTATGTATTTTTGAAGAGAGCATCTTGAGAGGGAGCTAATTTGGTCTGTATTTATAAATTGCCAAATCATTTCTACATATAGTACTCAAATCATGAAGATCACGGTTAATGTTATAACTATGTTGCTTGCTAGTTCATGTATAAGGATGCAATCATAACATTCAGCTCGATGAACATTTCTACGGCAGAGTTTGGCTAATACAGAAACCCCAACACCCGATACAGTACCTTAATCTACTTGCAATATAAACTAATTCGTAACTAAACGAAACAGCGCAATATCGGATCGAAATAAATCAACCTAATTACATAGTAATATAATTAGTATGGTACAATATCCATAATACATGAAATACATCTTTGTATCGCAGCCAAAGAAAGTTATTTTTGAGTTACGTTATATGTTTGGAACTAGTTTTCGGTATTTATGTACATAATAAAAGTTTATAGCTGTCATTCCTACGTAACGGCGAGTAAAAAGGACTCTATACAAAATAGCAGGGCCTATTTTTGTTTTTGTGTAATTGAAAACAACGTCTATTTGTGAATGAAGTATTTAGGACACACCATGCTTTGCAGCTGTATCGGCCAGATTTAATACTGGTAGAGATAATATCCGGAAGTGTTCCGTGGAATATAAAACGGACGAATTACATGGCGGTTTAGTAATAATATGTAGTAATAAAATGTCTGAAATTACATTGGAACATTAGATTTAAAATGATCCTGGACTAAATGTGGCGAAGTCTAACTGCTTCGTTGAAATTTAATTTAACTTATAATAATTATCAAAATGTGTCTTTCGGACTTATTAAGGTGATATAAAGACTTCTTCGTAGCTATTTCGCACATATATTGGAAATAATGAATTATAGTTTAGCTGCCTCCATCTAACTTTTGCAGAATTAATTCATTCAATTTAAATTTTGAACCACCTCCATTAGATTTCAAATTTGTAAATTTTGTTTTAATATACTTAGTCGTTAGCATAGAAGCTCTGTAGTGGATAAAAACCGAACTACAAAAGGAAGTTTAGTGCAGCAATTGAACATTAACATAAACAAATCTTTTTCTTTCTTATACGTAGTATAAGGAAGTATCGTGATGACGAAAATTTTCGACCTCGAGATTTTTGCAGATGTCCACGTTTTGAAGTCCCCTGATACCGAAAAAGTGGTTTCTAAAAAATGTCTGTCTCTCTCTCTCTCTGTGTGTGTGTGTGTGTGTGCGCGTCTGTGTGTGACCACGATAGCGGTCAAACCGCTGTGGATATCAATTCCAAATTTTGTATTTACGTGTATAATCTCTCTCTTGAGATCTGATTAGTTTTTCAGTAAAATCGGTAGACCGGAAATAGTAGTTTACTTCAGTGAAAAAAATGAGGTGAGGCCACCACACGACTTTCTTATACGTATGCGCGTTTCAAACTATACAATTTTAAGAATTTTTTTATACAAAACTTATTCAAAATCCTATTCTAAGTACTTTCATTCTCTTAATAAATCGCTATAGAATGCATACTTTGCAAGATATTCGAAGAAAAGTGCTACTCGCTAAGAATAAAAGTGCTACTTCCGGACCGAATTTTGAAATTTCATTTATACAAAAAATATTGCAAATCCAATTCTAAATACTTTCGTACTCTTAGTAAATATATATAGAATGCATAATTTACGACATATTTGCAAAAAATCGTTATTCGGTAAGAGTAAAAGTGATACTTTCGGTCCGAATTTTGAAATTTTTTTTATACAAAAGATATTGGAAATTAAGTTCTAAATACTTTTATATTCGTAGCGTACCTGTCTAAAAAGCATGACTTGCAAAATATTGGCAAAAAACTGATTTTTGATAAGAGTAAAAGACCTACTTCCGGTAGTAATTTCGAAAAACTTTTTAAATAAAATGGTTCTCAATTTTAATTTTAAGTACATATGAATTCTTTATAAATTTGTTTAAACTTAGTAGTTGACGAAATATTTGCAAAATTCGATTCTTTCACTGAAGTAAAGTACTATTTCCGGTCAACCGATTTTACTGAAAAACTAATCAGATCTCAAGAGATAGATTATACACGCAAATATAAAATTTGGAATTGATATCTACAGCGGTTTGACCGCTATCGTAGTCACACACACACAGCCAGACACACACACAGAGAGAGAGAGAGAGAGAGAGAGAGACATTTTTTAAAAACCACTTTTTTAGTATCAGGGGACTTCAAAACGTGGACATCTGCGAAAATCTCGAGGTCGAAAATTTTCATCATCACAATACTGAAAGTAAAATCGAATTTTGCCAATATTTCGTCAAATACTAAGTTTAAACAAATTGATAAAGAATCCATATGTACTTAAAATTAAAATTGAGAACAATTTTAGTTAAAAAGTTTTTCGAAATTCCTACCGGAAGTAGCTCTTTTACTCTTATCAAAAATCGGTTTTTTGCGAATAGTCAAGCTTTTTAGACAGGTACGTTACGGGTATAAAAGAATTTAAAACATACTTTTCAATCTTTCGTATAAAAAAAATTTCAAAATTCGGACCGGAAGTAACAGTTTTACTCTTACCGAATAGCGATTTTTTGCAAATATGTCGTATTAAGTTTTGTATTAAAAAATTCTTCAAATTTTATAGTTTGAAACGCTCATACGTATAAGAAAGTCGTTTGGTGGCCACAACTCATTTTTTAATATGTTTATGTTAGATAAGTTTCTGAAAAGATAATGTTCATTATGATTTTTCTATAAGAGTATTAAATTAGCTTATTTATAGTTTAAACATAATTAGTTACATAATCATTAACACAAATTTGCCATTAGTAATTTTTTTTTCAGTTTTTATAATGTCAATTTCTCGTTGTTATGTACACCTACATGAGCAATATGATCTTTCTAACAGATGTGAACGTTTCTTCTAGTCAGACTTGTGTATAATTTTCGACAAGAATTGCAACTAATTTTACAAATACCCGATTCTTTCAAGTGTCTGCATTAAATTTGCATTTTTTAATTAATTTACATATATTGTTATTCCATGCTTCAAAAAACGATTTAGCAGTAGTTGTCTGTATTACTGATAGGGTGATATTTAAAATGTTATTCCATTCTTTTCAGGTTTGTATTTAATTTTAAAAACTATTTTCTTATCAAACCCATTCAATTCTGTGATTCCGAATATGTAGTCTATTTATCTTTTCTAATTTACTGGTGATAGAGAAACTGACATTAAAATTAACTTCACTGAGTTATCTGTGAGGGTTTCTTTTATGTAAATATCAAATACTAATTTATTGTTTGAAATTAAAATTTTTAAATCTAATATGGTAAATTCTCTTCTTGTTTTAATTCATAGGTGCCTTTTATTTATGAATATTGATTATTTAATCCCCAATGATATCCTCTTTAATAATCTACTCTAACTGAAGAGTTTTTTTCAAAACTGCAATATATATATATATATTGCAGTTTGATTATATATAGGATGTTCCATTTAAAAAACAATAACTATGGTCAGCGACCAAGTTATGGAACATTATCTATAATACAAAATATTTTTAAAATGTGGCTATCACAAGAAAGAAACCGCTTCGAAATACCTTTACTCGTAAAGGCACAATCGACCTTACCCGCGGAGTTGACTCACCCTGTATATCAATAAATAAATAAATAAACATCAGCCTTGTTGTGGATCCCCTTATGCTTTTTCACAGGTTATGCATAACAAAGAAGTCAGATGACGATTTAGAAGTATTTTTGAAATTCGAACTCCCACCTCTTCCTATTTGGTTATTCACAGGAAAGGGTATGCGTAAGGCGACATCATTCGCACCCATTACAGAAGATGTAAAACCTAAGGATCCCAGTATATCGTGGTTGATGGTGGTCATTTACTGCACAAAGTTGGGTGGAGACGACAAGCCACCCTTGGAGCTATAGCAGACAGCTATGTTCAATACCTGAATAATAAATATGGTTATATAGCTGTCATTTTTAATGGTTACCCTGGTGGTGACAAAAAGAGCACCAAAAGTTGTGAACGACTTCGATGGGCAGCCAATTCTTCTGATGTAATGCTTCATCAAGAAACAGTGTTTTGCAATTATATGAAAAACAAAAAAGCTGGACCAGTAGAAGAGATGGACCACCAAGAGTAACTTTTAATATATGGCAACAATGGCAGATATCCAGCAATACACAGTTGTAGTTTAGCGAAAGTTTGGTAAGTTGAAACACAAAATTTATATGTAACGTTACTGATTGAATGTTAGTCTTTGTTTCCAACCCCATTCGATGCCATTCTCATGCACTATTTGTTGGTCCGTCTATCCTCCCTTAGGAGGATAGTTGGACCAATGATGTGGCGGAGAGATGGGCTTACATGCTTAGGTTTCAGAACATGCTGAATATCTACATACGTAAATCAAATGCACGACTAAGAGGTTTCTGGACATCAAATAATTTGCCGTCAGCAGTAAAAGCTCTCACTCCTGGCAATATGGGCGTTAATGAAGCAGCTAGTAGTTTCAACATTCCCAAAACTACATTGAAGCGGAGAATAAAAGAAAACAACACAAAGTTAATAGGCTGGGCCCAGATTCAATGCTTGGAGCAAATGTCAAGAAAAACTTGCAAAACACATAAAGAACCTCTAAAAATGTGTACAAACTGGCTGTCCAGTTAGGAATACAAAACCGATTTAATTAAAATGAAGGTAATGAGCAAAGACTGTTAAGTGTAATAAAATATCATTATTCCAATTTTTAGGAAAAGCAGGTAAGAAATGATTCGCTTATTTCTTGAGAAGGACCTGCTACTGTAGTGTAAAACCGAATAACGTTTCTATAGCCTGTGCCACAGGGATGTCTATAGACATTGCTCAAAAGTATTTTGGAAAAACTTGACCAAATTCTAACAAAAAATTCTTTGACAAACCTGGAAACATTCAATTGTGTTGAAACAGGTCTTCAACCAAATACAACAGCTGGTCATGTTCTTGCCGATAGGGGGTCCAAATGCGTTTCTAGTATTAGTCCTGCAGAAAATGGAAAGACCATCAGCGTTCTAGCATTCTATAATGCCGAAGGTGGATATTTGATACTCTATTGTATTTTCAAAGGAAAAAAACCGAAAAGACGAATGGTACTATGGAATGCCTCCTCGATCGTACATAAAAATGCATGAAAAGTCGGCTTACGTTAATGTGGAAATTTTTCTCCGGTGTCTGAAAAACCACTTCTTTCCGAAAAAAAAAACCACCTGATGTTGTGCTGTAAATATTAGATAGGCATTCATAGATCAATGTTTTTTTAAATCTTTAAAGGGCTATTATTATGATGCTTGCAGATACTTATAAGAAATCAACCCCAACGGAAATTGAATTAAACGCAGTTTGGAAAGCTGCTGAGTGACGCTTAGGGAAAATCTGCAACCATTCATAATGCACTGTCAGGCTTTAGGTCTACTAAAATAATGCCATTTAATCCCAATGCAATCCCTGAACATGCATCCTTGGTGGAAGATCCAAACGGTTCATTGTAGCAGGCACCAAACAACATCTTGCAGAAAAGCAACCAGCACCACAACCATTTGTACAAGGAGAAAATCCACCAGGCCATAGACTTGAATTTGTATAAAAAAAAGAACACCAGAAAAATATACTTCTGATCTTACCCCAGGAAAAGCACTAAGATTTGGTTTCACCAGTGCCAGTTATTAGTACTACTCATGCATTAAAGAAAGCCCGTCGAAAACTAACTGGTGTTTTGTCTTCAGCTCAATGCAGCAATAAAAAGAAATGGTACCATCAAAAAGACTACCAATAAAAGGTGTTGCTGCATACAAAGAACCGTCTCATATTCGTCAGAATCTGAAGAAGTGATTCTGGATCTTTCTGAAGACGTAGAAGAACGGTTTAGCGATTATGAGAATGGATGTGGCGAAGATTACCGCACAACGAAGAAAATAGATGATTGGATTCAGTGTGTAAGGTGTAAAAGGTGGTTACATGAAGGGTGTACAAGTAACAAAAACCTTCGTCCCACCTGCGGAAGCACTGCTAGGACGAAGAAAAAATAAAATTCTGTAGGCCTATCTCTCCTACTTGAGATGGCCCCGTCTCTCCTACCTGAGAATAGTTGGACCTTTGCAACGTTCACCTATTTCTTATTATTATTTATTATTATATTTAATGTTATTGTTACCATATAGCGGCGATACATGCCAAGTATTACTAGTAGTTTATAATAGAAATGTAACCTCACGTTATTGTTATTTTTTGAAAATTTTATAGCTCAAAATAAAGAGTTTATATTATTTTTTTAAAAAAAGGTGGACCACCTCCCCTGTTTCTGCCCTACTATTTCGTAGAAAAAGAGACGGAAATGGCAAAGCTTGGAGAAACTCTCGAGGTATTAATAAAACATCACGTTTCTAAAATTAGATACGTACATGGTCATAGCTGGAATAGAAAAATTGAATTATATTGCTTACTTACTCAATAATTAAAAAAAAACTCAGATGCCCTTATACATGTTTAATTTAATGAAAAGAAAATTCAAATGATATTATAATTATAATGGTATGTACCCTGTTACCACAATTTCAATGCTTCCTCTTAGTAAATATTTAAATTTTATGTTGGAATTTGCCATATTGTGTTTATCGAAACCGGAATTTGTTTACTTACACGCTACTGGGAGAATCTTCAAATACACATTCATATAATCTTTCTTGCATATTTGGGGTGGTCATAATAAAGTGGAAATTGAATTGGGAAAGTCACGTCGGAATTTCTAATTATAATTATTTATTTTACATAATTTACTAACTGTAAATAATTCTATTCATACATTTCACTAATTCCCCCTTACTCGAAAATAGAATTTTGGTGTTTATCTGTAGTCTCAAATGAGGTCGATATAAATGGAAATATTAAAAAATATAAAGAAAACGTTCGATAATTGAATATCTATCTTTGATGCTGTCATAAATAGAAAAGAAA
Organism: Amphimallon solstitiale; assembly: GCA_963170755.1. NCBI lineage: Eukaryota > Metazoa > Arthropoda > Insecta > Coleoptera > Scarabaeidae > Amphimallon > Amphimallon solstitiale. Next base: position 29,109,725 of record OY720680.1, read on the forward strand.
ATAATAAGCTGAAGTTATTAAATTGATTAAATTGTTTGTATCAAAAAGATACTGTTGCTGCAGTGAGAGAACGCAAGAAATTGTAAAAACGGGAAAGCTCTGGAGATTACAGAAGCTCTAAAGAAAATCTTAAAGCACTACATTGAAGCCTTTCTAAAAAATACAAATGGAAAGTTCGTGATTTTGTGAAAATATATATTTAGCATAAACTCTCTTAAGCGGACACCCGCGGTCGCCTAAATTGAGTCCGATTAATAAAGGTGCCCGTTCTAGAGACATTTTTCTTTTAATATGTAATATGTATGCTGGACATATACAGGATTTTTCCAAATAAGTGCGAAAATTTTCAGAGAGTGCTTGTCAAAAATTAAAGAGGGTCTTTCATGTAAACAAACGTTTGCGCCAATCTATGAGACGAAGACTTGATTCCTATCTAATGGTTGGAGGTGGTCATTTCGAGCAGTTTTTATAACTCCGTTCCGCTTGATCTTGTTGACTTTTTCTTTTTTGTAATACACATAATTTTGTTTTGTTTTGTATTTTTTATTTTATAGGTATTCTATTAAAACATAACATAGTACTGGTACATGCCTACATTAAAAGTCAAAAGAAGCGGAATAATTATAAAATACTAGGATTAAAGTCATAATTTGTGCAAAGAAAACGTGAGATCCACCTACTAGATTTTTTCGATTTCATTCACAGAAGATGCGTCCATGCACGATATTGTATTTCATTTTTTTATTAAGAAACTATTACTTTTGCGGAAAAAAACACAAGGGTTAAAAAAGTTTAGCACTAAATCATTCTTTTCAACGTATATTTTTAAATCAAGATATTTTATTTTGTTAAAAAGGTCTGGTAGAAAAAGGAATAGGGGTTGTATGTTTCACCCCTCTAAAAGATCACAACAAAATTAAAAAAATATTCCAGCCTTTAATTTTTGACAAGGAATCACCCTCTGAAAACGTTCGCACTTATTTGAAAACATCCTGTATATTATGCGTTAACAAAAAATATAAACAAACACAAAAAATATTAAAATTATTAAGAAGGATGGAAGCAACTGAACATAATTGTTTAACACATTTTTTACTTTCTTATACGTAGTATAAGGAAGTATTGTGATGATGAAAATTTTGGACCTCAAGATGTTTGCAGATGTCCACATTTTGAAGTCCCCTGATACCAAAAAATGAGGTGTGGCCACCACACTACTTTTTTATACGTATCAGTGTTTCAAATTATAGAATTTTCAGATTTTTTTATACAAAAATTATTCAAAATCCTATTCTACGTACTATATAAATTTACAAAATAATCCTCCAAATTAATTCAAATAATTGAACTATTTTTATGTCATCAGTTTTTGAAGTAAAAGTTTTAATTTTTGTAAGTATATCACGACTTCTTTATTTGTTTTGATACAATTACCAGAATTTTCATGTTTCACTATTACGTCATCATCACTGTCTCCTCTTGCGATTCAACAGTCTCATAATTTATATCAAGGCTTTTTATCTCCATACATTAAATCCTATCTACAGTTATATATGTTTCAAAGTCTGTAATATTTTCTACAGATTGGTTTTTTACATATTTCAGCAGCAATGGACAAAAACAATTCGTCGTCAAGCTCAAAATCTTTGTGGTCAACGGATATGTTCAAGCTTGTACATTCTGTTTTTTTAAAGAAATTTTGCATGGTTGTAGGAGTTGCATACTCCCATAGCTTTTTAACATAGTAAACGACATCCAGGACATTGATAGATTTTCCAAAATTATCTGAAGAATCAACAACAGATGACAAAATGCTGTGACATTTGTAGGAAGAAAATCATCCTTCATATTTGTCAATTTTAGATCAATGCTTTATTAAGGTACATCAATATTTTTCGTTCTTAAAGTTAAATCTTTCTGGCCAATTGCTACAAGTATTCAGACATTAAATCGCTGGTCATTCATGCTGTTTTATTATATCGCCATATTACTGGTAAACTGTCCAAACTGAGTTTACGAAAAGCGCAAATTTACCTATAAAAAACAATTTTTCCGAATCTCCAGTCATATTAACACATATAGGCATAATTGTTAGTCCCTCTTTAGCCATTTCTTCACCTGCGCACTTATCACCTCTAAATGCAAGTGTTTTATTTGGAGAAGCACGTAAAACAGTCATGTTTCATCAGCATGATAAATGTTTCTGGGGCTCTAGCCACATAATAACGACGGAATTTTTTAAAAATAACTTTCAACGGCTCCGGGATTAAAACTAGCAGTTTTTCCGGAAATTATCTTAAATATGATGTTGTGTCTTCTTTTAGTTCGCTCTAACTACCCAAACGATGGACTAACATTTTGATAACGCAACGGATAAGCAACGTCTTTCTCCTTTGATTTTATTACATGTGCTGACAATATTTTTGTTTCAACAACCGATTCGTATATGAATTTGTCAATGTTAAATCCTTCCGTTTTGAAAAAGCTTCGTGCTTGTGTGGCGTTATCATTGGGCATTCTCTTCTGTAAAGGTTCATTCCTCTTGCTTATAATGTTCGCTGCTTGTGCTTTTCAAAATTGAAATTTATTTGATAGAGGACGAACACTTTGTTTATCATTAAATTCTATAACATTCATTTTTTTAAGCGTAAGTATGGGTTTTTTTCGGTTGCGTCATGTTTGGGTAAAAGTACTCCATGCAGTTCTTGGATCATTCTACTGCCAAGCGACAGCATTCTCCAGGGGAAATCTTAACTTTCCTACTTTGTTATAACTTCAACCGTCAGCATACTCCATGGGAAATCCCCACGTTCTTATATATTTATAACACAGACTATTCGCATAAAAGATGTTCAGGATACACTGAACCGCGCAATTCAGTGTCTGTGACAGGCTAATAGGATGTTCGCTTAAGAGGAACGTTTTTATTAGCAATGCCAAATATATTTTAGCGGACTCCCAAAAACTGTCCGCTTATAAGAAATGTCCGCTAAGACAGAGTACACAGTAGTGGTAATGTATTATATTGCAGAAATTGTAGTTACTATAGAAGATAAAATGTGACAAATATTCTTCTACGACTTTGACAGATGAAAAACATAAAGAGTAAAGTAGTGGATAATAAATCCTGTAATTAAAAAGGAATTTCCTTAAAACAGGTCACGAAACACTGTGGATAATGACAATCATAATGTTCTATCTCTTGATTAATATAATCATTCTTTTTCTCTACTTCAAAGTGGATTTTATAAACATATACGTGTCCCACAAAAAAGAAAATCCCAAACTTATTTTCGAATTTTTTAACTCCTACAACCGTACGAAATAGTTTACTTTTTAACACCTTTCATCATGTAAAAGCTTATCTGGACTTTTTTTTGCTAATGAACGCTGTTTGCATTAACTCTATCACCAAGGGAACTTCACGGTTCAAAATAATGGCACCAAGTTTTGTAATCAGCAATTATCGACAAGAGAGTCATTATGATTTTGATTGTACTTCGTGAGGTGCTGCAAAATATGCTCAATCACACGCACTTTTGGTATAACAGCAACATTTTTTGAAATTACTCGTACTGAAATTCGACGATTTTCTCTTATGTAGTCTTCCATGCATATAATATTGTTGTCTATTGTTCCAGTATGTAATGCACCAGGTCCCGGTTGATCATTCGTCCTTTCTTTTCCATTCTTAAATTTTCGGCGGCATTCTTTCACACTTGGATACGAAATATGTACATACATGCGTTTCCATACACTCACTGTTCCTTTATACATATACTTTATTTCTATATAAACTTCCTAATTGAACCAATGACACCAGTTGTATAGGTAAATACAACGAGTCAAGGGTTAAGAAATGTAAATGAATGAGTATAAAAAAGGAAAATAGTTGGAATAAAATCGCTTTACACTAAATATCCGTATAAAAGGATTATGTTTGATAAATGTCGCCCTAGTTTGTATCACAAGGGATCCTAGATATATTTCGTTGAAAATACACACACGTTTAGCGTTAGAAAAGCGCTCCACCGTAAAATAGTGGATAAGCGAAGCGTTGCGGATAAACAAACCATGGAATATAAAAAGCCCTGTGGGTCTTGATCCCTTTATAATACATCACTTTATCAAATTTACATTATAAATCGATCAACGTAAGTTACAGACGAATGGACTCTAATAATATCTTTATGCGGGAGTTTCTAATATTTTGTTATATTGCTGCATGTCTACAAGACGTGTTATTACTACGTTATGTTGACAAATATTTATATAATGTCTGTTGAATTGTTTCCGACAAGCTTAGATTATTACAAAAATTACTATAATCTTCAATAACAAATAAATTATTACTTGTGTGGTATGATTGTAAACAAAATGTCAGTGTTCTGTCAATTGATTATTAATTATATATCGTTATTAATTTAATTATTACTAAGGTTTTATTTTGTAACAATGTCATAGGGTAAGTCCGGGAGAGATCGACCACCAGCACAGTCCGACCAGTACGGATAACTCAAGAAAAAAGCAAGAGAGGGCCCTGTGTCGCACATATTCGATTAGTTGAGCTTATTGCAATCAACGTGTAAACACGGGCCGTGACATCAGTGTGAATTTATAAATTAAGTTTTAAACTTGAAAGTTTTTTGACTTATTTACTGTGTTAGTGATATTTTAAAGACGGGTAATTTAAACTATTTCGATACTGGATGATAAAATATACATGAATCTGTAACACAACCTCATAAATGTAGTCGTTCTTCGTTTTTTCTGCAGTTAATAAGGTTCGACCGCATCCACGAAAAAAAAAATTAAAAATTTGGTTTGAAGAAAATTAGAGATTTAATGAAGCCCAATTTAAACAGTTAAATATATTGTAAAATAATATTGTTACAGATTAACAAAAATGCCCACGATTTACAAAAGAAAAAATGAAGAAAGAGCTAAATGGTGTGCCGATTCTTTAGGATGTGCAATTGAATGTGTACAAAATCGTACAATGGGTGTAAATGAAGCCGGCCGAGAGTTTGGGATTCCTAAAACAACTCTAAAAGATTATAGTAAGAAGTTTGACGGAATAAAACGAAAGAGACTGGGTCCGTCATCGGTATTGGGAGATGAAGCAGAACTGAAATTGGTTCGACATATTAAAAAAAATGCAAACATTTGGATTTGAACCAGATCGGGAGTCCGTCAGAATATGGGCCTTTCAACTTGCCGAACAACTGAAATTGAAGCACACGATCAATAAAGAAAAAGGCAAAGCTGGCTATGATTGGCTTACCTCTTTTTTGCGACGACATCCAGATGTACCAATCAGAAAAGCGAAAGAATTTCGATTGCTCGAGCGACTGGAATGAGCCGTGACAATGTGACACACTATTTTACTCTATTAGACTATATTCTCACTAATAAACAACTCCATGACAAACCTTCTAATATTTTTGATATGGACGAAAGCGGTTTGCAGTTGAACAATAAACCAACTGAAGTGTTAGCCGCAAAAATGTTTCTTCGTTGACATCAGGGGAGAAGGGCGAAACCTTTCCTTTGCTGTAATGCAGAGGGAATGTTTCTCCCGCCTCACGCAATATTTAAAAGAGAAAATAGAAAAGATGAATTTTTAGACGGAATGCCACCTGGCTCTCAAATTGCTATGTCAGTTAAATCGAAGTATGTCAACGCTACCATTTTTAAGGATTGGTTGGAGTGCCATTTTCTGCCACGAAAACCAGCTGGAAAATTGTTGTTAATTGTCGATGGCCATACTTCTCACACAAATTCTGTAGACGTACTGGAATTTTGCGAAGCGAACGACATCATTCTACTTTTGTTTGCCGAGTCACACGACTCATTACCTATACCCTCTAAGCAGGTCTTTTTTAAGTCACTGAAAAACCATTAGTACGCGGCTTGTAACACTTTCTTAAAAACCAATCCAAATACTAAAATAACAAGGATGGTATTTGGAAACCTTTTGGGAAAAGCCGCAACTGTGGAAAATTGGATGGCTGTATTTAGAGCCAAAGGCCATTCCAGATTACGAGTATGTTGCCATTCAAATGGAACAAGACGCAGAAGCCACATCACATGACTCAAGTAGTATGGCTAAAAATCCATCCCCTCCTTCGATTCCGCCATGGTTCACTACCATTCAGACAACAACAAACATATTTCGTCACCTTTGCCTGACTGTTCGCAAGATCTTTACACTGCAGCAGTTGATATTGACCCCACACCAGGAAAATTGTTGGAAAATGTTATTTCGCCAATTCCTAACACTAGTGCAAAAGCAGTGCTCAAAACACGAGGTAGACAGCTTGCAGTCATTCTAAATAGTTCAGATCGCATTGAGATTCAGAAGAACAAAAAGAAATACAAAGAAACAAAAAACTGTCAAATTCAAATGAGAAATGTGGTTAAACCGAAAAACCAATTAGCATCTTCAGATTCGGACAGCGAAAGTCCGGTATTGCAGGAAAGTGATACATCAGTAGAAGAGTGGGATGAAAATGAATGCGTAGGGTGTGGGGAAAATTATTTTGAAACCACTAAGAACGAGGACTGGATCAAATGTGTGAATTGCAGTCGTTGGCTTCATAATTTATGCTCGAAATTTGAGAATTTCTGCGATTTATGCGGGAAAATAAAAAAGAAAAGTCGTAAATACTAATTTTGTTTATACTTTTCTATTATACTATTATTATTATTATGCTGTTCGAAGATATACGTGTTGATATTTTTTGAAGTCGATCTCACCCGTAGTTGGTGGTCGCTCTAACCCAGATGTACGGGTGAGATCGCCCAGTTGCAATGTTTGTACTTTTTATTCAAAATAAAAATTTATTTTCCTATGATATTGTAAATTATATTTTATATAGTCTCTACACCCTTTGAGAAGCAAGTTACAATTTTTTCCCCAAAAAGTGGTCGAACTCTCCCGGATTTACTTCACATATTTGTGTTTCTAGTTAAGAGCCCGTATATTGACCATATCTATATACCTGAGCGGCAAGGTACATTTACGATGATTTTCTTGTCGGCTATTTATGACCGCGCGTGTACATATATTTGTAACTATGAATTTTGGTAGAACACTACTTTTAAGTTTACGATAATTTGTCAAAAGACGCAAATACTTGCATATTATTTTGGTACCGAAAAACTTTTGGTCTGTTTTCCCGTTCATAAACATTGCCTGCAATTTGCTTTCTTTGACAAAGAGACAGCATCTTTCACATTTTATTGTAAATAATTTAAACTAAAGTACAAACCAGAGGCTTATCAGGATTTTTTGTTGGAACAAATCGGTATATTATTATTAATAAATGAAATGTTTAGGTTGACGCCAGAAAATAGGGTGATATGCCAATAACATTTCGTTTGGTGGGAGTAACTCATATTTTGAAGGTACCCTTGCTGTGAAAAAAATTCATTCCAATTCAAGATGTAACAACAAACAGTTCGTTTTAAGGCTTAAAATACAGTAGTTCGATTCTTGATGTAAAAACAAAACAGTTTGTCTCAATATACAAATAAAATCATTACAAACATAATTCTATGGATTGCAACCAAGTAATCCGAATTAAATAAACGTGTTAATTAAGGTGTAGTTGAAATAAAATAGTTATATAAATATAATAGTGTTACAGTGCTGGAGTTTTATTGAATTGTCTTTGGTCCTTCGATATAACAACATTTGAGAAAACTAGCGTGGAATCGCCCCTACAGTCCACCACAATTCATTGGCTTCACTGAAACCCAAAAGTCAGCTTCATTAAAAAATTCACACAAACTACTTGTTTCAGGGTCTTTTATTTTGTCTCTCACAATGCAAAATATATGGACGATAAGTAAACTATACCTTGCCAAACATATTACTGAAATCGTATATAATTAATATTATGCAGTATACACAGTTTAATTTAATAATAAAATATGAATTAATTAAATATAAAATGGTAATTTTTGATTTTTAGTAATTGCCGGTATAGTAAAAAACTAACTTGAAAATTATATACCTACCTTCATTTAATAGTCTTACGCTTGCTCTTATCTTAAAAGGATGGAGTACTTTTAGTCCTTATAAATTCAACTACAACTTTTAATACGATAGATAGTTGTATGTATAATGGCAATAAATTATGTGCATCACTAATATAGATGGGAAGTACAACCAGTTAGTGAATCGATAAGTTCAATGAAATACAAAATATCAAAGTTAAATTATTTGTTGCAGTTATAAAAATATTCAACTCCCAAATTTCACTTCTGGAATCGTACTTTTTAAACGATCTTAGACAAAATCATATTTTTAAAACAAATTTAGTACTTTAAGTACTAATAATCCTTCGGAATATTTACCTTTGTTTTAGAACTTATAAATAATTACTTTGGGAATACAATTATTAAGTTGAAAAATACAAAAACGTTTATTATCCACTTGGATATTATTGTGTTCATTTACGCAAGAATTACTTTTGGTGTTTCCAAAAATTCTTGTTTTGAAATTTTAGAATTATCAAAATATAAACTACAATCACCTTTATTTAATTTATTTCCACGATGTATGGAAATAATAGAGCTTTTTTGATGTTACTGATGTTATCTATTTACATTATAATTTTGTTTGGGAGGAAATTTGCGTTTTCTTATTTAAATCCTTTATGATAGAGGGTGGAATTGCCGAATGATTTGTTATTGAAGCCCAACAAGACAAACTGATCAGAAAATTGGGTAAAAATGGAAGCATATTTCTAAAGCTGGAAAGTCCTACAAGATTTAAACAAAGATTTCAACGATAGATAAGTTTGAAGGTCGAAATTTATTGATTTGCTACTTAATAATTATATATATACCAATCCGTTCAAGAACTGGAATGAATAACAATTTCAGGTGTAAGTTAATCTTCTTCAAAATTTTCTGGCCAATCCTTACTTCCAACAGTCTGCGTGAAACACACTTGTTTTCCTTTCAAACAGATGCATCATCCCTTTGATGGAACATAATTTAAACACGTGTATTCAAAGCAACAATCACGAGATTCATTTTTGGGCAGTTGGAAATCAACAAAAACGAAAACGGTATGGACCGTTTGCGTGCGTAAAAAAATCAAGTCGTTACCCAAAGCGATGAATTTGAATATAACAGAGAGAGCGCTTGAAATTAAAACAGGTTAAAATGGCGTAATTAAACACAAACATAAAGGGCTCCGGCAAGCAAGAATATCATTAAAATTACGGGAGCAAAAAAAGAGGAAAATAAATGTGGTAGTCTTGGCGCGCTAAACTGAATCTAATAAAAAATCCATTTTCACCGAAATCACAAAAGGAGTAACATTTAATTAAGATAGTAATTAGGTATTTTTCAGGATACTATTCAACCCCATCTATACTCATGAGTAATTAGTAGATGTTAATGTACTGACATAGGAATAAAGCTGATAACAATTTACAATTAGTCAAATCGAATACAAGATTTAAATATTAATCTAAATAGTTTCCCTTGTTGCTCGCTAAAATGATATACTGGTAAGTGCATTCGACATTCAGTATTTCTCGTTTACCAACATAAATCTAGATAATTATATTGCCTTATGTAAAATATAATTACTTGCTCATTTCAAATATATAATATATATAGTGGATGTGGCTTATCATCCAGGATTCTTTAGTCAGTTCATATGTATATGCAGTGTATCGCTATTCTGTCGATAATTAGGACACAATCTTTCTAGTCATTTTGTATAATAATATGTGCATAAAATAAACATTTCATAAGATTGAGTTTTGAGAAAACTCGCCGTTTTCTAAACTTAACCTGATGTGCAAAAATCATGTCATGTTTGACATATACAATCTCAGGGGCTAGAAAGAAAATATATGATATCTATAGACTGTTCCTTGAAGCGTAAGTAAAGAAATTGATCTTCATAAATAGACAAAAACTGCACAGATGAACATAGCAAAAAATTAAAATGCTACAATCAATATCGAAAATTCCAAAAGTAACAACATAATTTAACTGGTATGAAATGACTGAATAACTAGTACACAAGATAATTACAGGACTAAAAAAATAATATAGCACTCGAATTTGTCAAAATAAATACCTAATTTATTCAACGGAAAAGCTACAAACTCACACCCATCAAATCAAATCAATTAACAAAACACTAAGAAATGAAGAACACCCAAAATAACTAAAAAGACCATAATAATACCTATATACTACGTGAGCATTTTGAACTGTCCTGGGTTGGCTACAAAAAAGTCCCAGTATTATCAAAAACTAGGAAATATTTACTTCCGTGAATTGCCCATACTAAATTTACTTGTAAAATGTCAAAACCATAATGTACGGAAGTGTTTTGTACTTTTGTATTTTCAATGTTTTATTATCGCTTTTCTGTCTATTTTAAGACAATATATAGTCGGATTCAAGAAAGATGATCCCTGCGCCATTTATTAATATCGTATGATTCAAATCAATACTTCGCCATCATGATAAGTACTGTAAACTTTAAAATGAACATGGAAATTATAATGATGACAATCTACGTTTTCCGGTTAGATTGATCGTCTAATTTTAGGTTATGTATATTTAGATAACTAAGTGAGATAATTGCCTTTATCGTTTATTAAAAATATGTAATACAAACTCAATAGTCTTTTAATGTACTAAATTTAACATATGCCAAAATACAAATAAGAACTTTATTGAGAAATAACGTGGGTACAAAGCAAACAATAAATACAATTTATTTACATCAAATAAATGCGATCGAAATTGTATTAGATGTTTTACATGAAATGAAGTTACATCCTATAAATATAAGAGGTGGATTTTACTGTTTAGATGTAAAATATATGGAATATCTATTTTCAAAATATGAAGCAGAGAGTAAACACTTTTAAAAAATGTATAAACAGATTAGATGAATTAAATACAACCGTAACAACTGAAATGGTAGGGTCTGGAAATCTCAGTATTATACAAGGATGTGATAAACTGTAAAACCAAATCAAAGATTTGTTTCCCAAAGCAATTAAGTTAAAACTGAATTTTCTGTTTGGCATATGATTATTTAAATATAATATATGAATCGACTATTGTCGGATTAATATGTCTTGTCATTAATATTTTGTTAAACTACTTTATAACTGATTACTGTTCTTAGTTAAAGGTAATTAATAATTATATAGTTTATAGATTCCATGTGAAGACATTACTAATAAAAATGTATTTCTTTCTTTTAACGAAGATTGAAATACATGTTGGTTTGAATGGCACTGGATGCAATTATCAGAAGTTTCTAAATTTGTTTTTAATTTAAAATAAAATGTGCAGCCATATTTTATTTTTATAAATTTATTAACAAATATTTCTATAAACTTATGATACAATAATTCATTAAATAGTAGGAAATACATAAAAAGGGGCGTATAATATATTATTTCAAAAGTTAATTTAATGAGTAAAAAATGTACAATGTCACATGAATAACTAATCACATATTTATATAGAGCACACTGTAATTTATGCAAAAATTACAATCTCTGTATATATATTTTCTTTAAGTGTATTACTAACTTTTAGTTTGCTTTTGTATCATTACAATATTTCAAGGTATAAATTTCTATAAAAAATGTTTGTCCGCCAGTGTATTGTGAAGTATATGGGAAATAATTCAACACTTATTAAACTAGTATGGACAAAGATATAGTAATTCCACTGCTCTTCTCAAGAGTCAATATTTTAATAACAATATAAGAAGGTTTATTATTAACCTCAGTTTTAAAATAAAGTTCATTTACACTAACAAATAATTGATTACATTTTTTCAACTATTAATACTCAATAGATAATTACATTACCAAATAGACAGTGAATTTATTAAACTTTGTTAATATTATGGTTAGGATAATACAGAAACTACAATATTATCTGCGAACTTCAAATAAATAAGATGTGTTGCATTTAAAAAAAAAATAATTTTGCGAAACTAATTATGATCTACATTTATGTAAGAATAATATCCAAGAAAATAATTCAATATATTCTCTATTTTATGTTAGGCCACACTACATTTGATTCTAATTGCAAAAATAAGGTAATTTTTAGAATCTTCAATCATTGTCAGAATGTAGACCTATTAAAGGTATTGTCAAAAACAGATGCATATAATTTTTTAAAAAATGATTACTGCAAATTTTCTGAAATAAATTGAATTAAAAAACCAAATAATACTAATTATTTTCACAAGCCTTTAAACAAGTGTAATTAGCTTTAGAGTTATAACTTTATAAACAATAACTATGTCATACTTTAACCTAAAAAATATTATCAACCAGCATGCCAACAAAAAGTTTGTAGTGTCTACCTCCATTATTGGGTTCGGTGTGTACAACTTATCACAGGAGCGACCATGACAATCAATTTCGATGACCCGTTATATGTATACACTGCAGCATTACATTTTCTATTTAAAACGTATTTTTAGATGTCAGTTGTGTCACTGTCTTCACTATCACTGTTGCTTCACGAATCACTAACATTAATTACAAAGTCATCGATTTCACAATCTATACGGCTTTCTCTGTCATACCAGTCTTGTATAAGTTTCTCAGTGTGATTGATACAGTTTTTCCAGATTTCTTCTATACATTGGTCTAGTGATTCTTTCCACATAGCCTTCACTTTATCGTCTCCAAATCCATCTCTACCAATATGTTTATTATAGTATTGTTTGGCATGAGCCCTGTACATTATCGTCCTGCCAAGACCGGCTCGGATTTCCCTTGGAGAATATCTAAGTCTCATCGAGAAATATCACTTCTCTCTGAAAAGGAGAATTTATGTTTTTTAAATAATTGTTCAGGAATAATAATCGCATCTCAGTTATGTTGAATCTTTCCACTAACGCTCGGCGATTATTCTCCTTTTTAAATTTAAAGCCAATATTGTGAAGTACACGATTTAAACTGCTTCTACTCAATAAAATATGGTTTTCAGCAATTTCTGCATTTAAAGTTTGTACTGTAACATGCTTTTCTAAAATTAAAGATATTATTACTTCAATACTCAACATTTTTAAGGTCTTATTCTGTAAATACATCGTGTATAATGTATTTCGGATACTCATTTTAAAGCATTCTGCCAAATTGTCTGTTTTAGCTTTTATATGGGGCCTTTTCTTCCCTGGACTAGATAGAACAGGACTATTTAGTGATAGGGCTTTAATCCGTTTTACTGTAGCTACTCCTACCTTCAATGCATCTGCTACTCGCTAAAAGATATTCATTAGAATTTGTAAAATGTTAAATCTCACAATGTTTACCTGTTGTACAAATGTAAGGGATATTAGAGGACTACATAGACCTATGGTCTATGGTCTATGGAGGACCACCATTAACCTTCTCTTGCTCGAAATATTCTTATAAATTTAAAACGAGTCTTGTGACCGTAATGTTTTACCGCGTCGTGATATTCTGGTTTAATAAAGATTCAAACAACAAACAAATTGTGAAACGAAATCAAACGATCAAACTACTAGAAATGTCAAAGCGTTAATGTCAAAGCCAAAACGATAAACGGAAGTGTATGAAATAATACAGCGCATGCAATCACTCAGTCTTTGTCTTGCTCCAATAAATTCTATGAAACGTATAACACATGCATTCGTATATGCTATCCTTGTTATACAAGTTGATACTATTTCTTATTCGGATATAGACATAATTCTTTGATATAATTATATAGTAGTGACGCAGGGATCATCTTTCTTGAATCCGAGTGTACCTAGTATCATGCCTTTTACGATACAACAGGACACGTTTACCGTAATGTCGCACTTTCGCAATTGAACAATGGAAATAAACTTGGATACATTCACTTGTCATTGTAATATGGTGATTGAAAGGTTTAAGGAAACGGGGAGTGTTTGTAAATGTAAACCTGGAAAAGCCCCAACAGTTTTAACTGAAGATGTCACAGACATTAGGCAGCGAATGAAAGTTAGTCCCACAAAATCTGTATGAAAGCTGTCTGCTCAAACTGGGTAACTTAAACGTAATTTGTTATACAGCATTATGTATTTAAATTGTAGGCATTTTCTACGGAAGTACTCATAAGGCAGTGAAAACAAACTTATACCGGGGTCGACATATTTTAATTTCTGATACGAAAGTAGAAAGAGCAAAAGAGCGCGACGAAATATACTAAAGATAAACATAAGCTAGGCTGCCACACTGGACAAACGTGCTATGAAATGTAAGGCGCGGGGGTCCCTCGCCACTTCTTTGCTCTCCCACCACTGTTAGCAAGCAGGCATCGCTGCATATCATAAGGTCATCTTCTGCATATGATAGAAGTGCAAAGCGAAATTAAAGTTTGACGACTATGGTATATGGAGCCATATAAAGTTTCTGTACTGCAACATTGATGTGGCAATCATTTTGAGCAGAGATTGAATTATTGCAACTGGTTTAATGAACTATTACATGAAGAAGACTTGAATCACACTTTCTTTTCGGTTGAAGCTTGGATCCATTTATCGGGGTATATCAACTCTCAAAATTACCGTACCTGGTCAACAAAAAATCCATATGTTTTTGTTGAAAATAGTCTCCATCCTATCAAAGTTGGTGTTTGAGTTGCAATGTCGAAAAGGCGGATTATTGGACCAATTTCTTTTCATCATACAATTAATGTAATACGATACCGAGAACAAATATTGGAACCCTTCATTGCCAGCCTTCACGAAGATGAATTAAACCTGGGGTACTTCCAACAAGAGGGGGCAACTGCACAATAAAATATTAATTATTTGCAAGGATACTATGCAGTATCCTTGCAAATAATTAATTAAACCGATTGATTAGTCGAAATCGATGACCAGCCAGTTTTCCTGATTTAACCCCACTGGACTTTTTTCTTTGGCCATGTAAAAAATAAAGTGTTTCAGAACAGACTGCATAATCTCGATGAACTTGAAGAGGCAATTACAATAGAATTGCAAATGTCTTCAATAATATAAGAAGATGTGTCAATCTATGCATTGAGAATAACGGTGAAAATTTCGAACAACTTTTATAAAATGTATTCATTTGGTGACATAATTATGAGATTATGTTTTGCAGTAATAAAGTTATATAATAATAAATATTTATTATTGTTTATGATTAAAAAATAAAGAGCAATTACTGTATTTCTAAAAAATTCTTTCATATAATTCAACTTAAAACTAACCTTATTTCATTGACATTTATCACAGGAAAATTTTAAATAGTAAACCTAACCACAAAAATAAATAAAAAAAGCTTTCCAATTACATTATGTTCCTATATTAAAATCAGTATGGCCAACTCAGGCCAGTTCAAAATGCTCACTTTGTATAAAAAAGGATCAAACTACACCCAGGAAAATATAAACTAACCAGCCTATTGTCAACTCTAAACAATATAGCAGAAAAAAGTTACCAGATATAAATAAGTGCATACTTACCACAAAATAATATAATACACCAAAAATCATATGCAAACAACTTAAAAACCAAATAGGAGAAAAGAAACACTCTGACTGTACTCTTTATAGATATGAAAAAATCCTTTGACTCAATACCTTAAATTAAACGACTGAAAAAATTAAATATCTGTGGAGTAAATGAAACGAAAGGCAAACTAATTGAAACCTATTTGATAAAACCAAGTAAATATTCATTATAACGGGTCCTGCATCGCATGTAAGTAACTCGCCAGAGCTCTCCACATACTCTTGGCGCAGATCAGTCGCATATTATTTCTGGTGACATTCAGCTCAAATGAAAAGGCTGACTGAAGTCAAACTTTCAGATTTCTCACCATTTGGTTACTGTGACGGTCATAAATTTACATGTTCTGCCAAAGTTAATAAAAATTTTGAATTATTAAAGTCACTTATATTAATATACAGGATGCTCAAAAAAAATGTGTCGTACTATAGTGAAACTTTTTTACATCGAACAGCCAGTAGTTTTTGCCACTATCAAGACTTTCTTAGATAACATGACATCAGCAAATTATAACAATGGTGGACTACAGTATTTTTATTTATTAAATGGAATGAAAAATAAAATAAACTCGTGGTTTCTTATCGATTACACTCCCCTTCCTAATAGATGTTGGTTTTGAATTATTATCTGAGCTAGGGCATACTTATAAGAGTTAACATTATTAAATCATAATATGTATGTATTGGCCAAAGTTAATTTTCTAGTATCAAAGATTTTGACAAGAACAGGTAGTTCCCTTGCTATGTAAAGGTCAAAGAACTTTAAAAGAACATTAATTCAGCTGTAAGTACTTTCAGCATAGCCAATATACGCGTAAAATGAATATGAAATTATTATCACTTGCCTGGGTAAATATACGTCACAACCTCAGCATTCACCAGCAGCTACCGAGGCATCGTTTTTCATTTTCGCTTTATGAGTTTAAAGGAGTTCAATTATATCATACGTGACGTCACCAGTTTTGATCATGTGAACTAGCCAATATACAGGTGTCGTTACAATTATGAATTATGTGTCAGCCGTTCTAATTTCAAGAACAAATATCTTCTAGAATATGGGAAATTTTGTTAAATTACATGAGAATTGTCTTTTAAACATGTCCAATTTATTGGCGAATTAATCAAAAATCTGTTATTGTTTTACGTTCTAAAGAAATAATAAATTATTGTGGAAGATTAAGAAATATAGAGAGGAATTGCTTTATATCGCGTTCTGCAGAACTTAGTTTTTCTTCCTTAGTTTAAAGATTTATGTGCTTTCTTTGTAATTACTTTCGCTCTTCAAATTCACCTATCTCAAAAAATAAAAGACCTGCGATATAATTTCAACTACCCACAGAATGAATGACCTCCATGAATAAATACACAACGAAATTCCGAGATTCTAGAGATTATGTCCATGTAAATTAGATTTGTGTGTATTTATGATACTTTATTATATCATACGGATTTAATTAAATATAAAAGTTATACAGTAAGAGATTACTCAACCTTTTTCCCCGAATATCTTTACATCATAATCTCCCTGACTAACTTTAATTCACTTCTTGTGTTATCCGATTGTTTCATTTTCTCACATTCACTCTTGTTAGTTTCATTTGAGGAACGTTGTAGCAATTCATTTGCATAAAATAATTTCTCATTATTCATCGTTTCTTTGGTATGATTTGAAACGACATTAAACGTTAACATTTTAGTGAATGTTACGTGTACATAAAAGTCAGTATACAGGGTGGTCCGATTATATTGGTTTATAAAGAAATGTTTCTCATAAAATATGTACATGTGGGAGTAAATTATATAAGATAGTATCAATGTCATGAAATGATTAAACAAGATTTTGAAAGGGAATTTTTTTTATTCAAATCTTTATATTAATTTCAAAATTGATTACTTTTATTCTTTAGGTAAGTAATGTCAAATTACTTTTGTTTTATTTATAGATGATTTACATTATATATCAACTTAGAGGCAACTGACCAACAAAATATTTTCGTATGTAAATGAATTCACATAGACGGATTACTATCACTAACATATATTATGTCAGTGGGTATTATTCTCGGCGACAATGGTTATCCTTTGGTTGCTAGTAATGTGAAAACACATTCAACAGTCAGAAATCTTTCTTTTTGGGTTTATTATTCTAGATAGCGTTACATAAGAGACAATACTTTGAGGTTAGCAGAATGAATGTCAACAATATAAATCGTAATAGCATGCAGCGATAGCGGGATCCAGTTGGCCATGATTATTATTTTATGATAGTCATGAGTATGGCTCAGATTATATGCACAAAAAGTCCGTAAAATATGCGCATATATATGCACTTATTTTTACTAAAATATGCACAGGATATTAAGAAATATGCTCTAATATATGCCAAATACGCATCGATATGCAAAACTTTTAACAATAAAAAATCAAAGCCCATTCCTAATTAATAAACACAAACATATTTATTATACATTTTAAAATACAACATTTAGCAATACACCAACTTATTTACAAAAATCTTAATATTCTGCTATTCTGTGATTAAAAGACACTAGCCTAATAACTATAATCCATAATAATTATTAATAAAGGAGTAATATATTTATATACATACTATATGCCTATATATATATATATATATTTATATATATATATATATATATAAGAAAAATGTATTCTTAGGGGGGATCCAGCATCAAAAGATAAAACTTTATGTGAAGTTCTTTATTTTTTGCCAATATTTCGTATTATAATCTAATACTTCTTCAGGGCCAAAAATGCGAACTTATCGAGAGAAACACGTGCACATAACTAGAAAACATCACTTTTTTTATGGATTGATGAGTTAAATTGATATTATTTGATAATTTAAAACTACAGTTTAATGTTTTACAGTCACAATTATTAAAATAACAAAATTAAAAAGTTAAGGAACTTCCTGGAAGGACCTCTAAAAATTTAATAACTACATGTTGACACTTCAAACATCTGACAGGATATCCTGTCTAGTTATGTGCACGTGTTTCTCTCGATAAGTTCGCATTTTTGGCCCTGAAGAAGTATTAGATTATAATACGAAATATTGGCAAAAAATAAAGAACTTCACATAAAGTTTTATCTTTTGATGCTGGATCCCCCCTAAGAATACATTTTTCTTGACTTTGACAGCAGAGACTCCTTTCCGTTTTATATATATATATATATATATATATATATATATATATATTAATATAAACCGATACCTGGTTTATATGAGACTCTACTTTTAAAGAAATAATACAAATTATACAAAATTAAAACAATTTTAAAATATACTTAACTGATTCAAATTTCCCGCGGCTTTAGCTCATGACAAGTATTTTATTTGACAACTAACGATGTCAGCCGTTTCATATGATATTAAATTTATACTTAAGTGCTTAGTAACTTATAAAATCTTGTATTTATACTCTCAGGACGTGTACATGTTCGAATTTAAATGATTGTGATTTGATATGCAAATAAATTAAAACACAAATACTATATTCTTGTGAAGATATGTATCTACTAATAAAACAATGGATTTTAAATATAAATGGTAAGTGTTTAATAAAATTATATTTAAACAAATACAAAATTTGATACTCAAAATATCTATAATACTTAAGAAATCAATTTCCTCTTAGGTTCTTACAATTAGGATTATTTAGTATACATTTAAAATAGGCGTCACATGAATGATTATTCACAAATTATACCTTGATATATGATAACAAATTTTAAATATGAATGTTCTTTACTAATTTGATTACTATTTCTTCTACGATTTACAAAACAAGCTTACATAAGTGAAATATTATAACATTAATTCTGATATGATTATATTTTATAGATTATTCCTATTTAAATGTCAATAGACGATAGGTATATTAGCTATTTTCACGATACCTTCGCAATGATCTCTTGCCTCCTTGTTGTTGATGGTTTCCGTAAAAGTCCCCGAAAGCTTTCTTCTGATAATCTGCTCCTCTTCAACCTCCAGGTATAATTTCTAATATTACTGGATCTTCGCAATAAGGGTATTCCTTTTATATTTTCTTTTGGTAAGTTTAAATAAAAAAAATCGTTATCTTTATCACTAATAAATTCTTTTACTTTCTCTGTTATAGATCCTCCACAATTTGGATGTAACAGCAACTATTCTTTATATATTTTGAATTGAAATCTTCTTATAAATTATTCATTTCTATTAATTTACACTTTACTATATTTTATTTACTGGTAATAATAAGTTAACTCAATTTTACTTTTTATGCGTTCCCAAATTCAAAATACCACTCGTATTTTTCATAGATTAGAAGCATCTCTCTTTCAATTATTTTTTTATAATAATCATTGTTTTTTATCAATCTTGTAACTAGTGATATTTTTATGCTTATTTGCCACATATACAACCCAATATACACCTAAGTTATCTTTGTATTATAACATGTATAATTTTAAGCATTATCTAAATACATTTCTAAACATTAAGTTTTTTCTCCAAATTTAAAAATAATCATGTTTTATATTTACTTCCGGTCCGAATTTTGAATTTCTTTTATACAAAAGGTACTTAAAATTAATTTCTAAATACTTTTATACTCGTAATGTACCAGCCTAGAAAGGCATAACTTGCGAGATATTCCCAAAAAACTAATTTCTGATAAGAGCAAAAAGTCCTACTTTCGATTTTTTCACTGAAGTAAACTACTACTTCCGGGCTGCCGATTTTACTGAAAATCTAATCAGATCTCAAGATAGAGATTATACTCATAAATACAACATTTGGAATTGAGAGCAATATCGGTTTTACCGCTATCATGGTCACTCACACTGATAGAGGGAGAGAGAGAGAGAGAGAGAGATTTTTTAAGAACCACTTTTTTGGTATCAGGGACTTCAAAACGTGGACAATCAATTCTGAAATGAAAGACTTGTAGAGTATGCGGTAAAGGTTCAAGATGTGCAATTCTTTTTTCGGTAACTGTATCGGCATGCCAAGTATTGTTGGGGACATTTATCTAGAATACCCCATTAGAAAATTGGGCAGCGACTCCCCTAATACAATATAAGACAGCACACAAAGTACGGCAAAATTTGAGACGTAAGTTCGAAACTTAGAACAGTGTCCGTTGAAATTAGACAGATTATAATTTTCAATAATTCTTTCGCACTCAGAAAGTTATTTAATTTCATGAAATAGTGCGGAACCATGTGCATATCATATCTAACATCTGTGCTTAATACACAGAATTGCACCATTAGTTGGAAAACCAAAATATTTCTTAATTGTTTAGCCATTGCTAATTGATCATATTCCCGCATCTTTATGAAACCGATTAATATTCAAATGTAATATTCTACAGATCAATATTTCACATGCGTATAATTTGTTAATTCTCTTGTATAATTGAACGTATTAAATATAGCTTAAAAGTAACGTTATGACTTGTATATTTGTACTATTCACATTTATTATTAAATTTAATTTATTTCTGAACATGTAACTAAAATAATTTGAACGGAATGAGCTGTTGCGGTCTTCCTAATGGCGATTTTACTAATTACGGTTCAACACAAATTCAGTTCAAATAGTATGTGATATTTGTTAATCCTCATCTACGCTACTAACTGCCGCATCAAAATTTTCCCTCGAAACAGAATAAACTATGGCCCAATGTGCGTCAGAGAAGTCACATATTCACACGTTATTGTATATTATAGTTTCCATTAAGTTAACTTTAGCGCCTGTCCGGTTCAAATATCCTAATTAAATTTTCAGGCAGCAAGCAAATGATTTGTTAATTTTCCGACTGAAAATGTGAATGATGGATTTTAATGTACGTACGATTATTGCAAATTTCATTGGAATACGATGTAGGTGCGTAAACACACAGTCGGATAATAAACGTCCATCGAAGAGAGGTGGAAGTGAATAATTTATACACTCGTTGTTGTTTTGTTCATTTCGATGTACCTATGTATGTAATGGCTCGCAAAAATATATATAGTATATATTACTATATATCATCATTATGCTACTATGTGGAATTATCCATTATGGATGGATGAAACATGTTTATATAAAAAACAACGTAAAATAAGAGAGAATATTCATTTCGATTTAATGCTTTGTTTTCTATAGAGTTCAGTTGTTTAGCAGGAAAAGTAGATCAATATACAGAATTTAATAATATTAATTGAATGCATTTAGGGTGCAATTCTAAGAGCGTTCGTTTTGAGTCGGCACACTAGAATGGTAACGTGTCTAGTGCTACGTAGCGACCGCCTATTATTACCCCAGAGGTTGACCTCAAGGTACTTTTTTTCCACGGTCGGCTCATCACGTGGCAGCCACTCAAATGTAAAAACATTACTTGACGTGAGAATTGGCATCACTATAGGCGCAAAGCACGGTGTACCTTATGCGCTACTGAAATAGTAATAATTGCTTATAGGTAGTAGTAATTCACATTTACAGTACCTTTATTTGAACTGCTATTGTAATAAA
Organism: Amphimallon solstitiale; assembly: GCA_963170755.1. Taxonomy (NCBI): domain Eukaryota; kingdom Metazoa; phylum Arthropoda; class Insecta; order Coleoptera; family Scarabaeidae; genus Amphimallon; species Amphimallon solstitiale. The sequence continues at coordinate 29,131,803 of OY720680.1, forward strand.
AGTAATTGAAAAAATGGGATCAACTTTATTCTCTTTGTGCGTTTTTCTTTCAGGCGCGTCAATGTTAAAAATTTTATTCTTACGTAGTACCGTTGATGAATAGTAATATCTTGAGAGATTCAAATCACTCACTAAATAATTTATTTGCGATATAAAAAGAAAATGATCAACTGAGTCCTCCAAATTTTTTTTTGTTTTATTATCAAATTGTAAAACATTGAAATTTGTTTATTTAGTTTTCCGATTGTAGAGTTTCTTGTTGCTTAATCAATTCTGCGGGTGTTTATTCTTTACTATCACAAGTATATATACACGTCAGCAAAGCTGGGGCAGCTAGTGAATATTTAATTAAATCCCAATGTTGATAGGTGTGTGTACCTAGATACAAACCACCACTTTTCAGTCTGGGCTTTACTAAAATACCAATAAGTTTCCCAATGGCTCCTACCGCAACTAAATTACTACCAAAAACACAGCTATCCTAAGAATATACATTTTTCAGATCATTTTCTTCACTTACTCTTACAATTTACTCTTACACAGCAAGCATATAAAAAGAATCAATGGACAGCCAATATGGCGAGTAATTTGTTATTGCCCCACTACATATTCATTCAGTCTCTAGATATATTGCGACGTCTATAGTGACAATGACAAACTGAAACGACAGATTAAGATAATCCTATCGTGTTTTTAAAAAAGCAGCATATGATCAATTCGATATAAAGCTTTTAGCACAGCTGTGTAAAACAGGTCATCTTGGCTATTGTAATTATTAAGGTTGTTTGAAGTATAATTTGTCATTATTATCGGATTGTTATGATGGTGGAACGTGTAGTCATAAAACCATATTGGTTAACAGAAATGAAAGATTAAATCTGTAGATGGATAGCTTTATACTTCAAGTTCTGTACTTCTAATACGTTTTATGTCTCTTATCCATGGTCGTTAGTCTCTATCTTTATGTCTGTTATTTGTGCGACTTACGTTCTCAAAATTTATTTACTCTTTTACCCTCTCTGCCTATTTAATATCCTGATATTTTATGAATATAAAATAACAGATAGGTACACCAAATTTTTAAGCAATGTTGCATATGAACAGCGATCAAGGATATTTCCTTTTACTAACGTATCTAAAAATAAATCTCAGTCGTCAAATGAATGAAGGGAAACCACCAGGCACGTACAGCAGACACTCACATGCCCAGACGCACACGCACGCAAACACATAAAAGTCATACAGTAACCCGCAAGCACTTGAGAGGAAACTGCTTGAAAGTTGCGCTTCAAGTACCTTCTAAATTACAACGGCGGACTTGTGTGCGGGGGTTGAATCGTTCACTACCAACTAACAGGGATCCAATGGCATTGTGTCTCTCGCTCTGGACCGAACAATTAACAAAGGAAAAGGCATTAAATTGTGGATTTAGTGCACTTCGAAATATACCAAGAAGTCGGATAACAAGAGACCGTGACATATCTGAAGCGTCATGGGTGTGACGAAATGAAAACGGCGCTCGTTCGAGTCGACTGCCCGTTTCTTTGCCCTTCGGTTATTGTTATAATTATCTATTCTTTTGGGGTAATGACATGGCGTGGGTTATGACGGCGTGAGGGGACGGTTTTTAGGAAAACAATGAAAGCGTTCGAGGAAATGTACACACTACAACGCCGCTGACTATGTAGTTTGGTCAAGCTGACAAATTAGTTATTCGTCTATTGTTAAACACTCCGTATATGCTGTTAAGGCTAAACAGAAAGTATGTGTTTTAACTAACTACGTTGTATAAATCAAATGTCTACGAAGTATACTCAAAAAATGTGAATAAAAATATTACATCTTTGATTAATCGTATAGGTGTGTCTCAAAAACTTTAACATTATACACACAAAGATAAATATATATCAAAAAAAAAGTAATTATCGCGAATACATGAAATACAAAAAAAGAAAAATATCGTGTAAATTCCGTTGTAGAGCAACCGTAGACACGTGTTTCTGACTCATTGGTCGTCATCAGTACGATGTAGCTAAGGAATAAGGTGGGACAACCTTGGACATGTTAGCTACAAGGAAGACCATCAGCTGACAGACCACCATTTGTAGCTTAAGCTACAAATGGTGTAAATTCATCATCTCTTACTCTTTTCTGCAGTAATTGATTTTTTTGATTAAAGCTACCGCAATTTCTGAGATTTGCCGACAAACTTATTAATTAGCTATTCCCTGGCTACCCCGTATTGATGATGACCAATGAGTCAGAAACACCTGTCTACGGTTGCTGTACAGCGGAAGTTAGTCGATATTTTTCTCTTTTTGTATATACCGGGTGGTGCAATAGTGTGTCGGCGGAGCTTAGTATGAAAACCAATAAAGCTGTAGCAATGAGACATTACGTACGTATGTAGTATGCGACTGTGCATTTTCTAATTTTATTTACAAATATACAGGATGTTCCAAATTTTCGCAACCACCTTCAACTTTTTTATTTTAAATACACAGCTATACTTTCTAGATATTATAATGATAGTCATTCAAATTATCTTTGCAATGATATAATATGTGTATGTGCACTCCAGACTGTTAGTTTTGATTTTATTGTTAATTTTGTTAAAACCTTGACAGTTGCAGCATCTAACATTTTAAGCTGTAGTCTGAAAATGGGTAGAATACCTCACGTAACTCTTGTGTTACTAATTTATAGACTAACACGTTATTTGTTTTGAGGTTAAACAAAGTGAATAAATATACAGGGTGTTAAATATGTCGTGTCTAGTTTATCGATTTTTATTGGTTATTTTCTGGTTTTTTTTTAATCTAACCTATATTTCTAAGACCTATATTTCTAAGATTTGCACACAGATTTATAAATGTTTTGTGATCTGGTAAAGGCCTATTTGGAAAGTGTAGAGCATATAATCGCACTGCTTCAGATGCATTTCTACGGGATTCTCTAAAAATTAAAACCATATTCAATTTGTCTTCGTTTGTATGTAAAACCAAACCTTTAATACAATCTCAACGCAAAGTGAGTAAATGTTAGAATGAAGCTAATTATAAAGACAATTAATAATCAAGCAAATGTCACTAATGTTAAAATATTTCCTCAATTATCAAAACAAGCATACATACATATAATAAAAACATGAATGATTTTCTTCCTACATACCTCTGGGTGCCTATGGAGTGGAACTTATAAAAAGGAACTAACTACATATAAAATTTAAATTGTGATGTAACTATGTATAATAGCAAGAATTCTGAATATGTTTACTGCTATTTTCCATGCAAATTAAATATTTAAACAAAATAAAGACAAAAATTGAAATTATTCTTACTTTCTTTAAATACGAATATCTATGAAACCGTTAATTTTCGGAAACTAACACAAATAATAAAGCTTACATTAATTTTGATAAAAAACAAATGAAGAGTATGGCGACCAAAAGAAATTCTTTTCATCGCAGCGCAATCTATATATTCACATAATAAAACACAATTGTGAGAGCGAACTAGAGTCGATCACATGTTTAGTTATTGCTTTCTTCAAATATCTTTATCCGTTTCCAAGATATTTGACCTGGGAGTTTTAGGAGGTACGCCTGTATATATATTAAAATATTTTAGTAAATTTTGTGGGCGTTTTCGGCAAGTTGATGAATAAAAAGTACTATTTTAAAATTTTAATATTTATGTTTCGACCAAGTTTCTGGTCTTCTTCACACTAACAAGTATCTGTAACAATATTATAAATAACATAAATATGTGGAATAAGCAAGGAAAAAACATCTTTTCAGTTATACGTGAAAACATTGTTATATACAAGTCACAAAATAAATTATAGTATAAAAATGACGTTGTTTTTAATATTTTTCTAATATATTGTTGTTATGGCTCAATGTGTTGGAGCGATAATAATAAAGTAAGAAGTTAATAACTTTAAAATTAGAACAAAAATTATTCTAAATATCGGGACGTTATTATGTTGAACATTTTTTGAACATCTTTATCACATAATTCGTAAATGTTATGAGACTATAAATTTTCATAATGAGGCTGTGACTGTAATTCTTATGTGGCTATTAATTATTGACTCATTAGTTTCATTTATAATTTTCACTTAATATCCTGTTAAAGTATAAAATATTTCCATTCAAGGACAAACACTGCAATTCGATACGCAAGGTGGGAAGACCAGCGTTTTTTGGGGTAATCTATTTTTATATGAAGGAGGTATTTTAATAAATTATTTCGGAAATATACGAGGGTATCTAATCTATTAGATGGAAATATATTTTTGATAAGTTTGATATTTCGTATTCATCATTGACAGCATTTTGATGTCCTTGTACTTCTATCATCTCTAATAAATTTCTGGATTTTGTGTTATTTTAGGTTAGGTTAGGTTAGGTTAGGATATGCTGTGTTTTTTATTTATGAAATTCGAAGGGTAATTATAATTTTTTTAGTGTTTTGTTGATTGTTACTCTCCTGTAAGTTACATTTGTGATCTAATTCCTCTATTAATAAGGTTAGCTGCGAAATTTCTTTTGAAATTGATGGGTTGGGTGGAATGAAAATTTAAAAACCTACCCAAAGATGTTTATTTGACGAAGCACTTTGTTTTGATGAATTCTTGCTGACGGATTAATGTTATCCAAAAAGCGAAGTGTATTATTGGGTTCGATTTTTGTTGTGAGCTAGATGCGTGGGTAATTGTTAAATTGATTTAATATGTTGTGTATTTTATGTATTGGGAAGGCTGTAATACAATCGTCATATATAGCGTTTAAAAAATGGGGTTGGAGTGTCCAATGAAGAAATAATGTTACCCCGTTAGCTGCCACTGCGAGTTGATGGAACCCCCTTTCCCGCTCTACACAAGTCATATCTTATCTCCGTTACTTATTACGTTCAAATCGAGTAAAGTAAATTCTATTTAACATGTTTTAGAGTAATTTCATTTCGTGTAATATTTGAACATATTGCTCTTGTCGAAGTTTCCTCCAACGATATCATACGTACGAACACGTATACTTGCCATAAACCGAGATGTTATTCTTTTTTCCTCGGACTCGTAAAATATCATTTTTCTCTTAGTAAACAGAAATGTCATGCATTTTATATTTTCTTTAATAAATGTTTGCAACAGAACGATTTATTAGCGAATGATTAAATACATCGTTATTTGTTTTTGTCACGTATAATCAAGACTTAACTAAATGTGAGGTTAACATTAATATTTCAACGATAATTACTTTTTGAATAAAGGATTATATCTGATTTTCTATTCTTGAACTGCGTCGTTGTAAATATATGTAAATATGTGCAATTTATAGCCGTTTTCTATTTATGCTAGGCAAAAATACGATAGAATAAAATGCTAAATAGTATATTACCTTGATTTTCTCCGTATTGAGCGAAACCGTAAAGAACAATTATTGTTGGCAAAATCATTTCCTATAAGCACAAAACACCATTTATTATTATAATCCATTTAGGAATTTTGTTTTCACGCTTAAGAACTAATCAGTCAAATGTCAATCTAGATAGTAGGGGTCAATGATTGCAAATCGTAATATTAACCTATAATAAAGCCCGCTCGAATATTCCCAGGAGTAAGTAGGATATTTAGTTGCCTATTATAAACTATAGATGGAAGCACCAAACCGATCAATGAGGTAAATAGTTTCATTAATTAGCAATTAATGAATTCAAGAGAGCAGGCTTATTAAAATTTTATAGTCTATTTACAACCATTTAATTTGAAGTATCGCTCATTAAAATCTTCCAGTAAATAAAGATGCTATTATCTCGTATTGTTTTTGTAAGACATCTTATAAAGTTTGCTACTGATAGATTTAACCGTTTCGCCGCTATCGTGGTCACATACCGATAGACATGTTTGTAAAAACGACGTTTAGTTATTAAAAACGCTAATCTTGATTAACTAGTGCATATAACTTCAATATCACAAACCAAAATCCCATACGCAAATAAATAGGGACGATGAAAAACGTGTTCAGTATAAAACCTGATAATTCTGCCATGTCTCGCAGAATTATCTTTTCAATTAACGCTGAAATTAATTAAGCGAAAAGAAGTGGTAGTACCTCGTTAATTTAGTACAAACTGCGTACACATACATATCAATATTAGATTACAATCAATTTGTTTTAATTAAAGCGAAATATACGCAACTTTAATCATGAATATTATTTCAACTTGAAGTACATACGCGCTCAATATTACTGCTTGTTAACCTGGGGGCGAATAGGTATTAAAAGACGTTGAACAACTAATTTAATGTTGGTACGATGGGGATGGGAAACCGGTGGTTCCCCAAGCTACACAGTCGACATCTAATTTTCTTCTCGAATCTCGTCAACTCAAGAAGAAGCAGAAGAACAAGTAGAAGTAGGACAAGAGGGAGAAGGAGAGTGAGTGGAGATGATGAATTTCCGTGTGTTGTTAGTGCAACATTGTTATGATGTAGAAATGATATCAGGAATGAAACAGAGATCCCAAGCTATTATGTATATCGTCTCTATATACGTCCCAGCTATTACCGACCTATCCACCTACCTGCTGACGTTAATAAAGTGAGACAGAGAGGCGGGAGGTATCTTAATTAAATCAAAACAATATGGCTACGAAATTAATTTAGAGCCGAGAGTCGGATAAAAGACCTTATGATGGGGTGAGAGAATTGTACAGTCAGTGTCGGGAGTAATAATGGTTGCTTCCACACAGGTAAACGGCATCGACCAGTTCCCTGTCCTTCTCATAACGCAGATTGGAACACAACGTTAACGTGTGTGGTGCAAGAGAAGCTGCATATTGTAGGTACTCACATCAATTCCCTTGATGTCTGGATTAATTTGAGTAGGTAGTACAGAGATAATCCTTGATATTTCAGTCGACGCGAGCAAATATACAGCGATTTTAGTTAAGCAAGTGTACTTTTTGATTTTATTTATTTAATCAATTATGTCCAATTACCTTTAGGTGTAGGACTGATACAAAAACATACAAATATTGTATAACACCTATATATTTAATGCTCATATTCTTTCTCGTATCCTGTTTTGCCAATCATTTCTATCTTGCGCCAATCGTCTATTCTCACTCCCCTGAATCTCTCGCTCCTGAGCCTCTTGCGGTACTTGTTACTCCCATTTTAGTCGCGGTCGTCCTAGCTTATTCTTTCCTTGTACTCTGGTTTCATAGACTTTTTTCTTCGGTATCTCTTTTTGTTTTAATATGTCATTCAGTATTACGTGGAATTATTCTTTTTATCTTTTCTCCCATGTACTTTACCATTTCAGATGTGATATCATCACGCCTGGGGCTTTCCCTATTTTTAATTTCCCTATGTCCTGTGCAGTTTCTTCTAATGATATAGGTTGTAGCTCACATTTAACTTCATTACTCTCTTCGGGGCCTATTTATTCTACCTGGTTTAGATCTGCTAATTCTTCAATGTATTGTTTCCAATTGTCTATTATTTCATTCTCTGCAGCTAAAATATTTCCGTTATTGTATAGTACATTTTTTAGTCTAGTAGCTTTCTTCTGTTTTAATTGTTTTAGTGTGCCATAAAACAGTTTTTTTTTCTGAGTAGTGCATTTTTTTAATTTAATATACAGGCTGTCCAGAAACTCTCCTGACAAACGAAGGCCGGTGATTCCTCAGATAATTTTAAGACAATTTAACCCAATTCACCCTAGTCCGAAAATTCTTCCTAAGGGAGCTAGAGCTCTTTGAAGATGGCGCCTTGTAATTATTTTTTTTTAATATCTTCCGAAGGCTTCTATTTAGAAAAACAAAAACTGGTGTGCTTATTTATCCTCCAGAGATGAATCGATTCCATCAATTGCGAATTTCTAGTACCGGTCATAGGCGTCCGTTTTGGGTAGGTAAACGGTTATTTTAACGCATAACTTTTTTGTCTTTAACTTTTAAGCATTTGTGACACTAGATTATTAAATTTTCAGGTATTCTAGTACTAAAAGGTACTCTTACTTTAAGTCGGTAGGATACATCGTTTTCTAGAAAAATCGATTTGAAAATTTATCGTTTTTTCGTCATTAAAGTTCAATTTATTATTTTTTGCACTAGTTCGCTCTGAACTGCCAACAGAAATAAAACCTACGTTTTTAATTGTCAAATTGTTGTCATTTCGCGAAGTTTATCTTTTAATTTTTTACTTTGTAGCATTCAAACACAACGATTTCAATTTAAAAAAAAATGGTTTTTACTAATGAAGAATACGCCGATATGCATTTAGTTTATGGCGAAATGAGGTGTAACGCTCGAGCAGCGCAACGTAGATACGCTGAAAAATTTCCCAATCGTCAGCATCCCACTCACTCAACATTTACAGCTCTTCATCAACGATTAAGAGAAACAGATTCAGTGGTCCCAAAAAAAAAAATGAAACGGAGACATAATGATGTAACAGCAGAAAATGAAGATGTTATTTTAATGGAAGTTGAGGAAAATCCAGAAATTAGCGTTCGAAGACTATCTGCCATGTACCCCACAATTTCAAAATCTTCCGTAGGAAATATCTTACACAAAGAAAATTTATATCCTTTTCATTTTACAAAGGTGCAAGCACTGCTAGAAGGAGATTTTCCTGCTCGTGTAGAATTCGCTAGATAGTTACAAAATCAGATAAATCAAGATGAAGATTTTTTCAGGTACATTTTGTTTGGTGACGAAGCTTCATTCCCAAAAAATGGAATTTTTCGTACGTTGGTGACAATCCCCACGTTGTTCAAGAATTTAAGCATCAGCATAGATTTAGCATAAACGTCTGGATTGGAGTAGTTGACGATTATCTACTTGGACCTGTGGAATTACCTGCTCGTTTAAATGGTGTTGATTACTTACATTTCCTGCAAAATATTTTACCTGATTTGTTAGATGAGGTGCGTTTAAATATTCGGCAAAACTTATGGTTTCTACAGGACGGCTGTCCGGCCCACTTTAGCAGGAATGTATGAGACTTTCTAGATAATAACTACGAAGACCATTGGATTGGAAGAGGCGGTCCAGTTGCTTGGCCAGCAAGGTCGCCGGATTTGAATCCTTGTGATTATTGTGTTTGGGGATACATAAAAGCTTTTGTTTATTCCGTTCCGATACAAAATCGTGCACAACTCTGGCTAAGGATACAAGATGCTTGCAACGAATTTAGAAATAACTTTGGAATTTTTGCAAGAATTCGGCGTTCTCTAAGCAAAAGGGTAAATTTATGCATAGAGACTAATGGTCATCACATCGAGCATCTTTTGTAACTATCTACCTTTGATACTTGTTCCTTTTTTGTTAGTTTCGTTCCATTGTAATAAATACTTTGTTTTTAAAAACCTTCAGCTAAAATTTTGTTTCAAATTGATTTTTGCTTCTTTTCCCAAACTTTTTTTTACGAATTGTGTGCTGCATTTATTGAAACAAAAGATGATTTATTAAATTAATTTTCATCCATGCCAACTTCGTCGCTAAAAATAAGTAGGTTCACAATAAATTGAATTTTAATAACGAAAAAACGAAAAATTTTCAAATCGATTTTTCTAGAAAACGGTGTATCCTACCGACTTAAAGTAACAGTACCATTTAGTACTAGAATACCTGAAAATTTAATAATCTAGTGTCACAAATGCTTAAAAGTTAAAGACAAAAAAGTTATGCGTTAAAATAACCGTTAACCTACCCAAAACGGACGCCTATGACCGGTGCTAGAAATTCGCAATTGATGGAATCGATTCATCTCTGGAGGATAAATAAGCATACCAGTTTTTGTTTTTCTAAATAGAAGCGTTCGGGAGATATTAAAAAAAACTAATTACAAGGCGCCATCTTCAAAGAGCTCTAGCTCCCTTAGGAAGCATTTTCGGACTAGGGAGAATTGGGTTAAATTGTCTTAAAATTATCTGAGGAATCTCCGGTCTTCATTTGTCAGGAGAGTTTCTGGACACCCTGTATATATTATGTGTAACCAAAAAATTAATCAAAGGTAATATAACGAGAGCTTGACAAATAGTCGACTATTTCATTGTCATCAATTTTTCGAGTGTGCGCTACTGTCAATTTGACGAGACCAAAATTGGCATTAATAATTTGACTAGAGCACGAGAGCTTTAGCTCGAGGGCTTTAGTCTTTAATTATTAATGCCAATTTTGGTTAAGTCAAATTGGGAGGCACACGAGAAAAATTGAAACAATGTAATAGTCGACTACTTATCAAGCTCGAGCTATATTTGTTAAGATTATTTCCTAAACCAAGTTTCATAATAAAAAATGAGTTGTCAAATCGATGTGATTATCAATAATTTCATCAGAAACATCGCTAAATCTCTTTTTGTCGGACATTTTCATCTATTTGACACGTATGCCACTTAATGAAAAAATACATACTTGATTTGTTACCTACATTTAAAATAGTCGATTTGTAATAGTCGCTGATATCAAGAACCGGTACCTTTCATTGGTTAATTTCAACTTCAGTTTTGATTGTGATTGGACAAAATTTAAATTTGACAGGTGAAGGAAATAATCACACCGTAAAAGCATACATTTTTAACCAAAATTTAGACAAATATTATGCTATTAGAGTGGGCAGGCTTCTAATAATATAATCTATATATTCTGGTGTCATTCGAAACAACTTACAGGGATACTGTAAAATAACTGTAAGGTTGCGTAGCATACCAAAAGTAAGAATAGTAATATAATTATTATAATATGACGACGGACATTGTCTTGAAATGTGGGTTTACTTAGTTCGTGAATATATTGTTATAAATTGTCAATATGAATTAAGTAATAATAATAACATTAAAAACAATTAAAACATGTCAAAAGATTTAAAAGATGTCGATAGGAAATTTAATTTTATAAATAGGCAATTTGAATTTCCCGCGTAATTATAACGTCTTTCAAGAAATGATCTAATAACGGTTGGTATCTAACAAATTAATATGTATACTTACTGATTTGGGTAAAAGTTAAAATTTATATCTTAGAGTTACTATAGCAATGGTCATTAATGGGGTGGAGGATCCATTAACCACATATCGAAATAAATTGTGGTGATCCGCTGGGTTCAATTCTTGGGCTACTCCTGTTCTTAATTTATGCAAATAAACGGCATTTATCATGAGCATATCTTACCGTGGCACAATAAGCAAATCACATAAATATTTAGGACACTAATATTGTCTGTCTCTCCATATTGACAATACTTATAGTAAAAAAACTGTTGGAGAGTATACGACCTTATATGGTTTTAGAAACTTACGCAATCTTATTCCTTTGTTCTTCAAATTGGTTTACTTTACATATTGCTGTGACATTAATAATATCAATTTAAAAGTATAAGTGCATAAAATTGTGTTTTTAGAAATATTAATTTTATTTCGAAATATATATTATTATAAAAAATTAAATTTATATATATAACATATTGTAACATTTATGAGTTAGCTAAGTTGAATTGGTTTTTTAATTAATGTCTTTAAGAAAACTTATAGAAAGATTTACTCATGTAACAATTGGAGAACATATGAAACAATTTACTGAAGATGTAATAACTTAATAATACAGGTTATCTCATTTCTTAATATAAGTGGTAGATAATAAAACCTTCTATTTTCGATGTGAATCCCGAACAGGTAAAGAGGAATATAAAACATGACATTAAAATGTATATATTAATTATGTAAATTTCTTCGAATAAATATATTTAACGATTTTGAAAGCTTTTAAAAGAAATAACGAAATCTGTATTTGTGGGTACAGTAAAACTTCAAATTGTTCGCGGGAATTAAAATATGAATGTGACAATTAGTTTGACAGATAATTTTTAATTCAAATGAGTGATTTATGGAAAGAAATAGTTTAAAATGTGATAATAAACAAATAAAAGGTATATTAAAGATGTAAATATGAAGAAATATTGTATATCTCCTTTATTAACGATTTTTTGAACTATTTTAATTTAAGAAAAATATAATTGGTTAATGTAGAAGGTTACTAAGAGGACACGAAAAAATAAAAAAGATAATAAGTTTAGTTTTTAATAGACCAACATATAATTTTGTTTTCCGAACTCTTATAATAATAATCTTTTATTGATATCAAAAAAAAAACTTATCAAACAAAGGACGAGCTAAAAATTGTGAAATATCATTGAGATATGTCAGCATACAGAATATTGGTTAGGTGCTTACCTGAATTACTGGTGACGAAACAGCGAATTTCATTAGGAAGAGAGATTATATTACAACATTCTATATCCTGACGATTTAAATAGAATAATTGGAAATGTTGAATGGCGGAACCGTTACCAAATAGAAGATCAATTCAAAGTTCCTGAAGGGGATCATAAAAGACACCATCTACCATTTTATTCCGGAGGGCTTTCTTCAAAGTTTTTTGTGCATAGTTTTTAAAAGAGAAAATTAAAGAACTAATATACAATTTTTCGACTATAGTGTAACATACTGATTCCAATTCATCGTATTTAAATGGCGCTATATAAAAATTATTGAAAAGCATAATTAAAATTCTTGATTTATGATAAAAATCAATTATTGTATTGAAATGTAATTTAGTATGTCTATTGTTAAGGGATGTTTATATTTCTCTATGGATAAATTTTTTTTATATTAAGAATTCATATTGATTTAATTAAAAATCATATTATTGGAGAAGAGCTGAATCAACTTACTATGTTAGTATAATAATGATTCTATGAATAATATCTCAATAAAATCTTAATATGATTTACAGAAGCAAATTTATATGACAAAGCACTGAATTACCTTATTCACTTTTACATTAACCATAACTGGATTAGAAGACCTTGGATATATATTCCATTTTTATCAATTATTTGAAGTACAAATTTAATGGTTAAATTATATTTTAAAATTCATGATATACATATTCTTGTTATATTGGAAACAATATAAACAGTATAAAAGATAATCTATTCTATTAAGTTGTTTCTTGATATATGACTGCACAATATGGCAATGAATTGAAAAACCAGCTACACGACCTGAGTGAAGAGTAATTCAACATCATAACAATATTTATACACTCTTTACATGCATATCATTTAATCCACAACAACATGTTATATACATTACGGATATTCAATTATTTACTGTACTGCAAATGCCAATAGACTCATGTAGAACAGGTTGTCTATACGCACAGGATTTGAATAGAGATCGTTCTTTTTAATTAATTTCTCCAGTAATTTCTTACTACTCTAATTTAGAATACACAAGAAATAATACCTACACTTTCTTCCATAATATTTTGTTACATTCTACAAGTAGTGTTGCTATTATTCGCACCACTTTATAAAATAATATTTTAAAAAAATTCGTAGATCTCAGGTTAGGGTGATCTTTTTGTTTATAAATATTTATTCATGTACTTGTAGTTATTTGACATTCATATATGTAGATGAATATTAGTCTTATGCGAAATTAACGGTTTCCTGCACCTATACATTAAGTAATAATAATCGTAAAACAATTCAGACTTTCTTACAAATTGATCCAAATAAATAAGTTGCCGATTCGAAACATGACTTCGAAGTGCACTTTATAATAACTTTTTCCATATAATACCGCGAGATCAAAAATTATATTGATGAAGGTTTGCCATGGAATGTAAAACGTCTGTCTTAAGAGGAATGTTTACATATCGAAAACTAAGACATCGCCGTTTTGCGTTTTTAAATTTATTTTGTAATTTTAGTATCTCAAATTTGGGTTAGTGATGCAAAAGGCATTAATTTATAATGTCAATGCCAGTTTTTGTACTAATTTATTTTCTTAAAAAAGTTATGTGCTTTAGAAATAACCACAAAAATGCATGAATTTGATTAATGCACATTTGATGAACGATATAAAAAAAATCTTCATGTAACCATTTTTGAAGATAAAAACATTAAATAGTAAACATTATCACACACATTTCACACGAGTGTTTTTGAAGCTATTGCGTCGTCTATGCCCACTTTACGGTGTCTCTACCAGTCCTAGCCAAGATGCAAATCTATCGGAATCTGTCGGCTATTCCAGACTTAAATCCAAGACACGGTTTGTAATTAAAAAGAAATGTCATATATACCTATAATATTCGAGTGTATAATAATATAACAGTTATGGGCAAGCGAAAATTGGTTTATTATAAAACAACAACATCAACAGTTCCATAAGTACTCATTCGTTATACATTATGTTTCCCATCTATAGTATTCCTTTATCTATGACAGAATCTGTGAGTAAAACCGAAGCTCTGTGATCGAAACCGCATATCGTCTAGCTCCACCTACTCACACCCCCTTGCGTCTACCCGTCCCGCGAGTAATATAAGTTGCATAAGTTGCTATTTGTTAGTAAACGTCCCTCTTAAGTTATATCATTAAGTGTCATACTGTCATTAAGATTTGTCATTATATTAATGACAGTATTACACTTAATGATATAACTTAAGACAGGCGTTTTACATTCCATGGCAAACCTTTATCAATATAATTTTTGATCTCGCGGTATTATCATAATAGAATATAATGTATGTTCTGATGAAAGCATAATATAGACAGTCTCAACCTTAGTATTCACTGTGTCTTATGGAGAGAGACAATATAGTTGTCAGTTCGACAATGACAGATTAGGTTGGTAACTCATTATAATGACACGACATTTTAAATACTTGTTGGTTAGGATATTATTGTATATTATTATAGTGATTTGACACATGACAGGAAGGTTATGTTGTGATACTTACACCACACCGATAATACCAATCATATACATAATAAATCGAACTGACAACATTGCCTTGAAATAAAAAAGGACAGTTTATTACAAATTGCTTACGGTAGTAAAAGAGGTATATATCCTATAAGAGACTGTACTGAATACTAAGGTTGAGACGATCTAGAGTGAAGTTACTCTATTTCAAAACTATTTTTTTAACAACTTTATCTGGATTTCTAGGATTAAAGTTTGTAGTGAAAACAAGAAGAATGAGTGTGCTTAAAACCACACGG
Source organism: Amphimallon solstitiale (assembly GCA_963170755.1). NCBI lineage: Eukaryota > Metazoa > Arthropoda > Insecta > Coleoptera > Scarabaeidae > Amphimallon > Amphimallon solstitiale. The sequence goes on from OY720680.1 coordinate 29,146,890, forward strand.
CAGAAGTGAAAACTTCATCAAGGCGAGGTTAATAATACGAAATACACGCGTATAATATTCAGTAACGTATTAAATAAAACGTATTCGCACATTTATTACATTTACACATGTACACACGCGTATAATATTCAGTAACGTATTAAATAAAACGTAAACCTCAACCATCCCCGTATCCAAAATTTCACATTCATACGTCAATTTTCAAAAAATTCTTCCGCCATTTTGTTTTTTTGACATTTTGACTTTGAAATTGTGATCGGCGACCCCCAAAACCACCGTATCTAAAATTTCACATCCATACGTCAATTTTCCAAAAGCTCGTCCGCCATTTTTTTTTTTTACATTTTGACTTTGGAATCGTGATCGGCGACCTAAGACACCCCCGTATCTAAAATTTCACATTCATACGTCAATTTTCAAAAAACTCTTCCGCCAATTCGTTTTATTTTTTTGACATTTTGACTATGGATTGGTGATCGGCGACCTAAGACACCCCCGTATCTAAAATTTCACTTTCATACGTCAATTTTCAATAATACGAAATACACGCGTATAATATTCAGTAACGTATTAAATAAAACATATTGGCACATTTATTACATTTACGCGAGCGGCCATTTCGTTTGGTCGGTTCGGATGTATGTGTATGTATAGATAGACGATATAAATACTCGCTTACGGTCCCGCGCTTGGTCTAATGGTAACGTGTCGTCTTCATACCCGTGCGGCTCGGGATCGAATCTGTTCTGGAACATGAATTTATTTATTCATTTATTCATATGATATATTTATTTATCTTGTTCCCTTAGCCGACTTTACCCGAACGAGCGTTACATATATCCGAGTGTTACATATTCGAGCGTTGCAGTCAGTCTTGTTCAGTGCCTACAATCAGCGCAACGAGCCTAAAGAAGTTCACCCTTCAAAAATGATGAGAATGTTGCGCTTTACAAAATATTTATTTATTTAGTTTTACGGAAGCGCACAAAAACAATATGTTTTTTATCTTTTGCCGAACCCAAATAAAGTAACAGTTACAAATAAAACTGTCTCATATCAAGAATAAAACATCTCACGAACCGATTTCCTTAACGAACCAATCGATAAAAGGTGAAATAAAGCCGGTCGAGTCGGATGTTTCCTTCTGCAGTTTTTCCACCGGAAAAATAATATGTTAAGTGTGGCCGTTAGTTTCTCGCAAAAGCGGAGCCTCGCTTCATGATGACGATAAAGATCAAGTGGGTCGTGCGAGGAGCGAACTCTAGCGGGTGCAAGAGCGCAATTAATGTCGACGGCGCGGCATGAAAAGTTACACCGAGAAGTAACTACCTATAACAGGAAAAACAAATGGCCGCGTTTCCGTTTCCGCTCACGTCACTTTCTCGACTAATCCGTTTCTGATTGCCCAACTTTGACATATATATTAAACCCTTGTGTCATGGCGCTGACGTGTATCTCCAACACTGTACCGTCTCACCGTTTTACTGTCCTATCCTTCATCTTCGCTTACGCGCGCGATTCTAAAGAGAAATGTCGGGAATCACTGCACAACATAGAATTGTGCGTTAAACCACGTTTATCCGAAGTGGAACTATATCCGAAATACCGGTTTAACAGGATCCTAATATCGTTTTTTCTCCGAGTACGACTCTAAATGCCAAGGCGGCGTTATGAATTAAAGATGAAACTATTTTTCTTAGAACAGAAACTAGGAATTTGTTAAAAGTGAAAACAATAAACACTGACTAACAAATTTCAACATTAGGTTTTGCATTAATTGACGTATATTATCTTTTATAGAAAACACAGAAATATTCATAAAAGGAAGCTACACCATATTCCTTTAATGAATATTTCAATGTCTTCTATAAAAAATAATATACTTCATTTAATGCAAAACCTAATGTTGAAATTTGTTAGTCAGTGTTTGTTGTTTTCTTTTTTAACAAATACCTAGCTTCTGTTTCTAAGAAATAGTTTAATCTTTAATTCATAATGCCGCATTGGGATTTGAAGCTTTAATTTCGTTTTGGTATTAATGAAAAGATGTATCTCTTCATAATATCCTTTAGAAGGCCTTTGTACGGCTCAAAAACATACCCCGGGGTATTTGGAGTTGACTGCATATGAATGTGATGTGTCATGAATTCAAATATAATACTAGGCGGGTATATACTCAGTGACATTAGAAGGAATAATTTGTTTAACTTGATTTTTTGCCAACAGAATGACTATATTTGAATCATGCTATGGTAATAATGTGAACTGTTTATTTCTGATAGTTTTTTGCGATAAAAGAATTGTATCTCTTATTTTTTTAAAAAAACCTGTTTATGCGAGCTGGCTAGTACAGAAATGTTTAGTTATTGCGCCTCCGTTTACTAGTGTTAAGCGTAACAAAATGCCTCGAGTCCGAAGACGTCAAAATTATCACTGTTAGTGACTTTGACAGGAGTAGAATAGTTGCCTATCGAGATGTTGGTTTGTCCTATCGCGAAATTGGGCGCCGTGTTAATTGTACTGCAATGACGGTAATGCGTGTGTGTAGAAGAAGATAGAGGAATACGAAGAAGACCAACTAGTCAACCGAGGCGTACTACAGAACGTCAGGATAGGCGCTTCAAACAAATAGCTTAACGAGACCGTTATACTACTAAGCCTCAAAGCGCTAACCAATGGTTTAGAGAAGAAGGTAGACTGTTACTATTCGTACACTATATTGCCGTATTCGAGCCTTTGAACTTTTTTCATACCGTCCACGATTAGTGCTTCCTTTGACTGCGGACCACTGTCGTCAACGTTTGAACTAGTGCAGAGAACGCCAGCATTGATAGGCAGATGACATAATGTCGTTTTCAGTGACGAATCGCGATTCTGTCTAGGTATGCACGATAGCCGTAGAAGGGCAAGACGTCAGCGTGGAGAGCGACGTGATATTGGATTTGCTGTTGAGAGGCATGTACATAGGATTGTAGGAGTAATGGCTTGGGGGGCTATTGCCTATGCACTGAGAGAACAAGAAATGTTAATTCAACCTTTTTTAGAATGTTCAATATAAAATGTAGAATTAACCAATAATTGGTTGAGTCTAGAAAAATAACAACGTTCTAAAATTTGTTAAACAAAAAATGTTAAGGGAATAATTTTTGCGTATTGAAAATCAACGTCTTATTTAGAAGCAAGTATTGCTGCTTCTAAGAGTATATTTTATAGGGTACATGTAATCTGAGTAGTAGCCTTAAACTAATTTCCGTAATTTGACCATATGTGTATCGCATCAGCTTCTACATTGCTTGTATCATCATGTATTTTGTACTAGTGCGTGTAGACATATTTACCTACTTGTCTTCATAAAATGTAAGTACCTACATACATTGATATATATTTATTTAATATTGAGTTGAAATAATTTATGCATAGTAATATTTTTAATATCTGTTTGATTATAGTATGGAAAACGTAGAAAAATTGCTATTAGATCGGGAATGTGATGCGTTAATGGAAACCTTCAAATGTATGTTAGGTTTTTATTATATTACAATAATGTTTCCTAATATTCATCCCAATGGCTGACATTTTGCATAACAGTAACAGTAGTACTATTTTGCTACTTAGTAATGTAATGTATAGTGACGCTTAATATTAAGGCACCAAAAACAAACCATGTTTACAGTTTTTTTTTACGGTGGTGGTATCTGTTGAATTTCTAGTATTGATGCAGGACGGGCCTACAATAATTGAAAATCGGATGTGTGTGAGTCAAATAAACTTTTTTTTTTATTTATAACATTTAGTTTATTTTTTTAAGTCAGCCATAAATCTAAATACCTAACAAACTTTCAGAATGAAAACTTTTGAAATTAAGAAATATAATATTTTATTTTTAGTTTCTATGTGGTTTATAGTAATACTTCTACACAACTTTATACATATCGGCGGCTCTTAACAACAGTGACAGTTAATTAAATTACTAAAAAATAAATCATTATATTTTCAGATTCCAGCAGATATAGAAAGATCCGTTGAAGAAGGGGCCAAGAATAGATAAAAAATCCAGCCTTATATGATTGTCGAAGGACCAAGTCTACACAGAATAAACAATTTTTATCTTGTAATCGATACCTTTGCGTATAAATGTTCAAGTGTTATACAGTGTTTGGATTTAATATTTAAATCTTTTCATGTTTTGAACGCAGAATATCCCGCAGCATCAGAACACATTTGGTATTTGATACAAAAGGTTGTATACAGGCTGATTCTTAATATATGCGACAAACTTTAGGAGCTGATTCCTGGGGTTATTTTGATCATAAAAGTTCATAAGAACATATGTCCAAAACCGCTTAGTTCAGAAGTTATACAATGTTTAATAAAAAGTTAAAATAATAAATGGTTTTATTATAAATTAACAAAATAATCAGTAAAACAAAATTAAGTTCCCATGGAAAATATCGATGAACTAAGAAATCGTATTATAGCAGCTTTTGAAACAATTCGAAATACCCCTGGTATTTTCGAACGGACTCGCCAGTCAATACGACGGAGGATAGCAGCTTGTAGTACAGTTGGGGGCGGTTACTAGTTACTATAAGTTAATTTTGTTTTACTAATTATTTTGTTAATTTATAATAAAACCATTTATTATTTTAACTTTCTATTAAACATTGTATACCTTCTGAACTAAGCGGTTTTGGACATATGTTCTTATGAACTTTTATGATCAAAATAACCCCAGGAATCAGCTCCTAAAGTTTGTCGTATATATTAAGAATCAGCCTGTATAATATTCCTAGAAAGTAAGTTAGATTAAATAATAATATTTCCAGGTATCTAACGATGATAAGAGAATGATACTTTCCACTTTCTGCACAGCTGAATTTGGTATTCATCAATGCCATTTTAATACATGCTGAAGATTTACTTTTTATTTTGAAGTTTTGTAGAACATCACATTTAGATGAACATATGCATATCAGTTATTAGAAACTAATGAAACTAAGTTAATAAAATACAAGGACCTTATGGATGTTCATCCCTATACACATATTGCACAACCAATAGTTGCAATTTAGTTTCCTTTTAAAATGTTTATGTTAATATGGATGCACCACATTTCATTCTAATAAAACTCAAATATACATTCGTGTTGTTTACTTTCATTTAGCACCTGTCAGCCAATATTGTTAAAGATATATTATTAAGCTGTGTACGAAAGCTAAAAGAGATATTATTTTGATCTAGATGTAAACTACGAATTGAGCTCGATAAATAATAAAAACTTTAATTTCTTTGGTGGGTTTCCTACAAGTAAGGTTATGGCAGATTTCACGCTGTAGAAATCAAAAATAAAAGACATATGGAAAGTATTGCAATGTTAAAAGTTAAAAGAACATTTTAAGAACTGCCATAGATTCTTATCGAACTATTAGGTTAACACTATCAAATTTAAGGGGGGGGGGATAGAATACTATCCAAACAATCTACTTTTTTTCTTATATTTAAGAATGTCAACCTAATAGTTTGAAATTATATAGCAATTCTTAGTGTTCTTTTAACTTTTTATAATGTCAGCCTAATAGTTCGAGAAGATTGTACGGCAATTATTAAAATGTTCTTTTAACATTTAAGAATGTCAACCTAACAGTTCGAGAAGATTGTACGGCTATTATTAAAATGTTGTTTTAAAATTTATGGATGTCAACCTAACAGTTCCAGAAGTTTGTATGGTAACATTTAAGGATGTCAACCTAACAGTTAGGGAAGATTGTATGGCAATTAATAAAATGTTGTTTTAACGTTTAAGTTAACACTTTTTAGATAGTTATGCCAACCATTTAAACTATTGCTCACTGGTAAAAGTTAAAAACTGTTGAGTTATCCAATTATTGGTTAACTGAACCCTTTTTCTCTCTCGGTGTGGTAGCCGATCACCACATGGCAGCTGCGCGTTATGTTGATGACGTCCTACAAACCACTTTACTACCTTATCTAGATGGCCGTAAACATGTCCTTTTTCAGCAAGACAACGCACGTCCCCATATTGCTCGTCGAACTATGGACTTCCTCCAAGAAGCCGGCGTTAATGTTTTTCCGTGGCCGCCCCTCTCACCGGATTTAAACCCCATCGAATAAGTGTGGGATATCATGGGGAGGAAACTATCCATTTTGCACCATCCTCCACAGACTCTAGCACAGTTAATCCGCGAAGTTCAAGTTGCTTGGAACGAAGCAGATATCGACCAACTCATTTTGTCGATGCCTAGACGTGTACAAGAGTATACTCAGCTAGGGGGTCGCCCAACACATTATTAATTTTTTTTTCGTATTACATGTTAATAAAATCTCTGGAAAATATTATCGTTTCATTTATGATGTAAAACTACCACATTTCCAAAAAATAAAGATGAACAAATTATTTATTTTCTTCTATGCATAAGATTTCTAATGTCACTGAGTATACATTACAGTATTTTAAGTTAAATCATGAACATCCCAGAAATATTTCTTCTCTTTTTCTTTCTTCATTGCATAACGTCTCTACGATTCTCTTGGACTTTTGACAAATTTTATGCAATTAATCCAGCATACAATGATTATTTCCCCAAACACACTCTGTATTTACTAATCCACTGGGTTCGAAAATAACTTGATACAATACTTTGTGTTACAACTCATAATAAATATTTCACTTGAGCGTTCTTGTTTTCATAAATTAACTTTAAAACGGCATTAGTCAAAAGTGGTTACAATACTTTTCAATGTCGTCAAGTTTATATTAAAAGCGCAGCCTACACTAAATATAAATTTAATTGAAACCACGGTATATTGTATGCACATGTTATGTATGTATATAATTAGCAATTCAATTAGTAAAGATAATATTACGCATAATGCGTATTGTACATGTACAACGTCAATATACTCCAACTAAAATACACAACAAATCTTCACAATTAATAGCCTAAACAATTTTACAATGGCATCGAGTGCGTATTTGTTTATGCACAGATTCGAGACCCGGCATTATATTCCCATCTTTGTTTAATGAAATCTTACAATATAAACTAATATAATGTCAGTAAATTTACACCTTATAAATATTTATATTTAAATATGATCACGATATTACATCACTCGATTAAATAAATAATTGAAGAACGTCATATATATAAAAATAGATTCCTGTAATAAGATACACAATGTAATGAATGTTATATAATGTTTAAAGACCATTCTATACTTTTAAACAACGAAAATTATTATATAATATGTTAGTGCATTTACATACTGATGTGATTTTTTATATCTAAGGATCTGTATAAAAAATATTTTATTTTATTTCTAATTGCCATTTTGCAAGATTTTTCAAGAAGTCTGGACTTCTTAAACAAATAAATTGCAATAAAAAAAATAATATTAGTGATAGTAGACCAATCAATAGTAGACCAATCAATGATAGTATGTGAATTTAATGTTTATTTTGACATTTCAACCAATGTTCTGTATAATAGATTACATACTCTTCGCAAAAGTTTAAGATTCTAAAAAAAAATTACAAGCCACTGAAAAATACTAAAAATTTAATATTTAGAAATACCCACTTTCTTGCGTCTGAAGGCAATATTGCAAAAATTATTGAATGTTTCATCAGAATAAACCCGATTGCAATATATTAATTTTTTATTATTATTATGAGTTGCCATGAATTTGCACTACACACAACATACATAGTATTTGATAAAGCTTTCATGTCGTATTTTATATCTACAAATATGAATGTAATTTTCATAGATGTCTTAATATGCATTAAGCCATAAGCGTGAAAAGTATGTATGTAAATAGGCATTCTACCCATTTTTAGACTACAGCTTAAAATGTTAGATGCTGCAACTGTCAAGATTTTAACAAAATTATCAATAAAATTAAAACTAACAGTCTGAAGTGCACATATCTATATATCATTGCAAAGATAATTTGAATGGCTATTATTATAATATCTAGAAAGTATAGCAATGTATTTAAAATAAAAAAGTTGAAGGTGGTTGCGAAAATTTGGAACACCCTGTATATTTGTAAATAAAATTAGAAAATGCACAGTCGCATACTACATACGTATGTAAAGTCTCATTGCTACAGCATTATTAGTTTTCATACTAAGCTTTGCCGACACACTATTGCACTACCCGGTATATGCGCTGATAGACATTAGTTCAGCTGTAACATCAAAGTATTTTTTATTTTTATATAATGATCTGCATTATTGGTTTATATTTTTTGTGATGCTGTGCATTACATTGTTTCTCTTTAATTCTTCTTTGAAATATTTACAGAACAAGTATATCATTTCATTTTTGTTTTAATTGCTATATAAACGGACATTTTATCTGCCAGATAAATAAACTATTATTATTACATATTTATCAATATTCAATTTAAGCTTATAAATATTGCATCAGTCATCAATTTTTTTGCAAATTGTATTGAAGTCTCCGTATTTGCAATGGTGATGCATAGATTTTGATGTCATGAGTATATACGAAACTGGGGCAATCGATTTGCAGAAGGAAGTCATTTACATATAAATGGAATTAGTCTGACTACTGATCCCAATAGTATAGTTAAAAATTAATATTGAAAAGTAGATTCCTAGAATAATAGTTATTTTCAGTAAATGCATTTTCTAATCTTGTTATAACTACAATAAGTCTCCAAATGATTTTTAAGCTAATTTCGTTAAGAATTAAATATCTAAAAACCTTAATAAAAACAAAAGAGTATTCAGCGGCGGCTCTTAATTATTCAAAAGCAAAACAGGCACTGTTAAAAAGATAATGAGCTTTAAATTCTAGACGAGGTCGAAGGGAATTTTTGTAAAGTGTGAACGGTCGATCTTATTACATTCGGAAAAGCTTTATCTTTCCTAAATAGTAATCGAATTGAGTTTTTGATTGTGCAGATATTAATTAAGTACATAAATAAATGAGTCGGGATTATCAAGGATATTTAATTTTGCTTTAATTGTCGCTCAGTGTAAAATGAAAAGATAAAACAATAAAGCGATGCTTTTGTTATACGAAATGAAAGTTTACCAAATTTGATTTACTCCCGGATCTTTTTATTTACTTCCGGGGTCTATCGCAGGGCAGAGAGCGGTTTATTCTTCATCTCAATCTAGAAATTGAATTTGTTTTTTTAATTCACTTCCGGAGATAATTTATCTGTGCAGGCGTGCGAATCTTTGAGAAGTATAATTTATTCCACTGCCCTCCATCGAAAAATGTATTTTAATGACCAAAAAGAAAAGGAATAAATAATTAATTTTCTGCAATGTGATAAGACAATAATTAATAATTGAAATTACTCAACAATTGCATTAGTTTACCATGAATATTCGCAGGCTAAAATACGAGGTAAAAGCAATTCCCGGCATAACATAGAAAACATAAGTTTAGAAAAATTTTATTTTTCAAAATAATTTCTATTAATTTTAATGTACTTTAATGTGAATAGGTATATGCAGTAATCATAAACACCTTTTTACAATTTTCGTCGATGTTTTCACGCATATTGTTGCTTAATTTATGAAACAATAAAGCATAACATCTGCTGTTAATAGTTGAATTGTTATCTCTAAAGTCAATCAGTAATATACCCTTACTATCCTACAATACTATTAACTAATCAATCAATGTCTAAATTTCAATGTAAATTTCACATGTTTCATAAAAAATAATAATACTAGACATTTTTATGTACTAATGAAAATTGATAACAATAGTGACCTTTATTGTCATAGTGTTTTCGTTTTTAATATATTAGTTTTCAACAAATTCTCTGCATTCTTTAAAACATTACCTGATTTTACCTTCTAAACTTCAATACTGCCTGCTAATGCTAAAAATATAATATGCATAAAAGCAAATTTGTTTTGTTTAGGTAGATTATGCGGTCCCAGAACTGATCCTTGAGTCACACCGTAAGTTATGCCTGAATATGGATATGTGGTCTCATTGTTTTCAGTAACATGTCTTCTATTTGGCAAAAGTGAATTTTTTTATATTATCTACTTATCCATGACGAAAAAGTGAGGATCGCTAATTTTAGCTGTCACGTAGCTATGTTTACCGACCAAATCTTATGCAAATTTAAAAAGTTGTGTTGCTTTTGTGAAGAAAATGAGTAAAATTCAGTTAGAGCATATAAGCGCCATATGATCCTAAATAAAGAACGGAAATGGACCCAAGAATATAAAATTTAGATTGGGTAGAGAATCAATCCAAGATAACCCGAAGATCTGGAAGGCCGTTGGAAGTAAACACTAAGGAAAGCATCAAGAAATTTGCAGATTACAGATCGAAGAAGAGTTGCACTAATTGCTGATGATGAAGTAGGGTTATTGAAAGCTGCAGAATTAAAAATTTGCACAAAGATTTAGGAATGAATAAGATTTCAGCAAGTTAGATTCTGAAATTTCTTATACCTGATCAAAAGCTGTATCGAGAAAACATTTGCCAAGGAAACCTTGTAACTTTGGCTGAGGATAAAGGTATTTTTCCAGAAATTATTTCAGGTGATAAAATGTGGATGTATCTACTGACAAAGCAAGAATCCATGAAGGGGTCCCCACCGCCAAAAAATACAAGTACGCGGTTTTGGTATACGGAAGAAATCTTACGATTGAAGGTGTAAGAAAAGGCTCTGCAAGAACAGGGACGTCTATAACGAAACAATTAAATAGATGAAAACTGGTTTGCACAAAAAAAAAACTACAATTGTGAAAGTTAAGATCAGATTTGACAACAAGTGACTATTATGACCTAATTTCGAATAGCACATGAGAAAACACCGTTCTTCTACGGATGAATACCATAAACAGGCGCTGAAGAATGTATTAGAGGATTTATGTAGAGTTTTTTAAGGTCTTAGCCTTATTAGAAAACGTTGATATAATTGTGACAGTTAACGAATTATATGTGTCATAGTTAGGTTGATAATATGAAGCTAAGCTTACGGAATTCAACGCTTTACTAAAATCAAGGAGTACTCGGACACTATTACAGATATCTGCAGCATTACTTAGCAATGACAACGTATTTATGTAATTCATACTTTTTCTTGAAATGTGTTAAATTATAGTAAGTTATGTTATTATCTTGCATGATTCTTCAACTAATATTAAATTTTATAGAAGCTTTTCCCTGGGACAAAATGCGAGATCCTTTCATCTAAAAATACAATAGCGGAAAGCCGCATAACTTCGTCTAAAAATCCGTGTGGTTCAACTGCCTTTCTTGTTTCTTGCTATGAGTAAATTATATATATGCGCATGGATATCTGCATGTTCTGGGAACATTACTCTTTGTAACAGATGTTTTCCGTAATCTTAACGATAATTCTCTATGTATAAACTTTATAGACAACAGATGTTTTCAAACGTAAGATATGGGGATAGTCCACGTCAATATTCGAAACAGTTAATTTTATGCGACTGTCGACCATCGAATGGAAAAGTTCATTTTCACGACAACTATCGAATACATACACGAAGTTAAATCGAAAATACTGCTTGTCGTCAAGATAAATATTTGCATTGCCTGTAACAACTACGAAATATGTACAGCACGTGTCAATTTTCATTAGCCATAGGCGATTAATCCATACAGTATGTGGCAACATAGTATACCCCTTCTTTCCTTTCCAATGTCAGCGCGACCGATGCATGCTCGTAAGTAAATACAAGTTAGCGTGGTTAGCAGTATCTCTTCGACCAGCGGGTTGGATGTTTGTAATGCGTTCAGAGATATTTACGAGTTACAAGGATTTGTTTTTCTTTTCCTTTTAGTAAATGCAGAGAATTATTAAGCTGCGTTCACGCTGCATGACACAAACAAAAGCGTAATTCTAATAAAATTGAAAATAAGGTAAATAAAAAAGGATTCTGAAAATAATAAATTACTAGATCAGAAGATCGCGGCGGCCATTTGATGTTTCCCGTTCCAGTAATAAGACGGCATTGCAGATTAGATCGCAACGTATTCGCAGCTAACATTGAATGTAAAATCTGGTCGGGAGAAGTGGGAAGATCGGAGAAAGTCGTTTTGATGTCGATTGTTTCCGGGATTGGTGACGGACGTTGTGGGGTGGCACGTTGCCACATATTACTTGTATATGTATAAATCGCATGTAAAATTGAATCCCTATACCTAATGAAAATTGACACATACGGTATATCGCTTTTTACTTTCTTATACGGAAGTATTGTGATGATGAAAATTTTCGACCTCGAGATTTTTGCAGATGTCCACGTTTTGATGTCCCCTGATACCGAAAAACTGGTTTTAAAAAAATGCCCCCCCCCCTCCCCCCCCTCTCTCTCTCTCTCTCTCTCTCTCTCTCTCTCTCTCTCTCTCTGTGTGTGTGTGTGTGTGTGTCTACGATAGCGGTCAAACCGCTATAGGTATCAATTACAAATTTTATATTTACGAATATAATCTCCCTCTTGAGATCTGATTAGATTTTCAGTAAAATCGGCAGACCGGAAGTAGTAGTTTATTTCAGTTAAAAATAGAATTTTGCCAATTATTCGTCAACTACTAAGTTTAAACAAATTTATAAAGAATTCATATGTACTTAAAATTAAGTTTGAGACAAATTGTCTTAAAAAAGTTTTTCAAAATTCCAATTCTGTAATGTAAACGTAAATTGTTGCTTCCGGTGCAAATATTGGATTTTTACTTTCTTATACGTACTATAAGGAAGTATTGTGATGATGAAAATTTTTGACCTCGAGATTTTTGCAGATGTCCACGTTTTGAACTCCCCTGATACCGAAAAAGTGGTTTTAAAAAAAATGTCTCTGTGTTGTGTGTCTGTGTGTCCGTATGTGTGTGACCACGATAGCGGTCAAACCGCTATAGCTATCAATTCCAAATTTTGTATTTACGAGTATAATCTCCCTATTGAGAACTGATTAGATTTTCATTAAAATCGGCAGACCGGAAGTAGTAGTTTACTTCAGTAAAAAAATCGAATTTTTCCAATATTTCGTCAACTACTAATTATGTATGTACATACTCAAGTTTAATTTTGAGAAGAATTTTCTTATGAAAGTTTTTCAAAATTTCTACCGGAAGTAGGTCTTTTACTCTTATCGAAAATCAGTTTTTTGCGAATATCTCGCGAATAGCGATTTTTTGCAAATATGTCGTAAGTTATGCATTCTATATACACGGTTAAGTCGGCACTATCGCTTCGTTATTATTGGAGCTACGAAGTCGCTTAAATAGGCAAACTAGTAATATTTTTTTCGCTCATTACGATGGTGAAAACGGAATAAAAATTGAACATCGCTTTCGCGAGTTATGTCAAAAAGTTAAATTTTTTCAAGTGGAACACCCAGTATACAATATTCTCAATCGATAGGAAATTGAATTCTGAACAAATGGTGTCCTATGACCTTTTATCCTAATGTCAAAAATGACAAAGCTATTGATGATTTTTCAAATTCGTCAAGGTGGCTGATATTTCATAAACAAAATTCGTTTGTTTCATAAATGTCATCAGAATTATGATGTCAAATTGAAGTTTTGCTAGTGAACACTTTACGTTTGTGTTTTTTGAGGAAACAATGCCTTTCACGCATTCAGAAAAATGTGATATGGTGGAATGTTATATCGTTTGTCAAAAACATAGCCACCGAGCGCGTGAACGCTATAGTGCGTTGTTTCCTATGCGTAATTTGCCAGATAGAAGGTACTTTTTGCTTTTGTATCGTAAATTTAGATCTAATGAAAATGTGTTCAAGAAAACTAGAACCAAGAAACAATTTGTAATAAGTGAAGCAACGGAAATTAATGTGTTAGCTTACTTTGAAGCTCATCCTAATAATTCAATTAACGATTTCATGCAAGAAAGTGAACTATGTTTGGGAACTATTCATAATATTCTCAAAAAGTATAATTTTGTGCCGTACAAGTATCGACCTACACAGACGTTGGTACCAGGAGATCAAGAAAGGCGCATCCAGTTTTGTCAGTGGTTCATTAATAAAATGAGAACCAATGATAATTTTTGGCGCTTAGTTCTTTGGAGTGACGAATCAACTTTCTCCAATAGGGGCATGTTCAACAGAAAGAACAGTCACTACTGGAGTCGCGAAAATCCGATGATATTCCGTCCTTGTAACCCGCAGAGACGTTTTAGTATTAATGTTTGGTGCGGTCTAATGGGCTCAACAATTGTAGGCCCTATATTTTATCAGGGCGCATTAACTGGTGAGCGGTATGCCGAAATGTTAACCGCCACACTTCGCGACTTCTTGGATGATCTGACTTTAATTGATAGACAGCAGATTTACTTCCAACAAGACGGAGCTCCTCCCCATAACGTTCGCCAGGTAGATATCCTATTACACGAATTTTTTAATGACAGATATTTATCAACCAACGGCCCTATCCGTATGCCTCCTCGATCACCAGACCTTACGCCGATGGATTTTTTCTTTTGGGGATATGTGAAGAGTGTGGTGTACAACAGGCAGTACGATAATCTTGACGATCTTCAGCAGAGTATCGTTCATGCTATCAATAATATTGATGGTAGAATCATTGCCAGAGCCACTAGGAGCGTTTACAAGCGGGCTCAAAAATGCTTGGAGTACGAGGGAGGTGTTTTTGAGCATCTAGTTTAAGTTTTGTTGTATTTTTTAAATATTTAAGGATTTATTATTATTACTATTATGATTACCTAAAATAAACAATACTTCATTGATATTCCCCTTGCTTTTTATTTCATTGCTAATACAAAGTTACAGCTAAGACAGCCACGAATTTGAAAAGTCATCAATAGCTTTGTCATTTTTGACATTAGCATAAAAGGTCATAGAACACATTTTGTTCAGAATTAAATTTCCTATCGATTGAGGATATTTTATACTGGGTGTTCCATTTGAAAAAAATTAACTTTTTGACATAGGTCGCGAACGCGATGTTCAATTTTTATTCCGTTTTCACCGTCGTAATGAGGGAAAAAAATCCTACTAGTTTGCCTATTTAACCGACTTCGTAGCTCCAATAATAACGAAGATAGCAATAGTGCCGACTTAAGTTTGAAAACCCGGTATATTTATCAAGAGTACAAAAGTATTTAGAACTGGATTTGCAATATTTTTTACATATATGAAATTTCAAGATTCGGACCGGAAGTAGCACTTTTACTCTTAGCGAGTAGCACTTTTTTGATAATATCTTGCAAAGTATGCATTCTATAGCGATTTATTGAGAGAATGAAAGTACTTAGAATAGGATTTTGAATAAGTTTTGTATAAAAAAATTCTTAAAATTGTATAGTAAAGTATAGTTTGAAACCCTCATACGTATAAGAAAGTCGTGTGGTGGCCACACCTCATTTTTTCTACAGCGCTTAAGTTATTGTTAGTTTCCACGGAGTGATAAATGATATGCTCTAATGCACTGAATAGTGTGTAGAGGAATAAGCACGAGTTACATAGGGAAATGTAGAAAAATATACTTTTAACAAGACAGTTAAGTTCATTTTAATCGGTAACTAATATTTTCCAATAGTATCTTTTTTTAGATCCCCTGATCCACTCACAATAAAAAAAAATGCAAATATCTTACTTTTATTTTTCAACATAGGCTCTGTTAAGGTTAACACATTTTCCCCATCGATGTTCTAGCATTTCTAATGTATCTTGAAAGAAAGATTATTCAACTTCTGCAAACCACTGACTTACGACGCATAACACATCATTAAGGGGGCTTACGCAGAGGGGGTGGCGCCATATGAGCTAATGTAAATTCCGCCGATGTAAGGTATTCGTAAAAATAAAACAAACAGCTGAAATTTTTGTTTTTCTTATTATGTCTTTGCATTACATTGAATACAAAGGATTAATTAAGACTTCGTTGGGAGTACTTTCTTATAATTCAAATTATTTACTCCTACATTTCACTCTCAAAATTGGCAAAATTTACAACATCATAACACAGTTTCAGAAACTTTATTTTAAAAACGAATTCCAGTCGAGCATGCATTGAACCTTTGTTTCTTTGTGTTTTAAATTTTGTTTGTCGTGTCTATACCGCGTTAAAAGACGACTGCAAATGTCTTTTCGAGTTTGCTCTCTTAACATTCATGGTACCCATTATGCAGACAATTTTTTCATGTTCAATTCGGTAGTAACTGTATTATATATCTCATGGTATGAAAGACCAGTATCTTCAACTATTGCAGCACTAGATCATGGACCTTTTTAACAGTTTCTTGAGTAGTGACAGTTGTGGGCGCTCCACCTGCATGTTCGTCTGCTCACGACTGTCTACCACATTTCAACTCATGTCAACCTTTTAACTATGTCATATGATACTGCAGATTCCTCTAACCTATCCACCAAATCTTGATGAAGTTGAGTTAGGATCATCTCTTTTAAACACAAGTATTTAATCACCGCTCGTTGCTCGACACGATCCATTTTGATACTTACTTCTAACGTGGCTCTTTCGACCTCGAGCGTTTACTGTAGGCAGGCTTCAACAGGTTCAGACCTGTAAATCTGTAGCGTTAGTCTATTACATAGTAGGATTATAAATGGCTCAGGGGTGGGGTATGCGGTCGCCCCTCGTAAATATCATATCTCCTAGTAAACGTTGATTAGATTAATTTAATTTCCGATACCGTGTTTTTAAAGCCAGTGGCCAGGTTAAGCATGGTAGTATAAAGTAAGTTCTAGTGAATCCCTTATTATATGCATACTTTAAGAAAAACTGCAACTTCAAGTTCATTGGTAATATGGTAACAGTACATTTGAATTAATTTAATTGCCAATTTCCTCCAAAGTAACATAAAAAAAATTGCGGCAAAGTTTGTCCTCAGTTTTTCCCAAATCTAATTATCATTAAATGAGGTGATATTGCACCGTACTTACCCATTTTTGCCATTTTTTCATGTTTTCAAAGATGAAACTCAAACTAAAAGGATCTAAATTCCACACCTTACAGTAAATGCAAAAAAAATGACAGCTCTTCAAGACGACTACAGCTAAACTTCGAAGACTGGTTCAATTTATGGCAGAACGTTGGCAACGATGTACTGATGCTAACAGCGGCAAGATTTCTATCGTCTAATACAATAATCTGCGTGAAAGCAACTTATGAGCATTTGTGACGCAGTCCTCTATACTGTCAAATTCTAATATAAAATTTGTATTGTATTTGAATTACAGGTTAGGTATCTTGTTTTTATATTATATCAAATATATTTTGTTGATTTCCTATAAATTGCAGTTGTTTATTTCTAGATTTATACTAAAAAAGAAAAGCTAAGCCTATTTAAATTCATGATGGCTTACTTATTTAGAATTACTTATATCCTCTGACATACCGCATGTGTCAATTTTCATTAGGTATAGGGATTCAATGTTTACGTGGGATTTATACGTATACAAGTAACACGTGGCAACGTGACACCCCTACTATCCGTCACCAATCCCGGCAACAATCGACATCACAACGATTTTCTCCGATCTTCCCACTTCTCCCCACCAGATTTTACATTCTGCAATAAAAGCTGTCTTATTACTGGAACGGGAAACATCAAATGGCCGCGGCGATCTCCTGATCTAGTAGTTTATTATTATTTTCATTTTTTATTTACATTATTAGGGTTGTTTTTTAATTTTATTAGAATTACGCTTTTGTTTGTGTCATGCAGCGTGAACGCAGTTAATAATTCTCTGCATTTACTGAAAGGAAAAAGAAAGACAAATCCTTGCAACTCGTAAATATTATTTCTGAACGCATTACAAACACCCAAGTCAGTGGTCCAATAGTTACTGCCAAGCTAACTTGTATTTTCGAGCATGTATCGGTCGCGCTGGCATTGGAGAGGAAAGTAGGGGTGCCACGTTGTCACGTATTGCATGAATTGATCGCCTATCGCTAATGACAATTGACACATGCTGTATATGCAATTATTGGTACAAATGATCGTAAATTTTGAGGTATCGAACCCATATTGTTCAAAATATTTCTGAAATCAGGTTGTGAACACTCTTTACAAAACACATTCCTATGTATGTAAGTATTGGCAGAACTACTTATATTGTTATTTATGATGACTGAATATATGATGCGAAATTTAATAACATAAAGTGTTGTACAAATAAAATAAATGTATCGATGTTTACTTATGAGACTAAACTGTTTAATGTGTCTTAAATTTATCCGTAATTGCAAAATATATATATTCTGTTGTAGAAAACAAATTTGGTTTCTCAATAAAATATGTCAAACATTTCTACGGATCTTCTCTTCACACGCAAACAATATTATTGCTGATTATTTCCTTCATCCGTCAAATTTAAATTTTGTCAAATCACAATCAAAACTGAAGTTGAAATTAACCAATGAACGGTACCGGTTCTTGATATCAGCGACTATTACAAATCGACTATTCAAATGTAGGTAACAAATCAAGTATGTATTTTTTCATTAAGTGGCAAACGTGTCAAATAGATGAAAATGTCCGACAAAAAGAGATTTAGCGATGTTTCGGATGAAA
This sequence comes from Amphimallon solstitiale, assembly GCA_963170755.1. Lineage (NCBI taxonomy): Eukaryota > Metazoa > Arthropoda > Insecta > Coleoptera > Scarabaeidae > Amphimallon > Amphimallon solstitiale. Next base: position 29,165,469 of record OY720680.1, read on the forward strand.
TTATTGATAATCACATCGATTTGACAACTCCGATAAATACAAAGAGAAGTAAAGACAGCGTCTGGAGACAGTTCACGCGGTTTTGTGACGAACGCAAGTATATTTTGGACGAGTCGACGCCAGTAAGTAAACTGAACGAAATTTTGAAAGACTGGGCATGGAACATGAAAAATGAGAACGGAGATGATTATAAGGAGTATACTGTAAAATGTATGTGGAATTCTACCGCCAAAAGTCTTCAAGAGTTATATTTTAAGAAGCATAACATTAAAATTGATCCTTTTCAAGGAATTGAATTCAAAAGTTCTAGAGATGCTCGTAATAGCAAAAGACGAGTACTGCAAAAACTTCCAGATAAACGAAAGCAAAGTGCGACCTCTTTAAGTATGGACAATTTATTTGATATAATAGACCATTGTGACGAGACAACGCCAAATGGACTTCAAAAAAAATGCTATTTAGCTTCCGTGGAACTGGCATGGCGTGGAGGGGAAGGTGTCAACTGCTTGGTACATTACTTCAAGATTGAAATTAAATCTGATGGAACTGAGTCGGGTAGAGTAGAATATAATCCCATATTTAGTAAGACCTGCCAAGGAGGAAACCATAAATGCGCGGACAGTAAATGGTTGACGCCAAATATTCAAAATTCAGATCGTTGTCCAGTCAGAATTTTTAAAACATTAGTTGGGAAACGTGGGCCTAATTTTACCTGCGATCGGCTGTTTTTGACGCCTAATCCATTTTGGAAGAAGAAAAATTCCTTCTGGTACAAAAACTCGCCTATTGGGAAGAACGAAATTTCGAAATGGACCAAACAAGGAACAGAATCTATTGGTTTAAATACCAAATGTCTCAAAATTACCAACCATTCTTGCCGTTCAACAGTTGTATCACAATTAGTCAAATCGGGAGTGCCCGAACAACAATTAATAAAAATAACTGGTCATGCCAATTCTTCGTCGATTCAGCCCTATTTACAGATGGACCAACAGCATCACCAACAGATTTTGAATCAGTTACGAGGGAAACAAAACAAGGGACTGGAAACAAGACTTTCCACCTCATCAGAGACGATCGTGAGAAAAACAGAGTTTGTAAAATCATCAGCAACACCAGGAAATATAACATACAATAATTGTGTGTTCAATTTTGGTTCAAACTAATTTATAGTTCTCTTTTCTTACCAGATAATAAAATATGCTTATTTTGCTTATTTTTTACTATGAAACTTGGTTTAGGAAATAATCTTAACAAATATAGCTCGAGCTTGATAAGTAGTCGACTATTACATTGTTTCAATTTTTCTCGTGTGCGCTACGGTCAATTTGACTTAACCAAAATTGGCATTAATAATTAAAAACTAAAGCCCTCGAGCTAAAGCTCTCGTGCTCCGGTCAAATTATTAATGCCAATTTTGGTTAATAATTAATAATTAAAGACTAAAGCCCTCGAGCTAAAGCTCTCGTGCTCTAGTCAAATTATTAATGCCAATTTTGGTCTCGTCAAATTGACCGTAGCGCACACTCGAAAAATTGATCACAATGAAATAGTCGACTATTTGTCAAGATCTCGTTATATTATCTTTGATTATAAACTTGTAAGCAGTTACATATTTAATGTTCCAACCAACACGACACTGGTGTGACGGACAATTACTTAATGTGACATTAAAATGACATTATTGTGATTTAGCACATCTATACGTCAATCGCTATAATCATAGATAAAATATTTATACTCTTATGTAGATGGCTAACTTACTAATAACACGAGACTTGAAATAGTAATTGTTTTTGTCGCCAACAGCGTTATGTGCACGAGCGGCAATTTTGAAATATGTACTTGTACCTTTAATTTTTTAGTTTTAAAATTGATAAAACAAAGGAGTTACTACAGGTTAATAATACTAATATATTTTTTAGTAATAAATTTATTTTGCATTTAATTTAAAGTACATTTATTATCTAACTATAATTAATAATAGAATATATGCGTATGATTGCTGACATATTAGTATACAAGAGACAAATATCAAAGTTTTTAAATAAAATAAAACCTACACTTTTTTTTTTATTTAATGTTTTAATACCTGATAAATGTAATGTAGGAACAGCATCTGCCTTCAAATTTGATCGGTTATGATATGATGTAAATTTCATTTGTGGAGAAAAATGATAGTCACACACCCGATAATTTCTTCGCTTTTCAATTTTAATATCCTCTCGTCCCACGGCTATCTTCCACTGTTCAAAAAGCTAAGAAAAAGAATATAGTTAGTACATATTTTATCGAATATGGTCGAAATTTCATTGCGTGATTATTTTTTGTGTATGTATTGAAAAGCTAAACAGATAATTTAGTAGAAAATCAAAATAAAATGCTTACCTCGGGTTTCCTAGGAAATTATGCACAATTGCATTTTCCTGATAACTTTTACACCCAGTTATAATGCACTTCACCATTTTTCAAAATTATAAACAGTTCAAATAACCTAAGATATCTCAAAAACAAAAAAAAACTAAGCTAACTTTAAAAACGAATATAAATGATTATAATACAATGGAGAAACACGTAACTAGTAATAAGAAAGGAAATTAATATAATACCGAATCACAAATAATTACAAACTGAAAATATTGACATAAACCTCGAAACAACTGTAAACACACTCGAAAGCAAAATGAATCAAGATGGATCTATAAATAAAACGCGTGTATCCAGCAGGGATACCAGCATAACTGGCTTTAGAAACTGTAAAATATTAAAATTCCTAGCTAAATTACTAAAGTGCTACAAACCTGCCGTAGGCGACAAAAACTTTTATTAATAGTTTGTAACCGAGCTAAGTTTCTATTAGTAGATAGGAAGTTTACAGGGCATGGCTATAATAGCTTAGATTGTGTTAATTGCCTTATTATATCACCTAGTATTTGAATATGATTTGAATTCTAACCAAATAAAATCATATTTTTATATACAAAGATTTTAGTACATAATAATGTAGTAATAATACCATTACTTACGCTCCTTTTTCTCAACTAAATGCCCAAATGATATAAGCCTTCATACAAGCGGTCATTCTATTAACTTTGATTCAGAGGGGTCAAACAAATTTTTGAATAGATATAGGTAAGAATTTCTAGGTTTTCTTTAATAATTCGTGGAACTTTCAGGAGCACCTGGTATATATATTCTTAGTGAATAACACTGTAAAGAGAGACAAAAATCAAAAGAATTTGCAAAGATAAGAAATTTACATATTTTATGGAAATATAATCACAAAAAGTCTATACAATAAAAGGAACTTGGCAAATTAAAAAGTTAGGAAGTGAATTTTTAATTTGTCTGTCTCTTTTTTTTTAATAAATCGAGTTTTTCAAATCTCAATGCCAACGTATGAGTTCGCTTTTCATTGAATTTTGATGTTTGTTTTCCATTACGTAATTTGCATTTTGACAACTTTTTAACTTGAAGCTGTTTACAATAGCATTTTAGGTAATTTATCGCTAACGTAAACTTTTTATCGAATTTACTTTTGAACGATTTCAATTAGGTGGTTTATTGCGGGAAAACGTGAATTGTCGTCCGGAGGTGTCATTAAGTCGAATTAGTCTCGGAAAGTTGTTGCTAGAAAAGAAGTAAAGATACTACAGTTTCAGTTGCCTAAGTTTTGCCACGGCGATATCATACACTGTGGAATTTTTTTATTGTCGACAAATCAATTATAAAAGTTTGGAGCTATATGGCTTGGAGGGAATTCTTATTAGCAGAAAAGATTTTTATGGAATTGTATCAATTACTGTATATTACTTCATTTATTATTATGCTAACAATAATCATTTTCATGTAATTCACCATTTTTAATTCACTATAAATATGAGAAATCACGTTTATTATATTTTTGAAATTGTTCACCCTTTATTGAGATCAGGAAGTTCGCATCCCCATTGGATTAAATTAATTTTTTGATAATATTTCTCATTTGACATATAGTCAAATGTTATTTTGCTAATTGCAATGCTATTTTGTGAGCATAGATTTTATTCTTCTGAAAATATATTCATAATAAATATTTATTTCTCTAACATTTCTAAATTCTCACTTGTTATAGAAAGTTTTGTAGAAATATTAGCCTGAATATAACAATAGTTTGTTCTTTAATATCATATATTTAGTTTTTTCTATATTCTATCTGCATTCATTTCTGAAAAGTAATGGATGTGGAAATTTCTGATGAATCTCAAAATCGAGATAAACAACAATCTAGTGTTGATGTGACAATATGGAAAACATAACCAGGATGTGGAAGCAGTGGTAAATCGGTAGTTTTCACTATATTCAATCAACCGTCCACACCGAAAGGAACATTGTACAGCTCACAGACTGAGACCTGGCCGATGAGATGCCCCTCCCACAAGGTGCGCAGTGGGAGGGGCATTATAATATTAGGATAAGCACGAGCAGTCTGGAAAAATTGTCAAGCGCTACACATATATGTACCTCTTTTCAGTATATTACAATTTCTTATCTCCATTTACTCGTTCGTCCGGCTAATGTATGCGATGATGAACAAATGTTATCATTTCTTTTTTCCGAATACTTTCTCTGTCACGCACTGACCTATAAATCTGCGCGACTTATAGGTCGAGGCTCCTCCCATCGGCCAAGACTCAGTCTGTGTTCTGTATTAGGTAATGCAAGTATAGCATTTCAGTCGATGATTGTTAAAAGTATGTAGGAACATTTGCGCTGAAATAGAGACGTTCCAAATTTTTAAACAAAATATATGACAAAAAGTCAAAGTTACGCATTTCCGTGGTAATTTTGTCTCTACGTGGATCTAGCTTTTCTAGCAAAATCTTTGAAGGCTTCATATTCAAGGTACGGGCAACACAGAATATATTGAGATGAAAAGTAATCGAGCAATTAGAAAATTCATATATTAGGGACAGTGGCGGCTCGTGTTCACAAAATCAAGAACATGCAAATTTACTAAAATCGTATAAAAAACTTACATGTCATGTAGTAGGTAGCTATCCTTTATTACAGTAACGTTTCACGCTTAATGTTCAAACTGTGGCCATTGAAATAGTTATTAAAATTTCTAAGAGAGCAAATATGGCTGAAAATATATCTTGAAGGTTATTATCTGTCTTTTAGTCTGAACAGCATAATTTTCAGAAATTTCATTTTTAATTGTCTCTATATTATTTCTTTCTTTGTAAATAGCATTTTCAGAACATGTATGTTATGGCTGCGTGTATTTGTACCGTGTCGGTTACTGTTTTTTGTAGTTGATTATACAAAATATCAGCATGCGACAATATGCGATGAAAGACTATTAACCAAAACACAAACTTTGAATCCTGCAACGTACGACAAATGGCAGTTGCTTGATTAATCGTTACAGTTTGTCTTGAAGTGACTTTTATATTTTCCATACATTCTATCAACGATTCACGATGTTCATACACCGTACTTACAGTTCTGCTTTCAAAATTCCATCGAGTGGCAGAGGAACGAGGAACTCTTCGACCGATTATTTCATCTAAAATTGCTACTCTTTGCGACGAATGAGAAAAAGGATTTGCGATGTCACTTGAATTAGAAAAAAATACTCGCACTTCTTGATTCTGACTGGTTGCTTGAGACAAAATCAAGTTGAGTTGATGGGCGTAACAGTGAATATAAAATGCATTTCTATAATCATTTTTAATAAGAGTTTGCACACCTGAATGACATCCACTTATAACACTTGCGCCATCATAACTTTGTGAAATTAAGTTTTCCGCTTTTATCTATCACTTGTTCGAAAATAGTTCTTATGCATTCTGATAAATTGACCGCATCATGATCCGAAGGATTAGTAAAACACCAACATCTTTCAATTGGTGTACCATCTGCTAGAATGTATCTAAATGCCACAGTCATTTGATATTGATTTGCTACATCTGTGGTTTCATCATCCATAACGGCGACATATTCAGCTGTTAAAATTTCTTTTTTAATACGATCATGAGCAACTGCCAACATGCAATCCAACAGCTCATTTTGAATAATTTTTGAAGTACCTTTAAAAACAACAGAATTTTCAAAATGATCTTTTAGTGCTATATCTAATTCCGAACTGAATTTATTAGACCTCTGAAAATTCCGGGATTAGAGGAATCTTTCGCTTCTTCGTAGCCTCGAAGTGCCAGTTCAAAAGCCCCGCAAAACTTTATGCAATCAATAATTTTTAAAAGAACATATCTATTTTTCTTACTTGTTCATGTGACAGATTCTAGTAGTGGGAGCCACATATAAAAATTAATTAATTAGTTAGACATATTTGTTTGGAAATTGTTCCAGTTAATGTCAATTTATAGTGACATTAAATCATCGTTTGTAGTTGGTACTTTGTCCGTCATAATTTGCATACAAAGGAATTAGCTTGTACACATTTAGACATGAAACACAACAACTATAATAAAAGATACAAACACACTTGTGTACTTCATTTTCCATTTTCATCCATGGTAAACAATAAAATGGAAACGAAAAATAACAGAATTAGAAAAGAGATAAACTAGTATGACACATTTGAATCGAAATTAATTACTTTCCAGGATTAAGTTCTGAGAATATATAAAACCTTACAAAGAAATAAAATTAAAAATCATTTTAGGAATTCTATATGTGTATATAATAAAGAAAAATATTCTCTAACATGCAAGTCATGAATTAGTGGAAATAAATTTTATGTAATTATCTAAATTATAGTCGTTAGTATAGATTTACTTCCATATATGTATTTACATTGTACATATACACAATTATAGATCATGAGACAAATAATACTGAAACAACTAACTATTACAAACGAAATAGATATATAAGTGATGGTACTACCAACGGAAAAGTAATATTTCAGCTGAAGTATCCGAAGAGAGAAAGGAAGAAAGAGATTATAGCAAATAAAACTAATAACAAGTTTTATATAATTATCAGAGTATTTAGCATTTTTAAGCCAATAACTTTAATAATAATATAACGTAGAATGATGTAAATCACAGCTTATGCTAGTTAGTATATGATTGTTAAATGTTTTTAAAAAAATATTTATTAAATGTGGCTTTAGATTAGTTTAAATTTTTAACTAAAAATATAATAAAGTATTTACCACTGTGACTCTCCTTATGTCACTTGTTCATCACTCAGCTTCGGATAAATATGCATTTGCATAACTGCATATTCTAATGCATAATTAAGTCATTTTTAAGTTGAAGTGCATATTTTAGTCATTTTCAGTTTTATTTGCATATTTCCCAGTTAATTTTTTTTTAAAACATAATGTAATGGTTTTTATGGGTCCGAAAAATAATAAACAATTCACTCACTATTTATTTTTAAAAGTCTATATTTAAAACACCAAATAAAAATATAATTGAAAATGAAATTAAAGAACACTCTTGAAACAAACGAACTATATATAAACTAAATTCAATAAAACTATAATTATTGAATCAGAGTAACACAAAATACCATTTATGTACAAGTTTATCTAAGAATATTTATGTGACAGATTTATGTAAGAGTATTTATTTGGTACACACGTATTTACATAACCGACTCTAAATGAATGAATGAATGCTTTTTCTGTCCGGCTGCCTTTTTATAGCGGTCCTATTATTCTCGAATTACATTACATAAAAAATCTAATAGAACCGTCACCGTCCTTCGAAAATATATTTGGTAAATCCCAAACAGCTTTTATGACCGATTATCAGGTACCCAACCCGCAAGGAGTGGAATATTCCCTAACTTTGTTGTTTGATTTTGAGAAGCGAACATCCCAGTGTTAAAAATGCCGAAAGAAAAACGATCAGTTAGCGCAATTTCAAACCAATTTGTCAAAGACTTCAGCGATTTGACCACTGATGGAAGTGTGCTGTTTTGTAAATACTGTGAAGTGAAGCAACAAAAAAGTGCCAAGTGACGCAGCATTTACAAACAAGTAAGCACCAAAAAAAGAAGAACCGAAGCTTTGGAAGTAAACAGCAGATGTTAGTACCATCAATATTAAAACCTGGTCCCAGTCGTTCACCATTGAACGAGGAATTGTGTGAAGCTCTAATTTCTGCGGACATACCGTTGGCGAAATTAAAAAATTAAGCATTTAAAACCTTTTTGGAAAAACATACCAAGCAAAATATTCCAGAGGAATCTACACTACGAAAAAACTATGTTCTGCCATTATATAACGCCACAATACAAAAGCTGCGGGAAAAAGCTAAAGATAAAAATATTTGGGTATCTTTAGATGAAACAACGGATGTAGAACAAAGAAGCATAGCAAATTTTGTTTTTGGTATTTTGGGAGTTGAAGAAAGAAATAAATCGTATCTGTTAACAATGAAAGTGCTGAAGAAAGTGAACCATTCAACAATTGCCACATTTTTCAATGATGCGTTAAATTTTTTGTGGCCAACAGCCATTTGCTACGAAAAAGTGCTTCATACATGTGTAAAGCAATGAGTGTTTTTTTTTATTCAAAAATGACTCACGTTACTTGTGTGGCGCTTGGCTTACATCGAGTGGCCGAATTAGTGTGTTCCGTTTATACAAATGTAAAGAAATTGCTGGTGGTGGGATTCCACTTCCGCCGTCCCCGATTCTTTTTTTCGACCTGGATTGAAGCTGCAAGCTATTACGCTCAACATTTTGAGCTTATTGCCCGTATTGTGAACGATTTCGATCCTGAAGAAACGAAAAACATAGAGGATGCTCAAAACGCCTTTAACACAAAAACGATTGCGCGAAGATTTGATTTTCATTATATTAAATTTTACTTGTATTTCCGAGGCTATTTTGAAATTGGAAACCAAGGGACTTCCTTTAGAAAACAGCATACAAATTGTTGAAAATGTTTTTGATAGGTTAAGTAAATTAAAAAATTGTTTTTTTGCAAAAAAAATGTCGTCAGTTTTAGATAAAAATACTGGATATCAAATTTTGAAAAATATTTCTAAGATTTTACAAAATGAGGAAACGTTGTTGCTCCCAGTAATTTGAATCTCACTGACATAGTGGATTTATCATTCACTCCTATTGTATCATGTGACGTGGAACGATGTTTTTTAGAATTTAAAAACATTTTAGGTGATAATAGGCGTAAATTTATATTTGACATTTTGTTACATCATGTCATAGTAAAGTGTAATAGTAAAAATCTGTAAATTTATTGTAAATAGGCCAATGTAACGTTTAAAAAATGTTTTATTTAAATCTAATAAACGATTTTTTAATGCATATTTAAATGCATATTTTTAATATTTTAGATGCATATTTGCATGCATATTTTGTACTTTTTTAATGCATATTTATCCGAAGCCTATTCATGACGTTATGCTGAACGTATGATGGCGTTATTTAGACTGCATCTAGATTAATTGTAGCAATATGAAACTCTATATTTTAACCGTATACGTTAGTTCTCTTTTCTATTCCGGTGCTATAAAGTTCACTTTACGACACCCGTTTTGGTTGCATAAAGTATTACTTTATCGCACGCTAATTTTATTTTTTTTGAAGTTGGTAACAAAAATAAATGGAACCAAATCATATTTAAATGTCAAAATATAAGTCTTTAATCTAACAAACATGTGTAAGAAGTTGTACAGAGAATAAAAAACACAGTTACGAACATTTTATTTACGCTAATTAACAATATAAATGGGATGATAAGTTTTTTGATGCTTCTATTGAAATTTACTTCCCATGTTGAATAGTACAACTGTTATAAACGTTTACTGTAACACTAGAAGATTCGTGTGCATTAATAGAGATTCCAGGCAGATTTTGAGAACGCACTATGTTTTGTGTACATTCCTGTTGGTTCATATTGATTGACACATTACTGCGAATTGTATCAGAAGTCGATGGATTGTGAATGATTTTAGTGGATGTATTAGGTACACTAGACAGTATTTGAGCAACCTAAACTTTTTTTATGGTGGAATTATCAATGTAACGTTCGGCCACTGCTGAGGATTTCCATCCTCCATGGCGCTTAATTGTTATTAAGTCACCTCCACTATTAGCCAAGTGTGTCACACTGGAACGTCTAAAGCAATGTCCAGAGAAGAGCTCAGGATTAGGTAAATTTAAGTAAGTAGCAATATTTTTTGGTACTTTTCCTATGGTATTAATACCTATTGGACTATTCACGCAAGATCCATTTCTATATTGCAGGAAGAAGCGTTTATGTGTAACATGGCTGTGACGAAGTGAATAATATTTTTTAACCAATTCAATCCACAATCTTTGTGTTATAATAAATTGTCTTGGAACATAAGTTTTAGCTTTTGGCACTGCAACCATTATGACATCATTTTTAAACTGCATATCATCTAAAGTCATGTTCGTTATTTCTTCACGACGACAAGCTCCATTATAGCCCATTATAAGGATAATCTAACAGAATATTAATATGACTATTATAACAAAATAATGTAGAAAATTAGTAAAATACAACTACATGCTTCTATTATAAACTGGTTAATATGATCTATTCCTAAAACCTTGGATACAGACAATTTTGAGATATCTATACTTTTATAAAAATGTATACAGCAACGTAACATTGAATATGTAGACCACAAGGACGATGCCTTTTTCATCTATCTTTCTTTGTCAAAATAAGCAATTACTACATTTTCCGTAATATTCACACTATTATTTTCTTTACACCAACTTAAAAAGAGCTGGTATTGCTTTTCATGAATATGTCGCGACTTTGTTGGCAAAAGATTTTCTAAATTGTCTTCTGCTATTTTGCGAATCTCTGAAGGCGTGCAGTTATTTATTTCTTCCATTTTGTTAATAATTTGAAATAATTTATTGCGTAAGTCAGACTAAATTTTAAACAAAATGACAAGTCCGCCGATATTCAAATATTTAAATTGTTTTACTTAAAAATCAGAGTAACCAACTTCAAGAAAACAAAATTTCTAAAATGTTCGAACAAAATATGTCTCTCATTTTAATCTTTTTTGAACTTTCAATAACCGAAATAGAAAAAATGAGGTGTGGCCACCACACGACTTTCTTATACGTATGAGCGTTTCAAACTATACAATCTTAAGAATTTTTATATACAAAACTTATTCAAAATCCTATTCTAAGTACTTTTATTCTCTTAATAAATCGCTATAGAATGCATACTTTGCAAGATATTCGAAAAAAAGTGCTACTCGCTAAGAGTAAAAGTGCTACTTCCGGTCCGAATTTTGAAATTTCATGTATACAAAAAATATTGCAAATATAACTCTAAATACTTTTGTACTCTTAATAAATATATATAGAATGCATAATTTACGACATATTTGCCAAAAATCGTGATTCGGTAAGAGTAAAAGTATTACTTCCGGTCCGAATTTTGAAATCTTTTTTATACAAAAGATATTGAAAACTGTGTTTTAAATACTTTTATACACGTAACGTACCTGTCTAAAAAGCTTGACTTGCGAAATATTCCCAAAAAACCGATTTTCGATAAGAGTAAAAGACCTACTTCCGGTAGGAATTTCGAAAAACTTTTTGAATAAAATTGTTCTCAATTTTAATTTTAAGTACATATGAATTCTATATAAATTTGTATAAACTTAGTATTTGACGAAATATTGGCAAAATTCGATTTTTTCACTGAAGTAAACTGCTACTTCCGGTCTACCGATTTTACTGAAAAACTAATCAGATCTCAAGTGGGAGATTATACACGTAAATACAAAATTTGGAATTGATAGCTACAGCAGTTTGACCGCTATCGTGGTCACACACAGACACACAGACAGACAGACACAGACAGACAGACACACAGACATTTTTTAAAAACCACTTTTTTGGTATCAGGGGACCTCAAAACGTGGACATCTGCAAAAATCTCGAGGTCGAAAATTTTCATCATCACAATACTTCCTTATACTACGTATAAGAAAGTAAAAATAGTATAAAATACACGTTTCATAAGACATTTTTACGCACTAGCGGCTCGTTTTCTAAACTTGAACGCGTACGCAAAAATCGTGTGTTATGAAACTTGTATCTTAATATACTATTACTTTCCTATACGTAGTATAAGGAAGTATTGTGATCATCAAAATTTTTGACTTCGAGTTTTTTGCAGATATCCACGTTCTGAAGTCCCCTGATAACGAACAAGTGGTTTTTAAAATCTCTCTCTCTCTCTTCCTCTCTCTCTCTCCCTCCCCCTCCCGCTCCCGCTCCCCCTCCCAATCTGCGTCTTTGTTCTGTAACCTTTCAGAGTAGATACCCCGGATCGAAAATCCCGCCAAATGTGAACTACGTATTGTCATTTGTTTTCTGAATGCACAAAATGTTCGACCCATCTAAATTTATACATAGGCAAATAAAGTATGTTTATAGTATAAGTACGAGGCATCAGTGAGGAAATTGTGCTTAATATTTAACCAAAGAAGAACCAGTGTGCACGATGATGACCGGAGTGGGAGGCCATCACTCGTTACAAATGGGTCTAAGGCAAGAGTTAAAGACGAAAATCACTAAAACCCGCGTCTTAATTTAAGTACATTACATGAATCTTTCCCACAAATTTCACGATCGCTCCTACATTGAACAGTGACATAGCACTTCGACTACAAAAACATATGTGCTTGATGGGTGCCTAAGAATTTACTGATGAGCATAAAACGAAACGGATGGGAGTTGCCTTTGCACTTTTGATCCAATATTACAATGATGCAGAAAAGAAAAACCAAATCTCAGCACCAGAAAAGTGATGGCAAAAGTTCTTTAGGACAGAAAGGGTTTGATACGCGTGGAGTTTATGCCAATGAAACACAATAAACCCGGAGGCCTATTGTGAAACTCTTCAACGACTTAAGACGCCGCACCTAAAAAGGAGACGTAGAATGTGGTCGGCAAAATTAATGTGGTTTTGATTCATTACAATACGCGGCCTCATGTATTTCAACGTCTTAAGTGGGACATTTTAGGTTATCCTCCTTACAACCCTGGCTTGGCACCAAGATATTTCACTAACGCAATATTTGGGTGGAAAACACTATGAATACGTCAAACAAGAACTGACATCCTGGCTCAAATTTTTGGCGGTAGAAGAGTATAACATCAGAACTGAAAAACTGGTCCCACGTTACCATAAGTGCCTCGACAGCTATAGCGACTGCTGAGCCATAAAGAATTAATGTACTATTGTGGTACGTATCTAAGAATAAGCCCCAGAAATTTCAGGAAAAAACCACCGTTATAAGAAAGTAATAGGAGAAAATATACCGAGGTTACTCGAAAGTCACAGCTCTTATGTTAAAGCTCAACCAGTTCCTGAAAATGGTTACTGCCCCTCCTAGTAAGCAAAGGCAAGTATGGCGCTCTGCAAAGAATTGCTTTATACGATCTCGATGAACTTTACCTGTCTATAATCAATCTATTTCAATTAATAGCAAAAACAAGACAATTTTCTAAATCTTCAAACATTATCTACAAGATATTATACAAAAACACCGTGCTTATAATCCCTAAGCAGCGCAATAACTTTTTCCAACGTTTTGAAGCAAGTATTATTAGCTTTAGGGTTAATTATTAATTTATACACCACATCAAGGGTTAGCAATTAATACATTATATAAAATAGTTTCGTATGTAGGGTAACCCAACATATTTAATCAAAGAACATGCCAATAAAACTTTGAAGTCTCAACTCGCTCAACCTCACCCTCGTCGATACTTTCTTATCGAATTGAAGTAAAAGATAGCTCGCCGACGCTATTCCCGTTGCGGAGAACAGGTAGTTCAGAGCCATGTCGATACGTGAAAATGCTGACACTCACTTCGCTGGCAAGCTCCCTGATAGTATTCTCACCCGAAAGGAAAGTAAGAAAATTTCAAGGGTGTAGAATCACAAGTCAGATAAGCTATATGAATTTTAAAAGAAATTAATTAAGATTTATTTCAATGGAAAGAAACACAAAAATTACAACCAGTGCTTAGATAATATTGACCCACAAAAAGTACGAAAGCTTTCGTGCACATCAATAGTTACAACACATTCATCAAAAAAATTAAACAAATGATGAAAAATTAATGTGCCTAGCTATTCATTAAAAGATAATATACTCACGTCTAATTCCAGAGTATCCCACCCTATATATTCGAAAAATTAAATTAACAAGAAACCCAAAAACACAAAATTGATGTTAATTTTCCGTTATGTATTTCACAACAACAACTAAAAACAGAACTACTCAACATTTAAACTGCAAAGTATTATCGGAAACGGGTTGTTTATGTGGTCACTAATTAAACTACAATAAACCCATTTTATCGCCAACCGTCAGTAAAGTGATGCGTTACCATAGCGTTTTACGGAGGTAAAGAAACACTTTATCGTACTGTACAATAAAGTACTTTACCTGCCGCTAATGTCTGTCAGCGTAGCCATGACTGATGACTTTAAACATAAATCGTTTGTCACTGTCATAAACTGTCATAAGTTATTATATCTTTATTTCTTAAATTAACAATTTTCACGGTTGGCGATAAAATTTTGTATGCACCACGTCAGTAAAGTACCTTTACCGAACTCGTCTGTTACTCGCCGCGCTCGCTTCACTCGCTTGGCTCGTAAATCAGACTCGTTCGATAAAGTATCACTTTACTGACTTGGTACATAAATAACTATTACATAACCTTAGACAAGTACAGTTGTATCGCTTTGGCGTCCGACATATACCAATAGATAAAAATTGCATAAATTTGGGATGTTACAAAATTTTAGCTGTCAAGTAATACAACTTACAAAAACTCTTTCAGGACTGTCATGAATAATAAAATTCATACACCTTTTGACATTTGTCATAATTAGCTTTTGACGTTTAATGTGATGTTATGTAAATAATATAAATTTGTCAACAAGGCCTACTAAACAGAATAGCCAAGTATTAAATAAATATAGGCTTAGAAAAGTAATATTTAATAACTTTATTGATAATACTAAATTTATAACTAGCAAAAAAAAGAGACTGACTTTGTAAATAAAGTTCTGTGTTGAAATCTTTCGTTTTTATTTAGTTATACCAAAACGTTATTTACTTTCTGGACAAACTTTGTACAATCATTTTTACTGAACAAAAACCTCTTTTTATTTTTTTTTTCAAAATTCTTTTCAAAATACAAATAATCAAACTCGAATAATGAAGCTTACTAATATCACAATACCACACAGAGTTTCTTTGATGCCTTATCGATAATATTAGTTTCAAAATTAATAGTACGTGTTTTCATCCAAGAACGAATCTGTCAATAAAACACATGACGTGAAATGTCGTAATGGTGTCGGAGGATAGGTGAGAACAGATGCGAGACACAACTGGCGTCTCACCACCAGCACCTTCCCGTAATGTAAGGACAAATTAGCGGGGGTTCTCCGCTAATGATTACTACCACGAACACGCTAGAATCGTGGAACTGTGAGCGCGGGGAACAAAACATCTTTTGTTAAGGACAACAAATACTCATTTGTAAATGAGATCGTTCTCGCCGAACGATGTTGGAGCACGTAAAAACTTAATTTCTATCTCGTTTTCTCTTCGGATTTCTACCAATGCCGTTTTGTGTGGTTTACCTAAACAGACGTGGAAGACTGCACACACAATTACACACTTTGAGAGGTTGGATGTTAAAATTTAATTGGGCGAATGATACTTTGGTATTATATCGGGTTTAATGAATATGAAAACTTGAAATTTAGGGAGGATATGTGCGGTGTATCTTTCTTATGTTTGTGTAAACTGCACAAAAACACTCGCAATGTGCTTGAGAATCTAAAAATGTATTAATAAAAGTACGACACAGAGTAGCTTTGCCAAGTATACATTAAATTTACAAATTTTCGTAGTATTCCAGATAAAATTATCTTATATGTAATAATAATAATTTAAAATATCTTGCGGAGTATGTGCGTGGGGTTTATAACTTGTATAAACTTGTATAACTTGTAATTTGGATCATGTTATGCTTGAACTATATAAAACATGTCGATAAAATGAGGAAGCTTTATGATGATCGTATAGTTTGCAGCTCCGAAAATAAATCTACAGCAGCATGAAATATTATAAGATCAATAACAGCCTAGTAACTTAGGTTTAATGGTGTTACAGTCAAATACCGACATGGTAATTTGATTACGAACCCTGTGGGTGTTGCTGTATTGTTTGGGGAGAGAGAACACTGATCTTATTGGAAGACACTGCAAAGCGGTTGGTAACTCTCAGGGTTCATCCTTTTATCTGCTACCAACTGACTTAAATTTATGATTATTATTATTATTATTATGTGATACCATCTTTAGTTTACTTGATTAGCAGTTTGAAAGAATATTTTCCAGTAGCTTAAAAGAGAATGAGACAATCCTTGTTTACAAGAATGAGGATAGATATAATGTGAGCAGTAACAGAACTATATTATTGTCATCTGTCCTTGAAAAAGCTATAATAGTAGCCTGATTAATTAATAATATAGAGAAGACGCGTTAGATTCAATTGTACGTCATTGATGACGTTTAAATGTTGTCATAACTAGATTAGAGAAACTAAAAAAAAATACTTTGTTAAATTATATTTGAAGGCTTTTATTTCATTAGTTTAAATAGAAAACGTATAAATTGATCGTAATATACGCATTCATGGCAAATAAACACATAAATTCCGTTTGAATATTAAATTTCTCTCTTACATATTTTCAATAGTATAATTAATCATAATAATTAATCAATTCGGTGTTGGCAGATAAATCATATCTGTCAAAAAGGTGTGTCGTGTATATTTTCTCTGTCAAATTTTCGTGTTTATTTTTGCTTTGACATAAATTGTATAAAAACAGTTGTTCTTAGAACTGTACCATCCTGTTTATTATCTATTTGCGTCCTTTGAATATAAAGCCAAAAGGTTTCTAGATGTCACTGACAGAAATAAAAATAGATCCCGGCAACATAAACAAGACGAGTCGTCATGGATCTAGTATGACATACAATTAAATGTAACGCGTTTCCTCTATATAAATACAAATTAATATCACAAAACAGAACGAGGTGGAATCGGCTATTAAATATAGTTGAACGGTTTTATCAATTAAAATCATGTGCTAGAAAAGCTCTTATTGATTTAAATATTGAACTTTCATTTTCAGAACAAGAAATTAATATTACTAACATGATAATATTACTGCTTATAAAATTGACTGTCGAAGCGTTAGGAGCAACTGACTGTACGCTTTTTAATGCCGATGTTATACTTTAATTTATGTTAGATAAATTGTCTGCACAAAACACTATACTCAGCTCTGAATTGAATTCAGAATTGGTTTTGCGTATTCAAGAGCGCCGCAGTCATTATTCAATGTTGTTCAATTTTTGCACAAACCGGCAGCATATCGAAAGATGTTTTTGAAGGATAATTACAATATATTTCAATTAAATGAATCTGCTATTATTAAGACTATTGTGTTTCTTATGGAAAGATTAAATATGAGACAAGATGTGGACGAAATTGAAGAAATAAATGTCTCTAATAAATCCCCCGAAGATAGTGTCGAAGTTAATAATGTGACACATTTGACAATGAAAGAAAATTGCTTTTGGCCATTAAACAGGAAAATGACGACAAGCTTAATATTTCCAGTGCACCAGAAGTAAGTAACACATCAAATTTGACAAAACTAGAAAATGGGGAAGTTGTTATGTAGTGACGGGCATAATAGTTCGAATCGATGAACTAGTTCATGCGAACTAGTTGACATGGAAGGACTAGTTCGTAGGAATAGTTCGTGAAGAACTACTTGTAACTTTCTAAAGATTAGCATGCTTTGTTTTGTAGCACAGTATTCTTCATCGCTTGAAATATTAATTGTGAATCCGTAAATTTATAAGAAAACTATAGGTAGACTCGTTTAGTAGTTTACAATAATATTTCCAAACTAACAACCAATAATCACCATATTATAGAGATTATAAAAATCAAATTATTGAATAAAAGAGTTTAACACAATGATAAGACGATACAACAAAAAGTAGGGCGGTTCTCATCCATATATATTACTGCATACGTAAAGCTGGATAATACAAAATGATTCTTTATAATTAGTAAATCTACAAGTTCCCTTTAATTCCCTCATAGTTTAAGATTTTGTATTTTAGTAAAGGACCCGTTGTTGTGGGGGAGTGAACGTGAAAAAGTTTAGCTAGGGGTTTTTGAATTGGTAAAATAAAGATTGTGTGTTCCTGCCACGTCTGGCTCCTGCGAAAGAATTCTTTCTAAAGCGGGTCCAGTACTATGCGAAAAAAGAAGTAGACTCACAAGCAAAAAATTTAAAGAAATTATGTTTCTTATCATAATTTATAATTCACTTCTTAAGTTCAAATAAAAAATTATTATCACTTTATCTAAATAATAATGTTTTTAGAAATGCACAGAACATTTATTTTATTCTGCAAATGCAAATTTTATTTTAATTTTATTTTATACACATATGTATTTGTCATGTAAATAACAATTATTATTTATAAAATAACTTTCAATTTTAGTAATATTTTCCATACAGGTCTATAAGGAATGAATTTAAAACCTCGCGCACTAAATTTGTCTGAACGAAAAGTAGTTCGCCGAGAACTAGTTCGCTTGGAAATTGCAAACTAGTTCTTTTAGTTCTATGACAAGAATCGGTTTTTTGAATCAGTCGTTCGCGAACTACCCACCTCTATTGTTATGTTTAGAACAAGTCTAAGTGAAAAAACATTGGATAGGTACTATCTGTCTCATGGGCGTAGCCAAGGGGAGCGTTTTGGGGGTTCAACCCCCCCCCCCCGAAATAAGCAAAATATTACCTAATATTATACCGAGAAAATACGAGGAGTGAAGAGGGTTAAAATATTACATTTGAATATATAATGCCATCTCTAGTCGAGTAGTCGAACTATTTTGTATTGTATGGAAACTTTGCGTTGTTTCTCGATTATTCGCCACGCGGCGTGGCCCACGCCCCTCGGTCGGAATGAGCGGAGCTTTGTGGAAGTTTCTGGACGGCTACTGGGCTGCTATATAAGCGGCGCGTGACCGCGCTTATGGCAGTATTGTTCCATGCGAACTCAAAGCGAATAAAAGTGAAAAGTGGTGAACGAATAGTGAAGAGAATTAAGTGTACTGTCGAAAAATGGAAGGGAAAAAAAGGAAGGATGATAAACTTAAAGGTTTGGACTACTGGAAAAAGTGGTGTAGTCAAGGGGTTTCTAATAAAGAAACAAATTTGGATTTAGCTATCGAAGCTTCAGCTACCTTGCATGCTGATAAGAAGACTGCGATGACAAGCGGGGCCTCGACCTCAATCGCAATACCGAATATCGAAATCGATGCCATGTCGCTGGTGCCCTGTTCGATACCTTCAACTGCCGAATCTACATCTAGTCTGCAACAGGCCAGCTTGCCTGTTACCTCATCTTTTACAACTGTAGCTAAGTTGGATGTTGGTTTTTACGCGAATCAAGAAAAAATCTTGGATGAATATTTTAAAGCCCAAATTTTAAAAACGCCATGGAACCCACCCAGAGATTATAAGTTTCCTATTTCCACAAAACGAAACTTGCGCTTTCAATTGAAATGGATGGAGAGATTCCCCTGGTTGTCATATTCGGAATATAAAAGTGGAGCAAACTGCAGAGTTTGCATGGTAATGGGATGTTCGCTTGATGAAGGTAAAGGCAGTCATCAAAGGATCGGCCAGCTGGTAACCGAACCTTTTTGTAAATGGAAAAAATGCCCTAGAAATATTTGAAGCTCATGCGAAATCGGGATACCACAAGCAAAATTCAGAACTGGCAAATAACTTTCTAAAAGTACTGTCTTCGCAGGCTTTTTCGGTCACTGAACAGCTGTCTTCTGAAAGAAAGAGACAACAAGAGGAGAATTGAAAGAAACTAATCCCCATCGTAAAAGAAATAATTGTTTGCGGCAAACAAGGCATCTCCTTGAGAGGTAAAATCGATTCGGGGCGCATACAAATTACACCAGAACCTGAACAACCACTGCAGAATGATGGTAATTTTAGAGCCCTGTTGCGGTTTGCGGCTGAGTCTGGAGATAAAGATCTGGCTGAGCATTTGAATACTTCACAGAAGAATGCCCTGTACACAAGCCCTCAGATTCATAACGAAATAATTGACATTTGTGGTGAATTAATTGAACATAAAATAATTGAAGAAGTAAAGAAAGCCAAACTATTTGCGATTCTGGCTGACGAAACCACCGACATCGGACGTATAGAACAAGTCTCGTTATGTATTCGATATGTTGATTTTACAGATAATAAACGCCATAGACTTAAAGCGATGTTCCTTGAGTACATTCCAATGGTCGATGTTTCAGGATCCGGTCTCGCAAATCTTATTATTACAGCTCTGAAAAAGCATGGACTTGAATGTTCTCATGTGGTTGGTCAATGTTACGATGGGGCTGCAGCTATGAGTGGGTATTTGCACGGTGCCCAAGCTTATGTTCGCCACGAATGTCCTCTTGCTCTTTATGTACACTGTAGTGCACACTCTCCCATCCTTGCTATTGCTGATTCATGTTCATGAGCAAATGTCCGAAATTGCATTGGGATTGTGCAGTCTGTTGGTTCCTACTTTCGACATTCTGCTCAACGTACTGCTTTGTTGAAAGAAAAAATTCAAGAGCTTGAAGAGCTACTACCCGTCGGTAACCAAAAAAGCTTGCTCTCAATGTATGAAACACGGTGGGTCGACAAACATGAAGCTATTATAAGATTCAGGGAAATGTATCCAGCGATTGTGAATGCTCTCGAAGAGCTCCAATTTAATCACAATAAGGAAACATCGCAACAAGCCGCCCAATTGCTAAGTACGCCTCGATCTTCGGATTTTGTGACGAGTTTAGTGATTCTTCAAAAAGTTATGAGCTATACATTGTCGCTATCAAAACAATTATAAACAATTGATATCGATCTCATCACGGCATTCAAACATGTAGATGATGTTATTAATGTCTTACAACTCCTGAGAAACAACACTGACGTCGAATATCTTCATCTCTATGAAGACGCAAAGGTTTTACTGGAAGAAAATGGTGGTATACTGCGAATGCCACGCGTCGTCGGAAGACAATTAAATAGACCGAACATTCCTGCATTCGATGTATGCACGTATTACAAAATTAATTTGTTCATTCCATTTCTTGATCATACAATTCAACAATTGGTTGAAAGGTTTACCAAACATCGTAAAGTAGTATCAGCATTATCTGGTGTGCTACCTTCAAATTTTACTGCCAGTTCTGAAATTGAAGAAGCAATTTCCATGTACTCGTCACTGCTTGCCGAAAGCAACATATCAGTGGTTAAAGCAGAACTTGAAGTATGGAAAACAGTGATGACAAGTATCTCGCCTACCCCGAAATCTAGTTTGGAATGCCTAGATATGTGCGATAAAAACCTTTATCCTAATATTTACACATTACTACAAATCTTGGCTACCATTCCTGTATCCACTGCTACCCCAGAATGGTCTTTCTCGAGCCTAAGGAGACTGAAAAACTATTTACGAAACACTACAAGTGAAAACAGACTTAATGGTTTGGCTCTCATGAACATTCACTATGGAACAGAAATTCATGCAGATGAAGTAGTGGATATATTTAAAAGAAAAAGCCGAAGATTTCTTCTTTAATGGTTTTAGATTTAGCGCAGAGGAACGAAATTAATTTAACCATTTCATTTACAGTTAAGAACTTTATAAATACCTATGTCGTATTTTTTCCGATGAATATATAGATATTAAATTTCACACTAATATAAAGAAAGCCTATAAAATAAATAAGGAAGAGCAATTCCAAATGATTAAAGTAGAGCTAGAGTCTTTTGAAACTAAACTGGAAATAATGAAAGCGAAAAGTAAGTTAAGAAATACGAGAATATATATTGAGAACGACTTAACAATGGAAGAGAGATTTATACAAAAGGAAATAAGGAGTATTGCTAAAGAGGAAAGGGGAAAAGGAATTGGAATAAAAATAGGGTATCAAAAAATGATAAGAGATGGTGTGGAATACAGGTGGAGTAACGAGACAAAAGGACTAGAAATAGCAGTAAGAGAAATGCCACAAACAAAAAACTAAGCAAAACAAAAGGGTATGGAAACATGATGACGACTTTGGCAATGAATCAGGAAAGCGTGGATCAGAAATGGAAGAAAGCAAATAAGGACTGGAATGTGGAAGGGGCAAATGAAGTCGCAACTAATGATATGTACAAGACAAACAATCGGCCCAATGGCGAAAGGGAAACTGTGCGGGTCAAGCCTGGAAATTCAGAATGGAAAATGGGTACGTGGAATATTCGTGGAATGAATGGGAAGGAAGACGAATTGATAGACGAATTCGAGAAAACTGATATGAAATTAATAGCAGTCACTGAAACAAAATTCAAGGGAAAGTGGGTAAAGAAATTGAGGAATGGGCACATACTTATTCACAGCGGAGTAGAAGAAAATGTCTGGGCACAGGCAGGTGTGAGTTGCTTGATACACAGGGACAACTTTGATCAAGTTGATAGTTGGAAGTTGACTAATGAGAGGATAATGAGTATACAATGGCGAGTGAACCCAAAAAAGAGAATGATGATTTACATAATATACGGACCGAATGAAAATGATAGGAAAGAGGACAAGGAGCTTTTTTGGATGGAACTCCAGGAACAGGTGGACAATGAAGAAAATTTTATGGTGGTTGGCGACTTTAATGGGCGAGTGGGGTGTAACTTTGAAAAGGAGGGCGATGTAATAGGGAGATACGGGGAGCAAAAGAAGAACATGAATGGCTCTCTGATATTAGATTTTTGTTTAACAAATGATATGGTTATTACAAACACATTTTTCCAACACAAGGATATACACAAATATACCAGGGAAGTCAAAAGTAGACAAGAAAAATCTATAATTGACTTATTGCTGGTTAAACGAGCAGATTGAAAATCGGTATTGGATGTAAGGGTGAAAAGAGGATACGAAATAGTCTCAGACCATTACCTAGTCGAAGCAAGATTAAAGGACTCTACGGTTATGATAAAGAAAGAAGGGGCTGGAAAAGTATTTGAAAATATAAGAAGTTACAGACTTCAAGAGGACGACATAAAATATAAATATTGGCAGGAAATAGACAGACAATTGAAAGAACAAGGACATTTGGAGATAGAAAGTATGGAAGGACTGTGGACAATTCTTAAAAACACACTTGTGAACGCAGCAAAGAAGGTATGCGGAAGTGCAAGATACGGAAAAAACAGAAAACATACGCCTTGGTGGAGTGAAGAAATTAAGAGTGCAGTAAAAGAAAAGAAAAGATGCTGGAAAAAATATCTAGAAACTGGTAACAATACTGACCATGAAGAATACAGGAAGAAAAGAACACAAGTTAAAGTATTGATTAAAGTAGCAAAACAAAAATCCTGGACAGACTTTGGATCGAAAATGGAAGATCTAGGAAAGGGAAATTCCAAACTGCTATATAGAACATTGAAAACCTTGTGTAAGTCAGCTGGAACACACCTCCAATATATAAGAAGTAAAGAAGGACGAATTCTAACCGCAGAACAGGATATAAGGGATAGATGGTATGAATATTTTTGCGATTTGTTTGAAGCCGAAACAGGGGGAGAGGTCGACGCAGAGGATTTCTCGCCTGAAGAAGCTGAAGAGACAACATCAAACATACAACTGAGTGAGATAACAGAAGCAGTGGAAAAGCTAAAACCAGGTAAAGCAGCCGGAATTGACAATTTAAAGCCAGAAATGCTGAAATACATGGGAGTTAAAGCTACACGGTTACTACTTAGAATAATAAACTTGGCATGGGAAAGGAAAACAACCCCCGAGGACTGGAAAATAGCAATTATAATCCCCTTACACAAAAAAGGTGACAATACGACATGTTCCAATTACAGAGCTATCTCATTGTTATCAGTAGCTGGAAAGATATACGAAAGAATAATAGAGAAACGATTAAGAGCAAACTTAGAATCGACCCTCCAAGAAAATCAGGCAGGTTTCAGGCCGGGCAGGAGCACGCAGGACTGGATATTCTGTTTAAGGCAAATTTCGGACAGAATTCTGGGCAGTAACGGCAAAATGTACCTATGTGCAATTGATCTAGAAAAAGCATTCGATACACTTCCGAGGCATAGGATATGGTCATCGCTGGAGAAGAGAGGGATTAAAAAAGAGCTACTAAAGGCAGTCAAAAGTATATACACTAACACGAGCAACATAATAAGAACTGAAAGCGGATATTCAAGAAGCTTTATCACACTTAAAGGAGTGAGACAGGGCGGAGTTCTGAGTCCCCTTCTCTTTATAACTGTTATGGACGATATTGCAAGAAGTGCCAATAGTCTAACAAAGGGTATTTACGTAGGGTCCAGAAACCTTCAACCTGTAATAGCCAAGGAATTCTTGTATGCCGACGACTTGATAATTGCAGCTCCAAATAAAAATGTCCTGCAAAGAAATATAGATATATGGCACGAAACTTTAAAGAACTTTGGAATGAATATCAATAAAAGAAAAACGGAAGTATTGGCAGTCTCAAAAGATGAAGAAGAAACAAATATAACAATAGATGGTTATCCAATAAAGGTGACAGAAAACTTAAAATATCTTGGAACCATAATCAACCACAAAGGAGATGTAGAGGCAGATGTGAATAATAGAATCAAAATTGTAAACTGTTTATATCATGCACTGAAGTACATATTTTTAAGTAAGAGAGAGGTCAGCAGGGAAACCAAGACAAAGATTTACAAAACAATATTTCTTCCGACACTATGCTACGGCAGCGAGTCATGGGTATTGACTAAGAGGCTGAAATCAAGAATAACAGCGACCGAAATGAGGATTTTAAGGAGAATAGTTGGTGTTACCAGATTGGATAGAATCAGAAATGAGAAGATACGAGAAAAACTAGGTGTAACATCAGCAATAGAAAAAATCCAGGAAAAACAACTTAGTTGGTTTGGGCACCTTACACGAATGAGTAACACGAACCCTGTAAAAGAAATATGGGAGGCCGGCTGGAACAAGAGGAGAAACAGAGGTAGACCAAGAAGAATATGGAATCAGGGGATAGCGCAGCTGCTGACGGACCGGGGAAGTACCTGGAGGGAAGCTCAAGAAATGACTAGGGATAGGATAGGATGGAAAGAATTCTGCAAAGCAGATCGCCTCGACGCCTAACGGCAAAAGAGGATACAGATAAATAATAATAATAATAAATTTCACGTAAGTATATTTTTGTTGTTTTATTTACTTCAACCCCCCCCCCCCCAAAACTAAATCCTGGCTACGCCCGTGATCTGTCTATTGCTCGACGTCTTCTTAATATCAAAATCTTTGTTAAGTTGCATTAAACTGTTTTTATTATATCAGTATAGTTTAGTTTGTTCTGTTAATATGGTTCCTTAAGTTTATTTAATATACTTTAATAGAATTTTTATGCAAAATTCATAACTGTGTTTGATTACCTTTACAAAAGTATTATATTTGTAAAAAGAATCAGCATTATGGCACGGGAATGGAATAATATTCAAAAAAAACTCAATGAAAACAATTACCGCTAAAACACTGATAAACCGATTTCTTCGAAATATTTTTGTCGTTTACCGGTAAACAAAAACCTGGGTACTTTTGGAGCCCTAGTCATAGTTCGTGAATTCGATGGTGCATATTACGAATAATGATTTTATAATTGTTTGCATATTTCATTACATAAGAAGAAGACGCCAAATGAATGTATCAAAGCGATATTGAAAGTAAACGCCCATTCAATAAAAACCGAAACGCTGTTCGAGTTTATGTGAAGAATTCCAGGTAGGTCAAGTCGTCGAAACCAGATTACAGTGCGGATAATTTACTAGCTAGCGTATAGCTCGCGGGTTCGACTTCGGTAAGAAACTGTCGCTTGGTAAGAAGGAATGCGCGCCAAAAAGCATGAATCAACGATTATAAAATCATGGTAGGTCATCACGAAACGTCTAAAAGTAAAAGTAGGTATATACGTACACCACACATACGTGTGTATAGAGATGAAACCGCGTTCTCTTGTATTAATCGGTCTCACTCCTTACATTTGCGGACAAATGAGGTCAGTACACTTCCCATACCAATGGACAACTACGGTGGTGGGGTATACACACACACAAATAAATACTGAGAGCGGAAGAATGTAGGTGCTCACGTGATTAAAGTTCAGGTGCAAACCTTGAACCTGAACATAACCACGTTTACACTAAACAAAATATACAAGCGGTCAACGCCACCGTTGACAGTGAAAGGCCATCCAACCTTGGCGGAAGTAATCTACATTGACACTGATTGCATAAAAAGACATGCAAGAGATACTTAAATAGACGTATAAGGTTATAGTTTTCACTACTATACGTGACATGTTGCTAATGTGATGTTATGTTGAGAAATAGATATATGTAATAACGTAAGAACGAGAAACCATTTTTTTGAAATTCAAGTGGGTATGCATACTTAACCGGTTTTATTTAATTTGAGTGAGAAGAAGTCTGTTCCTTATGGTATTTTTTAACACGGTATTCTTTGTTTATTATACAACCTTAAATTTAATGTAATTTTTCAGATCCAGTTTGAAATTATTACATTTTCCTGAGTGTTCAGACGTACATACGTTGCTAGTTTTATAGCGTTTTATGTTTACATATCAGACTTTTATTTCCTACTTAACCTCTACACTACTACATTGTAATGCGGTTATCAAATTTTTCTTATTAGGCCGGGGAACTAAAATGTTCAACGGACCGCTACTCTACATGGGAAACTTTAATGATAATGGATAAAATTATTCACATAGTGCTCCATCTACCAGCAAGGAGTCATAGTAACAACTTCGTTTATTACACAGTTTTCATACACATAACGATTCCTACAATATTGTTTACCCGAAAGGATAGAAAATATAAAGAGAACGCAAACAAATGAGTTTTAGTTGTTGCTTGAACTAACCGAATTCAGGAATATACATATAAAAGCTCTTTTGTTTAAGAAATTAAAAATAGTGATTATGTTTATTAATTTTCATATGACCTTGCACATAAATGTATGTGCATCAATATATATGCATAGATTGGCAGTGGTTTGCGTGCCTAAAATTAAGGATGCGCAAGATAGGGTAATACAGGTCTGTCTAGTTGCATTAAAAAGTATTTGTATTCCCATTTCTTGCCCATCACTACCTAGAATCGTGGTCGTCAAACTGCGGCCCGCACAATTTTATTAGACAATGATTAGACTACCAACATTTGGCGTTCGAAAATAATCCAATAGATGTATGCGGGAGTAATAAGCAGGTCGACTAGCTAAAAAGAAGTCAGTAAAATGCGAGAAGTGTTCACATTAAATTGTAATATAATATATCTACCAACTTCTGTGGTGATGATAGATATTTTCTTTTATAATTTTTATATTGCTACAAGACTGCTAGCGCTATCTGTTGGAAATTAGCGGAACTACTAAGTAGTGTAGAGACGGGACGTTAGTAGAACATACACCATGGTGCGCAGAGGTACTCGAAAGTTCTGGACATCGTTCGATGGGGTATATAAAGGAGTAGGAGGGCGAGTGTAAGATAGTTTATTCGAAGCGAAGAAATGGTAAAGCTCGGAAGAGATATGGTGCAGTTAATTGTCTTAAAGACGAACCTTCGTCTATTCATACCATACTTTCTTAAGCCCTGGTCTCGACTTTGTAAATACAAATAATATGTATACTTAACCATTATAATAATTTGCCCAAATGCTATTGGAACAAACCTATAAACTTTAAATTTTGGGACACAAAACTTAATCTTTTAATTATGTACATATTTGCAGTTTGATTTACAAATAAGAAAAGTCATCGGCTAAATGCTCAACAGGTAAATTTCCTGTAATCTCCTTCGACACAATGTAAAATTCAGCATCCTTACAATTTTCTGTATTTTCATTGTTGGATAATCTGATAAAAGAGAAATCAAATTTAAATGACAAAAACAATTTCACATGGTTTATGTTGCATGGATATCCTCTGCTGAGTGCATATATTTGTTTGCGTTTAGGTGCACTGTCTTGTAAGGAAAACAATTTCTGTTTTATATAATTCCTTTCCTGTGGGCCTCATAGAAAAAATCCATAACTGTACCTAGATGAACTCTGCTAACAAATTATGTACTATGTACCGATCTCATTAAACTATTGCCCGATATTTTTAATGCTCATAACTAGGAATTTAAATATTACTCATTTGTGTTTTAAAGAAAATGAACTCTAAATAATTTTCCCTGGCTAGCTCGTGTTTTTATCTCAGGACGGTTTATGTACAGAGATCAAAAAATAATCCTCGGACATTAACTGGTACAAACAAAGAAAACAATGGTATTCCAATTAAATAACATCTGTATTACAAACCAACATTTGTATCCACCAATACGAATACAAACATTATGTGCAAAATAATATCAAATTTAGTTAAAATAAACAAACAATGATAATAAATTGAAATCTATTTCAATATTGACGAATTAGTTGTAACTATTTAACTATTGCCGTCTCTACAAAAATTACACATTATAGATTATTTGTTTTCAGTTGCCTTTACGTACATACCGATATCAATACAACTACATAGGCATAAATGAGAAAACAGATTAGGGTAGAAATAAACATACAAATAATATTAGATTAAATTAACATATGATTGGTTTAACTCTCTAAATTATGACGAATATTAACGTCTTAGATTATTTAGTACTTGCATATTAATCATTTTCAAGTACCTCTTCTATTGTCGTCTTTTTACCTTCTTCCATTACTGGAACAGGCGATTTTCTTTGCAGTCGACTCGCTTAGTAAGTGACTTCCCACAATGGTAGAAATACTATTATTTTTCTTAGGTAAACGTGCACTATTTCAACGTTTTATAACACTATAACCTTTAATATTTATTAATAAATTTCGGGAATCTTTCATCACTTTTCTGGGTTATAATATACTGCTGAATGCCTTACATGATAATTCTCGGCCGACTTCTTTATATAAATCTGGAACCTTCTATATTATTTATGCGATTCAGGACAGTCCAATATGCTGTCAACCGCTCTTCTTGAAGATTCCTTGTCGACTCTCTTAATAAATCCTTCTCAGGGTTGTACCTGCTATCCCATGTCTTTCTCCGTCGAGTTCAGACAAATATTTTTTTCACGCTTAAACAGCGATATCACACAAAAAATAGGCGTGACGAGTCCTATCGCTAAGATATTACATTGCGTACTTATTCATTAATTTAATATACATTTAAATAAACAACTGAAAGAAATTTATAGTCAGTTTCTAACACACGTCACATTTTTTTAATCATCTTTAAAAATGTAAAATGTTTGAATTTTATTGTACTATTACAACTACAGCCTTTTAAACTCTCTTAATGATAACAGTTCTTTCTGGAATTTTACAAACTGTTTAAGGCTTTCCTGACACTAAAAGAATTTCGGGATATTTTCTTTTACAACATACTTGATCAATCGCTAACCTGTTTTTCAAGCAATTTTTTTTAGCTAAAATTTTAAATTAAGGTATTTTAATAACCAGAAATTTGTATGTTTACATATTACACATAAAGATTATGTACAACAACCGGGAATTGTCAAATTATAGATCTTTATTTGCTAGGTTACGATGCTGACGTATTTTAAAAGTTTAACGTTGTTTCTGGTTGCGCGTCTAACGAAGCATACTATAACTAAACTTAATTTTAGGAGGTGGTTACCTTAATATATTTTTAGTTTTTGTATAACAATAGAAAATTGAAAAATATCGCACTAATGCTGCAGTTTGTATTTCAGACGACGTGCATTTAGTATTGTAATCACCTGATGAAGCTCCCATAGTGTAAAACAATAGCCTTGTATAATATGCCGAACTTTTTAAGGTCTGTGCCTGTTATTTAATTTAATTTTCTACTATAATGGAGTTTCAGCATCTATTGTCGCCAACTATTTATAACAAATGGATTCTATGGTATCCAAATACACATATACTTTCAATAATTGTCATTAAGTAAATGAAATTTCAGTCGAGGATATAAAATCCGACCATACTCTTTATTGCAGGATAGTATTACACAAGCACCAAATAATTTAAAAGAAGCACAAATATACAACGATAAAAGTTTACTACCAAAATTTCAATATTTTACCATTTGCTCGAAGACAATAAATTCTTTCTTTTGATCTGGCGATAAACCAACACATTTACGAAGAAGCTAGAGCTATATTATAACAATGTATTTCACGTTTCGATGTGCGTATTTTAGTAGACGGATCCAGTATTTCTAGGACAACGCGTCCAGCCGCCTGTACATTTCCGAATTTTATATGTTTGTTTGTGTACAATTGGTCTGTGCATAGGCAAAAATAGCAAGGGAAAATATGTGTGTAAAAAAAAACAACAACCGGAAATTCATTATACGAGCTGCACGTTGTTATATACCTGGAATCCTACCAGTTTTAAATATTTGAATTTGGGTCGTATATGCGGTGGTCGCTTTGGAAAATATATCATTTATGAATAATGAAATATTTGGCAATTTCCAAATGGCATCTACAAAATTGTTTATTTAAATATACATAAGCCACCAAGTTATAAATATTTTTTGGGAATTTACACCTCGAAATAATATGTATTGAGGGGATTATGAAATAAATATTATTGCTGTAAATAGTGCCTTTTTATGGTCTTTTAACAAGATTAGTATTTACATGGGCATTCAGATTATCGCTCCTTTTATCACTTATTTAGAGTGGTAGTTTTAAAATTTTAGTTTCCCACTATCAATTTTTCAAAATACAAAAATATTAAAAAATATGGCTTGTTTCATCATGTATTATTCAAAACACACAAAGATAGTTGGCATTCAATAAACGGTTGCACTAGTAAATCATTAAAGGCCGGCTTTGCAACTCTGATTAAAATGCCGGTTAGCATTATCATTGATTAAAACACCGGTTAGTACAAATTTGCGTTTTTCCAACACCGGTTATCGCTAATCATTGATTAAGATAACGACGTACTTAATCGGTGTTTGGACTACCTGATGAAAAATTAAACTGTGACTAGAATTACCTACACATGTCCATAACTTAGAAGATTTTAAATTTTTATTATTATTGACAGCGGTTATGTTTTCATATATACGAGCTACGAATTCATTATCTTTTCTGCTGATGACGATTCACTTTTGAAAGTTTTATAATTATACTAAAATTCTGCTACTTTAATCTAATTCGTGAAGATAAATATTCTGTCGCAATTTATGCTTGCGTTTGCTCTTTTCCTCTTTGTAATTGCATTTAAGGGTGTTGTATAGCAAATTAAAAATTTCGACGTCTTCGCTGCGGGTATAGGGGGGTTCTACTCAGGGGTGGAGCTTGCCAATACCCCACTACCACGTACTGTTTTGCTAAATGCTATAGTAAAAATCTAAATTGTATAGTTCCCAGTTTATAAGTACCGCCCTTATGGAGCGATGCATTCGAAATGACGTACGTCTGATGCGTTAAGTGCTAATTGTCTCTTTTCAGGCTACACATACTCTACGTAACGTAGGTGCTAGTAATATTTTGTATGATTTATTTTGTCTGGTGTCTAGGCGCCACAGGAATGTAGATTGTAAGTTTTTTTAGTCTAACATATGTTCAATAAGTTAATATGTATGTAAGATGGAATTCTGATTAAAAGAAATATTACTTAGTGCCTATGAATACTATATAATAATAATAATATTTTGTTGAAAGGCACTAATGTCATCGTCTTGATTATCTTTTCCATTGGCCGTATTGAAAATCACAGGATAATTATTTATATCTATAGGTACTATTATAATACAAGGTGGCCGGCAAGGTATCCGAGAAACCTCGTACATGAATTCAATGACTAAAGGGGCCCACACACTGCCGTTTTGTTCGACAGACTTGTTCGTCGAACTAACGATTTATCAAATAAAATAGTCTCGCATATTTTTTTCCAAAAAAGATGCAGAATGAATGTACTTATAATATCATGTATTGAATGAAATTTCATTGTTTTATTATTATATATAAATTATTTAAAGTTTAATGTTTATTCATTATTATTATGTAACTACATCTGTAAAATAATAAGTCCTATTTATGTCTATCCTTTATTTACCATAACACGAAGAGTAATGTAGTTAAATTTTTAAAATAAAAGATATCCTTTCCGAGCAATTTCTGGTTTACTTCAAATCTTTTTATAACTGTCCGAACACTGAATCGTTTGAGAGTAATTTTTTGCTAGGTCGTAAATTACTCTTTTGAACGTCTACCAGTCTGGTACAATATCTGACGATCTGTACAGAGGAAGTAGGCACCATCTATATCCATCTCATTTTCTATATTAGTTTTACATTATTTTTAACTCACTTATAAATGTCAGTAGTATTTTATCTTGATAAATGTAAAATAGTGGAAGAACTAAAAAAGCTAGTATGATTTATGAATCATATGTAATGTTTTTGTTTAAGTTTGTATTTATGTAAAAGTTATAAAAGCCTGCCAGAGAATGTGTACAATTTTATGAAATGTAATACAAAATAATATAAGTAAATTTTACAAAAAGAAAATATACATTAATTTTATAAAGTTAAACCAAGGTTACTAGATAATGTTTTCAATTTTATGAAATGTAAAATAATATAAAAAAATGTTTAATCAAATACCTACTCAAAACCGTAACAACGATTTCTGTATTCCGAATATCGCTCGTAAAGTGAATCCCCACCTAAACAAAGTAACTCCGCCCTGTCTTGGATTGCAAGGATATATCAAATATTTGACTGCAGGTGGCGTATTAAAGCAGTGCCAAAAATGCATTTCGTTCTTATCAAATTACACATTTATCTTAATAAATACGAAAAAATTTTGCTAGAAATTAATGTTCACAATAATATGTTATACGTCGGTACGCATTTTATTTTTCGATTATCTCTTTATATTTAATTTTTTATAACAATTAATAAAAAATTGAAAAAACAAAATGCCTAGGGACGTGTAGATAAACATTATAAGAATATTTCATCTAAATCATTTTTGCATTAAGTTTAAAGATAGCCTGTAATCTGTAAATATTTGAAAATGTACCTATACAACACCCTTAATAGCAATGTACCAAAATATCATCTAGTTCATATTTGAACTCATATGGCATTAAGATATTAATCTATATTCAAAAATTACAAATGAAATTGAAGACATGGAATCTAGCAGGTTCAAGTTGAGAGCCAAAAGTACTTAATGTGTCAAGTACTTTTGGCTAAACTGGGTTTGCATGAATAATGTACATACCTGTAAAGTTGACGTGTAATTAAATTCTACACAAATAATTATTTCTGTCACTGTCAAGTTCACTCTGACTCCTCCAGAACATAACATTTAATATGTTGAAATCATGTAAATCAAATTCGAAACAAGGTGTTCTGAATTAATCTTCCTTAATTAAAGAAATTTGGATATAAAATTAGTTAAAATGTATTGTTCTTAACAAGCAGCTGATATATAATCTTTCAGTAAAAGTATCGGGCATTATTCATTCTACAAGAATTTGGTGCAGACTTTTCTTTTTCAACAAACTCGTCCTATTTTTATGATTTCGTTACATGTCATTTTTTGAGGTGCCTGTTAACTTCATATGAATATATGCAGGTAATATATGACCTTTTTTTCATTTTTCACAGTACTTTTTGTATATCTCAAGTGCAGTAAGTAATCAATAAATCTGTTTCAGTATCACTCATGTTGCCAAATGTAATAAATGGTGCAAATATTATTAGAACATAATATACTAACTTAGATCAAATGAACTCGCAAATATGTTGCCAACTTTGTACAATAAATTCTTAAACACTGTTTAGATAACAGGTTATTCCTGCGCAATGAAAAACGCCGGTTAGAGATAATCATTGATTAGTTAACTGAGTGTTTTAATCGGAGTTGGAAAAAAAGGTATCCTGGAAATTGGTAACACATCGGATTTGATCTGCATTAATTTCTTTTTATGACGAAAACATCCAAAACTGAATATGAGAGTCATGCAAATGTATTGAACATAGAAAGAGACAGACAACATTTTGAGCATTTGCTTTACTTGACACGAATAAAATTGTAAAGTGTTTATTTCTGATTCCGTTGTTTTCTGATTAAT
Organism: Amphimallon solstitiale; assembly: GCA_963170755.1. NCBI lineage: Eukaryota > Metazoa > Arthropoda > Insecta > Coleoptera > Scarabaeidae > Amphimallon > Amphimallon solstitiale. The sequence goes on from OY720680.1 coordinate 29,199,840, forward strand.
GTCTAGATTTTTATTTTTTATTTAGGCGTTTTAATATTGTATCACTTTGATATATTACATTAAATGCAATAATAGTCATATTTGTTGTATTTTTTATATTGTCTTACAACTTGATTCAAATTTTTACAACAATTTGGATATAATGTTTGATGATCATTTTTAAAATGCGGGTGCACTTCTTGTGGATTCCTGCAATTTTTCTTCCTGACGTTTTTGATAACTACTTTTGGAGGTTTTACTATGAATGACGACGGAACTGTACAAATAAAGAATTTTGTGGTTATAATTAGTACTTGTTGTTATTTGGATATGTTTAGAGCGTTATTATTATATACAGCTTATGAACTAATGAATTAATATTAATTGATTGGGGTTTCAATTCAAATATTACTTGAAGTGGATCATTAACATTTTAAAGCATGGCTTCAGGGGGCCATATTGATTTTAATTTGACAGCATCTCGCAGCAATTTAGGTTACATGTTATATAGTTATACAAAATGTTTGACAAATTTTCAAACACTTGTTTCACAAACTGTCAAATTTTATGCACATTCAATGTGCGAGTTGAATAGTTGTACAAATAATAATATATTAATATGTAACTAATTATAAATGTTAATGAATATATTTAATATTTAAGTTCTATAGACATTTTATTCAATGGGCCAATAACAAATTAACAAACTGTAATATATAATTGGTATGCACCTAACTTTAGTTGATAATTCTAATAAATTTATAAATAGAATATGTTATGTTCGCTATTTTTAAATTGCCTTTCTTTTCCTGATTATACTTTACCGATACAGATTCTAATAAAAATCAAATACTATTTCAAAAGAAATTCATTTGACGAATTAGATTTGTCTTGTATAAGTACAAAATTCTTTTAATGGAATAGCTCATATTCAACAATTTATTAATCAATTACATGAGTGCAATATTGCGGCGCACAGATTTAAGCAATGTGCAAATGGATACCATAACAAGCGCGTTATATATTACTACCAGCGGCAAAAGTTGATTACCGGCCATTACATTAATGAATAAATAGACGCTAAATAATTATCGTTTAAAGTAGAATTCACAATTTTAGAACTACATGTCATCAGCGCTCGCACTGATTTGAATGAGATACTTTGTCTTGGTTCCATTACGCCTAAAATTAATGACGTCTTCCCAAACAGAAAGACCGTACACAATACTGCGAGCGGCAAATGGCATGTATATATTATTAAAACAGCAATTTCACAAAGTAGGAAAAGACCATTAGAACAAAATATCCGTTATGTATCTACACAGATCTGCACATACACGTGTACAATCAGGGTTAAAATTGATGGAGAAGCAACTTTTCAAAAATGTATTTTTGTTTGTAAAAAAGATATTTTTAAATTAATATTTTTATATTAATCAATTCTAATAAACTTATTCTTCGAAGCATTACTTACTCAATAGAATTAGTATGAATAAGTACCTCTAAAATGGTGTACAAAGATCGCCTTTTTCGATTTTACAAACACCCACTAGATGTCGCTATTGACGATGTGTAATTACTCTTTTCGTAAAATTTAACATTTATTATTGTGAAAACAGTGAAAGGTTAGAAAGGAAGGTCTGTGATGATGAATTTCGTGATGGTCAATAAAAATCGATTACTATTCAAAAACACATCGATGCTGTGCGCAAATGACTGAATAAGCTCGACATGACTTAACGTGAGGTAGAGGCATCCTAGACATATCGAGAATTGCAGTACATTCGATTTTGGGTACACATTTATCTGCAAAGAGATTGGTTCCCGATGATGGATGTCATATAATTTTTCAGCTTCAAAATAGTCTCGCGTTAATTGGTGTAAGGGAATGATCAAAAAATTCAACACAAGAACTGCAAAATCCGTATACAACATTGCAATAGAATGGATATATTCGTGTGAAGAATCCACTGTTGGGAAATTCCACAAAAGTTGTTTGTTCGCAAAGCTCTTGTAGCAAAATGATCGCTTGTGTTAGAGATGGATCGGAGAGCAGTTACGAGTTCAACGAAATGAGGAAAAATAACCAAAACTGTCGCATCATTCATCATGCCAATGCCATCCATCTCTCATACACGACGTCAAACAATTGATAATTTGAAGAAGGAAACAGAAAACTAATTTTTCAGAGTATGCACCTCATTTATTGCCTAACGATTTCTTTGTGCTTTTGAATATCAAACAAAAATTCGTGTACAGTGAGTTATACCACCTGGAAATGCTGATGAAGCCCTGAAAAAACGTGGATGATAGTTTTACTGAAGATTACCTCATCGAGGGATTTTCGTGCAAAACAAAGGCGTGGGTTAATATACCGAATCAGCGTTACAGAAAAATATTACTTTTCTTAGTTTGCTACAATTTACGTATTGTCTTGTATTTGATAAATATAAGAAGAGAGTTAAACGAAATTAGAATACTGCAGCCAGTGGAAATAATAAATATACAATAATCAATTACTGCTACATAAATTAATGGTTTGTCATACCCGTGTTGACTTGGATTTTTAACCAAACTTGTTGAATTGCAATCAGAATCTATGATGAAAACGCAACACAAATTTGAAAAACATATATTGCAATGACTTAGATGAACATTTTTAATTTAAATATTTTATACAGCTTGTAAGTAAATAGTCCAGAAAATATATTCTAATTAATTTAATATAATAATTTATGCTATTGTTATAAATTTCTAGAAATCTTATTTACCGATAAATTGAGAACATTGAATATGGTACCTTAGAGTACTACGTCACAAACATATATATGTTCGACTCACATAGTGAAGTATTAAAAGATAGGGAACGAGATATTCTTATACAAGCTGTCATTTTACTAACGTTGGGATTAATCATGGCCAAATGAATCTCGCTGTCGCTATGCGATATCAATGCCTTCACATAATAACATTTTGCTGATTTTGCTAAATTAAAAATTCCGTCCTGTACCAGGCGCCATCTTTTCAAAGCGTTATAAACTACTTGGTAAACGGGGAGTATTTTCAAAATCACGAGCTAAAAATATGAATATGACTGGACTATAATGAGTCCAGTTAACATTTAATTTATTACTGTTATCGATTTTACCGATCTGCTTTGTATATTTTCCGAATTGTTTTTCTACTTAAATTATTCAAATACGGCATTTCATTTAACATGTGGTACATATCTACTATAATACATTCTGTAAGTCACGGCATGTAGAAACTATATCTATTTTTTCCACTGAAAAAACGTGGATATTGTGGTCATTTCGTTCAGAACGGCTGCATTTGCTATGAGGCAAACATAATTAATCACCAATTAATTTTACCTTTTGAACTATTATAAAAAAAAATGTTATTTCTGAAACTACCAAGCAACTAGATTTTCAGCAACTTTTTTTTATTAACATTAATTATTGTAAAGTTAGTTGTTAAAGTATTAATTAAAAGTTTGTTTAAATAAAATTCTAGAAATCGTTCTTTTTAAGGGTATTATTCTACTACTAGATGGCGCTACAGAAGGAACAAGATTTTGAGGTTAGCAGAAACAATTTCAGAAAATCACAGCTATGTTAAGATCTTGATATCGCGCGGTGATTACGAACGAGATCTAGTTGGCCATGTATTAATTAGCACCTAATTTTGCTGTCAAGTCCAAAACGCTATTACATGCACAATAATTACGGTAGATGGCGTCGGTAGTCTTGACAAATGAATTTTAGTTTATTTATTAATGTCATACGAGGTAGGCGCCATAAATTCTCGGCCTGATATACAAAAAAGAAACTTGGAACAATATAAGAATTTTTATTATTCAATGTAATCTCCCCTAACGTCTATACATTAATTACAACGATTAATTAATAATTCGATACCCTTCCAAAAATAATCTGAAGTTTTTTCGTCAAAGTGTTCTACAAGAGCTGCTTGCAACTCACTGACGTCCATAAAACTACGTCCCCTAAGTTCTTTTTTTAAATTAGAAAATAAAAAAAAACGCATGGAGTCATATCCGGACTATACGGTGGATGTTCCTATTCTTGAAAGCCGCATTCGCGGATGGCAGCTTGCGAAGTGGCGGCAGTATGGACGGGAGCACTGTCGTGCAATAATCCCACATCTTTGGTCAATTTTCCACGACGTTTTGAACGAATACTGTCCCTTAATTTATGCAATAAAGACGCATAATATGTGCCGTTCACACTTGTATTGTGCTCTTTAAAGTCAATTTTCAAAATACCCTCTCAATCCCAGAATATTGTGGCCATCACCTTTTTCGTTGATTGAACGACTTTCGCCTTTCTAGGACGAGATTCATCAGATCACCGCCATTCCATGGATTCCATTTTCGATAGAGGATCGTAAAACAGAACCATTGTTTCATCCCATGTGGTAATGGCCTCCACACATGTTTAAAAACGACTGCGCACATTCGACTTGACGTTCACGTTGGAGAGCAGAAAGAAGTCGCGGTACCCATCTAGCACTAATTTTATTCATACCCAAATGGTCATGGAGAATTCGGCGAACACTTGAAATGTTTGTTATCACTGCTAATTCCTACCCTTTCAAACGGCGATCTTCTAGCACTAAATGTTCAATAATTGAAATTTGTTGAGGCTTTATCACTTCAATTGGTCGACCCGACCGATCAGAATTTTCCAGGGATTCTTGTCCCAAACGAAAACATTTTGCCCACTTTTTTACAGTTGAATACGAAGGATATGAATCACCGTAAACGCCGTCTAAACGTTGTTTAATGTGATAAGGTGAATGCCCTTATTTTGCTAAAATTTAATGACCGCGCGGTACTCAATTTTCGTTACTTCAGACATTTTCGTGCGCTAGTCACGTGGGTTGGCTGGTTACTAAAAACTACTAGGCTTCGAACCGTTACATTTATAGTGTACACCTAGTGTATGTGCATGCATGAGGTGACAGAGTTTGAACACGTTTGAACCTGCATAAGCCTGTCAGGACGAGAATTTATGGCGCCTACCTCGTACATATGCTTTGAATGTGAATTAGTTGATTTATTTTCTTTTGACAGCATTGCCCTATCTATAAATGTTTTCGTTTCAAACTGTTCGTATTTTATTTTGTCCCGTATTATACGAAATACGTAATTGCTTCATTCTGCCAATTATACAATACTTGCAAAAAAAATTTCAACATGTGCTCACAATTTTGTCCCTGCCTGTATGCACAAGAATGTCCAATAAAATTGTCTAAAACGGACACGGCGGGTTTCGAGTTTATGACTCTACACTCTGTGTTATTTCATTTGTCCTAATTACGAAGTGAAGCAGGGCATTTTAATAATTGGTGTGGAACAGGGAGACTGGAGCGCATCACTGGAATCAGTACATCATTAAAGTCGGAACATATTAATTACAAAACATCGTAAATCATTCGCGGATACCTTACTTACTATGCATACATTACATTTCGTCGTCAACGAAATCGATAATTGACTAGCTCGAAATATTAATAAATAACGTTGATATATTGCGGGGGAATATTTTATAGATCATCAATCACACGACTTCTTTATAAATCAATCTATTCCGTGTTTAGAAAAATGTTTCACTGTCATTTACGTTTGTCAGCCTCGTTTAAAGTTAATCGTTTAAATATTCAAGAGAATTCGTGCATCATATTACTTTTTAAAGGTGAATATGGACAATCAAAAATAAAAATAATTGTCCGGGTAATTTAGGTTGCATGCATCATGGATTGCGGCAAATAAATACAGAATATTACTTCGACTGATGCATAGATTAATTGTAAAATACCTCTGGAGAAGTACGCTAGTGTGTAAATGATATAGAATACAATCCCGGGATCCCGGGATTAGACTACGTGGTTTCTAATTCGGCTCAAATGAAGAAAAAAATCCAACTCGTAGTAACAATTGAATTACACAAAAGAAAGATGGGTTATTAATTAATAATAATTTATTAGTTATTATAATTTATTATTAATATAAATATATATGAAGAAAGATTTTGAGAAAGACAAAATAAATGAATAGTCGAAACGTTAATACTTGTATTTTAATTGTACCTACATGTTAAATAGGTATATAATTTATACGTCAAAGTGTGGTCGCTAACCCAACGAAACAAACAATGTCTTAAGAAAAATATATATAAAAAAAATTTAATTAATATATAATATGAATATGTTAGTTTAGACACTTTTATTTAATTAGTTTGTTTGAGTTAGGAAGATCAATTTAGCAGTATTTTCTGATATTCGTCTTCAGTTTGCAAAATTATATTTTATATTTAACACAATCTTTAATGTAACATCGTTTCATTTAATTTTACTTTATTATACTTCGGTTATTTTTTACGTATTACTCTGTTTTATGTTTATTTCTTTGTATTTTGCAAAAAAAGTCATTTACTATTATTATTATATTAATTGAATTGCAAAATGGAAAGTGCAGACATTAAACCTTATTAAGAATATATATACAGTGTGTAAATAAAGTAAGGAATAATATTCATATTTTGTTTATTATCGCTGTTTGGGACAGGTTGATTTTATTTTGTTGCTCCAGATTTTATGTATGTAATTTTTTTTTCTTTGGTTTACTACTCTGGGACCTATGATGTCATCGACTTCTTTTTCAAATGGAACCTCCTTATTTTCTTGCTAGAAATAAAAAGTATATTTTTTTCTGAATTCAGCTATACCGCCAGTGATGTAAAATTACCGTAATTTATATTTTCCGTAAATTGCCACTCTTTTTTTACCAAAATTTATTTTTTGGTAATTTCCATGGCAATTTACTCAAAAAATAGTAAATTATGCAAGAATAAATCTTGCGAAATCTCTATTTCTTTTGTCCGTCGTATTTTCGGGCTGATACGTCCGCACCAGTGATTACCCTGATTTATGTTTATATTTATATTTTTCGGTAAATTACCGCGGTAAATTACTGCTCTTTTTTACCAAGATTTATTCTTGCGTAATTTACCATTTCTTGTGTAAATCACCATGGTAATTTAAAGAGCCGTAATTTACCAAAAACATAAATTACTGTAATTTTACATCACTGAATACAAATTAGTAGTTTTAGAGATACGGAGGATCATAGGTAAATGACAACAATAATTAAACTTGAAAATCAAAATAGCAAATAATAATAATTTATTCTTGGGACGATTAAAACAATAGGAATTTTACATTAATAAATATTCAAATTGCCACCCATTTTCCAAAACATTATCTCTCATTTCTTGGTGGATATTTCTGCACTCTGACATGTCAATTGTCATTATTAACACGCTTAATACTCTAAAATTAGTAATTTTTAATAACACATATGGGCTATCGCTGAATTCAGAAAAAATATACTTCTTATTTCTAGCAAAAAAATAAGGAGGTTCCATTTGAAAAAGAAGTCGATGACATCATAGGTCCCAGAGTAGTAAACCAAAGAAAAAAAAATGGCATCCATGACATAAGTTTCTAATATTATGCTTTATTTAAAAGAATACATTTTAAGACTAAATTAGGTAGCCATGAAATCCGGCAAACATTTCATTTATCGTTCATTAGTAAAACAAAAATTTTATACACCAATGAAGAGAAACGAGAATATGTTAAGTACTTTTTATTCTTCTAGCCGAAATTCAACAATAGCGAGTACGAAATATTTACAATTGTATCCAGAACAGCCTCATCGTGGCATTCTTAAATTATACAAGATCTATGTTAGTCACAATTTACTACCTGGAGATAATTTAAGAAAACTAGAATACTGTAACTGGTTATTTTTTTCCAAACTGTTCGAAACACGTGTCTGCAAATGCATTTTCAGCGGAATTGCCCCATAAAATTCTCTATCATATATGTATTCTATCCGAAGATCCGCATTCATATTCTCTTCATTTCATATCCTAGGGGTACAAGATGACACGCAGGTGGACAATGTCTACCTCGCGGCGACGTTTAGATGAATCCTCAAAACCGAGGAGATTCTGGCTGAGGCCTCATTTGGTAGTCTGACTCCTCTGTATCTGTCTCTGGTTGATGCTTTTCATATCTAAAGTTTCCCATCTTATTTATTCCTTGGCCACACTGCACTGACGCGAACCAACCAGTTTGAAACACGTGTCTACAGTTGCATTTTCAGCGGAATTGCCCCATAAAATTCTTTATTATATAATATATTATATCCTAAGATCCGCATTCATTTTCTCTTCATTTCATATCCTAGGGGTTCAAATGGCACGCAGGTGGACAATGTCTACCTCGCGGCGACGCGACGTTTAGATGAGTCCTCAAAACCGAGGAGATTCTGGCTGAGGCCTCATTTGGTAGTCTGTCTCCTGTATCTGTCTCTGGTTGATGCTTTTCATATCCAAGGTTTCCCATCTTATTTATTCCTTGGCTACACTGCACTGACGAGAACCAACCAGTTCGAAACATGTATCTGCAGTTGCATTTTCAGCCGAATTGCCCCATAAAATTCTATATATATATATATATATTATCATCAGAAAATATGCAATATAGTTCATATGTAGTATTTCGGCTCTACATTCATATGAGCGCATAGAGGAAGTCCAAAATAAGGGTACATATCCTTGCAATATAAATGTTACAATATAGTATCATACTGCACTGTACAGGTATAATGCCTGATTCTTAAGAAAAATGGCCATAAAATAGCATATGTAAATGCAATTTTCCTGAGAAGCATTAAATTAAAAAAAACTGAGTAAGTTCTAATAATTATTGTGACAAATTTTTAAATATGTATTATTTGGTTTTGCGTAATTTATCAAGTTAGATATAACATAGGTCAGCAGAGAACTTAAAACATAAAACCATATAACGTAAATATTTCGTAAAGTCGATAATCTAAAAAAAAAGTGTAATCAGATCAGGCCAATGCTGAGTTTCTAGTTTGAACTCAATGAAGCGACCATAAATCAATCAATTTCCGACGACTCGTTATAGTTGTACAATTATCAATCCACACGTGACAGTGGTTGATAGGACACAGTTGTCAAGTACATTTTATTATAGTGACATGTAGGAACAACTATCACGTCTTAATTGACACAACTATAGTCTTAAGAAACAAAAACATGAGTCAGAGAGATTGAACAGAATTTCCAACTAACTTAAATTGGTTATGAACCAAATCCTAGCAAATACTACAAATATACAAACGATAAAATCTATATATTAATACATGAATAAAAAATGTGTACCCCTTTTTAAGCATATTGCGCGCACGAAGGAGTGTGAGATATGGCGTAGTTAAAATTCAAATGGAGAAAGAGTGCAGGGCGACTACTAGTATCAATTATCTCATAAATACAGAACTGAAAAGCATTCTTAAATTTCACAAAATAGTAAATAAATTTAATTAAATAATTATCATCACTGATCGATAACGAAAATAATGCCTGCATAGTAAGAAATGCAAGTAGCCTCCAGTCAGGGTGATCAAAACGTTGTTCGTGATTTACATTATATCATATTACGGTTTGTCGGCAGACGTGGATATCATGAAAATTCGCTTCCTAAAAATAATTTTACTTTTCCGTCCAAAAAGATGTGTAATAATTTTCTAAAAAATGTCTTTTCCCATTCGTTCTCGCCACATTATTCAAAACTGTCAACGGCTAAGTGCGGTTGTCATTCCTACTATAAAAATACCCATTATATGAATGCTGCAAACAGCAGGAACAAGCGACCGACACATCCCACCTAATTATACATACGCGCCGCGGATTAATTCGTCTGTTCTCGTCCAAATTTCGTACGCGATAATTTTATCATGTTACGAGTTCAACTAATATTATGTGACAATTTTTTTAAATATGGATACCGATAATGACAACGAAAATGCTTGATGTGTCATTAATGGTCGTTTCGTATATTTAGGAAAGATTCAGTTTAAATGATGCTTTTATTGAATGTAGGTTGTAGATATGTATACACTGCCGCAGTAAATAAATAAACATCCAGCACATATGAGCAATGTAGGTATATTTTCGTGATATTTTCAGGCAAGAAGATTGGATGATCAGAAAGTTATAAAATAACAAAAAAATGAGGTGTGGCCACCACACGACTTTCTTATACGTATGAAAGTGTTACTTCCGGTCCGAATTTTGGAATTTCATTTATACGAAAAATATTCCATATCTAACTCTAAATACTTTTGTACTCTTGATAAATATATATAGAATGCATAACTTACGACATATTTGCAAAAAATCGCTATTCGATAAGAGTAAAAGTGGTGCTTCCGGTCTGAATTTTGAAATTTTTTTTATATAAAAGATATTGAAAATGATGTTTTAAATACTTTTATATTCGTAACGTATTTGTCTCAAAAGCATGACTTGCGAGATATTCGCAAAAAACTGATTTTCGATAAGAGTAAAAGACCTACTTCCGGTTGGAATTTCGAAAAACTTTTTTAAGACAATTTGTTTCAAACTTAATTCTAAGTACATATGAATTCTTTATAAATTTGTTTAAACTTAGTAATTGACGAAATATTTGCAAATTTCGATTTTTTCACTGAAGTAAACTACTACTTCCGGTCTGCCGATTTTGCTCAAAATCTAATCAGTTCTCAAGAGGTAGATTATACACGTAAATACAAAATTTGGAATTGATATCTACAGCGGTTTGACCGCTATCGTGGTCACACACACACAGACACACACACACACACACACACACACACACGGACACACAGACACACAGACATTTTTTAAAAACCACTTTTTTGGTATCAGGGGACCTCAAAACGTGGACATCTGCAAAAATCTCGAGGTCGAAAATTTTCATCATCACAATACTTCCTTATACTACGTATAAGAAAGTAAAACTGATGAAATTATGAATGACTGATGGTATCTTTAGCTAAAATTCACACACATTTGATAGGGGTTTATCTTTCTCGATAAATAAAAAATGCTCCAGTTATATTCTAAAGCCACTACTTGCAATAATTACTAATTCAATGATACAAGTTATGTATCCAAATCAGACCAATTAATAATTCCAGTTTGGCTTAGTTTCGGATAAAAGTCTAAAGATGATTTGTTGAAAATATCCTAGCATATTGGAACGGTAAGGATAAGGTTTTTGATGTTTTCAATTACCTGTGTATAGTTTTCGACACCATTTGACATGGTCTTATGTTAAATAAATTACAAGCAATAAATAAATATATTCTTTCTTTTTCTTTCATAACATTCAAACAAGTCAACCTATCTTCTTAGAACATATAAATCACTTAATTATAAACAATACTTAACATTGTATTTTAGAAATTATGATGCAGAATAATTTATGTTTTAAAATTTCCAATTACCCAGCATAAATACAATATACATATATAAATATATATTATAAACGTTATGTACAATAAAAATCAATTAACTATTCGCAATTTTGGAATGTTATATGCAAAACTGAGAAGATATGTATTTAAAGAAGGGGGAAATTGCACGAGTATTGAAGAAAATCAAAGGTGGCCGAAGATTAACTGAATAATTTATTCAAGTGTTTTATAAGTTATTTTGCAGACTGCTTGTGAAATATATAACTTTTCATGCAGAATAATTAAATAACAGGAGAAGCCAAACGACTACATTATAAACTGTTATTTTATTTCAATTGCTCTATCATATAGTTAGGAAGATCTATTACACTGGTCAACAGTGAAATTGCTTCTTAGGTGAAAGTACCCAATCCTGAATGAATTCAACGTGCTGAACACGAATATCACATTGAAAAAAGTTGATTGGCTCACGTTCAAGAGATATTGACGTTTTGTCCATTGTATAGATGCTATTGCATAATGTACTGCAATTTAGTGAGAAATTACGAAATTTTGCGTCATATTGCATCACCCCTTCATGCAAAGAAGTTAATGTAGCATTTACTGTAAGTTTCCATTGAGAGTGTTGCGAAATTGATTGCGCAATATCAAGCAATAGCTAATTATAGTTTATTTATAAATGGCCGACGTGACAGTTAACTCGTGCAATGTCCGTCATTGTCCGTTCATTCGCGCATATTTTTCGAAGCTCTAGCATACATAAGTGATTGCTATAGTGTAAAGTAACTAAACACTAGCAATGCCTCGTAACTGTGTTAATAGTGCAAATAACTTCTGTTATATTTGCGGAGAAGTGACATTTGCTGCACAGAAAAAGAACATCAGTGCAACAGTTAAGAAAGCGTATCATTTGTATTTTGGTTGCAAGATAGGCGACCAGGACAAAGACTGGGCCCCACACGTATGCTGCCGCACTTGTGCCGTAAATCTTTCACAGTGGCTTAATGGCAAAAGAAAGGCAATGCCATTTGCTGTGCCCATGATTTGGAGGGAGCCCACCAATCACGTTGACTACTGTTATTTCTGTATGGTACGACCAGCTTCTGGAGGCATCACCAAGAAGAAGAAGTGGACAGTTGAATACCCTAACATACCATCTGCTCTGCGACCTGTCTCTCATGGCGAAGGACTCCCAATTCCAGAACCTCCTACAGATTTTTCTATCAGTTTAGACGATGAGGATGGCCATGCGTCGGCGAGTTCTCCTCAACGTGGCAGTAAGGATGATGACTTTTCGTGCTTTGACGAAACATCTGCACCACATAAAATTACCCAGGATGAAATGAACGATCTTGTTCGCGATTTGGTTCTGTCGAAAAGCAAAGCGGAGATACTGGCCTCAAGACTTCGACAGTGGAATCTTCTGGAACAGAATGTCCGAGTGACTTCATTTCGCACTCGCCATCAGCTCTTCGAATCTTTCTTTAAGAAAGAAGAAAGCCTTGTGTTCTGCTGCGATATTGATGGTCTACTACAAGCTCTCGGTATTGCACATGATCCCCACGAATGGCGGCTGTTTATAGACGCTTCAAAACTGAGCTTAAAGGCGGTTTTGTTGAATAATGGGAACCAGCTTCCATCCATACCTATTGCACATGCGGTCTACATGAAGGAGACTTACGGCAATCTAAAGCAGCTACTGGAGACGATTAACTACAGCAAGTATGGCTCGCAGATATGTTCTGACCTGAAGGTAGTATCTCTGTTGTTGGGTTTGCAGCAGGGATATACAAAGTACTGCTGTTTTCTTTGTCTGTGGGACAGCAGAGCAATCGATTTGCACTACATCAAGAAAGACTGGCCTCCGAGAGCATTTTTTAAGCCTGGAGAAACGAATGTACAGCACCCACCATTGGCACAGCCACACAAAATCATCATTCCTCCTTTACACATCAAACTCGGTCTTGTCAAAAACTTGGTAAAAGCCATGGATAAGGATGGACCAGCATTCAAGTACCTGCATGACAAATTCCCTCGACTCAGTGAAGCCAAAATTAAAGAGGGCATCTTTGTGGGGCCTCAAATTAGACAGCTCTTCCGAGACCCCAAGGTTGAGGAACTTCTTCAAGGTAAAGAAAAGCAGGTTTGGGATGCATTCTATCAAGTGGCAGCAAACTTCCTGGGGAATGACAAGGCAGAAAATTACAAGTGTCTGGTTGAGGATATGTTGGCTTTGTTTCATGAATTCGGCTGTAATATGTCCTTAAAGATCCACTTTCTTGATTCCCACTTAGATTTCTTTCCTGATAACTGCGGGCAGGTCAGCGATGAGCACGGCGAACGCTTTCATCAGGACATTGCCACCATGGAGCAACGGTACCAAGGCAAATGGTCTACGTCAATGCTAGCTGACTATTGTTGGACAATCAGTAGAGATGCTCCACAAGTCCACTACAAACGGCAGGCCAAAAGAAGTCGAAAGCCGGAAGCAGACTAATGTTTTCTTACCATGTATTATAATATTGACATAAGTACACTTTTTCTGAAATATGCGTAAATGTTTTCTTACCATGTATTATAATACATGGTAAGAAAACATTTACGCACTTATTGACATAAGTACACTTTTTCTGAAATATGCGTACATATTACAGAAAACCCGTAGCCAATTCAGCTTTTTCTTAGTCATTTTCGTGTTCAGCACATTGAATTCATTAAGAAATGACAATTTTCAGCTTGGAAGCATGAACTTTTCGAAAATTTGTTGCCCAGTGTTATTAGTGTTTCTGAGATTAGATAATGTTCCTGTGAAACATATTCATAAAGATTCTCGCAAAAATTAAGTAGATTTTGTAACAAAATCAAATGTTCTACTACTGCGAACAAACGATCAATGGCACTAGACGTTTACATGTTTCCTGATTTTAAGACAACTAATTATTAGGAGCCTATTCTTCCTTATCTGTTTAGGAATCGAATCAATTCTCTAACTGCGAGGAGGTAAACTAAACACAAAATTCACACTGCAATGGCTTCAGTATCCCTGATAAGCTGTTAGTTTAAGACGAAATGGCCCGCACACAACAAGAAAAAAACAGCAAGAACGACATCAACAGATTCTATTTCTAATTGCAAATTTAAAAAATCGATGTGTGCATATATGATAATTTTAATAAAGGCATTGACTCCATCATCTTCGGATATCGAATCAATAATCGACTCCTCTAATGGCCAAGAGCTGAAGTAATAATGTTACAGAATATTTTACAAATACAAAATTTTCGTTGATATTAATCACGTGGTATTGTTGCCTAAAGTTATATATTGCGGAATTTTTACGTTACCTATTTTAATACGACCTTACGTATCAAACAAGAGTTGTGGTAGTGGGTACATAATTTCACTGATTGTCACAAATGGCACAGTAATATTCAATATGCTTTCTTCTCTAGCGCAGACCACGTACTAGTCTTAAACTTAGGGAAGGAATTCTGACTCGCATATTCGTGGCAAAAATTATCTATGCGTTACTTAAAATGGATTGCAGAAACTTTATACATATATGCCAAAAACGTAAATTAAGACCTTCTTATATCTCATTCTCCCAGAAAGGAGCAGCTGGAATTTATAGGATTAATAATAGGGATTATAGGAATCATATATGCAAAACATCAACCTACAGCTACTTGCTGATGGATACTAAAACTAAATGTGAATTTTTGTATATACTTAGTTATAATGATCATAAAATTGTAATAAAGTACAACATCCTTCAGCGCGACTATAAGTTCTTTATTGCAGCAGCGTTTCTACGATTTTCCATGTAAGGTACTATTTTCAAAATAAACAATGTATGTAGGCTGAGCCCTCTGCTAATTCTTTTGTGAAGAACGTGTTATTTCGACTGCGATAAAAGTGTTTGGTCGATGGTTTTTAAAAATCACATCTATATGGTAAAATACATATACGAATCTATTTAGTTTTAACAACACTAAAACCTATTTGCAAAGTTATGGGAGTTATGTATTGCCAAAACAGTGTGAATTATGAACAGAAATTCTAGTCGAAATAATGCACCAACAAAGTTTGTGAAGAATGTTCGTTATCGATTGGCAAGGTATTGATAACACAAGGTTTATTCGAGATTATTGCTGCTGCACAACTTCCTTTTTATCTGAGCAACTGACCATTAGGATTTCTAGGCTGACGATAATTCTGCATGAAGATTTCGGAACTTTGCTTAGAAGTTCCAAACTACTCAGGGATTCAAGCAAACTTACTACTCTTTTTGTTATCGCTTCTCTACCTGGGCTTTACAGCAATTCGAGTTTGCTAAAAGGTAAATCATTTTCTAGGATATTAAGCATTTTCATATCAACAGCTATCTATGTATATAACCACAACTGTCACACTTAGGGCTATAAAAACCCAGACGTTATCTTAAAGAACAATTGCATTTTCAGAGAGTTTAGTATAGTTTTTCGGTTAGAAGAATCTGGGCAGCTTTTCTTTGAAACAATCGATTTTCTGCGCACTTCAAGTTCAATAATCAATCAATCGTTTTAGTCATGATACTAGGTTTCCGCGGAGCTGCGATTTGTCGTCGTTGGATTCTATTGTAGGGTACCGCTAAAAAGCGATATTATTTTGGCATTCTACAAACGAGACATAATACTGATCCAGCGATTCGTAAAATGAAGCTTCAAACCACTGAAACATTCGGCAAAATTGGGTTGACACCATAAGTTAAGTCAGCCGAGACATTCGTTTGAATGAAATTCTCATATCCAATCAGAATATTGTCTGTAGTCTACTTTATTGCAGTTTCAAAGGAAAACAGGGCGATGGTCAACCTCATAACATATTGCTGTAATATTTGCCTTTAAATGAAATTTATATAATTTGTTTATTTATTTGTTAAATAAATAAATAAAATTGAAGCTTATGCTATCTCTATAGGCAAAACAACATAATTCATTATCTCTCGTGGGTTCTACTGTGATTTACTTCTTTCCTTATTTGTTTCTCTTTCGTTATTATTTTGATGTTGTGTGGGATAGGGTTATAAATAACTATGACACCAGATTACTTATGTGAAAAAAATGTATTATCTGTTTATTAATTACAATAGATAAAATTTATTGTTGCCTGTATATTATTTATTTTATTTGTTTATTTACAATTCTTACGAGTAGCAGCTTTCATAATAATATCGTGTTCGTTTATTTTAATATGAATTCAATCAATACAGGGTTTCTCCACCTTCACTCTTTTCTTACGAAGGCCTGTATATTTAGGCCAAATTATGTTGACTTGATAATGAAAGTATTGACTAATCGGCTTTATGCAAACATTCACACGTACTACATAAAGCTTGGATCAATCACCACCCCAGATACATTCCTAATGCATCACAAACTAATTGTCTAAACCTCTATTCTCACGGAGACTTTAGATTCTTAGTGCGAAGCTTTTAGGCGTTCCTGTTTATAAAAGTTTGAA
This sequence comes from Amphimallon solstitiale, assembly GCA_963170755.1. Classification (NCBI taxonomy): domain Eukaryota; kingdom Metazoa; phylum Arthropoda; class Insecta; order Coleoptera; family Scarabaeidae; genus Amphimallon; species Amphimallon solstitiale. The sequence continues at coordinate 29,216,698 of OY720680.1, forward strand.
TATTGTTCAAAGCTGTGCTTACTAATGTCTTTTTTAATGAACACTGGTCCGTTGTGCAAGTATTCGCACACAGTACACTATTAAGACTAATGTTCTTAATTTTTAATTATAATTGTGTCCCTATATTTACGTTCTATTATTTAAATAACTAAGTATTAAAAGAAATGGAGTGTTTAGAGAGAACCTGTGTATTTTTGATTGAATTTAATAGTTATAACAATATTATTTACTACTCACTGCGTAGATTCATATAATTCCTCGAATTCTTCTTGAAATTGGTTTTCCATTTTTGTGGATTCTTCCCTCCTTGGAATCTTCTATAAATTTAATGGTGACGCTCACTTCTTGCAAATATGGCGACGAGAAAACAATTGGAAATTATTCCTATAGAAGCGTGTTCACTTCTTGTTTGTTTGTGAGTTGTTAGTTAGTTTATTTATTTATTTATACTGCGGTAATAATGGTAAGCGTGTAGCAACTCCACTTGACCATTACTCGCTTAACACGTAGATGTATTATCTACTTCAAGAGACGCTATCACTTTGTTGTGTATTAGAAGTTTTTAATGTCACAGGTACCAGCTAACAACTAACTATTTTCTGTTGTGACTCCCTTTTTATAGTTGAAAATAAATGCCGCTCGTTATTTGATTGTGTTGCGGACTTTTATTTTTGAATTGTTCGTTGTGGCGCCTCTAGCGGATATCTCGATACTTATGCCTTGTCTCTTCTTCTTCTTGTCGTATTTTAGGTTGGTATTTATTTTATTATGTTCGTTCCTGACATTTGATATCTTCCACATTCACCAACGACAGTATTTGTTGTTGTTCCATTTATTTCTATCTAATGTGCAGTAAGTATATTGATATTTATTTTGATGTTTTTCTTACGTTATTTTATTCTTTTATTGCTATCGTAAACATTCATTGTACTTATAAATGTATTCATTGCTACTTTTATTGTTTTGTAGGTACATTCTTCGACCAAGCGCTAACCTTATTCGTATTTTTGTTTTGGTGCTTTTAATCGGAAAGAATGGAAAGAAATTGGATATTGTTTCAATCGCCAGTCCCTCTGTCTGTGGCTTCTCTGTCTGCTCCGTTCTCTCTTCGAACCATTTTACCGTCCTTGGAGAGTTTTGTATGTTTAATATGCTGTAATAAATCATTGCTTTTTATATTAATGCTGCTTATTCCTTTGGTTACAGATGTTCGTTTGTATGTGCACTAAGTTTGGAACCATGAAAAGGATTGCTATTATTCGCATTACGATGAGAATTGATACTTTTGTTGTGTATATTAAAAATGTTATACGATTCTGTGCTGTTCTTTATGATATACTTTATTTTAATATCCTTTTCAACGCAAATGTATGTATTTTATCTTTAAGTTACTTGAGTGCATTAAGCCTCTTCATATACATTACGAGCATATCTTATTTTATTCTCTGAGTATAGTTTAATTGCTTTTAAATGATTGACTCTTATAATTGTTCCGTTAGTTAACATCACTCTTTCACGGTTGTTGGTTTTAAGGGTCTTTCCATTTTTAAATGTGGGTTCTTTGCATAATATACTCAGAGCTCTTTTTGTTCCTAACCTGTAGTCAGGTTCTTTATTTTCAAATTTAAACGTTATCTCGGGGTTTTCATTTCTGAAAATAAATATTCATTTGTGTCATTTACTATTATCGTTGAGGTTTTTCCTCACTTATTTCTAAATGGTGTGTGTATATATATATAATCTTAATTAAAATACTTATATTCTAAGTGCATACCTGTGTTATCGTATGATTTAATAAATTTTATTTTAAAATAAATATTTCTTAAACTATGAGTGTGTTTTCTTATTGCTAATATTGATTTAAATACACGAGTATATCTTAGTGTCAACATTAATTATATCTATTTCTAACATTTTATAATTATATACAATATTGTCTTAATTTCTAAAGTAAAGTTCACGGCAATATGTTTCTAAAATTCTAGCACAAATTACAACTAACTTAAATGAAAGAGTCCACGCTCCTCAAAAATGTGTAATGTTCTGCGAACATCTCGCATTAGATCTTGGACAGTATCAACATATATTTCTTATTTTTTAATATAAACCATATGCCCCTTTGACAAAATTACCCAAAAAGCTTCATCTGGCTTATGCTAAGCTAGTGGGATTCCTATTGTTGCGTGTAAATGTGTGTTAGGAAATATAAGCCAATATTGAGTTTTCTTAGCATAGTGACAGAAGCTAGATCCGGTCAGAATATTGTATCATCTTTAGTATGCTGTCCAAGAATAAAATTAGCTAGTTGCGTCAAGGCATTTCGAATATACCTTGATTATCTTCCCACATAAGGCCTGAAAGCATCTTGGTAGGCAAGCCAAATGGCTTTCAATGTATTTCAACCATTTCTTTCTTCTAGAGTAATCCAGACCATTTCTATGCAATTCAGTAGAAATCGTATTTTTGGAAACACCATGACAATTTCCTCACTTACAAATTTACATTATTTTTGGCATTATCGGTTAATTGGCTGAGCCAAATCTTCCCTTTTTCGGGACGTTCTTCCATGATATATATTTTTATATTTTGCTCACAGTCAAATATTGTAATGTAATGTAACCTATTGATAAAGCTGAACTGTCAATAAAACGTGATAGAAAATCTTTAGTTTCTATAACCCACCTGATATTCTAATACTGTCCATTATTTTTGCGCCACTTAGTTTTATGCCTACACTTTAAGGACATGCGTTATTTTCCATTCCATTACAAGTACTATAGATCCGTAGCTACAGAATTGAATAGCATAGAATAATTTATTGATCCACATGTTATACATAAGTATGTTGGACAAGTCTTGTTACAAAATATAAATAAAATAAAAAGTACAAATACAAATATAAAGAGCACTCAATATAAAGGTTAAATCTTCTTGATGCTCTTAATATATATTTAGAACTTAAAACTAGCTACGTGTATGCGTAGTATGTGAAGTTATAGTCTAAAATTATAATCTGATAACTTCTGCAGGGAGAAAAAATGAGGTGTGGCCACCACACGACTTTCTTATACGTATGAAAGTGTTACTTCCGGTCCGAATTTTGAAATTTCATTTATACAAAAAATATTCCAAATCTAACTCTAAATACTTTTGTACTCTTCATAAATATATATAGAATGCATAATTTACGACATATTTGCAAAAAATCGCTATTCGATAAGAGTAAAAGTGGTACTTCCGGTCTGAATTTTGAAAATTTTTTTATACAAAAGATATTTAAAAGTACATTCTAAATACTTTTATACTCATAATGTACCTGCCTAGAAAGCATGACTTGCGAGATATTCGCAAAAAACTGATTTTCGATAAGAGTAAAAGACCTACTTCCGGTAGGAATTTCGAAAAACTTTATTAATACAATTTTTCTCAAATTTAATTTTGAGTACATTTGAATTCTTTATAAATTCGTTTAAACTTAGTAATTGACGAAATATTTGCAAAATTCGATTTTTTCACTGAAGTAAACTACTACTTCCGGTCTGGCGATTTTGCTCAAAATCTAATCAGTTCTCAAGAGGGAGATTATACACGTAAATACAAAATTTGGAATTGATATCTACAGCGGTTTAACCGCTATCGTGGTCACACACAGACACACAGACACACACACAGACAGACAGACACACACACAGACATTTTTTAAAAACCACTTTTTCGGTATCAGGGGACCTCAAAACGTGGACATCTGCAAAAATCTCGAGGTCGAAAATTTTCATCATCACAATACTTCCTTATACTACGTATAAGAAAGTAAAAAGTATTCACAGACACAATTTGATGCACCTAAAGTGTTTGGCCTGTAGATATTTAATATTTGAAGGTAATTTATTATATATTTGTAATGCGAGTGCCTGGGCAGAGTACTGGTGTAATATCAATCTGGATTTAGGTATTGCAAAATCATACCCAGATCTCGTACTGATACCGTGCAAATCACGGTTTACTGTATAGTTATGTATATTGTTATATACATGGTTTGCCAGATCTTCTATTAAGATACATGGCAAAGTCATGATATCCAGGCCAATAAAAGAAGGTTTGGCAAGAAGGTATACCAGCTATAGATCGTACAATCTTCTTTTGACATATGAAAATGTCACCAGTCAATACCGACGTACCCCAAAACCCAATACCGTACCTTAATCTGCTTGCAATGTAAGCATGATATAAGCTCATCAGCTGCTGTTGAGTCAAAACTGCTTTTAAAGATTTAAACAAGTATCAAGTACAGTAACAGTTTCGCTAATATGGTCTCACAACGATGCCTCCAACTTAACATTTCATCCATCCAAACCCCCAAAGATTTGAAATTTCCACTTCTCACCAGCTTGTTACTGTTAACATGCAGATTCAAATAAAACTCCTTATTCGCCTGAAATTGACAAGGATGGAATCCTATAAAGGGGGTTTTGGAATTGTTAAGGAAGAGCTTGTTTTTGCAAAAACCATTCAGTGTTGAATATTTTGATTTATTTTTTTTTGTAAGAATCTGGTCATCGGAAGCAGCAGTAACTAGTGCAATATCGTCAGCATAAATTGTGATGAAAGTGTCTGTAACAATATGTGGAATGTCATTAATAAAAAGCAGAAATAGCACTAGTCCCAGTACTGAACTCTGAGGCACACCTCTGCAACTTGTCATCATCTCAGAGTTACAGTTATAGTTATAGTTATTCTGTTAGAACTGCGATAGGTAATATTAATATATATTGCCTCCTACACATGAGGAAAGACTTGATCCAATCGAAAGCAACACCTCTAATTCCCAAGGTTTCTAACTTGTTTATCAAAAGACTGTGGTCCACACAGTCGAAAGCCTTACTTAAATCAAGAAACATTGCAACAGGGTAAGTACCGTCATCAATGGCAGTGACAATAAAGTTATAAAAAGCATTAAGTGAAGCCATGTTGGTAGCTGCTCAATATATTATTTTTAACCAAAAAGTCATTTAGCCTATCCAAGAAGCAATATTCAAATATTTTTGAAAAACAGGATGTAAGTGCAATCGGCCTGTAATTTTCCACAGATGATTTATCACCACCGCCCGTTATGACCGGGAACTAATTGAGTTGTTTTTAGAATATGTGGGAATTGTCCTTGCTGGAGAGACATATTAATGAGGTATGATAAAACAGGTATAATAGAGGTATAAATCGCCCTCATCACAAATGGTCGAATTTCATCAGGACCACATGAATGAGAATTTTTTAATTTATTTAATATGATATAGGAAAGTTCGTGGAAAGATATTGGCTCTAAGAAAATGGTTTTATTCACTATGTGGGGAGTAGAATTATTATTAGTACCTAGTATTGTTTGTTGACTGGTTTGAGATATTATTTAATGGGGCACATAAAAAGTATTCATTAAAATGCTGAGCTATTATGTTGGGGTTGAAAAGTAATTTTTTTTAATTCATAGGTAGATACAGCATGATTGTGAAAAAATACACAAAGAAATGTTCTGCTGCCCGCGTCCTTGAAAAACAAGTACATCATCGCCGAACTTCCTAGAATGAGGTAACCCAGAAATTGGCGTTACGCATTCATAAAAAAATATAAGTCTATTGATTTTAAAATTTTTCAGGCGAAAATAGACAGATTCGATATCATGCAGTGCTCCACAACACATAATAAATTCTGAAGAATCAATCAACTTACCGAGGAAAATGTCTAAAGATTAAATTACAGGTATATAGTAGGAGATCCTCCTTTGAAAGGCGGACGACGCATTCGCATTCAATAGAATCCTGAATATCACCCCATAAACTCAATGCTTGTGCGATAAGAAGAGAAGAGAACGAAAAAGAAAAAAAGCCTCATACATGACTCGTACATGCATCAAAATTGATTTATCGGATATTTTCAGAAGAAAAATAAACTCTCGCTTCCCAGATTTCCATCCCGTCCAAAACAGAAAGTAATTCTTATTCAAAGTTTTCGGTTCTTAGCGAGCGAATTGCTTCCGTTTAAGAGAAGAACTTCGACTATGTAAACTTCATAAGCGGTGTAATTTATATTACAAATCAAACGGAAATGAGTTCGCATTTAAACTATTTTTCTAGTATTCATGAAGTTATCTATAAGAAAGCTACATTTTCAGGTTATTATATTTTTAAAAACTCATTCGAGAAGCTAGCTTATTTAACAGCTATATTGATAAACCAATGTAGCACTATTCTCGTCTTTATTACCGTAGACCTTGAGTATTAAATTTTAAATCACAATTTGCTCTTTTTGTAATATTATCGTATACAATCTATTTACAAATAACATAATGAGCGTATCTTACGACACTATGCAATTGACACGCAGTGAAAATCTTTTATAAATAGATAACACTGGTCTACAAAATTATTTTTTTTTTGTCACACGAAAACTTATATAAAATTTTGAATCTATTTTGGCCACAAAACAATAATATATCAATGGAAAAAAATTGACACATCAGGTTTCTTTGTGATATCAAAACATGTATTTTCATGAAAAGTACAAAAATCACCTACACTTAAACAAATTATTACTTAATGTACAATAAATAGTTATAATTTTCGTGAGTGTTTGGTTTCTGGTAGGTCCCTTTTCAGTCTCCATCAGTAATCTGCTAGCATTCCTGGACTCCATTTCCCTTGATAACGCTTCTCTATTAATGATATGTCCTGATGACATCTCTCGCCTTGTTCGTCACTCACAGCACCCAAGTTTTCGGGTAAGAAATCCAGATGAGAATCCAGCATATGTATTTTCAAGGACATGTTACAACCCAAAGCTTTGTATGAGGTTATAAGTTCATTAATTAAATGTTTGTAATTTTCCTATCTATGGTTTCCTAGAAAATTGTGGACGACATTCACAAAACATTTCCAGGCCAATTTTTCTTGATCATTCAGTTTTTCTTCAAAGTTCTTATCCCTCATTAGTTCCCGTATTTGTGGACCAGCTAATATTCCCTCTTTAATTTTTGCCTCGCTGAGTTTAGGGAATTTCTCTTTCAGGTATGCAAATCCACTACCATCTTTATGCATAGCTTTTACAAAATTTTTCATCAGGCCGAGTTTTATATGCAACGGTGGTAAAATTATGTCTTCAGGGTTCACTATAGGTTCATTTTTAACATTCTTATGTCCTGTAGTAAGTGATTCCCGCTTAGGCCATGCTTTCCTTGTGTAGTGACTTTTTCTGTCTCTACTGTCCCATTCACAAATAATAATATTTTGTGTAACCAAGCTGTAGTCCAAGCAAAAGAGCAATGACTTTAAAATCTCCACAAATTTTCCAAGCGTGTTCACTGTATTTAATTTTTTCGAGAAGAAATTTCATATTCTCGTAAGTCTCTTTCATATCAGAACCGTGAGCTACAGGCACTGAAGGAAGTTTGTTTCCGTTATATAACAACACTGCTTTCAAACTAGTTTTCGAGGAGTCAATGAACAACCGCCAGTGACTTGGATCATATTTAAAATTTAATAGATGCATTACTGCAGGAATGTCATTACAATACACTAAATCATCTGCTTTAGAAAAGTAAGGTTTCAATTGTTCGTCACGATGTCGAAAATAAGAAATTTTCGTATCGGGAGAAAGTAAATTCCAGTCGTTTAATCTAGACCCCAAAAGCTCAGTCTGTTTCTTAGACAAATTTAAATCACGTACTAAGTCGTTGAGATCACTTTGTGTCAATAAGTGTGGTTCTTTTGAAGTAAACGGTTCATAACTTGGGTCCATTTCCTCATATACCTGATCATCCTCACTAAGAAGAGAGTCTGGACTAGGAATAGATTTCTGACTTTCTTGTCGACTTGGAGGGTTTGGAATAGGCAATTCGGCACTATGTAGAATTGGTTTGATGGCCGATGACAAGTCTGGGAACTTGATATTGTGTTTGGACTTTGTTGCATAGCCTTTTATTTGAGTCAAACAAAACTAAAAATCACTTATATGATTTTTTGGTTCCGTCCAAATCATTGGTTTAGCAAATGGCAAATGTCTTGATTCTTCTTTAACCCAACCTAATAGAAGTCTCACACACGTTATACAACATATATGTGGAACCCAGGATTTATCTTGGTGGCGCACAGGAAAACCGAAATAATCTAAATAACACTTTTCAATTAAGGGTGTAAATTTTCGACACTGAGATACAAAAGTTAATTCTCCACACACATAACATAAATTGTCCGGGTTATTTGAACACTTTCGTATCATATTTACAATGTAATAAACGTCAATAAAATGTAAGTTAGTAAAAGCACTTTACAAAAAAACACAGTTTGTTTTTCGTTTTAAGACTTTATTCGTTCGTGAACTCTACGAGAATGCCTGTATCCTCTTTTTCTCTAAACTGCTTACCAATGCCCCAGTCATTCGACATCGGTATTCCTCAATTACTACAGTACAAATATCCATTATATTCCTACATCGCCAAAAGGGCCATAAAACAATTAAAATATACATAAAATGAAATATTTTGGCAGACATTGTCTTTATTTCCTTCTTCTCAGAGTTTGTCGCCCACAGTTAGTCGAATAAGATAGTTATAAAGTCGCCTAAATTAACTTATTCAAACAAAAACACGTAAATGAGGTCAGAACAGAACATATAGCTGTCACGAAAAAACTGGATGTGACTGTAACAAAATAATATATTTTTTTTAATAACGGTACACTAACACAAACAAAACTCATCACAAAGTTCATGTGACAAAAACAGTGTTTACCAGTGTAATCAACATAAGCTAATTATAAATTTGCTTGTTAAGTCTGATTGACGATATAATAATAAAAGTACTAAAGTGTCTTTACTGCAACAGGAAACAAGGTGTACAAGTATATAATCAACATAAATACAGTTAATAGTTAACAGTTGCAATCGCAAGACGGAGTTCAGCTACTGATGCTTTCCAACTTAACCTTGGATACTGAACCACAAAAGGTTGTAATTTGGTAATGGATGTCTAAGGCTGGAAATAGACGGATCGCAATATGCGGTCACTGTCGACAGCACTTTGTAGTCGCATCTTGGAAATCAACAGTTGTTTATAGAGCAAAATAGACGAGCGTCAACGAGCAGTCAAGATTGGCAGCTGCAGTCAACTTGCTGCCCAACCCGCCACGCAGTCCAAGTGCAGTCGAAAAGAGAACGTACATACACGAACTGCAAATTGCAGTCGCCACTCATTGAGCGGTTTTCTCAGATTTCAGTCAGGTCACTCTTGATTCTTGAATATTGTGTGTGTAAATTAAATTAAATGGAAGGCGATTTTGACACTGATGCTTTCATTGATGATATAAAAAATAAGGAATGTCTTTGGAACTATAAAGTTGAGACATATAGTGACAAAATTGAAAAGAATAAGGCCTGGGCTGATATCTGTGAAATCTTCGACTTCTTCCACGTCTTTTTTTACGTAGTAAAAGAACAAGCAATAGTGCTTCCTCTTCAAGGTCCATCACTACATTACACAATTTCGTTTCGAACATGCAGTATACGGCAGCACAATGCAGTCCGTATCAACTGCAGATGGAGTCGATACGGACTTCTCCGAGCTGCCCAACCTGACTTCGCTTGAAGTCGACTTGAGCAGCAGTTATGAAGTCGACAGCGACCGCATATTTCGGTCCGTCTATTTCCAGCCTAAGACAGAAAATTCGATATCGCACCACGCACCACCGCAAAAATGACTTACACAAGAAAACGAATATTCCAATCTCAAATTATGTTTTCAAAAACACACAGAGAAAACAGAATTAATAAACTTTAAACTCACTAAACTTACTAAATCTATCAATTCTTCAAAATTACTCAACAAATTCACTAGCAAGCACCTTGTCCACGTAATATTTTTTTTCTCATAAAATTACGGAAAGATGAGCCAGAAAAGACATCAGTAGGTACCCCATTATATTTGCAATAAATTCGATATGAAAATGATCTTTGATATAATGCGGTTGTATGCGGTGGTGGAGAAATCCTACCTTTAGACCTCGTGGGAAGGTTATGAACATCATATCATTTCAGTATTCTGACTTCATTATTTTTTCCAGACATCTGAATAACCAGTGTGTTAAAATGCACTATAATTCGTCCCTGATATTTGATACTATGTACGTTCTCGAATTATTTTATTAGAGGGATTGGATTATTTCTTGCGACAGCCGTATCAACATTGATGGACTTTACTTTCTTTTGGAACGTTTGTATATCTGTTTGACGTGGCTGTTATTCTACATAGATCGATGCCGTAGGTCTAAGATGAATTAAGTATTGCTCTGCACAATAAGTTTCTTTCGTTTAAATTTAGTTCGGAATTTTTATCAACAACCCAAGTATATTTGTTTTAATTACGTTTAGTTAATGTAATTGCCTTCTGTCTAAGTGAATTTCTAGATATTTCACATCTTCAGCTTAACTCAATGTAGTTAATATGAATAGGAAGTCACCCATCAAACTTCTTTATGATGATAAGATTGCTGTCTCATTAACAAACATAACAACTATTGTCAGCACTATTATTGGTACATAATTAGTGTATAGTAAGCACGGTATTGGTCCCAGGACACTACCCTGCCGTACTACTCTTTTAATAAGGCATAAATACTCTTTTAATAAGGCATAAAACTATATACGGATTGTTCAGTTTATTAATGATGAAATTTCAGTGAGTCAGATACGATTTTAGAAAATGACTCCTTCGACAGTTATATATTTGTATCTGAAGCCGAAATGTGTTCCGGGATTAATTCACTTTCTTCAAATACTGATTGCAGTTTGTTTGTACAATCGATTGTTACGGTCTAAATGTTCAGCCTGTATACACGTATATTTTTCACAGCTACTTTTATTTAAAATTTCAGTTAATTCTCTCCCAGGACTCATTTACATAGCGTGTGTCTAATTGGTTGTCGAGTTTACTTTATTGTTATATAATTCTTTATTTGTAAATATGGAATTGTTTAGTCACATATTATGGTAAGAATATTGTTTAATTCTTGGATAGTAATTATCAATGCTTTAGCGATACGTATTGTTTAATTTAGTTATAGTTTTGGAATTATTCATAATTAATTTACTTTCTAATATACCTGGCGCCACTTGTCGGTTGGCCGTGGAGTTATTCTACATTTCTTCGTAAAAACCTTAATTAAAATTCGCTTCTCCTGGAACAGTTAATCGATTTCTTGTCTCTAATAATTCTAGAATTACTTTAGGGTAACTTTACCATACTTTCTGTTATATTTCACAATTTAATTCATATTAGTCCAAAATGCATTTTTAATACACATATGTCCATTGGTGTATCTAATCCTGAATTTGTGAAGTGATCATATTTTAACATTGACCTTCGAAATTCCGACCATTTTCAACTAATCTGGCCGCCGTCTGAGTGATAGTGATAGGAGATAAGGGGCCAGCAAGAATTTTGGATATTTTCCATTTTATTAATAACCTTTGGTTTTTTTGTTTTTATTATTTATATTATTAACCCTAAAGCTTTTAATATGCGTTTTCAGCGTAGTAGGATAGCGTTAGGAGCAACCTCATTGATCTTGAAGGATCACATGCTCTGTTCATCTTCCGTCAGATTTCAAAGTCATATACTTCCCTAATAGCTCTTAATTCAATTAATTTAATATTAATTAATTGCATAAATATTGATTTCAAAGTCACGCAGCTTCATCTAATTCGGGACATCTACTAGGTTTAATGTTTGCGCAGTTCGGCATTACGTTGAACTAAAAGTTGACGTTTTCCGGGCAAATTTATAGTTGTTGATAGTACGAAGTCTTCATTATTACCATTCAGATGTATTATACGCAGTACCAAAATGTCTTCTACCCTTGTTCTGGTTATATTTTCTTTTGTACGATCTAAAGTGAAATAGTCTTCGGTTATTTGGACACCTTTTACAAAATATACATGGAGACGCCACAAGGAATCGACAAAAGAATTCGAAAAGATCTACAAGTCAATCGCACAAATAATTATCTTCCCCCATGTTAGAGCCATTGACATCTCCTTTTTGATAATAATTCAGACCCACTAGATACGCATACGATGCATGCATTGTAATCTTCTTATATATAAAATTGGATGTGTGTGTGTGTGTGGCGGTGTGTGAATGTTGCCTATAGACTCAGAAACCGCTGAACCGATTTCGATGAAATTTTCAGCGAAACTCTAGCATAGTCTGGAGCATATTTCTGTGAAGTTTGGGCCAAACGGACTAAAAATGAAAACATTTTCCATCATTTAATCGTACTGATATTGGATCACCTGTGTGATTATGTAGTTAGATTACTACTAATCCATGAAGTTGCACTAATAATCAGAGAGAATGTACAGTACAGACCACAACATTATCTAAAGCCTTTTCAGTAATAAATGAAAGAAAACATACTTTTAAATATTGCACTAATGCAAGGTTATTTAAAATTTATATGTATAAAACTGGATGTATGTATGTGATTGGCTTCAATTTCAAACCTCTAAATACATGTGTTTTTTTTTTGGGCGTAGCAGCGCACGCCGGGTATCGCTAGTTTAAAATATTTTGGATCATACAAGTACTATCCAAGAAAGAATAAACTATTATGTATTTAAGATTTGTCTATAAACTGATAAACTGTCTGGTGGTACCTCTCCATCCTACGAAATGTTCCTATTTTCTTAGTAAATTGGACAGCCGAGGCAACAAAGAAGAGTATATAAGAAAATAATGGACAAAAGGAAAAACATTAGGATCAGAATTGAAAAATATTCAATAGGAAAGTCTTAGTTACCCAAAGGTTTTACTTCCACATCTTCATATTAAATAACCCAAATCGTTAAGGCTTTGTGTAAAGAAAAGTAATGTTTTAGATGCTTTTGCAAGTAGTTCCCAAGTTCATAGGAGGCAAAGATGGAGAAAAGTGTATTCACATCAGAAAACATAAAAGTTGAAAATTGTGACACACAAATGGAAGCAAATGAGAGAAAAGTCGGAAATTTCCAAATTCGTGATAACCAGCTTTCGTGGTAACAAACTATGACTAGGAATCTCTGCTGGAAAAGATGTTGACAAACTTTAAGATTCTAGCACATCTTCTCCACGAAGAATTTTCCTGAGAATTTACATGCAGTTAGCAAGAAACAAAGGGACACATAATGGAAATATAAAAATGCAGTATCAAGGAATATGGAATAACTTGTATGATAGAGGTTCAAAAGAGACGATTTTAAGCAACTTAATATGAGAAAAAAAATTTAAAGTTTTTAGAAAGAGAAAAAAATCTATTATAAAGACTTGTACATTTTTCGTAAATTCATTTGTCATTATAATTATGACTGCAAATGGAATTCATATGAAACTAAAGTATTTATTTATAAACTAAAAAATAAAATGTCAAAATATGATTTGTATTCTTTTGTGAAAAACAACTTAGGTGAAAAATGGATTTAACTTCTAGAATCAGGTTAATTTAGTGTGTATTTATTTATGTTCAGGTTCAGTAATTACAGCCAGTATATGTTGGGTTAAAAAGTATTGTTATTAAATATTTAATTTATAAATAATTAGATATCTATTACGTATACTAAAACAATAATAGAAAAACAAAAGAAATTAGTATAAATTGTAAATAAGCGGTGGCATAAAAAAAATATTTACGAACGACGGGAAAAAATGGATTTATTGAAATCGTAAATTTGATAGCGGTAAAAACAACTCCATAGATCTCGGGCGTGTTAGAGTTTAAAATTGAAGTCTCAATTTATTCCACCATCGGATATATTTTCCACATCTCCACGCTTCCTATAGTCCCTTGTAGAACGTTAGTAGATTGTAGACGTTTACAAATGTGCCCTGTGCGTATGTGTTAAAGTTCGTTCGTGTATTTCAGTTTTCACATCGAACCGGAAGGATTCGTTTAAGCGTATTTTTCGCTTGCATTTTTCATAGTCCATCTAGCGCAAATATCAAATCTGACTTTGCCGAGATGGATGGAACGGAATCAAACTCAATCTTATTTGCACACTTGAATGGACTGGCGTTGCTGTTGTTCAATTTATGCAAAGAAATTACGATAAAATACGAGTATTCTTACGTAGCTATGTTTGGAAAATAATTAAAAAGTAGTGCTAATATACAGGAATAGTAACTGAAATTCAGCAATTCATAGTAAACAATATTTCGTTAATTTAAGTGCGATAACTTTTTTAAGGAACATTTGTATAAGATGCTATTCTTGAACCTACAAAATTATATTATACATTTATTTGTGTAGAAGTGAGCTTTGAAACAGATACTGTACAAGATACATGATTAACTAAAACAGAATTTGAGCAATAACAAATATTGTTGATAATGTGATACTGCCTTACTTTAAAATAAATATATTTCTAAAATTAATTTAATGAAATTAGCGGTTATTCTAACAACCGCGATTTACTATTTAGCAGGTCATAGTATTGTTAGTATTGGGGAAGCAACATTTTACATTATACAAAGTTATTTTGTAAAATTTACAAAATATTGCACTATATAATAAGTAATTTTCGGATATTGTTTCATCGTTTTCAATGTTATTTTAATATGCTCTGGTAGCGTTCCCGGTATTTGCACGTTTCAAGGTAATTTATACACTACAATTTTAGTTTACATTCAGTTCATAACATACGTATAGACTCAATTCAATTGTGTTCGAATGTACTTTTACGATAAAAGTATATTATAAAAAAAACACAGCAATAAGTATTTTGTTGGATTACTTTTAACTGACAACGAGAAAATTACACAAAGTACTGCTTCTGGTAAATATTTTTTTGGCCAAATGGAAGGCTATTAAAGAAACCGATGTGGGGTTGAATTAACCAACTCCTTTATAAATTATGGAATACATTCATGGATTGCACATGGTAAGTATATTTTAATATATTCTTCAAATAAATTCATCCATTGCATTTAGAGGTACTCATCTTCGCCAATTTATCTCATGACAAGCTCTTAAATATTATACAAGCAACACAAAAATGAGTTCTTCATTACAAATAATATTAGTTGAACTAGTAGTGATTTGTAACTTAGTGGCACAGTTTTTTGTTGTTGTTTATGTTAGGCTTTTAAATATTAAATGTTATATTAATAACTAAAATTATAAGAAAACATAAATTTCATCCATCCATATCTAATTCACACGACTCAAAAGACTATGAACCAAACCTCAGCAAAGATGTTGTTCCTATTTATATGAATGAAATCAATACTTTGCAGTAATGACAAATACTGTAAACAGTAATATGAATACGGAAGTTATAAGACAATTTTAGACTTCTGGTTATATTTACAGTGAATCGATCTAGAATGTGTGTAAATAACCAACTTTTTTATTATTTATTATAATACATATTATAAATTCATTATTCTTCTAATGTACTATATTTAATAAATCAAATAAAACAAATGATAATAGAATTTTAATGCGAAATAAGAGAAATTCATTTTTTCAAGTAATAAATATTAATCTCATCTCGGCTATGTTGGATCCTTGCACTAATGCTCTGTGGTTTTTCTCTTTAAATTTAAATCTAATTAGTTAGGATTTTCAATAATTTCTGCAATAAAGTTTGTATTATAACATGCTTTTCTAAAATTAAGAATATTATATTTTAATAATAAACATTTTTAGGGCTTACTCTGTAAATACATTGTGATTTCGGAAACACATTTTAGAGTATTCGGCCAAATTTAGTTTTCTTCTCTGAACAAGAACAGCATTATTTGAGGGGCTGATGCGTTTTACTGTCGCTATTCCCACCTTCAGCGCATTTACTAATAAATTCCAACAAATTTGGCTTGCGATTGTGAAAGTAATGTAGAGCATTACGTTCACAATCGCGTCCTGACATTGTCGTTTAATAAAGAGAGTTTAAAAATTGTGAAACAAACAAATTTATAGTGAATAGAAAATAAATAATACGATCAAATAAAAACGTCAAAGTATAATGTCAAAGACAAACGGTGTCAAAATCAAACTAAACGGAAAATAATGTAAGAATTATAACCGCTTATGTAATAATTACGTCTTTCTCTTGATCAAGTAAAAGCTATGAATCGTATGTTCATGCCAAAGCACTAGAAACACATGCATTCGCATGTGATATCCTTGTTATACAAGTACTAGATATTACTCTTTGGTGGAACATATATTAGTGACGTAGGAATCATCTTTGCTGAATTAAACGGTAAAAATCTCTATTTTTAAGATTTGTATTGTTTACTAAGGTAACAAAATTTTCAACTACTGGTCATGTGAACAAATACAAGTACTTGTCATTTTCCGCTGAAGAAAATCTCGAATGAAACAGGAAATTGACCGACAACATAGGTCCATTGTAAATTTATGGAGACGAAATTTTAGGTGCCAAGTAATACACCAATAATGTTTTAAAGAGTCTTTAAACAAGTTAATGGATAATTAACTATTAACAATGAACTCCAGATTTATTCTAGTTTGACATGTGAGACACTTTTTATGGTATTAGAAAATAATTGATCTGGATAAATGGGCCGGGTATCTTGGCTAGCAAGATCGCCCGATCGTATTCTCCACTTTTACTTCCAGACATACGTAAAAGTGTTGGTTCATTATGATGAAAGCAATATCGACGAACACAAATTAAGAGGGGCGTTTACATATCGAAAATTAAGGCATCGTCGTTTCGCGTTTTTTGAATTTATTTTGTAATTTTAGAATCTCAAATTTGGGTTAGTGGTGCAAAAGCCATCAATTTATAATTTCAAGGTCCGTTTTTGTACTAATTTATTTTCTTAAGAAAGTTATGTGTTTTAGAAATAACCACAAAAATGCATGAATTTGATTAGTGTCTACTAACTAAGGTTGGCACACAAAAGAAAAAAAACGACCTCTACGCGCCAGCTGCACATTTGATGTACGATATTAAGAAAAAATCAAATTTATGTACTTATTTTTAAATATCAGAAAAAGAAAAATATTGGGTATAATCCGCTGTAGAGTTGTGGCGACGTTAGTTGTTGTCCTCAAAACCGAGGATCTTCTAGCTGAAGCTGCAAATGGTGGTCTGTCACCTGATGGTCTTCCGTTTAGCTTACATCTCCAAGGTTATCCCACCTTATTCCTTGGCTACACCGTACTGATGACGACCAATTAGTCAGAAACACGAGTTTACGGTTGCTCTACAGCGGATTATCCCAATATTTTTCTTTTTCTGATATTTTATGTATCCGCGATAATTTCTTATTCTTTCATTTACATTTCCTGGGTCTCGGATGGCACGCAGGTTGACATTGTCTTCCTCGTGGCGACGTTAGTTGTTGTCCTCAAAACCGAGGATCTTCTAGCTGAAGCTGCAAATGGTGGTCTGTCACCTGATGGTCTTCCGTTTAGCTTACATCTCCAAGGTTATCCCACCTTATTCCTTGGCTACACCGTACTGATGACGACCAATTAGTCAGAAACACGTGTTTACGGTTGCTCTACAGCGGATTATACCCAATATTTTTCTTTTTCTGATATTTTATGTATCCGCGATAATTTCTTATTCTTTCATTTACATTTCCTGGGTCTCGGATGGCACGCAGGTTGACATTGTCTTCCTCGTGGCGACGTTAGTTGTTGTCCTCAAAACCGAGGATCTTCTAGCTGAAGCTGCAAATGGTGGTCTGTCACCTGATGGTCTTCCGTTTAGCTTACATCTCCAAGGTTATCCCACCTTATTCCTTGGCTACACCGTACTGATGACGACCAATTAGTCAGAAACACGTGTTTACGGTTGCTCTACAGCGGATTATACCCAATATTTTTCTTTTTCTGATATTTTATGTATCCGCGATAATTTCTTATTCTTTCATTTACATTTCCTGGGTCTCGGATGGCACGCAGGTTGACATTGTCTTCCTCGTGGCGACGTTAGTTGTTGTCCTCAAAACCGAGGATCTTCTAGCTGAAGCTGCAAATGGTGGTCTGTCACCTGATGGTCTTCCGTTTAGCTTACATCTCCAAGGTTATCCCACCTTATTCCTTGGCTACACCGTACTGATGACGACCAATTAGTCAGAAACACGTGTTTACGGTTGCTCTACAGCGGATTATACCCAATATTTTTCTTTTTCTGATATTTTATGTATCCGCGATAATTTCTTATTCTTTCACTTATTTTTAAAGATAGAAAACATTAAACAGTAAACCTTGTCACACACATTTCACACAAGGTTTTACGCGTCCTCTATCCCCACTTTACGGTATCTCTACCGGTCCCAGCAAAGACGAAAATCTATCGGAATCGGTCGGCTATTGCAGACTTAAATGCGAGTGATAGTTTAATTACAAACTGTCACTGGCATTTAAATGTCATGTATACCTATAATATTCGAGTGTATAATAATATAACAGTTATGGGCAAGCGAAAATTGGCTTATTATAAAACATCAACAACATCAACAGTTCCGTAAGTACTCATTCTTTATACATATTGCTGTGACTCTTACAAATTTATATATAAATGAAATAAATTTAATTTACTTAATTAATGAATAACTGAGAGTCAAGCACGCATCCTAGTGCTAGGCCTTATGCTAGACTAAGATACGGTGAATTTTCTGCTAAAAAGGTAGGTTAAGCAAAACATTTACATGCAACTAGCTCAGTTTAAAATAAATAATTCTCTCAGGGGCAGAAAATATAAGTAGATTCTCCAAACGATTCTCCTGCTCTTTAATTATCTCCAGGTCAGGTAAAGAAAATAAAATACAAAATAAATCTTAACATCTAATTTATTAAAATAAAATAATTTTAAACGAATTCAAAAGTTTTTATCTACAAATATTTACACACAAAAATCAATATTCAGTCATAATTCAAATCTATACAACATAATCAATAAAATATTATAAAAGATAAAATAAATGAAGTCATAATATCGTGAAAAAAACTTATGTCTAAAAATGTGAACGTGACCATTATGATTTATATTTGTTATAGATACATGTAAACAATCAAAAATAAAATAAGTTACCCGTGATGAATTGTACTGGAATATATATATATATATATATAAAAAAAAAAATTGTGCGGTCTATTATTTGCCAACAAAATATAAACATTAAGGATATGGCTTTGCCCTAATTAGTCCTGTCCGGCGCCTTTTCTCGCTCCCAACACAGTACCATCAGATAACAAATTCACACAGATGAGTATCCCAAAGTTCCACCCTACGAGCATGTCTTTTTCAACTCGTCGGACGCAACCCGAACATACATCACAATGTGCTCACTCCTTAAGGAATATATATATTTTAAATTAAATAAATAAAATGAAATAAAATAATGTCTCTGCGTATTCAATAAATTAACTCAGCCCTGATTAGTTCTGCCTGGTGCCTTTTCTCGCTCACAAACGCAGTACCACCAAGACCAATTCGTGTCTTTCAAATTCACCAGGACTCCATGCTATGAATTAAATAATGACATAATTCATTTCACACATTCCTGATGTATTATTCAACACGTTAATATTGAACACCCAAATACAACAAAAATATACTTAATACACATATCAAAAGAAATAATATATACATTAAAAATAAATTTTACCTTTCTCGTGAAATTCCAATACAAAAACACCACTACAAACAAAGAATTTGGTACGCCACTATACACACATTTATAACAAATATTGTTTAATCACCTTAACTCTTCATACATCGTTTCAAACTCATCCATAATAAATTTTCAATGAAAATTTGATTCACTTATATATAACCTATATACACATAAAACAAAATTATTAATTTTAAATACCTTTTTGTAGAATAAATAAATTTAAAAGAAAAGTAAATTATGCGAAAATGAAATGATTGTGTTATCCAAAGTTATCATTACAATTACTAGAAAGTTTTGTCATAATGTATGGCATAGTACCCCTACATGCAAAACAAAACACTCTAGAAAAGAAAATAAAATGAAATTAAATAAATTCAAAAACTGAGTTCATAAATAAAGTATCTCATACATAAGTAATTATTCAAATATATCTAGACATCTCAATGTGATACGCGCTGCATGTTAAAAATAAAAATATTATAAGTGTTGAATCTTGTTAAAATTTTATAAGTGTCGAAAATCTCAAAAATTATTCTAAGTCCGGATTTAGGAGTAATCCTTTTTAAAACAAGGAGGGAGTGGTTTATCACCTACTTTTAGACTAGTTAAAAGTTGCGGTTTTCACCAAGCAATCCCGGAAATTTTATCCGTCCGCTCTTTTATGCTTAATTTTCTTTATAAAAACATACGGCAACTTTCGGCAAACACGAATCCACCTCCAAAATTGTATATCGACGGTGCTGCTCTTATCGGTCACTTGGGGAAACAGCGTATTAATAATCCTTGAAAAAGGTAAACAAACATGTGAATATAAATTCGTCTATATGTTTATGACTCAGCCGTGCACCTGACGAACAATACTTTTTGCGCCGGTCTACACAGTCGATCTTTGCCAATGCCAGAAATCTTTGTGCGGGGAACACTTGCTCGTTCCCTTTCACGTAACATTTAATACGTCTTAATATTATGACCTTATAAAAATTTACTAAGATTCTTTTATTGTTTTACTTAAATAAAAATAAAGTTTTCGTAAATTATTGATATAGTGAATATTTATATACACATTATGGTAAAAATGAATAAAGTAAAAATTAATTTAAATAAAATCTTAAAGTGATCTTGATTATACTTATTTATTTACATATTATTATTTATTCAAGATCACTGCAATATGTTTCCCATCTATAGTTTATACATATGTTTCCCATCTATAGTATTCCTTAATCTATGAATAAAACCAAAGCGCTGTGAAGGAAACCGAATATCGTGTAGCTTCACTTACTCACACCCCCTTGCGTCTACCCGTCCCGCGAGTAATTTAAGTTGCACAAGTTTTTATTTGTTCGTAAACGCCCGTATTAAGAATAAAAAACGTCTTTGCAACACCGAAATGTAAGTCAGAGGACATCAAAGTTTTCAAGTTCTTCTTAACTTCTCTTATGGACAAAATAGTGTGAGTTATTTGAACATATGTATAGATAAATTTAATGTTTCGTTTATATTAGATTATAGATAGAATACCGAAATTTTACCTGTTGCGTTTAAGGGGGTACAGTACGTAATATTGGCAAGTAAAATCCGCTACGTGGCGCTACTAGTATAACTAAAAGTATTTTTAAAATGTATCCGCCTCTATTATGTCTTACTCAATATTGCAATACCTAGTAACAAGACGTGGGAGGGCGTTTATAACCCCAGACACAGAGCAGGTAAATAATATCAAGACAGACAGAAATATTGAATGTTTCAACGGCATTGCATTAAATTCTGAAGAAAAATAACACGATCTCCGTGTAACTCGTCTGTAAGTCATTTAATGCCTTTCTGTCTACCATATTAATACAAATATAAAATAATTACAAGCGTAACAATAGAGTAAAATAGATATACTATATAACAAAAACATTAACTATATATAAGAAAAAAGCCCTTGTTTTAATATAAAAAATAAAGTGTGGCCACCACACGACTTTCTTATACGTATGAGCGTTTCAAATTATAGAGTTTTAAAAAAATTTAATGAAAAAATTACTCAAAATCCTATTACAGTATTTCTATTTTCTTAATAAATCTTTGTAGAATGCACACTTTGCGATATATTCGAAAGAAAATGCTACTCGCTAAGAGTAAAAGTGTTACTTCCGGTCCGACTTTTGAAATTTCATTTATACAAAAAGTATTTCAAATTCAATTCTAAATACTTTAGTATTCTTCACAAATATATATAGAATGCACAATTTACGACATATTGGCATAAAATCGCTATTCGATAAGAGTAAAAGTGATACTTCCGATCCGAATTTTTTTTATACAAAACGTATTGAAAATTAAGTTCTAAATACTTTTATACTCGTAACGCACCTGTCTAAGAAACATGACTTGCGAAATGTTTGAAAAAAACTGATTTTCGATAACAGTAAAAGACCTACTTCCGGTAGGAATTTCGAAAACTTTTTTAATAAAATTGTTTTGAATTTTAATTTTAAGTACATGTGAATTCTTTATAAATTTGTTTAAATTTAGTAGTTGACGAAATATTGGCAAAATTCGATTTTTTGATGATCACTGTAAAACAATGTCCTTAATTAAAATTACAAAATCTATACGCGACATTAGATGATTTCCTTTTTAACATTTTTTTAAACACATTAAAATTCATAATCACAAAAACATAAAGATATAAACAATATAAAAACATATATGTAGGAAAACTTACTCCAAAATACGCAAAACACTGGTTTGGGCCTCTTTTTATATTAGTGGCACAATTAATATACATTTAAAATTGTTTTGAATGACAAATATCGAAAAATGTGACAACACATTTGACAGTGTGAAATATTGGCATACTGTTTCCACTTAGACTGAAAGCCATAACAACAACTTGGGAAAAAATTATCTTTTTTGTGTATGTATTTTCATATATGAAAGAGTTTTTTTAATGTCTTATATATGATTTATAATAGATGTCGATATATTACTGATAAGTTTGCGTTTTCCCCTCTGTCATTTATTGCATTTTGATGTTTTTGTATTTCGATCATTTCTAATACATTTCTGGATTTTGTGTTATATTCCTTATGCAAAACAGAAGCACGATCAAAATCAAATATATGAGAAAATTGGCTTGAGTGTTTTTTTAAAGCAGTACTATTTTTCGCATATTTATATGCATTGATTCTTTCTTCTAGGTACTGTTTTGTCTGGCCAATGTAGACTCCTTCACAGTCCTTACAAGGAATCTTGTATACTACATGCGTTTCTTTTTTTATTGGTATTTTGTCTTTTAATTTTGTATATAAATACTCTAAATTGTTATAATTATTATGTGCGATTTTTATATTATATGGGGTCAGTATTTTGTCAAGTTTCTGTGAAAGTTGGTTGACTAAGCCACATATTTATTGACGCTTTGTTTTTTATCAGTGTTCTTTGTGGTGTTATTATATGTTTTATGAAGTTGTTTAACTATTTTATTTATAAAGTTGGTTGGATAATTATTTTGTGTTAAATATATTTTTGCATTGTTTATCGATTCTTTTCTGAATTCCGGACTTGTTCATCTGATGGCCCTGCTAATAAGATTAGCTACAACATTCTTTTTAAAATTGATAGGTTGTGCAGAATAAAGGTTCAAATACCTTCCCGAAGATGTTTCCTTTACATACCATTTTGTTTTATAATGAATTTTTAAATGCGATAGACCTAACATTATCGACAACTCATTTTTCATACAAAAACAAATTTTACCAACAAAAATACGGCTGTGCCATGGGTGCATCTATTTCCAGTATCATGGCACAGTTGGTTCTTGAAGACTTAGAAGGAAGCATCATTCCGTCTTTGACAACTCCTCTTCCTTTTTTGAAAAGGTATGTAGATGACTGTATCACAGCAGTACCGATACAAAACACATAATATATCTTGGATTGTTTTAACAGTTATCATCCAAAATTACAATTCACTGTGGAAACTGAAACTAATAATAAACTTAATTTTTTAGACACTACTGATTCGTGTTGGTTGTGTTGTCAAAACAAAATGGTATGTAAAGGAAACATCTTCGGAAAGGTATTTGAACTTTTATTTCATTGTATGCCACTACTACCAAGAAGATTTTCAATTTTTCAATACATTTGTATATTTGGCAAAGAATTGTAATATATTTTATATATATATTTCTCAAGAGTACAAAAGTATTTAGAGCTGGATTTGCAATATTTTTTGTATATATGAAATTTCAAAATTCGGACCGGAAACACTTTTACTTTTAGCGAGTAGCACTTTTTTTTCGAATATCTTGCGAAGTATGCATTCTATTGAGATTTATTAAGAGAATAGACGTACTTAGAATAGGATTTTAAATAATTTTTGTATAAAAAAATACTTTAAATTGTATAATTTGCAACACTCATACGTATAAGAAAGTCTTGTGGTGGCCACATTCATTATTTTACAATAAGAGTATCGTTATAGAACTGCATCATACAAAAACTTCTTTCGATGCAGTACTGTTCGGAAAATGTAAGTCATTCCGCCGATTATAAAATCGTTTTTTTTTGTTTCTATTATATCGGTTAATGTACCTATATGTAACTTAGAAAGGCCCTAATTCTTACTCTTTTGTGTTGTGAAATTTTCTAATATGAGTAATGTGAGGGAATTGGGCGAGCACATTATAAATCAAACGCACATTTATATTTGATTATAAACTATATTTACAACGATGAACAAAGAACTCAATAATATACATACACGATTAAACGCACTCAAGACGGTTTTAGCTCTATAATGTAATGTTGGTGTTTTGAAAAACATTAGATGTGTCTTTGAGAGCTGTTAGTTACTGCTGTCTGTCAATACATTTTACCTAATGTTAGAAGACCAAAATAAAGTGGAGTTAACAAAAGTAATTAGGTACAAAGTAGTGGCATTTTTACAAATACAACACTAATAAAATGATCGGAATTCCCGAATCATTAAGGGATACATATTGTTCACAATAGAAATCTATGGCAAATTATAACTGAAATTTGAGTAGGTATTGCAGTTTATGATGGGATTAAAAGCAATATGCAAAACTAATTATACCGATACAGTGTTAGGCACTGATACTGAGAAATATAAATTTGGGGAACTTTGTAATTAGAATCTATCTAAAAGACTTAATTACGGATAATGCCTCTAGTAAAAGATGAATCACTACTACAATGTAGAATCACATTATCATATGGTATATAAATGTATGTAAATACAATTCTTAAAATGTAATAAACTAAATATACATTGAAAAACTTGTTAAATAATAGTGAATATACAGGTGTATACCAATCCATATAAGTATATCTTTCATGTTCTTGACAATAGTCGTTTTTGAAGGTTACTATCTTTTTAACATATACCCTTAAATGTACTTCCTTGTATGTTTTAGATAATACCTATTTACAATAATAGCAAAAATAATAATTTAGTAAATCAGGCAATTACATTTGTTGTATTAATTAAATGAATAAATATATAGAGAGAAAGAGTAGGGGACACAGTAGGAGTGGTTTGTTGTTATTAGCCACACACCCCAAGCAATAAAGTGGAGGGGTATCTGAGGGGCGGGGCAGTTTATTGTTTTTCTAGAGTAAATTGTTTAATTTTCATAATATTCAGTTTTTCTTAATTTTAGATGATGTTACATTTAACTCTACATGTTCTGGTACTTTAAAAACTTGTTTTTATCTAACATACACAATTTTATCGGCATTTAATTTATTTGCAAATTCATATTGTTGTTCCTCTCTTACATATATATAATTTAAAAAAAAAAAGAGTACCAAGACATAGTTCGCGACCTCTATATACCATGCCTCGAATATGAGTTTGACCGCGCTTTTCGATCTCGACTTGCAATAGCAATCAAATGATAACTTTTTCAAAGTCAAATACGAAGAATTACACTTTTTTTTACATGTTCACCATATTTTTATATGATACATTCCGTATACATTCCTACTTTTACAAATAAAGGCGGAATTTAGAAGTACTAACACTAAATCTACCGTACCCCCTTAACTGTAAGAAAGTAATATATAATAGGGTTAATTTATTGGCGCAGATGTAAGACAAAAAGACCATGAAATATTCTGCACACTGGTACACTTGACCCTCCAAATAAATACCTTCTGCTACAAGTCTTAGAACACATAAGCAAGCAGGACCACAAAAATTTAATAAATTACATGCATATCAAAATACAGTCGAAAGCAAAAAAATGTAGACAGAAGATATCGTACTTTGCAAACCTGGCTTTATTTACTTGTCATTAGTATCAAGTCATTATTGTATGGAATATCAAATAATTATCCAAACGTCTTCTACCTGATTAATACGAATCAAAATACTAATTAAAAGACATCATGGAGAAAATATGCATTAATATCTGGTTATAGAACCGTTTTTGTTTAAAACTTCTTGCAATCTATTTGGAATAGAGTTATAAAGGTTGGTTGGTACAATTATTTTGATTTTCATTCTCTCATACAATGCGAACTATTTCTACCAGCTGTTGTCTATTCTGAGGTCGCATATTTTCGATAATATTTAAATCAGGACTTCTTGACAGAAAATCCAATGCGCTGATTTATTTTCTCTGAACCATGTTTGCACTCTATTAATGAAGTTTTTCGGCAGTTTTATAGCACCGCAAATTATCTTCTCGAATTCCTCGTTGGACAGTAAAAACAACACCTAGAAAGTTACTTACATCAGCTGACTTCACTACCAGTAAGTAGTAAATAGATTTACAATAAGCACAGCGGTCTTGCTGTTGATATTCTTTCGGCAAAACCAGAAATTCTACATATTCTATGGTGATCTTGCCATTTTTTAAACATTCTAAAAGCTATGCTTTTATTTATATTATTTCTTTTAGAAACCGATACTCAAATCTGCAATAACATTGACTTTAATATCTTCATTTATAGAAGGCATCTTTATAATAAGCTTAATATCAACTGTCAATAATTTTTTAAAAATGCCAGTACCTCTAAAATGATTGGGCAAATTTGAGTATTTTGTTATGCAATATCAATTTAAAAAAATATTAGACATCTAATTTTACAACAATATACAGAGTGTACCAATTAAAAATTAAAAGTTGTTTATTGTTGGGCGGACACTGAAGACCCTAAATAGCTGACAATATTTTTAAATTGTAGAGAGAAGGTGTCAAGCAACTTTTGTCAATTCATATTAACTCTATTACATCTAATATAGAAGATATCGAAGACATAAGCGTTAGGTGAACATTCTGTATATGTGCATATTTAACACAATTTTTAAATGCATATAATCCAAGGTTTATAATTTTTGTTTTGCTTGTATTAGCAGAAGAATACTAAACACTCAATTGGAAATCATATATCTATATAAACTTATATTTTTATACAATATAAGTATTACGGGGCTTATGAATCAATACTTACTTAGAGAAATTACGGCGTTTTAGAAAATTTAAAGGGCTCTTTCGCCTCACCAACGCTAAAAATCGAATTCATTTCCGATTAAATGCACGTAGATATGCTGCATGTATGTGTGTGTGTAATGTATGTATTAGAATGGCAATGGAAGAGCAGCAAGTTATATAGCATTCATGCAGCAGCAACAAGTAAGCTCCCAGGAAATACACGCCGCTTCGATTCCGGTCGGCATGATGGTTTTCTGTTCTGGACAGATGGGTCGGGTAGATGAAAAGGGGCTAGAGGAGAGGGGACTGAGCTCCTCAAGTACCGGAAGCCGGGCTATCTGACATCGCTTCGACTGTTTCCGTTCCGCTTTGGCGCACCCGAACTTCGACTTTTATGGGACAACTCAGGCGACGGCACACACAGTAAGTAACCTGCGATCGCGATTCACCATTGGCGCTCGTTATTTCACACGAATGCCATGTGAAAATCAGAAGAAGAAAGTCAAAGGTTACATCTGCTTTGCATTTTTCCTCTATGCGAAGTTCGGAAAGATAAGCACGCTTACTTACAAAGTTAAATCGTCTCGGCAAAGATAGGTCATTGATCTCCGTAATAATTAAAGTTTAAGTAATTACTCGACGAAGTACACCCTAGTATCAAATTCACCATAAAAGTAAATAAAACCATTAGTTTTTCTCCGATAGACAGCTAAATACTTATAATGCAGACAAATACCATTCAGCAAAATGTCACTTTTCCTGCCTAGGCAGCAAAATGTATGGTCTCCATAGCAACTAAATATTTAACATTTCTTGACATGAAAAATTATTAAGACCCACAACAATTAAATAAATACGTTGGACAAAACCTTACGTTTGTGAATAATCACCATGTGGAGCTTTCAGTATAAATTTTGTAATATCTTACTTCAAAAACTTGAGACTTCTTTGGCTTGTAAGTTTCGGATGCACGTTTCAAAAATGCCGACTGTGTGCAATATCATCCTATATCATAGAAATACATAGGCAGTTATTCCATACACAGTGACATACATGCATACAATCCCAGACACAACAGCACCAGCGTTGGAAAAATGTCGAAGTGGTACAGGTTATTGGAAAGTTAAATTCTTTAACAAGGTGTTACTCTCTTTGAGAAACCAACCAGTCAACAGTTAAAGATAAATTAAGGACTTTTACCTCAGTCAAGCTTTTTATAGCATGGACATTTTTTTAATGTGTAATAATGCCCGGTAGTTAAATTTTAACCATGTCTGTAATTATTCTTTATTTATTTAGTTGTGCAAGTATTTTATACCGGGTGTCCCAGCGTAGCGGTAAAGTCCATTATTGGTATCTAATAATGTAGATAGCGAATAATTTTTATTACAAAAATTGTAGATAATCATAAGCTGTATAATTTAAAAATATTTTTATTTATACAGAGTGTTCGACAACGACGAACCAACACAAACTTATGTTTTTTTAAATGGAATGCTATGATTTTTTTTACATTTTATGATAGCCCTTAAAGGATTGATTAAACTGACATCAACTTGTATTTGGCGATTTTCAACTGTTTCTGAGATATGGCGATTTTTCGTTAAAAATTGTGCAACATTTGAAAAATTGCTATGAAATAACGACTGATGATGAAATACTTTTTATGCGCTCAATTAGTAGAGATACCTTTTCAGTACGTGAAAGTAATTTTTATTTTGACATATTTACGCATGTTCTTTAGAACATGCGTAAATAAAAAATATCGCAGTCGCTGTGTTAAAAATTGTTTAAACGTCAAACTTAGATTTATAGCTTCAGTTTAAAAAGACATCGTCATTATAAGTACATAAATGTATATTGTGTGCAAAATGAAATATTTAAAATTTGAATTAATAAATATTGTCTATGTTTTGGGGGAAAGTGCTCGAAATTGTTTGCTGGCACAACGAATAGGTATACAGGAAAAAATATCCAAATATGCGACTGCCGTCCACAAAAGTTTTTCAGAAATTGTTAACAAGATTTGAAGAAACTGGCAGTATTTTGTATGAAAAAAAGAATAGTGCCATAGAAAACGTAGATGTGCAAATCGATGTTTTGTTATGCGTTCAAGAAAACCCACATACAAGCGTGCGTGAACTTTCTAGAGTCCTCGACGTAAGCAAAAACTTTATTAAAAGAACTTTAAATAAGTTTAAATACCATCCGTATCATATAAGCTTACATCAAGACCTTCAAGAGAATGATTTTATTAATAGAGTTGACTTCTATAACTCGATGTTGCACAAAATAAATCAAAACCACAATGTTGTAACTCAGATTTTGTTTTGTGATGAAGCTACTTTTAAAAGTAATGGTCTAGTAAATAGACACAATATGCATTACTACGCTACTGAGAATCCTTACTGGTTGAGAAACGTTGATCATCAACATAAATGGTCATTAAATCACCATCAAGTTATCGGACCTATTTTTTTTGATGGTAGACTAACAGGAGAGAGGTATCTACAATTTCTTGAGAACTATCTGTCTGTCTTATTAGAAAATATAGATTTGTATACGCGCCGCGTAATGTACTTTCAACACGATGGGGCTACAGGACATTACGCAAGAAGCGTTCGAAACTTTTTAAATAATACATTCAGGGAAAATTGGATTGGCCGTGGTGCTCCATTATCGTGGCCATCTAGATCGCCAGATTTAACTAATGGATTATTTCCTTTGGGGTTATGTTAAGGAGAGAATATGCAAGAAAGAATTCGAGAAGTATTTTCTTCTATTAACTGGAAACTAATGGCAAATGTCTATAGGTCATATGAAACACGAGTTCAAAAGTGTTTAGAAGTAGAAGAGCAGAATTTCAAACTTTTATTATAAATTTTTGTAAACGTATTTGTTTCCATATTTTATTACTATCAAACATACTATAAAACCAAACATACGCATTTTCTAATTTGTTAGTTGATAGCTTATAATAGCTGTGATGCTTGAAAATATTAGCTTACGCCATGTTTTTCAAGATAGCTATTTTTAATAAAGTAAATTTAAATGCTCTTATTGACGGTTTGCTTCTCAACGCAAGTTATATATCTAAGTTTGAAGTTTTACATTTTTTGAGACATAACGACTGCAATGTTTTTTAAAATATTGCTAATCCATGAACTTCCAAACTTTTCATTTCATGAGTTTTAAAATTTTAATAAAAATTACTTATTTGTAATAAGAAAATATTAGAAGTATTTTTTCTCGTTTACTTTTAGTTATGCTATGTGTAATATAAGTCATGGCAACTCATATTTTTAAGTCGTAATCGGGTTTATTCAGATGTAACACACTATAACTTTTGCAATATCGATAACATGCGGAAGAAAGTAGATATTTTTGAATAGTAAATTTTAATATCTTTTCAATGGCAAATTAATATACAGGGTGTTCCATTTATTTTTTTTTAGAATTTTTAACTTTTGCGAATGGCATGTAATTCTCAAGAACATGCGTAAATATGTCAAAATAAAAATTACTTTCACGTACTGAAAAGGTATCTCTACTAATTGAGCGCATAAAAAGTATTTCATCATCAGTCGTTATTTCATAGCAATTTTTCAAATGTTGCACAAAATTTTAACGAAAAATCGCCATATCTCAGAAACAGTTGAAAATCGCCAAATACAAGTTGATGTCAGTTTAATCATCCTTTAAGGGCTATCATAAAATGTAAAAAAAATCATAGCATTCCATTTAAAAAAACATAAGTTTGTGTTGGTTTATTAGATACCAATAATGGACTTTACCGCTACGCTGGGACACCCGGTACATAGGACTAATAAATAATAAGGAATTTGGATCTATCAAAGTAATAGATTGACTTTGCTGTCTAGTTAAACAAAATACTATTGTTTAACAACGCAGCATAGTAGTAGAATGACTGTCGAGGCTGATAGCCCATAGCCGAGAGTAGCCAAGCTAGGAATTCAGCCAAGACAGTCAATCTGCTTTGCTACCGATTTGAATATATAATTTTTTCTCAGATTATTTAATATATTTTGCGAATTATTACAATTCCCACAATCTTTTGCCTGTCGTAAAGAATTCAATAAAAACGCGAAAGGAATCGTTGTTGTTGATTGGGCGGCTGGTTACTATGGAAATGTATGTCAATAATCACAATAGTCAAAGCTTGACAAGCTATAAAAGTTCTTGCCCGAGTTGTATCGTATAAGAAAGTAAAAAAAAGTCGTACATTATTATTGCCTACACAAATATTATACTGAAAGGAATTGTGAATGTGCAACAAATCATATTGAATTCATTTGTAAAATATGCATGTATTGCACTAGATCCTAGATGTGGGGGTGGTAAACAACCTACACTGCGGTTTTAGTTAGTAATTACTTTATTTGGAGACCACGCAGTTTCCATATGTGCACCACCGCATTCTAAACTTTATAGTGGTATGAAATTTCCATTTAATTTGTGAAATTTTTTTGTTACTATTAATCACGTCAATCATATTTACCAATACTGTAAATGTTGATTACATACATACGTGAATATGTATCAAAATTAACTCTTAACCCTACATACTTTTAAACTCAAAGGAAATGTAATTTTTTTGTTCTTTTCCGTTTAAAATTTTTTCGTGTAAAAAAATTAAAATTAATGTTAATGTTATATGTTATAAATACAAAATAATTTAAATTCATTTATATATTATTATTTAAACGAGAAATTAATCAAAATTCAAGATTATGTATAGCAGAATTTTTATATGTAAAGACACCTTTGGTAGTATACACTGTATTTATTATTATACACTGATTAAATTACTTATTAAAAACATGCGGAAAATATCAGTATTATAGTTCTGATGTTCTCACATTCACTTCGCTATGCTAATTGCTTCTGTGTCCCTTCAATAAAATGGTCTTTTAATTAATTAAAAGAGTAATCAAGTAACCGAACACATGCCGGCGCGATTAACAAAAAAAATACATTTACAATACAATAGATTATTACCGATACTAACAAACTTAATACATAAAAACTCGAAATCTTATGTAAAATTAGAGAAACCCATTAATGCATAAGTTAAAATAAAATCTGATCGGTTTTTATATAAAGCCAAAAAATGGAAATAGTAACGTAAGCTCATCTATACTAAATTCAATAAAACCAAATAAATAAAATATGAAAGGCTGTAGAAATAATGTAAGAACATTTTAAGGCAGAATAAACATAATAAAATCATCAAAAATATTGTAAAAATATTCAACAAAGTGAACATATCTTAAGGCCAATATATAAAAAAGTAATTTATTGTAAATGCATATTTATATATCATGATGACGTAGAGGATATATTGTGTCTATGGCTACCTTCCTTCTATTAGTTTATACCTTCAGGTTTGTTTCACACAATTCTGCATTAGAATTTTTCTTTGCCTTGCCACTCATGCATCATTTAACACATAACATTATTATTTGTGTGGTGAAATTAGATATCGTCCATGTCAAATCAGAATCTTTTGATTAATCTACATGTATGAGGTTGCTCTACATCTCAGTTTTAACATTTAGACTTTTAATTACACAATTCGTGTCGATATTATTAGTGTTGTGTAATTAAATGTCGTTCATGATAAATCAGGATCTTCTGATGAAACTACATAGATAATAGCGGATGTTTTATGGCTAAATGTTTACATTTTCACTTTTAGTTACACATTTCCCGTTTGCATCTTTCTATGTTTTGTCACTTGTTTATCATTAAACACATAGGTCAGCAATGTTGCCTTGTAATAAATAGCTGAACGTCGTTTATGATAACTCAATGGCGTTCTAATAATTCTACTTAAATGACTTGCTGCCTAATTGTCATTTTACATGTAAGCCTGATCATACGATTATAAAAGATTATTTTGTAAATTAAATCTTTGGACCTGCTTCCAAATTACATAATTAAAAATACAAAAATTTCTAAATCGCAGTACGGAAACACCCATTATATATTAAAAAAAATAGATAAATCTTCTTCATCATGCGTATTTATTATCCATATTTCTTTCCTAAATAATCATATGCAGTTCACAGCAATATGTTTCATAGTACATGGTATTTATAAAAAAAAATGTTTTCTAACCAATACACAGAGGATCACAACGTTATACTATTCAGTATCATAATCATTGTTTATTAGTATAGTATTTATTCGCATTAATTTAAACCTATGCATGGCGTATATACATTACAATTTTATACCGTGTGGGAAATCGCAATTATATACGGAAAATGCCGAAACTGAAATGTTTTTATTAATTATGCTTCGTAATATTATAACAGCAAATTGAAGTTCGTGACGTTAATTTTAACACCCTGATATTCATTAAATTAATCAAGCCAAAGTTACGTATTAATTAACAGGGGGTAGTGGTATATGCTGACTATTTTTCAAGCGGACGTTCTACGCGCCGTGAGCTGGTTACACATTCAATGGTCCCGTCTGTATATGTATTTCCGCGTAATTTTAACGAAATTAATTCAAATGCAATTCGCAACAGGTTAGTTATTATATCACGGAAAATAATGTACTGTGAACTGGGTTTAACGAGGGAACTAGTGACGAGAACGCAAAAATAAAGTCCTCCATTTAATTAATTTAACGTGGGAATTCCAACCTCCTTAACTTGTTACAAATGTTCGGTACAAACTTCGTTAATGCAGAGATAATACAATAGATTAAATGTGCACATACACGGTGTTCTGTAAATAAGGGAACAAAAACATTTAATTTAGATTTGTTATTTCCACCGGGAATGCTTATTTTCTACAATAAATGTTTAATGCATATTCTGTAGAATATTAATTTATATCATATAATTAATTTAATATTATTATATATGATATTCTTACGTGATCCTGAAAGTAACGTTAACGGATCCGTCAGCGAAATCCTGATATAGGTCATTTAACTTAACAGACGAGTCACGTTACGAACAATTACTTCAGGCCAAATTAAATTACAATAATACCTAATATCACAGTATAATAGTAATTAGTAAATATATTATGTTATTACCAGAAGTGTACGTAGTTGCAATATCTAAGTTGGAAGCAGATTATTTACTAACTACAGTTTGCTCAAAGCAATGTAATTTGTCAACACTGTTATATTACAATGACGTTGTTTATGCGTAACTCCTCAGTTTTGTTAGACGACCATTACTCTGATATTAAAATTTCTCATAGACATCTAGGTCATCGATCGACATTAAATGTAAACATTTAGAGTTAGTAAACTAATAGTAATATTATTAGATTATTTGATTAATGAGTTAATGACAACAAAAAGCCATATTTTTTAAATTTATATAGATTTAGTATTGAAAATTGAATTATTATTATAATTCTTAAATACTATCTCAATATGTTTCACTTATGTAAATTGCTTGCAATCACCTATATCAATATTATAGTCATACAACCTAGAGAAATCTGTAAATGTTCCGTAATATTTCTATGTAGTAAAGTGTCGTCCTCTGATATCTTTCAAATGAATTAATATGTAGGAATGGAAAGTGGCAAGCTAATAAAATTATTCCAAGGATTCTCATCCCCACTCTCACAATTTACTCCGGAAGTTTATAAAACAATGTATATATTCATAAAATATTTTCTATTTTACGTAAGAGTATACTTTGTTCGATTTGCTTTTAACATCGTTTGCTCTTGAGTTACATATCAACATAACCTATGTAGCTATTACTATGATATGTAGCTTCAAATAATTTTTTTATTGAAGAATCCTAGGATTAATAATTTTTTTTCTTTATTATACTCACAATTACCCTTTTATAACATAATAAAGAAAATAAATAACATTAAACGAAAGGCTTTTTAAAAAGGAAATGGTACCAGCATTTTTATTAAATACCTACATACATAAAATGTCAATGTTTCGGGTTCAGAATTGGGTTATTCTCATTTTCTGTTACACGTTCAACAAGTATGTCTAAAACAGTCTTCTATGTACATATGTCGTATGACTAAATATGTTATGTAAAACAAGAAAAAGTAATTAAAAGCTATATGAACCACAACCTTTATTAAGTGGTTTTATCAACTTGAATGGTTTATGTAAGGCATTAATACCAGTAATGTACTACGTTTTGGGGAAAAAATGCACTATAAACACCACATTATTTTAAGGTTTTGGTATCTTCAGAATTTAGACATTTAGATCGTTCACAGCCAATCGTTTATCACTTAACCAGAATAAATGTGAGACAATTTACTTTACTAGTAAACATAGATCAAACATATATATTCTACGAATAGAAGATTCCTTGATATTAGGCTAAACGCAAGATTAACATGGAAGCTGCACATGGATGAATTAGCCAAACATGTTTTCTGCTACTTAAGCAATTATACGTATCAGATTTATAACTGAAAGTCTATTGGAAAAACGACATACTATGGACTATCAAATCACATCAGCTATGTTTAACCAATATGGGGTAAGTAGGCCCATGCAGAAAAGATGTTTATTCTGCAGAAGAAGGCTGTTCGAGCAATTATCTGTGTTTTACAAACTAGTCATTGCAAATCTCACTTCAGAGAAATGATAATTCCATTAGCCTCGACACATATTCTGCAACAACTAATGAGGGCTTTGAAAAAGCTGCCACACCTGACCACTAGGAGTGATATTGCATAAGTCTCCACCTGTCATAACCATTTGTTGCACATCCCACATTTCATGGGACAAAAGCCACTTCAGTGCAATTATTTAACAAAATCAAAGTCATGTGGAAACATTTTTCTACTTTCGTATCCAAAGAGAAAATAAAGGACATCTTCCTTCACGAAGCATTTTACAATGTCAATGACATTTTAAACTGCTCCGTTGATTACCTGTGTTTACGTTATCATCACTTTTTTGCTTGAATGTGCTATTGTGTAAATAGTATGTAAATCTTATTATTGATACAATAAATGTATATGTAGAATTTTAACCCTCATACTCATTGAAGTAAGGTGTAAAATAATTATAATCTTTGATTTCTTAAAAGGTAATTAGATACACACTTGAATGTACTCGGCTTTGAAATTACATATTTTATTATGGTTCTAGCTATTTTAATTTTATCCAGGCCTGAATCGTAACAACTGCTACGATGTACGCCTGGATGAAACCTCATCAATTATTGTTGAGAATAGTACATATCCAACAAGTTACACAAACAAACTAATTCCCAACGGAGCAAAGATTTTATTAAAGGTTAGTACTTTGAACTTTTCTCATCTTGTACTGCAATATCATTGTCAATTATATGATAAAATATATAGGAAAATGACATTCCTTCGTTACATCGCCCTACAATATGTATTTCAGAATAACATTTAACAACCATAATCACATCATTACTTATTGTTGGCCATTAAAAAATTACAGTCAGTACACTTATTATATCCCTCAATTGAAAATATTTTAAGATATTGAAATCTAAAGCAAAACGCCTATAAAATTTTAACAAACACGATTGGTGTAATTGGATTATTGGGTACTTCCTTTAAGATCCCACTGGCTTCTTTTTATTACTAGAAGAAGACTGCTTTTACTATAACAAATTTAGCGGGAGAAATTCATGAATGGGAACATCCTACTGGCAAACCCCTCTGGTGGCTACTGTCGCGAACTAACCTTAGGTTGTATATCTATTGTATACATAATCAACGCCTAAATTATTTCTTTCCAAGTGAAGACCCGACTGTAATATCCTTTCAAAAATTTTAAAGTTACAAAGATATTGGTGTATAATTTTCATGCAAATTTTTGTCATCCTTTCTGAAAACGATTACAATTGACAATATAAATTCTGGAAATAAACTTATAATTAATGAAGCCATTAAATATTTTTTCGAATCGTACACCAAATCAGTTTTTGATGCAATATCGGTATATTTTGTTGCAATGTAGATGCATTTGTCTCAAACGGTTATTGAAGATTGCAGATATATTTTCTAGATTCATTAATTGAAAAGGCACTTATTGTTTAATATATAAACAAACACGTATTGTTTCGCTAAACGTATAAGAGTTTTTATTGGTTTGCAAAAAGAAACAGCAATAGACTACAATTTGTGTATGTGTTTTATTTCATATCCTTTACCAATCTAGTAAATAAAATGTATGTAAAACCCTTTTAAATTATATTCATAGCAGAACTAGAAAGCGTATGTATTAAATATAAAGAATTAAATGTTTCATTATATAAATTTAGGAAATAATATTACGTTTTTTAGATCACTCTAATATTTTCAAATTAGAATTGAGAATAATAAACAGTCTTTATTTCCTTTATTGATTTTATAAAAATTTAAATTAGTTAAATTCTAATAAACTGACATTTTCAAATTTAATGTATGATAACGTAATTAAAGGCAAATGTCACTTCCACAATCCATTTTATCTTGTTAAAAAAATATTAAGCTGTCTCTCTCTTATGTTGTCACTACTACTTCACGTTTATTTAGAGCGCAAAGCTCAGTCCATTAATATTATTAGTAGTTGACATCTTGTCAGTGTTAATTTTAAGTTTCTATTTTACTAGTTATTTTTATGTTTTAATCTATATTTCTTTAATTTTATTTGATTTTGGTCGATGGTAACCATTTTTACGATGGTGCAAAATGGAGAATATAATGTTGTCCATAATAATCCTTCACTTGGAAGACCGTACAAGATCCTAAGATCCTCACGGTTATATGACAAATATCATTTCTCAAGTTTAAATTCATATTGTGTTTCTTTTAGGAATATTGGTCCAGTTGTTAAGATTTGTCAACTTAATATCGAAAGTATATCCAAAGACAAATTAAATTCATGTAGCATCAGCGGATTGACTTGTTTCAAGAGGAGAATAGTATGTTATTCAAGTGGAATATGATCGTGAGTCCAGCTTGTGATTGCGGAGCTGAGATTGAAACAGATAAACATATTGCTGAAAAATGTCCTCTAGCTAAGTTTGAATTTGGATACACGGACTTACATAATTTAACTCAGAGGCAGTTGCTTGGATCTTAACAACTAAAGACCTTTAGTTTTGTGGCACTGTGATGTAGGTTTTTTTATTCTGCAGGTTTTTTCCTACATCCTAGACTAAATGGTGCGGTGTTTTAGAGGCCCCCTGCAGTTATGGAGTAAATCGAGTTCAATTAAATAATACATTTTACTCAAAGCATGGAGTGACCTGCTTGTTTATTAGAATTTCAAATGTATCCACAAACGGATGTAATCGATAGGGAGTGATAATTCTTAACTTTGCCTTTATTGTCCATTTTAAACATTGGGATACTGTAGATGCCTCTAAGAACATCACAGTAAAACACCAACCTCAATAGATTCACCCAACTACTATCATAAGTATCACTAGCATTAGCTTTTAATATTTTAAAATCGTGTCGGAAAGTTAAAGATGTGTATAAAGTATGTCTCTAAAGTGTGCACAAAAACAATCTATCTGGCAAACGTTACTAAAGCAAATATATATTCACCAAAATCCCATAATTCTTCCATAATACGTCACCCTTCCGAAAAATTTAGATTATCATTGGTGATATCAATGTAATCAGCTATTTATAAATCTCGTATCACACATTTACGAATGTATTAATTTCAACCTATGGGACTTTAATGCGCTTGCATTCTTAACACATAATCTAACATATTTTGAAAATGAATATCTCCGTGAAAATAGAATCTGTAAAAAAATCTTTTCTCTTGGATATTTTATTGTATTTCAACATGAAATTGAATTCTTGATTCGCAGTTAGTAGTCCAGCACTTGGCAGCTGTCCGTAAGGTACGAAAACGTCAGGAAGTGCGATGAAGCAGCCGCCTGCTTTAATAAACGAAAACCAGTTGAGTATTACAACAGCATCGATTTTCGCCACACCGAGGGGGAAAGCTTTAATACGTGTTCCCGAATTGAGGTTTTTATCAACTCCCTAGTCGACCGACAAGCGATGCTGGCGACCGACCAACCCCCTCGTCCCATTTTTGCCGGTCGTCTCATGGAATTTACGCGATAAATGACTGAGCGCGAGATGTTTTAAATATTTACTAGGACGAGTTGAATTAATTAAGAAATTGTAAAGTTTCTCCTGACAGCACTAACTGCTCTTTAATTACTTCGGCGCGCGGAGGAAAATAGTCCAATCGGATTTGTAGCAGAGATACGCAACAAATGTCCCGATTTTATTGCCGTATGGTCTTCATCTGGCTTACGAGAATTAAATTTGGTTATTGCCTTCATTCCCTCTTTTTTTTTTTGTGTAGAGCTTTTTAAGATGGGTGCTAATTTTAATGAAACTTTGGAAAGGATAATTTGGTAAAATTGTTTTTAAACCATTTTTTTATTGACTATTGTTTGACACGTGCCACTCCCTCCAATAAATATTTGTGTACACTCACAAAATTAAAAAATAATATTTTTATGGTGGAATTTTATTTGATATAAAAAATGCTTTTTAAAGAAATTGAGCCAATTGAGTCTCAATAAACAGAATAACGGAATGATATTAAATTCGCAAACGCACAAGGAAAAAAATAAATGCAGAGATAATGCATCCAGATGTATTGAAGATAGTATCCACATATAGCAATATGACAAAACAGGGAAAATTATGGCCATACAGTGCTTTTCAAAAGGAAACGAAATGGTTTGGTAAAACAAGCTGTTTAAATGCTAACAGTTTGACATTCTAGAATATCTTAGTATTGAGATATCATGTCCTGCTTTAGTATAAAATTTTCACCTACATACATAGATGAGCTAGTATGGTGTTGTAATACATTTTTGTATGTATGGCTTCGGCTGTAATCTTTCCACTAATCTTGATATTATACCGACACCATCCGCAAAAATAACCCCCAAATTTGTAGATTGCCACTTCATGGAATAGCCTGTAATGTTGGTTCTGGAACAGGTTTTCCTGATTGTCGTCTGTTGGCGCCAAATAATTGAAATTTTGACTAGTCAATCCACAGCACATGACACAACTCATTATCTTCCATCTTAATAATAATAAACTTTATTGTCCAACAAACAGTGTACATTTACAGGGCAAAACAGTAATTACAAAATAATATCAGGGCTATTACATAACAAAACATAGCATCATTATATTAGTTAGTACATAAAAGAATAAGAGCTAGATATTTAGGCAAAATACATCTCAGAACAGAATAATGTAATAATGAAACGTCGACTCAAGTTACTAAAATAACTTTACTTCTTTTAAAGGGAGGGAATAAAGGAAAGCGTAAGATCAGGGTAAGAATTATAAGTGGAAAGGGTCAGAATTAAAAATATTTGCATTTCTTGCATGTGAGTTAATGGTGCAGCAACCATAACATCCACTCATGCTCGGGTAGCTAAAAAATTATCCAAGTATACTCTAAGCAAAAGCGCACGCAAGGATCATATAATCTTATGTATTTAATATATCATTAATGTACACGTTGAATAATAAAGACCCTAGAGAAGACTCTTGGGGTACTCCCGATGTGATCGAGGAGTTATTCGAACTGTAACCATTTAGTGCAAGTAACGCGATCTACTCTCAAAGTTGAAGCGATTAATTCGGTAAGAGAAGCTGAGAAAGCGATGGAACCTGGTTTGAGCAGTAGTACATTATGATCAATGGTGTCGAATGCCTTGGCGAAGTCAGTATATGGGACATTTAGCTGTTGCTTTTTGTCCATTGATGTACTGATACTGAGTAATTAAACCAAATTAGAAAGTGTAGACCTTCCGGTCATGAAACCATGTTCTACTGAGTACTATTACTAAGTGGATCTAAAATGAAACAAATAAATATGGAAAAACTTGAAGAGGCACTGACGAATAAGAAAGGCACCATTAAAAAAAAAAACAAAGCCACAGTAATGAATTATCTAAGAGGAACTGCAGTAAATAGAAAGTATGATAAACTAAGAACTGAAGAAATAAGGTGAATACAAAGCAGGAGACAATATAATTAAAACTATAAAGGCTAAAAATGAACTAATTCGGTCATGCGATGAGGATAGACTTATAAGAATACTAGACACCGACAAAGAATGGAAGAGAAAGAGAGGAAGACCGAAAAAGACTTCGTGGAAGAGAATTGCGGAGATAGAAAAAAGAATGAGAAAACACTAATATAACTCAAACTACTACTCCCGTGAAGAAAATTCAAAACAGTCAAGGAATGTACTGGGTGACAACAGAAAAACGGAAACTATTGAAATGCGTAGTAGCAGTTATGTATAGTTGGCAGCACTACGGAAGAGGGACCTTGAACTGTAAACAATCTCGCCATTTAGTAATCACGGATCAGTGGAACGGTCAACAACGTGCTTTCGCCATAAAAATGTTTTACAAAGACTACGCTAGTTTGGAAGGTGCGCAGAGCGAGTTCAAATGTTTTTCCAACTTGAGGCGTCATGGTCGTGTTCCCTCATAACATGCGGTAAAACATTGGATTAAAAACTTTGAAGAAAAAAGATCTGCTCTAAAAGTTCGAGTTTCAGTCTTCAGAGCCCACGGCGCGGCGATCAGTTCGTAAGCAAGCAGCTGTGGTCAGAGTATCAGCCAAATTCTCCTTTTTGATTTAAAATTCCTTCCGTACAAGCTGCAGACTGTACAGCAACTGATGAAGAACGATTACCAGTTGCGATTAAAATTCTGTCAGCAAATTGTGACAAACGTAAACGAGGACAATGAATTTCTGGAGCAGCTGTGGATGTCGGATGAGGCCCATTTTCATCTCTCAGGTTACGTGAATAAGCAGAACTATTGTTATGGTGCAGGCAGCAACCCTAATGAAGTTCATGAACGCCCTTTACACGCCAGCAATGCAACAATATATGATGTGTAGTTTCGACAGACGGCGTCATCGGACCGTACTTTTTCGAGAATGAAGAGGGGATCACACTGACTGTCACTGTTAAGATGTCGCACCTGCATTGAACAATTTTCCACAACTTCACGTAATCTGGTTTCAAGAGGTTGGTGCGACATCGCACACTGCAAGCAATCAATGGGAGCAGTGCCAGTATAGTTTGGTAACTGTGTCACCTCAAGAGATGGTGACATTCATTGACACCCAATATCACCGGATTTGTCCGTTCGTGATTTTTTTTTTGTGAAGCTGCCTTAAGGAGGGTAGGGTTTTTTTAAAAAAAAATTTTCATTTTTCTTTTATTTGGTTTTCTGAATGGAGAACCTTTCAAGAATATTTTGGGAAAATTTGAGATGAATCAGAGCAAAACTAACGAAGATACAGCGGCTTAAGCGACCGCGTTTCACTTCCGCGCGCCCAAAAGGACGGTATAGCAGTGGCCATCATACAGACGCCTAATGCCCTTCCAGGATTTGACGTCTACTGTTTATTTAGTCAGTGTCAGTGTCAGTTTAGTCAGTGTCAGTTTAGTCAGTGTAGATGATATGATTCAGTGTGAGATAAGCCGATAAAACTCGCTTATGGACGTTTTATTCCAATTTTTTTTAGTGTTCAAACTTTCAAGCGTTTTCCCCCAATTCACGTTTTCAAAGTCGGTGCCCCTCATAACTTCAAAACTACTGCACCGATCCTTGTGTAGTTTTGAACACTATTTCTGTACATAATTTACGAGGTAACGCTGGAGAGTTTTTGTTCAAATTTGTTGATATTTTTTATTTTACAATAACAAATTGGCCGATTTTTTCCGCAAAAATCGTGTTTCTCATTTCAAAGTGTTCCCGAAAAGTGAAAAATTGAAATTTCAAAAAACCCTCCCAGCGTTACCTGGAGAAAACGATTATCTAACGAAAAAACTTTGAGTTTTTCATTTCAGATGATCCAGCACCGAGCTATGAGGGGCACCGCAATTCAATTTTTTTCCGAGACGCTTCCAAATAATTGCTGCCATTGCCGAATGTTTTAATATTTCTTCATGAAAATTTCACATAATGTTCTTCAAATGTTATACTTTAATGTACCTTTGGCTTTAATGCATAGATTTCAACTGTGTCGTCAAAAAAAATTCACAAAAATATGCCTTTTTTGCACGAATTAACCTTACCCTCCCCT
Source organism: Amphimallon solstitiale (assembly GCA_963170755.1). Classification (NCBI taxonomy): domain Eukaryota; kingdom Metazoa; phylum Arthropoda; class Insecta; order Coleoptera; family Scarabaeidae; genus Amphimallon; species Amphimallon solstitiale. The sequence goes on from OY720680.1 coordinate 29,259,950, forward strand.
TAAGAGTCGGGTCTACACGTCTTGGCCAAGAACACTAGATGATTTAAAACTAAGAAATTCAAGACGAAATTTGTGGTGTCCCAACTGAAATGTCACAGCGATCAATGAAGAACTTCAACCACAGATTGGGAGAATGCATACGTACAGAAGGACGCCATCTATAGGTCGTAATATTCAGACATTGATAATTTGGATTACTGTCTCTTAAATGGCAAGATGTAGTGTCTCAACTGCTGTAAATAATTTTTTTGGGGATTGTTTCTTTTTGTTATTGGATTTTCAAAAGTTCCCGTCTTTCTGTGTCACCTTGAATTACAGAAGTATTTTGACGACCTTGATGCTGCACTCTAGCAGAATTAGTCCAAGTATATTAATGTTAAAACTGTATTGAAATTCAAGCCATTCATTTTAAGTTTGACTTTCGTCAAATCACCCCTATATACATGCAATAGCAGAAATTTTGTATGCTAGCTTCTTTTGAACAGTAGTGTATGTGTACATTATTATAAATGGACTTTACAAATACGAATTGAATATTAATTTAGCTTCATTCTTAAAAAACAATGCAAAAAATAGTGGTGAATGAGTGTTCATATTACGCTTTGCTATTTTAAACTAGCTGCATTACAATTTTATTATTAAACTAAATTAGAGACCAAATATAATCTACATTCGAAAATCAATTAATTTACAGCATTATTTCAGTGAATTAAAATTCTAAAATGAGGATGTTTGAAATAAAATAAATTTAACACAAGGATATTTGCACCACATTATAATTCCCATAAGACCAATACAAATCAAATAAATCAGCGTAAATATAATTTCCTTTGTTATATGCCCGTTATGGATAACCAAATATTAGCAATAAATCTCGATTCCTTCAGAAAATAAAGAATCACTCAGGATAAAGGGTAAACACTGGTTATCAGAGCAAACAGAGAGCGACGATGTGAAGACGAAATGATTTCGTTTTCGGCGTCGCAATGTCAAAACCGACAGATGTTATGAAAAGGGTAGCTCAAATCGTGAAATCGAGTGCGGCTGAGGTAATTTCTGGCACGATGAAAGGGATTCCTATCTCGGCGACACAACCAACTATAATATACCGGAGGAGTAAAGTGGGTACGGAAGAAATTATAGTCGGGTGTTTTTATGTGGGAACTTCTTCAATATCGTGCAGCTTTTCTAGAGAAGAATGGGCGTAATTTATCTTAGAGTTGTATATAAAGTTTCACAATGTTGGAGAGGAAAAAAGGAAAGGTACGTTTCTTACTATAATAGTAATAAAAGAGGCTTTTGAAAATGTGTTCAAATATGTATAGATCAGTAACGGGTTTTCACATGTGCAAATAATTACAACAAATGCATATATGTGACGGTATAGAATATAAAAGCGACGTTTTTGTAGAGCACAAATAGAATTTGTTAATAAATAATTAAATAGAGTGATTAGCACTATGACAGTTAATCAAAGAAATGCTGTAGTTTATAGCATTTTAATTTAGAAAATTTTAATTTAGAGTATTTTTAAATTTATATTCCTCTCTTTCTACCACAACTAAACAATTTGTTTTTGATGGATTTGTCTTAAATGTTTTTAAATGTAAATATTAACACGTAGAAATAAATGCCTCAAAACAGAAGAACTGATTTCAAATAATGCTAGCAGAGTAGGCAACATCTACACACACAGAGAGAGATAGTTAAAAATGGGTGAAATTGCTTCGTAATAAAAACATGCTTGTGTCGGATCCAATAACTAAAAATAAGTAATAGGGTATAATGTTATATCAGGTAGATAATGGATGACTTGACAATTTCAAAAAGCCTTACGTTATAAGGCCAAACCTTATTTCAGGACAAAACATAGATCCTTGATGGCAATTGATGCAAAAAAGCAGTTTCAAAAGGAATTTTGCAATATTATCGGCCTTTTTTAAGTGTTTACCTAACAAAACAGTGACTTTTCTAGATGATAAATTCTTCGGGGGCAACTACAGTAAAAAAAGGTATGACCGGTATACTACGTGTTAATGGGACTTGTATAAACAAAATTGGACGTACTAGTTATTTTGAAAAAACGCCCAAATCCAAAATAAAATTCTTACGCCCAATATCATTTTGAAACTGAAGCAAAGAGATGGGAGTAGTAAAAAAAAATTCCTAAGAAAAAGCGTAACACGTTAAAAAGATATATGAACGTCTTTCGGTAGATGGTACTATCAGTAGCACTATAGTCTTAGACGACACGATAAAATTCACCATGGAGGCCCAAACAAAAAATTTTCCTCGATGTACTAGTACGGAAACTTGATAATGACGCACTAAAAACCTCAGTGTACAGAAAGCCTAATCGCGCACCTAGTGTCAAAGTTGAAGCGGGCAGGTGCATATATGATTGCGATTAAGCAACCAATACTGTTAGATCGATCCTAGAAAGAACTAAGACAGGCAACATGAACCAAAAATAACACAAAATTTTCTATAAAAATACCGTGCGAGTGTGGACGTCCATACGTAGAAGAAACCGGATATCCTGGTTTCTCCTAGAAGTAAGAATCAAAGAATACAAGAAATTGGTTCGCCTAGGAGAAACAGAAAATTTCCGCTTGGCACAACAGGCCTGGGAAGCAGGCCATCAAATCAAATGGAATGATGCGACAATTCTGACGAAAGAAGTACATGGCATCAGAAGGAAGACAAAAGAAGCAGCATATGTGGTTACAGTAACTAATACTATAAATACACCAATTCTGGAGATTAAACGAGTCTGGATTCTAATTATTCGTGAGAACATAAACACGTTATCTAGTACTAAATCACACATGGCAGATTCAAATTAAGTATGATATAATTCGTCACATTGACACATGAGAAATGGCATCAGTGTTTTGCACAAATTTCATCTCACAAACACAAAATTAGGTTTTTGGCAAGAAACAACCCTTCATAGGGCTACCTTGAAGCCCTCCAAATGGAATGTCCGCCGAAGTGTCGGTTTTCATTCAAAATCCAAAACCATGTAAATATCAGAGGCAACATATCCTTTCTTAACTCCATATTTAATAACTATACGTCTTGTGTTGTTATTTACTTATACGGAGCGATTGTAAAAGGTTGACTGTGCCGCTTCATCGATATATCAACTTCAGCACGAGTTTTCCACACGTTCATTGTTGTAGTACAAATATTTAGTTTGTACATAACTTTGCTGAAATGGCTATCATTCCAATATTCTGTAATTTATACGTATTTGCTAGTCATATAAACTTTTTCCCTTGGTTTACTGCGTTTAATTGAATATAAAAATTGTCTTTCTCAAGACAATAAAAGGAACATTTTGTTGTTACTATAAGTTTTTTTTTTGTGTTTATACGAGTATCATTATCATTTTTGCTTAATTTTAAAGATGCGTTGAAATCAACGATGCTATTTACGGAAGAGCAAGATAAGTTTATTGTGGAGGCTTATTTTCTATCAAAGGCAAAGTATTATTTTGTTTATTGTATAGAAATTTTATTAATTCTGATTTCATGTTCGTATAGGTCTATCTTATGGAACATGCCATAAAGCCACTAAAAAACTACACTTATATCCATATAAAGTATATGTTGTACAGATAATGTTGCCAACAGACTTTGAGAGACGCGTACAATTTTGTACGTGGTTTAATAATAAGACAAGGCCTGGTTTCATCAAAGTGGATATGTCAATTCCCAAAATTATCGATACTGGTCATCCGTAATCCCAGATGTTTTTATTAAAACTGACATGAATCCTATTAAAATAGGTGTTTGTTGGTGTGCAATATCACGAAGAAGAAAAATATGTCCAATTTTCTTCCATTATACAATAAATGCAGAACGATATAGAACGCTTATTTTAGAACAATTTATTTGACAACTTTACAATAATGAAAGATAATTTGGCTATTTTAAGCAGGTTGGTGCTACTGCTCACACTGCACATGCTACAATTAAATTCCTCCAAAGATATTTTAATAATAACCGACGGATTAGCAGAAATAGATGGCATCCTTGATCATCATATTTGACTTCTCTGGATTTTTTCCTTTTTGGGCATTTACTGTCTTTAAGACTTTACTACATACATTACCAGAACTACAAGATGCTATTACAAATGCTGTTAACAGTGTATAGCTCGGTTATTATCTGATGGCACCCAGGATGCGCAAGGCGTGGCTACAATATTTATTATGTGCGTTAAAAACATCGGTATCGAAAGCAATACACAACAGCAGACGAAGTGCAATTAAATTAAACACGGACTAATGTTTTCAAGTTGTCTTTAACCCTTCATATGTAGCGAAATCTATATCTATCCCTCACGTTTCATACCGCGTTCTCCTTTTCTGTCTTAACCCATTTAATGGCCAATGTTAACATTTGCTCGTAATTTATTATTTGCTGTAAATGGCAACAGCTCTAACAGGTTTTGAAGGACTCTAAATCATTTTTGCCTTACTGAAATTTCTATTACAAATTTTGATAAAATTTATTAAATTTAACAATTTTCCGTGGGTTTCGCGGCACTGTTTTATAAAATTTATTTTTCGCGAATTATTTAATAATTTAAAATTTTGATTTATGGTTTATAAATTTTGACCCTCGAGCTGTATGCAGGTGTAATTTTTTTTATTAGAAAACAATTATTTCTAAGAGAAAAATTTAGGTAATTTTAATGTTGCATATACGCAACGTTGGCGGTATAGAGGTTGACTCTCCAGCATATTCCTGTTCAAACCTGTTTCGTCTTACGGGTGCAATTAGCGTCCAGCGCGTGCGAATCCGAATAGTTTGTTACTGGAATTGGCTGGTGTCACAGCGATTTATATTTTGTAAGTGTAAAATGAGTCAAAATAACTGGAAAAATGATCCTAGAAGAGCACTCACTTTACGCGAATTGGAAGCGGAATTAGAAAATATAACTGATAGTGAAATAGACGTCGCTATAATACCGCCAACAGGAGATGATCTAACTGACGAAGAGTATTTTGATGATAACGACCTTACAGATAAGTTTTTCAGTTATTCAGTATTATCAGAATTTAACGGTTCATTCGATAAAAATAATTAGAAAATTTATACACATAAATCAGTGACTACCCATAAAATGTTGGATGTGCGGACTGCTCTCATTATAAACGAATATTTACGATGAGGTGGATTTTTTCAGTAATTCCTTTTTTTAGGCAATGGAAACGAATTGGCTCATGATGTTGCTGGGACCTATGAAATAATATCGACCGAAGTGGATTGTAACGAGGAAGGCGCAAGCAAATTTGAGGCTACAACTAGTAGCGCTCCGGACATAAGACCAGTAAAAAGATCTAAATACAACACCAAAGAGAGTCCAAAGTGGGAACACAAAAAACATCCAATGTATTCTTTATCGCCTGAGTCTAATGAAAACAATGATATGACTCTATTGAGAGAAGCAGTGGAAGGGAAAAGTCCGCTCGAAGTATTTGAAATGTATTTTGATAATGAAGTTCTGAGACTCATTGTAGATTATTCTATAAAATATGCTCATGACAACAACAGACACGAGTTCATGTTTTCGATCACATTTTAAACATTTTCTCGGGATTATGATTCTCACCGGTTACCACACGCTTCCACAAATAGATATGTATGGGAGCAAAGACGAAGGATAAGAGTGTTCCATTAGTGAAAAACTGCATGAGTAGGAGCAGATTTCGAGACATAAAAGAAAATTTACATTTGTCCGTTAATGCCCTATTGGATAAAAGCAACAAATTTTTCCGGCCGCTTTTTGAAATAATAAACCAAAGAAACTTGCAGTTCGGAATATTTTCGTATAACTTATCCATTGATGAAGAGATGGTGCCATACTTTGGAAGGCATTCAGCCAAGATGTTTATCAAAGGGAACCCTGTAAGGTTTGGGTACAAGCTAGTCTCTGTTCATCTGAGGGCTATCTGTATCAGTTCATTCCATATGGAGGTGCTAGAACCGATAAAAGTGAATTAGGATTAGGAGTCTTCTAAGTGTTGTAAAATCACCCTCTCAGCACAGAATATTATTCGATCTTACAAATTATTTACTGTTTTGAAAGAAAGAGGATATTTTGCCACTGGAACTATTCGTGAGAACCGAATAGAAAAATGTCCTCTCGAGACCGTAAAATCTCTTGGCAAGAAAGAAAGAGGTTCATTCGATTTTTATTTTGATTCGACTGCTGAAGTATCCGTTGCCCGATGGAAAGACAATTCTGTGGTCACTGTTATTTCAAACAATTGCTTCACAGATCCAGTTGTACAGAGTAATAGATACAACCGAAAAGAAAAAAAGGAGATGAACATTCCTCAACCTAATGTTATACAACAGTATAATAAACACATGGGAGGGGTTGATTTGCACGAAAATGGTATCGCCAACTACAGAATTAGAGTACGAGGAAAAAAGTGGTGGTGGCCCGTTTTTATAGACGTTATTGACAGTACAATAGTAAATGCATGGAGAGCATATCGACTGGGAAATGACAGTAAAATGACTCAGATAGAATTCAGATCTTACCTGACATTGGCACTAATAAAATCCGAGAAGAGACAAGCCTCTTCCGAACAGACAAAAGACGATAATTTGAAAAGTGGACCTTCAACATCTCTTGGACGACCATCAAAAAGCAGCCTTCCAGACGAAATTAGAACCGACAATATTGGCCATATTATAAGAAAAAATTCTGAAAGTACTCGTCGCCGATGCAGAAATTGTAAAAATCAGACTATTTTTTTTTTTGTGAAAAATGTAACGTCTTTTTGCATCCCGACTGTTTTGCCGACTTTCATAAAACCAAAAACAAATAATATGATATAAATTAATAAAATAATATTTTTATTTTATATCGGTTTCGGCCAACGTTAAAACAAGTAAATTTAATAAAAATTCTTGAAAGTAGTTCATAGGTAAAATAGTATGTCGCAGGGACGAAATACAATTCAAAATATGATATATGCGGCACATATACCGTGACTATGAAGCGCCACGGTCAACCTTTTACCGATCTCTCTGTATTTAGCCAAATATATGACAAATTGTATTATATTTACGAAGTTCATTTTCCATACATACTACGAAATTGTTGTTGTTATATGAACTCCTTTAATAAAAGAAAAACCTCAAACAGCATAACTTTTCTGACACAAAAATTATAAATCACCTCTTTGAAGACTTTATTAATCAATACTAGATTATCACGTGAGATTACACGCGTTAATTTAAATTTTATACGCACACGTTTACAATTACAATTTCGTGATAAATTAAAACACATTTACATAGAAGGATTAACCTTGGACGAATATAGAAATGCCGCCAAGTTATCTCGCTACAAACGAATCAAATCTATACTCATAGTTAGAGGACTATAGACAAACACAATACTCACTAACATCCTCTTGGCAGTGGAGAGATCGTTCACCTCGACGTCTAACGATTACAAACTAACGACCATAACACATAACTATGAGCGAGAACCAGTTCCGCAAGAAGAAAACGGGTACCTGACCAGGTTGATGGCCAAAGCCGCATTCACACCTGAACAATCAACATTGTCCCGATGGAGAAGGATCATCGACGTATAAAAACCGGATGAAGAAGTAGATAGCCGACAGATAGGCACGGACAGACGGTCGAAAACGAGAGTGTGCTACTGTAACGGACAGAGGAGGAGGTCGAACGAAATCGGTGGAACTAATTTGGTGATTTTTGTTGAACGAAAGTCTTCTTCCGTTACAGACAGAAAGTGAAAAGAGTAAAGGCTCTCGTTACCTAGATTAGTTTTTAAGTCATTGGTCTAATAAATGCTAATAATTATGGAATGTGATTTTTAATACTGAAATGAATATTTTGTTTTATATGACAATAAATTTACTCCTCATGTTAGAAGTACAAAAAAATACTATATTACCAAAAAATTTGTAGAATGTGATTTTGGTTTTCATCTAAACTTGTAGTGTGGTACACCGGGTTTCACTGTGACGTGACATAAATACCAATCTAACAATAGAAAAATAGAAATTTTTGTGAGATACTATATCATTTCGTGACTTCTGTCGTTAGCATTTGGCAACATTCTATTAGTGCTTATTTATCAATAAAACATTACTTTAAATAAGACAATGTTTTGTCGTCTGTGTTTAAATTTATTCTACTATTGTTTATTTAAAAAATAATTGTTACATGTTTATATTTCAAATGAAAGGTTATGTTGTAGTCGATTTTTACAACAATACACTACTATAATAATCCAGTCATACTGTCCGAAAATAGGCCCTGAATTAGAAAATGAACCGAACAAGCCAATTTTTTTATATGATGTTGGATGGGGACAGGACAGCTTAATTTGAAGTTTTCGACCGAAACCCCTCAGGGCGTTTTCCGCCATCTTGAAAATAAGGGTGAATTCTTGTTTCCTTTGTAACTCGGCTCCTCGTCGTCCTACGGGGAAGTTGTTTAGGTATTTTTTGTTCCCTTTTTTATTCTCTATAATTGATGTTATATAACTTTTTCACCTAACATCTGCCGTTCTCGAGATATCGGCAAAAATAGGACATAATTTGGGGTACGAGCTCGGTTTTTATTTTTTTTTTTCTTCTTTATCGTCACACATAGCCAAAAAATGTCTACTACCAAAATGGTAGAGCACGTTCGTACCTAAAAAATTGTATTTTTGTTTACCCTCCATTTTCAAAATTACGAGTTCTAGTTTGCCGCAAAGTCGGCATGCCGGTGCGAAGTTTTTATTCTATGGCTCGCGCGATTGAATAGATACGTTGTTACGGATTCACCGTTCTGAATATAATTATTGAAATAAAATAAAAGTAAATAAAACAGTGAAATTATGAATCACATGTATAAAATTTATTAGATGTCGCGAGCTTTCCAATAAAGTGGCTGATCAAATGATACAAAAGGAGTTCTTTGATGGCAACCCTTGCATTTTTCAACAGGCTTTCAATAAGCGAAGTGAGAATGGTGTCATAAACCGATGGCAGAGTATTGATGAACGGGAGACAAATAACTTTTGAACGTTTGTACCTCAGATTGGTTGTTACTTTCTCCATGAAACCATTCCATCCCGGAATCCCCACAGAGCAATTCCATTTTCCATAAAGCCAAATTAAATCTGGTACTGTCGGTACAATTTCGTGCGAGAGTTGACGAAGATCTTCGAGATTAGCGACTTTTATGGATTGTAATCCTGCGGATTTATGTTTACAATACGACTGTACTGGAACCATGCCCAATTGTGCAACTTCTGAGGCGGATTTCATCTCGACAATACGTGGAATTGCATAATCACGCCCGAGGGCAGTGTGTGGAGTCACACAATGTATTCCTCCCATCGCATGAAACGTTCTATGACCGTCGATGGTATTAATGTTGAAATCTGCATTATCGAACACGAATTGAGAAAATGAATTCTGCAAAACTTCACGTTCAGCTCGGTGTATTCTCAAAAAAAGTTACTTCTCTGTAAGAGGCACAGAAACCCATTGCCGATAAAATGTTTATAAGAGTCTTCGAACCGAATTTTTTGTACAGGAAACCTCCGACGCCTATCTGTAGCTGGGATAAGAACGAACGAGGACGTACAGCTGTAATTATTATCGCTGTACATTTTCTTTCCAACTTTCAAATGCACCACGTTTATCCTTCATAATTATTGCGGAAAGGAAAACTTCCAAAGTCTCAGGAACGACAGATTCGATATCTTTCACAAATTCATCCGATGCAGGGTAATTGTTCGTATCATGCGTGGCACTTCTTATGTCCTCGCGGATAATTGTTGCAGCTTCGCGAATGACTCGTAATCGTTCTTCTCGAGAATCCTCATTTCTTTGGCTGTACCAGTTATCCGAAAGTATTTTATAACCGGTGTTCCGAAAGCAAATCAAGCAATCGCATCCTCGTTTTTCACTGATCAGAATGTCATGTCCAAACTTTTCTTGTAAACGACTTTTCACAGTTTTAATATGAGGAACGTAGTCTCCTTGTATTTGGCTGATCAATTCATTTAAAGAGAGTTGACATTCGTCGGAATTTTCAATTAGAAATGAGTAAATGTCCTCCATGACTTCGTCCACTTTGTCCCCGGTAGGTCGTATTTTTTTTATGTACTTGGAAGCTAACGCGTAATACACATGAGTAATGCATTTGCGATGGTACCGAGATCCAGCGGCGACGAGATCAGGTACATGCTGGATACGGTTCTTGATTGAAACAGCAAAATCACCATCGCGTCCAGCAAGGTGTTGCATAATTTTTTCTTTCATCGATCTGTCTTTCACCACACTAATTCATTTTCGTTTTCGATGTTTTCTACTTTTCCTTCTTCTTCTATTACTTCTGCACAAAATAAGCATTAATTTTTGAAATCAAAAACAGGCTCGAGCAGCGGTTCTTCTTCTGGTTCCTCGAGTTCTTCCGAATGCCTCAATGCAGATGTCCTTCGTCGATAACCAATCGACGCTAGTCTTTCGTTGCTGTATTGTTTGTAGCACGCATGGTGAACACTCACTGAATCGACAGTTTGTAACATACGCTGATAATATCCTCATGTCCTCTTTTAATGCTAGCCGCTAAAAGAGATTGGACAGCTTTCTTCTTCGTCATATAAATGTCTTCGATCAAGGGTTTTTTGCAAATAAAACAATCGCCCATTTTCACAACGATAGTAAATACGTACGCTCACACTGACATTCGCGAAACAACTGCATAACAATCTCCTATACAATGTAAGCACACTTATAAATTTCGATGGTGTGTGTAAGCCGAGGAAACCCGAAACCTCAAATTTTAGTTACGAACTTGCTCTACATGCTTCATAATAGATATTTTTCGCTGTATATGGCGATAAATAGGGAAAAAATTGAAACCGAAACCCAATTTTTTTCCTATTTTTGCCGATATCTCGAGAACGGCAGATGTTAGGTGAAAAAGTTATATAACATCAATTATAGAGAATAAAAAAGGGAACAAAAAATACCTTCTATATAACTTCTCCGTAGGACGACCAGGAGCCGAGTTACAAAGGAAACAAAAATTCACCCTTATTTTCAAGATGGCGGAAAACGCCCTGAGGGGTTTCGGTCGAAAACTTCAAATTAAGCTGTCCTGACCCCCTCCAACATCATATAAAAAATTTGGCTTGTTCGGTTAATTTTCTTATTCAAATGTATATAATGACTGGACTATAAGCTATTATCGTAACCAATTTGTTCAATTCTATGACGTACGTATGATGTCATAACTTATAATCTACATGCATTGGTATATAGTATTTTCATCGTAAGAATAGGTGCACGTCATCAACAGAACTTTTGGAATGACAAACATACCAAATACTAAGTACCTATAACGCCATCTCTTATAAATGCAACCTTAATACTCTACCCAACACTACCGCACTTTTAACAGTTGTCTGTACTGAAAGTAAGCAGGGCAGTGTTGTCAAATACCGTTCTGTCATTTAGGTTATAGCGCGTCAAATATTTTCATACGTGTTCTTTATTAATTTTTGCCGTTTTTTAATCCTGCTTTTTACAAAACAGTTATTTTCATAACTAAAAGACGTTTATTCATATACAATTATGCCAAAAGCGTGTTGTAGTCGTTGCAAGTCAATGATTGCATCTACAGTTGCATAGTTTGAAGCAGAACGTGACCATGGTGAACTTATATTACCTTTATCTTCAGTACGAGAGGTAAACAGCACAAATTTTTGTCATATACTGTACTACAATTATTTATATGTTTACAGCGAGCATGTATAACTTTGGGTGTAACCTTGGCAACTGTAAGTAAAATTTCATCCGAGGTCAAAAAACGAAATGTGCTTGTCAGTCCCAAACGCAAGCGTGACAAAGGGAAGCCTGTTGTTGATGTTGACAACTTTGCTGAGTGTGCTATAAGAAATGCTGTGTATGATATGCACAGAAACAGTAAATTTTCTAAAATATGTATTGTACTAAAATGCACTTAATTTATGAATAATTACAGAGCAAAATATTACTCTCAAATCCTTGGGTATTGTACTTCGTGAGAGGGATATTTTCACAGGTGGACAAACTTCATTGTGGAAAGTCCTCCAAGATATAGGCTTTCATTACAAAAGGGATAATCCAAAACGAGCACTAATGGAAATACCACATATTGCTTTGAAACGTGTAAACTTTCTATCAGAATATAGTCGTATAATACAGTCTGGAGATTATCAGTTTGTTTTTACTGATGAAACATGGATATTTCAAGATGGCACGGTGGCACGGTGGCACGATCATGGCAAGATGAGGATGTAAGAAGCGTTCGCAAATCAAAAATTGGTGGAAAAGGGTAACAAACTGATTCTATTAGTTAATTAATTACTTACATATGCATATATTCTAGATTTATTGTATTGCACGCTATAAACTCAGATGGTTTTATTGATGGTGCAGACCTTGTATTTTCATCTGCAAGTACCTCTGGTGACTATCATGGAGAGATGAACCGAACTAACTATTTGCGGTGGTTTGAGCACCAACTGCTTCGCCATCTTGAAAGGCCATCTGCAATAGTTTTAGATAATGCTAGTTACGATACTACAATTTTAAATAAGCCACCCACGGCTGCATCCACCAAAGCTGCCATTCAACAGTGGTTAACGGAAAACAATATTGAATATGATGAGAGTTTATTGAAAATTCAACTGCTTCAATTAGTTGACAAGTGAGTAGCATCAACGGTTTTCATATATCTTTATCTATAAAGTTTAATTTTCTACAGAAATAAACCTTGCGCTCTTTATGAAGTAGATCAGCTTGCACAACAGAATGGTCATATGATACTCCGTCTTCCACCATATCACTGCATTTTTAACCCCATCGAGCACATTTGGGGTATAAAAAAAAGTTATTATGCTAGACATATTGGAGAGCATGGACGATGTATAGAAAGTGTACAACAAACATGGCAAAATTCCTTAAAATCTGTCACACCAGAGACTTGGAGAAAAACAATACAACACAGAGAGAATGAAATATACAAATGGTGGGAGAGATAAGTTGCAGTTGATCGTGAAGATCCTGGGGAATTTATTATTAATGTAAATATGGACAGTTCAGGTGAAGATGAACTGTCATATTGAACTTAATATTACTTTTTTTATGCTTTTGTATTTAATATCTGTCACTAATATAATAATAAAGTCTACTCCCTGCGTTTGATTATTTATTACTTATTATTAAAGTTCATTTTTCATATATTTCTGACAAATCTTTAAAGCATTATTAAGATCATACTTTTTTTTTAAATATCGATTTTTATGCTTAGAAATAAATACAGTTTGCGATAAAATTGCCATGAAAATCGAAAATTAGTGGATCATTTTATGAACTAATGTTTGTTTATGTAATACAATCATATTTTTTAATTGTTTAGTTTGTTTTAGTAATTAATGCATCAGCCTCAATAAAAACTTTCAATAGACTAATTGGTTTTCGTAACCTATACTTCTAATTTGACAGTTGTTTATATCATTTTTATATTTTATATGTATCAGTTTGACAACATTGTGCAAACGTCATTGATGACGTGGCTCCTATTCTTACGATGAAAATACTATATTAAGGGTCCTCGCTAGTGAATGGGAAATGTAATATTGGTTGCATAGCACATAATTTAATAAGCCAAGGATGTCCGAGTACTTTTACACATAGGGAACATATAATAAATATTTGAAATAATAACTCAATATCTAAGCGAATAAAAATATATTTATGACCAACTATTTACACATTTGTAACTGCGGGAAATATTTATAGCAGAATAACAATTCATTGTAATGTGGGTTGCCTAATTTTAATTTATTTTATATTCATTTTAAACAAAGTAAAGAATAGTTGAACGAAAAATAAGTGCACAGCCGGGTAGCTTTCTATTCAATTTATAACGTGAACCCAAGCAAACAAATCTCCTCCGAAGGATTTTTGAGAAAACTGGTTTTTAATATTTTGACATATTAATTAATTTTCTGTAATCCAATAATTTTTTTCTAAATATGATTCTTCAGCCGGGTAGATTACTAAATTCTTCATAAGCTGACGTTGAAAGGTTTGTCACGCAAATACAATAAAAATAAGGAACAGGAAACAGAAAAACATTTTGCAAAAAGGTTGGTAATTAAATATTATTGTATTTGAACCCGACTGTGAATTCACAATGAAATTCTGTGACTATTTAGTATACAATTATATTCATTGAAACTCAAAATTTCCTCTTCACATGTGGGCTGAACATGCATCTTCCTTGATAAAAACTGGTAATGCCTGTGTGTTATTTTATTCGAAATATAGCTTTTCAGTTCTCAGCCAGATATAAATATTGTTTTAATAGTAATACTTATTAAATTTTTTAACATTTTAAAAAGAAACGCTTAACAAGCACAAAATTAAAGAGCTTCAAGACAAGGTAAATTTTAGACCAACTAAGATATAATAACAAAATATGTTAAAAAAATTGTAATAATTTAATTTTAGGTATATTTTTTTATACATTTTATAAATCCTTGTATATATAGAAACGTTTTCATTCCCGACTGTTTTCCTTGAATATTGTTGTAGAACTGAGTATGAACACGGTGTGTATGTACATTATTAGGTATTAAGTACATGTAGGTACTTAATTTAATTTAGATAAAAAAAAATTGAAATATGCGACATCCAACTGGATGATTTAAAATTACTTTTTCTCGCACATTTTAGATTTCCAGATGCCTCATTCTTTTGGACAGCTTAGTAAATATATTTGCAGTTGGAATAAGGAAATAATTTTGCTAGGTGACATCAATGTCGACCTATTAATTTGTAGTGCTTTAATATAACATATAAATATGACAATATTACTCACATGTACACTTCACAAAAACGAACAGCTATACGAGATTTTACTAATACTATATTAAATTTCAAGGTACAGCACCTAAAAGATTCTGCAAATAAATTAAAAGCAGTACGGAAGATTATAAATAAAAACCTAAACCCTAAAAGAACACAGGGAATTAACTCAACAGAAATTAAATTTTGATGAATTTAATATATTTTTTGCTGCTTTGTCCTGTATAATATCTCGGGATCGGCAGTCAGGGGTACATGGCAGGACTGATACTGACAATGAGTCATCACGGCAAGCAGGAGTATATTGCCCACATTTATTCATTTAAGACCAATTCTACAATGTACCCCTGACTGCCGATCCCTAGCAATGAAAATTCCACTATCTATATTCCCAAAAATGCAAAGAGCGGTAAAATACTGCCATAAAATGTTTTAATAGTCTAAGAAAAAAATTGGAATACTACGTACCTTTGGGAAAATTCAAAACAACAAATATAGCATATTTATTTGATAATGCTTTCTGTAATTCTAAGAGGAAATAAAGTTTATTATATTATACTATATGTAAACATGGCGTTTGTGTTGTTACTGAAGAAATACAAACTTTATTTATTAGATTTTAGGTATGTATTTTATTTTTCATCAGGTAGTTTGGCTTGATTGTTTAATTTATGGCGAAAGAATTATTTCCCTTTTCAAATATATATTATTTATTCTTATTCTAGTATTTCTAGATTTACGATTATTGATATTATGTAAGCAGATCAACTCTAGGATGCGCACGCTTACGCCCCACTATGTCACTAGCGGCTAGACAAAAAAGCACACATGTTGGTGTCAAAAAAGAAGCGTGGTTTAGCCAAATTTGAATACTGAACGCATTATGCAAGTGGTGCTTTCGTGTTCGGTGTTAGTCAACGTCTGCGAGTACATTTGTTTTCATATTTCAACGCTCATGATATCTGGAAATTCTTATCGGTTATTTTACTGAATTTGTGCAATATCTTCGACAGATATCAGTTATAAATTGTTTTGAATTTAAATGTTATAGTCTAATTAATGTTGTAGAGCTTGTACAGGTTTGTTTTTCATTTAATATTCATAGTATATGTCGACAACATTAATTAATAAAATTTTCAATTTAGTTGAATTAATTACTGTAATCAATGAAGATCATAGGCAATTTTGTATTTTAACTTAGTAAATTTATGGATCACTTTTCTCGAAATAATTCTTTTATTATAGTTTAATGACGACTATTTAAAAGACCCCTTCTGTTCGGTAATTAATTGATTAAACTAAGGCAACGACAATCATAAGCTATTGTAAAGCTTTGGAATTCCAGCGCTACTTCGTTGTTTATTTGTTACTAGATTATATGTGCGTCGATATTCATCTGAATGTTTTATTGTTTCAACAATTAACAGTCCGGCGTTTTTCGTTTTTAAATTTTAAATCCTCATATTTTGGTCAAGTTTAGAGCATGTAGCTGATTAACATATGTTTAATAACTCATGTTTGTAAATTTATTATAGCTCTACTAGTTAATTCATTGTATGCTAATAACTACATATGTTACCTACCTCTTACAAACCAGCATGCACCGCGCCTAATCAGTTGTCAATAACGACCTCTTGATTTTAAAAAACCCAGTCCATAAGAATGCTGTCGTTACATACTGGCATCATTGCCGCCTAATCAGCTGTCGCTAATGACCTGTTGATTATCCGCGCGATTTCATCATCCAAAAGAAACATTCCTGTACGAGATATTAATTAAGCTTGTGTAGACAAGGAAATATCCGTCTTGTTTGTTTGACTCCCGAAAATTAATAAAAGCAGCGATCCACACGTCTTAACGTAGCATCTCTATTATTGCGAAAATTTGGCAATTTTACAACAAAGAAATTAATCCATGCCCGGTCGGGCTAAATTACTGAAGTTATTTATTTGACTTGATAATGCTCAGTTTTTTCGTCTATTTGTCATTATTATCCTAGTTAGTATAACATTAACTTTTCCGTCAATATTCCTACTGGAATGATTTCGTTTTATAAAACTGATATGCATTCAATTTGGATTACATATTTAATTAGGACAAATTAATTTATATCATGAGTACAATAAATTACTCGTGATATAGAGTATATGTATATGTATGTATACCTATATACATATATACATATGATATTATATTACCTGCACAAAACGGTTATCCCGTTATTTTACTATATGTTAATGAACCACGTATATATGTATGCATGTACGTACATGCGGGTACAATTAATATGGCTGTCTAATTTGGAAATTAATGGAAAGGATATGACTGAATGTTAAGTAATTAACGTTTACCATAATGAAAATTAATTACATTACCGACAGGGCCTAAAACTACCAACTTGTGCTGTGTGTCGTGTAGAGTCTATGCACATATACCGTGGATCTTCAGGAACTCACCTGAAAAAAAAATTGTGTTAAAAGATTATAAATGTAACGCATGCAGAAAATTATACAATTTTCATGAGAATAACCACAAATAAATACATTGAGAGACAGATAAATAGTAATGTACCATAATATCATAAAGTCATATTATCGTTACCTAGTTATTTTTAAAAAACGTGTGTGATACATAATTTTTTGGGATAAATTATTACCTTTGCGACCGATGTTACTTTCTGGACAAAGTTTTATCTTAAAATGTTTTATTTTTTATTAAATAGAGATTTCTGTCTTTAGGACAGAGCCTGTGTGTCTAAAAATCAGTGTTGAAGGGAAATTGTGAGAAATTTTTACTCAAACCAGACAAAGATCAACTACGATTTAACAGTGCACGGTAAACAATTTATCCGTAGGAGTTAATTATAAACAATCATAACACACGGTTCAAATAATTTTGTGACTTATACCAGATATATTAATAGAAATATGATGGGTTGTGGACAGAGTGTCCCAATAACATACCGACAAACATTAAGGGGCGCAAATGAGCCATATTAGTATAAAATAGAAAAAATTGTTTTGGTATATTTTACAAAAAAAGAAGTTTTTGTTCATATTAGCCCTTTGTTTTATTGACAAATAAATGATGGTTTACCAAAATTCAATATAAAGATTGCACCTTCAGTTCATTGACTCGCGGATACTATAGAATAATCCGGGAATAGCTTCTACATGTGTACAAGTCGCCATTATTCTGGCTCACTGCGAATAGATGTTTCGTAAATTAAAGATTTCAGATAATCCCAGAGGAAAAAATTCAGGGGGTTGAGATCAGGAGAACGCGTGGGTCAGGCTACGGGACCCTCTCTTCCAATCCATTTAAGGGAAAATTGCTGGTCCAGATACTGGCGCACGTTTAAACCAAAATGTTTAAAGGAACATTTTAGAATAATTGAGGCAAAACATTTTGCAGAAAATTCAAATAAATGTTTGCGTTCAAACGAGTGGGCATCAGGGAGTAGGCAAGTGGTCTATTAGATTCTCTCCAATAATACCAGCCCACATATTAACACTAACTTGTTGCTGGTGTCTTCTAGAGATCACAGCATGAGGATTTTCATCACGCTAAATGCGACTGTTTCTACTATTTAAAAAACCATCGCGTGTGAAAGATGCCTCATCAGAAAACAATACTACTCCCCCGAAATCAAGAACTTTGTGACCCAAAAACCATTAGCAAAAACCCAATCGATACGAATAACCTTCAGGATAAAGCTTATACGCGTTGCAAATGGTAAGGGTAAAGAAGTTGGTCGTAAATGACACGGTGAACCGTCGACTTTCCGGATATTTCTGTTCATACAAGCGTGCTGCTCCCTTCCATTACACTATGCTGCACCAATAGCAAGGTGCATGGCGGCAAGTTTTTCAAATGAGAAATTATCAATCACTTTAAATTTTAAATTAACAATCAACAAAGTAAATGTAATTTTGACAGCTAAATGTCACAAAGAACTACTGCGATCTCAAAATCGGTATCTGTGGAATGTTTATTGTAATAAACATATGTTTCTCCTGCCCAACAAAAAACATACTTGCAATAAAAAATTAAAGATAGTGGCATCCAATTAAATCACGATCTACTTTAGTTATTTGGATATGATTTAATGCATTTTATTGCTCTACAACACAAACGGCTCATTTGCGGGCATATGTTTATTAAACAAAAAAATTTTTTGTTGAAGTTCCCTACCACCCCTTCAAGTTGTCAAGTCGGTATGTTTTTGGGACTTGCTGTATATTGCAAAATTAGTATTTGAAATGGACTCAAGCTTTAGCGATACTACAAAATATATCCTTGTAAGCTTCTAATAGTTTGTTGAATCATACATCGCTCATTAATATACCCAATAGGAAATGATCTAAAGATCTAGGATTAAAAATTTTATTTGAACTATTTTTGACGGAAATGACTAATACAATCAAATAGGAATGTCCTGACAACACATTTCTGCAAAACTAACCCGAAATGGCACGCACTATCTGCGAAAATTGGCCACAACCGAAAGCCGTTAAAGCACGTTGATTCTCTGTGTTATGAGTACTGTGTCAGGTGCCGAATCCGGCACAGAGTTGTCCTTAGGTAGGTAATGATTATATTCGGGATGTAATTATTAGATCATAGGTGCTGCTAAAAGTTCCAACACCATTATGTACCATTATATGACCGTTATAATACACTTAGAGTAGATTATTGCATTTTGTATTAATCGCCATCACATTAAAAAAGATTATCTTTTTGTAGCTAACGGACATTTGACATTCCAACGTTTCTTCATAATACTTTTTATACATTTTATATTACGTAGTTTTAGCTTTTTCTTATCAAAAAAAAATGTTTTTAACCAGTTAATTAAGTATAACAATAAATTAATTAAAAATTGTATTTTCAGGCACTGTTACGAGAGCGTGTTTCCAAGTCGATTCTTTTTATTGTCAAAGAATAACAACACAAAATCCACTGTTCAGATTTCAAAGGAATAACGACGAGATTGCCGCAGGCAACTATATCAAACAAAGAAAACTTTTAAAACAGCTTCTAAATTTTAATTATTCCAGAAAACTTTTTACATGAAATACTCCTACTATCTATACTTAATAGAGTTTTCGGAGAACTTCGATATGCTAAAATTTAATCTCGATATGTAAAACTTCGAACTTTCGCATATTTACACACACATAAAACACGATATTTCCTCAGAGTAGCTAATAAGCATTTCCTCCGGTTATATTATTTTATTCTTGCGTAAAAAAAGTTTGTTAAATTTTGGATGGTTATACATATAATAATTCACATGAGTGGAGAATACCTCGAGCGATTAATTTGTATTATAAATTTTCTATTCTTTTTTAATAAGAGGACCGCTTCGTATAACAAAATATAAATTATTTATATGTACAGCACTATATATTACTCGTAAAAGTTAACGCGTCACCGATTATAACTTCGATAACCATTTTGCAATAAAATTTATATTTAATATTTCTTAGTGTTCATCATAAACAGGGACGGGAATGTGTTCTTATAAATTAATATCATAAATCAACAAACGCCTGTATTACTTAAGTGGGATCTAAATGTAGCATAATTGCAAACATATTATTTAATTAATATGTCTTTATTACCTTTCCATTATACCCTGTCTCAGAATAAGAAGGAGTGATTCAAATAACATTTCAGAACCTGGAAATCATAACTTAACATTGATATGACATCTAAACAGTTAAGCATGTACATAGGTAGTTAGTAATTTGTCAAAGATTTTAATTTTAATTATTTTTTCTAATCTGTATAATAGATCTGAATAAAAATCTGTATAATATAAATAATATAAATAATATATAAATAAAAAAATAGATCTGAATCTGAATAAAACTATTGTATAAGAGTGAACTTTTTGGACTAACATGTAAAATCTACTCAAAATTATGATTGCTGACAGAAGCTATTCTGGTAAACTCTCAATTCGAGCATGTAAATATTACATGAAATTTTCTTCTAAATATAAAAGTAATATAATAATAATGTTTATTTGCTTACATTGTGACAATGTGACACTAATAATTAGTTTAGTTTACTAATATTATGCAATAATATAATATAACACTATTCACAAAAAAAATGAGGTGTGGCCACCATACGACTTTCTTATACGTATGAGCGTTTCAAATTATAAAATGTATAGAAATTTTTTATACAAAAATTATTCAAAATCCTATTTTCTTAATAAATCTCCATAGAATGCATAATTTGCAAGATATTCGAAAAAAGTGTTACTTCTGGTCCGAATTTTGAAATTTCATATATACAAAAAACCTTCCAAATCCCGCTCTAATAAATACTTTTGTACTGTTGACAAATATATATAGAATGCATAATTTACGACATATCGCTATTCGATAAAAGTAAAATTGTTACTTTCAGTCCGAATTTTGAAATTTTTTTCATACAAAAGGTATTGAAAATTATATTTTAAATACTTTAATAATCGTAATGTATCTACCTAGAAAGCGTGACTTGCGAGATATTCACAAAAAACTGATTTTCGACAAGAATAAAAGACCTACTTCCGGTGGGAATTTCGAAAAAAATTTTTAATACAATTTTTTTCGAATTTAATATGAAGTATATTTGAATTCTTTATAAATTTGTTTAAACTTAGTAATTGACAAAATATTGGCAAAATTCGATTTTTTCACTGAAGTAAACTACTATGCAGTCTATCGATTTTACTGAAAAACTAATCAGATCTCAAGAGGAAGATTATACTCGTAAATAGAAAATTTGAAATTGGTGTCTATAGCCGTTCCACCACTATCGTGGTCACACACAGACAGACCAGACAGACCAGACAGACTTTTTTAAAAACCACTTTTTCGGCATCAGGGAACTTCAAAACGTAGAGAGCTGTAAAGATCTCGAGGTCGAAAATTTTCGTCATCACAATACTTCCTTATACTACGTATAAGAAAGTAAAACATGAGAAAATTCATTAAAATAAAAACTTATTTTGTGATCAGTGTATTATTATTTCCAATCCTGCACAAGCCGCCTCATGAAAATTAATTCACCGCATACACATACCCCCGAATATCAAATCATGAAAGAACTGGCGCGGTTTAGCAGCCATCAAAGATGTTATATTTTTTCTATATAATCTGAAGAACCCCTCAAAATTTATCTCACGAGACAGATAATCATACCATTTCAGAGCAGGGTATGTGAATTTTTTTTTGGCCAATTGCATTCAAAGCTAAAGGTGATATTCTCCTTATTCCAAATATTATAATCGTGAACACTTATTTTAAAAAATAAGCGTACACTTATCGCACATCAAAAACACCCCTCTCAAAAAATAATTCTTCTCTCGGGTAATCGCGTTTTTTTTATTGAAAATGATCTTTAATATCCACTTCTGGACTATATCTAAGTTTCTCAAATAACATCCCAAGATTTCGTATTGAATCTGAGTCTGCACTAAACCATAATACACGGATCTTCGTTGTTCTGTGATCAGTACTTTTTAAGTTATTTAAACTTACACAATAAGCCTCTAAGTTTTTTAATAATACTGCCAATATGCAAGTCGCATCGCAGATGCCTATCTGTTATGCCAAGATATTTTACATTTTGAGCTTGTATTATTTCTACTCCAGAATCTATACACAGTGGACCCAAATTCGGCAGATAATTTCCATAAGGTGTAAAAGGCATATATTTAGTTTTGTCTACATTGATAGTTAACATACTGTCCTTTAGGTAATCATTCACCTTTCTTAACTAACGTTGCACTTTAAGTTTAAGCTCATCTTATGCGTTAGCCATAAATACCAAGGCAGTATCATTGGCAAAACTAACTATATCAGCTTCAATATTAAAAACAGAAATGGTCCCAGAAGCGTGCCTTGGGCACTCCAGACGTTACAATTTTCCCCGCTGTATTTCCCATCAATTCTTGTAAACTGTGGACGTCCCACTAAATAATTCTTCTTCAAGCGCAAAGCAACCCCCCCCCCCCGTATACTAACTGCTTCCAATTTTTGTAATAATATTTTATGGCCCACTGTATCAAAAGCTTTTGCCAAATCCAAAATAACGCAAATACACGGCCTGCTTTCGTCAACAGCTTATACCAATTGCTTGCTTGCAAGTTGCGGATGCATTTATTGCGTGATAAAACGACGACACCGAGAGTTTCTATGAGTTAGTACGAGAAAGCAATATACAAACTGTTCTTTTGGTCGCGTGTAGTGGGGAATTCTAACTGAGGCTAGAGTGACTCGCGTTTAATCAGTGCAACAAGGATAGCAGCTGCACTTGCGCATTTCATTTGAATTTTGTTAACGGTTGATGTCTAGTCAGCTAGCACATTTTTAAATCGCGTTTCGTCCTTCTAATTTAGAATAATTACACGCCAAAATTATTGAATTTTCGAATCATGTTACCCCGGAAATTTAAACAAATATCCGTCGAAGTTTTTATAATCGGCTGGGTTACTGCTCGGCTTAAGAGGGAGGCTTATTTGAGCATTTAATAAATAATTAAGCGCTTGTAGCAAATTAATTTTTCTTTAATTTCCATTCTTAACTTCCAATTAAATTCATTGTTTTTGCGTTTATACTTACTGAAACATTTTGTTTAGTTTCATACAAATTTATTGTTTACTTTCAGAATTTTAGTTTGTTTCCTTTTCTATTTTATAATACTACGGAATTATTTACTTTCTATCTTAATAAGAGTTTTGCTATTGTTACGTTTTCGTTTTTATCAACTATATTTCTTATCTGTGATATTTTAAGAAAAAATTATTATTTTTAAGTTTTTAGAATTGATGATCATTTCTTTTATTTACTCATACAATTTGGGAAGCTGTGATGAAATCCGTTACTAAAATTATTTAGTGCGATTATCTGATGTTTCAGCAAGTCTGTACTTATTAATTAGGTAGTGCTTTTTATTGGTTAATATTATTTCCATCTTCTCTAAAGCAGTACAGTAAATGACTTTATTCTTGGTTAAAGAATTTGTTATAAACAGTAACAGTAGGAATTTTCACGGACTAATGTAGTAACGATTTCTGCGGTGGCGACTTTAACGTAGCTCTATGTTAGTAAGAGAGGCTACCCCTTTATTCTCCCACTTATAGTCGACCAGCTTGTCTAGTATATTCAGCCGCAGGTAGATCGCATGCACACTGTATATATATATATATATATATATATATATATATATATATATATATAAATTTGTCACCAAGTGTGCAATTGTATCCAGTGTTGACCTTCCGCTCAAAAACCATACAACTTATTAGAAAGAACAGAGTATTTATCCAAAAAGGCAACAAGTTGTTTTTTATAACTTTTTTAGCTATATTTGACGTTAGCGTTATTGGTCTGTAGTTAGTAATAGCACTTTTATCTTCCTTTTCATATAAAGATACTATTATTCCTGTTTTTAAAACTGTCGGAAATACTCAAATTTCAAACTATTATTTACTATATGCAGTAAATGTTTCATAATATAGCCAGACGATTTTTTTTTTACTGTTGCAATTCCATTTGCACCTGAGCTTCCATTATTTTTTAATTTTGACACGTATTCCATTACCTCCAGCTCATCTGTAGGATGGGAAGAAATACACATCGCAAATTTGCAATATTTATATCAGGTTTGATTGTAAAATTTAAAGTAAGGTATAAACTCCTGTTCAAATTTATTATGAAAGTATCTCAAAAATATATACAATATTCAAAGTTAACTGCAGAAATTAGTATGATTCAGTGGACCGTAATAAGTCAATTTCACTATCACACTTTCCAACAACAAAATAATAATAACGATTTCTATGATATTATCCATCATTCTTTTTTCTAAGTAGGTAGTCTTTCCACTCTACCTGAATGATATTAGGAATACTCAGTGATTATTACAGCATTATCACGCAATTTATATGTAATACTTGTTCAAACAAACCATTATTCAAAAATAATTAAATTAAATTCCCTTCATCATGGTAGTCAACAGCTTATACACCTTCGAAGAGGTCCATTTTTTAAAAAAGAAACTGCACACCAAATACCCTACAGTATTTTTGACATATTTATCCAATTCTATTAGTTTCAAATGCCTGCCCACTCTTTCTTTATGAGATTTTAGTTTGCCTGTCCCTATTCTTTTATTATGATATACAGATGATATTGCCAGACTTAGATATAATAAATACATATTTATAATATATTGTCAAGTAACATACCAATATCTTACATAGTGTCTTGGAAGATTTTATTAATAGTTTTTCAAATTTTTTTGGAGTTTGTAGCATTGGTATTTGTACATATTTAAAACTGTCGTTGATGCAGTTTGGGTGGTGAATTTAACTGTTTCCTTGGACCTGCCTGATCGCTAATGTTCGTGAAATACTTAAACTTACAGGTTCTATTTAATAATACAGTAAAATATAACACAGCAAAAATTTAAGTGAATGTTCATAGGATAAGGTATAAAATAATAGTCCCTAAATATTTGTCTAAAGTTGTTGGTATTGGTTTGCTTGTTTCTTTTTGTCTACAAGTGTAAAGTGTTTTGTTAATGTACGGTTGTTTTTACAATACTTTAACTCATTTTATAGGCAATTCTTTTAATCTGGACTTTCACTAATGCGCATGACAAAATTTGAAAATGTATGTTTTAGTGAAATAAGAAAAAAATAAAATATACCTATCTATTCTTTACCTCATAAACATATTTTTGCGATCCGCCATAACGATTGCACTATGATATTATACTATCTTTATCTAACTGACTATAAAGCACCAGTGAGCATTTCATCTCGATACTTTTTCACTACCTACTGAAGTTAACAGAATTGACAAAATCCCTGTTGTTGGCGCTTAAGATTTTCAACATAATTTATTACAAAAATTTAAGCAATGTATAGATACTAATAATGTGCAAATTATTCATGATGCAACCAATGGTTACATATATTAATTTACGTTTTATATTTGCTGACTAAGGAGTCGCTAAACGCTTGCAATTTGAATATATAGGCAACGTTCGTATTTATAGCCAACTTTATTATCAGTTCGATGCGTCTCTAAAAATAAATTATTTGTAGACAAACTAATAAATTGTGCTACCCCTCAAGTTTAGTATAAACGTATTTGTAATATTTTAATAAGGAAACAGTATTTAGAGCTTTCTTTCCCCTCCCCATATTATTTTATATTTTATCTTGTGGTGCTATCTATCAAACTTTCCGCAAGCAGCGTTTTACAGAACGCATATGATTTTTATCATATTTATTTTTTGCTTTTTAGGCAAATAAAAGCATATTTTTTATTTTTATCTACATTATCTTCTCGTATCACATGCGTACTTTATCCCTATGCACTGGTTACCTTTCTTTATTTTTAGAATTACTTAATTACGATTTATAACAATTAATTGCTTTAGACTAATTACTACTTAATTATAAATCATTCCACTTTTTAAATTTTCATGTTTAAAATGTTTTCACAAAAAGCATAAAATAAGATTTGGTACAAAATAGACTCGGTCGGTAATACTATAACTGGGCCTTAAATGCAAAATTGTTGTTGTTAGGTCGTACGTACTCTATATATGCTTTTTGAGTAGCTTTTCCTAATGTATGTGTGGTGTGTGTGGCAGCTTCATTTAATTTGATTTCCCTTTTTTGATTCTTTTTTTCTTCTTCCTCCTTTAAAGGCACAGTTAGATATATATTAAAGTTCTTGTTGTAGCACAATATACGACTTATTTATATACAATGATGTGTATGTAATTTAAGAGTTGTATATTAATTTAGGGTTGAGTTGAACAGCTTTAGCTGGACTTCGCAAAATAAATAATAACGATTTATTATTATTACATAAATGCTGTAATTCCTTGATGTAATATTTTTCCCTGATTTAAGATACCTATATGTGAAATAAAAGAATATGTATTTTTAAAGGAAAACTTATAGAATTATAGAATCGTCCTAAGGCTATGAATCATGCTTTCAGTAACAGTATTTAATCTTTCATTCATAATAATGCGTAAATTCGTTGATACTGGTGTATAACATTCGTAAAAACTCATAAATCAATTGAATTTCTATCCGCTCGGTCAATTGATGGAAACTGATATAGCGAAGCTGTACATTTCATTCTAAAATACTAATAAAACGCGAAGAAAAATACACGTTTTTCCCTGTTCATTGAATTGAACGTATACGATGAACGTAGCAATTAAAAAGTGTATTCGAAAGATTCGCAAAAACCGCAACCCATTTGTGCATATATGTACATATCGTATGTAGCACATATACACAGTCAATCGCATACCGTTAATCTGAAGTCAATATTTTATGTTTTGATTTTGCCGGAAAACCTGCTGTTGCTCCGTTCGAATAGATTTATTTCGTTAATAAAAGCCCCAAAATTCCTATTAAAAGTAAATAATGGACCCCTGGCGATGTAAATAACTCAATCCTTATTACAGACAGGGATATTTTCCCGACTACCGCTGGGTAATAGTTATTTTATCAGTTAAATTAACTAAGCATTCATAAATGAATTGAAATTTATTCACTCTCAAATTTATTAATGAATAGCATGACATAGTACATATGCTATCAGACAAAAGAAGGAATGATCTCGTAAAAGTAAATATTTTTGAACCAAATTTTTTAAAATTATTTGCAGTTTGAGTTAAAAGTAATAAATACTTGATTAAATATTCGTCGAAGAAGTTTTAATCTTTACACCAAGTATTTATAAATGATTGTCGTCCATGATGAATGACCATAACTTGTTAAGTCAAAACTATTATATATCTAGGTATTACTCGAAATGTTTCTATTTTCTATTTGTCCCAAAGGGCATCGAATCAAGACTAACAGAATTGAATTTAATGATTTTACCAACACATTACTATCTGAAGTAGTAAAATTGTAGATTCTACAAGTTAAATATAACATAACATAATTTAGAATTATTCACTATCATGTGTTTACTTAATTTAACAATACATTTTCCAAAACCGCTAGCAGTGCTTCCTAAACAACTATTATACAACATCCTTGTTATAACCAAAGGAACATGCGTGAAATTAAGTATTATCGAAACATTAAATCACATATACCAATCTGCCCAAATTTTTCTTGCTTTTTTCCTGACAAACAACACTACTTCTGTAGATATTTTGTTCCAAATTAAGTTTCAATTCTGTAATGTAAACGTAAATTGTTGCTTCCGGTCCAAATATTGGATTTTTTATAAAGAAATTATACCAAATCCAGCTCAAAGTACTTTTATTCTCGTAAGAAACCTCTGTAAAATGCATAATTTGAGAAATATTTACAAAAAAAAACTACTTTTCGATAGGAGTAAAACTGTTACATTCGGTCCGAATTTTATGCAAATGCAGCTCTAAATACTTTTGTGATCTTAATAATAAATCTGTATAGCATTGAAAATTTGTAAAAAATATTATTTCCGGTCTGAATTTTAAAATTTCTTTCATCCAACAGTTATGCCAAATCTAGCTCTACTTTTGCATGCTAGATAAATCTGTTTATAGATCATAATTTGCGATATATGTGCAAAAATCTGTTTCTTGCTAAGACAAAAAGACCTACTTCCGGCAGGAATTTCACTCTAAAATTCACTCTATAATACTTTATTAGTATTCTTTAGAAATTTGTCTAAACTTGACTGGTTGACGATTAAGTAAATTTTGATTCTTTGCTGAAGTAAACTACTACTTCCAGTCTACCGATTTTATTGAAAATCTAATCAGATCTCAAAAGTACAACTGTCCTGCTAAATACAAGGTTTGGTATTGGTACCTGTAGTCGTTCGACCGCTATTGTGGTCACACACAAACAGACATGTTGGTAAAAGCTATTGTTTCGGTATCATGGGACTTTAAACCGTGGACATCTGGATAAATCACGATATGTGCTCTAACTTAATCCGACATTGGAAAGTCGAAATGGAAATAATGGATTCAACAATCTTGTGCTCAAAACACAAAAGATTAAAAAAGCTCGAAGACATAACCTATTCCAAAAACATCCGGTATTTTATAGTTAGTAACGAAAATAAATAGCTAAAATAAATGTATAAAGAACACTTGATCAGATAACTTAAACTAGTAGTGAACGACAGAACCAAAAGTAAGCGTAATATGCCGGGAAACAAATGTACAGCTCAACACATATAAGTTGAGCGGTCATCGACGCAGATCAAAAAGAGAGAGTATCCACGATAGAGACGGATACATTTGTAAGAAATGCATGCGTGTCGTGTGCACCCCGCTTCTACCACTCTCCCTCTTATCCTTTGCGCATATGACCTCCACCGTTCAAGTTATATGTGCTGAGCTGTACAAGGTGACCAAAGTAAATGCAACAAACACCAAGACTATGAAAACAGTTCTGCTATATTAAAACGGACAATTAGAGTGTAAATTATAAAAAACGGGAAGTGCACAAAAATTTTCTACAAAAATAATTTTAATTGAAAAAAAGGCAATAATAAGAGATTTAACTGTGTAAATATTCAAAATGAAAAATCGGCAATAACCATTAAATCAAACGTAAAGATGATTTAGTACTATTCAATGCAGTTAGTCGACAGATGGCGGCGCCTGTATAACTCAACGTAAATTAAATAATAATGGACAATAGAGTTACCGCAATATATAATGCATACTCAGTGGAAATTAACGAATTTTATCATAAACATTATAGCGTTAAGGCGAAAGATGGTGACCAGGTGTGCAAGAGATATAAAAGTATCGGAAAATTATTTCCGTTTTTATAAACAAATTACAAAACCTATTTCCTTTTTTAAAGTAGTATATGACTTATAATGCTCTTCTAAAGAGATGCATCTTACTTTTTTTATTTTTCTTATAATAATTGAGATATTTTGTTTAATTTCGGTATTTAATGTTTTTTTAAAATTGTGAGAAAGGGCGCATGTGAAGAAAATATTTTTAAATATTATCCAAAACAGAAAAAAAATCTGATGTAAATTACCGTCCGAAACGCAAATAGTAATTTTCTCTCATGTTTTTTTTCATGTAGTTTTCTTACGACGAACGTTGTGGTTCTTTGCCATTATGCGTGATTATGGGTGTGGAAATGTCTACGTAAATGTTTAGTGGACGGATCGTTCCATAATTTTTAAAATTATACAATAGTAAAAGAAGCAAATATGGGACAACTGTTTTGAGTTACTAAAATAGAACAGTAAGAATTAATTTAAATTAATTAAGTAAGAGGGGTGTTTGCCTATGGAAAATTAAGGCATCGCCGTTTCGCGATTTTTAAACTTATTTTGTAATTTTAGAATCTCAAATTTGAGTTAGTGATGCAAAAGGCATAAATTTATAATGTCAAGGTCAGTTTTTGTACTAATTTATTTTCTTAAGAAAGTTATGTGTTTTAGAAATAACTACAAAAACGCATGAATTTGATTAATGTCTACTAAGGCTGATACACAAAAGAAAAAAAACGACCCCTACGCGCCAGCTGCACATTTGATGTACGATATAAAGAAAAAATCAAATTTACATAATTATTTTTGAAGATAAAGAACATTAAACAGTAAACAGTGTCACACACATTTTACACGAGGTTTTTTCAAGCTATCCCCACTGTACGGTATCTACCGGTCCTAGCGAAGACGAAAATTTATCGGAATCAATCGGCTATTGCAGACTTAAATGCGAGTGGCAGTTTAATTACAAACTGTTACTCGCATTTAAATGTCATATTTATATACCTATAATATTCGAGTATATAATAATATAATAGTTATTGGCAAGCGAAAATTGCCTTATTGTAAAACATCAACAGTTCCGTAAGTACTCATTCTTTATACATTATGTTTCCCATGTGTGGTATTCCATGGTACAACAAAAACAGCAAACTAATTTGGCGTGAACTTAATAGTTTAAATATTGGGGAAAAAAAAGCGAAGTGGGATTTCTTGTGGGTTTTCTGACTCGAACCTTATCAACTCCAGTTTTATTAGCAACATACCTGTCGTTTCTGGAGATTTTGCGGGGTGTATTCGTAACTATATGGAAAAGACCCGGGATGATCTAGCGAATGTTTTTGAATTTCGCACTGTTGATGAGGATACTGTTTTTCGCTTGATCTTGAGCATTGGTAGTGCAGCTGTTGGCATTGATGGTATTAGCATTCATATGCTTAGACTACTTCTACCACATGTCCTTCCATACATAACCCACCCGGTGAACTGTTGCATAGCAGAGAGCACTTTTCCTGCATCTTGGAAAACATCACTGGTAATTCCTATACCTAAAAAAGCAAATCCTGTTAACATTGGTGACCTTCGCCCTATTAGTTCGTTGCCTGTCCTGAGCAAAGTTCTGGAAAAGATATTAGGTTTTCAAGTTCATGAACATTTGGAAGCATTTGATTTGCTCCCTCAATGTCAGTCGGGTTTTCGACGTAACCACAGTTGCACTACTACACTCCTGAAGGTTACGGATGATATTCTTAGATCTAGAGATAATAACTCCATGTCTCTATTGGTCTTGCTGGATTACAGTAAGGCTTTCGACACTGTTAACTATGATATCTTGTTGGCTGTCCTACACCATCTGGGTTTCAGTGGCAGCGCTGTGGGTCTCGTGCATTCATATTTTTCCGAAAGGTACCAGTGCGTGAAGCTGCACGGTGATGTCTCATCAGCTTTGGCCTTGACTAGAGGTGTTCCCCAGGCATCCATCCTTGGCCCTCTTTTTTTCTCCCTTTACACTAGTCATTTAAACAAATGTGTACAACACTGTCAATTGCAGATGTATGCCGATGATACACAACTTTACATGGATTTTTCAAAACACGATGTACAGATGGCTGTGGATTGTATTAATCGAGACTTGCAGCGCATACAGTCGTTTTCGCGGCATCATGCCCTGAAAATTAATCCTGAGAAAACCACTGCTGTCCTGTTTGGCAATCCCTCTTTAATTCAGAACACTAAAGAACGGATTAAAATAAATGTCAATGATACGGAGATACCGTTGGTTCAGTCCGCGAGAAATCTTGGTCTGATGATTGATAACAGCTTCAGATTTAAGGAACACATTTCAAAAATTATACAGTTAGCCTACGCCAATCTGAAAACACTATATCCTTACCGATTAATTTTTGACGTTCGTACTAAGACTATGCTGTGCGAAAGTCTTGTTTTATCACACTTTAATTATGCTTCCCCAGTTTACGGTCCCTGCTTAGATAATGCGGATCGATCTCGTATCCAAAAGGTACAGAATGCTTGTATGCGCTATATTTTTGGCATACGTAAATTTGATCATATTACGCATAAACTTATTGAGTTGCGTTGGTTGAACATGGCTAATAGGAGAAGATTACATGCTTTATGCCTCTATCATAAAATTCTTGTTTCTCAAACTCCGTCATATCTAACATCAAAAATACGTTTTCGATCAGATGTTCATAATATAAATCTTCGCAACACGAACTTGATTAGACCCCCAAAACATAGACTGTCAATTTTCGAAAGATCCTTCACATACAACATTTATCAACTATACAATATTATTCCTGTTCATTAAAAATCCTTGGAGCCAGGGGCGTTTAAACGTCAAATTGTGCAGTATCTCTTTGAATGTCAGTAGTGGTTCTCAGTCGTTACTTGTAAATTATTTTCTTTTCTATATGTATATACATTTTCTTTTTTTTTGCATACAGTTACTTGCGTGCCACCTTAATTCACATACGACTACGTAATCATAGCAGAATATTAGTATTAAGTTAGTATAGGCAAACTTTGTTATATGTCTTGTCTTAATGTTAAGGTTTTGGTGTAAGAACAGGGGATGGAAAATTTCTCCATCCATCTGAACCACGCCTTAGGGTTTCAGTTATATATTTCGTTTGTTTTTGATATATACATATATGTATTAATATATATGTGTGTGTGTTATATGTGAATATATTGTATGTATCTTGAAATAAAGCATATTATTATTATTATTATCTATGACAGAATCTGTGAATACAACCGAAGTGCTGTGACAGAACCGAATATCGTCTAACTCCACATACTCACACTCCCTTGCGTCTACCCGTCCGGCGAGTAATATAACTTGCATAAGTTTCTATTTGTTGGTAAACGCCATTCTTAAATAAATAGTGAAGAAAAATAGATTATATGATAGAAGTCCAAAAAAGCTATAGTCAAGTCAAGACCGGCTTTGAAAATCCTTCGTTGGTTTCGCACTCGGGTTTTCAAAACTAGTAGCTATGGTATGTTTTATAAGAGTTTATTTTCAAAGCGTGTTGTACACTACATTTTTTAGATGGGTGAGTAATTATTAAATTAAATGACAAAAACCGTGATATAAGTATAAGGGCGTGTCAGAAATCTGACTTATTGTTATGACTTCATCTTTGAAGCAGCAAGAACGATTTGTTATCATGTTTGGATATTTATGTACGTGTGTTACTTGTAAGTGTGTTTGTAGTGATAATTTATCAGTTATTGCGATCGACTCTTATTAGTTATTAATGTTATTATCATCTAAGAATGCGATGTTATGCAGTTTTTGGGTGCTCAATTACAATCAGAAAATAAAGGGAACTAGTCTACAATATTTTAGTTTCCTGAAAGACGTGGAATTGGCAAATAAATGGATAAGAGTTCAATTTAAAATATAGGAGTGTTCAGTGCTGTCAAATAATTTTAATGCAAATTTGTTGTATTTCATTTCGACATGAAGGTTCCTTACACATTCTTACAGTGCCTGTAATTTTAATTTATTTTTTATTTTAGCAAGCATTTGTCCTGTACACCACTAGTTTTGAATTTCGTCTGAAGCAGCATCTATTGAATTATAAACCAGAAAATATTCGCAAAGTAAAAAACAATGCCAGTCGACCCTTTGTTTACCATCCTCATCGGTAAAGACTTGGACGAAAACTACATTTCGAATAAACAACATTGACAAAAGATATCAACAGAAATTAAGGCTCCACAGAACCTAACTTTGATGCCAAGGGTGTTGGTGGAAAATTGGAGGCAATCAATTGCGTAAGTCCCTTATATTCATGCTCCTGCATTTTCTGGGGTTTAAAATTT
This sequence comes from Amphimallon solstitiale, assembly GCA_963170755.1. Classification (NCBI taxonomy): domain Eukaryota; kingdom Metazoa; phylum Arthropoda; class Insecta; order Coleoptera; family Scarabaeidae; genus Amphimallon; species Amphimallon solstitiale. Next base: position 29,294,024 of record OY720680.1, read on the forward strand.
CGGGCAAGAGAGCTTTTTCGAAAAAAAATATTTTGAAAGCATCTTGTTTTCAAATAGTTCCTGGTCTGGAAAAGTACTTTCAACATGTATGTCTTTCGGGGTCCGCACAACAAATTCACAGAGTTTTTTTTTGTTACATGAAGTTGCCCCTGTACCTGGTGATAATAATCGTGCTTTTTAAACAGGTACGTTACGAGTATAAAAGTATTTATAACTTATTTTTAAATACCTTTTGTATAAAAAAAATTTCAAAATTCGGACCGGAAGTAACACTTTTACTCTTAGCGAGTAGCAATTTCTTTCGAATATCTCGCAAAGTATACATTCTATAAAGATTTGTTAAGAGAATAGAAGTACTTATAATAGGATTTTGAATAATTTATAAATAAAAGAATTCTTAAAACCCGGTTTATTTTTCTAAGAAGATAAAACTATTTAAAACAATTTAGAACAATTTTGTATAATATGGAACGCTCATACGTATAAGAAGAAGGTCGCCACACCTCATTATTACGTTGGGCACTAAGTCGAAGATTCCCTTAGTTGAGTATCTTTTATCCATGTTATTCCTGTCTGTTTTGTCACTACAAAACTGAACTCACAAATGCGAAAACTTTAAATTGATAACTGTACTGCATCAGGTGCGTGACAGTTTTGAATCAATAGTGATATCGCGCGTTCGGGATGGGTAGTGGTGAGGGGTGTAAGGGGACGGAAAAATATGCGTTTCGGTCATTAATATTCACGGTAGAAAAACAATAAAAACACTAAAGTACTTACAAATTAACTCTACAACGCCGCCCTTTCTCGAATTTTCTTTTTGTCTGTTTTTTTGGAAGTTATTAAATATATTTTTTTATAGAATAAAAAATAAAAACAGTAAAACGTTGTATCATTTCTAAATACACTTAACGATATATACAATCAATGAAATTCATAATATATTGACTAGTTTTTGAACAAAATGGGAATCAAAATCAGCGCCATCTCTCGTTTCCGAAACACATTAAATGCATTTCACCTTTCGTCTTAAAGGAAATGAAATAGCAAGTTCATGAGCGGTGCAACAAGAACTAAATATTAAGAAAACTAATTTAATTACATACGGGGTGGAATTTTATCCACAACAGCTCAAAGAAGATAGTATAAGTATTTATATTGTACATTGAAAATCAATATTTAGTATCTGATTCTAAGAAAATAAATAAACCCAAAAGTCCCAATTAACCTTATTGCAAGATAGTATTGTCATTTTGCATATTCTGTATTGTCATTATTTAGTACAAGAATTGAATCCCAAAGTGTTATATTAATTTTTTATAATTCTATTGAAAATATGTGGTAGCTATTTATAAAAACAAGTTACCTGGGATTTGCTTTTTTGCTATTCTTTACACACAATTTTTATAAAACATCATGTTGGAACATGGAAATTCTCCTGTTTTGTTTTTGTATTTTGTTCATGTTCCCACACGCTGTGCACTAATGTTATTGTTACATTAATTTTTTTTCCGTAAATCATTTGCGAAGGGTGTACAACAATCAATTCCAGCCACGTGCTGTTCTGTCCCAGGAGCATATTTTCAACTTCCTAAAACCGCATCTGTTTGTGTGTTCAAACAAATTACCTCTTTTTTTATACATATTTGCTTTTAATTCTATTGTGTACACATTAGGCAGTTGAATTAAAATTTATACCCCTTGTATGTATTGTTATTGTTAAATGTATTTGTTTTTCTTTGTAGCGTAAACGTGCGTGTGTATTTTACACTATTAATTTTGCATTAACGAAAATTATCAAAATAAAGTAAATTCATTCAAATTTATTTCAAGCTATATTTTGAATTATTTTTTTTTTGAATTTGTAATTGCATTAAAAACAAACACAAGAAATAATGTTTTACCTTATTTTTTAAAAAAGAATTACACCCATACAGAATCACTTCGTTATAAATATATTATTTTGCATATAATTCAATTATGGCCAAAATATTAGAATAATCATGCAAGAATTATTGCATAATTGCTTGCCACGACGTTAATATCATCAAAATTAAATTAAAAATAGAAGCACGAATTATGGGAATTTTCCAAATAAAAGGCTTATTTATTATAAGGGCTACTTCTAAAGAAAAATAAATAATGGTAGAATTGTATTATTTACACAATTAGTTCTCGAATTACCCGTAATAGATACAATAGTTCAGTGCCGCCATTACTCACGGGTAACTAGTAAAGAATTAATTATTGTGAAATGTTCTGTTCGTGTACATTGTCTACTAAATTAAATGAAGCTGTTCACGCATTACCAGATATGACACTTATATTTTAAGAATGATTTACACCAGATAATTCCCTACTCCTTGCTATGAGACTCTAATGCTTTCAGGTTCCTTGCCTAGTTTAATATGGATGAGATACCGTCAGTAGCTTGCCGTGATTGATGTGGCCAAGCATTTCAGCAAGTGAGCATTCCAAATGCTCCTAATTTGTTTGCAATGTTTTCGCAATACCCGTACAGCTACTGCCGCATCTAGAATATACAGTTCGCAACCGAATGTCATATTTTTATTATATAAAAAACTACTACGAATATATTGTACGTACATGAAAACGATATTAGATGGTATGTCATCTAGAAAAACTGTATTTCCATAGACACAAATTTTGAATTTACTTATCTTACATTGCATTATTACTGCGACAAAACACACTCATTTATTATTACTTTCCAATACATGGTATAAGGATGTTTTAATATGATGAACATGTTAGTCATCGATATTTTTTCAAATTTTTAAACAAAAGAGTGGCTTTTACCAACACGCCTGTGTCTATCTTCGTGTGTGCTTCGAATAACGACCAAACGGTTAAACCAATAAATATCAAATTTATTTGACTATAATCTTACTTGAGTGAAAAAATCGAATTCTACGTCTCGTCAGCTAGTAATTTTAGACAAATTTCAAAAGAATATAAAATAGCTTGAGAGTGAAATTCAAAAGAATTTTATAAAAAGAAATGAAAAAACTTTTTAAAATCCCTTTTATTCTGATCGAAAAAGAGTTGGCACTGAGAGACCAATATATGTTACCTAAATTAGAGATGCGATTTTTCTTAGGATGAGTAAGTGATGGAGTAATTTTTAAGAACTTATGAAAAGAATTAATTATAAAGACTTTTATAAAATGTCAGCTTCTATCTAGAAAATGTTTAAGATGTGGTTAAAATTGAGTGTAGTGGATATCTATAACAAGAAGAGGGAATTGTTAAGTATATATCATGATGAACACTAAGATTAGATAAACATTAGAATCTGAAGCTTATTTATTATATTATTTTTTTTTAATTTGGTTGATTGCTGCCATTTGGATATGGTTCAAATAGTCTGTATAACATCATACACAATTTTTAAGTCGAATTTTGCATTTTGTAGGAACACTGGTTCAGTTGATATCGGTCAACTATATCAACACCGTCTACCCTGCAATGAATAGTTCGCCAAATGACTGGAGAACTGAAACTAAATTGAGTTACATAACCTAACTCCAGAGACTGTTGAACAGATTTTGAAACTTAAAACACCCTTAATGTTTATGAAGTTTTTCTGTAGATTCCCTTATGACTATAAATTGCAATACTGGTAGTATACACATAATTTGTGTTTTGTGTTACAACAAAGGATTCATTTTAGTAGTAAAATGTCACGTAAATCGAGAATGACCAAAAATTAAAATGAAACAATCGTCAATTATATGAATTATATATTAAAATGTGTTTTTTATGCGAAGTTACTAGCCAAGGCTCTAATGGATATCCATTATATCTAAATAAACAGCGTTGATTACCAACATTAAAAGTAGTCAGTCATTCTTAAAATCCGATTTAGTGCATCAAAGTTGTATGTTAATGCTATAATAACCTTATCAACAGTAACAAGGCTTGGTACTATAAATAGTATGATTTTGAGAGAATTAAGTTTCTGGACTCCTATTGCTCAAATCAAATGTTCTTCCTGGAAATTTGATCCACATCGAATAATTACAACTAATTCAGATAATAACTGGCATTTAAAAAAAACATATAATGCATATACGCTATTTTGATGTAGCTTCTCTAAAATTACTGTGATTAATTAATTTTCCCCATGAAAACTTGCCCATAAGAAATAATTTTAAGAATGATGACTAATGTAGAACAGGGCCAATTTAAGTTGCATTCAATAGAACAAAATTAATAATATGTTCAAGAGAGAGAAAAAATTACATCTTACATAATTTCGGAAATTAGAGATTTTATGTTTTACATATATTGCAACACCACCAGGATACAAGAAGTGCATCTAATACAAGACATAATATAGCATATCATCATCAAATCAGAATTGCAACTTCGCATATTTTATTCCCACTCTTGCACGATTAATTATCACTGGAACATCAAGCTGGCTGGCATAAGATACCTAACACATAGATCACATCTGAAGATCCCTGCCACATCTGTTCTTATCGTACTTATCGTTGCGCGCATCATTCAGCGTTGCAATGTTCACTGGGTAAGTGTTTGGTTACACAAGTTGTGCAAGTTCAGGTTGAGGATAACCTTTTTGTGATCGTATTTGTATACGGTGTACATGTAATATCTCTCAGAAAATGTAAATACAAATAATGCAAAATCTAACCAAGGTTAATCAAGGCTCTTACTTACATTGCCGGAAATTATGAGTGAGTACCTAGTGAATGATTCGTCACGTTACAGGAATTAGATAATAAGCATCTGTAAAATTCCATAAAATGTAGTAAATATGAATAACTACAAGAAGTAGATATCATGAAACTAATCTGATAATTAGCGTTATCAGAAAAATTTGAATCAAAATTTTAAATGTAATACCTACAGTATGTACTAAATGAATGCATTTCTTTTAATACGCAATAAAAATAAAAAAATAACTAATAAACCTGTTGTTCTGTGCTGAAGAGTATCCTCTCTAAAGATAACACAGCACCAATTTTTACAACAAAGACGCGAGCCAATTTTCATTTAAATTTTGGACACTACACAGACACAACGCGTGTGTACACGGTAAACGTTGGAAAGAAATTGAGCTTTCTAAATTGCGTATTAGGTGTTGCTACAAAAAAGGCAGTTGCAAAAAAATTTGAAGAGGTATACTAAAGATTGTATAAGCATATTAAAATACATTTCAAAGGTGACTCGCATAAAAAGAATTCAGTTGGAGTTTTTTAGGGTGCTAGAAAGAGTAACATTCTTATTATTCACAATATAACACAGTGCTATTGTAAAGTAAGGAATAAAATTCGTTAAATTTTTGTCACTACATTTTGGCAGTTTTCCTTGGATAGGTCAATTTTTATTTTTAAATTCCCACCTTTTGGCATAAATTATACCTTCCTCTCCCAACCAGTCGCAGCGGACGGGGAGTAAAATTTAAATGGCAACGGGGGTCAAATGTTACAACAGTTTCATCCTCTAGCAGTGAAAGAATTTTTTAAATGGGTTGTTTTAATCAAGAATAAGGTAGCTTCCATTGTCACAACGCTATTATACGGTTGTATTTTGTAATTATGATAGAAAATAAGAAACAATCCACTTTAGTCATAAAGGAAAAATAATAGTGTCTGTAATGCCAATTTCATAACGGCGAAAAACAATACGTTTTTCAATCATGGCTTACCGAATATAGAGGGTTTTTGTTTTGTATACCGTGTTATATAGCATTGCCTCTTTGTTTAATTTAAAAATAGTTCATTTACCTATTCAAAACGTAGAGAAATATTTCAGACTAAAGATAACATGTAAAATATTTCTGTTCTTTTCTATTTTCTGTGTGTATCTATGTACACCAAGAGAAAAAAGTAACCGTACACTTCGCGGAGATATAAAGTAGTGGTATGGGCATGTTCGCCATATACTAATGCATAACAAACACGCCCATACCACCTTATATCTCCGCCAAGTGTACGGCTACTTATTTCTCTTGGTATACAGAGTCTGCTTTTAGTTTGCAGTTAGCCTAAACATGAATAGACGGAGTAAGCGAAGGGAACAAGCAAGAAAAACAGTCCTTACAAAAAGTAGCTGGAAGTGTGTAGTAGAAATAGTCAAAAAACGTTACCAAAAATGCGAAAGAAACTTTAAGAAAGACAGATACCAGAAAATGTATTTTTGATTTATGGAGCACGATGTCGAAGAATGAAAGGATCGAAGCAATTGTAGAAAATATGCAACAGTAACTGGGTCTCTCTTAGTTAGAACAATGTCTTTATAGTGACAGAAGTCTTTGGCCAAAAATTCAACGGCGCACGGCGCAGAAGAACTTAGGTTTCGACAGAAGTTAGCACCTCCATGTTACCATTACAGATTTACAGCGAGGGCGATTCTTAGAATATTACCTGGCAAAACCTCGCACCTTTATCAGTCAGATACTGCCGTCCCCGTAAAATTTATTTTGCCAAAGTGACCGTTGGGACTATTACATCGGATGTCAAGCAAATAGAGGAACAAATATGAACTCCTACGCAAACATAAATAAGCAATAAAGATTTAGTAATCGAACCTTTGATGGTTTAATGTATTGTGGATGTCAAAGTTTCTTTTGCCCAATCGTCTTGTTTGTCATCGCGAAGATGTTACATATGTGGAGCAACGCCTTGTGAAATGAACAATTCAGATGTTATTTCACATAAAGTATTTGATCAAAATTTTCTATCGTTTGGATTATCGTCTTTGCATGTTTATTCGAATGTCTACTCAACCTTTCCTACAGACCTGAGGCCAAGTTATGACAAGTGCGAGGGGCAGAGAATAATACAAAAGTAGACAAAAGGAAGAAGTTCATACATACGGTAAGTTCAGGGCCGAACATGGTTTATTAGTGGACATGCCTAAGCAACAAAGTGGCAGTACCAATGACGGCAATACTGTTTGTGCATCCTTTCGAAATGCAAAAGAAACGGCCGAAATAACCGGTCTTAATTTGGAATTAATAAAACTCTTTCGCATTATACTTGAATGTTTAAGTTTTGGATTTCCAAAAAACAGAAAAATTTGTTATGTACGCCGAACAACTCGAGAATTATATTTCAAAAACTATTCATGGTACTCAATGCCTGTGAGTGAGTCTACATAAAGTATTTTGACACGCAAAAGATATAATTTCCGCCAGTTGTCCAAAGAAACACAGTAAGCCAGGAACAAGGATAATAGGCAATATAGGGCACACTATACAAGAATAACCTCAAGACTCAACACTAATACGGCTTTACAACATAAGACTAGTAATTACTTCAGATCCGGTGATTGCTAGCTTACATGCTCCGCCGAAAACTGAACAAGGAAATATTTCCACCGAAGTTGCGGAATTATTGGAAGAACCAGTTATGAAATATCTAGAAAACTATAATTGCGTAAATTAGTGGAAAGAAATAAAAAAAACAGCAAAAAATAAATCACACCATTGGAGAAATATCTTTGTTCTGCTAGAAATGACAATATATCGCACTGTGCATCGTCCTGGAAGACCGTAAACAGCTCAGAATGCAGCTGTGGTTGAGAGAGAGGAAAAACCAATAAAGGGAGATCGTCGTTTGACTGCACGAAAAATTACTGAAGAGGTTGTAGCTGCTGTCGGCAAAACAGGAAAAATTCCTCTTGAGTTTGCACCTGCTTGACTTTACCAACACTGATCTTAAATTTCTGGAGATGAGTCAGTGTCTACAAGCATGAACTGGGAACAAAAAGATAGTCGTCACAATTGAAGCATCACCCTCTCCAAGCCCGAAAGAAACCATACAGGCGTTCTGTTCTTTGATATCCGTGGAATTATACATCACGAATACGCACCGTAAAGACAAACAGTGGCAAAAGAGTACTATCAACAAATTCTCCGCCGACTCCGTGATGCAGTTTGGCACAATATACCAAACCTCCAGGCAGCCAAAAACTGGTAATTGCGTCACAAAAGCAATTATTTTCTCAGGCCTTTTTAGACAGTACGAGACCTGCCTAACAAATATGCTACCACATTTTGTTGGCCAGTACGTACGTTAATTACTGCTCTATTAACCCGGGTTTCCAAACGTAACCTGTCTGATAAAGAGTACAACTTTTTTCTACGCTTTACACTTTTAGCATGTTAATGTTCAAAGTAAATTTTAATTAATTCTGCAAAATATATTTCTCTTGTACTTAATTACATTATAATGATTGTCCATTGTTGTTAGAGAATAAATAATAATTTGTCCTTGCCTAATCAATATATCACGGTTACGCTAGTTTGATATGGAATGACATTAACTTCCGCTTGTTCTTAGACACTTTGTGCATTTAAATCTGTGTCTGTGATGAATGGAGACACAAGTATAAACGTAATGCATTAGGTAAACGCTTGCACGTGCAGAAGTAAAATCAATAGCAGCTCTGCATTGTGGTGGTGTACTGTGGGATCTCTGCTCTCGTGCATTTCCTACAATGATGTACCAAAGCTTGCGGTCAGTGACATGCAAATTCCGGCTGAATTGATATACCAATATACACTTGCCCGAAACAATTTGAATGAGTAAAGTAAACGCTAATGTATAATAATACCAAGGTAGATCTAAATAATAATATTAGTAATATGAGTATGTAGCTTTATAATATATATGAACTGCCTTTTTAAGAGATAAGTGAGAGAATGAGATCATAGACGAATTTTATAAATGTTCGAATTGGTATTTAGAAATGTTTGTGTTTGCAGATTAGCGGTGTTTTATCCCATTGCATATTATTGTATAGTTAGAGATTTCCCTGTCATAATAATAATAATAATAAATAATAATAATAATAAATTTATTTAACCATAGATCACATAGTGATATCGGCTACGTCATATGTATAAAGATATATCACACACAGCTAATACATACCAGTGGCGGCCCGTAATTTTTTGGAACGGGAGGGCACCGGGGGCCTGAGTGTAATATCAAAAATTAAGTACAGACAAAAAATAAACTCAATATGCTATTTAATTAACTTGTTTGAAAATAAAATCCATCCGCCGTTGCTTGCGATCAGCAAAATGACTAATAACTCATTCATTGAAGTTTGGAGTTGATGTCAGTAATTGTTTTTCAATGGAACACATTGCTTAAGGCACATAGTCTGCTTTTCCGCATGGTATTTCTAAAAAATGTTTTTCTTCTCTTCAATGTAGAAAAACGCCGTTCACTTGATTTTTTCAATTTTGGTTATTAAAAGTTCAAAAAAGCTTTAAAATGAGAGACATGTTTCGTTCGAACATTTTAAATATTTGAATATATTCGGTGTTTATGTAATTATGATTAAAACGTCTATGGAAACTGTAACTTCGTACGTGTTCAGACGTCTTTGGAATGTCAGTGGTGGCCTTGCTTTGACTTCGGCCAACTTCATATGAGTTCGGACGTCTTCGGAATATCGGTGAAGGCCTTGCCTTGGCTTCGGCAAACTTCGTTTGTGTTCGGACGTCTTCGGAATATCGGCGAAGACCTTGTCTTGTTTTCGGCCAACTTCGTTTGTATTCGAACGTTTTCGGAATATCGGTGAAGGCCTTGCCTTGTCTTCGGCCAACTTCGTATGGGTTCGGACGTCTTCGGAATGTCAATGAAGGCTTTGCCCTGGCTTCGGCAAACTTCGTTTGTGTTCGGACGTCTTCGGAATCTCGATGAAGGCCTTGCCTTGTCTTCGGCCAACTTCGTTTGTGTTCGGACGTCTTCGGAATGTCAGTAGTGGCCTTGCTTTGACTTCGGCAAACTTCGTTTCTCTTCGGACGTCTTCGGAATATCGGTGAAGGCCTTGCCTTGTCTTCGGCCAACTTCGTTTGTGTTCGGACGTCTTCGGAATTTCGATGAACCTTGTCTTCGGCCAACTTCGTGAACATTTTAAATATTTGAATATAGGCGGTGTTATATGTAATTATAATTAAAATTAAGACTAATTTCTGCAATAAATTATTTCAAATTATCAACAAATAAGACGAAATAAATAATTGCACGCCTCCAGAGATTCGCAAAATAGCAGAAGACAATTTACAAAATCTTTCGCCAACATGGTCTCGACATATTATCAAAAACAAACTTTTATAACAGTTGTACTATTCAACCTTGGAAGTAAATTACAATAGTAGCATCAGAAAACTTATCATCCAACTCTGCTTAACAATTTATATTGTTAATTAGTAAATAAAATATTAGCATGTGTGCTTTTTATTCTTTGTACAACTTCTATTGCACATGCTTGTTACATTAAAGGCTTACATTTTGACATTTTTTTTTTGTTACCAACGTCAAAACAACAAAATTAACGTGCGATAAAGAAATACTTTTGCAACCAAAACGGATGTCGTAAAGTGAACTTTATAGCACCGAAATAGAAAGCATTTTGCATATTACACCCACACAACCAATCTGATAAACGGTAACTCTACAATGTTGAATTTTCTCGTCACGGTTTTATTAGTTTTCAAATTGTGACCTTCTAGTTTAATAAATAAATCTGGTCTAGGGAGACCTAGATTTTTTAATTCTGTCTTAATGTTACTAACGCAATTCATACTTGCATTTGTACCGTTAAAAATTACAACATACACTCACCGCTGTATATTACATACTGGACCGCCACCCGGACCCGGCACCATAGAGTAGTGCCCCGCCGCCTACATATATACGCGCGCTACTCGCGCCAGTTTCATCGCTCGATTTCTAATACAAACGGGCCAGTCGCGAGAGATGCCCCGGAGCCTACGTCAGACTGCGATTTTTAAACGCGCTGAAAAGACGGATTGTTACTTCCGAAAACATATTATTTGTTATCAAACAAATCAGAAAAATTACATACAAATTAGGTATTTATAATTAATTTATCTGTTAAAAGAAATTTGTTACGGGGGGGGGCAGTGCCCCGTTGCCCTCCCTGCAGCAGCCGCCACTGGTACATACTATTAAAAAAACACCAAATAAACAATCTGCCAATGTATTTCGAGAACTATAAGAGACGAAGTGCACAAACATATGAACGTTACACGACAGAGCAGATTATTTCTATTCAAGAACGATTTCTTCTTCCGAGAAGAGCGAATCTATTTTTAAAAAATTATATACGTAGAAATGCAGAAAGCCTCTTATATACAAACAAAGAGAATTCAAACCGGAAAAACTAACAAAGGTTTTAAATATAATAGTTCAAACATTCCCAGTACAAAAGTGAATATGTAAATGAAAGATCGAATAGATTCGAAAATCCTGTTGATAACGAATCATGGAAACTGATTGTTGCTGCCGCTCATGTAATTTTGCGAACAGTTTTACTGTGCGCCACCAAATAAGAATGGATGTTCAAACTACTTTTCATTGGCTGATTTTTGAATATATTTGTTAGGTTGCCGTACAAATGAAGTAAATACTATTTATATAAATGCAATATCAATTGATAACATCTGTTGAAATGTATGAACTGAGAATCTACGGTAAAGCTAATCACAACTGTTAAAACTATAAAATATAGCCTCACCATAAAATACAGGATACATTGGAAATTTCCTTGCACAAATGTAAAATATAGTCAGAATTTTTGATAACAGTAATGTAATGAGTTTCTAAGTGCAATATAAAATAAATGTTATGTGACATTATATCATTCACATACTGATTATGACGTTAATTTAAAAACATATCAGATTCTCAGGTAATATTTGAATTTCTTTATTATATTATCCACAATTCAAATAAATTTGAATAACTATACATTTTATTTTGTAATGAAATTGCCTGTTGGGTATTTATAGTTCATGAAATGCACTAAATTTCCTATTAATGTAAAATGTATATATGAATGTCGATGTGGTTAAATAGATGGCGCTGGGATGTCGCGTAAGATGTCGCCAAATAGATGGCGCCACAAATTATTGGAAGAATTTTTAATTATTACTCCTATTTCCCCACCTTTTAGTGAAGAATAGTCGAGGGAAGTAGTATTTTATAGACTAAATTTTATTACTAGTTTGAGTACAAAAATGAAGTGAAGATAACCGTAGTGTCATTTAAACCAAACATTTATCTCAATCTTCCATACAAAGAAGTAATATATCTTTATTTATATCACACACAATGGTTTGCTCAAAATAAATATGTAGAGCACAATTGAAAAGAGCAGTAAATAAAAATATTCTTTTTAAAAAATACAAGTCTTCGAACATAGGACGGACTTCATTGTTTATAAATGTCCACAACGAAAAGATAATAACCAAAATTCAGTTCTTACTTAATCGGTAATTTCTACATTTTTACTTCCCTATGATGTGCATTCCAATATAGCGTTATATTGGGTTTGGCTTATTTATGACTTCATTTTAACACCGTTGGGAGAAAAGCCTGTTGTTTTAACTGTTTTCTCTATATTACACCCTTTATTACATAAGCTTAACGCATAGTATGCCTGATATCAGTTACCATAATTCCCTAAATAGCAGGAAAAAAACTACCTACAAAATTAGAGCGACAAATATTCTTAATTTCACACTTTTCACACAGCTGATACTATGTAACACAATATGATTACAAATCATCGCCTACATTTTATATAGTGTAACTGCTACGGATTTTAATTCCCGCAATAAATAATACTAGCGATAACATCGGTGCTCTATGAAGTTTTTCACATGCAAAGCGAAATTCAAAAAGCAAACAGAAATTTAATTTCAGGTAAGTGTATGCTATCTTATATTACCAGTGTTTTCGCGTATATATGTGTACTGTATGTATCTACGTTGTACACACTTGCAAGTAGGAAATTGTAGCTCCTACAGCTTATTCATAAGTACACATTCGTATTTCTGGTTTGAAATTACGCTTCATCACATGTACCACTGCTATTACTTTTACGATTTATAAATTTCACAGCTCAAAATAGTCCATACTTTACGATTTCAACAAATACAAATTGAAAATAAGTGTGAGAACCGCAATGTCCTGCCTCAAGTCTTTATCAAATCTAACAGTAAATTCTTCCTTGTTACATTTTAAATTTTAATTTGTTATTCCTGGATTTTTATTTTTGGCAGCCCGTGTATAATAATTTCAAATTAGAATATTAATTTCGAGTTTAGTATTTTGCACTATGCAGATGAATTGGCGCCTGTTCGGGAAAAGGGGTATAAGTCTTAAAATACGACAAATGAAATAAATATAGGAGTCAAGTCAGTATGTTATAATTAATGTTTGGGAAGAGGGAGATAAGTCTACTTAGAGTGAGAATACAGTAAAATGTCAATGTGTTTGAGGGTATAACTAATTTAGAAAAATAATGTTTAGAGAAAAGAGGTATAGATCGTCTTACTTCCGAGTTTTTGCACCAAGTTAGCTTGATTTTAAGTGAAAGGAGGTATATGTCTACTTATTCTGTTTACTTTTCTTACATATTTAGAGAAAAAGGTTACATGTCAATATGTATCCCTTTTCCCTTATTTGATCAATATTTCTATACAAGGGTTTAATAGTGTAAAGAGGTATATATCTACTTATAGGTTTTGCACTGCTAACTTTTAATAGAGGGAAAGGGTATATGTCAACTTATACCCTTATTCGCTAATCTGGTCTTACATTTTTAACAGAAACAGCTTAAGCCATATGTCTTTTCGCATTGTTATGCACATGCCACTTTTAGTCATCCACTTTTTTTAGGTACGAATTTATTTGTGCACGACAGGTTTTTTTTGTGGGAAGTGTGAACACTTTATGCATAAATAGTAGGTATTGTTTTCAATCCCAGTTTGTGGAATAATATGATATGATTTTTGAGGTTATGCTATGATGATTTCCCAAAGAAGTAAATTACTTGTTGAATTGTCTACAAACGGATCGCATGAAAACCACAGCAATAATCAAGGTACGTATGTATGTATGTTTTGATGAAATTATTTTCATAGTGAAATAAAATGGGTTCAAACCCGAAAATACAATGCAAGTAGTAATCCTTTTACAAATTCATTTGTGACTATGATAACTAAACTAGCTGATCAATTTTGTTTTTCATGCATATGTTTAAGGTTTAATTCTAAATTAATCAAATAAACATACCTATAGTATGGTAGGTACCTGCTCTCAGAAAAATCATTACCTTGGCCATTTATTATTGAATTTGTATAATTTGTACGAAACAGCCTGTGCGGGTCACACTTGCTTTGTAATACGTTTTACTTGAGCTAATGACTAAAACATTCACAGACGAAAATGGCTTCAATTATTACGAAAATGACTGTCTTATGGAAAGTGACAACTTAGAAACCCAAGAGTCTTCACAAAATGCGCTGAAAATTGATAACAGCAATGATATAGGTTTGTAGAATACTGATAAGAGCAAGGCAGATAAAAAATGTTACCTATATGGGTTAATTTTAGAATCAAGTGCAGCACCATCGATAGCTTCTTTGAATGATAGTGAACTCAAATCATTATCACAGATTATCGCTACAGCTTGTGAACCCGTTGATGCAGTTACAAGAACTAATGTATTGGAAGAAAACCTTTATGATGAACCTTTTGATGATTCAGATGCAGATCCGGATTATAGGACGGAGAGTGGTACTTCAGATTCTGAAATTGATTTACTTGATATTCCAAAGAAAACATTGAAATCAAGTGAATCGCTTGCTCAAAAAACAAATGTTGAAACAGCAGGTATTGTCATCAAAAGCAAAAGGGGAAGGAAAGCAACTAAGAATGAAACTAGGGAAGTGCGAAGAGAGAGGAAGAAGAAGAGAAATTTGGGCCTTGAATATACTACAAACAAGGGAAAAGTGGTAAGACAGAGACAATGTAAAGAACTTTCAAGATGCAGACTTCAATGTAAAACAAGAATAAATGAAGAAAAAAGACAATCGCTATTTTCGGAGTATTGGACAATGGAACACTTCAACAAGCGCGTTGCATTTATTGCTAGTTTAATAATGACTGAAGAGAAAAAATCTGCAAAGCTCAAAACTGTAAATAAAGAAAAGCAAAAAAATAGACTTCTGACTAATACATATCATCTACGTATAGATGGAAGCTTAGTGAAAGTTTATAAAGAATGCTTCCTTAAGACATTTGATGAGAGTAACAAGTTTGTTACTAATGTCTTAAAGAACAAAGGAGCATCTACATCTGGCATTACCCATGATGATTTGAGAGGAGCATCTACCCCTGCGAATAAAATTCCTGAAGGAGATATGGAACTTGTTCGCTCACACATCTTATCTATTCCCACATACGAAAGCCACTACTGCCGAAAAAAATCGAGTAAAAGATATCTCCCTCATTACTACACTCTTTCTCAGATCTACGAAGAGTACAAAAAATGGCTTCCAGCAGAAAGACGTCCAGTTTCTAGATGTGTGTATCAAAATGTGTTTCACACACTTGGTATTAAAATCAAAAAACCAAATAAAGATACCTGTGCCACGTGTGACAAATTCAAGATGCGTCTGAAAACAATTTCTGATATTCACACAAAGGAAGAGCTTACTACTCAATTGGCGAAACATCAAGCTCAAGCGGAAGCTGCTTACGAAGCCAAGCGAATTGATAAAGAAGTTCTATTGGCTGATTCTACCAAGGAAGTGTATACATTTGATTTACAACAGTGTTTGCCGACACCTGCTATAGAGACCTCAGTAGCTTTCTACAAACGACAGCTTTGGACCTTCAATTTGACCCTACATAGGTGCAGCAATAATCAAGCCATCTGTTTAATGTGGCATGAAGCCATAGCCGGTAGGGGAGCCAATCAGATAGCCTCATGTTTATACAAGTATCTTAACCGCATTCCCTCACACATAGAAGAAATCACGTTCTATTCCGACACTTGTGGTGGGCAGAATAAAAATTCAATTTTGCCATTGATGTTCATGCTAATTTTAAAAAATAAGGAGAATTTACGTTATATCAACCATAAATGTCTGGTCCCTGGGCACACTCATATGGAGTGTGATGGGGACCACTCAATTATTGAGAAAAAAAAGAAGAAATATTCATGCCCTATAGATCATCCACGGGACTGGATAAATCTTGTTCGACTGTGTGGAACAAAAAAACCATTTGAAGTCATAGAGATGACGAGGAGTGATTTTTTCGAATATTCAGCTTTATACAAAAATCTGTTTCAACAAAGGAAGAATAATGAACAAGGAGAAAAACTAATCTGGAAAGATATTCAGTGGTTAAGATATTCGAAGCAAGCTGGAATAGCAGAATATAAGAACAGCCTTACAGAAGAAGAACCGTTCAAAAGATTGGATTTGCGACGCAAGTGGACGACGTGGCCAAAAGGAATTAAAGTTCCACTATCTTACAAAGGACCAAACCCGATAAACCCTGAAAAAAAGAAAAATTTGTTAGAGCTATTGCCTTATGTGAATGAAAATTTCCACGACTTTTACGAAAATCTCAGGACTAAAGATGACATAAGAAATATTTATCCCGATCCCGACTCTGAGAACCATGAAAGTGAAGAAGAGACAAAAGAGACAAGTTAAGAAGGGCAACAATCACTAGTGCCAATTTAAATTTTTTCATTTAATATGTTTTCTTATTTTAAAATGATAATTTAGTGTAAATTTACATTACTTGTTTTAGTGTAGGTCTTACTTTAATAAATATGTTTTTGTGAAAAGAGAGATAAGTGTACTTTTTTTCTCAAAAAAAAAAACCAAAATAAAAAAATAAATAGACATGTTAGAAGATAATATCGTAGAATGTTGACAGCCAAAAAATAACGGCAAGTTTATCATAAATAGTTCGTTTTTTATAACGTCAAAAACTAAAAATCTTTGCAGCAGTTTTTCTCAAAACTCGTTATTATGACCTATACCTCTTTTCCCGAACAGGCGCCAATTATTATAAATTACTTTTTGGGGATATATGGCGCCATCTTCCGTGATACCTTTAGATGAACTTTTATATTAACGACATATTGTAGATTTCTGTGTTAATTTGTAGTTCCTTAATTAATAGATGCCTAGATTGCTAGAGTTGCTTTTTTTTTAAATATTCATGTTCTTCAATCCTCAATTCTTTTGTTTTCTCTTAATTTTGTTGAGTATTTCCTTTTGTAATGTTGGTTTTGCGCAAGGTATCTGAGGTGAGACGGTCAGTGACTTAAGTATTACTTGTTCTTTAGATAATGACGAATTAACACCAATTTGCTCACTCTTTACTTCCTGCATATTTATTTTTTGGGGTATGCCAATGGCATAATGAATGTGATCAGAAGCGAAAATAAATATTTATTGTATTATATGCACGAAATTGCTGAATTTATTGGGGATTATTAATTAGTGGCATGCATCTTCTCCCCATCCTGCATTTTAATAAATATTTTCAATATTTATAAAGTAGATATCCCATCAATTTATATTTATTTATATTCTAATTTCTTAATTGTTAATTGTTGGGTACCTTTACATACGTTTTAAACTTTATTACGATTTCATACATTAACTCAGAATATTAAAATCCCAATGTTTATAATTACAAATTTAATATTAATTGTATAAAAATATAATTCACATTGCTACACATTTATACATATCTCTAAGATATGGTTAATATATTGACTATTTGTAATTTATTTTAATAAATTCATATTTTTTATTAAGTACCAAAACTTTGTTTTGCTTTTTCCCAGCAAATATCATGGCTATATGACTTAACTTTCTTATTAATATTATATATCCTGTATGGGTTGGTATTTATGCAGACTAGAGAATTTATAGAATTTTTTAGTGGATAGATGTCGCTTCTCGTTACGTGTGTAACATATCAACAATATTTTATTATACATTAACCTCGTTCTTACTCTTTTTGCTATGGTTGATATATTCATTTAAAATCCCTACAAAACTGGAAATTTCCCATATAACCCGTTTGGATGCAATATAAGACTCTTCTTCCTTATTCGTAGGTACAATTTAAATATAGCAAAACACCTGATAAGTATAGCCTTGACATAAATTTATACCTCACTAATTTGATATTAGTTTCAGGTTCATCTTTTCAGTTATTTACCAAATATAGTACCTTAATTGATACTTTATTATACCTGTTAGTAAGATATCATTTTCATTTCTATTCACCGAAGCCAAACTTTGATTGGTGTTACCGATTATTACAAAACTATATACATCTAAGTATTTCTTTTACTTCTTCCTGTGTACAATAATAATACTAGTTTAAATCTTCTGCAGCAGATTGTAACGGTACGGCATAATTTATTATTTTTAATGATTTTATAAAT
Organism: Amphimallon solstitiale; assembly: GCA_963170755.1. Taxonomy (NCBI): domain Eukaryota; kingdom Metazoa; phylum Arthropoda; class Insecta; order Coleoptera; family Scarabaeidae; genus Amphimallon; species Amphimallon solstitiale. The sequence goes on from OY720680.1 coordinate 29,312,333, forward strand.
TCCAAGTATGTATATGAATTGTATTTTTAAAATTATGTATTAGAAACCAAAATATATATTTCTTAGAACTATTTTTCCTATATGTTTATCTATGCATAAAATAAACACTAGATTGATAAGCAAGTGTTTGTAAGAATCATGGCACCGAATGTATTAATTATAAGATTAGTGACATTGTGTTTATTTTATCGCGAGTTAAACGTGCCATTAACGAGTGAAAACTACAACTAGGATACATGGCGTTCTAGAGGAAGGGGTAACCCCGAGACTTGAACGAGTAAAAGTGAACAACGAGACTCTAATTAAAAAAGAAGTCGATTTGGGTCCTTGGAGGGGTTAACAGCATTTTTAAAGCTGTCCCGAACCGCTATATACTACTCCTCATATATGTATTAATAGTAAGTCGAATCACACATAGCGGTCGATAATATATTAAATTATCGATGTTAGAATCTTAAAAATAAATAAATAGGTTCTTGTTTACATAAAGATCTACCGCTAAATAAATGTAAAGTGTAAAGTTTATCATATCTTCCTATAAAAAGTTATTATTCTTCAAATAGTCATTAAAGCAGCTACAGGTGTTTCTTCTATCGTCGAAGGAGGACTCTCACCGGGTACATCGATAATAGGAAGATCCTTTTCATTTGAAGAACGAAGAAAAATCTATCAAAGGTATTTAGAAACAGTAATTACGTTACGCCAGTGTTAAATAAACTTAAATGGTAAAATTCATCTTAATGTAGAGACGAAATAATTTAATATAATAATTTGAGAATAATAAACATATTTAATAAATTGTTTTAGATATAATAATATTTCGGTATTTGTAAATTGTTTGCCAGTGTTGTTTTTAAAATATAATTTGCATTGTAAATATGTATCAATCTTGGTGTAGTTTGTTTTCTTATTGCTTACGTTGTTAGTATGTATTAATACTACTGTACGGCGGTAGAGAGCAAACACTCTATATCATACATTATTTCATAGAAGTGATAAAAGTAATAAATCTCATTGAATATTTCAGCATTAAAGGCGCTAGAATGTTATTTTATTAATGTGTTTGTGCGAATAAAAATTGAGGTTACTTTGTGAATGCTTTCTCTTGTGTTTGTATTAATATATGAAAAAACTCTTTGTTTCTAATACAAATATTGTTTAAATTGATACAATTGTGTTTTATTGAATTGTGCCAAATAATGCCCTAAGACTATTTATTGTTGATATCTCTTAACCTGGAACGACCTGGAAAAAAATGAGCTAGTGAGGTAAAACGATTCAATTATTTTATTTTGTTTTATTTTAAAAAGTTATTAAAGTATAAAGGGCATAATTTTGGAGCCGTTATTAATAAATTTAGTTGTCCTTCTTCATTATGCCTCAACATCGTAGGGCATTGTAAAGGTTCCATTACAATATGTTTACGTTCCTTCTATGGCTTCAAAATACAAGATTACATAATGAAACATGTCACGAAATGAAATCTGCAGTATCAATTATATACAAATCCTGATCTGGGGGCTTATTTTTCATGAATGTGCAGATGTTACTAAATACTGGTATGCTATCCCAGTCTAAGATGACTGTATATCTGGAAGTTAACTTTTAAAATGCATCCCAATGTTGCTTTCGTCTACATGTATCGACGGATATCTGTTATTCTAAGATATTTTATTTTTAATCTAATCCTAGTTTGTATTTAAGCTTAAAATGGTTATACTGAAATTCCTTTTTACACCGCTGGGCTTTGTCATACGATTTAAATTTTCTGATATACTTTCATGCATTTTTATACATAGTTATACCTGTCGACATGATACCAGGGAATAGGAATATAATAAATCATAATACTACCCAGTCTATCAACAGCTGTACCTTTTACTAAGATATATATTACATCCAAAGGAAGTTATAACTTATGCTTGTATTTTATTTCTTTAATTGCAAGATGTACACTTAGAGATATTGCATGGCGATGTAGACATGCAAGTTCAACAAATTTTATACCTATTAAATGAATAGTTAATAATAAGGAGCAAGAAAGCCAGGAAAGAGTTTTATCACAAAGTTTGCATGCTCAAGATTCATTTGTTCACAAATTCTGTTGGTTAATTTAAATAAATCAAGAAGGCGTGTATGTAGGTTTTATTCTTGCTTGTTTTATAGTTACTTTTACATTTGTTGTATCTATCTGCATTACAGATTACAGAATTTATCCAAAAATAATAGAACAAAAGTCATCGTTCCCGACACGAACGCAAATAATACGACAATGAAAATTACACAAACACAGGCATACACATATGATACGTGGGTGGCTTCGTTCTTCTATTTTAAATTTTTCGTAGGCGCACAGATGCGAATCGTAAAGCAATCGGATACGTATGTATGTATGTATAAATGTATATATGCATTGGGTCCGTTGCAAAATAAACATTTTAGTGTGCTGCGCTGTCGGCTCAGTTTACCAGACGATACAGACTCAACATTCAGATAACATGTTCAAAATGCATCGGTATAGTGATACGTACCTATATAAAAGTTTGCTAACACCCATTTTCAACGCCTTCTATAAGATATTTAATTGCAAGCAAAAGTGAACTTAAATGATATGCTATCAACACTTTGAATTTAAAAAAAAAAGTGATGTATACTACAAATAGCGGAATGTCTAAATCTCGTCTAGCCATCACAGTCCTGAATAATAATTAAATTAATTAGTGCAATATGTTTACGGGTTTCCATTAAGGAGTTGCATTTTAAGGTTGTGTAGTATTACTGTTTTACTAGGTCAGTGCTCCTGCCATTGGAACACTAGTCAACTACATTAATATATCCAAGTCAACAATACTTGGAAAAGATAAATATTCACGTGAAATGAAGATGACTTAGTAATATTATATATTGTTGTAGTGTTTAAATAATAAAAAAAAATAGAAGAATTAAGTAAGATTATTATTTTAAACTCTTCTCATGTAAAATTCTTGAAAGTGTTTATCTGTATAGATTTAGAATTATAAGTTGATTATTAGAATTAAATGTTTCGTAATTATTAATCTTTGGAAATGCATGGTTTTTATATAACGCTGCTGGTTGATTACTATTTTTCTTATGCGCATGCGAGTTTTTTTTATAGAAAAATTATTCAAAATCCTATTCTAAGCACTTCTATTCCCTTAATAAATCTCTATAGAATGCATACTTTGCATGTAAAAGTGTTACTCCGGTCCTAATTTTGAAATTTAATGTATACAAAAAACATTGCAAATCCAGCTCTAAATACTTTTCTATTATCGATAAATATATATTGAATGCTTAATTTACGACATATTTGTAATAAATCGTTATTCGATGCAAGTAAAAGTGTTACTTCCGGTCCGAATTTTGAATTTTTTTTTATACAAAGGTATTGAAAATTATGTTCTAAATACTTTTATACTCGTTATGTACCTGCCTAGAAAGCATAACTTGCGAGACATAATAAAACAATAACTTTGTTGTAGAGTATACACAAATATTTGACTGACATACCATTCATATACATTTATTAAAATAAATTTAGAATATTTCCAAATAACAAGTTAAAAATGTAATATTCTATTAACGCACTCTTTCTTCGTATTTTTGTTCGGGTTTGATGTACTACTTTGGTACTATTACAATATGTTCTTAAGCTGACACACTATTTGGTGCTTCCTATATCAAATCTGTATTTCTATGCACACATTCCAGGCAGAATGACAAGGTGCATTATTCATAGATAGCATTTACAGCATTTTAATAACAATTATAACGTCTTTATCTATCCAACAGATACAAGTCTAAGCACAGAACAAATATTGACAATGTTAAAATATTCATATCAAACATACTCCAATTTTGGTATCCTCATCATAAAATTGTACTGAACCAGCACTCAAATACCGTAGAGTTTATATATTCAGACTATATTAGTGACCATACAACGTCTACAAATGCTGCTTGACTTCAGCCCGGCAATTTTTCCAATGCAATTTGAAAAAAACATTCTCTTTGCACATCTACAAACATTAAAATCTTTCTAGTTTTATCCTAAAAATGCAAAATTATGGCTATTTACCAGGGGTTTTCCGTATACTACATTTCGGGCAATCAATTCTCATATTCTGAACTTCCTTGAGAATTACTTGCGTTTCCGGGCAAGCTTTGTTGAGAACTAAATAACCCGTTCACGTCATTTCGGTGGAGAAACTATATATAGTTTCTATTCATACACATCCATAACATCCAGAATATATTATAGTCAATACGTTGCAGACATTAAATGAGAGAGCTGAATGTTTGTAGCATCAGAAGAATTCAAGTAGAAAAACAAGTTGTAAAATATACAAAATACATACAGATGGCGCTAGATAGATGGCAGAATTTTAGCTGAATCAGTAAAAATCCCATCAAGTTACGGCCTTAATAGTTCGCAGCATAGAGGGATCCAGATAGTCTTGTTGACACTATTGGGTGCTTCCATCTATCAGTAGATAGTGTAACTTGAACAACAGTATTTGCAAGCGTCAACTAGGTGCCTATAACGTTTGTCGTTAGATTCACTGGGCAACAAATTTTCGAAAAGTTCATGCTTCCAAGCTGAAAATTGTCATTTCTTAATGAATTCAATGTGCTGAACACGAAAATGACTAAGAAAAAGCTGAATTGGCTACGGGTTTTCTGTAATATGTACGCATATTTCAGAAAAAGTGTACTTATGTCAATATTATAATACATGGTAAGAAAACATTTACGCATATTTCAGAAAAAGTGTACTTATGTCAATATTATAATACATGGTAAGAAAACATTTACGCATATTTCAGAAAAAGTGTACTTATGTCAATATTATAATACATGGTAAGAAAACATTAGTCTGCTTCCGGCTTTCGACTTCTTTTGGCCTGCCGTTTGTAGTGGACTTGTGGAGTATCTCTACTGATTGTCCAACAATAGTCAGCTAGCATTGACGTAGACCATTTGCCTTGGTACCGTTGCTCCATGGTGGCAATGTCCTGATGAAAGCGTTCGCCGTGCTCATCGCTGACCTGCCCGCAGTTATCAGGAAAGAAATCTAAGTGGGAATCAAGAAAGTGGATCTTTAAGGACGTATTGCAGCCGAATTCATGAAACAAAGCCAACATATCCTCAACCAGACACTTGTAATTTTCTGCCTTGTCATTCCCCAGGAAGTTTGCTGCCACTTGATAGAATGCATCCCAAACCTGTTTTTCTTTACCTTGAAGAAGTTCCTCAAACTTGGGGTCTCGGAAGAGCTGTCTAATTTGAGGCCCCACAAAGATGCCCTCTTTAATTTTGGCTTCACTGAGTCGAGGGAATTTGTCATGCAGGTACTTGAATGCTGGTCCATTCTTATCCATGGCTTTTACCAAGTTTTTGACAAGACCGAGTTTGATGTGTAAAGGAGGAATGATGATTTTGTGTGGCTGTGCCAATGGTGGGTGCTGTACATTCGTTTCTCCAGGCTTAAAAAATGCTCTCGGAGGCCAGTCTTTCTTGATGTAGTGCAAATCGATTGCTCTGCTGTCCCACAGACAAAGAAAACAGCAGTACTTTGTATATCCCTGCTGCAAACCCATCAACAGAGATACTACCTTCAGGTCAGAACATATCTGCCAGCCATACTTGCTGTAGTTAATCGTCTCCAGTAGCTGCTTTAGATTGCCGTAAGTCTCCTTCGTGTGGACCGCATGTGCAATAGGTATGGATGGAAGCTGGTTCCCATTATTCAACAAAACCGCCTTTAGGCTCAGTTTTGAAGCGTCTATAAACAGCCGCCATTCGTGGGGATCATGTGCAATACCGAGAGCTTGTAGTAGACCATCAATATCGCAGCAGAACACAAGGCTTTCTTCTTTCTTAAAGAAAGATTCGAAGAGCTGATGGCGAGTGCGAAATGAAGTCACTCGGACATTCTGTTCCAGAAGATTCCACTGTCGAAGTCTTGAGGCCAGTATCTCCGCTTTGCTTTTCGACAGATCCAAATCGCGAACAAGATCGTTCATTTCATCCTGGGTAATTTTATGTGGTGCAGATGTTTCGTCAAAGCACGAAAAGTCATCATCCTTACTGCCACGTTGAGGAGAACTCGCCGACGCATGGCCACCCTCATCGTCTGAACTGATAGAAAAATCTGTAGGAGGTTCTGGAATTGGGAGTCCTTCACCATGAGAGACAGGTCGCAGAGCAGATGGTATGTTAGGGTATTCAACTGTCCACTTCTTCTTCTTGGTGGGCTCCCTCCAAATCATGGGCACAGCAAATGGTATTGCCTTTCTTTTGCCATTAAGCCACTGTGAAAGATTTACGGTACAAGTGCGGCAGCATATGTGTGGGGCCCAGTCTTTGTCCTGGTCGCCTATCTTGCAACCAAAATACAAATGATACGCTTTCTTAACTGTTGCACTGATGTTCTTTTTCTGTGCAGCAAATGTCACTTCTCCGCAAATATAACAGAAGTTATTTGCACTATTAACACAGTTACGAGGCATTGCTACTGTTTAGTTACTTTACACTATAGCAATCACTTATGTATGCTAGAGCTTCGAAAAATATGCGCGAGTGAACGGACATTGCACGAGTTAACTGTCACGTCGGCCGTTTATAAATAAACTATAATTAGCTATTGCTTGATATTGCGCAATCAATTTCGCAACACTCTCAATGGAAACTTACAGTAAATGCTCTGCATTAACTTCTTTGCATGAAGGGGTGATGCAATATGACGCAAAATTTCGTAATTTCTCACTAAATTGCATTACATTATGCAATAGCATCTATACAATGGACAAAACGTCAATATCTCTTGAACGTGAGCCAATCAACTTTTTTCAATGTGATATTCGTGTTCAGCACGTTGAATTCATTCAGGATTGGGTACTTTCACCTAAGAAGCAATTTCACTGTTGACCAGTGTTATTAGAGAATTTAAGGGGCTTATTGCCTTGTGTTCCCAAATGGGAACAAAATTCAATATAGAATTATTAATAAGTTTGCTGTTGTCTTAGGTATTAAAAACTAACTTGTTGAAACTTGTTGTTGAATGATAATAAAGTATTTACTTAAAAAAAAATTAAATACATATAGCAAAAAAACTATTCATCAAGCTGCTGATTATTAGGGAGCGGAATCGAGCGAGCTAAACTACCACGGAGCCACAACCGTGAAAAGAAATAATGTAAACAACTGCGTGTTGTTTACATTATATCTGAATAGCACTAATTCATTTCATAGGGCGAACTGTAACATCTGTTTACTCCAGAGAATCAGAGAAAAAACTGCCATAAAATAAGGAATTTTATGAATAAAATCCTTTCTTCATCGGCGTAGGTACAAGGGTGACGAGTTTTTAAAATTTATTATATTTACCTTATATTTCGCAATATAATATGTATGTTTCAATAACATACGCGTACATTTTTAGTTATCATTTATTTAGATCTAGAATGTTGTTTATGTTACTTTTTCTGAGATAAAAATTAATTGTGAGTGATTCCGAAATTTATTGCAAAGTCTGTAAAATATCGTCACTTAGCTTTGCTAAAACATACACAGAAATAGTTTTCATGCAGAGAATTTCGATAGTTTACAAAATTTCGTTAAATGTTTAAATGACGATGCTCGAAGTATTTCTGAGTGCAAGGAACTAACACAAATCCCAAACTTAAAAAATCAGTTGTTATTCCTTCAGGAACACTTTGGAAATTTGCCTAAACTAATGACATATTTTGAAAATCGAATCTCAAATTAAAAAATGAGGTGTGCCACCACACGACTTACTTATACGTACGAGCGTTTCAAACTATACTATATTTTTTTTACACAAAAATTATTCAAAATCCTATTCTAAGTACTTCTGTTCTCTTAATAAATCGCTATAGAATGCGTCTTAGCAAGATATTCGACAAAAGGACTACTCCCTAAGAGTAAAAGTGTTACTTCCGGTCCGAATTTTGAAATTTCATATATTCAAAAAATATTGCAAATCTAGCACTAAATACTTTTGTATTCTTGATAAATACATATAGAATGCATAATTTACGACATATTCGCAAAAAATCGCTATTCGATAAGAGTAAAAGTGGTAATTCCGGTCTGAATTTTGAAATTGTTTTTATGCAAAAGATATTGAAAATTACGTTTTAAATACTTTTATACCCGTAACGTACCTGTCTAAAAAGCATGACATGCGAAATATTCGCAAAAAACTGATTTTCGATAGGAGTAAAAGACCTACTTCTGGTAGCAGCTTCGAAAAACTTTTTAAATAAAATTGTTCTCAATTTTAATTTCAAGTACATATGAATTCTTTATAAATTTGTTTAAATTTAGTAGTTGACGAAATATTGGCAAAATTTAATTTTTTCACTGAAGTAAACTGCTACTTCCGGTCTACCGATTTTACTGAAAAACTACTCAGATCTCAAGAGGGAGATTAGACACGTAAATACAAAACTTGGAATTGATATCTACAGCGGTTATCGTGGTCACATACAGACACACAGACATTTTTTAAAAACATCTTTTTCGGTATCAGGGGACTTCAAAACGTGGACATCTGCAAAAATCTCGAGATCGAAAATTTCACAATACTTCCTTATACTACGTATAAGAAAGTAAAAATGGATTAACCACATTAGATGTGGCTATTAATAATTCCAAGTGACTTAGACGCAGTTTTTAATAGAAATCCAGGTTTAATAACATTGCGGCAATTGTGTATGCTAATGTAGAAGGGACGTTTTCTATCTACAAGGATGTACTTAATTCAAAGAGAACAAGTCTTACAGAAGAGAAAATGAACAAATAGTAGGGTATTTTGTATTTTATAATCACCAGCCACTTGTTATTCAATTATATAAATAAAATTAAAACCTCTTTAAAAATACATTTCAATAGCGCGCCCATGGGCGATGAGTCATGACTCGCTCGATTCCGCTCCCTACTGATTATACAGCATACTAAAAGCTATGTGTTTGAATCTGTAAAATAAAAATGTTAAAACTAAAATACATATCGTACGGTGCTGTTCCATGACGAAGAAGGATTTTGAGCTGACTTTATCGCAACTGATCTTCTGCACATCGATTATGAAAATGATTCTATTATAGAAGTAAGATTGTGATTTGAGGATAACGATAATGTAAAATAAACAAAAACATTATAAAATCGCCTGCTCTTCATGTTTAGCCAATGGACATCTTTAAGTTCATGCGACTTTGAACCCTCGGTATTCTCGCATTATCCGTATATTACCTCAAATGATAAAACTGGAATGTTTTTAGGAATTGATATGGATATGAATATTTCATCATTTTAGCTGCCATATTGAACATTTCCAAGCAATATCTTAAATCCTAACCTTTAAACTAAAAATCAAGGAAAAAATTGCCATTTTATTTATTCAAAATTACATTTGGTTGCCGAAAAAGATACTGCCTTTATTAGCCTATAATGCAAAAATATTTATTTTTGTATTTAGAAAACGTAATAATGGGTGGAGACTGTGGCTAAAAATCTGAAATATAATGCAAAAGGAAAAATTCCGTACCACAGAATATATATATAAAAAAAGAGCCTATATACGTATTTCGGCAACTAAGTTCCCATCTTCAGTAAAAATCTGTGTAAAACAAAAAAGAGTGTTAAAAGTAGTATTTTTGGCTAAGTTGTAATCTTAGAAGATACGCTCTTTACAAAATCACCAGTGGGATAACACTGATTTCTTTACAAACACATACCTAACTAAATCTAACGGGACCATAACGGGACAGTGAAGCGTGATAGACTAATCACCTAAAATTACAATAATCCGTACAAACTGGACTTGGGTATCGGTCTATTTCTATGTTATTATTATTCTTTATAACAAAAACATCTATTGAGAAATTAATTGTAGTGAGTTTTAAGTTTAATTCAAATAAGAAGTCATCCAAATCACAAAAGTTAGTATTAAAAATCGCGAAAATATCGTCGTTTAGGTGATTAGTCTGTCACGCTTCACGGTCCGGTTAGATTTAGGTAGTATATATAGGGATGTCGTTTGTTAAGAAATCAGTGTTATCCCACTGGTGATTTGGTGAAGAGCACACCTTCTAAGGTCACACTTAAGCCAAAAATACTATGTTTAACACTTTCTTTATACAAATTTCTACTGAAGATGGCAACTTAGTTGGCGAAGTACGTATATAGGGTTTTAATTTTTGTGGTAAGAGATTTTTCCTTTTGTATTTTATTTCAGAAAACGTAAGTAGCCAAAACAGTATAATATGAATTCTAATTTTCAATAATTCTGTCGCAATATTTGACACTATAGAATACATATGAAATTTAGATTTTTCCAAGTACTCCGCAAGCTTATACGCCACTAAATAAGAACATACAAACTATGGAAAGATTTAAATGTGTTGTCAGGAAAGTTTCACTACCGAACGTCTACTTGCTATTGCGGTGTTTTTGCTAAAACTTCTCCGGAATAAATTACATTTGTGAAATGGAAAACGTATGTTTCCGCATATGAAAAGGTGACTGTTTGTTGAACAGGAACGACTTCCAAGGCTTCGTACATAGTTTTTCTATTTAACCTGCTCTCTTACGCGGTCTCCGAAATGACAGAAACATGCATATATTCATGTTAAACAAATCCATTTTACTCCTAGTCGCGGGGCGCGTCGTTCATAAGATTTCCATTAGCTAAGCGTTTCGCCGTTCTTATTCAAGTCTACAGTTCTTTTGTATTATACGTATATATACGTGGATATTTACAATTTTTATTATGCACGTTCAACCAAAAAATAATGAATAACCCAAGAAAAATGACTTGTGTGCTACTTTAAGGAAAAACTATAATAAAGAAGCAAGTATATGCCGATATTGCAGTATTGTAAGCTATGAAATATTATTTAATAATAAGTATAGTAGTAATTATTTTAATTATTATCAAACATGTAACTATAATAAATCATGGTTGCGAATATAATAATTTGCTTGCTATATTAGCGTTATTACATTTTTTATAGGAGAATGAAATGGTTGACTGTTTTATTTATTTTTTAAATTATACGATATAAAGTAATGTTCACAAACTATATAATTAGTAAGTGACTTTTAAGTTTTATTTTTCTTAAATTCAGGGTGCTAAACTTACTTGGAACAGTGTGTATTCATCAGATCATCGAAATTGATTTTCATGGCCGCTTCTATGACTTTTCCATAAGTTTTTAAAGTGCACCACCCAGCAGCATTGGCGTGCTTTGAAAACATCTTTTAGGTTAGGTACCGAATATATGAAATATTTACGCTTTGTGTTGCGTCCGATATATTTGACCTGCTGACTTCAACGATGAATTGATAAATCAGGTATAACCTAAGCCTACATATTTAAAAGGTTATTAAATAAGTAATGGAACTTGCTCACATATTCCTGTTATCAAATATTTTGGTATATGAGTATTTTACTAATATGAAATTTGAATTAATTTACTTTATAATAATAAAAATGTTTATTTATTCATTTGACCATAAAAATGGTATAGAACAAGTCAACACAAAATGTAAACATATATAATCAAACAATACAAATATAAGTATAAGCAACTAACTAATACCAAAAAAATACAACTACAATAACAAAAAAAACAATTTTTGTACTCGCTTATCAAAACCTGTCATTTCACGATTCGATTTGCGTGCGTAAAAAGTCACTTTAAACACGAGTGCGTAAAAGTAAAGTTGGTACTTCCTAGAACTTGATTAATTTAGTGACATTTTAAAATCATAAATCCCTAACCTTAATAATATGCTACCCAGTTCGTTGTTTTTCTATGAAAATAAAAGGAAATGAAATAGAAATTGTTATATTTGGAAGGTATGTAATTCAATGTCAGAACAGCAACAAATATTATATAAATAACCATTATTCATTCTTTTCAGAAATTGAAACGGAACAATTATTAAAAATTTTGATTGGGCAATTGTGACAACCAGAGATTGATACACCAGGGATTAACTGGTTTGTTTGAATTGATCTTGATTGCGAAGGTAGAGTAACGTTGATTGTATTATTACATATATCTTGTATTTCAGATGTCGAACAAGTTGCAGGCGGAGTCGATATCTCTAACGGGGCCATTGTTTTAGCCAATTGAATTCTACTATGCAGAGAATTTTCGATATATCCTTCTGCAACCGTAGATGATTTCCATCCACCATGCCTTTTAATTGAAAGCAAGTCACCTCCTTGGTTTGCCAACAATGTCGCTGAACTCCTTCGGAAACAGTGGCCTGTGAAGTTACTTGCGCTATCAAGCTGAAGGTACTCAGCTATTCGCATTGGAATTTTGCCAATTGTATTAAGACCAACAGGGGAACAAACACACTTGCCATTGCGATATGTTAAAAAGAATCGCTGCTGGCTGTCAGGTCTTAAATTTGCATATTGCCGAATTAATGCAATCCATTCGGGCTTAATGATTGTAAATGTACGGCAGTTACCTGTTTTAGTTTCTGGAATTGTTACGATAATTAAATTCGATTTAAATTCTATGTCTCGCAATGACATTTTGCAAAGTTCTTCACGTCGACACGCTCCAGAAATACCCAATATTAATACAGCCTATAAATACATATAGTGTTGTATGGAATTTAAATATACGGAAACGACTTTACCTTCATTAGTAGGAACAAAGAATTTGGTGCTTCAACAATAAATTTAGTAATTTGTTCTTCGGTTAATACTGCTGATTTTTTAGGCTGATGTTGCTTCGTTATCTGTTTTAAATACGCTATGAGTTTTGCATATTTAGATATATGTACCCGTATTATCATATATTATTAAGCATGATTTTAACATAGAATAAGTGGACCATAATGATTTATTTGATTGTAAATTTTGAAAATAAACTAATAAACAATTTTCGGAGTATTTTTGTATATTTTTAGATCTAGCCCAAGTTACGAATTTAGTATAAGTGTTTTTATATAGGTTTTTTGATTTTATGGGTAATAAATTATCCACTGCAATATTGGTAGCTTCGCGAATTTCAGGCGGTGTACATTGCATTTCATTATCAGAATTCATGTTGTTGGTGAGGTTTTTATTTTGTATGGAATCTTTTGAATTTGATAATTTTAAATTAAATGTCACTTCAAATAATCAATACTGCCAACTCAATTTTTTTTAATTAATATCAAGAGATTAGTAGTGTGTCATAAACGATAACGTATTTAACAATATGTATTATTATTATAGTTCTCGTACAAAAAATATTGTACAAACTTCGTGCGTGAAACATTTCGCGAATGAGTGACCAGTTTATGGACACGAATTGTTAAACATGATTTCACGCACTTGGTTCGTAAATAACTATTAGATATGCAAATCTAAGATCTGCCTGTCATTTTTAAAATCACTAAAAGAGTAATAGCATCTGGCTATCAGTAACTTTTTTAATTCTACTTTGAATTTTTCCAGCAGTAGACTTTTTAAATTATTAGAGATTTTGTTGTATGCTGTTATCATCAAATACTGTGGAATTTTTTTATAAATCGATAATCTGTGTCTGGGCACCTCCAAACCGTCACTCCGCCTCGTAGCATATTCATGGTGTTCACCAACTTTTACAAATTGTAGCAGATTTTGCTTCGCGTAAGTTCATATTTAGTAAATAAAAATACAGGGAACCGTCATAATATTTAACCTAGTGAAGTAATCCCTACATGACGTCCCTGAACCTACACCCACCATGTTCCGTATTGCAGTGTTTGTCAAAAAAGGTTTAGAATTGGGACATTGGTTTATAGTTTTAAGGTAAAACTTTTCTTTTTGGCAGATTTCAGGTTTCAATACAATCTCTTAGTTACGTGTTAAAGCTCTGGGATATCCAATACTTCAGTTTTATATATTTAATTTGCTCCACTTTTTGATTTTCAAGCCTTGTTCTCATAAGTAGGTTACAAAAAGGTACTAAAGTGGTAAAAGCACGAAATGATTGTTTTATTGTGTTTCTTTTTCTAAATGGCAATGGATTATCAGGAAATCACGACCTCAAGCATATTTTTTTTGCTATTATTTCAAACTAAATGATTTTGTCGTCTCATGATAACATGAAAATATTGCTCCAAACCGACGATTTGCTTATACTCTTGACTATAGGGACTACATTTAGTATAATTTGAGAATTATTTTCTTACTACATGAGTGTTAAAACATTCTTTAATTTGGATACTAATTGCTATTATTGAACGTACTGATCCAGAAATCAATTGAAGATTTCACGTTGCGAATGGTCGTTAATTACTTCCCTTGTGCTCCGCTGAATCTATTAAATTAAACACGTTTGGCTTATGGCCAACATCAAAGACCGTCAAACATAAATCAACACTTTTATCAGAACACAGCGACATTACAAGCAGCGTCATCTGTGTGCGCGGGTGTGTATTAATAAGCCGGGAATAACTGCGAGGACGATGAAAGATCCTTTGATTGACACCCGTGTTAATGTGTACGCAGTTTGAATTTTGATGCCGTTTTGTAACCGACGCACGCCTCGTTTTCATCTGATCTGTTTAAATCGAATGGAACCGAACAAACTCCGATTATGTGGGGTGCTGATGTTGTTGTATCGCACTGGCCATTCGACGTTTACATTATCTTATTTTCGAATCTGTGCACACCATTTTTAACGTCTAAACTTTATGATTTCATATCCCATATCGAGTGAATTTGGCCAGAAAGTGAATTTGAATAATTAACATGTATTTATTTCCATTATTAAGGGAATAAATATAGACGTTTAGAACTATTTTTACTTTCTTATACGTCGTATAAGGAAGTATTGTGATGATGAAAATTTTCGACCTCGAGATTTCTGCAGATGTCCACGTTTTGAAGGCCCACGATACCAAAAAATTGTATTAAAATTTTTTTCGAAATTCCTATCGGAATTAGGTCTTTTACTCTAATCGAAAATCAGTTTTTTCCGAATATTTCGCAATCATGCTTTTTAGACATGTACATTACGTATATAAAAGTATTTAAAACGTAATTTTCAATACCTTTTGTATAAAAAAAATTTCAAAAGTCGGACCGGAAGTAACACTTTTATTCTTTGCGAGTAGCATTTTTTTCTGGAATATGTTGCACACTATGCATTCTATACAGATTTATTAAGAGTATACAAGTACTTAGAATGGGATTTTGAATAATCTTTGTATAAAAAATTCATAAAATTATATAATTTGAAGTGCCCATACGTATAAGAAACTCGTGTGGTGGTCATACCTAATTTTTTTCATGTGTTTTTATAGCAGCGTTAAGACAAAAATAATATTTTTAATATATCAACCCTATTACTGCTTTCAGTATTAAATCCTATGTTGCTAATGATCTGCCTCACTTCTGTTTACTCGTCTATTTGCCACCCACATCTTCTCCACTTCTGAGTCGTTGTTCATTGTTTAGATGTCCGAACCAACTAATTCGTTTTGTTCGATTTTCTTTATTCTTTCTAGCATTTCTCTAATACGAACGCTGTTTTATATCAGTTCTAGTGACAACCAAAATTTATCCCAGAAGCTTCAACCTGTATTTCCTATGTTTGCTCTTTTGTAAACACCGGCTTTTGTATATATTTCGATGTTCCAACAAATGTGTTCATCATGGTATAGTATAATTTTTTGTGTTATCAATTCTTTCTATTCTTATTTATTTAGTTGTCCTGCAGTCATGTGTTGTATACGTATACCCTCAAATATTTCAAGCCCTCCACATGCTCTATTCTTGTGTTGTACATTTTGATATCGAGCCTATTTCCAGTTTTGAGAGGTAAGAATTCATTTTGTGTTTTCTTTGTCAATTTTCATATTTTTGTTTGTCAACTTTTCTTTCCGAATTTCTAGGTTCTTTATATCTTGCTCATTTTGTTCAAAAATCTCAAGATCGCCTGCAAAATACTTTTTTTAGGTTTTCAGGTATTTCTTTAGTATAATTTAGATTTTCATTTTTTTTTATCTTTTATGGCACCTTTCTTGAATATAAATAAAATTATTTCTTTTCTCCAATCTTCCGGTATTTTTTCTTCTTTCCATGCTCCCATGCATATCTCTGTCTTTTTCTCTATTTTTTTTTATAATATTATCAAAAAGTAATGCAGCTTTATATATTTTGAATAAAATGAAACCGCATAGTGATATACACCATTGTGCGAATTAATGTGGAAAAAAGTATGCTTATAATTTTATTTAATTACAGTTATGACTACGCTTCTGAACATTGTTAAAGGGAGATGTAGTGATATTACAAGATATTGCGTGTTTTGATATTTGAAATTGCATATAAAATTTGTGATTATTTTCGTCAACTATAGATTTTTACATTTTGTATGCGTATGAGCAATAGCAATATTACAATAGAAATTCATTGTAAGGTTATTACACTAAGAAAATGGCTCAATTTTGCCACAGAGGGTGGGAAAATGTGATAAAAAATGAGGTGTGGCCAGCACACGACTTTCTTATAGGTATGAAAGTGTTACTTCCGGTCCGAATTTTGAAATTTCATTTATACAAAAAATATTCCAAATCCAACTCTAAATACTTTTGTACTCTTCATAAATACCGGGTCGTCCAAAAGTCTGGATTCACGTGGATTTTGAGTAAACTATTCACTTTTTTGGAAAACTGAATTCTGTATCTTGAATGGGAATAAAATTGCAACTCAATAGTATTTTTTATTTCAAAAAAATTGTTTATAATTTTGAGATAAAGTTAATAACAATGTTTTTTTAAATGGAAACCTACCGTGATTTTTATTTCAGAGAGAGTACTTTCGATAAGAATTGCATTGGCATAGACATTTTGGCTATAAACCTTACGATTATTGTTTAAATTAATATTAAATTTTCGATCCGAACACTCGTTCGCGCTTGTTCGGAAAATACACGAACGTGTCTTCTCTTACCACGTTTCCAACTGTAGGCATGGGTCCACCCCCTAATAAAGCATTCTATTGAAGGCGTTACGTTTATCTTGAATGAAAGCATTTTTTTTTTATAAAATGGAGATCTACCGCGATTACCATATTTAAACGTTATGAGAAAGTACAACGTAGTTTAATAAAAAATAATTTTATGGTCTTTTTCCGTTTTTAGACACTTGGAAGGTCCAAATCTTATCTCATTCTGTTTTTGGTATTACTAGTGTACGTTTACGGAGCGAATTTGAATTTTTATTTTCTGTTTTCTTGAACGTTTTGTTTGTTGTTAATTGTGTTGTTTTGGTATTGACTTTATCTATTATTTTTGTGATCTGTGATTTTGAACAATTTGCGTAAATATGGAACTGGTAGAGAGAGAACGGATAGAAATTCTAATTATGGTGGGATACGGCGACAAAAAGCGGTAGATCTCCATTTTATAAAAAAAAAATGCTTTCATTCAAGATAAACGTAACGCCTTCAATAGAATGCTTTATTAGGGGGTGGACCCATGCCTACAGTTGGAAACGTGGTAAGAGAAGACACGTTCGTGTATTTTCCGAACAAGCGCGAACGAGTGTTCGGATCGAAAATTTAATATTAATTTAAACAATAATCGTAAGGTTTATAGCCAAAATTTCTATGCCAATGCAATTCTTATCGAAAGTACTCTCTCTGAAATAAAAATCACGGTAGGTTTCCATTTAAAAAAACATTGTTATTAACTTTATCTCAAAATTATAAACAATTTTTTTGAAATAAAAAATACTATTGAGTTGCAATTTTATTCCCATTCAAGATACAGAATTCAGTTTTCCAAAAAAGTGAATAGTTTACTCAAAATCCACGTGAATCCAGACTTTTGGACGACCCGGTATATATAGAATGCATAACTTACGACATATTTGCAAAAAATCGCTATTCGATAAGAGTAAAAGTGGTACTTCCGGTCTGAATTTTGAAATTTTTTTTATATAAAAGATATTGAAAATTATGTTCTAAATACTTTTATACTCGTAACGTACTTGTCTAAAAAGCATGACTTGCGAGATATTCGCAAAAAACTGATTTTCGATAAGAGTAAAAGACCTACTTCCGGTTGGAATTTCGAAAAACCTTTTTAAGACATTTTGTTTCAAACTTAATTCTAAGTACATATGGATTCTTCATAAATTTGTTTAAACTTAGTAATTGACGAAATATTTGCAAATTTCGATTTTTTCACTGAAGTAAACTTCTACTTCCGGTCTGCCGATTTTGCTCAAAATCTAATCAGTTCTCAAGAGGGAGATTATATTCGTAAATATAAAATTTGGAATTGATACCTATAGCGGTTTGACCGCTATCGTGGTCACACACAGAGAGAGAGAGAGAGAGAGAGAGAGAGAGAGAGAGAGAGAGAGAGAGAGAGAGAGGAGAGAGAGAGAGAGAGAGAGAGAGAGAGAGAGAGGGAGAGAGAGAGGGAGAGAGAGAGAGAGAGAGAGAGGGGGAGAGAGAGACATTTTTTAAAAACCACTTTTTCGGTATCAGAGGACATCAAAACGTGGACATCTGCAAAAATCTCGAGGTCGAAAATTTTCATCATAACAATACTTCCTTATACTACGTATAAGAAAGTAAAAACCACCGAGAAAGAAGGTGCTCCTCCTCCATTGTTGTGGAGCAGTAAAATACACCCCACGCAGACTAGTGAGAACTTACAGATAGAGGAAGAGAATGGTTTGGGCAAAGAAACACAAGGGATGAACACAAGATGACTGGAAAAACGTATTATTTTCAGAAGAAAGTCATTTTTACTTTCTTATACGTAGTATAAGGAAGTATTGTGATGATGAAAATTTTCGACCTCGAGATTTTTGCAGATGTCCACGTTTTGAGGTCCCCTGATACCAAAAATGTGGTTTTTAAAAAAATGTCTGTGTGTGTGTCTGTCTGTCTGTCTGTGTGTCTGTCTGTCTGTCTGTCTGTCTGTCTGTGACCACGATAGCGGCCAAACCGCTGTAGATATCAATTCCAAATTTTGTATTTACGTGTATAATCTCCCTCTTGAGATCTGATTAGTTTTTCAGTAAAATCGGTAGACCGGAAGTAGCAGATTACTTCAGCGAAAAAATCGAATTTTGCGAATATTTCGACAACTACTAAGTTTAAACAAATTTATAAAGAATTCATATATACTTAAAATTAAAATTGAGAATAATTTTATTTAGAAAGTTTTTCGAAATTCCTACCGGAAGTAGGTCTTTTACTCTTATCGAAAATCAGTTTTTTGCGAATATCTCGCAAGTCATGCTTTCTAGGCAGGTACATTACGAGTATAAAAGTATTTAGAACATACTTTTAAATATCTTTTGTATAAAAAAAATTTCAAAATTCAGACCGGAAGTATCACTTTTACTCTTATCGAATAGCGATTTTTTGCAAATATGTCGTAAATTATGCATTCTATATATATTTATGAAGACTACAAAAGTATTTAGACTTGGATTTGGAATATTTTTTGTATAAATGAAATTTCAAAATTCGAACCGGAAGTAACACTTTCATACGTATAAGAAAGTCGTGTGGTGGCCACACCTCATTTTTTGTTCATGAGTCCGATAGGGAACCAGTTTTGCCGACATACATTCAGCAGTGAGTCAAACATCCCGTGAAGCAAATCTTTTGGGGCTGCATCTCTTTTTTTGGTCCAGGATCAGAAGTAACCCTAACAGGCATGATGAACAGCTAAAGCTACCTAGAGGTTTTGCGAGATTGAATGATGTCTGAACTTGAATTTGGAAACTCAATTTTTCAACATGATTTGGCATCTTGCCATACATCGAAAGTTGTGAAACAATTCTTCACTGACAATAGGATAACCGTTTTGGCTTAGCAATTCACCTGACATCAATACTATAGAGAATGTGTGGTCTATCTGCAAGATGAGAATCACAAAGATGGGATGCACATCCAAAAGCAAATTGGAGTCAGTTATTAAAGTATAGTACTGAGATTCCAAGCTCTGCAAAGATTGAAAATCAATGGATTTTGTAAATAAAAATGACCTTCATTTCATTCCATAACGTACAGTTTTCTTTGCAAAACATGGGGAGTTTACATTAAATATAAATATTTTATTACAATTAACTATGCATATTTTTCTTATAAATGAAAAAAAGAACAAAAAACCATTCTCCAAGATATATTTTTTACTCTTTTTGTTTGTGAAGCCTTTTCTTTTTCTCTTTGCCGCTTCTTCGAACACGCATTCGATTTCCATCTTCTATTGCCCGCCTAAGCATTGTAATGGTACAGGCCATTGCCATATGTTAATTTTATAATTTTATTATTTTAAAGAATTTAATTGAGCATATTTTTTTTATTAATATTTAAAAAAAAGTATCTAAAATCAATGAAGAATGTGTGCATGTGAAATGTGAACCCGGACTATGTAGAAACCGGGGATTCACAGACATTCTCATATAAAAAGAAAATACGCGTTCAAAAGTCAGGAGTCGAAGGTTAGACAAGTTAAACGTTGTGTTGAGAGGCGAACTCCATTCGACTACTGGGGTAGTCGGTAACAATCATAAGAATTGTTATTATTTGAAAAAGTTGTAAAAAAATGATTAAAGTGGCACATATATAGTAAAAGTGCAAAGTGCTATGTTATTATAATAAAGATATTATGCTCCACTTAGCAGAACAAGTTGATTCGTCACGTAGAAGAAAGATTTCGCTGATGATAAACAGCGCCCGAAGAAAGAATAAAGAAGCATTATTATAAGGTATTTTTTAAACGATTATGGTAAATGAGTGTATATTTGATAATAAAGAATTAAAGACTGTAAAGTAAATTTCAAATAGAGACGAAATAAGTAAATGTGAATGTTAAATAAACATCGTCTCAGTACTATAAAGGATAATGTAGTTTGATCTGTATTAGCATCGTGGTATATTTATATAATCATACATAAATCTTGTATGAAGCGTACGTCGTAAATTCTTGCCTTTATTGTTTACGATTTAACATAACGAATAATATACATAAATATTTGTATACATTTATTATTTGTAAAAGTGTATTGAAATTGTCTTTTAATGTGTTTTGTTTTTCTTGTTGTTTGTATGAGATTTCTCTTTATCTGTAAAAGTATATAAAATTTAATATAAGTATTACTTAAAGTTTAAAATGGCATTTTTCTCTCTCCATTAAATATATTAATTTGGATATAGGGTTCCTGTCCATTATGTCGCCCAACTTTGGGGCATTTTAATTGCATTTTAAGGGGTTTCCTTTACAGCATCCAACAGTGATTAGCTAACATGTTGATATCCCATCTTCCTGAAGCATTCCCCATCTTTAGGCAGTGATTTAATAAACTGCTTTATAAGCCCTAATGTTATATGAAGAGGTGGCAATAAAACCTTTTCAGGTTTAACCAAAGCTGTATTTATGACATTTTTTTTCGCCGGCTGTTAGGGCACCTCGAAGTGACCAGTCAGTTTTGGATCAATGGAGGTCTCTGGATCGACTGTTCCACAAGCATAAGAAGCAGGGATACTATATGTAACATGCCATGCATGGTTAGCATTTTGAAGTCTCACAAGCCATCCAACGATGTTCTTGATATTTGATGATTTATTTATTTTATACATAAACAAATCAATGTTTTATTTCTTCCAAATGCACCGACTGTCCTAAAGAACGCGATGCAAATGAATTGCCATTATGCAGCAAGACTGCTTTAGGGCTTGTTTTTGACGAATCTATGAATAGGGGCCACTCAGATGGATCATATTCTATGTCAAAACACTTCATTAGCTCTTGAACATCATTAGAAAAAACGATATTTCCCTCTTTGGAGAAAAACTGAGTCAATCCCTTCCCTCAGTGCCTGTACCAGGAGAATAACGCGCCAGGTGTCAGCAGAGTTTTATTCTTTAGTCTCTTATATTTACCGAATAGAAATAGCAATCAGTAGTGTGGTTTTGCAGTTCACGCCACATCATACTAATGCCAAAACGAAATAAGCTTTTCTTATCCTTAAACCCCAAACAAATATCTTCCTCACATAGGAATTTCAACGTGAAGTAAGCAAAATAAACTTTCTTCACAAAATCGCTTCGACTTTTAACAGTGTATTCATATAAAACATAAGTTGTCTGAAAAAATTACACCTCTTGGAATCATAATACAGAACTCAAACACATTCACAGTAACGAATGGCTGCAGGATGTACTCTGAATTTTTGCCGTGAATCACTTTTAGTAATAGCTGGTGCATGCGCAAAACCGTTCCAAATTGTTTCAGTAGATGTTGTGTGAATCGTAGTAGAAGTTTGTTTCTCTGTGTAACTGTTTTTGCTTGTACCTCAAATTCCTCGCATTTTCTATTTATATTTCTCCTCAGCATCACTCATAGAAATATAAAATTTATATATGAAATCATTATTGCCTATGGTTTTTTGACTCAACAACAGGATACCAGATTTCAGCAAGAAAACCTGAAGTGATGGAATTTTTTAAATATTATTCCCGGTTTCAGTCAGTGAAAATCTATAAGAAACAGCCTAAAAAATACCTGCACCTTGCAGACCTGTGTTACTAAAAAAAAATCCTTAGAATGATGTAGAATCTTGAAGCAAGGAAACTTATTGCAAATTTTCCCATAATAATCATGTTACATGAACGCGGCGAAATGCCCAGCGGAACACCGGCCGTGACGAATAGTCCCATCCCCTTCTGCTATCATAGGTATTGATAATATCTTTCCGACGTACAATAATCTCCTTATGAAATTGTTAAACTTAGTAGCTTCCATTAACTTTTTATCACGTCACTTATTAAAAGAACCATCACAGACGATGTTAAGACCTGTGTTACTAAAAAAAAAACTCCTTAGAATGATGTAGAATCTTGAGCAAGAAAACTTATTGCAATTTTCCCCATAATAATCATGTTACATGAACGCGGCGAAATGCCCAGCGGAACACCGGCCGTGACGAATAGTCCCATCTCCTTCTGCTATCATAGATATTGATAATATCTCTCCGACGGACAATAATCTCCTTATGTAATTGTTAAACTAAGTAGCTTTCATTAAATTTTTATTACGTCATTTATTAAAAAAAATCATCACAGACGATGTTAATGTACGAGGAAATATAGACTTTTTAAAAATTTATATACATAGATAATTTAATGCATGTGTAAAAAACCCATAAGTCAGAATTGTTTTGTCACTTTGACAGCGATAAAAGTTTACTTTTATATCGGCAAAAAAGTTGTTTACATTTGGTTGGCCTGACAACAACTTGTGTTTTCTCGTTATGGTCATAAACTCAACGAACACACTGTCAAAATGAAATGTCAAAAGTCGACGAAACCGTAAGCTTTGCGTACTATCTTTGGTTGATCCGACATAAATTTGCTTACTTTATCATCATAGTGTGCGTTGTGAAGTGTTGTTATAACAAAATTCGCAAACTCATTGTAAGTAATCTTCAGAAAATACACTTGTCACAAGAAGTATCGCATCATGTAAAAAAGTAAGATTTTTTTGAATTATGGAATAAATCTCAACTGAAAATATTGTACTTATTTCGTAAATGGCATACTTTACTTATTTTATCTGACAGTTAATTTTATCAGATGTTTTTTCTTTGTTAATGTCAAAAAACGTAAAAAGTGTGAGAAAAGGCGTAGTTCATTAATTCTGTTAAAAAGTAAATTTGCTTAGGCATTTGTTAACTGTTTTTTTATTAAACAGATTTTGGACAAAAATGAGTAATTTGACACCAGTACAAGCAGCCCAAATTGTGGCCTTAAGTGAGGATGGAAGATCGCAGCGATATATAGCCCAACTTATGAATATCAACCAATCGAGCGTATCCAGAATAATAAGGTTCAGAGAAACGGGAGTTTACCATAGAAGACCAGTTCCAGGGCGTCCAAGATGTACCATCCCTGCAGATGACCGTTTTCTACGTCTACAAGCCCTACGGGAACGTCATATTACTGCACGAAAGCTGCGCAATGATCTTTCCAGAGTCCGTAATGTCCAAATAAGCATTAATTCTGTTAGAAACAGGTTAAGGGAAGTTGGAATTAGAGCTAGAATGCCTGTTACTGCACCATTGCTAACCAGAGCACACCGTGTGGTACGTTTGAGATTCGCAAGACAACATGTAAATTGCAATGTAAACGACTGGGCTAATATCCTGTTTACAGATGAGTCCAGATTCTGAATTTTCGGGTCAGATAGACGTATTCCAGTTTACAGACGCGAAGGCGAGCGATTTGCACAGTGCAACATAATATCAGCAAGGAATTTTGGCGGTGGCTCTATTATGGTATGGGGAGGCATTTGTTTAGAAGGTCGCACAGAGTTATCTGTATTTCGCAGGGGATCTTTGACAGCTGATCGGTATATAAGAGACGTTCTAGAAGAACATCTGGTACCATTTGCTCCTGTTATTGGAATAAATTTTGTTCTAATGCATGATAACGCACGTCCGCACGCTGCAAGAATAACAACCGATTATCTTCGAGAAGTAAGTATTCAAGCTTTAGCATGGCCAGCAGTAAGCCCAGATTTGAATCCAATAGAGCACGTTTGGGACAACCTAGAACGCCGCATAAGATCTCGTAATATCGCTCCAGGCAGTTTAGATGACCTTGAACACGCATTATTAGAAGAATGGGAAACTTTAGATATGGAGTTTGTAAGGAATTTGATAAGAAGCCTTCCACAACGGATGCGAGCTGTTATTAGGGCCAGAGGTGGCAATACTAGATACTAAAAATCGTTTACTTTACTTTAAGACATTCTTGTTTTGGAGAATAAAAATGATCTTTGCAATTTCCTCAAAAATTTTCAAATAAAAAAACCAAACATCTTTTAAACATAACGAAAAATCGTTATCATTTTTTTAAAAAATGTATATATGTATATCGTGAGAAGCATTTTGTCAAAATCCATTTATTTTGAAATGATGCGATACTTTTTGTGACAAGTGTATATAAGAACTGTGTTTTTAATAATTGTATTTTTAAATAGTATGATTACTATGTAATACAATTTTCAGTAATTGTTTACGCATTTAGTAAATTATCTTACCGAATTACATTCGAGCTTTCTTTTTATTTCCGAATAAATTTGCCATTTTTAAACTCAAATTTAGTTGCTAAATGGTCACTGAACTCAACAAATTGCCTCTTCGATAAAACGACTCGTCCTTCGGACTCGTCGTTTTCTCAGGCAATTTGTTTCGTACAGTTACCTAGCAACAAAAATTTTCGTTAAAAAGTGAAAATTTATCCGGAAAAAAGAAAGCTCTCGTGTAATTATAAGTGATAATATACACATAATACAGTCAACAATAAAAGTTCAGGTTCAGTAACCTATTTCTTTTTGTACGTCAATAAGTAACATAATAGATGGATTATAATCTGAACAAAACGCGTCTTTAGTACTTACAGGTTGTTTGTTCAAACAATTCGTCACCAATAATTACTCGAAAAATATTGCTGGGTTAAGTCCTCAATGTCGTTTCAATTTAAGGTTCAGCGTACTCGTGTGGGGAGCATAAGCCGGGAGAACGTAAATAAGCTAATTTAATTAGTGCCAAGATAAAAAAAAACGGAGGAAAAGTAACACAAGCTCGGGCCGCATGTAACACAGTTAATGTGATTAACCACTTAAAAACGACAGACAGACGGGACAAAAGCAGTTTAATCGTACATTTTGTTATTGTCTGTTTAAGAACACCGGGATGATAAATAGTCATTCATTGCATTTCTTTCTTTCATAATTTCTGCACCCGTTCATATATTCAAAGTGGAAAGAACTATGGCCCAATTGAAAATCATTTTGTTGAAAATAGCTTGCGAGGTTTTCAAATGCATTGTATTTTTTTCTGCTAATTAATTCTGTTACAAAACGGTTATAGTGTATGGATCTACTCGTTTATCTCGTTTTGCGTTTAAGCTAATTTCCCTTTATTTTCAACTTTTGTATTAAATGTTAAGATCATATATATTCTAATGAGTTTCTCTTTTATATGCGATGCGATCACCAATGACATCATGGCGTCAGAGTGTCGGTAAATTCCTTTTTAGTAAATGCACAACAAGTGTCAAACATTACGTGAGTTGCGGAAATTGCAAAAATAAAATTAAGGACAAATACGTGAAGTCATTGAATAATGTTATTTGGTGCAAAAACATAACCCCACCTGTATGCTGTGTGAAGAGAATTGTAAAGATATAGATTTACTAAAATCTAGACTTCAAAGATCAAACGAAAAGTTGATGGATAGAAACTTCCCTTAGCGGTCACGTCTATTAGCAGGGCACTTCCCTCAAACGGGCACTTTATCCGGTCCCGAATTTATAAGTAGGGAATAAGAATAAATTGGTTTCTCTTATGGGGACTCTCCATTGGAAGGGCGCGGACAGTTATTTAGATATTTTTTAACTGGAAAGTTTCCATTAATTGGACGTATATGTATTTGAATACATTAATTATCGCATGATATCTGGCGAAGTCGCGCAAATCAAGAAAATGTTGAAGCTTTCATAAACAGGTTGGCGTTAACAATTAAAGTTTGCAAACCCTGCGATATTTATAATTTGGACGAAAGAGGGTTATTTTTTCAAGCACTACCAACAAAGACGATGGCATTGAGCTGAAAAATGTGTGGGCGGCAGGTTACCGAAAGAAAGATTAGCAAAACTGCACTGTGTGAATATGGCAGGGGAGAAAGAAAAACTCTTGGTTATCGGAAAATAAGCACGTCCTCGCGCATTTAAAAATCTTAGCTTTGCTCTTCTTCCAGTCCAATGGTATTCAAATAATAAGGCTTGGATGACTATTATGAAGTTTTATTATTTTTGGACAATGGAGCTGGCCATCCTAAGGATGTATATATGCAAAATGTTAAACGCGTTTTCTTAGGCTAAATACGACAGCTTAATGCAAAAATTGGTACCGACATTAATACGTTTTATAGCAGTTTGGGAGTTCTCATTCAGGACATAATTTAGCCAATTCTATAATCTTTTTAGATGCAATTTATTTTATAAAAAAATCATGAGATGATGACTCATCTGATAAAATTAAAAATTATTTCAAGAAAACAGGATTTTAAGAAGTTGAGGTGTTTGAAAGTGATCAGTTTGATCCTGAAGATGAAATATCTTTATCTAAAGTGGCTCAAATGTGTACGCTAATGGGAAAGGTATAGGAAGTAATGATTTACAGGAATTTATAATTGACGCCAATTTGTATACAGAAGACGATAATCCAGATCATATTTTGCCCGTAAATTTAGAAAACGAATGCCAAAATAGTGATGATGAAAAACATGAAATAGAAATTCCGAGAACTGACGATTATGAGAAAAGAATAGCATCGTATAAAGGTATGCTTAGTGAGTTTCCATTACATTTGGAGGCAAAATTGGCATGCAATATGCACAAGCAAACTTCCATTTTAGACTATTTTGTAAGATAGTTCATAAATTGCATATGTACATACAAATATGTACATATATATGTTCCTATTATATAGATATATATAAATGTTCACACAGCCGTTTCGTTTTTATTTAGAAAATAAAGTTATAAGTATTTAATTTTACACTGTGTGTTAAAATGAAAGTTTAGCTTTGCGTTTCCACATAATTTTTTCTGTCTTCTGATAAACGGGCACTTCTTTTAACCCGGGGCAATATTGTCGGAACGAACAATGTCCGCCTATGGGAAGTTTCATTGTATATCAATAATGGAAATAAAGAAAGCAACTCTAAATGATAGGGACAATACATCAATAGAAACCCACGCCAATGACACTGTGGAGAGCAAGCTCCATACCTTGATTATGGTATTTCTGTAATTATTTGGAAAGAAAGAGCATTTAAAAAAGGGATGACGATATACTCCTAACTACGAAATGGACACACAAAGTATCAAAAAACTGTGCTAAGAACGAATTTATGAAAAAAATTGACCTACATGAACCCTTTCGTCAAAAATTCTTCATGAAATATTTAGCGTATTTTTACTTTGCGGTCATACTGTATGTACACTGATTCCATATCGAAAATCAAATAACGTTTCTTTAACATAGATAATGTGGTTATCAAATAATCCATATATCGAAAGTATCTACTATATTTTCCTCCGAGATATAAGATTTGCGGTGTTTGTTCTTTGAATGACTCTCACTAGAGTTGTTTGGACTGTTTAAGTTCAGTTAATGTTGTCCACTGCTTCAGGTTTGTTTGTTAAGTAGTCTTATTATGAAATCCTTAACAATACCATATGACATGCTTAAGGCAATTTTGTTACTTCCGTTTTCCACTAATGAGTCGGTTCTTTCATTTGCTCCTATTTGTTGGCAACGAGGGAGCTATTCGAATTTTTCCTTACATACCCGTATTATGAGTAATGAACAATGAGTATTAGATGTATTCTTATTCCACTGGTGAAATATTCACACATATGTGTACATAGTATGCGCTATTTGGTAGTAAAAAGTATTTATATGATGACATGAAATTTTTAAAAGAATTATGATATTTGTTAAGTACAAGTAGTTAGTTGCTATGTAACAGTATTTATTAGTATTTTGGACAACATACTGAAATCATTAATTATAATATGGTATACATAATGCTATAAAATTCAACTTAATTACAGGGATTATCTATAAAAATAATGAGGTGTGGCCACCACACGACTTTCTTATACGTATGAGTGTTTCAAATAATACAATTTTAAGAATTTTTTTTATACAAAAATTATTCAAAATCCTATTCTAGGTACTTCTGTCTTCTTATTAAATCTCTATAGAATGCATACTTTCCAAGATATTTGAAAACAAGTGCTACTCGCTAAAAGTAAAACTGCTACTTCCGGTCCGAATTTTGAAATTTCATTTATACAAAAAACATTGCAAATATAGCTCTAAATACTTTTGTACTTTTAAAAAAATATATACAAATTGCATGATTTACGACAAATTTCCAAAAAATCGTTATTAGGTAAGAGTAAAAGTATTACTTCAGGTCCGAATTTTGAAATTTTTTTTAATACGATAGGTATTGAAAATCATGTTTTAAATACTTTTATACTCGTAATGTATCTGCCTAGAACGCATGACTGGCGAGATATTCGCAAAAAGCTAATTTTCGATAAGAGTAAAAGACATTTCCGGTAGGAATTTCGAAAAACTTTTTTAATAAAATTCTTTTCAAATTTATTTTTGAGTACATATGAATTCTTTATAAAATTATTTACCTTAATTTTTTTATTATTAACGAAATATTGGCTAAATTCGATTTTTTTCCTGAAGTTAACTACTACTTCCGGTCTGCCGATTTTACTGAAAATCTAATCAGATCTCAAAAGGGAGATTATACTCACAAATACAAAATTTGGAATAGATAGGTACAGCCGTTTGACACTATCGTGGTCAGAGAGAGAGGGGGGAGAGGGGGGCGTGAGAGTGTGGTAGAGGGGGAAAGGGGTGAGAGGTGGGAGGGAGAGAGACATTTTTTTAAAACCACTTTTTCGTCATCAAGGGACCAAATAACATATTATTTTAAAACATTGGTCTGTACATATATATTAATATAACTTGGATATTAGAACATTGACGCTCGCAAAGAAGTGATAAGTCACGTGCGTCGATGCCTTCTTTTTTCCAGAGCGCGTGTAAGCTAATCTCTTCAACGTCAAAGATATTTCTTTTAAAGTAAAATATTAGACATTAATACCGGAGAATAACAGATCAAACGTTCTCAGATCGCCGCTCCACTTGTAATGTTGCTTTCTGCGGTAGTTGTGCTAGTACGCATCGGTACGTTAATGTACCCGTAAATATATTAATTTATTAACAAGCACAGTTCCACAAGCCCTCGTTTCTTTCGCTTTAAGCAGATGCTGGTGTGGCTACCTACCCAGGCGGTGTTCACTATATCCAACCAAAGCAACTATTGAACCTTCACACTCAATACTTCTCTGTACATAACCTGAAACGAGAAGAGGATATTGAAAATATAAATAAAATCGAGAAGAAACTTGAGAGACATCCAGAAAAAAATAAATGAAGAGAAACAACACACAGGAGTCCTCAATACCGCTCGTGTGGGAAACTGGAAAAAACCAGGATCTTGCAATGAGGGTGAAGACCCAAGGGGACATGTTATGTACAGTATATGTGTATATGTATATATGTATTTATGTGTATGTACATGTTTTTTTGGAATAAAATGTTTAAATCTTTAAAAAAAAATTTTTTTCTGATACTTCGTGTCGCATGCATATTGATTTAGTTAATGATTACTTGATTTTAATTAAATGTGAAAGTGAGTGTGAATACCAAATCTACTGCTCTTTGCGAATAACTCAAACCGGAGACGCTTCCCAGATAAGTCCTACAAATATTCTGCTATTTCCTTCGCCTCATTAGAATGTTAATAAAATACCAAAGACAAAGACAGTATATTATAAAATTGTTTAAACTAAAATCATGTTCTTTCGAACGTCATACTTAATCTTCAAACATAACTAACGATTTATTCATAGTTTAATTGCAAACTCTTTTAAAGTAAATCGAAATTCTGTTCTTCCGAACATGAATATACCAACACATATTAAATGAATTCTAAGAATTATCATTTAATAAAGGCGCCGGCAAAACCCGACCTATAAAATGACAGAATACGGGGTTGCTCGTGTCGGTTTTATATTTTTATCGATTCTCGGACGTTAGTTGACGAAATGATAGAAAACGGACATTTCTGTGGTTAAATAAATTTAATTAACCTGGCATGCAAGAGTGTTGTCATGAGTAATTGACTTGGTAAATTATGCGGAAATGGCTGACCAATCAACATATTATTAAGATAGCGGATTATGCGACGTTGGCGGACTAACCAACGCATCATCAAGACAGCTGATTATGCCCGGGGAACGAGCTGTAAAACAGGCCAGAAGGCAGCATTTAATAAATATCTTCATTAAAAAATAAATTTTATTTAAAATAAATTTATTCTGTGCATCGTCTGTATATTTGTATTGCTTCCAAAATCTTTAATTTTAATAAGGATATTAAGGCTCTCAAGAATTGGAACATCCACCGTATAGTCCGGATATGGATCCTTGTGATTTTTTTTGTTTTCTAATTTAAAAAAGACCTGAGGGGACGTAGTTTTAAGGATGACAGTGAGTTTCAAGCAACTGTTATAGAACATTTTGACGGAAAGCTTCAGATTATTTTTACAAGGGCATCGAATTATTAATTAATCGTTGTTATAAATGTATAGAAGTTAGGGGAGATTATATTAAAAATTCAAATTCTTATATTGTTCCAAGTTTTTTTTTTGTATATCAGGCCGAGAATTTATGGCGCCTACCTCGCACGTGCACTGGCAAAACGTACTCACGAGCCGCCACTGGTCCTACTAATCATAAAAAGAGAATTTGTTAGAGAAAAGGAACGCCAGCCCTTAAAGAAATAACGCAACTTTAGTGTTTGTTGTTCCAACCCATTCATGATTGTCTCGATATATAATGTGAATAAAATTGCTACAAATACAGAACCAGGTATAAGTGTAAAATAAGCGATAAGAAAAAAATTGGTCGGGAAAACGGCAAACTTTGATGTTGAAAAATTGACTGGGCCTTACTGACGACAAAATTTGTTTTTCATGTTGTCAAAGAATTCTAGTTTCAAAATTGATTTTTCGAATAGCGTTAAATATAAAAAAACTGTCTAATTGGACCTTCAATAGCTAAGAAGAGTAAGAGAGGTACCGAGAAGGAAGGGAACACACTTTTATTATCCGATGCACACTCTAGCCTATTGATATCGAGGCAATAAACAACTGAAAACACTCGAAAAAGTCCATTGTTTTACAATTAAGCAATCGCGATTTATAATCACATTCAATGTCTGTTTCAATAGCTTTGCAATTATTAATTGTTAAAACCCTAATGTAAATTCAATATGCATCCTTCGTTATTTCTGAGGTCCGCGCGGTATTCACAGCTAAACAGATGGTATAAAATCAACATTTATACCTAATTCACATAGTACTTTATGCTATTGTGAACTTGCATATTTTCATTATGATATGTTAAGAGAGAAAAGTATTTATTTATTTATTTACTTAAGAAGATATAAAGCTTACAAGTTTTTCATCTTAACTCGCCATGTTCAAAAGTGATTATTTCATAATAAATCGGCAGGTACATAAATAATAATATGAAAACAAGATATCATAAATTTGCCTT
Organism: Amphimallon solstitiale; assembly: GCA_963170755.1. Classification (NCBI taxonomy): domain Eukaryota; kingdom Metazoa; phylum Arthropoda; class Insecta; order Coleoptera; family Scarabaeidae; genus Amphimallon; species Amphimallon solstitiale. The sequence goes on from OY720680.1 coordinate 29,344,635, forward strand.
TAGGCGGACCAAATTTGCATTATTAATTTTCCTTGTATTTTGGGGTGGCGCTAGAATAGTGCGGTCAGTTCCTCAACGCAAATATTCCTCTTGCCTTTTCATCGGATTTATATAAGCCTATTATCTAGTTCCTGAGAGGCACTCGTAAAATATTCAAATAGTAATTCATAATACAGAAGCTAATTACCTGGTTTCCATTAACAATTTAAAAGGAATATCCGGGAAGCTGTACATGTTTGAATACAATTTCCTTGTATAGTACATGAAAAATATAAGTGTGGTTATATATTTTCGTTCCTCTAGATTTCATTACATTGCTCTCAAAGTGATAGAAATATATTCAGAAAATGTTATAAATACATGCCTTCTTTCGCATTCAGAGTTTTTGAATACGTATATGGTAAATACGGCAAAATTATATAATACTATTTATTCGATTAGTTCCGTCTATTTTGGAATCTTCCGCAATATTATGCTAACATACAAGAATAAGTACTATATGAATACTAAAAGCACCTATTACATGATACAAAAAGTATCACCCGTATTTAATATTATCGCTATATCAAAAGTAAGCGGTATTATTAGGTTGTGCTATAGTCGTAAGTGAACCTAAACGAAATGATTGTCAACCCAAGACTATAGCCAATTTCCAGAAAAAATGTGACCTATACTAGCAGCATGCGAAACTGTAAAAGTTATACAAGCGGTTTTATTTACATTTAGCATTATGCGAGATAAAAAAGAAACATAAAATATTTCTGAAAAATTAATACTTTTAAATACAAGTTTCGGGTTTGTTGGGCACCAGATGCTGGTCGGAGAATCGCTTACTCAGTTAGTAGGATGACTGTTTGTTTAAAGGTAACCTCAACCTCATTTCGTCATAAATGAAGCGTGGCCAAAAGATTCTGAAGAATATACATATTGTATGAAAAATATTGCAGGTGACGAATACAGAGGACTAATAAATTCGGAAATAAAAAGTTATTCTAAAAGGAGAAGAAATAATAAAGTTCATCAAGTGTAAAAGCTCCGCTAGAACGGCCATCCCAGACCAATGGGGAAGAACAAGAAATTAATGCAAATTACAATGTGTAGATCAAATAAAAACAGATAAAGAAGGAAACCGTAAAGCAAATGTGAAGATCAGGTACTAGAGGATATAAAGAAGCTGAATATACTGGCATGGAGGAATAAAATAGAAATAACCTGAGAAAGCAAAGATAGCAGAATGAACAGAGGAAACACACCATAAGAAACGAATTACTAGACATCAAACAAGAAATGAGCAGCAGATCAGAAATCCTAAATATATATATCGTTCTACTAAACTTGTCACCCTCCTACGTATTAGTGTTTCTCAAATGAACAGGCTCGCGAATTTGACGAGGTAGTGAGCAACTAATTTGTTTTCTAGAGCGGTGCTGACAAAACCAAACTGTCGAAATATGTATCCATTAATGAACGATGCCGCTCTTTATTCATTACGTTCATATCATGACGTGAAAGTGTGGTGATATCACGTAGTGGCCATGAGAATGTTTATTATAATTATTAAACGTTTTTTTCATTATATTATACATAGTAGGAAAATCATCCGAGTGAACGGCCTAGTGTTGATAGTAAATCAAAACGAGTAAAAATATACGATGAAATATTACTCTACGGTTTACTATACTAGCGTTTATACTCTAGTTTAACTCTAGGAACTTTATCAATAAAGGACAGAAAATAATAGATGAAAAAATAAGTCCTCTAGCAGGATTAATAGTACGAACGATATCCGACGGAACACGAAACGGTATTCCGAATTGTATGCGACTGCGCTGACCTGCGTTTTGCTTCGTTGTGTTTATTTTTTGTTTTATTTATGTTAATACGATATAGATATAATATTTGTTTGTTTTAGATAAATACGCCAACTTCCTTCTGGTTCTATATATACAGGATGAGAGCTGTCGCGAATTTATTCAAGGGCAACTTTGTCTTTAAACATTTTTATTAATAACTTTGCCGATATTTACTAAAATATACACATGCATTTTCTTTTTGTATTTAATAAATGTTACTTGTTTAAATACGCTTATTTTTTTTTTAATTCCTGGTCTTATTACAGGTATCTATGTATAACTGGTGCGTCTGCTTTTACTAGCTTCAATTTTACCTAAAAATATGAGAAGTTGATATAAATATCAAAATTATACAAAAACACTAAATATTTCAAGGCATTTACAGGACTTAATCAACATTTACTAGAATTTCCTAAGACGATAAAAGTTTTTAAACAACACTTGAAGAAATTTTGATCTTCGTAAAACTACAAAACGTGTTCAGATTCTGTGCACTTGTTAGCATTCGTCAATTGTACGGTCGTAAGCCACAAAGTAGATGAGGATTTTCATTTTTGCGTTGACGGAAAGAAATAAAGTATACTTATATGTAGGTATTTTGTTCTGCAAACGCTAAAATGGATTAGCGCTTCTCATTTACTCTATATGGTTTACTATACTATCTAAATTAAGCTACCCAGTGAGCAGTAAGCATACACAATATTTATTAAGGAGGCTTACGCAGAGGTGCAGACTAACTGCCGTGAGGTAGGACGTAAGGGGGTAGCGCCATATGCGCCAATGTAAATTCCGCCGATGTAAGGTATTCGTTAAAATAAAACAAACAGCAGAAATTTTTGTTTTTCTGATTATGTTATTGCATTAAATTGAATACAAATTATTAATTAAGGCTTCGTTGAGAGTACTTTCTTATAATTCAAATTATTCACTCCTACACTTCACTCTCAAAATTGACAAAATTTACAACATCATAACACAGTTTCAGAAACTCTATTTTAAAAACTAATTCCAGTCGAGTATGCATTGAGTCCTTGTTTATGTGTGTTTTAAATTTAATTTTGATATTTCGTAAATAAAAGCGGTACTATTGTTTTAACAAAACCTAGTAAAGTCTTGAATTTACATTACCGTATATGGCGCCAAACCCCTTACGTCCTACCTCACGGCAGTTAGTCGGCACCTCTGCGTAAGCCCCCTTAAATGTAACACGTAACAGTGTGAAAAGTTTTACCAATAATAGAGTAAAGAGTAAATATTAGTGTTTACACTAACATTATTAAAAATGGGTGAAGCATATCCACTCTATGCTTCACCCAGTTTAGTGTAAAATGTAGTCTGCGGGTCACTCGAGTGCTCAGAGTTAATATTTCACTCTAAAAGTGATGAACCCATATAAACACGGAGTAGAGTTGAATATTCACTCTATATTTTTCTCGATGTATGTATGTATAAAGAAGTTTTGTGATGATGGTGATAATATTCGGCCTCGAGTTACATGTCGGTGTCTTTGTGTGACTACTATATCGGCCAAACCGTTAACGTTTTCAGCAACAAACTTTACATTTAGAAATATAAGCTTCCTCTAAAAATATGGTTATATTTTCAGTGCAATCCATACACAAGAAGTATAACTTGGCTTAAGCGAAAAAATTAAATTTTACCAATATCTAACCAATTAATAAGTTTACAATAATTTCTAAAGAATAAGATGGTAGTCAAATTTGAACTGAATATATCATTAATTAATGGATTCAGCTAAGATTTATCAAGAGGATACTTTTGTATAAAAAATAGGATCGTATGTATGTATACGATGGTCGTGTGATGTTCACACTTCATCTTTATATTCAGGTAGGGGATTATGATAATTCTTGACCTCCACATTTTTGCAGATCTAGATGTTTTGAGATGTGTAACTGGAAGCATGATTTCGTTTAAACAGTCAGATACATCGATATCATAGTTTACATTTAATGTTGTAACGTTAATCAAAAGAGATGATTAATTCTGGAGCCAAATGGACAGACATTCACTTCAATGTGAACATTTTTCTTGTGCAAAGAATAACATGCTAATTATGTTAAAATTAATGGAAAATACAAAATTATATACAAATGAAGTTCGTTAGAATTTTTTTTAAATTACAACAATGAAGTCATTAGACAGGTACATTTTTAATGTAACAAATCTTATTACAAATGTGAAACAACATCAACACAATCGTCTAAAATGTAAGGAAGATTGTTAAAAACTTTTTTTTTGTGGGATCTGAATTACTGAAATACAATAATGAGCAAACGTTAGATAATTGTCAAAGAGGATAACACAATTCAAGTACGAGTATAACCTAGTGTCACAAATTAGATCTTTCAAGGTAATTAAAATTAATGCGCTTTCGGGAAATAAACGAAGGTCTGTAGCCATTTTAAACGATTAAGCAATGATGCATTAAGGAGATTAAGTACTAAGTGTAAGTACTTACAAGCATATAAATAAAATTAGTAACATTTATTATCGAGAAAAAAAATTTGAATTTATAGTTAATATTATTTGAATTCTTCTAAATATCCAAATTTAGAAATTCCGTAAATACTCCTCAATCAAAAGTTTTGAATTTTTAAAATATAAATTTTCGTTAAACTATTCACAGCAGCATGATATATCCTCCCATACCAATAAAATCTGGTTAATGCATATGTTTCACACACATTATTTTCAATTGATGCTGATACAAAAGCAAACAGTTTTTAATGGTGGTACAGAATTTTTATGACCTTCATCAACGAAATGAAATTGTTTAATTACTCTTCCAAATTCTTATTTGTCCTTTTTTAAGTCAACTTACAATGTTCTTAAAAGTTTGTAGAAAGTTAATAACCTATTTATTGCTTTTGTACAAAATCCTGACTGATTTCGTACGAAGAACGCCAGTTTTTTTATTGAGTTTCCGTATGATCCGAGTTTTTTTTGCTATAATTAGATACATTTTCTAACAACAAAGTGTTAACAATAATAATAATTCAAACCTCGTTCTGGTTGGAGAGGGTCTCAAGATTCAGGACGTCTATGATGGTTTATAAAATTGAGGGTTGTTTTTCGAGGCCACCACCATTTTGAATTTTGAAAATGCGTTTAATTTGTTCATGCAGAATAAAATTCTGTACGAGTTGTTATGCAACATATACGTAGGTGCTACCCAAAAATTCCCGAAACATAACGCTCAATACAATCACACATTACCCACCGTCACCACCACCGTAAAAGTAGTCCGCTTGGGAGCTTTGACACCGACCCCAGAAAGGAATGCATTCCAAGATTTTTTTAGTCTGTGTGTTCAGCACCACTTGCGATTCCACTTAAATCTCCTCTAGTGTGTCAAATCTTCGCCCTTTCAACTTCGTCGGGTGCATACGGTGGATGAAGAAGAACCACCGTGTTGCATGATGAAAGCTATATGTGGCCTCGCATTGCCGTGGTGAAGGACCCAGTCTTTCTTGCGCCACATCTCAAAACGTTTCCTTCTCATATCCTCCCTTGACCGCCTTAGGACATAGGCGTTTGGTTGTACTTTGCACAGAATCACCTATTGCAGGTGGTTGGTTTGTATTTATGGGTAAGATGCTTCTCGCTTAAAAATGATTTCGTTAGTAATTTTTCAGACGCTTCGGTATAAAATTAATAATTCTATAATGTCTCAAAAGGCATATATTGCATTTTATGTATAATATAACGTGTGTCGTATTAATATGTTTCTATAACATTCCTGAAATAAAATTATTTAAATTTGTTTAATCCTTAAACTAAAACCGTAACAATATCAATTTTACGCCTACGTTCTTCGCGAAACTATAAGAAAATAACGACGTTAGCTAATGTTACTGATCGATTTCTTGAAAATACATATATCTATATATACGAACCCGAAAGAAATGAATAAAATAAATACCCACATTGTAAAATACTAACATGTTGGTAAGGCTATTTTAACGCGGTAAATTTCCTAAATTGTCAGAGATAATGGATATTTACCATCAATAAAAGAACATTCCGTGTTATAGAAAGTACGGATAATACAGTAGCGTCAGGAAAAAAAGAACAGCTATTATCCGTAATAAAATGTTAATGCCAGATATCTTGGGGCGAATGATAAATGTACATTCTCACAGAAGACAGAGAAAAAATGCAAGTAATGTATCCGAAATCGATGTTAAGGTTAAGGATGGTAATATATCTTGGAGCGACTCCATTGAAGAGCTCTAAGCCGAATATATGTACGGTATTATCGTCAATTTAAAATAACATGAATCAGTTAAGTGTTTCATTTGATGTGATAGATGGTCAAGTGGCAGTACTTTTAACAAGAATAAATTAGGTTAAATTAAAGCTGTGGGTGCTATTAACTGGCGTACGGAATTGCTTTTTACATATTTTCAGAGGTAAGTGGGTATTCGTTTTTAGATTATGCGCGATTATATATTCAAAATATTAGAGTATTTCAAAAATAAGAGATACGAATGCAGGGCTATAATTAATTACTAAAACCGAAGTAATAAAAAAGAACTTCATCAGCTCACGAAAAAATGATCGAATTTCTGAAACAGAGACATTTTACGTCCAAGTCTAGATGCATCTTTCAATGCTTCAATCGAATTATTTGACTTTCCTATGAATCATGTCTTGTATTTGTATAAAATGTAGAAATAAATAACAACGTAAAAAATACTACCAAATATTTTTTATTGTGCACTACAACATTGTTTCACCAAACTTTGGCTTCATCAAGTAATGACGACATCACTTGATTCATCATTTCAAACTATTTTTACGTTATTGTTTATTTTAAAATGGAGTTTCAACATGTAACATGCCGTTCAATTAGTTATTTAAAATAAAAAAGTTGTGTATCTACTATTCATAAATAAACGCAGACTGAGTGAAATTGCTAAAGTATGGATGAAAAAACATCTTACGCAACCATATGATAAAAAAAACAAATCGCCCTATAAAAGCATATTTGGTGATTTTATGGGTTGCTTAAGACATTCAATGTTTCTTAATCAAACTGATAACATTTTAGTGGGTTCATTATTTATTTGAGACTGTTATATTTAAATGGGTGTTGTCAACTTTATCAAGAACAACATATATTATGCAACTCCAATAAAGTATATTATTATTAAGATAAAAAGTAAGACCAAACACTGAAAAATTGTCCTTAGTTTATTACTAAAGATTTAAAATTTATGTTTATCGAACATTGCAAATTACAAATCGTACAATGAATTTCTCCTTAACAAATGGGACTATTTAAATTATCATATTATGGAGGTTTATCATTCTTAGTCTATAATTCTCAATTTAAATTAGAATACAGAGTTAAAGAAAATTATAACTAAAAAAAACTGACTCAAAGGACATTTCTATAATGGCGTATCATTTTCATTTTTAACAGTGTTTATCTCAAATATAGCATACATTATACTAGTAGTAATATGTGTTTAATTCTTCGCATTTATCTATCTTATAATATGCTTTTTGAAACATTTGAATTCTATACGAGAGTTCTCTAATAGTATATTATGCAATGAGCATTTAATGATAGCTATTAAGACACGAGTAAGAAAATTACAATACGAGGCGAAGCCGAGTATTGTAATGAATACGAGTGTCTTAATAGCCATTAAATGCGAGTTGCATACACTATTTTTTCTACGACCCCATAATAAAACATTATTTTTTGAACATTCCATTTCATAAATTGAGGTTAAAATTTTCCATGCACCTGTGCGAAATTAGCTGGTAATAAATTGTTCGTGGTTACTAAGGCTTGTTCCATAATTTCTGGTGGACTCAAATTTTACATTTCACTGTCATTATCCCTCATTTTTACCGTTTATATTTTCAAAAAAGGACAAATTTTAAGTACTTATTTGTAAGTTGCAGAGAACTGTCACATTTATTTAATTTGTATATCTGTCAGATATGGAGTCGCCATATTGAATATTGTTTGAATATTGGAATGTCGCATTCCTATTGGATATAAACTTGTATCGTAATGAAAAATCTGTATTCCTATTGGATGTAAACTTGTATCATAATGAAAATATGTATCGTAATGGATATCATTGAAGTACAGATTCGGCATATCTAATAATACAATTAAAGTATGGGAGTAGAAAAAGAAATATATGTAGGTGCATGTACTTTTCTATGTTTTGAGTTTCTGCCACCCCAACTTCTATATCTAATCAAGATAGTCTTTATTTCCCTTATACCGATCGTGTCAAATTTTATTAGCCATAGGGAATCTCATGCATACGTATATACGATGTATATGTCGCTGACATTGGTACCGGGTTGGCATAAATCTACATATTGCAGTGATCTTGAATAAATAATAATATGTAAATAAATAAGTATAATCAAGATCACTTCAAGATTTTATTTAAATTAATTTTACTTTATTCATTTTTACCTTGATATGTATAAATATTCACTATATTGATAATTTACGAAAACTTTATTTTTATTTAAGTAAAACAGTAAAAGAATCTTAATAAATTTTTATAAGGTTATAATTTTAAGACATATTAAATGTTACGGGTAAAGGATCGAGCAGGTGTTTCTCGCACAAACATGTCTGGCTTTGGCAGGGATCGACCGGGCGGACCGGCACAAAAAGTATTGTTTATCAGGTGCATGGCTGAATCATAAAAGTATAGACGGATTTATAGTCACATGTTTGTTTACCTTTTTCAAGGATTATTAATACGCTGTTTCCCCATGCAACCGATAGGAGCGGCACCGTCGACATACAATTTTGGAGGTGGATTCGTGTTTAACGAAAGTTGCCGTATGTTTTTATAAAGAGATTTACGAATAAAAGCGCGGACAGATAAAATTTCCGGGATTGCTGGTGAAAACCGCAATATTAGCAAGTCTAAAAGTAGGTGAAAACCACTTCCTCCCTCTTCTTTAATAGGATTATTTTAAAATCCGGACTTAGAATAATTTTTGAGATTTTCAATACTTATAAAATTCTACACTTATAGTAATTTTATTTTAAACATGCAGCGCGTATTACATTAAAATGTCTAGATGTATTTGAATAACCACCTATGTATGAAATACTTTTATTTTATGAACTCGGTTTTTGAATTTACTTAATTTCATTTTATTTTCTTCTTTCTAGAGAGTTTTGTTTTGCATGTAGGGTACTATGCCGTACGTTATGACAAAACCTTCTAGCATTTGTAATGATAACTTTGAATAGCATAATCATTTTCTTTTCCGTATAATTTATTTTTCTTTTAAATTTATTCATCCTACAAAGGATATTTGAAATTAATAATTTTGTTTTATGTGTATATAGGTTATATATTAAGTGAATAAAATTTTCATTGAGAATTATGGAAGAGTTTAATACGATGTATGAAGAGTTAAGGTGATTAAACAATATTTGTTATAAATGTGTGTATAGTGGCGTCTCAAAGTTCTTTATTTGTAGTGGTGTTTTTGTATTGGAATTTCGCGAAAAAGGTAAAGTTTATTTTCTTTTAATGTATATATATTATTTCTTTTTGATATGAGAATTAAGTATGTTTTGTTGTATTTGGGTGTTCAATATTAACGTGTTGGATAATACATCAGGGATGTGTGAAATGAATTATGTCATTATTTAATTCATAGCATGGAGTCCTGGTGAATTTGAAATACACGAATTGGTCTTGGTGGTACTGCGTTTGGGAGCGAGAAAAGGCACCAGGCAGAACTAATCAGGGCTGAGTTAATTTATTGAATACGCAGAGACATTATTTTATTTCATTTTATTTATTTAATTTAAAATTTATATATATTCCTTAAGGAATGTGCGCATGGTGATGTATGTTCGGGTTGCGTCCGACGAGCTGAAAATGACATGCTCGTAGGGTGGAACTTTGGGATACTCATCTGTGTGTATTTGTTATCTGATGGTACTGTGTTGGGAGCGAGAAAAGGCGCCGGACAGGACTAATTAGGGCAAAGCCATTTCCTTAATGTCTATATTTTTGTTAGCAAACAGTAGACCGTACAAATTTTATTTTATTTATATTCCAGTACAATTCATCATGGTTAATTTATTTTAAAATTTTTGATTGTTTACATGTATCTATGACAAATATTAATAATAATAATCACGTTCATATTTTAGATATAAGCTTGCACGACATGATGATTTCATTTATTCTTTATTTCTTGTAGTATTTTATTGATTATGATGTATAAATTTGGGATTATGACTGAATATTGATTTCTGATGTGTAAATATTTGTAGATTAAAACTTTTGAATTCATTTAAGATTATTTTATTTTAATAAATTAGATGTTAAGATTTATTTTGTATTTTATTTCTTTACCTGACCTGGAGATGATTAAAGAGAAGGAGAATCAAGTCATATTTTCTGCCCCTGAGTGAACTATTTATTTTCAAGCTGAGCTAGTTACATGTAGAATGTTTTGCTTAACCTACTTTTCAGCAGAAAGTTCACCGTATCGTAGTCTAGCATAAGGCCTAGCACTAGGATGCGTGCTTGACTCTCGGTTACGCATTAATTAAGTAAACTAAATTCATTTTATTTATATATAAATTTGAAAGAGTCACAGCATAAATATGGCGACCAACGTAGTGGGGCAAAGCTTCTACATTTTAAACTATTTAGATAAAAATTAATTGATTATTTAATATTCGAGTAGCTGTGTAATTAAAGGGAGGTATTTTCACCTTTAAGTGCATTTGAATAATTAATAAATATAATTCACAAATAAAATTTTGTCAAGTTTTGATTTATTTTTCTCCACAAATAAGTCTCTTTAAGTGCCAGGACAGATAAAGTAAATATGTCTGAGTATAAAGGTGAGGGTGAAAATCCTGAAAGTGGTATGGATACCAAATATTTATTTGAAACGTACAGGGAACCACAAGGCATTTCCTCTGTGACAGATTCAGAGAAGACGCTACCTCTTGATGAGGATGAAAATGTAACTGAAAATGTAAAAATTGAAACGAAAGAAATGCCAGGTGGAGACAGATTTGATTTTCTATTTGAAAAACTTTTCTGTAAGTTAGAATGTGACAAGATAGAGATGAATAAAAAGTTTGATGAGAATAAAACTGAAATGAATAAAAAGTTTGATGAGAATAAAACTGAAATGAATAAGAAGTTTGATGAGAATAAAACTGAAATGAATAAGAAGTTTGATGAGAAGTTTAAAGAAAATAAAGAAGAGATGAAAAGGAACAAAAGGGAAATGGATAAGAAATTAGACGAAAACAAAGCTGAGATGAAAGAAGAGATGAATAGAAATAAAATAGAGATACAAACTGTGGTAAAGTCGATGAATGAGAAGATTGATGAAAGGATTAAAGCCTGTAGAATGGAGATGTCAGCAATGAATGAGAAATTAAAAGAAGATGTGAAACAAAGCATGACACAGATCAATGAAAAAATTGAAGCAAATGAAAAGAAGTGCAAGGATAGCAGTAATTTTTTAATAGATGAAATGAATCAGAGGGCCGGTGTAGCAAGAGAAAATTTTAGACTGATAGAAGAAAGGATTGGAGGACAAGATGAAAAAATACAATCCTTGGATCTAAATTTAACAAATAAATTTGAGGACTGTAGGGTTAAATATGGTGCATGCACAGACTCTCTTTTAAAGCTACAGGATATGACATTAAATTGTCAAGATACAATTAAGAATTTGAAAACGAGAGTTGAACAAGGTACAATTACACCTTGTGTTGTACCACAACAGATATCAATTGGTACGGAAAATATACCAAAATTTTCTGGGTATAATAAAGACAACCCAATGGCATTTCTTAAAACCATTAAGACATATATTCGTGGTATCAATGATGATATGTCAAAATTACATTTCATGAGGGGGTGTCTTAGAGATTATGCATTATTATGGTATGATATGGTAATTGATGAGGTACAGACGTACGAAGAATTAGAGAATATGTTTATTAGGCAGTACTGGGGACAAACTCAGCAAAGACGCATTAGACATGACCTTACCTTTGGAAAATATCGTTCTATTACGTCTAGAGAGAATTATGTCATTCGGAAATACTCTTTCTTGAAACATATACAACCTATGATCCAGGAGTGTGACATTGTTACCCAATTGGCTAATCACTTCGAGCATGAGGTAGTACAAGCAGTTGCTTTACAGGGTATAGACACCGTTGAGCAACTCTTGGAGTTGGTAAAGCGTCTGGACGACGTGGAAGATAGGAGTGTACCTCAGAATAAGAATGGGTATAAAACAGGTAACAATGGTAACTATTATAATCCTCAGCAAAGATATAATGGTAATAACCACAATCACCAACAAAGGTACAATGGTAATCGGTATCAGAATAATAGTTACCAGGGAGGAAGGGTGGAGAATGGTAACAACAAGAACATGGGTGATAATAATAATAATAATTGGAGACAGGAGGGTCATGTAACAAGAAAATATGGGAAAAATGAAACAGAAGATACCCGAGGATGTAATAACATAATTATAGAAAATAAAGAAAATAAAACAGAAGCTGTAACGAAAGATGTATCAAAAGGAGCGATAAAGAAGGACCTGGATTTTTGGTAGGTCCAACCAAAGGGAAGAAAAAGAAGAAACAACAAAACAAGAGAAATTTTATAGATTTAAGTAATATAACCACTGAATTTCCACTGGTAGATGTTAAAGTAGGGGATGTATATGGTGTAGCTGTAATAGATAGTGAATTAGAATTGTCACTTTTAGATGGGGGATTATTTGATAAAAGGTTTGAAAAATTAGGTTTTTACAAGCGAGATAATGTATTTTGTATAAATATAGAGATGGGTGATGTAGAACTTGTAACACAATTTATTGTTACACCAAGATTAAAATATTGCTGCGTACTTGGGATGGATTTTTTGAGTCTATATACATCGAAATTGGAAAGGGAAAATAGAACGTTCCACAATAATAAAGTAAACATGTCTTGCGACAAAGGCGCTCAAGATGATAAAATATTAGTTAATAATTCAATCATTGATAATTTTGATAGGGACCTCACTTTAAAAATAAATAATGATAGTTTGATTGACAAGGATAAAGGTTCACACCATGTGGATGATCTTCAAAGGGAAAAGTCCATGTTTGCCACGGGTGACATAAATAATAAATGTACACACCATGTGGAGGGTCTTCAAAAGAAAGACGCCACGAAATATATGGGTGACATAATAAATAAATGTTCACACCGGGAAATAAATATGGGTGACAAAAATTTGATTTGCAACAAACAGATTAATAATGATAATGTGAGTGATCCTTTGACAAAAGATGTTAAATTATTTAATGGTAATGTAGATTTAGCAGTAGACTATGATAATTGTTTTAAAACAGAAACGACTCATCCATTTTCCCATAAGCAGAAATTAAGTGTTCAATTTAAAATTAAAAGTTTGTTAAAAGATGAAATTATTGAAAATTTAGTATATAATTTAATGAACCCCATCACAGTAGTAATTAAGGAATATTTAGATTATTTAGAAAACATTGAGAATAATAAATTAAGTTTATGTTTATTTCAATCAATAAAACAACAGCTACAACTCCCCAAATTAATAGAAACATTATTGTTAATAAGTACTAATGCAAAGTGGTTTGTAAACGTTAATTCTCTTTGGTTGGTACAGCTATATAAATGTTTCGTGAAATTATATCCAATAGTGGTAAATTTATTAGTGAATTTAAATAAAATTGTTCATAAGGAACAAAATATTTTACATTATGGGTATGTAAAGCCCGTACAGCACATATTAAACCCACATGATGAAAATGTGTCACATCATGTGAATGATAAAATGATTTTACAAGAGGGTGTGAAATTTATATGGACCCATGCGAGAATAGAGGTTTTGGATGCAGTTGAAAAGTACCCACAGCCCAGATACTTAAAAATGTTAAGAAGTTTTCCCAAAATAGTGGACTACAATTGCCACTTCATTTTAAGGGAACTCGATGATGCAATTACAATATTTGTAATACCTATGAAAGGTGTAAAATTTAAAGAATTTAAGTACACTTTTGTATATATATTTATAAGTAGTTTAATTAATTTAGGTGTTTTAAATGTCATTTGTTTAAACTTTCTCGTCATGAAAGGAGTAAAGTTTAAAATAAACTCCAAGAGTTTTGCATATTTACTCCTGACTTGTATATAGATAGAATAAGCATATTATAGGGAAATTTCATGTCTCTATGCTTTATATTAATAATATTGTAAATAATGTATAAGTATATTAACTGGTATTTATGGGAAATCTTGAATTTATACCATTGGCATTAGCGATTCTCGCTTATAAATCGCAGATATTCCCATAGGGATATTTATGCAGTGATCTTGAATAAATAATAATATGTAAATAAATAAGTATAATCAAGATCACTTCAAGATTTTATTTAAATTAATTTTACTTTATTCATTTTTACCTTGATATGTATAAATATTCACTATATTTATAATTTACGAAAACTTTATTTTTATTTAAGTAAAACAGTAAAAGAATCTTAATAAATTTTTATAAGGTTATAATTTTAAGACATATTAAATGTTACGGGTAAAGGATCGAGCAGGTGTTTCTCGCACAAACATGTCTGGCTTTGGCAGGGATCGACCGGGCGGACCGGCACAAAAAGTATTGTTTATCAGGTGCATGGCTGAATCATAAAAGTATAGACGGATTTATAGTCACATGTTTGTTTACCTTTTTCAAGGATTATTAATACGCTGTTTCCCCATGCAACCGATAGGAGCGGCACCGTCGACATACAATTTTGGAGGTGGATTCGTGTTTAACGAAAGTTGCCGTATGTTTTTATAAAGAGATTTACGAATAAAAGCGCGGACAGATAAAATTTCCGGGATTGCTGGTGAAAACCGCAATATTAGCAAGTCTAAAAGTAGGTGAAAACCACTTCCTCCCTCTTCTTTAATAGGATTATTTTAAAATCCGGACTTAGAATAATTTTTGAGATTTTCAATACTTATAAAATTCTACACTTATAGTAATTTTATTTTAAACATGCAGCGCGTATTACATTAAAATGTCTAGATGTATTTGAATAACCACCTATGTATGAAATACTTTTATTTTATGAACTCGGTTTTTGAATTTACTTAATTTCATTTTATTTTCTTCTTTCTAGAGAGTTTTGTTTTGCATGTAGGGTACTATGCCGTACGTTATGACAAAACCTTCTAGCATTTGTAATGATAACTTTGAATAGCATAATCATTTTCTTTTCCGTATAATTTATTTTTCTTTTAAATTTATTCATCCTACAAAGGATATTTGAAATTAATAATTTTGTTTTATGTGTATATAGGTTATATATTAAGTGAATAAAATTTTCATTGAGAATTATGGAAGAGTTTAATACGATGTATGAAGAGTTAAGGTGATTAAACAATATTTGTTATAAATGTGTGTATAGTGGCGTCTCAAAGTTCTTTATTTGTAGTGGTGTTTTTGTATTGGAATTTCGCGAAAAAGGTAAAGTTTATTTTCTTTTAATGTATATATATTATTTCTTTTTGATATGAGAATTAAGTATGTTTTGTTGTATTTGGGTGTTCAATATTAACGTGTTGGATAATACATCAGGGATGTGTGAAATGAATTATGTCATTATTTAATTCATAGCATGGAGTCCTGGTGAATTTGAAATACACGAATTGGTCTTGGTGGTACTGCGTTTGGGAGCGAGAAAAGGCACCAGGCAGAACTAATCAGGGCTGAGTTAATTTATTGAATACGCAGAGACATTATTTTATTTCATTTTATTTATTTAATTTAAAATTTATATATATTCCTTAAGGAATGTGCGCATGGTGATGTATGTTCGGGTTGCGTCCGACGAGCTGAAAATGACATGCTCGTAGGGTGGAACTTTGGGATACTCATCTGTGTGTATTTGTTATCTGATGGTACTGTGTTGGGAGCGAGAAAAGGCGCCGGACAGGACTAATTAGGGCAAAGCCATTTCCTTAATGTCTATATTTTTGTTAGCAAACAGTAGACCGTACAAATTTTATTTTATTTATATTCCAGTACAATTCATCATGGTTAATTTATTTTAAAATTTTTGATTGTTTACATGTATCTATGACAAATATTAATAATAATAATCACGTTCATATTTTAGATATAAGCTTGCACGACATGATGATTTCATTTATTCTTTATTTCTTGTAGTATTTTATTGATTATGATGTATAAATTTGGGATTATGACTGAATATTGATTTCTGATGTGTAAATATTTGTAGATTAAAACTTTTGAATTCATTTAAGATTATTTTATTTTAATAAATTAGATGTTAAGATTTATTTTGTATTTTATTTCTTTACCTGACCTGGAGATGATTAAAGAGAAGGAGAATCAAGTCATATTTTCTGCCCCTGAGTGAACTATTTATTTTCAAGCTGAGCTAGTTACATGTAGAATGTTTTGCTTAACCTACTTTTCAGCAGAAAGTTCACCGTATCGTAGTCTAGCATAAGGCCTAGCACTAGGATGCGTGCTTGACTCTCGGTTACGCATTAATTAAGTAAACTAAATTCATTTTATTTATATATAAATTTGAAAGAGTCACAGCATAAATATGGCGACCAACGTAGTGGGGCAAAGCTTCTACATTTTAAACTATTTAGATAAAAATTAATTGATTATTTAATATTCGAGTAGCTGTGTAATTAAAGGGAGGTATTTTCACCTTTAAGTGCATTTGAATAATTAATAAATATAATTCACAAATAAAATTTTGTCAAGTTTTGATTTATTTTTCTCCACAAATAAGTCTCTTTAAGTGCCAGGACAGATAAAGTAAATATGTCTGAGTATAAAGGTGAGGGTGAAAATCCTGAAAGTGGTATGGATACCAAATATTTATTTGAAACGTACAGGGAACCACAAGGCATTTCCTCTGTGACAGATTCAGAGAAGACGCTACCTCTTGATGAGGATGAAAATGTAACTGAAAATGTAAAAATTGAAACGAAAGAAATGCCAGGTGGAGACAGATTTGATTTTCTATTTGAAAAACTTTTCTGTAAGTTAGAATGTGACAAGATAGAGATGAATAAAAAGTTTGATGAGAATAAAACTGAAATGAATAAAAAGTTTGATGAGAATAAAACTGAAATGAATAAGAAGTTTGATGAGAATAAAACTGAAATGAATAAGAAGTTTGATGAGAAGTTTAAAGAAAATAAAGAAGAGATGAAAAGGAACAAAAGGGAAATGGATAAGAAATTAGACGAAAACAAAGCTGAGATGAAAGAAGAGATGAATAGAAATAAAATAGAGATACAAACTGTGGTAAAGTCGATGAATGAGAAGATTGATGAAAGGATTAAAGCCTGTAGAATGGAGATGTCAGCAATGAATGAGAAATTAAAAGAAGATGTGAAACAAAGCATGACACAGATCAATGAAAAAATTGAAGCAAATGAAAAGAAGTGCAAGGATAGCAGTAATTTTTTAATAGATGAAATGAATCAGAGGGCCGGTGTAGCAAGAGAAAATTTTAGACTGATAGAAGAAAGGATTGGAGGACAAGATGAAAAAATACAATCCTTGGATCTAAATTTAACAAATAAATTTGAGGACTGTAGGGTTAAATATGGTGCATGCACAGACTCTCTTTTAAAGCTACAGGATATGACATTAAATTGTCAAGATACAATTAAGAATTTGAAAACGAGAGTTGAACAAGGTACAATTACACCTTGTGTTGTACCACAACAGATATCAATTGGTACGGAAAATATACCAAAATTTTCTGGGTATAATAAAGACAACCCAATGGCATTTCTTAAAACCATTAAGACATATATTCGTGGTATCAATGATGATATGTCAAAATTACATTTCATGAGGGGGTGTCTTAGAGATTATGCATTATTATGGTATGATATGGTAATTGATGAGGTACAGACGTACGAAGAATTAGAGAATATGTTTATTAGGCAGTACTGGGGACAAACTCAGCAAAGACGCATTAGACATGACCTTACCTTTGGAAAATATCGTTCTATTACGTCTAGAGAGAATTATGTCATTCGGAAATACTCTTTCTTGAAACATATACAACCTATGATCCAGGAGTGTGACATTGTTACCCAATTGGCTAATCACTTCGAGCATGAGGTAGTACAAGCAGTTGCTTTACAGGGTATAGACACCGTTGAGCAACTCTTGGAGTTGGTAAAGCGTCTGGACGACGTGGAAGATAGGAGTGTACCTCAGAATAAGAATGGGTATAAAACAGGTAACAATGGTAACTATTATAATCCTCAGCAAAGATATAATGGTAATAACCACAATCACCAACAAAGGTACAATGGTAATCGGTATCAGAATAATAGTTACCAGGGAGGAAGGGTGGAGAATGGTAACAACAAGAACATGGGTGATAATAATAATAATAATTGGAGACAGGAGGGTCATGTAACAAGAAAATATGGGAAAAATGAAACAGAAGATACCCGAGGATGTAATAACATAATTATAGAAAATAAAGAAAATAAAACAGAAGCTGTAACGAAAGATGTATCAAAAGGAGCGATAAAGAAGGACCTGGATTTTTGGTAGGTCCAACCAAAGGGAAGAAAAAGAAGAAACAACAAAACAAGAGAAATTTTATAGATTTAAGTAATATAACCACTGAATTTCCACTGGTAGATGTTAAAGTAGGGGATGTATATGGTGTAGCTGTAATAGATAGTGAATTAGAATTGTCACTTTTAGATGGGGGATTATTTGATAAAAGGTTTGAAAAATTAGGTTTTTACAAGCGAGATAATGTATTTTGTATAAATATAGAGATGGGTGATGTAGAACTTGTAACACAATTTATTGTTACACCAAGATTAAAATATTGCTGCGTACTTGGGATGGATTTTTTGAGTCTATATACATCGAAATTGGAAAGGGAAAATAGAACGTTCCACAATAATAAAGTAAACATGTCTTGCGACAAAGGCGCTCAAGATGATAAAATATTAGTTAATAATTCAATCATTGATAATTTTGATAGGGACCTCACTTTAAAAATAAATAATGATAGTTTGATTGACAAGGATAAAGGTTCACACCATGTGGATGATCTTCAAAGGGAAAAGTCCATGTTTGCCACGGGTGACATAAATAATAAATGTACACACCATGTGGAGGGTCTTCAAAAGAAAGACGCCACGAAATATATGGGTGACATAATAAATAAATGTTCACACCGGGAAATAAATATGGGTGACAAAAATTTGATTTGCAACAAACAGATTAATAATGATAATGTGAGTGATCCTTTGACAAAAGATGTTAAATTATTTAATGGTAATGTAGATTTAGCAGTAGACTATGATAATTGTTTTAAAACAGAAACGACTCATCCATTTTCCCATAAGCAGAAATTAAGTGTTCAATTTAAAATTAAAAGTTTGTTAAAAGATGAAATTATTGAAAATTTAGTATATAATTTAATGAACCCCATCACAGTAGTAATTAAGGAATATTTAGATTATTTAGAAAACATTGAGAATAATAAATTAAGTTTATGTTTATTTCAATCAATAAAACAACAGCTACAACTCCCCAAATTAATAGAAACATTATTGTTAATAAGTACTAATGCAAAGTGGTTTGTAAACGTTAATTCTCTTTGGTTGGTACAGCTATATAAATGTTTCGTGAAATTATATCCAATAGTGGTAAATTTATTAGTGAATTTAAATAAAATTGTTCATAAGGAACAAAATATTTTACATTATGGGTATGTAAAGCCCGTACAGCACATATTAAACCCACATGATGAAAATGTGTCACATCATGTGAATGATAAAATGATTTTACAAGAGGGTGTGAAATTTATATGGACCCATGCGAGAATAGAGGTTTTGGATGCAGTTGAAAAGTACCCACAGCCCAGATACTTAAAAATGTTAAGAAGTTTTCCCAAAATAGTGGACTACAATTGCCACTTCATTTTAAGGGAACTCGATGATGCAATTACAATATTTGTAATACCTATGAAAGGTGTAAAATTTAAAGAATTTAAGTACACTTTTGTATATATATTTATAAGTAGTTTAATTAATTTAGGTGTTTTAAATGTCATTTGTTTAAACTTTCTCGTCATGAAAGGAGTAAAGTTTAAAATAAACTCCAAGAGTTTTGCATATTTACTCCTGACTTGTATATAGATAGAATAAGCATATTATAGGGAAATTTCATGTCTCTATGCTTTATATTAATAATATTGTAAATAATGTATAAGTATATTAACTGGTATTTATGGGAAATCTTGAATTTATACCATTGGCATTAGCGATTCTCGCTTATAAATCGCAGATATTCCCATAGGGATATTTATGCAGTGATCTTGAATAAATAATAATATGTAAATAAATAAGTATAATCAAGATCACTTCAAGATTTTATTTAAATTAATTTTACTTTATTCATTTTTACCTTGATATGTATAAATATTCACTATATTTATAATTTACGAAAACTTTATTTTTATTTAAGTAAAACAGTAAAAGAATCTTAATAAATTTTTATAAGGTTATAATTTTAAGACATATTAAATGTTACGGGTAAAGGATCGAGCAGGTGTTTCTCGCACAAACATGTCTGGCTTTGGCAGGGATCGACCGGGCGGACCGGCACAAAAAGTATTGTTTATCAGGTGCATGGCTGAATCATAAAAGTATAGACGGATTTATAGTCACATGTTTGTTTACCTTTTTCAAGGATTATTAATACGCTGTTTCCCCATGCAACCGATAGGAGCGGCACCGTCGACATACAATTTTGGAGGTGGATTCGTGTTTAACGAAAGTTGCCGTATGTTTTTATAAAGAGATTTACGAATAAAAGCGCGGACAGATAAAATTTCCGGGATTGCTGGTGAAAACCGCAATATTAGCAAGTCTAAAAGTAGGTGAAAACCACTTCCTCCCTCTTCTTTAATAGGATTATTTTAAAATCCGGACTTAGAATAATTTTTGAGATTTTCAATACTTATAAAATTCTACACTTATAGTAATTTTATTTTAAACATGCAGCGCGTATTACATTAAAATGTCTAGATGTATTTGAATAACCACCTATGTATGAAATACTTTTATTTTATGAACTCGGTTTTTGAATTTACTTAATTTCATTTTATTTTCTTCTTTCTAGAGAGTTTTGTTTTGCATGTAGGGTACTATGCCGTACGTTATGACAAAACCTTCTAGCATTTGTAATGATAACTTTGAATAGCATAATCATTTTCTTTTCCGTATAATTTATTTTTCTTTTAAATTTATTCATCCTACAAAGGATATTTGAAATTAATAATTTTGTTTTATGTGTATATAGGTTATATATTAAGTGAATAAAATTTTCATTGAGAATTATGGAAGAGTTTAATACGATGTATGAAGAGTTAAGGTGATTAAACAATATTTGTTATAAATGTGTGTATAGTGGCGTCTCAAAGTTCTTTATTTGTAGTGGTGTTTTTGTATTGGAATTTCGCCAAAAAGGTAAAGTTTATTTTCTTTTAATGTATATATATTATTTCTTTTTGATATGAGAATTAAGTATGTTTTGTTGTATTTGGGTGTTCAATATTAACGTGTTGGATAATACATCAGGGATGTGTGAAATGAATTATGTCATTATTTAATTCATAGCATGGAGTCCTGGTGAATTTGAAATACACGAATTGGTCTTGGTGGTACTGCGTTTGGGAGCGAGAAAAGGCACCAGGCAGAACTAATCAGGGCTGAGTTAATTTATTGAATACGCAGAGACATTATTTTATTTCATTTTATTTATTTAATTTAAAATTTATATATATTCCTTAAGGAATGTGCGCATGGTGATGTATGTTCGGGTTGCGTCCGACGAGCTGAAAATGACATGCTCGTAGGGTGGAACTTTGGGATACTCATCTGTGTGTATTTGTTATCTGATGGTACTGTGTTGGGAGCGAGAAAAGGCGCCGGACAGGACTAATTAGGGCAAAGCCATTTCCTTAATGTCTATATTTTTGTTAGCAAACAGTAGACCGTACAAATTTTATTTTATTTATATTCCAGTACAATTCATCATGGTTAATTTATTTTAAAATTTTTGATTGTTTACATGTATCTATGACAAATATTAATAATAATAATCACGTTCATATTTTAGATATAAGCTTGCACGACATGATGATTTCATTTATTCTTTATTTCTTGTAGTATTTTATTGATTATGATGTATAAATTTGGGATTATGACTGAATATTGATTTCTGATGTGTAAATATTTGTAGATTAAAACTTTTGAATTCATTTAAGATTATTTTATTTTAATAAATTAGATGTTAAGATTTATTTTGTATTTTATTTCTTTACCTGACCTGGAGATGATTAAAGAGAAGGAGAATCAAGTCATATTTTCTGCCCCTGAGTGAACTATTTATTTTCAAGCTGAGCTAGTTACATGTAGAATGTTTTGCTTAACCTACTTTTCAGCAGAAAGTTCACCGTATCGTAGTCTAGCATAAGGCCTAGCACTAGGATGCGTGCTTGACTCTCGGTTACGCATTAATTAAGTAAACTAAATTCATTTTATTTATATATAAATTTGAAAGAGTCACAGCAATATGTATACATCGTACATACGAATGCATGAGATTCGCTATGACTAATGTTATTTGACACAACCTGTATAGTCATCATTACAGATTAATTTAAATATATTTCTTGCATATTGGCTAAGAAATCTATTTATACATATATACACAAACATATACACTGTGGTGATACAGTTTAGAACAAATTTCATAAAATTAAAAATAATTATGTATTGTTTTTCAGAAAATCGCTGGGAGAGGTCAATATTTATATTTAACTCATTACTTGCCAAAGGTGCGTAAACGCAACCTTTTAAAAACATTTTTTTTATACATTATGTCGCAAGGGTTGCTTTTTTTAACAGGCTAAAATCTTATGTTAAATTATGATCCAATAAAAAGTTAAATTTTTTGTTTTAATTAAAAAAAATCTATATTTTTGGCTTTTGTGCACACCTTCAAATAATTATTTTTTTTGGGTACTAATTATTTTTTTGTTATATATTTCTTCTCGCAGTGTATATTTAAAATATGTCTTCTTTGATATATACACATCTTTATATCTATAGTTTGAAAACGACAGCTAGAATGACAGGTATTTTGTAACGAATGCGTATACGCACCTTTGGCTAATACATAGGTAAAAGCGCGCGCCCGGTGCCAAGCTGCTCGACCGCACTGGTTACTGTATCATGGCATTTTTGAAGGACGTGAGCGGTTTCATGCAGGTTGAGGCACGATTCGCATGTTGACGGAAAGTTATTTGACTCGTTGATACATCTCTCAGTTGGTTGCCAGCAATCGTAGCGGTACTTCTTAGTAGTGCTTTAGAGTTTTGAATTTGTGTTTTTAGATATCTATAGTCAAAACGAGGTAGGACATTTTTTGTTTAGGTATAATACTACATAATGTGAAGTTCAAAATATATCTGGCAGCTAGGCTCTTCTCTTGCCTCTTTTGATAGTTTTGTGATTCTGTTTTTTTTTTTAATTTTTTTATATCTGGTTATGTTGGCGGTACTTCTTAGTAGTAAAATCATGTCAAAAAAGGAAAGAGGTTCTTTCACTTCCGCTTTTGATTCGAACTTGAAAGTTCTGGTTACGCGGTGGAATGACAACTCTGTAGTTACTGTTATGACGAATTTCTGTAGTGTCTTACCAGTCACTCAAGCCTTACAAGCGTTACAACTGCGTACAGAAATGCTTATCAATCAACCAAAAGTGATTCATGAGTACAACCAACACATGAGTGGGGTAGACCTTCACGACAATGGTATTGCCAATTATCGCATTGGTATTAGAGGTAAAACGTGGTGGTGGCCATTATTCACCAATGTTGTTGATACTACGGTTGTAAACAGTTGGAAAATATTCAATATCGCAAATGAAACCAAAATTTCCCAATTGGAATTTCGTTCAAGTTTAGCGCTGTCTCTGCTGAAATACGAAGGACAAAAAGAAGACACCCACAATGAGGCTTCCACTTCAGCAAAATCCAACTCGTCTTATGGAAGACCTTCTAAATCAACTTTTACATTATAATTCGAAATGCTAAGAGTGCAAGAAAAAAGTGTCGACTTTGCAAAAGTAATACAATTTACTTGTGTAAGAAATGTAATGTGCATTTGCATCCTGATTGCTTTGATATTTTTCATACAAGAGACTAGTATTTTATAACCTGCTTTTCGCCAAAGGTGCGTACATCCACCCATATATTTTCTTGTTAAAAATAATACCTAATTTTCTTGTACCAAAAATGTATCTTACGTAATTACTGTGTTCTGAGTTTACTTTAATAAAAAAAAAAATTTGAAAATGTTTTTTTCTTGTCTTGCCCAATAATGGGTTAAGATGTCATATTTTGACGATTTTTTTTGAATAACGTCATATCATTTATATTAACTGGTAATTATATTTTTCTACGTTTTTTTTGTCCTATACATACTTAATTGGGAAAATGTTGGACAATAAAGGATATTATTACTATTAAGATAAAAGGTAAGATAAAAGCTGAAAAATTGAGGCAATATTTATTTTTGTGTTGACATCTAATGCAACAAACGTTAAATTATGAAAACTCCCAAACTATATTATTTTACTCATGGTAATTTTTATATTCCTCAGTTTATACTAAAGATTTAAAATTTATATTTATCGAGTATTACAAATTACAAATCATACAATGAATTTCTTTTTAACAAATGGCACTATTTAAATTATCATATAATGGAGGTTTATCATTCTTAGTCTATAATTCTCAATTGAGTTTGTTCAAATTAGAATACAGAGTAAAAAAAGAATTATAACTAAAAATACTAAAATAAAAGGTAAGATCTAATACTGAAAATTGAGCAAATATTTATTTTTCTGTTAACATCTATGTAATGCAACAAGCGTTACATTATGAAAATTCCCAAACTATATTATTTTACTTCATGGTAATTTTTATATTCCTTAGTTTATTACTAAAGATTTAAAATTTATATTTATCGAGCATTGCAAATTACAAATCATACAACGAATTTTTTTTTAACAAATGGGACTATTTAAATTATCATATTATGAAGGTTTATCGTTTCTGGCACCTCAATTTCTACTTGTATTCAAGATTGTCTTTATTTCCCTTATATAGTCATGATGACAGATTAATTTCAATATATTTATTGTATATTGGCTAAGAAATATATTTATATACATGTATACATACAAACATACACAGCGTGATGATCAAGTTTGGAACAAAATTCATAAAAGCGTTCTATATTGTTTTTATGAAAATCGTTCGCAGAGTTCAATTTATATCTTTAAAGTGTCATCTTTTGCGGATTTTTTTTTAAATTAGGTCATCATCGTTTTTTTTAATGACAACCTTCACTATTTTGAAAACAGACCTTCTTACTGCATAAACGGTAATAAAAAAAAAATAGTACTTTATGTAATTTTTCGTTTGAGTAAATGATACATTTACTTCACATTTACATTCGTTACAATTTAGTAGAAATAATAATCAAAGAAACATACAAAAAATATTAAACAAATTAATCAACAAAACTTAACGCAAATGTTCAAGGTGCCCCCCCCCCCCCTCCAACCATTTGACACTGACCAGCACTATAGTAAACACATTCCATACTGCACTCAACAATATATGGCCTAATGTGTTCCGTTGCATGACGAATTATCTGTTGTAAATCTTCCAAGTTGTTGGGTCTATTATTTTAAGTAACCCCATAGATAAAAATCTAAGGACGTTAGGTCGACATAACGCGCTGGCGACTAAATTAGTCCCCGCCACCCTATCCATATTTCTGTAAATGTAGCATCATGCTATTGACAAACCTCTGTGCCAAAATGAGGAGATGCCCCATCTTGTTGAAAATAAATATTCTGATAAGGTACGTCGCCATCTTCCAAGAGCTACCACTGCTTGTACCAAATCAAATTGAAAAAAATTGAAGTATCGGGCAGCAGTCAGGTTTCCTTCAAAAAAGTATGGTCCTAAAAAACGCCGTCCTACCATTCCCACCCAAAATTTAATTTGTCTTGATGTAGACTGTGTGATTCCTGAATCCAGTGAGGATTGTCCCATTACTAATACCCAGTGGCCGCTGCTGCAGGGAGGGCAACGGGGCACTGCCCGCCTGTGACAAATTTCCCCATGACAAATTTCTTTTAACAGATAAATTAATTATAAATACCTAATTTGTATGTAATTTTTCTGATTTGTTTGATAACAAATAATATGGTTTCGGAAGTAACAGTCCGTCTTTTCAGCGCATTTAAAAATCGCAGTCTGATGTACGCTCCGGGGTATCTAGCGCCACTGCCCCGTGAGGCCCCGTCTGTATTGGAAATCGAGCGATAAAAGTGGCGCGGGTAGCGCGCAGATATACGTCAGCGGTGGGGCACTCCTCTATGGTGCCGCGTGGCTGTCCAGTATGTAAAATACAGTGAGGACGGGCGGGTTGGAATAAATTCATTTAAAATGTTTGGTTTTGTTTTATGGAAAAACGCTCGGATAGGTCGATTTTTATTTTTAGCTGCGGTTTTTTTGGTGGTAAATTGATGTACAAAGGCTGGTCCAAAAATATGTTACGACCATCAATTTTTTTTTTCAAATGGAAACATATGTTTTTTTATTTAATTTGTTAATTTTAGATCGAATTCTAAGTATGTTTCATGTACCATGTCCTATAGCCAAACTCAACAGTTATCGAGAAATTTGCAATTGAACATATCAATAACTACATGTTCAATTGTAAATTTCTCGATAACTGTTGAGTTTGAGTATAGGACATGGTACATGAAACATACTTAGAATTCGATGCAGAATTAACAAATTAAATAAAAAACAACAAAAAACAACAAAAATAAGTTACAACCATCAATTTTTTTTTTCAAATGGAAACATGTTTTTTATTTAATTTGTTAATTCTACATCGAATTCTAAGTATGTTTCATGTACCATGTCCTATACCCAAACTCAACAGTTATCGAGAAATTTACAATTGAACATGTAGTTATTGATATGTTCAATTGTAAATTTCTCGATAACTGTTGAGTTTGGGTATAGGACATGGTACATGAAACATACTTAGAATTCGATGTAGAAGTAACAAATTAAATAAAAAACATATGTTTTCATTTGAAAAAGAAAATTGATGGTCGTAACTTATTTTTGGACCAGCCTTTGTACATCAATTTACCATCAGAAAAACCACAGCTAAAAATAAAAATCGACCTATCCGAGCGTTTTTCCCAAAACCGAATATTCTGGTTTTGGGAAAGGTAAATACCTATAATGTGCCAGCTGAACACTGCATATAGATAGATTAAATATAATTCAGCACAATGAAAACGTCAGTAAAAACAGACATACTCTTGGAAAATTAATAGACTGCATTAAGTTTTGTGCCATGTTTGAAATCGCTTTAATGGGCCATGACGAAACACAGTGCGAATCCGGGGATATTTCGTGGATTGGTTAATTTATTGGTAGGAATTGACAGCACCCACAAGTCTAATAAGAGAGTTTTTATGGGTTTGTCAAAAACCATTCAAAATGAATTGCTGCACAGTATCTACGAAGTTTCTCGCACTTTGATTCTAGACGAAATTAACAAAGCCCATTATATTGCTATACAAGCAGACGGGACGACAGATTCGGCTACATTTTCCCAGTTAGCTTTTATAGTTCGATGCGAATTGGTAATTTTGTATAATAGACCAGAGTTTGGAACTGCTTCATCTGCTCTAACATTACTGTAATGTTTCTATGAAAATAATTTAACAACTACATTTGCCGAATCTGTGAAGCAATTGAAAATAATTTGCACCATACCGATGACAACAGCTGAAAGTGAACGGTGTTTTTCTACTTTGTAGAGAATAAAAACATTTTCTAGAAATACCATGCGGTAAAGCAGACTATGTGCCTTAGCAACGTGTTCCATTGAAAAACAATTACTGACATCAACACCAAACTTCAATGAATTAGTTATTATTCATTTTGCTGATGGTAAGGAACGGCGGATAGATTTCATTTTCAAACAAGTTAATTAAATAGCATATTGAGTTTATTTTTTGTCTGTACTTAATTTTTGATATTAAACACTCAGACCCCCCCGGTGCCCTCCCGCCCCAAAAAATCACGAGCCGCCACTGCTAATACCTAGTGTTATGGCGATGTACTGAACCGTTGAGGGAAAAAAGTGGCTTCATCAGAAGAAAAATTGTTTAAAAAATTGAGATTCTGATCATATCGTAACATTAATTCTTCAAAAAATTGAATGAAATGCTAATCTGCAAAAATCTAGGATTCGAACATTTTCGTCATCACAATACTTCCTTCGTATAAGAAATTAAAAAATAATTCTTAGAGTCAATACTTAAAAATATTAATATTACTTATCAAAACTAAAACAAGTGGAACACTGTAATTAATAGAGTAATAATCCATTAAACTTTGTCTTTACTTACAGAAGAAACTGCAGAAATGTGATAGAGATACTAAAAATAAAATAAATAAGTGAAAAATAGAAAACAGGACTTTTTTTCAGAAAAGAGGGATATTTCAATCCACATATTAAATTATCTTTTTTTACTCTATCACCTTACAATCCTCCAAGAGCTCAGAGAACCTATTCAACTTTTTCACATTAAAATCTGTTACATTTCCGATGCGATTTCGCTCGGCGAATAGTTGACTTTTTCCCTGCACGTATAATGAAGTTGAAATACGTTATTCTTCCTTATACAGTTGGCAACGGGCGCAAACGGGGATGGAAGCAGAAGCATCAGGTTGGTCGCATTTCAAGTTACAACGGATGGAAACTTTTATTATATCGGAGAAATTTATTTTCTAAGTTGTTTACGTAGCACGCTAGAGTCGCTTGTTCTCTCCCAAGTTTAAGCGGCTTTATTACAAATATAAAGATCACAAGTAAATGAAAATTTTACAAACTTTTCATATCTCTCTCCAATGCTATTACCTTGAGCGTTTTCGGAAGGCTTGCCGCTAAGGCGCACAATGTGTACGATGATAAGAGCTTTAATTTTCGAGCAGAAGTACCTGCGTATACAAGAAATGTAATATATTGTCAATGTGATTAAGATTTAATATTTATGATGTGCTTATTCAAAGGTAAGACCAACATTTTTTTCTCTCTAAAAGCGAGGCGAGGAAAGGTTTTTTTTTATTATTCAATATCCTCTTACGCAGATAGAATATTTTTTCATAGCTGCTTAAATTCTACTCTATTAGTATCTACAGTTAGCATTTTAAACACAAATTGCTTTATTTATCATATCATATTTGCTAGTAAACCTGAAAAACAAAGTGAAAAATGAACTGAAATCCTGGAGTCTACTCTTTTTGCGTATAATAGTTGGGCTGAAAAGTTCGTATCGTTTCTATGAGATGGCGCCACAAGCATAAAATCCATATCAGTTTTAGTTAGATGTTAGTTAGTACCAACCTTCAAAAGATACGTGTATAAATTTGACAGCTGTCTGATTATTAGTTTGTCAGATACAGCATTTTGAGTGAAGCAACTTTTGTTATTTTGAAAAAAATGGATAAAAAGGAATTTCGTGTGTTAATGAAACACTATTTTTTGATGAAAAAAAGTGCTACTGATACCAAAAAGTGGCTTGATGAGTGTTATCCGGACTCTGCGCCGGGCGAAGCAACTATTCGTAAGTGGTTTGCTAAATTCCGTACAGGCCACATGAGCACCGAAGGCGATGAACGCAGTGGACGTCCAAAAGAGGCTATCAGAAAAATCCACAAAATGATTTTGGAAGATCGTAAATTGAGGTTGATTTGTATAGCTGACACTCTAAAGATATCAAAGGAACGTGTTGGACATATCGTTCATGAATATTTGGGTATGCGAAAGCTATGTGCAAAGTGGGTGCCGCGCGTGCTCACAATCGACCAAAAACAAGAACGTATCGATGCTTCAGAGCAATGTTTGGAGCTGTTCCACCGCCATAGAAGTGAATTTTTGCGTCGATATGTGAAAATCGATGAAACATGGATCCACCACTACACTCCGGAGTCCAGTCAGCAGTCATCTGAGTGGACTGCACGCGATGAACCGAATCCAGCGCGTGGAAAAACACAACAGTCGCCCGGTAAGGTTATGGCGTCCGTATTTTGGGATGCACATGGAATAATTTTCATCGACTATCTTTAAAAGGGAAAAACCATCATCAGCGACTATTATATAGCGTTATTGGAGCGATTGAAGGACGAAATCGCGAAAAAACGGCCCCATTTGAAGAAGAAGAAAGTGTTGTTTCATCAAGACAATGCGCCGTGTCACAAATCGAAGAAAACGATGGCAAAATTGCATGAATTGGGCTTCGAATTGCTTCCGCATCCACCGTATTCTCCAGATTTGGCCCCCAGCGACTTTTTCCTGATCTCAGATCTCAAGAGAACGCTCGCTGGAAAGAAATTTAAAGCCGATAAGGAAGTAATCGCCGAAACAGAGGCCTATTTTGAGGCTAAAGACAAATCGAACTACAAAAATAGTATTAAAAAGTTGGAAGATGGCTATATATAAATAATAAAATCGAATTTTGCCAAAAAAATTTGCTTTTCTATAAAACGATACGAACTTTTCAGAATATAATACTAAAAGCATGCCTTCGATCGGGCAAAAATCTAATATTGGCATTCGCGGCAAGCGTACGGTCATTTAACGAAACCCGAAAATTAACTATCATCCACGAAATTCAGATGAATATGACTCAAATTAAATTAAAGAAAGAGACAAAATCTGATGAACAGAGGACAGATGCGTCATAAGTTGAAAATGTTTACGTATCACGTTCTCTATCCCACATTTAAACTCTACTAGATATACAAACAAGAATGTCGAAGCAAATAGAATGAGAACAAAATCGTACCAATACATGCTTACCGCGACGTCCACAACGATCAGCAATATAATACTTGTACTACGATGGGAGCTTGAAAAATTCTCGGCCTGACACATAGATGACGTTAGAAATTGTGAAATCAGAATTGTAATGGCAAGTTCCTAGTAAAATTTATTACCCTCCATTAATTCCATCAACATAAATAAGCGTTGTGCAAGATGGGTGCCGTAATTGCTGAAATTGGACAAAAATGTATTTAATGCGTATTTCTCATGCGTGTTTGGCACGGTTTAACCAAAATAAAATGGAATTCAAGCGTAGTTTCACAACTGCTGATGAAATATAGATATACAACTATATGTCAGAGCGAAAAAAAACATTCGAAACAATGGATTGGACACGATGGAAGTGCACTAAGGAAGGCAAAGACGGTTCTATGAACAGGGACGGTTATGGTGCCAATTTTAGGTTTACAAAAGTATTTTCTGGATTGATTATCTTCAGAAAGGTAGAACAGTAAACTCTGAATATTAATGAAACCTCTTGCATAAGTTGGATGCGAAAATGCGTGAGGAAAAAAGAAAAAAGCTACGATAACCGCAAGCCTTCCGATAAGTTTCAGAATCCCACCATAAAGTACGAAATGCTTGAACATCTAGCCTATTCACCAGATTTGACTTCCTCAGAGTATTACTTTGTTCTTAAACATGAAAAAATCTTGTCTGGCGTTTTACATCAAATGAAGCGACTGCAGCAGTGGATGAATATTCTGCAGATCTTTCGAAACCACACTATAGAAAATATTGATTTATTGCAAAAACGATGGTATAAATATATTGGAGTTTTAGGAGATTATATTGAAAAAATTAAATTTATTTCATGTCAAAAGATTTTTTCTTCAATATTAGGCTGAGAAGTATTCAAACAGCCCTCGTGCGTTCATACTGAACATAAACTATATCGCATTTTACCTTATGTAATGTATACATCTCTTATTCTTTTGTGTAATTTTATACTTGTTCTTTCTTTTTCTACAAGCTACCTTGTTGTTATCATTCATTTATAATGACGATTTTATATTTCTATAAATGACAGTGTTATATTAAACGTCAAACTATTTCTGGTCCCGTTATAATTATATTTGTTATTGTGTATGTTTCACTTAGTTTCTTCTTATATGAAAACTATCTGTAGTTATTTGCAGAAGACTTTCTTATACTTATTATAAGGAAGTATTGTGATAACGAACATTTTCGACTCTGGGGTCGCT
This sequence comes from Amphimallon solstitiale, assembly GCA_963170755.1. Lineage (NCBI taxonomy): Eukaryota > Metazoa > Arthropoda > Insecta > Coleoptera > Scarabaeidae > Amphimallon > Amphimallon solstitiale. The sequence continues at coordinate 29,376,847 of OY720680.1, forward strand.
ATCATGCAATCCTCAGGTCTTCCACTGTATGATCGTATGGTACATTCTTCTGCGATATGTCTGATGATCTTCCACTATCACCCTGAAACACAAAGAATATCTACCAATTAAGAAAAGAACAATGTTTCTGCATAATTCTAACTTAAACTAACTTAACCTAATGTGATGCGCAACAAGAAAACCAAAATAAAATTAAAACATACATATCGTATCCAAAACCTATACATTTGTAAAATCTGATCAATATCCATCCGGGATAGAAAGAGTAAGAAGAAGAAGAACAATAAATGAAAAATAAATATAAATGAAAAATAAATGAACGGGAAATTACTTTTCATGTACAACAAATAGGTATGCGCGATATCGAGCGGCAAATGTACTAAATGGGCTATCCCTGATGTCCACCGGTATTGAATTGTATTTCCTGGCAACCTGGCACGAAAAGCCACGTTCACACAATGCTGTCCTACGCGCGGGCGGCGTAATGGCACCCCGAGAAAATCTCAAGTTTAAGTGGTGCACATCTGTGCGGAATGATATTAGTTCGTAAAGATATGCAGGTTGCTTGGTATTAACTATTGCATAATATAACTTGGAAGATTGCAAGAGTCTGCGGTTATGCATACTGAGCAATTTCAATTCAGATAGTTTGTGCGAGACTCTGTCAAATTTGCGTATTCCAAATATTAATCCTAGACAAGATTTCTGGACCAGCTGTATACGGCTGCTCAAGTCTTGTGTTAAGCATCGTCCATACACTGGAGCACAGTAGGAAAATTGTGAAAGCACAAGCGCCTCACATAACAAAGACTTCATATGTGTAAGCATCGTCCATACACTGGAGCACAGTAGGAAAATTGTGAAAGCACAAGCGCCTCACATAACAAAGACTTCATATGTGTAGATATGTATAGTGTCTGAGAGGATAGATGAGCTTTATGTTAGCATAAGCTTTCTGTATGTAGTGTTTTATTTGTGTATTATATCTAAATGAGTTGTCCAGAAACAATCACAGACTCTTAGCTTCGTCTTTGACTGGTATAATGTCATTGAATATCTGCAGCCTAACATCAGTCTTCAATCTATCAATCTGATTTTTACTACCGAAGATCAATGTAACAGACTTAGCAGGATTTATCAATAATGAGTGCTGGCGAGCAAATCTAGCAATGTTATCCAGATCCTCATTGATGTCCCGTATAGTTTGTCTGCACTAATTAAAGTCAAATGAGTGGTATATTTGGGTATCATCCGCGTACATATGCATACTACAGTTACTCACACATAGATGCATGCCCGATGTATACAATATGAATAGAAGAGGTCCCAGTATAGAACCCTGTGGGATGCCTCGTTCTATGCTTTTGCAAGAGGAAGAATTACCATTAAGACGTACGCACTGTACGCGTCCGGTCAAACAACTTTCCATAAATACGAGAGCAGACCCAGACAGTCCGGAGAAACTAAGTACAGCTAAGAGAGTTTTATGACAGACTGTATCGCACGCTTTACTGAAATCTAAAAGTGTTAAGATGGTGACCATATTCCTGTCTCTTGCTTTGATGATGTCGTCTGTTACTTTTAGCAGGGTAGTGGTGTAACTATGCCTTTTCGGGAACCCAGACTGATTTGTGGGCAAAATACCAGCAGTAGCGAAGAAACAACCCAACTGTTCATTGATGACCTTTTGCACAGTAATTTTGAGCACACTGGTAAATTACTTATCGGTCGCAAATCTTTGTACTCATTAGCCGGTCTTGTCTTAGCCACCGGAACAACAACAGCTTTCTTCCAAGAAGTTGGAAACACATTCGTGGTTATACAGGAGTTGATAACATGAATCAGGTAAGGCAATATTGCAGGACAGCAGAGCCCCAGAATTTCGATATTCAGACCATCATGACCCACGGCAGTCGTCCTGATTCCTTTAATATATTTGAAAATTGTAGACTCATCAACAGTCTGGAATTTTAAATCCAAACCGTTGTGCATCTTATTCGTTTCGTAATAGTTTAGCGATCAGTGTTAGCAATATTCACTGACGGGGACCCGGTTGTAAAGAAATTATTAATTTGTTCAGCATTTTGTAAATGTTGCGGTATTTCGATATGGCTCCTTGACCTAATATTTAAATAGTTTAGTTTATTCCACACAGTCTTAGCATCAGACTGTTTAACAGTGTATTCAAGGAACGTGTGTTTTTCATTTTTTACGGCCGTATTGGTGAAGTTTCTTAAATTTTTATAGTAATCTCAGTGACCAGGAGATCTCGATCGCTTGTACCTTGTATAAGCATTATCCCTCAATTTCATTAGTAGCCTCAAATTATCCGTGAGCCATGGAGGGTCTTTCTTTGATATTTTAACAAATTTAAGTGGCGCATTTGCATTAATAAGAGTCATAATATTTTGATCAAGAAATCTAATTTTCTGGTCAATGTCTTGTATGTAGAATAGCCTTTGCCAAGGTACCATCCTCAGCTGATCCAGAAACACTCCACTATCAACATTTTTGAAGTCACGTATATATTTGTATACAGGTTTTATATGCTTAAGCTTAAAATTTAAGTTGCAGAATATTGTCTCATGATCAGCAAACCTGGCGCCACAATAGATCGATGTTGATGTCTCCCATATACTCCATGTCATCACACATGCCGCCAACAAGCGTACAGGACTACTCCAAGTCATCACAGAACAATTTGTAGTTCATGTTCGGTGGTCTGTACACGACTCCAACCGCGAGCCATTGATTATTCACCCTTACCAGGACCCATAGCTGTTCAATAGTAGTAGGGGTATGAATAAGGGAGAATTTGAGTGAACCACGTATGTACAAACATACACCGCCCGCACGGGTACATCTATCAATAGGATTTTGAATAATTTTTGTATAAAAAAATTCTTAAAATTCTATAATTTGAGACGATCATACGTATAAGAAAATCGTGTGGTGGCCACACCTCATTATTTCATTTTGCGGCGGCTAAACGGCTATTTATAAATTAAATGAAATTTACCTTGTTATGTGGATCAATAAATTTAAAATACCTCATAATATACGAACGACAACAAAACTGTGAGAACAGTTGAGCTCTATATACATATAAACTGGTTCCATATCCTTGAATACCTTACGTCCCCTCTTGGTAAAAATAAAGAGAATTTCGACTTCTTATTCTTAATTATGCGTGTTCAAGGTAAAGTAGTTTCAGTTAGTGTCATCGACATTTAACGGTCTCTCGTTTCATTTTAATAGCCGGCTATTTGCTGGATATCTAGAATCAATTTTCTTAAACGAGCGGACGTTAAAATATCTGCCGATGCTAAGTATCAATTAAATTTCAAATGGCGCGAGAAAGAAATGATGTTGCAAGCCTTACAGACAAACCGTCGCAAAATTAACGTTCTTTAGATGCTCATCCGAAGACTGTGCGACGTTTTATTCTTGAGGATTTAGCATTACATATAGACAATCTAAAATGTCAATGTGTTTTAATTAATAAATTACTTTAAAACTAATATATTGCGGAAAACGTGAATATCCAAGGAACAACTCATCTGAAACATTACGCATAGCCCCTGAGTTAAATGCAGTTGCGAAACATCCTTTTTTGTACTCACCGCCTGTAAAGTGACATTTGGCGCATGTGTAGCTCGGCTGGGAAATACGTTTCCCGGTTGAGGCGACTGAAAAAATTGAAAAAAACACTGGCACTTTGGGACATTTAAAAAAAAATCTAACTTGGTAGTAATAAAATTTAGTCTATAAAATACTACTTCCCTCCACTATTCATCACTAAAAGTTGGGGAAATGGGAGTAATAATTAAAAATTCTTCCAAAAAAAATTGTGGCGCCATCTATTTGAACCACATCGACATTCATATTGGCAGTTCGGAATTGTTTGTATTTAAACCAAAAAACGCAATAAATATACTATAAATTTTATACGAATAAATACCTCATGTTTGCCATCTGTAAGAATATAATAACTTAATTTTAGGGAAAGGTGAGTAATAGTTACGTACATGAAATGCTTAAATTAATTAGGTAATCTATCTTAGGTTAGGTATGATACCAATGACATTAATCAATAATATGTTTTTAATTCAATGTTCGTACAAAAAATATTGTACGAACCACTTGCGTGAAGACATCTTCCACGCATTCGCGCAATTAAAATTACAATGTGCGCTCATGCGGGAAAATAGTCTTCCCGCACTTGGTTGGTAATAGTTATTTACGAACCAAGTGCGGGAAGACTATTTTCCCGCATAAGCGCACATTGTAAGCACGAGCGGCCGCAGGAAGCGAGTGCTTTTAATTGCGCGAATGCGTGGAAGATGTCTTCACGCAAGTGGTTTGTACAATATTTTTTGTACGAACATTAAATTAAAAAAATATTATTGATTAATGTCATTAGTTTCATACATAACCTAAGATAGATTACCTAATTAATTTAAGCATTTCATGTACGTAACTATTACTCACCTTTCCATAAAATTAAGTTATTATATTCTTACACAATGCAAACATGAGGTATTTATTCTTATATTTATAAATTTATAGTACATTTATTGCGTTTTTTGGATTAAATACAAACAATTCCGAACTGCCAATATGAATGTCGATGTGGTTCAAATAGATGGCGCTTGAATCTTACTTAAGATGTCGCTTAAAATATCGTCAAATAGATGGCGCCACAATTTTTTTGGAAGAATTTTTAATTATTACTCCTATTTCCCCAACTTTTAGTGAAGAATAGTGGAGGGAAGTAGTATTTTATAGACTAAATTTTATTACTACCAAGTTAGATTTTTTTTAAATGTCCCACAGTGTCAGTGTTTTTTTCAATGTTTACAGTCGCCTCAACCGGGAAAACGTATTTCCCAGTCGAGCTACACATGCGCCAAATGTCGCTTTACAGGCGGTGAGTACAAAAATAACTATTTACTTTCTTATACGTAGTATAAGGAAGTATTGTGATGATGTCCACGTTTTGAGGTCCCCTGATACCAAAAAATTGGTTTTAACAAAATTTCTGTGTGTCTGTGTGTGTGTCTGTGATCACGATAGCGGTCAAACCGTTACAGATATCAATTCCAAATTTTGTATTTACGAATATAATCTCCCTCTCGAGAACTGATTAGATTTTGAGTAAAATCAGCAGACCGGAGGTAGTAGTTTACTTCAGTGAAAAAATCGAATTTTGCAAATATTTCGACAATTACTAAGTTTAAACAAATTTAGAAAGAATTCATATGTACTGAAAATTGAAATTGTGAACAATTTTATACAAAAAGTTTTTCGAAATTCCTACCGAAAGTAGGTCTTTTACTCTCATCGAAAATCAGTTTCTTGCAAATATTTTGCAAGTCATGCTTTTTAGACAGGTACGCTACGAATATAAAAGTATTTAGAACTTAATTTCCAATATCTTTTGTATAAAAAAAATTTCAAAATTCGGACCGGAAGTATCACTTTTACTCTTACCGAATAACGATTTTTTGCAAATATGTCGTAAATTATGCATTCTATGTACATTTATGAAGAGTGCAAAAGTATTTAGAGTTGGATTTGGAATATTTTTTGTATAAATGAAATTTCAAAATTCGGACGGGAAGTAACACTTTCATATACGTATAAGAAAGTCGCGTGGTGGCCACACCTCATTTTTTTATTTTAAAAATTAATATTATTCCTCGACACCCTCCACCTTAATTCAGGACATCCCACAATGTAAACAAGTTTTTGTTAAGTTTTTAATTTAACATTGGGCTGCAAGTGAAATGGTGCCAGTTTTTAGTACTACAATTATAACCTTAAATTATGATTTCTGTTATTCATATGGAGTTGAAAATAAGTCTATTGAAATGACAATTACTGAAAATTTGTCTTGCATAATCATGAGGAGGCAGATTCAAAAATAGTGCATCATGTATGTATGTAGCTTGATGCAGATATAACGACGAATGTTCTTATCAAAGCTTGAGATACTACAAACATTTTAATAATCACGGTGCGATAACCTGCAAATTTTTATCGAGTCCACTGGAAATGACAAAAGATACATAAATAAACAAAGAGAGAACACCGATGACAATGTTACAGGTAAATTTAAACATTTCTTTCCCTTCATTATTGTATTATATTCGTTTTATTATTCAGTAGATATAAATGAATTTTTTATTTTTGGATAATGCAGAAGAACCGGAAGAAAGAGAGTATTCAAGCTACATGAAGATGATGAATCGAGAAATAAATGAATAAGAATGAATAAGAAATTTGATAATCTAATTTTATTTTTGTATTTATTCATTTTTCCATTCTTATATATTTTATTATAACAAATCAAAATACAATTTAATGTAAGTGAAAAAGGATAAATAAAAAATATTTAATTTCTTGAGTTACATTCCCTGTCAATAGATATACATGATAACTTTTTCATTTTAAATATCTAGGAATGAGAATCTTTTAACTACTACAAAATTTTTTGTAACAGCTGCACGCTTACTACGTCACGTGGTCTAGAATAGACCAATCGCACCGTGGTAAGTTCAACTCGGTCAATCGCGCTCTCTCTTATAGTTCAACCGACCTAGCCTTACTCACTTGCTCTTATGTGCAACATTCCCAACCACCTGGCAGGTACAGTTCCACTAAAATGACCTGTCTTTTGAAAACATGTTTTCTCAAGTATACTATTCTGTCCAAGTCTTAGCTTGCCTCAAATAATTTTTTTCCAAACTTAAATATTTTATTTTGAAACCGCCTGACATAATTTTAGACCCGCCTAAATGAACTGGCTTTTAACTATCAAAGGTATACATATATACATTTATACATAAACGTATATGCATATATGTACGTGTTGAGATACACAACATACATTTAGGTGTCATTACCAACAGCGAACGCACAGACACGTGTTTCGGCCTTTGAGGCCTCTTCAGTGTACGTGGTGCTGTTGGCAATGATCCACCACTAAAATCGTGTCTTTTGTCCGTTGAATCGCAAAGTGCCGATGAGAATATCTCAGCGACATCTGCCATCCAAGCGCGACACCGAACACGACAGTTTCATCTCTGCACACTGTGCATAAGACAAAACCTGTATGCTAAATGTGTATCTCCGCATATAAGGCCAATAGGTGGCACCACCATATCACAAATAAATAGGATATGAAATACTTGAATGTGTAACGTACATTAACGGATAAATAACTATCAAAGGTATACATATATACATTTATACATAAACGTATATGCATATATGTACGTGTTGAGATACACAACATACATTTAGGTGTCATTACCAACAGCGAACGCACAGACACGTGTTTCGGCCTTTGACACCTCTTCAGTGTACGTGGTGCTGTTGGCAATGATCCACCACTAAAATCGTGTCTTATGTCCGTTGAATCGCAAAGTGCCGATGAGAATATCTCAGCGACATCTGCCAACTGGCTTTTATGTTTTATATTTTATTAAATACTATATTAAAAGGTGTTAAATTGTCAAATTCCTTCCAGTACATTTTCTGCAAAAAAAATGGCAAATTTTAAGGATGGCTATACTCCGCTACCCTTGAGCAAGGTCTTCGATTTTGTGTTTAGACATTGCTAAAAAAGAGTCACACAAATTTTCATGCTGCCTCAAATACTTGTTCAAAATTGTCAAACAGCTCGTCCGCTATAATGAATATTAGAAGACGACCATTATCCTTCTTTTGTTAGAAATATTGCAATAAATTTAAAACAAGTTCTTGCGATTATTAGCGTGACTGTCTATCACGTCGTACCATTATAATTTATCAGAGTATTCAAGAAATTGTAAAATTAAAGCTACACACTTCAATTACATCTAAACGTTCAGGCTAATGTCAAAGACAAATGTTGTCAAAATAACACTAGACGGAAATGCTAGCAGTGCACTGAAAACGCTTATGCTACCCTTGTTATACAAATAGGTACTATTTCTTACTCCAATGTAGACATTATTCGTTGATAGAACTATATATTAGAGACGCAAAGATCATCTTTTTTAAAGTGTATACAGTGTGCACGCGATCCACCTGCGGATGAATATACTAGACAAGCTAGTCGACTATAAGTGGGAGAATAAGAATGTTACTAACATAGAAAATAAAGTCATTTACTGTACTGCTTTAGAGAAGATGGAAATAATATTAAACAATAAAAAGCACTATCTAGATAATTTATAAGTAGAGACTTGTTGAAGCATCAGATAATCGCACTAAATAATTTTAGTAACGGATTTCATCACAGCTTCCCAAATTGTATGAGTAAATAAAATAAGTGATCGGCAATTCTAAAAACTTAAAAATAATAATTTTTTTCATAAAATATCAAAGATAAGAACTATGGCTGATATAAAAAACTAAAACGTAACAATAGCAAAACTTTTATTAAGACAAAAAGTAAATAATTCCGTAGTATTATAAAATAGAAAAGGATACAAACTAAAACTCTGAAAGTTAACAATAAATTTGTATGAAACTAAACAAAATGTTTCAGTAAGTATAAACGCAAAAACAAGGAATTTCATTGGAAGTTAAGAATGGAATTATTAAGAAAAAATGAATTTCTACAAGTATTTAATTATTTATTAAATGCTCAAACAAGCCTCTCTCTTGAGCTGAGCAGTAACCCAGCTGATTATAATAATTTCGACGGACATTTGTTAACATGATTCGACAATTCAATAATTTTGGCGCCTAATTGTTCTAAATTAGATGGACGAAACGCGATTTAAAAATGTGGTTGTTAATGCAAGAAGAGTAGAAGGGGGCCGCATGCGCATAAGAAAGAAAAAGTGTCTAAATGCAAGCCAGCGACGACGTGTGTGTCATTGTCAATTTTAGTAATATCAAACAATAAACCAATACCACAAAAGTATACAGTCCACTTAATCACAATTAACCCAACATTTGGTCAAATCGAACCGGATAGCAAGGCAAAAAGCAGATCAAGAAAGTGTACGGTGATACATAACCTAGCCAGGCAGCGTCTACCAGCGTGTGTGCGACCGCGTCGAGTCAACCAGCGTGTGTGCCACGCGGGCCCACGCGTCGCTTCAGCCAACGTGTGTACGACCGCGTCGAGTCAACCGAGGGAACCACGCCCAAACAGAAAAGCAATCATCGCAAACAAAGTACAAACAAGTGAGTCAAATTCCTATTTTATTATTTTTCCTTTTATTTCAATCCTTTATTAACTTAAATACATAATGGTTGATACAAAAGACGATGCAAATTCATTAAAACAACAACGAGGACAGATTAAAGCAAAAGTAACAAGATTCAGAACTTTTATCAATAATTTAGAAAAGGACAAATCAAAACTAGATCAACTACAAATACGCAAACAAAATATCGAAGCATGTTACAACGAATTCGATAAAATCCAAACGGAAATCGAACAGTTTGAACGGGAAGAAGATGGCACAACAGAACGTCAGTCATTTGAAGACAATTATTTCGAAACAATTGCTAGTGCAAACAAAATATTAAAATCAAACACAAACACAGAAGAACGAATACATCAAATCAATCAAAATCAAAACACAAGTCAGTACAATAACATTAAATTACCACCAATAAATATACATAAATTCAACGGAGCAACTGATCAATGGTTACCGTTTTATAATTCATTCAATTCGTTAGTACATACAAACCCGAATATTGATAATTATCAGAAGTTACATTACTTAAAATCGTCATTGACAGGACCGGCATTGGACGCGTTAGATTCACTAGAACTAACACCAGATAACTATTCAGTAGCGTACGAATATTTACAAAAAAGATATAAATCAACTCGTTTAATAGTGGATAGTCATGTTAAAGCTATTATTGACTTACCAGTAATTTCAAGAGAATCACCTGATACAACTAGAGATTTATTGGATGGATATCTAAAACACATAGGCGCACTTAAATTATTTAAGTTACCAACAGAACAATGGGATGTTCTTTTAGTTCACATAATGGTCCGTAAGTTTGATTACAATACAAGAAGGGAATGGGAAAACAAATTAGACAATGATGAATTATCAACAATGGAAGAATTAACAGAATTTTTAACAAATAAATGCAGAATATTAGAATCAATGAAAGCAGACAAAATCAAGTTTGAAAAATCATATAATTCAAAACCAAAAAGCGCACATTTGTCTATAAATACTAACACATCAAGGAATTGTTTATTTTGCAGGGGAGATCATTCAATTTATTATTGTGAACGATTTCTTAAATTGGCAAACAAAAAACGTTTCGATGAAATCAAAAAGTTGCAATTATGTGTCAATTGCTTAAAACCTAATCACAGAGCAAGCAATTGTCATGCAAGTACATGCAAGAAATGTCATCAATACCACAATACCCTACTCCATACAGAACATAATGATCAATTATCTCAAGAGCATGGAACTATGTCAAACCATACAAACATGGGTTCACAAGCTTTATTATCTACAGCAGTCATTAATATTTCTAATTCATCTGATACCATATCATGCCGTGCATTACTAGATCCAGGTTCGCAATCGAATTTTATAACTAACACTTTGTGCAAGAAACTAAATTTAAAATTAGAACCACTTACGACACCTGTTTGCGGTATAGGTGAATTATCATTGAATATCAAATATTCAACAAGAATTATGATTCATTCAAGGGTCAATACATACAAAACAGAAATCAATTGTTTGGTTATACCAAAAATCACAGGTTTGATCCCTAATCACTTTGTGGAGATTTCTAACGTAATAATCCCACGGAACATTCATTTAGCGGATCCAAAATTCAACGTACCAAGTAATATCGATGTGTTAATTGGAACTACACTGTTCTGGGAAATTTTACACATGCAACAACTGAAATCACCAGATCACCCCTTATTACAGAAAACATCGTTCGGTTGGATTGTCGCAGGGAAATTCAATCAATTAATATTTAATCAAACAACATGCACTTTGACAGTCAATAAATTAGAGAATGAAATGCAGAAATTCTGGGATATTGAACAATTAGATGAAATACATACATACACCTCAGAAGAAAGAGAATGCGAACAACATTTTTTGAGCACCCATCGAAGACAAGAAGATGGACGATTTATTGTCAAATTACCATTCAAGAATCAATCAACAGAATTGGGAGCTTCGAGAGAAATAGCATTAAAGAAGTTACATTATTTAGAGAATAAATTCAAAGAAAACAGCACTTTAAAAGAAAGATATTCAGAATTCATGAATGAATATATTAAATTGGGACATATGACACTTGATGAAGAAATGAAAGACAAGCCAAATGAACATTACTATATGCCACACCATTGTGTAATGAAGGAAACGAGCTTATCAACCAAACTAAGAGTGGTATTTAATGGATCAAGCAAGACGACAAATGGCATATCACTCAATGAGAAACTCATGGTTGGACCCACAGTGCAGCCCACATTGTTTTCTACAGTAACACGGTTTAGAACATACAAGTATGTAATTACAGCTGACATCGTCAAAATGTATCGACAAATCAGAGTTGACAAAGACGATCAAGAGTTTCAGAAAATTCTTTGGAGAAATGACACGACAGAATCTGTAAAAACCTATAAGCTAGAAACCGTAACATATGGGAGTGCATGTTCGCCATATTTAGCGACCAGATGTCTGAACCAATTAGCATTTGAATACCAAGATGAGTTTCCACTAGAATCATCGATCATCCAGTCGCACTTCTACGTAGATGATTTGCTAGTTGGAGCTGAAACAATTGAATCCACAAAAGACATCAGAAAAAATATTGAAAGATTGTTAAACCGCGGAGGTTTCAAACTATCCAAATGGTCATCAAATAGTGCTGATGTTTTGTTAGATTTACACTCTAATGAAGATGATTTGATACAAATCAGCAAAGATGAAAATATCAAAACTTTAGGACTAGCATGGAACTCCAAAGCAGATACTTTCCAATTTAACATAACATGTGAAAGGACACCAAACATCACGAAAAGAACAATCCTATCGTCAATATTTAGACTATTTGACCCCTTAGGTCTCATCAGCCCAATGATTACTAATGCAAAATTAATTATGCAGCAGCTATGGCAATTGAAAATTGGATGGGACGAATCCGTTTCTATGGAAATTGCAACTGAGTGGCACGATTTTCAGGATCAATTAACCGAATTGCAGCAGTTGAGTATAGATAGATTGATCATAAATTATGACAATTTATCATCAATAGAACTGCATGGATTTGCTGACGCATCCGAAAGGGCATATGGTGCTTGTATTTATGCTAGATCAGTTGCAAGGAATGGCCAAGGTTATTCTAGGTTAATAGCATCAAAATCAAGATTAGCGCCACTAAAGCAAATATCGTTGCCAAGATTGGAACTCAGCGCAGCTGTGTTATTGAGTAATCTCATTAAACAAGCAATGAATGATTTACAATTACAGATTTCAAGAAGATACTTATGGGTAGATTCTACAATTACATTGGCATGGATTCAAGCAGAATCAAAAACTTGGAAAACGTTTGTTGCTAACAGAGTTACTGAAATCCACAACAATACCGATAAACATGAATGGAATCATATTAGCGGTGTGGAGAATCCAGCAGACCTAATTTCTAGAGGATGCAATCCAAGACATTTAATCAAATCAAAATTATGGTGGCATGGGCCAGACTGGTTAAAACTAGAGCAAGCTAAGTGGCCTCAACCCACAGCCATTGATAAATCATCACAAGACATACCTGAGAAGAAAACTATTAGTACCGTATTATTAAGCCAAAATATAAACTGCGACGAATTTAATTTATTTAATAAATTTTCAACACCAGATAAGCTTATAAGGATAACAGCTTATGTATTGAGATTCATAAACAACACTAGGCAAGAAAAACCACGACAAACAAAACACTTAACAGTAAAAGAATTGCATGATGCGATGACAAACTTAGTAAAATTAGCACAAACAGAATTTTCAGACGATATAAGTCATTTAAAACAATATAATTGTGTACATAAGAAAAGCAAAATATTGAATTTAAATCCATTTCTGGATGAAAATGAAATAATAAGAGTTGGAGGAAGATTGAAACATTCACAGTTAATATATGGGAAGAAATATCCTATATTATTGCCTACACGACACAAGTTGACAGAACTGATAATAGAGAGAGAGCACTTATTACAATTACATGCAGGAGTTACAGGAACTCTAACGGCAGTGCGTAATAAGTTTTGGCCAATCGCAGGCAAGGGACTAACCAGAAAATTAATCAGAAAATGCCTTACATGTTACAAGGCCAAACCAATAGAGTGCACACAACTATTGGGAGATTTGCCAGCACACAGAATTCAGCCATCAAAACCATTTACTAATTGCGGTATAGATTATTGTGGTCCAATATACGTAAAGGAAGGTCCGCAACGAAAAAGAACACTAAAGAAAACATACGTAGTAGTTTTCGTTTGCTTTGCAACAAAAGCTATACACCTGGAATTATCCAATGATTTGACAACAGATGCATTTATAGCAGCTCTAAAAAGATTTTTATCTCGAAGAGGAAAGGTGTTAAATATCTACTGCGATAATGGAACCAATTTTACTGGTGCAAATAATCAACTACAAGAACTACCAAAACTATTTGCTAGTTCACAACACAGAAACAAAATTAATCATGTGTTATCTCCACACAATATCACATTTCACTTTATTCCACCCAGATCATCTAACTTTGGAGGGTTATGGGAGTCAGGTGTAAAATCATTTAAACATCACTTCCTAAGAGTTACAAAAATCAACCATTAACGTACGATGAAACTAATACATTATTGATTCAAGTTGAAGGAATACTAAATTCCCGATCTCTATGTCCTTTGTCACAAGATCCTAACGACTTATCCGCCTTAACCCCAGGGCATTTCCTTATTGGCGAATCACTTGTAAGCAATTCGGATCCAGACTACAAAGACGTAGCAGTCAATCGTTTGACCAGGTATCAACTTCTTCAACACATGTTCCAACACTTTTGGAAAAGATGGAATTGTGAATACCTTACATCGCTTCAGCAGCGAACGAAGTGGAAATCACCTCAGCCAAATTTGGAAGTCAACCAACTAGTTATAGTGAAAGAGGACAATACTCCACCATTTCGATGGATCATCGGCAAAGTTATCGAAGTGCATCCAGGACCAGACGGACTGGTCAGAACAGTTACAGTGAAAACCAGTACGACAATGTTGAAACGCGGGATCAACAAACTGTGTGTGTTACCTATAAATTAACTATGTACAATGTTATCAAATAATTATCTTAATTATCTTTGACATGTAAACATGTATTTGTATTATGTTATAATTTTAAACGTCTTCACCCGTTTAAGGTGGGGAGAATGTTAATGCAAGAAGAGTAGAAGGGGGCCGCATGCGCATAAGAAAGAAAAAGTGTCTAAATGCAAGCCAGCGACGACGTGTGTGTCATTGTCAATTTTAGTAATATCAAACAATAAACCAATACCACAAAAGTATACAGTCCACTTAATCACAATTAACCCAACAGTGGTAGTCGACTAGACATCGAGCGTTAACAAAATTGGACTCCCTTTTCGATAGAGGATCGTAAAACAGGGCCATTGTTTCAGCCCCTGTGACAATGGACTCCAAAATCGGTTTTGGGTCGTCCACACATGTTTAAAAACGACTGCGCACATTCGACTCGACGTTTACGTTGGAGAGCTGAAAGAAGTCGCGGTACCCATCTAGCACTAATTTTATTCACACCCAAATGGACATGGAGAATTCGGCGGAAACTTGTTTCGGAAATGTCTATCACTGCTAATTTCTTCACTTTCAAACGGCGATGTTCTAGCACTAAATGTTCAATAATTGAAATTTGTTGCGGCGTTGTCACTTCAATTGGTCGTAGTATCTTCCAGGGATTCTTGTCCTAAACGGAAACATTTTGCCCACTTTTTTACAGTTGAATACGAAAGAGATAAATCACTGTAAACGCCGCGCCGTCTAAACGCTGTTTATTGTGATAAGGTGTATGCCCTTCTTTTGTTAAAAATTTAATGACCGCGCGGTACCCAATTTTCGTTACTTCAGACATTTTCGTGCGCTAGTCACGTTGATTGGCTGGTTACTAGAAACTAGTAGGATTCGAACCGTCATATTTATAGTGTACACCTCGCGTATGTGCATGCATGACGTGACGGAGTTTGATCATGTTTGAACATGAATAAGTTTGGCAGGCCGAGAATTTATGGCACCTACCTCGTATGCTAGAGTTCAGTAGTATCTTGAAGTTAACTTCAATATCTCGCCCAGTAATTTTTCGTGTAATGTAATCCATAAATTTCAATTAAGGGCGCAAAAAGTGTAAAAATTTTCTCGGAACGGTTACTTTTAATAGTCCCCAGGAATGGCAATTTACCTTCCGTCGGTAACCTATAATACACCCGCTCGCCCTGCATACGGAACATATATTTTAATGCATGAGGTTTATAGAAATATTACCATTAGAGTTCCGCAATTTAGCGACCGTATTATAAATTATTTATGCTATTAGAAACTCGAGCGCTTATTACACTACCCCTAAAGTTTCAGCAATAAACCTTTTCTAATACAGATCTATGATAATGTAAATATATTGCATTAAGACGACTCAGGTTGCGGTAAAATACAAAGTGCAATTTCCCCTTACCGTTCGAGTCGACCACACTGAATGCCTGGCCGAACTTACCTGCAAAAGAAAGTTCTTTTAGTAAATATATACATAGAGAAGCAGTAAGATAAGAGTGTTTAATTACAGTAGAATTTCATAATTAATAGTATAATCGCTGAGATACTGCGCTGCTTATAGTTGAACAGTGCAAACAAACGCTATAATTTATTGGGGAAGTTCATGCTTATGAATGGGATTTTCTTATAAACATATTCAATAATAATAATAGTAGAATAAACAATATTTAATACATAAGTTGCCACACACGGAAACTTGGCCGACAGGGAAAACGGAAAAAACAAAGTAAATACAAAAGAAATGAAAGTCAAATTTTGAATTATTATTGCCTATGTAAGCGTTTATATTTTGCGGAATTTATATTAAGAATCCACACTTAAAATATTGTCACATAACCCGTTTTCCAATTGATCTAAATAGAGAAAACGTAAGAATGCGACTGTACAAATTTGTCAGATCGGAATGATATAAATGAAGACATCCTGTACAAGTGCACTTATTAATTATACTTAAGGAGATACAAATTTGCCATTCCTACCGCGCCGTTTGAAATAAATAACATGAGTGCGCGTGATATCTCTTTGGACATCGCCCAAATGTTTTACACAGCATACGCATTTAAAATTAATACCGCGTTTTAATGAGTAAATTGAGCGTGTAAGTCTTCTAATTTGGCAGATATAAATTTATATATATTTGTATAAAGCATGTCTTGTTTGCCGAATCTAAATAAAACAATTCAAATATACTTGACACCCTCCTTAAACATTAAACGGAGTGTCTACCCATACGTTTCTCAGGAACTTATACTTGGGCGAGATAGGGGAAGTGGATCAGATTTCACTCAGACTACATCGATTCGTGTTTTGTCGGCTCTCGGGGAAACCTGTAGGTAATACGATACCCGAGAGCCGACAAAACACGAGTCGGTCTAGTCTGATTGAAATCGGATCCACTTCCCCTATCTCGCCCATGTATACAGGAACAACTGGGCCGATTTACTTAATTTTATTTCAAGGGGGAGTTAAGATAAAGTAGATACCTATCGGCCGGTAACAATTTTATAACTATGCAAATGTCAGTTATAAAATGATTAATTGTTTATTTTATTGTATGTAATAAGTAGGGAGCGGATATGAAAGGTTGCTGACTCATCGCCCATGGGCGCACTATTGAAATGTTGTATTTTTAAAGAGGTTTTAATTTTATTTATATAATTGGATAACAAGTGGCTGGTGATCTGTAAAATACAAAATACCTAATTATTTGTTCATTTTGTAGTTCAAGTCGAGTAAAGGAGTATTAATATTTACTAGCAAAACTTTCTTAAAGTTCTCTTCTGTAAGATTTGTTCTCTTTGAATGACGTACATTCTTGTAGATAGAAAACGTCCTTTCTAAACCGCAACTGGTTATAGGTGCGTACTGAAAATATTCTTTTATTTCAGCGTATTTAGCAGTTAGATTTTGTGTCATTGTCCCCATACACAGTCGCCGCAACGTTATTAAATCTGGATTTCTATTAAAAACTGCGTCTAACTTTTGCCGAAGGCCACATCCGAAGTCACTTGGAATACTTTTGAAATTATTAAAAGCCACATCTAATGTAGTTAATCCATCTTTAAATTTGACATTTCGATTTTCAAAATATGTGATTAGTTTAGGCAAATTTCCAAAGTACTCCTGAAGGAATAACAACTGATTTTTTAAATTTGGGATTTGTATTAGTTCCTTGCACCCAGAAATACTTCGAGCATCGTCATTTAGATATGTATCGAAATTTTGTAAACTATCGAAATTCTCTGCATAATAACTAGTAGCTTCCAACCATGTTCTCCATCTAGTTATTACTGGCGAGGAAGGCAGTGACAGGATGGAAGTTTTTCCCTGTAAAGAGCTACTCTCGATTGTGCTTTTCTGAAAACTTTTTTAAATGCGGATACAAGTCTATCAATTTCCGGATACCTGTCTCTGATATATTCACAGATTCTGTGGAGTGCATGGGCTACACAAGTAATATGCAGCATATAAGGATATGTTTCCTTTAATAGTCTGTCTGTTTTTAACGGCACTGTCACTAACAAATAAAAGTATTTTTTCCCTGTACCTGTCCTCCGGATGAAGCATTTTATGCAAATTTTCGTCAATGGTTTTAGCAACAGTTTCCGTATCAACTGTATTTATAACTTTAGATGCTATTACATATGCGTTATATTGAATAGTTAGTTGGATGTAGTACACCAGCTAAACATTTACCACACAGCGTCCTAATATATCGACAGTTTCGTCGGCACTTATCCATAGATACTGATTTGAAACATGTCCTCTAATGCATTCTACTGTTTTCGTGAAGCACTTAGAAACATAATATTTGCGTAAGGTGGATTCATCAGGAACATTTCGGCCAGTATATTTTTGAAGAAATGTTTTGAAAGTGGGATTGTCAAGTTTCTTTAAAGGGATTCTAGATCTAAATGAATGATAACTAAAAATGAATGCGTATGTTATTGAAACTTAACAAAATCCAATGCACACTTACGTCGAGATATTTGGGAGAAATAGATTTAATGTAGTAGTAAGTAATTAAGGGGCTTCGCTCACTATTTCTCTTATGGAGAATTCAATGTAATCGCCCGACATCATATCTCCGTCATTTGTAATGTTATCGGAGTGAACTTTTCAGATTGACGTTCTGCAAAGAATTCACTACGAAACGGATTTTTAAGATTTTGAAATTTTTGGGTAAGGTTTATGGTGGTCCATAAATCACCGAAGCTCCACAGAATTATTGATCGGG
Source organism: Amphimallon solstitiale (assembly GCA_963170755.1). Classification (NCBI taxonomy): domain Eukaryota; kingdom Metazoa; phylum Arthropoda; class Insecta; order Coleoptera; family Scarabaeidae; genus Amphimallon; species Amphimallon solstitiale. The sequence goes on from OY720680.1 coordinate 29,395,425, forward strand.
AAATCGCGCGAGGCTATAACTCAAGTATTTAAAACAATTTTTTAATGCAACCGCCATAGTTATTTTGTAAAATTTGTTCCCTACGAAACGGACTTTGAAAAAATTACATTATGCTCCCATAATTTGCCAGGCCAAATATTCATATCTTTTCATAATTTAACAGATCAATTAAACACATAAAGAAACAAAAATTTCAAAATCTTAAAAATCCGTTTCGTAGTGAATTCTTTGCAGAACGTCAATCTGAAAAGTTCACTCCGATAACATTACAAATGACGGAGATATGATGTCGGGCGATTACATTGAATTCTCCATAAGAGAAATAGTGAGCGCTCACTATTTCTCTTATGGAGAATTCAATGTAATCGCCCGACATCATATCTCCGTCATTTGTAATGTTATCGGAGTGAACTTTTCAGATTGACGTTCTGCAAAGAATTCACTACGAAACGGATTTTTAAGATTTTGAAATTTTTGTTTCTTTATGTGTTTAATTGATCTGTTAAATTATGAAAAGATATGAATATTTGGCCTGGCAAATTATGGGAGCATAATGTAATTTTTTCAAAGTCCGTTTCGTAGGGAACAAATTTTACAAAATAACTATGGCGGTTGCATTAAAAAATTGTTTTAAATACTTGAGTTATAGCCTCGCGCGATTTCCCGATCAATAATTCTGTGGAGCTTCGGTGATTTATGGACCACCATAAACCTTACCCAAAAATTTCAAAATCTTAAAAATCCGTTTCGTAGTGAATTCTTTGCAGAACGTCAATCTGAAAAGTTCACTCCGATAACATTACAAATGACGGAGATATGATGTCGGGCGATTACATTGAATTCTCCATAAGAGAAATAGTGAGCGAAGCCCCTTAACAGTCAAAACAATGAAAAATCGAAACTAACGTAAGTATGAATAGGTATATACATATATAACTTTATTTATCATGCGAAATATAAGGTAAATATAATAGATTTTAAAAACCCCTCACGCTACAACCTACGCGGATGAAGAAACGAATTTTATGAGAAAAGCCGACTTTTTTGCTTGTGTTCTCGGGAGTAAACAGATGAATAGTGCTATTCAGTAACTGCGTGTTATTTATATTATTTCTTTGCTCCGTCGTAGTGTAAACCTAGCACATCCGCTGTCTAGTAATAAGTCATAATATCCTCCTACGTATGGTATAGGGGTTTAATTTACCCAAATTCTTTTTATAACATTTTTATTTCAATTTTATCAAAAGAACCCCTTCACCCTATGACGCGTGTTTCATAGAAGAGAAATATAACAAAAATTTTGACAATGATGTATTAGTTTGGATTATTTGCATATTTTAAATAACTGGTAAAGAACGGTCATATATGTACACACACATAGACACTACCTTGGAGGATTCCCATGAGAGGGCGCGAATTTAACTGGATGTCGCGAGATCCGAAAATACTGTAGTGTGACTGAGTATCTAAAGAAATTAACAGATACATACTCATAAATATCTAAGTTATTTAAAATGATTTAATAGAATATGCTACATTACACCATGCATTGAAAAGTAAATATTTTACTTGTTATATAGAGGCACGGTTGGTCACCCTGAATAACGTGGACTAGAGTGAAGGTAGGTACTAGGCGAGAGACTGTACAATGCTATATGTAATAAAATTGGGAAAAGCAGTAAAAAATATGTGTCTATTGCAGTTTATTATCAACTTCATCAACTCATTACACACTAATTATTATTCTTATGAATTTTAAACTCTTACAGACTAGAGTATTATCTCATAATATGTATATTACGTAAGTAAATTATAAAAATTCAATAGATTCGGCCTTTACTTGATGTAAATCCATATTCCAATAGAAATAAAAAACACAAACACTTGGTTCAGATTTACACTATATTTAATTAAAAAACACAACAGCTGTTTCGCTACACTGTAGCTTTTTCAAGTGGTAACAAATTCTAAATTATTACAATTCGAGAACAACTCTATTATATATAGAAAAATAAAATGACACATTAACAGATAACTATAAAATATTTACAAAGGGTAATTTAAATGTGTTTACTTAAAGAGGACAGTTTTCTTAATTATACGGCAGTTTACGAAATGGAACCTGCATTATTACTGAAACGATTAGGAAAAACCTAAGAACTGGAAAGATATAGATTTAACAAAGGTGATTGATTCAGATTTACTTTCTCGTTTAATAAATTGTCTGAATATTTCAGTTTGTTAATTTCCATACATTCAAGTAAATCTAATTTTCTACTTTTGTTTTGTACATGGAGAATGTCAAATTTATTGTTAAAACAATGGTCGTATTCAATTAAATGATTCGCATAAGCTGAGTCGTTGTTTTTATTAGTGTAAGCTGACACATGATTAGCTATCCTTTTTTTAAATGCTCTACCAGTCTGACCTATATATTTCTTAGTACAAGAACCACAATTTAACCTATAAACTCCAGATTTATTATCTCGTGTCGTTTTTTCTTTGTTGTTTTTGATGTATTTAGCTAGGTTGTTATTAGTTCTAAAAGCAATATTAATGTTGTTTTTTCTAAGTAATTTCATAAGTTTATCTTGTTCATGACCTAAATAAGAAAATGCTTTAAACTTCTTAATCGTATTGTCTTTGGTAGTCGGATACACCTCTAGTAACGTTTTATTAAACAATTTTTTGGTTAATAATTTGTCTATTAAATTTGGGTCGTACCCATTGTTTTTCGCAATTTGTTTTATAATATTGTACTCTTTGTTATAGTCATCTATCGACATTGGAATATTAATTAACCTATGGATCATACTATGATAAGCGGCTAATTTGTGTGAATGAGATGATTTGATTTAAAATGAATAGTAGTGTCAGTGTGTGATTCTTTATGGTAAATTGAAAACTCTATTTTGTCATTAACCCGTTTAAGTGTGAGGTCTAAAAAATTTATAATTCCATTAACTTCTTTTTCAATAGTAAGAGTAATGTTTTTATTAACTGAATTAATAAAATTAAAAAGACTATTTAATTGTCTATCTGTACCTGTGTATCCTACTAATATATCGTCTACATATCTAAACCAAAACAACACATTCCTAGTTAAACTTTTATTATTAAAAATCTTACATTCTAAATTATCCATAAATATTTCGGCTAGTAGAGAAGAAAGAGGATTACCCATGATCAAACCTTCGTTACATTTATAAAATTTGTTATTGAAAGTAAAATAATTTTGTTCTAAACAAACCGATAATAATTGTAAAATCTCATTTTTTATTACGGGGTTAGTTCTATTAAGTTCTAGCATCTCTTTAATTAGTTCACTCGTTTCCCCCGGTGGCACACTTGGAAACAAGTTTTTAACGTCAAATGAAATTAATTTGGTTTTGCGAAAAACAATGGGTACGACCCAAATTTAATAGACAAATTATTAACCAAAAAATTGTTTAATAAAACGTTACTAGAGGTGTATCCGACTACCAAAGACAATACGATTAAGAAGTTTAAAGCATTTTCTTATTTAGGTCATGAACAAGATAAACTTATGAAATTACTTAGAAAAAACAACATTAATATTGCTTTTAGAACTAATAACAACCTAGCTAAATACATCAAAAACAACAAAGAAAAAACGACACGAGATAATAAATCTGGAGTTTATAGGTTAAATTGTGGTTCTTGTACTAAGAAATATATAGGTCAGACTGGTAGAGCATTTAAAAAAAGGATAGCTAATCATGTGTCAGCTTACACTAATAAAAACAACGACTCAGCTTATGCGAATCATTTAATTGAATACGACCATTGTTTTAACAATAAATTTGACATTCTCCATGTACAAAACAAAAGTAGAAAATTAGATTTACTTGAATGTATGGAAATTAACAAACTGAAATATTCAGACAATTTATTAAACGAGAAAGTAAATCTGAATCAATCACCTTTGTTAAATCTATATCTTTCCAGTTCTTAGGTTTTTCCTAATCGTTTCAGTAATAATGCAGGTTCCATTTCGTAAACTGCCGTATAATTAAGAAAACTGTCCTCTTTAAGTAAACACATTTAACTTACCCTTTGTAAATAGTTTATAGTTATCTGTTAATGTGTCATTATATTTTTCTATATATAATAGAGTTGTTCTCGAATTGTAATAATTTAGAATTTGTTACCACTTGAAAAAGCTACAGTGTAGCGAAACAGCTGTTGTGTTTTTTAATTAAATATAGTGTAAATCTGAACCAAGTGTTTGTGTTTTTTATTTCTATTTAAGTAAATTATTATTTAAAACAAATTTAATCGAATTTGTACAAACTAAATAAGGACTGGAAAGTGAAAGGCAAAGAAATACATTTTATTGCTTTATTATAATCGGTAAATAGTAGACTAACGTAGTTTTCTTCAGAAAGAGATTATTTTGGGGCTTGCAGTTACCAGTTCCAAAACAGAATTCCATTGACCATAGAGGCGCAAAGGATTTTGTAGTTGTATTTGAAGGAAACCATCAGGAAAATGCCCCTAAAAATTACTAATGAAACTTTGTTATTGCCATATCAAAGCAACATGGGAGATACGTTTATTTCCATCTACTCAGTTAAAGTTAGCATCTCTAACTTTGCCTCATTCCAGTTGGAGGAACAGGTCACATGGTCTCCCATCGATTCAGCAAATATAAAAAAATATTTGTCTGCAACACAAGTCTTTCCCAATGTCTTTAGAAATAAATAATAAAACTCTAAAGACTACTGTGAAACAAAACTATTACATGTCCAAAAATATTCGATAATCACAAATAAATCAGGCATATCTAAACACAAGTCAGAGCGAAGAGTGAAAGGTTGCAACTGATAGCGTTTCAAATGTAATAAACGCATACATTAAAGCCACAGAATAAAATTGCGTACATCTGGTTATAAAGTAAATAAATGATACACGTGATCGCATACCTATTTGTTTTTTCAAACAAATTCTGCCAAATTCAATTATCTGTATATTTGATACACCGCGCGACATCTTTAGTACTAACATGTTGTTATTTTTTGACAGAAACAAAATTTTTTGCATTCAAACGTCCCCTTAAATGGGGTGAGTGTAGGATGTGGGTCAAATTAAGGTTCACGAAACCAAAGCGGAGCTTGACCCTCTTGAGTACATCGTCACTTTTTACGCTGTAAGGCTGGAATGTTATAGTAACAACATGTCCTATAAATTTTTCCGTTTAGAAAAATTTTCATTAGAAGCGATTTTATTCACATTTTTCGAAGCGTCAGTAGTGTAAAATCGCCTTTGATGCTATAAAGTATCGTCAATTTTTGACATAAAAGGTTAAAGTCATGATACTAAATTATTCAACGACTTAAGCTCTATCAAGAAAATTTTTCCGTTTTTAAAAATTTTGTCTAGATCAGATTTTATTTAAACTTTAAAGTTAATAAAGTTTTCAAAAATACGAGTATTTTAAACCTCTTAAGCCGCCTGGCGTAATTTATTTTGTTTTTAATCTAAAAAATTCGCGAATTTATCGGACGTGCTGATATTGAATAACTCGTCAAAATTTTTACTGCTATAATAATATCATTCATTATTTATACGTACGAAAGCTTTCTTAATGATTTCAATCATAAACACAATAGATGGTTATGCATATTCCTATTAATATTAATATCAATGATTTTATATTAATTATTTGAATTACTGCAATTAAATTATTCATTTCAATGGTATGACATTATTTGCATTATATTGATGTCATTTGAGGAAAGGCTTTAATTGGCACTGAAAAGGTATGCACTAACTAATGGAGAAAATACCCGGAGGGGGGCAGAAAAAAGGTGAATATACTTAAGTGAAAAGGCCTCAAGTATGAAACAGAAGAGTGCATGCATGAAAAAAAAGTGTTGTTTTCATCAGCACATTAAGAAGTGGATTTAACTGCTGAATTGTGCTCTCATAACTTGGAAAAAATATTTTCACCAAACAATGTACATTCCGCAGCCGTGCAAGTTAATTGAAAACTGTTGAAGCCTTAGTCATGTTTTAGTGGTTTATTAATCAGTTATGCGAGACCTAGACTGCAAAATAAAGCTCTCCCAACATGTAATTTCACTACGAACGCTCTGTAAATTTTGTACGTACATCATAGCATTTACTTTTTAATGTAAGCCAACGAAATGTCTATTGTCTTATTGAAGCAAATTTGAATACCATTAAGACCATTGTGTTACCAGTTTGCCAAGAGATCATTAAGTTTGCAGGTCATTGTTCTGAATCTAAACAAAAACAAGAACATCTAATTAAACGACACTCACCCATCGTCCATTTTGGCAATGCATGCATACTTTGCTTCTGTTAAATTCATATCCAACGCTCTTGGCTTGTGGGTGCATTTTTATTTATCTGCTGAACATCACTAGCTGTGATGGATGAAAGCGCAGTCTGCCGTGACTGATTTGTTGAGTGCTTAAGAGTTGCAAAGTCACATACAGCAGGATTATTGTCATAGCGTAAATTTAGCGTAAAGTTATCTACGCCCTCATGTTCCGGTTAAAAATTTAACTTGTGTAGATTTCAATAAAGTGCCATATCAAAATTGGTGTGTCTGATTGTTTTAACATCTTTCGAAAACCCCACCACTGTTATGGTGGACAGTTTTTTGCAAAATTCATTTCTAAAAATTAGGGACACATCCGACAACCACCTTAAGACAACGATCTTCGAGTATATTTAGCAATATATGCCTTAAAGCGCAACTTAGAATCCATACATAACCCATGATTTTGAACCTAATAAGCACCCATAATCTGTTATTACTAATCTTTCCAAAAATAGATTCTTCCATATCAACATGATGAAAAATCAGTACGACAATACGACTATGAAAGATCAGGATATTTTATTTAATTTCCCGTTAATTATATAGACAGAAGTATCTAGTTGATTAGGTCAAAACGAGTAATAGACATGCATGTCATCTGCATATATACGATACTAGCATGTTCTTGAGAGAAGACATGATAGAGGAAGTATATATCACGAAAGTTAAAGAAGTAAGAATTGGAACCTGTAGTACACCTGTATCACTGTATTAATTTTAATATCAGACTTGGAATTTTAAATTGCTATTATCTCTTCGATAAATAAATTTCAAAAAAAATACTTCAGGGTTATTCAGTAAACATAATTTAAGATTAGCATCAAAAGCTTTACTATAGACTACTAAAACTAAAATCATAATTTTACCTATATAGGCTGCTGACATATCAACTACATCAGTCATGATATTTGCGATATATTTTATTATAGGACAAAACCAATCACAGAAAATCCCACTTTTACTTTCACTTGAAGTAAAATTCTCATATGAAGTATTTTACTCCCAGTCAACTATTAGCTCAACAGTTTTCAAAGAAGTGTCGATCATTCAATTATTCTTCTTTCAATTCCATATTACCGCAAACAACTACGATCACATCTTATTCATGCCACAATAAATTCTCACGCCGTGTGAGCTCTAGTGCAGAAGCGCTTATTGATGGAGAAAATTAATATCGATTTCAAAGTAAGGATACAATTGTGAGTCATCATAATAGACAACTGGCACGTTAAGGTCTGACTTCTTGGTAATGTAATGTAATTTAACATGAGCATTCGCTAGTCTGTGCTGATTACCAAACAACAAACGGAGTCGTTCAACGCAAATAATTCTGCCCTATTCAACTGTCGGTTTTTGGTGTATCCCTTTGATTGTTTCAGACACAACAAATCGATTTGTTCAATCGGAATAAAGTCGTCTTATTTTGTGTAACATCGTACTACAGAAGGCAACACTATTTATAAAAACTTTCCTCTGAAGATCTTGATGTAATACAGATAGAATTTAAACTTGTTTAAGGTTCTCTTAATAAAGTTTTTGCTCACACCAAGGACCCTAGAAAATGTATGCACGCTTAAATAAGGATTTTCTTGAACGCATAACAAAAGAACCTTTTGTACATCTGCGTTTTCTATGGCAGCAGTAACACGGAATACTGCCAGTTTCTTCAAATCTTGTTAACATTTTTTGAAAAGCACTCATCGGGCAGCCCCATATTTGGATATATTTGGATATTTTTGGTCATATATCTTTGTGCCAAACAATCATTTCTTTAATACTATTGCTAATTCATGAACTTCTAAACTTTTTATGGCAACTCATATTCTTAAGTCGTAATCGAGTTTATTCAGATATAATATCTTACAACTTTTGCAATATTTCCCACAGGCAGAAGAAAGTACATATTTTTAATTGGTAAATTTTAAGTACTTTTCAATGACATATAAATATACAGGGTGACAAATACAAGTTGACGTCAGTTTAATCAGGCTATCGTAAAATGTAAAAAAAAATACACAGCATTTCATTTAAAAGAACATAAGTTTGTGTTGGTTCGTCGTTATCGAACACTATGTATACATGAAAATATTTTTAAATTATCGAGCTTATGATTATCTACAATTTTTATATTAAAAATTATTCGCTATCTAAATTATTAGATACCAATAATGGACTTTACCGATACGCTGGGACACCCGGTATATAGAATGCATAATTTACGACACATTTACAAAAAATCGCTTTTCTACTATACTCGTAAATACAAAATTTGGAACTGATACCTATAGCGGTTTGACCGCTATCGTGGTCACACAGACACACATTGACAGACAGACATTTTCGGTGTCTTCAAAACGTGGACATCTCAAGACCGAAAATTTTTATCATCACAATACTTCCTTATACTACGTATACGAAAGTAAAAAGCGACTTTTCTGTAGTATTTCTTTGAAAAACTCATAAATCATTAATTTTTATTAAAAAAAAAACATGATGTTGAATACTATAATACTTTATAATAGCTATTTGTGTATTAATGCTATTTAGATTAACTTTTTCGGCCAATCTGATATGGTTGTGAGAGGCCGAAGTCACCTTTAGAATTAACTTTTATTAAAGCGGGTACTTCAATAAAACCCTTCTTTTACCGACTTCCTAGGACGAATAGTTCATATTAATTTTAGTTTTAAATATCTAATTTATGTTTGAAATTTCATTTATACAAAAAATATTTCAAAACCAACTTTAAATACTTTTGTACTGTTGATAAATATTTAGAGAATGCATAATTTACGACATATTGGCAAAAAATCGCTATTCGATAAGAGTAAAAGTGATACTTCCGGTCCGATTTTGAAATTTTACTTTCTTATACGTAGTATAAGGAAGTATTGTGATGATGAAAATTTTCGACCTCGAGATTTTTGCAGATGTCCACGTTTTGAGGTCCCCTGATACCAAAAAAGTGGTTTTTAAAAAATGTCTGTGTGTCTGTGTGTCTGTGTGTGTGTGTGTGTGTGTGTGTGTGTGTGTGTGTGTGTCTGTGTGTGACCACGATAGCGGTCAAACCGCTGCAGATATCAATTCCAAATTTTGTATTTACGAATATAATCTCCCTCTTGAGAACTGATTAGATTTTGAGCAAAATCGGCAGACCGGAAGTAGTAGTTTACTTCAGTGAAAAAATCGAATTTTGCAAATATTTCGTCAATTACTAAGTTTAAACAAATTTATAAAGAATTCAAATGTACTCAAAATTAAATTTGAGAAAAATTGTTTTAATAAAGTTTTTCGAAATTCCTACCGGAAGTAGGTCTTTTACTCTTATCGAAAATCAGTTTTTTGGGAATATCTCGCAAGTCATGCTTTCTAGGCAGGTACATTACGAGTATAAAAGTATTTAGAACATACTTTTAAATATCTTTTGTATAAAAAAAATTTCAAAATTCAGACCGGAAGTACCACTTTTACTCTTATCGAATAGCGATTTTTTGCAAATATGTCGTAAATTATGCATTCTATATATATTTATGAAGAGTACAAAAGTATTTAGAGTTGGATTTGGAATATTTTTTGTATAAATGAAATTTCAAAATTCGGACCGGAAGTAACACTTTCATACGTATAAGAAAGTCGTGTGGTGGCCACACCTCATTTTTTTTATACAAAACATATTGAAAATTAAGTTCTAAATATTTTTATATTCGTAGCGTACCTGTCTAAAAAGCATGAATTGCCAAATATTTGCAAGAAACTGATTTTTGAGAAGAGTAAAAGATCTACTTCCGGTATCAATTTCGAAAAACTTTCATAATAAAATTCTTCTGAAATTCAATTTTGAGTACATATGAATGCTTTATAAATTTGTTTAAACTTAGTAGTTGACGAAATGTTGGCAAAATTCGACTTTTTCACTGAAGTAAACTACTACTTCCGGTCTGCCGATTTTACTGAAAATCTAATCAGATCTCAAGAGGGAGATTATACACGTAAATATAAAATTTGGGATTGATACTTAAAGCGGTTTGACCGCTATCGTGGTCACACACACACACACACACTGACATTTTTTAAGAACCACTTTTTCGGGATCAGGGGACTTCAAATCGTGGACATCTGCAAAAATCTCTAGGTCGAAAATTTTCGTCATCACAATACTTCCTTATAGTACGTATAAGAAAGTAAAAAATGAGGTGTGGCCACCACACGACTTTCTTATACGTATGAGCGTTTCAAACTATACAATTTTAAGAATTTTTTTATACAAAAATCATTCAAAATCCTATTCTAAGTACTTTCATTCTCTTAATAAATCGCTATAGAATGCATACTTTGCAAGATATTCGAAAAAAAGTGCTACTCGCTAAGAGTAAAAGTGCTATTTCCGGTCCGAATTTTGAAATTTCATGTATACCAAAAATATTGCAAATCCAACTCTAAATACTTTTGTACTCTTAATAAATATATATAGAATGCATAATTTACGACAAATTTGCAAAAAATCGCTATTCGGTAAGAGTAAAAGTGGTACTTCCGGTCCGAATTTTGAAATTTTTTTTATACAAAAGATATTTAGAATGATCATTTAAACACTTTTATACTCGTAATGTACCTGCCTAGAAAGCATGACTTGCGAGATATTCGCAAAAAACTGATTTTCGATAAGAGTAAAAGACCTACTTCCGGTAGGAATTTCAAAAAACTTTTTTAAGACAATTTGTCTCAAATTTAATTCTGAGTACATTTGAATTCTTTATAAATTTGTTTAAACTTAGTAATTGACGAAATATTTGTAAAATTCGATTTTTTCACTGAAGTAAACTACTACTTCCGGTCTGTCGATTTTTCTCAAAATCTAATCAGTTCTCAAGAGGGAGATTATACACGTAAATACAAAATTTTGAATTGATATCTACAGCGGTTTGACCGCTATCGTGGTCACACACAGACACACACACAGACATTTTTTAAAAACCACTTTTTTGGTATCAGGGGACCTCAAAACGTGGACATCTGCAAAAATCTCGAGGTCGAAAATTTTCATCATCACAATACTTCCTTATACTACGTATAAGAAAGTAAAATGTAAGAAAATTCAAAACTGAAATAAACTTCCTTGCGTTATGCTGCGGGGGGATACTTACAATAGGCCTTGCGTACGCCTTTAGTGCGCTTCAAATTGTAATAACTAATGAGTGGTTACTGTACCAAGCTTGCAAGCGTCTGGTGCCTTATCCAGAAGCGCAAAGAAGATATTGTTATGAAGTTATTGGATTTTTTACATAATCCAAGAAACAAAACGTTTTTTAATGACTTATTTTTACCTCTTGCCACGAAATCCAAACAGGAAAGAGCGTGATAATGAAGATAATAGTAGCGATTGCCAAGAGTGAATACTTAACTTTATTTTTCAGATTTATTTTTATATTCTGATTAAATTTATTAATTAAAATTTATTTTGATGAATTTCAAGTTTTTATATTTGTAAAATTTATAATTATTTTTAACAAATTAATGTTTAATTAACATAAAACTATTTTCTTTTTATTTTAAAAACATTGTCCAAAGGTTTTCATTTTTTTTAGATAGGTAATATATGTGTATCTGATGTAAATACAAAATTCTTTACCCTACGTATGTGACTTTTACTAAAGGCTCAGCAATTGTATATTGGCTATTTATATGTATATGCAGTTAACTTTTGATTAAGAAAGAATTAATATCTAAATAAAAGTATATACACGTTCACACAAACAAAGAATCTATATATTGATTGAATGGCTAGATTTTTCTAACGCGCTACGTATGTCTAGAATCATCTATAAATTATTTACCAATTCAAAATCGATACAAAACGGGCATAATGTGAATATGTGGTGAGAAGTGTGACCAGAAAATGTCAATAGTTCCGTAATTCCCTCTATTAAAGTAGATCGGCCAATAGGCTGTTAATAGTCGGGGTTTGGAGGATTATGAAGATGGTGTTTTGAACGATCCCACGTCAAAGCTGACCAATGTACTAAAACACATACATATATGAATTTTAAATGAAGGAATCACAGTTGCCGGCTTATACCTTTTACCGTATTGATCGCGATGGTCAACTGACGTAGACGAATATTAAATTTGAGAATCCCAATTAGGTAGATTTACTTATGACACGGTTGACATCATGCGATTTGAATGCAGTAACTAACGCATACATAATACATTTAGCCAGAGTTGTAATGATTTGGAAATAAGTGCGTAGGATGATAATAATAATAACATTATCTTTACATACATATAGGAATAAAAAAATCAATATTCAATTAACCATTCGTCTAGAAAATATCTTCATAGTGGAAGTTTGACAAAACGACCTAACGAGTTGAGATACTTGTAGTAAATTTGTTCTCGAAAAAGGAATGTGAAAGAGGAACAAGTGGATAATCTAGGAGTGAGATAATTCAGAGAGAAAAGCAAAGGACTGTCAAGAAAGTTATGTACGCAGTTTTCTTTCGTAGTACGGGATTAGTAAAAGCAATCAAGCTGATAAAGCAACGTACAGTCACAGCAAGCTGGTACACCACAAAATGTTTACCTGCAGTTCTTGGTTCAGTCAACATTCGCGGGTTAATGTTCCATCACGACAATGCATCGTCACACAGCGCACAGCAGACAGTTGAATTTTTACGTGAAAATTATGTAAGTCATTGAACATCCACCCTATTCGCCTGATTTGGCCATGTGTGATTTCTGATTGTTGTTTAACCTAAAGAAGCATTTAGGTGGTCGACGTTTCACGTCGGAGGATGAGATTGATGAAGCAATTCAACAATTTTTTGACAGCATTCCAAAAGATGGCTGGCTTCAAGCTTTTACGTTGTAGAAGCTTCGGTTACAAAAGTGCATTGATGCAGAGGTGATTATTATGAACATAAATTAAATCATTTTCGTAAAAACACTTGTAGTTTTCTTATATCTCAAAGTATATAGGGTGACCCTCGTACTATTTTATGAAGATTTTTCAGAGTTCTATTGCCTCCAGAAGGTTGAGCTTTAATTTTCTTTGGCGGTAATGAATTCGAATGTTTCTCTTATATCAATGATAACATACTGGATGGTTCAAAATAATTCGTTCGCTTTGAAAAGAAGAACCAGGTAGAAAGCCTGGTTGACTGTACGACTCCGAAAAAAAATCCATATGGACGACTCACGTCGAAAAATGCAACCAGCGTTGTACTCATGTTTGATTTTACTTGATGAGCTTTTCTTTTTAGTCAATCTTAAAGTCTTTCATAGTCTTGATTGTTACCGTGTTTCTGGGCCTTAACCGTAGCACCATGATTCCTCATCAGTGATAGCCTTGGAAAAAGTTTGGACCATCAACTCTTCTTTCAAGCACAGCATACTTCCACGCAACCTGTTTTTAGTCAGCAGTCGAGGCACGAAATTGGCAGCCACCGTTTTCATCGTCAAACGTTTCGTTAAAATTCGCTGAACTGAACTCCAAGTCACTCCAGACTGCTCATGAACTTCTTCAATGATCTGTCGTCGATCTACCAGGATAATTTCGCAAATTTTTCGAAGGTGAAAAGACGACCAGAGAAAGGTTTGTCATCAACTGACGGTTGATCTCTTTTAAAACGGGAAAACTACTCAAACACTTAAGTTTCCCCAATCCTTTTGTTTTTAACATTTCAAGAGTTTTAGTGCCAGTGTTTCCGAGCAAGAAGCAAAACTTTATGGCCACGCGCTATTTTCAAGAATCATCCACTGCAATAACGACGAGCACATATTGCCTTTATTTCATACTGCATGAAATACGCCAGAAATACATCTAATATGATACATAAATTTTACCTTATAATCATGTCCTCCTGGTTTATAAAACAACTGTTACTAAAAAATTGACACAAAACGGATTCTTCTTTAGTTACAACACTTGGCTTACTGACTAGGGAATGATAGCTCTATACGCCCCTAGTGGCAGAACACAATACTACAAAAACTTCGCCCAGCACAACGTCAGTTCTGTTTATTTTGTGTATCCTCTCGTAGTGAGAGAAAAACGAAAGTGCCGCGAGTGTTATATTAGTAATTATATCAAAACAACTATCTCGAAAGTTAAAAATGCATCATGTCATTAGAACATCCCCATTGTACGTACGTGAAACGTGGATAATTAACTAAAAGGAACAGGGGAATTTGAAAAGATGGGAGAGGAAAATACCGCGAAGGATCTATGGGAAAGAAGAAGGAGGTGAAGTGTGGATTCAAGCTGTATGGTGAAACAAATCAACCGTTAACAGCATGAAGGAAATATTAAACTAGGACCCAACTGTATCTAAACAACACTAATAGCTGTTTGAATGTACAAATAAATGTTCTATGTTTGTCTATCAACTAATGAAACTCAGTACATCAACATATTAATTACTCTTGAAATAAAAAACAGAATAGCAATATAAGCAAAACAACCAGATTATGTACTTTTACTTTCTTATACGTAGTATAAGGAAGTATTGTGATGATGAAAATTTTCGACCTCGAGATTTTTGCAGATATCCACGTTTTAAAGTCCCCTGATACCAAAAAAGTGGTTTTTAAAAAATGTCTGTGTGTCTGTCTGTCTGTGTGTCTGTGTGTGATCACGATAGCGGTCAAACCGCTGTAGATATCAATTCCAAATTTTGTATTTACGTGTACAATCTCCCTCTTGAGATCTGATTAGTTTTTCAGTAAAATCGGTAGACCGGAAGTAGCAGTTTACTTCAGTGAAAAAATCGCATTTTGCCAATATTTCGGCAATTACTAAGTTTAAACAAATTTATAAAGAATTGAAATGTACTCAAAATTAAATTTGAGACAAATTATCTTAAAAAAGTTTTTCGAAATTCCAACCGGAAGTAGGTCTTTTACTCTTATCGAAAATCAGTTTTTTGCGAATATCTCGCAAGTCATGCTTTCTAGGCAGGTACATTCCCAGTATAAAAGTATTTAAATTATAATTTTAAAATAAAAAAAATTTCAAAATTCCGACCGGAAGTACCACTTTTACTCTTACCGAATATCGATTTTTTGCAGATATGTCGTAAATTATGCATTCTATATATATTTATTAAGAGTACAGAAGTATTTAGAGTTGAATTTGCAATATTTTTTGTGTACATGCAATTTCAAAATTCGGACCGGAAGTGGCACTTTTACTCTTAGAGAGTAGCACTTTTTTTCGAATATCTTGCAAAGTATGCATTCTATAGAGATTTATTAAGAGAATGAAAGTACTTAGAATAGGATTTTGAATAAGTTTTGTATAAAAAAATTCTTAAAATTGTGTAGTTTGAAACGCTCATACGTATAAGAAAGTCGTGTGGTGGCCACACCTCATTTTTTATACTAGTACAATGTTACTTTTACAAATGATATATCTAATTAAGTAAAGAAATATTATATTGTAAGTATTGTCTCCGGCTGGAATTGAACACACACCTTTTGTTTGCCTGACGGACGATTTAACAAATTGGGTAGGGGGGCCACGGGAATTCAAATTATAATTAACGCCTCAAATCACAGCAAGGGAAAATCCTTAAATACTCTTTCTATAGAAACATAGTGTTAACAACAAACACGATCAAATAGCAAATTATGGATGATGATTCAATGTCCCTCCCTTATTGATATTGACAGACATAATTTCATAATACAAAAATAATAATAAAACTGATAAAATACTAATAAATGAAAGCTATATAGAAATTGTACTGGTTAAGTCAACAATCTGACAAAGTAAATTTACTCTTTCATTCTTAATATAATCGCGTATTGTAGTTGAAAGGGTTATCATTGCTTCACAATTTAAAAATATATACGCTTATACAGACTGATCTATTAATCTTTGGCACAAATAAGATTATTTTTTTAAAATGAAGCCTATATGTTCAAATGTGGATTTTGCGTTAAAACATAAATATTTTTTATTAAGGGTATACGGGTATAAGGGTATATACTTTTAAATTGTGAAGCAATGACAACCCTATCAACTACAATACGTGAATTTTTAATTATATTACCTAAGCATTACAGAGTAAATTTACTCTGTCAGATCGTTGCCTCACCCTGTATAAATATATTAAATATGTACTACATTTTAATACCTAGGAATATATTTGGTTATTCTGTTTAGTAGACAAACATTTTTGACAAATTTGTATTTATTTGTATTGTTTGGATAAGAAACTAGCAAAAGCCCAGAGCTAATTGTAATAAATGTTAAATGGTGTATGAATTTTATGATTCTCAAAGAAATTTTTTCTTGTACGTTTAGTAAAATGCTTAAATAGATATTTTTAATTTATTTTTGACACACAAACAACAAAATCATGCCAGTAATGAGGTGTGGTCCCCACATGACTCTGTTATACCAATGAGCGTTTCAAATTATACAATTGTTCTGAATAGTATTAAATATTTGTATCTTCTTAGAAAAATAAACCTGTGAGTAAGTGTGTTACTTCAAGTTTAAATTTTAAGAATTTTTTTATATAAAATTCTTCAAAATCCTATTCTAAGTACTTCTATTCTCTTAATAAATAATCGCTAAGAGTAAAAGTGTTACTTCCGGACCGAATTTTGAAATTTCATGCATACAAAAAATATGTCAAATCCAGGCCTAATACTTTTGTACTCTTGATAAACATATATAGAATGCATAATTTACGAATATTTTTATTCAAAAGGTATTGAAAATCAAGCTTTAAATACTTGCATACTCATAATGTCCTGCCTAGAAAGCATTACTTGCGAGATATTTGCAAAAAAACTGATTTTCGATTGAAAAACTTTTTTAATAAAATTCTTCTTAAATTTAATTTTGAGTACGTTTGATTTCTTTATAAATTTATATATTGGCAAAATCTGATCTTTTCGCTGAAGTAAACTATTACTTCCGGTCGGAGAGAGAGGAGAGAGGGAGAGAGAGAGAGGGGGGACTTCAAAACCTGGACATCTGCATAAATGTGGAGGTCGAAAATTTTAGTCATCACAATACTTATACTACGTATAAGAAAGTAAAAAAAAAGATTAGTTTTATTAATCAGAGAAATACAGGAGAATGGAGTTAAAGCAGTCTTACAAAGCATAAAAACATTTTACTTACAAACTTATTACAATAATGACAGTTTTAAGTTCTTTAGATTATAAATAAATATTTGACATGTAATAATTTAAGGCTATTTTTATTTCTTAAGCTGGTTTACATGTCAATTTATTGAACTAGAAACTGAACTTAAAATTAAAGGTCACCAAAATTACGTAAGATATGGAGCGTTTGACATGCGTAAATTATGAAAACTTTAAATTCAACTAGAAGTTGACAGATGTAGTACCCGACTTGCAGTCAATCTTGACCGAGTTCTAGATATTGAACTTAAAACTGATAAGATGTAAAACGCGCTTTCGCTCATGCCGTTTGCTAAACCAATTGTAAATTTGTGTTCTCTTCAGCTGCAAATAAAAAACTACTTGATAAATACCAATGTTAATGAGTGTTCTTCAAATGTAATCACACTATACACTAAACATAACATAACTAAAAATGTATTTTTATAAATCGTCTTGTATTAAAACTTTAAACAAAACACCGAAATCACAAAATAGATTATTGTAGACCCACGAATGAGTTGAGAGATATTCATAACAGAGGTGCCCTATTAAAACAGGCATCATTATAAACACAGACTAATTTAAACTCATTTCACGTTAACATTTTGATAAACAATTACTTCATTTCACGAACATTGCATTAATATTTTAAAAAACCACGAGAATATCCACGTATCATAGGAACAGATTAATACTTAGTCTTTGATATGAAAATTATTTGTCAAAACAGGAATATTTTTACAACAAAAAAGCAAAGTAAGATATATTTGAACTCTGATCTTTCAAAACTGTTTTTGCAACAAGAATGATAAATTCCTTGAATAAGAAATGACTTCATTTTTATTCTTTGTCATCATTTAAATAGATATTTAAAGTCGGAATTGCTGAATAATGGAAATTTTCCAAAGAAGTGTGATGTCAAATAATAAAAACTGGTTAAGTATGTAAGAATATCAGTAAATACTATAGCCTCTCATTTATTATAGAACAACAGTTTTAAAGTGACAACATTGTTAAATCGCTCCCAGAAGACATATCTATTGCCACCAGTATGATAGCCTGTAGTTGTCAAGAGGCAAAATGATATACGAGGACTGGAAAAAAACTGGAGAAATGCATATTAAAACGTTAATTTTTCTTATTCACAATTTCAACATTAGCCCCTTCAATATACTCCCCCTCTACAATCCCTACACTGCTCCATGCAAATTTTCCATTCCTCAAAACCATGTTCGATGTCATTTTTAGAAAGCGTGTTCTTGGTTTCCGTCGCTTTGTCTTCTACCGCTTGAACTGTCTCAAATCTCGTTCCTTTCAGTTCACATTTTACCTTGAGGAATAGACAAAAGTTTTACCGGCTAAGATTGGGTGAATAGGGTGCATGTTTCTAACACATGGATTCCACACCTGACCAAACACTTCTTGACATATAATGCTGTATGGCCGGGGCGTTGTCCTGGTGAAGAATCCGTGACTTGTTTGTCAGACCGCTTTTTTCTTACCCATACACGAAGAGAAGGTAGTACCACACGGTATTATTGCTGATTCACAGTTTGAACTTCAGGTACCCAATTTACGTGCACAACCCCATAAATTTCGAAAAACACAATCAGCATAGCTTTGAATTTTGATATGGTCATTCGAGCTTTCTTCTATATTGGTGACTTAGTTTCCGGATCATAGGTAAAAAACCACGATTCTTCCTAGAATTTATGGCCCTATCCAATGGGTTTCAAAATGTCTGCACATATGTTCATTCAAGGTATCTTCTGTTGGAATATGAGGTTCTTGGGCACCATTTTTGAACACACTATCGCCATGTGAAAAATATCGTGCTAAATCTGTCGAACAGATTCTTTGTCGATTCGTATGGTTTCCTCAATCGACGGTTTTTTCGGATCAAAACACCAAGTTTTTCAATAATTTCATCCGCCGTTGACGTAATAGGACATCTTGGACGTGAGTCATCATCAATACCTTCTCGAACCTCTTCGAACCGTTTAATCCACTCAAAAACCTGAGTGCGTAATAAACATTCATCAACGTATATTTCTTTTAACAAAGAATGAGCTTGTGTGGCGAATTTTCCCAGTTTCACAAGAAATTTCACATTAACCAGTTATTTTCTTAAAACTATTAACATTTTTCCGACGAGCTGCAGGTACACTGTCCGATAAGAACGAAGGCCGCGGCCCAAATAAGAGGTCCCCATTTGGCGCCAGGAATGAATAGATGGGATAGCACGTGACTTAACCATGTGCCAATTGACCTTGACGCGCAGGCGTTTGTCTGTAGATCAAACAGTCCGGGTTTCTTTTAGCCACAACTGGTATTCCCTATATCTTATACAATACGAAGTTTGCTACAACTATTGATAAAGCGTCTTTATAAAATCATAATAATTTAATGCCCAAGCGCTCCTTGTTGTGTGAGAATGGTTAGTTGAAATATTTATTCATATTTGATCAGAGTCAATCCGATGCTATTTCCATCCGATTGATTTACTTTGCTAGGAAATCGCTAGTTTTCGCAAAATTGTATAAATGTACTAGGTAGCGTTACATTACTGTTTTCTAGTACGCATGCGTGTTAACAAGTTCAGTGTTGCCACCTGCTGGGGAATTTTATTTTTTTCCGGAATTTATAGAATTTCGTTTGAATAAGAGAGAACATGTTCAAAAAAAGAGAAATTTAATTGCCTATACTAAAATAAAACATTTTAGTAGTAATTTTAACTTAACTGAATTGGCGAAAATGGCATTCAGATGTGGAGTCGAATATACTTTTCATTTCGACCAATGTAGAATACAAAAAAGACATTACTCTGGAGTTAGTATCTTCCTTTAATGTTATGTAATTCTGTTAGCTCTTTAAGAAATCCAATAAATCAGCCACTTAACATAACATAAACGATCATTGAAAATAACTACTATTAATATGGATATGTATTATTTTAAATAACTACTTATATAATAAAAATATATTATATGGAGTGAAGCAAATTTTCTTGGAAAAAGTTTCGTGCAGCAAGCAACACTAAAACAAACCCACTGTCAGCTGGGTCAGTAGGCTCGTGTGCAGCAGCTGGTGGATATCAATGACTTGTCTATAGAAGAATTGTGTTAGAAAACGACACTGCCAAAGTACGAATTACATATAATGGATGATTCAATGCTACTCCACAATGATTTCAACCGAAACATTTTCTGAAAAAAATTAAACAAATTAACTAATATTTAAGGATATATAGCTAGTAAGAGCCAGTTACTAAATATATATTATAAATAAAGTATATTATAGATTACTTTTCTATAAATGTATTTTATTTAATACTTGGCTATTATGTGTAGTAGGCAAGCACTGTCGACAAATTTGTATAGTTTGGATTATGACAAATGCCAAAATTTGTACGAATAGTATTATTTACGACAGTTCTGAAATGCCATTTGTAAGTTATAATACTTGACAGTTAAAATTTTGGATAAAGAATTATAAGATGCTGCGCTATATTTAACTAGCGATACCCGACGAGCGTTGCTATGGCCAAAAAGAGACATTTCAAAAAAATTATGCCCTTTTTTCTAATTTTTAGTCCGATCGGCACCAAACTTCATAGGAACTCACTCCAGACTATGCTTGAGTTTTCCTAAAAATTTCATCAAAATCGGTTCAGCTATTTCGGAGTCTATAGGGAACATACACACACACACATACATACATCCATTTTATATACATACAGTGTGGAAACCACTTAGGGAATAAATTCAGTAACTTCCAAACTAATAACATTTGTCGAAAACGCTGAAACAGGTCAATTTTTACTTTCTTATACGTAGTATACGGAAGTATTTTAAATTGCGCTGGTTTTAAATCACTGCACGTATTAGTGACGTCATCTTCTTTAGAGCTTTGACGTCATACGCATTTTTTTTTAAATATAATGCTATATTTTTTTGATAAATTCGTATATAGTTCTATTAAATACCTTTTCAATGAACTAACACTAGTTAGTTAACTTTACTTTCAACAGTTTTTGAGATTTTTACATTTTTACGCTCCAACCACAACAACAACAACAATTATAAAAACGTCAAAGTTTACTAATTCTTTTTTGATCAAAGCAAAATTACTATCTTTTTTGTATTCTACTACCGTCAGGTGCTATCAATTTCATCACACAGTTTTTTCGTGCTGTTTTTTTTTTAATTTTTTTTTTAAATGTAAAAATCTCAAAAACTGTTGAAAATAAAGTTAACTAGTGTTAGTTCATTGAAAAGGTATTTAATAGTACTATATACGAATTTATAAAAAAAATATAGCGTTCTATTAAAAAAAATGCGTATGACGTCACAGCTCTAAAGAAGATGACGTTACTAGTAGGTGTAATGATTTAAAAACCAACGCAATTTAAAATAAAAATTGACCTGTTTCAGCGTTTTCGACAAATGTCATTAATTTGAAAGTTACTGAATTTATTCCATAAGTAGTTTCCACACTGTATAGAAGATACACCTTTTGACATATTTGTCATAATTACCTTTTGACGTTTGTTTTAATTGTCATCAAAATAATACAAATTTGTGTAGTTAAGTTTTAAATAAAATCTTGTTATAGAAGACTATTACATTACTTATAATATTGAATTTATAATTGGCTTCCCTGTATTACATTTCAGTAGACGAAGCTACACACTTTTAAATATTAATAAATCATCTTAACTTCTCTGTTCTGATATTGTTCCTATCAAAGCAAATTCGATAGAGGGCGCTTTTATTTGGTAGAATTGAATTCTGACATATAAACATCATTTCCCTTTGAATTTCGACATCGGCCACTTTTCGGTCCCCATGCCTATCCTGCAATCGCACAACGACCTCTTCTATCCAGACGTTCTTATACAGGACTTTAACCAAATCAAACTCATCGCGCCACCTACCGGAAAGAGCAAAACAACGTTTGCCGCGCCATCTAGTACAAGATAAAAACACATAATTAAAGTAGAAGGACATTCATAGTTAATAGGCCACACCTTTATAAAATACACTTGTGATAAGCCTGGTCCTAAGGCTTACCTCTAGTCGATCGTCATCTCGATTGGCTCTCTTGAATCGGATCGAGATTGGGAATTGTTAGGAGGTTTTTAATTAAAACACATCACCACGTTGTTAACTAACTAAATCTATTGCGTTGAAAAATATTCAATATACATGTTCGGACTGAAGTAAATACATTATCTCGTAACGCAAGTGAATAATCGTGAATGTCCTTAAAACTAACTTACACTTGTATATATAACTTATTTCTATATTAACCTACTTAAACTATTTACGTCGCCGGTGTATCGACATCGTGTATGCCCATATATGGGCACTGGAGGAAATGCTTATGCGTGCATATTTATGTACATATATGCTCGGCAATAACCTTTGTCTTGACTATTGCGTTAATGCTATTTTGTTAAATTATAATAAATGTACTTAATTTACGGCGTGTAGCCAATTAGTGGGTTATTACCAGGGTTCAGAAAAATACGCACACTGTATAAAATACTCGTACATAAATGTAAACAAACACAGCTCGAAGCAAGCAACACATATTTTTATTTTCCTTACAATTATGTGCGTCTTTAAAATTCGTACGGCACCGAACACAGACATGTACGTGTACATATTTTTATTTTCATTACAATTATGTGCGTCTTTAAAATTCGTACGGCACCGAACACAGACATGTACGTGTTTTATTTTTATATTTGGTTCCGTACACGGACATGTACTGTACACGTATTGTTCGATTCGAACACACTTAAAGCGTACATGTCGACGTGTACCTATATTTTAAGTTCGTGTACGCGTACGTGTACGCTAAAAAATAGATACATGAACGATAGACATGTTCGAGTGTGTTTCCATATTTATTAACAGCATTATGCAGAATGAAAACCAGGCATGAAGTTAGCAAAATTTATGGTTTGCAACGTGTAGTTGCTGTGTATGCCTTTGTTGTTGCTTTAATTGTATTGGATATTTCCATACAAAAAATACCTGCGTGCTACAAAAAGGTCAAGTTTTTCGGGTGAAATGCAGAAATTCCCCTTAAAAAAATTCGTACGGTACGAATTTTAAAGACACACATAATTGTAATGAAAATAAAAATATGTGTTGGTTGCTTCGAGCTGTGTTTGTTTACATTTATGTACGAGTATTTTATACAGTGTGCGTATTTTTCTGAACTTTGAATAATGCTGTTAATAAATATGGAAACACACTCGAACATGTCTATCGTTCATGTATCTATTTTTTAGCGTACACGTACGCGTACACGAACTTAAAGTATAGGTACACGTCGACATGTACGCTTTAAGTGTGTTCGAATCGAACAATACGTGTACAGTACATGTCCGTGTACGGAACCAAATATAAAAATAAAACACGTACATGTCTGTGTTCGGTGCCGTACGAATTTTAAAGACGCACATAATTGTAATGAAAATAAAAATATGTACACGTACATGTCTGTGTTCGGTGCCGTACGAATTTTAAAGACGCACATAATTGTAATGAAAATAAAAATATGTGTTGGTTGATTTTGAACAGAACATTGTGTGTATAATGTGTGTATTTTCTGAACCCTGGACTTATTACACACTATTAGTTTTACAAGATTTATTTAATATTTGAGCTAGCGGAACATTATTATTATTATTTGTGTATAATAATAAGTTATCTAACGCACAAAAAAGAATTTCTGCCGTACTGATATAAAACTATGGACATTACTAGTTTAATATACATAAATGGTAAATCGAAAATGTGATAGAAATATAAAAATTAAATATTATTTGTCTAGCATTTTCGGATTTTTTTTTAAATTAATTATAGTGTAAATGGATTCTGCGCAAGGAGTGTCGGGAGTCTGCGCACGCTTTCGATCTCACTCAAGAGAGGAATTTCCTCAAACAGTATTTCTAAACGGACTGTACTTAAAAAATAACCCTTGTATGTGCCATACGTATCAATAACTCGATCTTGAAAAAGAAATAAACATCATTTTTATAGGTCTTCTGCAGCACAACATAACAAAAAAAAAACTGTTCTAGACGACACAATGCATGAAAATATTAATTACCCATTTTTAATGGTTGCGTGGGAGTCTCTGGCTGCAATACAATCTCATTAAATGGAAAAAAGTTTACAACCGTGAACATAAAAATAGATGAAGAGATATTACCGCAGGCGTTGTATTCTACATTTCGAGAACGACCGAAATACATAATTTCGCACATTCAACTTTTCTCTGCACGTTACGTTTCCCAATAGTAATATCGTTTATGTTATGAATTTTATTTAATTATTATTGCCCTCTAGTAAAATTTACTGTACCTAAGGTAATAGTGTAAATTTAAAAAATGTATAGCTTTATTAATCTATATAATTAACGTCTATTTTTTCAGGAAAAATATATAAGAAAATTTAGTAAACAATTTAAAAATATATCATTTCCAAGCATTTATACAATTTATATTACATAATCACAATTATTTAGAATAAAAATCAATGTAAACTAACCTGACGTGTAAATGATTATGTTATAACATGTAATTTCGTTTGAAACATTTTCTATTTCCGAATAATATTTAATTTTATTTTCAAGATCTTACATATTTTGTATTTTTCAAATATGTTCCACACTTCATATTGTTTGAAATTCTATTAAAATATATTTATTCAAATGTTACATTTTGTTTTAATCTTCTACATTTTAAACTGGCCATTACTTGTCGATGTCAAAATTATTATCTTTCACACTCCAAAGGGTTAGTTTCTATGCCACATGTCTATCGAATCAAGGCTATCTAAAACTTCTATTTTCACAAGATTGAATATTGAGTTTAATTATTTTCCTAATGTATTATGATCCGAAACAGTGTTGAAATATTAGTTGGTGTTAATTACTGCTCTATTATTTATATTAATAAAAGATATTCTCGTAGTTGAACGATCTCAGACGGTTGCTAACTTTAGTTTCCCTAACAGTAATTTCCTATAATCCATATTCAGCCAAATAGGTGTTTCATATCGTTTTCCTCTCAGTGAATTTGCAACAGAAAATGCAAATTTGTAGGCTAATTATTTTCGTTTTCTTTAAACTTCATTTCCAAGCCTTAGTCCGTCTATAATATACTTCTTCTTTGCAATGTCAAAATTAACTTAATGTAACAAAATAATTTTAAACATTACTGTTCTAAAAACGTCAAAATTATTGTTATAAGTTTTTTCTATATTCTTATTTCCGTATTTTAACAATTCCGTCGTAGTCAAGTCATTATATACATTTGAATTATAAAATGAACCGAATAAGCCAATTTTTTTATATGTTGTTGGGGGGGGGGGGGTAGGATAGGATAGCTTAATTTCAAGTTTTCGACTGGATATACCCCTTGTGCATTTTCCGCCATCTTGAAAATAAGGGTGCATTCTTGTTACCGTTGTATCTCGGCTCCTCGTCGTCCGACGGGGAGTTGTTTTGGAGTTTTTTGTTCCATTTTTTATTCTCTACAATTTATTTCATATAACTTTTTTCACCTAACATCGACCGTTCTCGAGATATCAGCAAAAATAGAAAAAAACTGGGGTACGAACTCGATTTTTATTTTCTTCTTCTTTGTCGTCACACATAGCAAAAAATGTCAATCAAACTTGTAGAGCACGTTCGTACCTAAAATTGTATATTTTTGTTTTCCCCATATCTTCAAAATTACAAGTTCTAGCGCGCCGCAAAGTCGGCAAGTCCGTGCAATATTTCGATTCTATAGCTCACGCGATTGTATAGATATGTTGTAGCAGATTCACCGTTCTGAATAGAATTATTGAAATACAATACATGTAAAGTGGAATTATGAATCACACGTATCAAATTTATTAGGCAAACTTGTTTTTCCCGGTCCAAAAGACATTCATATCTTCCTTCTTTTTGATGGTCCTGCTTGTCCATATGTCTCTTCTTCAGGATCCTCTTCGAGATGCGGGGATTCTTGACCCACATTGTCTTCGACAGTCCCATCATCATCATCGTCTGATTCGACTTCATACAGTTACGCGACTTTGGCTCCGCATTTTTCTTTACATCTACACGATACAAGCTTCAGAAGCTCGGTTGGTGCGGGTTCGGCTGTGCTTGCGATTTGTTCGAGTCGTTGGTGCATTCGTCACCAGCACCATTCCTGCGGATCTTCGTATAATCCGAGCCAACTTTGTACTTGATGATAGGTACGGAAGACGTGCTGCCGTGCTGCGTTCTTAGTTGACGGAGGTGATGACAGATTGAATCTGTTCTTGGTGATCCATTTCATGAAGCGCTGGTATCGTAAAGTATTGATGGATTTATCTTCCTTCTTACCGCCGTATAGGGCGATTAGGAATCGTTCTCCTGTGGATACCAAACTCTCCGGATAGACGTTTCTCTTGAAAAGTTCGACTAATGGTACCAATTCCGCGTGCTTTTCCAGAGTGTTTATGAATTTAAATTTCCCAATATTGAAAAAATATGATGTGGTATCGCAACTGCTGAAAGCGTGAAGGAAGAGTATGTTGTCCTGAATGGTCTTATCGTGCTTCAGACAAGTTGGAGAGTACAATGTTGATTGTGTATTTCCTTTCGTTTTCGGAAGAAGATGTTTGTGTTCTGTTTTGCCAGTCAGTAAGTAGATCCAAAAGATCGATGTCTTCGCCGACGATTTCAATGGAGTCATACTTAGACGCTTCTTCCAGTGGCGTGGTTACAATCAACGTATCTGCGTCCTCGAAGGCCTGCAGAACGTTGATCCCAACGTTTGTAAAATTAAGGAGCAGCATTTTCACGAAATTGTCTTTGTTGACGTTTCTTGCAAGGAATTTTCTTAACTGACTGTTGGAGTAGTAGTATCGTTGATTGTGAATTCAGGCGATTGGTACTTCTTTGAACGTCGTAGTCTTTCCGATATCTTTGTCCCTGCGATGCTCGTGTCATTTGGATAACCATCGAATATAATCATGATATTCTCCTCATAATGCTCTTAGACGTACTTCACGTATTTTTGGTAGATGAGGCCAAATATTCCAACACGACCCCAAACAACTTTATGCAAAAAAAAAC
The DNA here is from genome assembly GCA_963170755.1 of Amphimallon solstitiale. NCBI lineage: Eukaryota > Metazoa > Arthropoda > Insecta > Coleoptera > Scarabaeidae > Amphimallon > Amphimallon solstitiale. The sequence continues at coordinate 29,423,077 of OY720680.1, forward strand.
CACCGTCAATTATTTTTATAAATGGTGTGCGTAAGCCGAGGAAATCCGCAGAACACAAAGACCAATTCCACTTTGAAAAGACGCAGATGTCCGGCAAGGCAACATAAAAAAGGGTCTTTTATACCTGACCCTCCCGCATTCCAATGAACGAGCGTAAATACAGTATAGCCGACTTTGCTGCAAGCTAGACCTCGTAATTTTGAAAATATGGGGAAAACAAAAATATTGAATTTTAGGTACGAACGTGCTCTACAAGTTTCATGATAAACATATTGGCTATGTGTGACGACAACGAAGAAGAAAAATAAAAACCGAGATCGTATGCCAATTTTTTTCGCAAATAATGAACAGGACTGCATGCTAAATAATAAAACGAAATTTATTCTGTACTGCTGGACAAATATTTAATGTTCTGTATCTTTATTTACATATTTAGATTCGATTAGTACAAAAGACCATTTTCGAAAAGAGATGCAAAACATACGCGATGATAGGTGGCTAGCTTGTCATGTCTAAAATACAATATCACATTTATTTGATCGAATGCCGTAAGAAGTTTACTATAAGTTTCTTCTACTATTGATATACACACACGCCCACAATTAGAATTACTAATCATAACACCCATTTAATGTATTTAAATAAGAAAACCATTTGTGAGTTATAAGATTCATTATATGTATTTAGATTGCATATTCATATCGCTAGTTTGTTTTATGTATGAACGCGTTTGCCATAGTTATATAACTTTTCGTTTGAAAAAACGAGAGCTAACGTAAGAAAATAGATATATAATAATATAAATAGCAAATTTAAATTATAATCAAAACAAATTTCATTGAAAAAGATATAAATTTTTTATAATTTACGAAAAAAGAAATCTGTCAAAAAATAATGAGGTGTGGCCACCACACGACTTTCTTATAAGTATGAGCGTTTCAAATTATACAAAATCGTTCTAAATTGTTTTAAATGATTTTATTTTCTTAGTAAAATAAGCCATCTTTTAAGATATTTTGTAAATAAACATTATTCATCATCCTATTATAAGTACTTCTATTCTCTTAATAATCTCTACAGAATGCATACTTTGCGAGATATTCGAAAGAAAGTGCTAGTCGCCAAGAGTAAAAGTGTAACTTCCGGTCCGAATTTTGAAATTGTATGTATACAGAAAACATTGTAAATCTAGCTCTAAATACTTTTGTACTCTTGATAAATATATACAGAACGCATCATTTACGACATATTTGCAAAAAATCGCTATTCGGTAAGGGTATAAGTGTTACTTCCGCTCCGAATTTTAAAATTGTTTTTATACAAGAGGTATTGAAAATTATGTTCCTGCCTAGAAAGCATGACAGGTGAGAAATTCACAATAAAACTAATTTTCGGTAAGAGTAAAAGACATACTTCTGGTTAGGACTTTCAAAAAACCTTTTTTAATAACATTCTCTTCAAATTTAATTTTGAGTACACATGAATTCTTTATAAAATTGTTTAAACTTAGTAGTTGACGAAATATTGGCTAAATTCGATTTTTTCCTGATGTAAACTACTATTTCCGGTCTGCCGATTTTACTGAAAATCTAACCACGTCTAAAGAGGGAGATCATACCAGTAAATACAAAATTTGGAATTGATAGGTATAGCCGTTTGACTGCTATCGTGGTCACACACACATTTAAAAAAAAACACTTTTTCGGTATCAGGGAACTTTAAAACCTGGACATCTGCAAAAATCTCGAGGTCAAAAATTTTCATCATCACAATACTTCCTTATACTACGTATAAGAAAGTAAAAACAGATGTGAAACCGTTTGAACAAGTGCTTAAAGATGCCGTTTCCACATTTAGAAAAATACTTAGTACGTAGAACAAATGGTAAGCGAGCTAATTAATATCACAGACAGTAGTATCCTAAACCGCCGATATTTTCTAAAACCTCATAACAAATTTATAGAAAACGAAGAATTTGTCAAGAGCCAGAGAAGAATAAAGCAGTTTATACTTGACGAAGGAACGGAAGTTAGCGTGTTCAGATTTTTTCAAACTCATCCAAGTAATTTTAAGTGAGATATCAACAGATTTCTTTAAGCACTATTCTTAAATTTTGAAAAAGTAATAAATATGTTCCTTCTAAATATCAACTATTGCTAGGGATTACAATAAATGATTGGAATTTTCTACTTGGTTTATAAATTCACACCATGAAAATGCCGACTTCTTTAAATATATTTTGTGAAGTCATGAGCCTACTTTCTCCAATATATATATATATATTTTTTAATCATTATCATAATCCACAAACACGTTTTAGTGTGAAAGTTTGTTGTGATATGATAGGATCCAGAATTGTAGATATCATTTTTGTTGTGGAACTATAGCAGGTCAGCGTCATGTAAAATTTATGGCGGAAATATTACTTAGAAAATTTCTCCGCTCGTCCATTTCCAATATGATGGTGCACCAAACCATACTTACCATTGTGTAAAGGAATTATTGGAAAGATAATTTAGAAATCGTTTTATAGGCATAAACTGACCAATTCCATGGTCTCCACGGTCGTCAAATATAACATCATTAGACCTCTTCTTATGGCGATATGAAAAAATGAAGTGTATAAAATAAGACAGGAAACATTAAACCAGGTATAAAATTCAATTACTAGCATCATCGGATATATTAATTAACAAACTATTTTCAAGGCAATCCGCAGTGATCATGAAAGATTGCTGAAGTGTGTTGAGCTGAACGACAATGCTTTGTAAAGGCTGGAGAATTTTTAATTACTTAATTCAGTAGTAGTAGTTTCTACAACTGTAACCGATATAAAAATCGTAGTATTGGGACGCGCAATTAATAGAACAACCTGTATATTGGTTACGGATTAGTTCAAGCATTTTATATATGGGCATACGCAATGGCTAAGGCTTAACTAATTACCTAATATATCTATCGATGCACATGATATATATACGTAGGTACATCTGTACTAAATTTGCATGTTACGTTTTGTGAAGCAATATTGGTGAGGATGTAATTGCTAATTACGGACATCCTAAGGCCTGGAAACTAGCACATGTGTAAGTTAACATAAATACGGCAAATCTCACGTATTGAAATCGGTGCACAATCAATCACCGATAAAGAAATGTTGTAAATACATGAAGATACTGGTAATATTCTCGCATTGTAGTTTCTCACTAAACTGGAACAATTGCGATTTTATCACAGAAATATTTCTTTAAGTTTCACAAATATTCTTTATGTTCAGAGTTATTTGCCCAACTATATTCATTGTGAATAAAAATTATTATGCGGTACTTATCTCGTGTCGATATGTGCAGACTTTTCGTGTGTAGGAACAGACAATAACGTTGCTACTACCAGCATGGCTTAATTCCAGTTAACCTTGTTCGGTTATTATTGACATGAGGGGACATCTTCGTCACAGAACGCTAATTGGATGTACATGTATGTATATGCGTCAAGGTCTTGACATTTCCACTATTTTTGAAGTATTACTACTTTAAAGAAACATAATTCGACATGATGTCCTTGTCTTCATCAAGAGTTTCATTTATTAACCTTTTTCATTAATGTTCACTTTCTATTTTGATTTAATCTTGGTACTAATTTCTGGACAGTTTTTCTTTGTTATTTCTGAATTGTTGCTTATATCTATCATCGCTAAATTATATCTAGTCTAGAAATGAAAAGTATTACGACTGAATAATCTAGAAATGAAAAGTATTACGACTGAATAACGTATCTGGGCTAGTGAAGAATCCAATACGTAAAACTATCCATGACGTGTAGATTTTCTGCTACAGAATGTTTTTTACATAGGATTCTTTCCCAAAAATATATTAAGGGAATTATTTTTTTGCGATTGGCATTAAAACAAAATAAGTAATATGTAGCTGCTAATAATCATAATAATTGTAATAACAATTCATGTCTCAATATTTTTTTAATTTATTTTATAATAATAATTATAGACCGGACGCAAGAGGTTGATGACTCATCACCCATGGGCGCACTATTGAAATTATCTGTTTCTAAAGAGCTTTAATTTTACTTATATAACTGAATATAAAATCTATAAAATACAAAATACCTTATTATTTGTTCATTTTGTAGTTCAAGTCGAGTAAAGGAGTATTAATATTTACTAGCAATACAATCAAGGTTCTCTTGTGTAAGATTTGTTCTCTTAGAATGAAGTACATCCATATAGACAGAAAACGTCCTTTCTATATCGCAACTGGATATAGGTGCATACTGGTAGTATTCATTTATTTCAGCGTATTTAGCAGTTAGATTTTGTATCATTGTCCCCATACACAATTGCCGCAATGTTATGGCGAGGGAAGCAGTGACAAAGATGGAAGTTTTTCCCTGTAAAGAGCTACTATCGATGGTGCGTTTCTGAAAACTTTGTTAAAAGCTGATACAAAGTCTATCAACTTGCGGATAGGTGTCTGATATATTCAGATTCTGTGAAGAGCATGTGCTACACAAGTAATATGCAACATATAGGGATTTGTTTGCTTTAATAGTCTGTCTATTTTTAACGGCGCTGTCACTAACAAATAAAAGTATTTTTCCTTGTACCTGTCGTCCGAATGAAGCATTTTGTGCAAATTCTCGTCAATGGTTTTAGCAATTATTTCCGCATCAACTGTATCTATTACTTTAGATGCTATTAAATATGCGTTATATGGAATAGTTGGATGTAGTACACCAACTACAACATTTACCACACAGCGTTCTAATATATAGACAGTTTCGTTGGCACTTATCCATAGGTACTGATTTGCAAGATGTGATATAATGCATTCTACTGTTTTCGTGAAGTACTTAGAAACATAATATTTGCGTAAGGTGGATTCATCAGGAACATTTCGACCAATATATTTTTGAAGAAATGTTTTAAAAGTGGGATTGTCACGTTTATTTAATAGGATATTAGCCATCATTAAAGCTTCACAGAGTTTTTCGTTTAAATTGTCATCTTTTAGTGGGTCCAGTTTCTGTGTATATTTTACCGATGCTAAGTGATGTTGTATGTGCGCTTTTTGGGCATTCTGTAACGATATTTTACAGACTTTGAAATAAATTCCAGAATCACTGACAATGGAGGACATACAAGCATGACCCTTAATCGAACTCGCCATTATTTCACTATGCCATTCTCGACGTTCTTCCATATCATAGTAACATAAACAATGTTCTAGATCTAAATAAATGATATAAAATGTATGCGTATGTTATTGAAACTTAACGAAATCCAGTGTACACTTGCGTTACGCTAATTGGGAGAAGTAGATTCAATGAAACGGTATTAAACAGGAATTATTACAAACATTACGAAGTATGTAATTAACAGTCAAAACAATGAAAAAACGAAACTAACTCCTGTACTTTATTTATCTTACGAAATATAATGTAAATATAATAAATTTTAAAAACCCCTCAAGCTTCTTTCTACGATGAAGAAAGAAATTTACCAATAAAATGGCCTTTTTTTGCTGTCGTTTTCGCGACAATAGATGTTGCAGTTCACCATATGATTAGTGCTATTCAGTAACTGCGTGATGTTTACATTATTTCTTTGCTCCGTCGTAATTTCAACCTGGGACGTCTGATCTATAGTTATTATCATGGCCAGTGGCGATCTTGTCCAATTTCTCTAAGGTTTTTGAGCGGTGTCTCTACGCAGCAGTTTCTCCTTGCATCAATACGTATCTTTCTCCGTCTCAGCATGGTTTCGTTGCAAGGCGTTCCACTGTCTCTAACCTGTGCCAATATGTGCAAACTTTGTCTCAGGCTCTAAATTCTCGTGAACAAGTGGACGTCTTGTACACGGACTTTTCAAAAGCGTTTGATCGCATAGACCACTCCATCATTCCTTCCAAACTGAGCTCGTTCGGTTTCAGTGCGCGTCTGGTCTCGTTTTTCATGTCATACCTCTCTAACAGGCGCCAACTTGTGTTTTACAATGGTTTCGCCTCAGATGAATACATTGCTACCTCGGGTGTCCCCCAGGGGTCTATTCTGGGTTCATTAATTTTCAATGTTTTTATTAATGACATCACTGACGGCTTAATGTCCCAGAGTTTACTCTATGCTGATGATCTAAAATTGTTTCGTGAGATCTCGACTTCTGATGATTGCAGTTCACTTCAGTTTGACCTTGAGAGTATAGCTCGCTGGTGCTCTTTGAACAACTTACCTCTTAATATTGGCAAGTGTAAGGCAATTACTTTCACTCGAGCTTCTTCTCCCTTGATTTTTGATTATAGCCTGAATCAGGTGCAGCTCGCTCGTGTTGATCTGATTAAGGACTTGGGTGTTATTTTTGATTCAAAGCTAACATTTGCTCAACATGTTAAGTATATCACTAAAAATGCCATGAAAATGCTTGGTTTCATTGTTGGCAACTGTGGTACCTTTTCTAATATTGTAGCCTTGAAATCCCTTTACTACTCCCTTGTGAGATCGCGCTTGGAATATGCGTCGATCATCTGGAGCCCATACTATGCTACCTACAAGCGTGAATTGGAATTGATTCAGCGGCGGTTTGCCAATTTCTTATGGTTTCGTCTGGATGGTCACTATCCGGAACAGCACTGAGCACGATATTCTTTTATCACGTATTACTTTGACCTCTCTTAATTTCAGACAAACTATCGCCAGTCTAATATTTCTAGTTAAGCTTTGCCGGAACTATATTGACTCTCCCGCATTACTATCAATGCTTAATTTTCGTATTCCGCATTTCGGTGTTCGGAACAGCAGCACCTTCTATTTACCGTTTGCACGCACAAATGCATTATTAAATTCCCCTGTTTACGTGATGTGTTCTCACTTTGATAGCATTTCGTCGCAGTGTGATTTGTTTCATTCTACTATTGGTGGAGTTAAGGGTGTTGCGGTGCGAACGTTCAATAACTTTGCTTAGCACTGATTGTATTTGCAGTCACTATTCTTTCTATTTTCATATTTTTATGTTTTTCATTTTTCAGCTACTTCTTACTGTTTAATTTTTAAGCACTCATTATATATTTGTTATCTTGCAAATTGTCCTGTAATTGGAATATGTATGTTCTGTTGGGCAATAAAGTGAATTATTATTATTATTATTATTATCATCTAAAAATGCGATATTGTCCAGTTTTTGGGTGCACAAATTACAACCGGAAAATTAAGGGAACTAGTACAAAGTATTTGAGTTTCCTGAAAGATGTGGTATTAGCAAATAAATGGATAAGAGTCTATCAGTCAAAAGATAAGTTCAAATTAAAATATAACTCAGTGCTCAAATAATTTTAATTCATGCTTTTTATATTACAATTCGACATGAAGATTCCTTTCACATTCTTACAGTGCCAGTAATTGTAATTCTTTTTTTTTTATTTTAGTGTGCATTTGTCCTATACATTTTGCCACCACTAGTTTAAAAAGTTGTGGTTCATAATATTGAATTATGAACCACAAAATATTCGCAAAGTAAAAAACAATGCCAGTCGACACTTTTTTTTTACCATCATGATCGGTAGAGATTTTGACGAAAACTACTTTTATCTTTTATCCATGTTATTTCTGTCTGTTTTATCACTACAGAACTGAACTCACAAATACGAAAACATTAAATTAATAACTTGTACTGCATCAGGTGCGTGGCAGTTTTGAATCAAGACATGTGGTCACGACCGATCATCGTAATCTCGCGCGTTCGGGATTGGTAGCGGTGACGGGTGTGAAGGGACGGAAAAATTATGAAAATATGCGTTTCGGACGTTAATATTCATGGTAGAAAAACAATAAAAACACTAGAGTACATAAAAATTAACTGTACAACGTCGACCTTTCTCGAATTTTCTTTTTGTCTGTTTTTTTGGAAGTTGTTATGTATATTTTTTTTATAGAATAAAATATAAAAAAAGTAAAACGTTGTATCATTTCTAATTACACTTAACTATATATACAATGAATAAAATTCATAATATATTTTTTCTACTCCCATACTTTAATTGTATTATTAGATAAGCCGAACCTGTACTTTAATGATGTCCATTACGATACAGATTTTCATTATGATACAAGTTTACATCCAATAGGAATACAGATTTTTCATTACGATACAAGTTTATATCCAATAGAAATGCGACATTCCAATATTCAAGCAATATTCAATATGGCGACTGCATATCTGACAGATATACAAATTAAATAAATGTGACAGTTCTCTGCAATTTACAAGTAAGTACTTAAAATGTGTGCTTTTTTGAAAATATAAACAGTAAAAATGAGGGATAATGACAGTGAAATGTAAAATTTGAGTCCACCAGAAGTTATGGAACAAGCCTTAGTAACAACGAACAATTTATTACCAGCTATTTCGTAAAGGTGCATGGAAAATTTTAAGCTCAATTTATGAAATGGAATGTTCATACAATAATGTTTTATTATGGGGTCGTAGAAAAAAATAGTGTATGCAACTCGCATTTAATGGCTATTAAGGCACTCGTATTCATTACAATACTCGGCTTCGCCTCGTATTGTAATTTTCTTACTCGTGTCTTAATAGCTATCATTAAATGCTCATTGCATAATATACTAGTATAGTTTTTGAGAAAAACGGTATATAAAATCAGCGCCATCTTTCGTTTCCGAAACACATTAAATGCATTTCACCATTCACCTTAAGTGCCAACTGCTTTAAAAGAAGTATATTTTAGAACACGTTTTTGTATACACGCAAGCATAAGATGTTGATATATGTAAGGCGGAAACCAAACTAAGGACGCATACTCCAGTTTGTAACGTACACTATTGACCCCACTGGTATTGTCACAACCAAAATCCTCCATGTATTATGAGAGTAAAATTTATTTTAAATTAGACAGAGTATTCCATAAGATGGTGGCTCAATGTAGCTATTTTTCTTGAATTGAAACACCTGCTATATTATTTATATTTTTGTATTCCCAATACAATTTTAGTCAGAAAGTAATAATTGTAATAATATACGTTTGCAATCGAAAGTTGTCGACCTATTTTTTCGGAAATATCCAATGTTTCTAAAAAATTATGTTGTTGAAAAACTACGTACTGGGCGGTCAAAATTTTTGATAATGTTGTTCACTTATAAAAAACTAGAAAGGGTTCCTCATAATTACTGAATTTCACCTGCCTTAATAACGTTGTTCTTTCATTCTTCATGTAAGTCCTTATAGTACTAAGAGTATTACTATTCTCCATTTGACATTCTCTTCATGCATATACTCCGATTTCTTATGATTTTTATTGCTTCTGTGTGTTTCGCCCTTTCTCTCTTCAATTCTTTTATTCTTGACATATACGGTTTCCTAGGCCTCAATGTTCTTCCTTTGTTTCTTTCTGCTAACTATCCTGTTCGGTGTCATTCTCACAGCGTGCACATATCATTTCATAAGCTGCTTCTAATTTTTTTTCATGGACTGTTTCTTGTTCGTCTAATCCAGCAATTATTTCATTTCCTTCGCTATCTTATTTAGTTTATTAGTTGCTCAGTTTTCTTAAAAATTACTACAGTTTGTGAAGACGTCATTCTTATGTATGTGAGGTATGGCAATTCTCTCCTAACAATGAGAGTTTTCTCCGCAATCCAGGCACTGTTAAAGATTCCAGTATGTCATTCTTGTCTGTCTCTCCTATATGTTTTGTTAATGCTGGATCAGTATTATGAGTACCACTTCCTTTCCCTACTGTGACATTGCTCATCTCTCTTTGCAGTTCATCGATATTGCTTTTCTTATTTTCCTGTACATGCTCGATATTGTCGCTTCTTCCGCATGACGCATTCTCTGTTCTTGGTCTCCTTTCTCTTTCTTTAAATGACTAATATTCATGTTGTTTTTCGAATATTTGTGTACTATTTATAATTACGTTGTTGAATTGATAAAATATCTTTCGGCAAATTTTCAGAGATAAGGTTTAAATGCGTATTAAATAAGTAAACTTCAAGGATGACTGTACATTTCATTTTAACGCAGTTTTCCATTAATAATTCAACAAATTTCTTCTACTTAAGTAATTTTCACCTGGTTAAGAAATGTATCGTTGCTCCCTCAAAGACTACCTACCATTTTTGTCCAAATAGTCAACCTCACTACCTTTCTGATTTGTCATCAAACAAACATTCCTACTTTTAATTTTCGCCTCACTTAATTTTATATACATCATAGAGCTACAAGAAACCAGCACCCTTCTTATATAATGCATGGGTGAAAGTTTTAATAATACCAGGTTTATATTTTCGTTATATAAATGACCATCTGTCTTCTAACAAAGTCTTAAGATATCCTGAATTTAGCGGCAAAGCGAATAAGTATGTATAAAAATACTGTAGATTATGTAAAATAGTGATAGTTAATTTGAAGCGTTTGTTATCGGACAGTAACATGAACTTGGGAAAACTTACCTCCTATGTCAAATATCTTTATTACCACTTCACGTACACACACTGAGTTTAAAAACATAAAGCTCACTAGCCTACTACCACTAAAACTAGATTTGTCCGGGTATTTTGAAATGTACTTGAAACAACCGCATTCATCAAAAGTTTCTTATGGCCAATTATTTCCTCACTTCTCCTAAGCAGGTGTACTAGGTAATATCTCATACATATCAGTTCAACCCTCGTAATAATTATTAAATCTTATTACAGTTTAAATGTCATAAATTGAACCGTATATGAAATGAAATAACACTCTAGACATGTTTTGTAAAAATTTACTATTATTTAATGAACAACCCTCGTATTTGTTATTTTTATAATCCCTTTATTTATTTCCTTATATTCCATTCATTATATGAAGGTGTTTTATTTATATGCCCGGCTAGCTTTACATTTCATTACTACATACATTACTTTACTCTATCCTGACTCTTTATTTAATTTACAGAATTTAATTCTGCCTACAATCATATACTTTTATAACTTTCAATAATCTTTTTTTTAAATTTCTTATTTCTTTTCTAGACTAACATTTTATAAATTACTGATTACTGTATTATCTTAATACTTTCTATATTTTACATAACCCAGTCTACTAACAAGTGTTCAATAAAATACCTAGATGTCACTACTACTCATTTCAATTAGGTATAAAATAATTAATATCAGTTTATTTATTGTAAAATTTCTAAATGTTTTATTGTTGGATGTGTAATGCTATTTTACTTTAAAAAATGGATTTTTGATTTCTCAGATTATACTTCTTATAACATTTACTTAATTCCTTCGGTAAGACAACAATAATAAACAGATTTCAATTCACTATGTCATAAGACATTTATTTCTTTTAGGTTATAAATTTACCAGAATATTTCCTTTAATTGATAATTTGATTATGATAAAATAAAACAATACTCAAATAAGAAATAATATGTTTATATTCAAACTTCGTACTTATTAAAATATGGGACATTTGCAGACAATAAATATAATATGGAAACCTGATATTTGACGTTTAGAAGATACTAAATTCAAAGTGTATAGTTCCAAACCCAACTAAATAATTCAGGTACGTACTCTGATATTATGTATTATGATATTCAAAATTAAGTAATTCTTACTATTACTTTCTTTCTCAAATTAATTTATACTTCTATTATGATGTGTTCAATATTATTTAATGGCTTGATAACTCTATAAATTTGTATAATAATGAAAATTATTCATATCTTGTCATACTACTGGATAGAAGAGAATTAAATTAACTTATGTTGTTTACAACAGATGTACTTGTTGTAGTAACTATTAGTTCAGTCTATTTCAATACTGAATTATATTGCAAATAATTAAATCTTTTCTAACATTCACAAAATGTTATCTTACTTTGATACTGACACAAATAAAATACTAAAATGGTAATACTTAATTGCTTTCTTCTTTTAGATGAGTACTATCCACTTCCTGATTACGTTTATGGACGAATACCACTTCTTTGATGTAGTTAAACTTCAATCTTGTTCAAACTCTTGAAGAAAGAATACCAATTATCCTGTACAGGAACTTGCTCGACGTTTGGAATAAATTGTCCTCTTAGAATGCCGAATCTCTTTGTGCACAGCAACTTCTCTTATACACCCGGAACTTGTGAAATTCACCAACCTTTATGGATTTCTTGTGATAATCTGCCTCCTTTTGATCACCAGTACTTCTGGAATCTGCTACCTTTTATAAAAATCGGATTTTGAAGATTGCTTCACCCTATATGGAATTTCAAAACTCTGGTACTCAATAGCCTTCTGAAAACTTCTATGATCCCGGAGATAACAGCCCTATTTCGGATGTACCTGGATCTTGTACAAATTTGTAAGTACAATTATTTTTTTATATTAATTTATTCGTAGTTAACGTAGTTCACTCAGGATACACTTTTCTCTTTTATAATTAACTGTATTCGTGTTTTATATCAGAAATTACCTTCTTTCTGAAAAAAAACGTCTACCGCTTTTTAGAATTCGAAAAATTCTTCTCATTATTTATTCATTTCCCTAGTAATCCTCTCTCATTTTGTATTCTCCAATCAAAGTTTTACAACAGCAATAACAATCAACAACATAGCTTTTAAATTCTCTTATATACCTAGAATACTTCTTAACATTGTATTATCTGATTATCTAAATTCTTTTTATAATTTTATCAACCTTTCTTTACATATTCATATCCCAATACCTCTCTACATCTATATTTCTGAACAAATGTCAAATAATGACAGTTCCTGTATTTCAAATTATTCCCGGGAACTGTTCTACAATACAATCTATACACCTTTCAAAATAAGATTCTAAATATTTTTATCACCTCATAAACGTCAATTACCCAAATTTTTACAAATTTATAATACATTTTACAAAATAACAACTAATATTCAACTCTCTTCTTTCCAGAATATTTTGAACTTCTAAGAAAAATGAACATGGTCAACCTTTCCATATACAGGTGGTTTATTATAAAATTCGAATACTTGTTAAATACGATAAACCTCTATTATGATAAACCTAATAAATCTTATTTTAAACACATCATAATAAATTTTTCTACGTTAATTTAATTAAATTTGGTAACTTTCATATCAGTTCATATTATATTGTTAACGTATGCCTTTATACTATAACATATGCCCCTTTTAATAAATGTAAATTTAAACCTCAAATAAACAAATTTTCATTTATTAAACTAATATAACTTCAATTATTACACTCTCAGTAATTCCTATTTTGTGAACAATGTTTATTACAATAAACTATTAATATTCAAATCCGATGTACAAACATTTCACAATTCTCAACAATTAACATCTAGGTTTAAGCAAATTTTTTTTTTTTTTATATATATAATTTATCCAAAGTAATATAAGTACCAATTATTTTAATTTATCATATGAAAATTATTAATTTCATTTTACATACATAATAACTATGCCCTGTTCATTCTATTAATATTTAGCAAGTATTTTCTACATATAAATATTTAGCCTCTATACAATTTTTATAATATCATAGTAACTGTATTACTCTTAACATTTCTTTTAGGTGATAGTTTCAATTTTTTTTATTCAACTCTTTCTCGTAAAGATTATTGCCTCTATAAAATATTTTACTTATGCTCACTTATACATTTATATTATATTTATTATTTCTATTCCCTTTGCGCATGTATCCCATAATATTCCTATAGACATATCCGTCTTCCCCATACTTTCTACTTATGAAAGTTTATAATTATATTTACGTTTTATTGGCGTACGTTACCTTAATCTCTCATTAGACATTTTAGTCCTATATAAATCATCATATTAGGTTACCTTTAACCCATTCTCTATCATTTATATTATAATTCCATATTTTAATGGTACATTTTATATTTATTTATTATTGCAAGCATTTTTCCTTCAATTAAAATATTATATCATAAAGGCTTTTACTATCTTTTTATAATTAGCTTTATAACATCACCTACTTTATTATTCTGCAAATCTCTTTTACTGCTTCAATTATTTTAAAATCTTAAGGCTTTGAATAATTCTTTCTTTTCCTCAACTACTAAATACATTCCTTCTATGTTTTATATTTGGGCATATTATTACACATTTAATTCCAAATAGATTTTCTTATAGTACTTTGGTATATTTTTTTTTTATATATAATATGTAGGAATGAGAGTAACATTTGATACAACTCTTAAAACAACATTCTTCAAATATTTCTAATATTCTAAACTTTATATTTTATATTTCGATTCTGAACCTCTTACTATATATCCATTTTTATACTAGGCTTTATTCACCCTACTTATGAACTTTAACATGCCCCTTTCTCAACAAATCAAATACGTTAACATTTTTTTTTATATCCGATTATGTTCTTGTTATAAAAAATACTCCTACTATGCCCCTAACTTCTATACTATATAAAAATTTGAACTCTTGAATATAAAAACATTTCTTATATGGTTTGATGATTCTTCAAAAACAACATGTGAATGAATTAACAATATTTGAATACGGAAGTGACGTTACCCACCGATATAACACAATCAATTCTAATGTAATGTCCTGCCTATAACTTGAGATCTAATTTATACTCGGAAAGCAGGTGTCGTAAATACCTTCAGAAGTTGACCTCTTTTCTTCTGTCCTGACTATAATTTTCTGTTCATAATTCTATTTTTAATTTAACTCTATTCTTCCATGTACCCAATTTTTCTACTGGTACCAAATTTTCTAAATACCATGTATCCTCTAGTTCCATTACATACGTAATCTTATTAATCATTTTCCTAATCTTATTAAATACTCTTCCAAAATTAATATAATTTAATGTGAATGTGTTTGAAACTTTCTGACATTCAATATCACATTCTAATAACACTTTAGTATTTATATCCAAGATCAATGTCTCCTGATAAACATTACGTGACACATATTTTTTTAAATAAACTCTTCTCTTCTCAATAAAATTATTACCATTTACAATTCTTTCAAATTTACTGTCCATATTAATTTTTTCACTTCTTAAGCTATTTCTCATATATGTTAGTAACATATTACGTCCAACCTTAAATATATTTCCAGTAAAGTTTCCGTCTCCTATAAATATTCCTTTTATCTGCCTTGAGGTGAATACGTATAACTTTTTGTCATCTTCTTCTTCTAATAAAATTGAATCTAATTGAGTTCTTAAAATACTTCTGCCTGAATCCATGTATTTTGTTTTCTTCTTTAAAAGTACGATTGTATAAGATTTCTTAATTTCTGCTATCTTTTGTATATCATCAATACCGTTTAGAACATCCTTCTCAAAATTTCCGATCACTTCTTTAGTCTCTTTTATGTCTATTTCTACTGACTGATTTCTAATAATTACTCCTTCTTCCATCTTCAATATTCCATTAACTTCTGCTGAATCTTGTTTGTCTTTCACGCAAACTTGTGTTACTGGTATTCTTTCTTCTGGATTATTCACCAAAGATATTTTAAAATCTTCAATATCCCTTTTATATGCTTCTCTAGTATCAATGCTCGCTTTAATCAACTTATCCAGTTTTTCTCTTAATTCTTTTTTATCTTCTTCCCTATTTTTCTCGCTTCTCTTAATATCTTCTTTCCTATTTTTCTTATTCTCTTCACTAGCCTTGTCAAATTTACCAATCAATTCTTTTTTATCCTCATCCCTATTTTTCTTAGCTTCTATTTTATCCTCATCCCTATTTTTCTTAGATTCATCAATAAATTTAGCCAACATATTCTGTAATACCATCATCTCTACTGATGTATTCGACGACTCACCTTGCCCTTGCGACTTAACTCCTCTATCCTGTTTTTCTCCTATCTTTTGAATACCTTCTTGAACCTGTAATGTAAGTTCTCCTCCCTCTTGTAAATTTCCTTCTTGCCTAACTTCCTCCTCATCATCACTAGATGATTCTGCTCTATTCATTCTTGAACTACTTTTAGACCTAGTATCCATTTTTAATAACTATTATGTGACAACAATACAAATATACTTTCCAAAATTATCAATATAAGTTTTACTATGATAATCCACTTCGTAAAATGTTTATTTATGTTTACACATATAAAAAAAATAAATAAAATATTGAAAATTCTATATTGCGAGTCTTATTTTACGTGCCCCACGTTGATGCGTCATAAAATGTACTAGGTAATATCTCATACATATCAGTTCAACCCTCGTAATAATTATTAAATCTTATTACAGTTTAAATGTCATAAATTGAACCGTATATGAAATGAAATAACACTCTAGACATGTTTTGTAAAAATTTACTATTATTTAATGAACAACCCTCGTATTTGTTATTTTTATAATCCCTTTATTTATTTCCTTATATTCCATTCATTATATGAAGGTGTTTTATTTATATGCCCGGCTAGCTTTACATTTCATTACTACATACATTACTTTACTCTATCCTGACTCTTTATTTAATTTACAGAATTTAATTCTGCCTACAATCATATACTTTTATAACTTTCAATAATCTTTTTTTTAAATTTCTTATTTCTTTTCTAGACTAACATTTTATAAATTACTGATTACTGTATTATCTTAATACTTTCTATATTTTACATAACCCAGTCTACTAACAAGTGTTCAATAAAATACCTAGATGTCATACTACTCATTTCAATTAGGTATAAAATAATTAATATCAGTTTATTTATTGTAAAATTTCTAAATGTTTTATTGTTGGATGTGTAATGCTATTTTACTTTAAAAAATGGATTTTTGATTTCTCAGATTATACTTCTTATAACATTTACTTAATTCCTTCGGTAAGACAACAATAATAAACAGATTTCAATTCACTATGTCATAAGACATTTATTTCTTTTAGGTTATAAATTTACCAGAATATTTCCTTTAATTGATAATTTGATTATGATAAAATAAAACAATACTCAAATAAGAAATAATATGTTTATATTCAAACTTCGTACTTATTAAAATATGGGACATTTGCAGACAATAAATATAATATGGAAACCTGATATTTGACGTTTAGAAGATACTAAATTCAAAGTGTATAGTTCCAAACCCAACTAAATAATTCAGGTACGTACTCTGATATTATGTATTATGATATTCAAAATTAAGTAATTCTTACTATTACTTTCTTTCTCAAATTAATTTATACTTCTATTATGATGTGTTCAATATTATTTAATGGCTTGATAACTCTATAAATTTGTATAATAATGAAAATTATTCATATCTTGTCATACTACTGGATAGAAGAGAATTAAATTAACTTATGTTGTTTACAACAGATGTACTTGTTGTAGTAACTATTAGTTCAGTCTATTTCAATACTGAATTATATTGCAAATAATTAAATCTTTTCTAACATTCACAAAATGTTATCTTACTTTGATACTGACACAAATAAAATACTAAAATGGTAATACTTAATTGCTTTCTTCTTTTAGATGAGTACTATCCACTTCCTGATTACGTTTATGGACGAATACCACTTCTTTGATGTAGTTAAACTTCAATCTTGTTCAAACTCTTGAAGAAAGAATACCAATTATCCTGTACAGGAACTTGCTCGACGTTTGGAATAAATTGTCCTCTTAGAATGCCGAATCTCTTTGTGCACAGCAACTTCTCTTATACACCCGGAACTTGTGAAATTCACCAACCTTTATGGATTTCTTGTGATAATCTGCCTCCTTTTGATCACCAGTACTTCTGGAATCTGCTACCTTTTATAAAAATCGGATTTTGAAGATTGCTTCACCCTATATGGAATTTCAAAACTCTGGTACTCAATAGCCTTCTGAAAACTTCTATGATCCCGGAGATAACAGCCCTATTTCGGATGTACCTGGATCTTGTACAAATTTGTAAGTACAATTATTTTTTTATATTAATTTATTCGTAGTTAACGTAGTTCACTCAGGATACACTTTTCTCTTTTATAATTAACTGTATTCGTGTTTTATATCAGAAATTACCTTCTTTCTGAAAAAAAACGTCTACCGCTTTTTAGAATTCGAAAAATTCTTCTCATTATTTATTCATTTCCCTAGTAATCCTCTCTCATTTTGTATTCTCCAATCAAAGTTTTACAACAGCAATAACAATCAACAACATAGCTTTTAAATTCTCTTATATACCTAGAATACTTCTTAACATTGTATTATCTGATTATCTAAATTCTTTTTATAATTTTATCAACCTTTCTTTACATATTCATATCCCAATACCTCTCTACATCTATATTTCTGAACAAATGTCAAATAATGACAGTTCCTGTATTTCAAATTATTCCCGGGAACTGTTCTACAATACAATCTATACACCTTTCAAAATAAGATTCTAAATATTTTTATCACCTCATAAACGTCAATTACCCAAATTTTTACAAATTTATAATACATTTTACAAAATAACAACTAATATTCAACTCTCTTCTTTCCAGAATATTTTGAACTTCTAAGAAAAATGAACATGGTCAACCTTTCCATATACAGGTGGTTTATTATAAAATTCGAATACTTGTTAAATACGATAAACCTCTATTATGATAAACCTAATAAATCTTATTTTAAACACATCATAATAAATTTTTCTACGTTTATTTAATTAAATTTGGTAACTTTCATATCAGTTCATATTATATTGTTAACGTATGCCTTTATACTATAACACAGGTATACAAGATACATGTTTTTGCAAAACATATTCTGCAATAAAAACCTAGTACTCAAAATAGTCCTTATTATCTTTCTAGTAAACGCCATTTTAATTAAAAATTACATTGCATAAGAAATTCTTTAATTCTAACTTCTTCGACGTTTACGAAAAAACTGCGATTATCGTCTTTAATCTAGAAATCTCTGCTACTCTTGTCTAGCCATTTTAAAACATGAAAGCCACTTTTCTAAAATTTGGCAACGGAGTTAAAACAAAACAGCGTAGGACAATCGACTATTGTTAATGTCACCTGTCTCACCCGCATATATTTATCGATGTCCAAATTTTTATGTGATCATAAACGTGAAATTGGCCAATAATAATTTAAAATGAGACTGCACCTGTTTTTTTATGTATATGTTTACATATATTAATAGAATGAGCAGATATTTTTATATGCCCACGCACATATGGGTAGATAGATATGTATTTTTTCCGTTATACTTTCACTGAACAGTTTACAAGTACTAATCATCAGCAAAATTTATTGAATATTTTCATTGTAAATACTGCTAAAAATGAAAGTAAAAACATTTGGAGGTTAAATAAGTGCAGAAACAAGAAAATAGAGAAATAGAAACAACAATGCATACGATTTTAACATTTTTATAGATTTTGCTGAAGTAAATATATATTGATATGGTAAAAGATAATTAATATTTTAATGTATATAAATAAAAATTAAATGCTGTTCGTTAGTAAGCATATCACTTGAGAACGGCTGGACCAATTTGGTTAATTTTTGTAAAAACATGTTCATAATAGTCCAGGTAGGGTTTTTAGGGAAAGAAAAATTGAAAAAATTGGAATATTCGGGAAAAACTGAAAGTAATTTTTCTGTAGGATTTATGCATGAAATCAAGACCATAACTCGCGATTCGAACGATGAATGTGCGTAATTGTTTTTTTGTTTTGTAAGTTATGGTCATGGGAAAGTTTTCTGGAAAAAAAATCGAGACAATTACAAACGAAAATCGGAAAATTCGGACAAATTACAAAGATCATAATTTTTGTACGCACTCTTGATCATAACTGATCGCACTGATTTTAGCAACATTCGTTTCGCGCATTTATTCATTCGCCATTCATGCAAGACATCCCAATGTTGTTCACTTGGCCGTACATTTGGAAAACGGTCAAAGGGTATATTTCACTGTAAAATAACTTGAATAAAAATCTTCTAGATTGTTGCATTTGTCTGCCTGAGTCCTCGTGGGTGGCGCCGGCACATCTTCATCGCTAACTGCCTTTTCTCCAATTAGTGCTGGACACAATAGATCTTTACTGTCATCAGAACGGTAATCTGAGAAATACTATTTTCTCTTTTTTTTTTACAATTTGGACAGGACTACGTCTGTCGGGTCAGCTAGTTAATAAAATATAATACAAAAATTATTATAAGTAACTTTAATACTTCTCTAACTTAACTGTTGTATTAAGAAGTAAAAAATAAGTATTATAGGTCAAAAAGTCGGTTCGTAAGTTGCTATGATAGACCAGACACGAGAGGCCGATGACTCATCGCCTATGAGCGCACTATTGAAATGTTGTATTTTTAAAGCTGTTTTAATTTTATTTATATAATTAGATAACAAGTGTTATTATTTGTTCATTTTGTAGTTCAAGTCGAGTAAAGGAGTATTAATATTTACTAGCACTACTTTCTCAAGGTTCTCTTCTATAAGATTTGTTCCCTTTCAATGAAGTACATCCATGTAGATAGAAAACGTCCTTTCTATATCGCAACTAGTTATAGGTACATACTGGAAGTATTCTTCTATTTCAGCGTATTTAGCAGTTAGATTTTGTGTCAATTGGCACTAGCTCTGTTATTCTAGCTTTAGTGTACATTGTTCTAATGTACTACAAAATAAAAATTACGATCGCATCGTAAACTTAAAAACAGACGACCGTTGCCCCTAGCCGTCCTTTTTTCTATACATTAATTAAATCAGAATCATTCAGTTCAGTACATAAAAAGTTATTTATTATCGATCTATAACTAATGCGTCTACTCAAATCACTTGCTTTCTTGTTTGTCATTTTATTTCTTGATTTGCTATTTTTACTCCATATAACTACAATGAGACTATTTAAATAGCAGCTTGCATGCCTTGATTTACTATTTCTAATCAATATAGCCTCTACGTCATGATGACAGATTAGTTTAGTTACATTTCTTGTGTATTTTTGTTACGAGTTTTACTGTTTTACTAATATCCCTGGTTGAAAATACATATGCATTTACACAATACATAGTGCATTACTAACTACTGTTAATGGACAATGGACATATTTGGGCTTTTTTTTGGAATCGAGATTCATAAGGTAAGAACATTATACTATAAGTATTATTTAATTATCACACACTTTCTTTGTTATACCGTACTGACGAAAACAAATTATTTTTGAAACACATGTGCCTGCTGTTACCAACACCTACTTAGTTTACATTTCCAAGTTTGACTTACACATAATAATAAAATAAAACACCTTTTTCACAAAAATTAGATTAATAACTATATGTCACATTTCGTGTGCACTGCACTCTCGAATGTGACATATAGTTATTAAACTAATTTTTGTGAAAAAGGTGTTTTATTTTATTATTTTTATATTTTTTAAATGCTCAACATATATTACTATTGACTTACACAATTCTGCAGTATAATTTTTCTTTGCCCTGCCAAAGTCAGTATTAATTGTGTGGTGAAAATAGATGTCGTCCATGACGAATGAGGAGGTTCTAATAGATCTCATAAATAGTAGGGGTTGCTCTACACCTACCAAATGTACACATTTTCAGTCTTAATCTGTGCGTTTGCATCTTTATATGTTTTGTCACTCGTTTGTCATTAAAGACATAGGTCGGCAATGTCTGCCTTATAATGAAGTTGAATATCGTTTTTGATAAATCAAAATCTTCTAATTCATCTACATAAATGACTTGGTTACTTATGTGTCATTTTTGTTATTAATTTGCTATTTTTAGTCAATATAACTACCATGCAACATTATAATTTATAATTCAAAATTGAAAATCTGAACTTACCACATTTCGATAATAACACAACGGTGATCAACACATGTTATGATAACATTTTATAATAATAATAATAATAATAATAATAGACTATATATTTGTAAGACCTCTGTTACATAAAATTGTCAATATTCTCAAACTTGTAATGCACTACAATTGTATAAAACGTTATTATAAAAATATTCCATAATCTCAAAACGTAACAATACTTAAAGGAATATTGTCGTTATTTAAATAAAAGTGACGAATATTGTCGAGACAGATAAAGTATCGTTAAGGGACGGAACAAGGAAAGGATTAAATTTTAATGTTTTCATATTTCACCACTCGCAGTTTTAATATTAGTTCTGTATGTTTGGGGCTCGAAAAAGAAAAAACCGACCAAAAATTACGTCCCCATTTGCCTCGGGATAAGTATCCATGCTATCAAGGATATAGAATGGGTTCTCATAACTGATATTCCATGTTCGTTCCTCGTTCGTCCTGTCGGTATTTAAGATCATATTCGAAAAGCATAAAATTAATTTCGTTGAATTTTATTAAATACGTCTGTTGGCCGAGACCGCGCGATGAGGTTCGGAATGATATAAATTACTCCGGTTTGCCCCCTTAAAACGACATAAAACTTATTTTCTTTAGATAACAAGAAACGAGAGAAGAGTGGAAAAAATAACAGACAAATTGAAAACCTTGTTTTTTTCCAGGAAAACAATTATTACGAAATATCTATGAGGTTATATTTACGAAATTCACAGTGCATATTCCCGCTGAGTGTAATCCGACATTCAATTTAAAATAAACTCGACGTAATGAACATGTATTTACGTAATCATATAGATTTCGAATGGAACGTAGCATATTTAATGCGGCGTGGATTTGTAGTGTTATAATATATCAACGGTATGTAGTTAATTCGGGCATATATTTAATCATCTAAGGGATTATTTCTTCAATGAAAAAACTTCTAATGAACTGTTATTGCCCACGGCAACTGACATGGTATTCACTGGAACTGGTACTAAAATCAACATACGTCCTAGTTTTCATTTAACGATAACTACTGGGCAAAAAAGTTACTATTACCATAAGTTTAACGTTTTTACTGCTTGTGTTCTTCAAGTAATGGTAAATTTAACCTGTTGTTAAACAATGGGCGTTGTAAATTTGGAAAGTTGGTATCCCTGCAATATCTGATCTGTCTCAATGTTTGACAAAAATTAATATAAAATTTTGTGATCTTTGTAAATATAAAATAAATTCGAATAATTGTGCTTGACTAAAAAAAAAATACTACACTAAATTAAAAATAGATTCCAGAAAAATTATAATTTGCGAATCTTGGGAAAGAGAGAGAAAGGAAGAGAGTGAGAGGGGAGGGGGGAGAAAGAGAAAGAGAGAGAGAAATTTCTGGAAAGAATATAAATTCCCAAAAGAAATATTGGAAACAAAATAAATGAAGCTGCATCTTCTAAAACACCTAATTGTCGAGCTCAAAATGTTTGCAGATGACGTTTCAAGTCTGATGATAACGAAAACGTCGTTTTTGGAAACATGTCTGGCTGGTCTGTGTTAACACGATATCTGCTAAACTATTAAGTTATCAATATAATATTTAAGATCTTCCTTTCAAGATTAGATTAGATATTTAGACAAATTGGTAGGCCGAAGGTAGGTAGTTACTTCAGTTAAGAAACCAATTTCACTAATTGTCAATTTACTAAGTTTATACAAATCTTTAAAAAATACAAAATCACTTAAAATTTTATTTAGAAAAAGGTTTTCGGAATTCCTACAGGAAGTAGATTTTTTTCGAATATCTCGCAAGTCATGCTTTTCAGACAGATACGTTAAGAATAATTTTGATTCATTTTTGCCTACGTTAAAATCTGAGACCAGAAGGTAGGCTTTACCCACTATTTAATCTCAGTGTTTTGCAAATATCTGGAAAGTTATAACAGTCTACAAGTATTTAGATCTGGATTTGGATAAATTTTGGTATATATAAAAAAAAATTCGGATCCAAAATAACACTTTTACTCCTATCGAATAGCAGTTTTTGTTTGTTTGCAAATATCTCGAAATTTACGCACACTATGCAGATCTATGCACACGATGCAGATTTAATAAGAGTATTTGAAGGTTTTGGAAGTTCAAAATTTGGTCTGGAAGCAAGACTTTTTCTGATAAGCTTACTGAAAAAACAAAAGTACATAACACTTAATTTCAAACTACTTTTGTATAAAAAATTTGAACCACGCTTGTATAAGAGAGTCACCTCATTCTTAATCACGTAGTTATGTTTTAGTTTTTTAAATATAGTTTTATAGTTTTATTTTTAATTCATTATACCCATAGCTTTTTTGTAAAATATCTTTTTACTACATTATATCTTGCGATATTGTTAAGAATAATTATTTTTTTTCTTCTGGATAAACGGTTATGTGAAATCTATTATTATTAACATCAATGGGATTTTCTTGAACTCGGACATACAGGTCTGCTTCTCAACTCAGACAACGTTATTTAAGACAGTTGTTGTAAAAATTTTCATAGTGGTTATCTAGTCGTTATATAAGTGCTAAAGCCAGTCACGGAAATCTTCCACTAAACGTGCCATAGGGCATTTCCACAACATTTATCAGTTAATCAATAGATATCTTTTTAGTTTCATTTTACGTCCTTTGTATATCCTTTTATGGGATACCCACTATCACCAGTTATAATACTGTTAGGTATTCAATACTTCTTGTCTACATTTTGTGTAAATAGTGGAATTTCTGAATATACGTGATCATGTGTGAACCCAGGACATCAACATTGGAATCTTATATATGCACCTGGTACTGTTTGCACATTCTGAATACCCCAGCGTTCTCTCAATCAAGAAAAGCTGCTATGTTCAAACATTATTGTCATTTTGCTAATATACTTTTGATTTTCTGACATTTTTATATACTCTGGTCTAAGGGTTGCAAACATAATACTAATGTTTCTTACTACTTTCAAAGTTGCAGATTTTGAACGCTAATAAAGTCTGTAGATTCGAAAACAATCCTGTGGATTGCTTTCATTTCTGAAAATGTATTTGACAACGTTTAATTTCAAATAACATATTAATTTAATAATCTGTTTGGTTGGGTACGAAAATGTGTCTTCAACTATATTCAGTATATTGCTCACCGTACTCTTAGAGACAATATTGTATAAAGAAATCTAAACTATCTAGTTCCTCCGAATATTTAGGTCTCTACCTAAATATTTTTGGTAGTCCATAAAACTTTCGTTACTGGTATAAGTATAAACGACAAAATCGATTGTAATTATTATATTCAAATTAAATAAGCTCTTTATAGATAATAATCCTCTAGAAAATTTGACTTCAACTTAACTACTAGAAGATTTCGTCATATAAGAACGAATTTTGACTAACTTTCTTGGCTTCTAGTATTAGTTCTAAATTTTGGTTTATGGAATGACCAATAAACACAGTTCGGTATGGAAAAAGTATCGTTTATTTTAAAGTTTGATTCGTTTTTAAACATTAAATTTTGATTTAAAAGAAGTTTTGACTAACTCATAAACAACGTTCTAATCTAGGCGTATATCTCAATTTCGGTTTGAAGGGATAAATCTTGTTTAAATTATATAATTTTCTTTGGAATAAACATGGCTGACACCTACCTAAACTGATTCTTTATGAACTTTCAAAGATTTTCCAGGGGAGAATATCGTTAGAATTATTTTCTTCGTCAGCACTCTTTTTGTCAGTTGATGCACACCATTTATACAACACATTTTGTACACATTTTGGCAAATTCTTAATTAATAATTGTTATTAAATTTATTTAACATTTTCTTTTATGTTTTGCTTAATTCGTGAACAACTTAATATGTTTGTCAAATTTGTGTGCATAATGGCTTCAAATAAATTGTTTGCCAAATATTTTGTGTAATTGGTGTGCACGCGGCTTAAGTGATTCTGCCTCACCAAACTGTTTAGTTATTTTAATTAATGTCATCCTGGAGATGCTTCGTTCTCTATATTTTTCATAAAAACATTTATTGCGTATCGGTAAGATACATTTCCTAAACCATAGCACTTAACTAAAAATACTCACAACTGTACACCTGTATAATTATAATCTTTACAATAATAAGAAATTAAATTAATTCGTAGGTTCACCTCCGAAAGCCCAAGAATTATTTAAGCTCTCAGTTTATTGTCTCAAATCTTCATCAGAAATGCTTATCACAGATTATAACCAGTATTCACATTAAAAAGTATTAATATAAATTATTAATGGAATACTTGCATAAGTTCACGACATATAAATAACACCTTTGACATTACATTTATGTTGTTATTAAAAACCATAATGTGGCGAAATAAACTTGTTATTTTTTATTGTTTGCTATTTCTCTAAACGAATATAGTTACGCAGAAACATTTGATGTTTACTTATTTCTCCTTCACTGCGTATTCTTTTTATGATTGAGAATTTTATCACTTACTTTTCTGAGCTTCTACTTTGCTCAATAGGTCAATGCTTGTTAAATTTGTAAGCTACATTGGACAGGTAAATTAAAAACATCTTTTTTGACGTATAATTAAAAATTATTTCCTTGACATTTTCGTAAACTTCTTTTTAAATAGAAAGTCAAGTAATTTATATTACGTTTTCAGCACGAAATGATGACATTCAAAAAAACTTTAAAGAAATGGTAATTATCTCCCTGCCAGATTTTTATGTATTGCTAAAACAAGTAAATTTGATGAAATAGAATAGAAAATATGTTATGTAGCCAAACTGAGGTACATTTATGTCTTAATTAACTAGTGTAATATTTTTATTCCCGATTTATTGTGGATACGGATTTTGAAATTGTTTTTGTTTTAATTTTCATAAGCATAAAATTAACACATTAATATACTGAGACCAAGGGTACTTACTATACTTCACTACCAGGCACATAATAATCACTATCAAGGTTGTCAAAATACTGCTCAACTTCTGCAATAACTTCCTCCTTTATCTTAAATTTCTGTCCGGCAAAACACAGCTTGAGTTTTGGAAATAAGTGGAAGTCTGAAGGGGCTAGATTCGGTGAATAGTGTGATAAAGTCATAATCTAGAATCGTAATAATTTATACAGGGTTGGTCAAACGCGTTTGGTGTGAGGAGTCGCCTATTTCGCAATACAGTTGCCATTATTAAAAAAGACCCGCAATATCTCCTATGACTGTGCTATTCCATCATGACAATGTACCGTTGTTATGATGGAAAAGCACAGTCTTATAGGACA
This sequence comes from Amphimallon solstitiale, assembly GCA_963170755.1. Taxonomy (NCBI): domain Eukaryota; kingdom Metazoa; phylum Arthropoda; class Insecta; order Coleoptera; family Scarabaeidae; genus Amphimallon; species Amphimallon solstitiale. Next base: position 29,450,213 of record OY720680.1, read on the forward strand.
TTGCGGTTTTATTTTCAATAATGGCAACATTCGGACAGTAATATGCCCTTTTGATAGTTTGACTTCTTGCGAAATAATCGAATCTTCATCGAATCCTAAAATGCTCACAGTATTGGTAATCTCGTTCACTTCCACTCTTTCATCACGTAACACAACATTATGAGATATTTCTGGACTCTCTGATTTAATGAAATGCGACGACACACACCAACCACCCATTGCATTGACTCACCAGTCTGATAAAACCATTGCACCATTGCTGAGTCGACCCAATTCCTGCTTGGTGGCTGTCCATTGCATTCTATCAAATTTTAAAGTCGTCAAGTGTCGTTGCTGATATGATATTTTCTCGCTATACTTTAAGGTTTTCAAAATATAAAAAGAAATTCAATTCAAACATTCCGTTTACATCACCCTCAAAATTACTATAAATACAGCTCCAATACTACGTACATTAATTCCATTTATTGGTAAAATATGAGAATTTATATCAAACTTCGAACAGCCCCCTCAGTGAAAATTAATAATAGTGACTTAGATCAATAGAGTTAAGTTTTGTTTTTTGGCTTACACTTATTGCATTTTGTACGTTTCATTAGACTACATTTATCAGTTTCCCGTTTGTACTCTTTTCAATAACAAAGGTAACATCAACAGTCCATATATTCGTACAATTTTAAAAAAATATCACTTAAGACTTATTCCTTACGAATCTTTTCATAACAAATCCAGGTTTTTGCCTGACTCTGAAATGGTTGACAGACAGTCATGTCCTTAACTAGAAGACTTTTGAAGACCATTGCTAACCAGTTCACTTTGTTTGTTTAATTAGGGTAAACTTTGAGATCTTAAACTTTTTCTCGATATTTACGAAGATGATCATATTAAATTTTACCCACTTGTTCACATTAAATATAGCACATCAGAAGCATTAATAACATCGCTAACATTATTCGATACTAAATTATTAAATTTATGTCATCGGCATATAGCATTACCTTAGCGATGCCAACTAGGCGGTTAGGAAAGTCACTGATAACAATCAAAAATAACGCTGGCCCCAGGACAGATCCCTGTGAGACACCCATACGTACATCAGCGCTGCCAGAAAAATTCTTGTAAATGCTCACCTTCTACTTCCTTCCCGACGAATATGAGTCGAACCACTTCAAACAGTTGGCAGTCCATCTACAACTGGCTGCCAACAATAAACTAAACATCCGTATAAGGCTAGAAATGTCAACATACGTAAGAAACAAGTGGACCGAAATGAACACCTGGAAATCACGAGGTCGTTGATAGAATTATCGTGGCCTTCGAAGAAGCATCGTCGCCCATTATATCTAGCAAATATTTGCTACATATAATGGGCAAAATCTCAATTTTATTCATCTTCTAACAAAAGAAATAGTACTAAATTGCACAATACATAGCAATTTTATCAACTTTCACTAAACAGTAAACACGTCTTCTTCAAGCAACTGTATTTGGCAAACTAAACGTTCAACAATATTGAAAGTTTAAATATCCTCCTGCAAAAGCATCGCCTATATAAAAATATCACAACACAAATGCACACTGATAGGGGAGTCTCACCTTCCGTCAAATCGCCCTCGTATAGTAAAGGTACTGAACGTAGATATATCACTTTATTCTAGACAGCACATCTTTTAGTACATATTAGACAGTAAAAGTGTCATGTAATTCCGTATAATTCTTAACCATGCAATTAATATTAATACTTACTTATTATGCATTACATTTCTTTTAATACTGCCTTTAACATATCTGAAATGTTGAAAAATCTGAATTAATTTTCTATTATTAACTTGGAAGGACAGAAGGAAGACGACAGACTACAGCGATGATAGTATACAGGAAAGAGAAAATAGTCTAAACCATAACAGACATAATAACATACATTTACATAAAATATTAATGCAATTTTGTTAACAGTGCAGACAACATAGCGTAACATTCATGTGTTTTATTTTTCAAATCAAGTATTTAAATAATTTAGTTAAAACTGCGTCATAGTAAGAAGGACATACAAGAAAAACGCTTCGTGATAGTGAGGATACATGATCATTGGTTAATCTACAATAAAGTGCCACAGATACATTTTCATTTATCATTAATTAAATGACATTACTATAAAATTTATATTTTTTAATTATCGAAAGACGACACAATCATTACACATACTAGGGTGGTTGGCCCGTTCGTTAAGAAGGTTGCTAATTGCCGTTGACTTTTGACAGTGCCTCGATGTTAGTAGATTCGAATCTCCAACCCTCAATAATAACTTTTTTGCAGAATAATATGTAGGATTCCAGTTCCCGTTAGCAATTGATGATACAACTCAATTTCTTCCTTCCCATAGCAACGAGGTTGAATAATGTCATAGCAGAAATTTAAGGATCCTATTGTAGAATTATAAATAATTATAATAAAATTACTTTCGACAACATTCAATACAAATTTTTATCATGCAATTATTTAAAAAAAACCAGTTGCTTCTAATATGCTTATTGTGCGCATTCTTTTGGAAATTTCACGCTGAATGTTTACTATAGCTAACGAAGTAGTTTGCCGCAGCTAGTATTATTATTTTCCAATAAACTATCGATACAATTTTGATTTGTTCCAGAAAAATCGACGAAGCCAGCAATCTACAGTTTCCTCAGTCTAATATATGAAATGTTAAATAAAGCAAAAGAAACAATTGGCATTTATTACGACTTAACATAGATAAATATTGTTTTTATAAATTAGAGAGTACAAGGATAAGAGTCACAGATTTTAAAAACCATTTTTAATAACGAAAGTTGTGTTTATGTTTCGCCTATTGATATAATATTAATAGGTATTCCTCAAGAGTTTATACTTGGGCCAACACTATTTTTAATTTGAACCACAGACGTATCTAAAGAATTTGCGTTATTAGTTCGAATGATTTAGAAACAACTGATGCTTTAAATAGCTTACATAATGGAGAAATATTGCCTAAATTGCGACAACAGTAATTTAATAATCAATTAAATTAAAACATAAGTAATGCCTTATTATTTAACATCTTTGTCAATGATTTGATAACTGCAATCGATTATAATGTTTTGGCTTATGCGGATGATTTAAAAAAATTTCATCGTATTGATGGTGCTCAGGATGCTGCCTTTCTTCAAGAGAACTTGGACCGGTGTCACACATTGCTGCTCTTTTTAAATAAATTGAAGTTGAACATCAACAAATGTTGTTTTGTTTCGTTTACCAGAAGAGCTAGTAGATTTTGCAAGAATTATTCTATTGACAACATCGCGATTAACCGCGAGACGCATGTCAAAGATCTCGGAGTTACATTTAATGAAAGGCTTACCTTCGCCGATCATGTTTATCTAGTAACTGCGTCAGCATTTCGAGCATTGGGTTTCATTATCCGCACCTGGAGAGATTTTGACAACATAGCTACTACACTCAAGTCATTTTATTACGCACTGGTTGTTAGCAAGTTGGAATATGCCGTTGTCGTGTGGTATCCTATATATAATTGCTATATTAATGTAATTGAATCAGTACAGAGCAGGTCCCTAAAGTATTTATGTTATAAAGTAGATGGATCTTACCCTCCTCGTGGTTTGACTATGAGTTACTCCAGGATCGACACGAGGTTGGGTCGCTTGAAACAAGGCGACACCAAATTAGCGCTAATTTTGTGAAAAATATTATTCTGTTTAAGATAGACTCTCCGGATTTGTTAGCAGAAATTGGCTTTCGAGTGCGTCGTCAATGCTCAAGGGTGAATGAGACGCTTCTGCTTCCTACTGCCAGAACAAATATTCTGCTGAGGGCTCCTATTGTGCATTCTGCCAGGAACTTCAATAGCCGTGCTGATGATATTTTTCATTAGTTGTATATATTTTAATATTTGTTATTGTCAATTTTCACATATGTATTATCTTTATGAATTGTTTATATTGTCTGTATTGGGGTGACCTGTTATGCAATTTAATAAATATTATTATTATTATTATTATTATTATTATTATTATTATTATTAATGCATTGCAGAATTAAGAAACAGGCGAATATTTGAGTGAGCTTCAATTATAAATCGGTTCAATATGTTTCCTATAAATAGGAATATCTATTTATGACATGTTAAATGCTCGAACCATATAAGTGAGTTTAAAAATTAAAATTACCGATATATTTCGTAGGCAAAATGGCATTTCTCTGGGAACAAAAAATCCGGAACGCTCACGATTATTCGTAAGGGTGACACTCAAAATCGTGAAGCGTTCCACATTTTTTGTGACTATAGAAATACTTAACACTATCACGTTTGAAATAGACAATTATATCTTTAATCTTTAACACATTATTATTTATGTGAGAATGTTAGGCGATCGTCTTTGGTGAACCACGACCGTCTAATAGGCCCACATAATTGGTACACGATGCCCTATTCCTATTTTCACAGTACCTATTCTTTTAATTATTCAATTCGCCTCGATATTATTTATGTGGTGTTACTGAATGCCCGAGTTTAATAAATCAATACCATTTGATGATATTACATGGATAATAGCGATAGTTCTGTGTATAACTGTTCACATTTTCACTTTTATGCATTTCATTTTTTTAGATGACAGCTTGCTGTCAAATTGTCATTTTATAGTGCCTCTACACCAAGATACACTTTTAATACATTTCTTATATATATTATCTATATAATAGGTTGCCCTTTTACCTTTAACTATAGAGGTTATTTTTGTTTCTGCTATATTTCATTTTTCATTAATTATCTTTCGCCAATTTTTGCTACTTTCGGATAAAGCTTCTGCTTCTTGCCAAGATATTTTTTTAATACTTCGCCAACTCCTCCCTCCCCCCAACTTTTTAGGACTTCGCCTTTACTTACTTTACTTATTTTTCTTGTTGCCAAAACATTTCCGACTTGATTGTTTTGATATCATCTGTTTAAATGACTCCATCATCTTTTGTACACTTAAAACTTTAAGATTGTCTTTCTTGTTTTCATTTCATGTTTTATTCATTAATATGAGATTGGCTAGTTTTCTGTGGTATTTAGTTGCTGTTACATGTAACAATGTACGTATTTTTTTTAAGTACCCATGACACAAATGCAGATAACATATATTTTTCGTACAATGCAAAATTTAGTTTTGGTGCGGACGTATTTTCTGCTTTGGTAAAATTTAACTGTTTTTAATAGCACACTGTTGTTAATTTTGGTGTCTGATTTTTCAGTTTTGTCTATGTTTACTAGAATCCATTTCTTTAACCATTTTTTATTTTTATAATGAACGTTTGCATTTGATTGGCATATCCTTAACTTTTATTTTGTTTGGACTTACATACCATTCACTTTTTCTAAAATTCTGTACTCTGTTATATTCTATACATATATGTACATACACCGTGTTTCATGTAACAAGCACATTAGAAGTTTTTGTGCTTACAACGCGAATTTTTTCCAGAAGTTTTGCCTTCTCACATAATTGACCGCAATCTTTCAAGTTAAAATATTTTTAAACTCGTGCAACTTCCGGTTACACCGGAAGTAGGCGCCATCTTTGTTATTTTAAATGTGACACCCTGTATTTTATTCGAGATTTGAATTGCTTATTTAAATAGAAGAACAGAGATACTGGGTTGGATTATGTCAAAGTCAATCGTTTCGGAGTTATTCAACTGTTTTCCATTTTTAGGGCATTTGAACGTAAATTTTAAAAGTTCTTTATCTGAGACATGAAAAAAGGTAAACAATTGAAATTTGTTCCTGAGATAGTCAAAGTATTGTCCTATTCGAATATCACCAGGTTTTGCTATAATATTACACAGGGTGTTCTCTAAATAATTTACAATTATACACATTTCAAATGCAAGAAACTCAATTTTTTCAAATAAAACACCCTGTATATTTTCGCCTTTTCTGAAGCAGAAAAAAATTGTCTTTCGATCCACTATTACATTCCCTATACCTATCTCTAGAGGTTTTTGAGTTATTGGGGAGATCAGCCTGAAGGCCCGATATTTTGCCAAATAAAACTGAAAAAATAATAGATTAAGTATAGGAGGAGTGGATTAATAGTCATTTGTAAGCATGTTATGGGCATGGAAAAAAAGTCTTCTAGTTCAAAACCAAAAATTTATTAATTGCGAAAACATTTTTGATCTCACGGTATAAGTCAAACAAAGAAAACAAAAACAAATCTAAAACCAAATCACAGCAAGTGCTCAATATGTCCACCGCCTACTTCAATGCATTTATTTAACCTTGTTTGGAGCTGGTCAGTCGTTGCACGTTCAATCATTTGAACTTCAATTTGGTCAAATGCTCTTCGCACCCTATCCTCTAGTTCTTGCTGGAGTTAACTGGTGTTGCATAGACCTCTTTTTTTATGTAACTCCATAAAAAAAAGTCAACTGGAGTTAAATCCGGAGATCTAGCAGGCCAAAGACATGGTCCATTTGGACCAATCCACCTATCCTCAAATAGCTGGGTCAACTCTTGATATACAGCATGAGTAGAGTGAGCTGGAGCTCCATCCAGTTGAAACCAATAATAGTTTTGGTGTGGCATGTCATTGACTATGTTTGCCACCACTTCCCTAATGATTCGCAAATATCTTTCGGACGTTAGCCTTTGATGATAAATATGATAAAATACCCTTCCCCGCCCTATTATGGCGAATACATTAAAACCAAATTGATATTCAAAATGGCTTACTCGTGAAAAGTGGGGATTTTCATCTGCCCAAAAATGACAATTTTTATTATTTACAACGCCTTGCCTGGTAAACTTGGATTCATCCGACCATAAAATCTTTCGTAACATGTCCGGATCTTCCTGTTTACGAATAGTTAGCCACTCACAAAAATCAATTCTTCTCTGAGCGTCTCCATTTCTCAGTTCGTGGACTTTCCTTTGTGAATATGGGTGCCATTTGTTCTTTGCTAGCACGCGTTGAATTGACGTCATACTAATATCTAAATCCACCTTTGCTTTACGTATCGAAGCATGGGGATGAGCTGTGAAATATCCCAGAATATTAATTTCGTTGTTTTCTTCACCTGTTACTGGCTTAGTACAATTTCTTTTTGTGTTCATATTCCAATGTCGCAAAAAATGTGTTTCAATTTTTGCAAATTTGAATCGATTCATCGGAGGCAAATTAGGGTATCTCTGATTGAACACACGGTAAGTTCTACTTATTATGCGATTACATTCTCCGTGTATGTAAAATAAATTAAGGATACTTTCATTTGGATAATTATTATTATAGCCTTCCATTATGTACTAATCAAATCATTCAGTAAAGTACAAAAAATATCCAAGCATCAAATTAATAACACTGACAGCGAACGAAATTTTGACAACTAAACATTTTGTTAGTTCCAAGGCATTCTTGAAATTGTGTGTGATAAATGGCAAAATATCGGGCCTTCAGGCTGATCTCCCCAATAACTCAAAAACCTCTAGAGATAGGTATAGGGAATGTAATAGTGGATCGAAAGACAATTTTTTTCTGCTTCAGAAAAGGCGAAAATATACAGGGTGTTTCATTTGAAAAAATTGAGTTTCTTGTATTTGAAATGTGTATAATTGTAAATTAATTAGAGAACACCCTGTGTAATATTATTGCAAAACCTGGTGATATTCGAATAGGACAATAGTTTGACTATCTCAGGAACAAATTTCAATTGTTTATCTTTTTTCATGTCTCAGATAAAGAACTTTTAAAATTTACGTTCAAGTGCCCTAAAAATGGAAAACAGTTGAATAACTCCGAAACGGTTGACTTTGGCATAATCCAACCCGGTATCTCTGTTCTTCTATTTAAATAAGCAATTCAAATCTCGAATAAAATACAGGGTGTCACATTCAAAATAACAAAGATGGCGCCTACTTCCGGTGCAGCCGGAAGTTGCACGAGTTTAAAAATATTTTAACTTGAAAGATTGCGGTCAATTATGTGAGAAGGCAAAACTTCTGGAAAAAATTCGCGTTGTAAGCACAAAAACTTCTAATGTGCTGTGCTAGTTACATGAAACACGGTGCATATCTTTTTTGATTTCCCGTTACTAGCTTGATTAAAATACAAAATAAACATACGGAGACGAAGCCCTCTACCTTGTTTTATTTCGAATAGTACCTTATTTGTAAAAGTTACGAATGAATATTCAACAACGTCTATGGAAATCATAACTGATACGTACCTACCTATTCCAATCTACAAAATGGCCAATGTCTGAGAGTAGAGATATAAACAATTTTAATATACTGGAGCTCGAACAACGTTTTGAAAATTTTAGCTTTCAGGATGTCAGTCAAGTCTTTTTGTGAATTTTTAAATGATTAGTACTTAAGAATTGACAGGTTGTTACTCACGTTGTTACTCTACCTTAATTAAGTGAATTGTATAAAAATAATATCATTATGAGATCAATAGTGAAGTAAAATATATTATTTTCAAAAAACCAAAGAAATGAATATGACCTCGTTGTATGCAAACGTCTGCTTGTACAGATTTAGCTTACGAAATGTCAAGTATACATGATACATTCACATTATTGTGTATGTAAAGCCAGTAAAAATAACAATCAACGAATGAGGAAAGTAATACGTTTGCTTGAAATGGTAACTTCTAACACGTGCTGGTAATTTGTAAAAAAAAATAGTAACAGTTAAAACATACGCTAAAATTACAAAACCCCATTATCAGAAACTACAGACTTATATTTCAAAACAATGTATCGTATTACTTGGCTCCTGAAATATCTGCATTAATGTAACTTAATATATGAAATTAATTCCCCGTTAAATTAATACAGACTGATTTCACCGCATGTTTTCACTTCTAACGCATGTACTCACTATATATGTATATACACAAATAAATGATGAATCTAGCAATTAAATTTATTTCATGCAAATATAATTTTTTAATATCAATAATCAATATGATTACATTAACAACGGAATCGAAATAAATGTATTAAATAGTTTTTAAAGAACAACGAAAGAAAATTACTAAGTAGCTCAATTATAAAATCGACAAGTGAACATGTCAACGAGCCCGTCATTTAAAAATAGAATGCGTGAAGTGCATGAAGTTTATAGCTGAAATGTAAAATTCAATACCAACACAAGAAAATATCAAACTTCTAATGTGTTGTCAATTCCTTAAATCTTTGCAATTTGTTGACTTAAATTGTCTATATATGGCAACTTAAAGTATTTGACTGGTTGTATTGGGAATAGGTATTAAAATGAAATACTCGAATATATGTGTATTCAATATAAGTGGATCTGTACAACTATACTAAAGAGAAATAACATCGCACCTGTTTGTCGTATTGCCCCATCTGTATTTTATAAACAAATAGGGTAGTATACCTATATAAAAATTAATATTCTCATACATCATAATAGAGACCTTGCATTCTTATGAGTATGATAAACATACTCAAGTCTCGAACGGTAAACACCACGCAAGTAATTGAGATTTATATTTTTGTACAGGAAATGCCCATGATGCATTTCCAACAGGTTGCATATTTTCGAGACCCATCAGTTGGTTAACCCATTGGAGTGCTAAATAACAGTGAACGATATTTAAGCTTTTGGATATCCACTGTTAATAGAGAGATTGGATAATCTCGTCATTTTTTTTTTTGGAAAATGGATCGGCTCACTCACGGCTTCACCGTAGTAACTGCATTAATTTTTTCTTGTATAAGATGATTAGAATAATAGTTAAGTAACCTAGTTCACTTAGTTTTCTCCTATACCAATCTGTTATTATAGATTATGATTTTTACATCTAAGAAAGAAATCAACCTCCTTCTATAATGTAAATCGAATGTTCTTGTAGAAATTATTAAAAATGCAATCTACTTCCTGCGCTCGTACAGCAATGGATTAAATCGTATGTATATGTGTTTATAAAACCTAGTTTTATGGCAGTTTATTAGCTAGGTTACGTACACAGTAATCTATTTCTGGTAATTAAATGACAATCATTATGTTATTAAATTTATTGTAATGTTAGTAAACAGCGATATAACATGATCGAAATAATTTCATATCTTTGAAGTAATACAAAATTCTGGTATCTGTCTATGAAAGTGAAAGAGTCAGGAATATCGTAGGGACTGTAATTGTAGGTCTCAGAATAATAATATACACTTATTGAAACTAAGTAATCAATTAATGCATTTATGTAGATAACAAAAGTAGGGGACCCAAACAAAACGACGCGGTACACCGTAGTTAACCTGTATGACTGTATCAACTCACAAATATTCCCGCTGAATAAGTAATTATGTTGGTTGTTCAAAAGATGAATATGGTTGGCACAGACCGACCTTTCTCAAGACCTTTCAACATATCATAGGCATCATGGACATAGCTTGTACAAAGGTGCGGTGTGTATGAAAGCCAAATTAGTTTAATTGAGTAATACACACTATAATAACAATAATAGTTGGCGTGGCTTTTATCGCCTCTTTTTAAAATCGTAACTACTTTGGATGGCATAAGAACATCAATGAAAACACCAACCTCAGCACAATTACTAAATAGAATTGATAGAAATTCAACCAATTCCTACAAGTTTAGCAGTTTATACTTATATCTAAGTATTCTGTGTTGGTTTTCGATTGCAAGTCGCAGGAATTACTGGATTCAATTATTCTACCGGCGAATGGCATAACACTGTCGATCAGTGGCGGCCCGTGATTTTGTGGGAAGGGGGGGCACGGGGGGGGGGTCTGAGTATTTAATATCAAAAATTAAGTAGAGACAAACAAATAAACTCAATATGTTATTTATTTAACTTGTTTGAAAATAAAATCCATTCGCCGTTCCTAACGATTGAAACACATTGGAACACATTGAAAAACAATTACTGTCACATATGTCCGTAGTATCAGGAAAGCAGAAAAGCGAGGAGGTATATCAAATGTATTAGGAGTAGATACTACTGTGAATACAGATTCTATATTCACGATACATTGTGGCTACTACTTTGAAGATGGCGCCACATTTATTGTGTTTTACTCCTAATACATTTGATATACCTCCTCGCTTTTCTGCTACCCTGATACTACGGACGAAATTTCAAATGAATGTGCAGTGAGTGTTTCGGTTTCAGTTACTTGAAATATTTTTCTTGACAGAGTAAAAAAGTCTGTCTAGACAGAATTTAATACATTATCTGCCGCCCCGATTCCGTTTAGAATTTAAAAGTACCTTAAATGCAGAGAATAATTTTTTTTAATTTAATTTTTTTTAAATTATTTGGGTAAGTCTACATTTGAAATTTCTTCCGTAGTATCAGGGAAGCAGAAAAGCGAGGAGGTATATCAAATGTATCAGGAGTAAAATAAAATATATTATCTGTTGGCCCCTCTGCTTTCCTTGATAATACGGACGAAATTTCATATGTGCAGTTTTGCTAATTGGTCGTGCTTAATGACCATTATTATAATAATAAAGAGTTAATTATATATACGTTTTATCAGTGCTTCATTTAATTCCAATACAATTATAAATTACTATGACTATTTTCATAAATTACGCTTTCTTAAAAGAATGTGAATTTGAAAAATAATTATGCTCGACATTTAAAGTAATTTTAAATTATAAACTGAATCGCATTTTTTAATCTGTCAAGATAAACATGCAAGCGAACATCATATTTGAAATTTCGTCCGTAGCATCAGGGCAGCAGAAAAGCGAGGAGGTATATCAAATATATCAGGAGTAAAATTAATTATATTGGCGCCATCTGCACAATAGTAGCTGGACTATATCCTAAATATAGCTACTATTGTGAATATAGAATTCTATATTGTGTTACTCCTATTACATGTGAATATAGAATTCTATATTCACGATATAGTGTGGCTACTACTTTGAAGATGACGCCACATTTATTTTGTTTTACTTGTAATACATTTGATATTCCGCCTCGCTTTTCTGCTACCCTGATACTACGGACGAAATTTCAAATGAATGTGCAGTGTTTGGGCTTCAGTTACTTGAAATATTCTTTCATGAAAAACTAAAAAAAGTCTGTCTAGACAGAATTTAAGCCATTATCTGAAGCCCCGATTCCGTTTATAATTAAAATTACCTAATTACCTTAAATGCAGAAAATAACTTTTTTTAAATTTAATTCTTTTAGGGGAGTGTAATTTACGAAAATACTCTCAGTTAGTACTTTAACAATATATGTATAATTGTAATAAAAATATTTTAAAGTTACTATAACCACCTGGTATGATATCTCAGCATTTAACAGGTGAAATTTCGTCCCTAGTATCAGGTAAGCTGAAAACGAGGTGGTATATCACATGTATCTGGGGTAAAATAAAATATATTATCTCCTCGCTCTTTTTCTTGCTAAATAAAGTCTGTCTAAACCTAATTAAGGTAGGCATTATCAACCGCGATTCCGTTAATAATTAAAAATTACCTTAAGTGCAGAGAATAATTATTTCTCAAATTTAAATTCTTTTACGAAACTGTAATTTACGAAATTTATCTCGGTAATTAGTACATTTGAAATTTCGTCCGTAGAATCAGGGCAGCAGAAAAGCGAGGAGGTATATCAAATATATCAGGAGTAAAATTAGATATATTGGCGCCATCTTTACAATAGTAGCTGGACTATATCCTAAATATAGCTACTATTGTGAATATAGAATTCTATATTGTTTTACTCTTAATACATGTTAATATAGAATTCTATATTCACGATATAGTGTGGCTACTACTTTGAAAATGTCGCCACATTTATTTTGTTTTAGCGCTAATACATTTGATATACCTCCTCGCTTTTCTGCTACCCTGATACTACGGACGGAATTTCAAATGAATGTGCAATGTTTCGGCTTCAGTTACTTAATAATCTTTCTTGACAGACTAAAAAAAAGTCTGTCTAGACAAAATTTAGACATTATCTGCCGCCCCGATTCCGTTTATAATTAAAATTACCTTAAATGCAGAGAATTTTTTTTTTAATTTAATTCTTTAAAGAGAGTGTAATTTACGAAAATACTCTCAGTTAAAACTTTAAGAATATATGTATAATTGTAATAAAAATAAAAATATTTTAAAGTTACTATAACCACCTGGTGTGATACCCATTTAACAGTTGAAATTACGCCCCTAGTATCAGGTAAGCTGAAAAACGAGGTGGTATATCAAATGCATCTGGGGTAAAATAAAATATATTACCTCCTTGCTCTTTTTCTTGCTAAATAAAATCTGTCTAAACATACTTAAGGAAGGCATTTCAGCCGCGATTCCGTTCAAATTAAAAATTACCTTAAATGCAGAGAATAATATTTTTCAAATTTAAATTCTTTCACGAAACTGTAATTTACGAAATTTATCTCCGTAATTAGTCTACATTTGAAATTTCGTCCGTAGTATCAGGGAAGCAGAAAAGCGAGGAGGTATATTAAATGTATTAGGAGTAGATACTACTGTGAATATAGAATTCTATATTCACGATATAGTGTGGCTACTTTGAAGATGGAGCCACATTTATTTTGTTTTACTCCTAATACATTTGATCAGTGACGGCCCGGGATTTTTTGGGACGGGAGGGCACCGGGGGTCTGAGTGTTTAATATCAAAAATTAAGTACAGACAAAAAATAAACTCAATATGCTATTTAATTAACTTGTTTGAAAATAAAATCCATCAGCCGTTCCTTATAATCAGCAAATTGATTAATAACTCATTCATTGAAGTTTGGTGTTGATGTCAGTAATTGTTTTTCAATAGAACACATTGCTAAGGCACATAGTCTGCTTTCCCGCATGGTATTTCTAGAAAATGTTTTTATTCTCTTCAAAGTAGAAAAACACCGTTCACTTGATTTTTTCTATTTTGCACGCCCCCAGAGATTCGCAAAATAGCAGAAGACAATTTACAAAATCTTTCGCCAAAATAGTCTCGACATATTATCAATAACAAACTTTTATTGTTAATTAGTAAATAAAATATTAGCATGTGTGCTTTTTATTCTTTGTACAACTTCCATTGCACATGTTTGTTACATTAAAGGCTTACATTTTGACATTTAAATATAATTTGGTTCCATTCTTTTTTCGTTACCAACGTCAAAATAACAAAATTAGCGTGCGATAAAGAAATACTTTTGCAACCAAAACGGATGTCGTAAAGTGAACTTTATAGCACCGAAATAGAAAAAAGCATTTTGCACATTACACCCACAAAACCAGTCTGATACACTGTAAGTGCTTCTGTTGAATTTTAACGTCACGGTTTTATTAGTTTTCAAATTATGATCTAGTTTAATCAATAAATCTGGTCTAGGGAGACCTAGATTTTTTAATTCTGTCTTAATGTTACTAAGCAATTCATAGTTGCATTTGCACCGATAGAAATTACAATATACACTCACCGCTGTATATTACATACTGGACCGCCACCCGGACCCGGCACCATAGAGTAGTGCCCCGCTGCCTACACATATACGCGCGCTACCCGCGCCTGTTTCATCGCTCGATTTCTAATACAGACGAGGCAGTCGCGCGAGATGCCCTGGAGCCTACGTCAGACTGCGATTTTTAAACGCGCTGAAAAGACGGACTGTTACTTCCGAAAACATATTATTTGTTATCAAACAAATCAGAAAAATTACATACAAATTAGGTATTTATAATTAATTTAATTGTTAAAAGAAATTTGTCACGGGGGGGGGCGGGGGGGGCAGTGCCCCGTTGCCCTCCCTGCAGCAGCCGCCACTACTGTCGATGGTGAATAAGGCTTAGAATTTGGGAGTGATATTGGACACATCTCTACGATACAAATCGCATATCTCTCATTGCATCAGACATTGCTATTCTGCTCTATAGATTGTATTTTATTATATATATTGTATTTTACTATAGAGACTAAGAAGTTGCTATGCGATTCTCTGGTGTTGTCACATTTTCAATTCTGCTCTCCCATAAAAGCACGCTGCCTTGATTGCTTTGATACCAGACGTAGCCAGATGGTGCAGAATTCGTATCTTCTCTTCGGAATCGGAATCCGTTGATCATGTTTCACACAAGCTATAGTAAGTGATGGTGATTGAGTGAGTATGGGAAGTAGAAGTGCATAGTTACAGTTTACTGTATGTTTTATTGCAATCATACAATCGGGTTCTCTGACCTATTGTACAGTTAAAATTAAATAACAGACTGATATGCATAATGTGAACATTCATACGCGAGGCTTAATTTTGCTGCCATTTCATTAAACGAATTTTTATGAGCGTAGCTTCTCGTGCGTTTGTTATAACTCATCTTCTGATGATTTCAGCAGCATCTTCCTGTGCTAAATAGAAATTGAAAATAATTCTACTTCGGGCACGGGACGTTGTCGGCGTGGACATGTGATAGTTATGGTAGTCTTTAGCCCCAAGTCTGACTGAACTCTGCCAGGTATATGTGCGATGCTTACTTTGATGCTTAGCTGACTCTGTTATGCTTAGTTGAGTTACAGAGCTGAGAGGAAGACCAGGCTCTGCCTGACTCTCAATCTTCCAATTTAAATTTGTCTTAGTATTGGTTATATGTATTTAAATACCTAGACTCCCTCCTTATATTTATAATAGTAATAAATAAATATTATTATTACTATTATCATTATTATTATAATTATATCGTCAACTGCAACAGGTAATATTTGTTCGAAAAACAATTTCATATTATTTAGTAAACTAAATTTAAAAACAAACAATAATAGATATTTACCGACAAAAACTATCAAGAAAATCAAGGAATTTCTTTGATTTTAAGATATGTCACATATGAAAGAAAACGTCAATATCACATAAATGTATTTTGCAATGTCTTCAGCTCTAACACATTTCCATAGTCGAAATTTTAATTATTCCTGTTGTCAGTAATCGTATAACTACAACCTGTTCCAGTAATGAATGTTTCACTCAAAGCATGTTTGCTGGAAAGCTTAATCCATGCTGAACCTACGAATACAATTTCGAGTTGGTTGCTTAATGAGACACTGGTGAATCGTATGATATAAACGTTTCTTTTCTTAAAACTTTCTGAATCACGTGCAATATTACCTGTACGGAACACTTTTCTATATGTCCAACGCCAAATTTAATTTAACCTCGAAGCTAATTCCGGCCTCAAAGTGCAATCCTCGTTCACGGGTAATTGGTTTCAAATCCAATAAGGGCGCGCCACAGTCGTTTGGTGCTAAACATCAGAAGCGTCGTCGTTCCAAACATCACATCTAAGTACTGTCAGGGCCGCCTTCATTTACCCAAACGTCGGCTGCTAATGCGGATTCAACAAGTGTTACCTTCATTGCAATGGCGTAATTCTGAAAACAAAAAGGGAAAAAAACCGGTGAACATCTAGTCCGACAATTGCCTCTTCTTCGCCCGCTCGTTATGCTCTCTTCTCCGACACCGGTGCCCCATTTCTTTATAAATTGGCGATGAATCGGTAAATTTACCACGTCATTTTCAGGAATAGGTGTGCACTTTTCAACAGCATATTGCACGCTAAATACGTGATACAATTCCCGATTTACGTGATCTCGTTACCTGAACAATCTTAACTCACATTTAATTGGCCCTAATGTATTGATTTTTACAATAAAATTACAGCGTTCAGCCCGGAAGCACCAATATGTAGGTAATTGCGATCACATCGCATAAATGTTATATACGTGGAACGGCTCGGATGAGTAGGTTTCATTGGCAAATTAATTGGTAGTCAAAAAGTAAAGTTAATTTATTCAAAATACAGTGATTATGTAAATTTTAAGTCTCATGTCTCATATTCAGTAGAGAAAGACACGATTTTACATGAACAAACGAAATAAACATTAATAAAAGGAATTGCTCTTTAAATCACTCGGGAATGCATTGAAACAATCTCCATCTAACAAGGGGCCTTTATTTTGTAGATTCGTTTCTTGCTTAAATAATTGTTATTTATTCATTTATATCTTCCTTCTATGCGGGCACTTGTGGTCCTAACAGAGTTATGACCTCAGAGTACCTATAATATAAGTTACCTTGCATGTTTATTGTAACGGCTTATTTTTTAAATAAAACAACTATTACTATTACTAGCTAAACCTGCTAATGTATAACTAATATTTACTCACTATCCGTAATAACAAATGTACATTAACCTAGTTTTGTTTAATAAAATATCTTTGGATTAGAATTACCAAGAATGTGCGTATTATTTTAAATTAAATGTCTATATGGTCGTGCTGGAGGCGCCATAAGTCTCATATAACGTGTGCTTAATTTATTATCGACGAAATGAAGAAATTATTTAATAATGAGCATTTAGCGACGATGAGTTATTTAGAACTTTTGTTCGTGGGAGAAAATAAACTTGAAACTATAAAAATCTAAAAAATATACATTAAAATATACAATGTAATTTTTACATTATCAACAGAAATTAAGTACTTAAATTCTCAGATTTTGAAAAAAAGTAATTCAAATTCAATTCAATGACACAGTGATTTGAAGAGATATAATGTGTCCTCCAGTGGCGGCCCGTGATTTTTTGGGACGGGAGGGCACCGGGGGTCTGAGTGTTTAATATCAAAAATTAAGTACAGACAAAAAATAAACTCAATATGCTATTTAATAATTAACTTGTTTGAAAACAAAATCCATCCGCCGTTCCTTACGATCAGCAAAATGATTAATAACTCATTCATTGATGTTTGGTGTTGATGTCAGTAATTGTTTTTCAATGGAATACATTGCTAAGGCACATAGTCTGCTTTCCCGTATAGTATTTCTAGAAAACGTTTTTATTCTCCTCAAAGTAAAAAAACATCGTTCACTTGATTTTTTCTATTTTGGTTATTAGAAGTTCAAAAAAGCTTAAAATGAGAGACATGTTTCGTTCGAACATTTTAAATATTTGAATATATGCGGTGTTTATGTAATTATGATTAAAACGTCTATGGAAACTGTAACTTCGTACGTGTTCAGACGTCTTCGGAATGTCAGTGGTGGCCTTGCTTTGACTTCGGCCAACTTCGTATGGGTTCGAACGTCTTCGGAATGTCGGTGAAGGCCTTGTCTTAGCTTCGGCAAACTTCGTATGTGTTCAAACGTCTTCAAAATATCGGTGAAGGCCTTGCCTTGTCTACGGCCAACTTCGTTTGTATTCGGACGTCTTCGGAATGTCGATGAAGGCTTTGCCTTGTCTTCGGCCAACTTCGTGAACATTTTAAATAGTTGAATATAGGCGGTGTTATATGTAATTATCATTAAAATTCAGACTGATTTATGCAATAAATTAATTAAAATTATCAACAAAAAGGACGAAATAAATAATTGCGCGCCCCTAGAGATTCGCAAAATAGCAGAAGACAATTTACAAAATCTATCGCCAACATAGTCTCGACATATTATCAAAAACGAACTTTTATAACAATTGTACTATTCAACCTTGGAAGTAAATTACAATAGTAGCATCAGAAAACTTATCATCCAACTCTGCTTAACAATTTATATTGTTCATTAGTAAATAAAATGTTAGCATGTGTGCTTTTTATTCCTTGTACAACTTCTATTGCACATGTTTGTTACATTAAAGGCTTACATTTTGACATTTAAATATAATTTGGTTCCATTTTTTTTTATTACCAACGTCAAAACAACAAAATTAGCGTGCGATAAAGAAATACTTTTGCAACCAAAACGGATGTCGTAAAGTGAACTTTATAGCACCGAAATATAAAAAAGCATTTTGCACATTTCACCCACACAACCAGTCTGATAAACTGTAAGAGCTTCTGTTGAATTTTCTCGTCACAGTTTTATTAGTTTTCAAATTGTGATCTTCTAGTTTAATCAATAAATCTGGTCTAGGGAGGCCTAGATTTTTTAATTCTGTCTTAATGTTACTAATGCAATTCATAGTTACATTTGCACCGATAGAAATTACAACATACACTCACCGTTGTATATTACATACTGGACCGCCACCCGGACCCGGCACCATGGAGTAATGCCCCGCCGCCTACATATATACGCGCGCTACCCGCGCCAGTTTCATCGCTCGATTTCTAATACAGACGGCGCAGTCTCGCGAGATGCCCCGGAGCCTACGTCACACTGCGATTTTTAAACGCGCTGAAAAGACGGACTGTTACTTCCGAAAACATATTATTTGTTATCAAACAAATCAGAAAAATTACATACAAATTAGGTATTTATAATTAATTTAGCCGTTAAAAGAAATTTGTCACGGGGGGGGGGGGGGCAGTGCCCCTTTGCACTCCCTGCAGCAGCCGCCACTGGTGTCCTCCTGTACTTTTCCAAAAGTGACAAGTCAGGCCGGGTAATTATAAGCAATCGTCGATAAAAAATTCTCGAGAGATATAATTTCTAATGAAGATAAGTTTTAATAGGTAATATGATACTAATTGCACAATAACGAGTGATATCACACTATATGAGGTTAAGGTATTCCTAACATACAACAAATGTGTGGTTACGATTGCACCATACTTTTCATGTATTTGGGTCAAAGAGAACATCATAACGGGGACACTGTAAACATTGTTCACAAATTATCCATTGTTCAATAAATCAATTTAAGAAAAATTTCCCAAAAATATATCAAGAAGAAACCTAGAGGTAGATATACCCTAGAGAATATTGCACATGCAGCAAGTGATGTTTTAAATAAGCAGTTTGGTAGCTTCTTAAAAGCTTCAGCTGTTCAACTGTTACTTTTCCCGGCGATGCTCTAACCTCTTTTTTTGACTGTGGAGACAGCCGAAGTGTGAGCAGTTGCATTGTTTTGGTGCAACAGAACTTGGTTCTTCTTCAAATGCAGTCGTTCTTTTTGCAATTCCTGTAATTTTGGTAATGGCTGGCAATATCTTGAAATATAAAAAAACAGCGTTTTATTTTGCAAAAAATAAGAGTTTTTTATATTAAGGGGGAACATAATAAGTAGTCAAACACAATAACAAATGATTTCATTGTTAAACAAAAAAATGACATTCCTTCAAAAATACATATATTTAAAACAAAATTTAGTTTCACACGTAATGTTCAAGGCATTTTAGGCATAGTTTACGACTGCAAGATAAACATATTGGTTTTTTGCATCTCATTCATAAAAATGACGTTTTTCTATGGACTTGGATGGGCATAAATTATAATACTTCCGAACATCCAATTTATCTTCCTGTAGATATGGAATTGGGGTATCTATCCGAAGAATGCACCCGATTGAATTTCTAACGTCAGTGCTGATTAAATCTAAATCCATCTAAAATATCATAAATCTAACAAACATTAATATTTTTAGCCACAAAAAGTTACGTTAACAGTGAGTTGGAGTCAGCGAGACTCCCTAACATGCAAATATACAAGCTACTAACACACGTTTCATGTAGAACTGTAACCAAAGCGGCAAAGAAGACTCACGCATCCAAACTAAAGGTACATAGATGTGCGTTTTTGCCACTTAATACACGGGGTAGTTATAGCGAAAAAAAATATCTGCCGGAATCTGAGAGACTCCACCTCACCGGTTACGGGTTAAGAAAAGAATGAAAATTGCATATATTTTAATCGTTGATAATATAATAGACATGCTTTGATGTTGCACGCAGACCTAATTTGTTTCTATGAAGCTGAAATATAAAGGCTTTCCTTATTTCGTTTTGTATTATTCAACCCAATTTCTTATATGATGCAATTTAAACATTATTTTCAAAGAACCAGGACGCACCTATATAGCGTACACGGTTAACGAAAGAAAAGAACGTCAAATATTATTTATTTACGATACTGTTCCCTGCATCGTAAATCTTAAAAAAACAACAAAATGTGTAAAGGGGTCCAGAAAAAGAGCATAAAAACATCAAGATTCGATTTGTCATTTCAAAACTAATGAAATATCACCGTCAAATTGTGTAGTGTGTATAGCTGCAACACATAGACGGAGATCGAACATTTCATAGCGCCATATTTTTATTAGCAGATTTTTATGATATTTCATTACATGGTGCATGGGTTCTATAAAATCCCGCATAAAACGTGTAATATAAGTCAGGAAATGAACATACGCTATAAAAAATATTATGTCACCGTCGTGCAAAGAAAACGAAAACGTGGGGATTATTTTAATTCGCTTATTACATACTAATAAAATGCATTAAAAATTACTCTGGTGTGTTTTAATATTTTTTACGAGTCAGTAATGAATCTAACATCTTATGAAAAAATCTAATATTAACAAAGCATAGAAAAATATTTTAGAATTCTTGATTTTTGCATATTGCTGTTTCTAAATGGTTAGTATCTAATTATGTCAATATTAAAAGACCTTTATGCGCGATATGTAACGAGTGCACTAAAAGATAATATTACTACACTTAAATAGCACATATTGCTGTGAACTTTACATTTTGTAATTGGTGGTAAGGGTGATTAGAAAAATTAATTAAAATAAGAGGAAATTAAAACAGACAAAAAATATATATATAGTATTAAAGATTAATTTAGTTATAGTATAAGCGTTATAATTCAATTGAATGTTTTTTTTTTAAGTTTAAATAGTAAAAGCTCTACTAATTTAAGTAAGATAGGTTGCAGATACTATAAAGGATAAATTCCTTCGTTAAAAATGTTGTAAATGAAACAATATACAAATGATCATAACTAAACTTTATTTAGAAAATTTTAAACATTAGATATACAAAGATCAATTAAGTATAATATACATGCTAAGTGAATGAATAAATTTTATTGAGTAGAAACGATAAACAAGAATTACTTACTATACGAACAAAATTAAATCAGATATGCCAAAGAAACTGACATCATTTCAAATTAAAAATATAAATGTTGATATAAATAAAATAAATTGATAATTGACTCTAGTACAAATAAAAGAGTTGTTTTAAATACGTACAGTCATAATAAAAAAGGATATAACTACGACATTTATTATATTAGTATTTAAATCGTAAATAAAAAAATATTATGTAGGATAAGATTTAAAATATATTCTTTATTTTGTATATGGTAGTTCTTGTTTTTCTGAAACATCAATGACCATACATCTTCTTACCATGAAGAGAAGTCGGAAAGGAGGATATAAGTCATTTGCGACATTTTTCCTATATTCCCGATCGAACAGACTAGTAAACAGAAAATACGAATACGATTAATAAATGGTGAAAGAAAATACTTATCAAATAATTACAAGAATAATTAATTCATATACAGATACAACAGATGTTTACGTTAAAAAAGAAAAAGGAATAACACACTTACCTGGAATAAAGTGAGGTAAATTAATAAACTTGAGTGATGAAGATTTGTTTTGCGGACATTGTTGGAGAACTGTCAAAGTGAACGAGCAAGAAACAGCAACTTAAATTAAGCAAAAAAGAAATTCAACTAAGAGAGTGGCAGTATGACCAACTTAAAATTTAAGACAGAGAGCGCGAAAGTACCGATCTTCATTTGTTGGAAGATATATAATGCAGGAACAAGACCGAACAAAGGGACTTAGACATTGGCTTACATCGCTGAAAAACTTAAAATTTAAAACGAAGCTCCGGCGGTATTCTTCATACGCAAGATTAAGATGTATCTATATAGTTACATATACAGTAGGACTATATGCACTATTTGTTTTTTTGTTAAGATTTGAATATATTATTAAGAAATAGAATTTAAAAATATAATTTGTATTTCTTTAGAAAATTTAAATAAAACAAAATGGAAGACATACACAAAAAGAGTTTGAAGAATTGTATAGTCAAACTAAGTGAATCATGCAAAATTTTTATTAATTATAACATAGAAGTTTTATATTAATTGTTTTCCTTGAATGAATGTTCACTTTGTTTAAAATTTTGCCTTTCATTATTAGCTAAAAATATGTTTAATGATGTCGAATCAACCATAGAGGTAGTATGTGCAAATGTTTGTCTCAAATAGATACAAATATGCAAGAATATTTTGATGTGTGAACACTAAGCGACTGGAGTAGTATGTGAGAATGTTTACTCCTAGCAATTACTGGAAACTAATTTCGAAATATTTAAGTAGCAAGACACTAGATTATCAGAGTAGTGCGTGCAAATGTTTGCTTTGGTGAAATAGTTTGCATTGTGTTTAAATTTTTGGCAGAAAAATCTTTTAAAGAAAAATAAATACATAGTGAACATACATTAAATTACTATAATTTCAATCTGTTTATTTAAAATAAACAATATCGCATTTAAAAATTTTTATATAAAAATCATTTAGACAGAATTAGTTTAATGTTAATTATTATAAATATTCGAAATATATTCACTGCTATTATTAAGACATAGATATTGTGTTTAATTTCTTATCCCATAATAGACCAGATAAGAGAAAGGTTATAAAGCAAGAAGTAAACCGCAGTTAGAATACACGTATAAATTTTTAAATTTATGCTGTTACACTAAAATCATACGTTCAGGTATCATTATTATTTATGATAATTTAAAAAGTAAGATACCACAGCAATATGTCTCATGTAATGCGATTACAAGAAATGAAGTACGTGAATGACTGCCAGGGACAATTCTGGAACATTCATTTGAATGTAAACTATTACAATTAATGACGGGTGCAGGCGGTCTTAAATAGATGTTGAAGTGTGCTATTTACAAGACAGAAAACATTATGACATCTAGTACCTAACAGACGGACATGAGAGTTTTGGGTGAAACATAATATTTTCTAATTTAAACCAAGAAAAATAATCAAAAGAGGATAGTGATGGTCTTCCTCTTTTGATTATTTTCCCTGGGTTCGGATAGCACGCAGATTGACAATGTCTTCCTCGTGGCAAAACCGAGGATTTTTTGATCTGAAAGTCTAATCAGATCTCGTAAATATAATGTTTTGAATTGATAGCTTTAGCCGTTTGACCGGTATCGTGGTCACACACACTGACTGACTGACTGACTGACTGGCAGACATACACACATTGAGAGGGAGAGGGGGTGAGCGAAGGGGGAGGGGGGAGAGATTTTTCTTAAATCCTTTTCGCTATCAGAAGAACGTGGATAACTGCAAAAATCTCGAGGTCGAAAATTTTTATCATCCAAATTACTTCTTTATTCTACGTGTAAGATCCGTTGAAAAAATAAGTATGAAGAAAATCCTACGTAGGCGTCGGCCTCGGGTCTCAGGAGGATATGGTGGTACAATTTGAATTGAAGGAATAATTTCGAATATTAATTTTTCAATCAAAAACGTTATTTGAGAATTAATGTATTTAAACTAGTTAATTATTGTTGAATGCGGAGGTTTTTCGTTTTTGAAGTACTTCTACCTGCGGAATACATTTCCAAAAAGCCACATAAACGTATCATGGCGCTACAGGAATATTTTCCGGCAAATTCGTAATAAAAAGATTTCCTGTTTATCGGGTTCGAGCGGCTCTAAGGGTATAAAAAGATTCCTATCACGGATTCTCAGAGAGAACTCCGTAGACAAACATAAACAAGTTAAATAAATAAGATCGGAAGATACAGTTCTTTCTTACTGTGTTTACTTTAGAAAATAAGTTAGACGGAATAATTTCAATGAACGTCTCAAAGTACCCAGGAGATAATGGGAAACATTTAATCTCGTATATATAATATTATGTACCTGGTGATTATGTAAGTAATCCAAATATTTGACAAATTTATAAATCATTGTCATGATATGTTTCACGAGATAGGAACTAACACGTAGTTTTGTTGCAAAATATCATGTAGGCATAAAACAGATGATTTTAATTAAAATTGCTTTATGGTTTGAATTAAAAAGAAAACCTCTATATGAAAATAATTGACATTCATTCACGCTCAATAAATTTAGGCGTATATCCGCTCTTCACAAAATATAAATAGAGAATGAATAAACAGAAACGAAACATGTTTAGTCCATTAATAAGTCATAAACAGATATTTCTAAAATTATAATTACGAAAAATTTTAAGTATATGTTACAGTTTCACGGAGTGATGAATACTACTTACACCTTCTGCATTCATGACTTACTTTTGATCAAGTTAAAGGCCTATGGCGTTCCCATTGCCTATATTTAAAAAAATGAGGTGTGGCCACCACACGACTTTCTTATACGTATGAGCGTTTCAAATTATAGAATTTTAAGAATTTTTTTATACAAAAATTATTCAAAATCCTATTCTAAGTACTTCTATTCTCTTAATAAATCTCTATAGAATGCATACTTTGCAAGATATTATCAAAAAAGTGCTACTCGCTAAGAGTAAAAGTGCTACTTCCGGTCCGAATTTTGAAATTTCATATATACAAAAAATATTGCAAATTCAGTTCTAAATACTTTTGTACTCTTGATAAATATATATAGAATGCATAACTTACGACATATTTGCAAAAAATCGTTATTCGATAATAGTAAAAGTGGTACTTCCGGTCTGAATTTTGAAATTTCTTTTATACAAAAGATATTGAAAATTATGTTTTAAATACTTTTATACCAGTAACGTACTTGTCTAAAAAGCATGACTTGCAAATATTCGCAAAAAACTGATTTTCGATAAGAGTAAAAGACCTACTTCCGGTAGGAATTTCGAAAAACTTTTTAAATAAAATTATTTTCAATTTCAATTTTAAGTATATATGAATTCTTTATAAATTTGTTTAAACTTAATAGTTGACGAAATATTGTCAAAATTCGATTTTTTCGCTGAAGTAAACTGCTACTTCCGGTCTACCGATTTTACTGAAAAACTAATCAGATCTCAAGCGGGAGATTATACACGTAAATGCAAAATTTGGAATTGATATCTACAGCGGTTTGACCGCTATCGTGGTCACACGCACAGAGAGAGAGAGAGAGACACACAGACACAC
The DNA here is from genome assembly GCA_963170755.1 of Amphimallon solstitiale. Taxonomy (NCBI): domain Eukaryota; kingdom Metazoa; phylum Arthropoda; class Insecta; order Coleoptera; family Scarabaeidae; genus Amphimallon; species Amphimallon solstitiale. The sequence goes on from OY720680.1 coordinate 29,476,182, forward strand.
AGACATTTTTTAAAAACCACTTTTTCGGTATCACGGGACTTCAAAACGTGGACATCTGCAAAAATCTCGAGGTCGAAAATTTTCATCATCACAATACTTCCTTATACTACGTATAAGAAAGTAAAACTAAACGCAGAGTTACAGAATATATATCAGGAGTATGCAATGAAATATTAAGTATATAAGGATAAACACAATTAATGAAGATCCAGAATACAAGATCAGCGTCGTCATATACAGAAATACCCAAAATAATTTCCCAAGGACGTAGCATGTATGTTGTAGCTCTTCTCATGATGTTTGTTCTCGAAAATGAAACTACAAAGGTGCAATTATATTTAGTGTTAAGCCGTGGTATCAGAAATAATATACGATTTAGGATATCAGGGCAGTCAACATTTGCCGTTCAACAGCCTATATAAAAATCTCTCACAGTTAATATATTTTCAAACATTCAAATTATGATTATTCGGTTGTCTAATTTGGAGGGTAGGTACAAATTTCCCAAAATGTAGAAAAAAATTTCAAATAAACGCGAAAAAAAGAAGAAAATATTGGAAAATATTGTTATGACGGTCTGTACACATAGTATAAGTGTGTATGGAGAGTATGGCTTACAATAATAATGAATTAGTAGATATGGTGTTAATGTATGGTGAGTGCGAACAGAATGCTGCAAGAGCTCGGCGACGATATGCGGAACAATTTTCAAATAGACAATTGCCCGCGAGAGCTATTTTTGTACAATTAGTTCAACGATTAAGAGATACTGGACGAATTGAACTACAACGACGCGAAGACCGTGGCAGAAGCAATAGAGTATTAGACGCAGAAGAAGATATCATAGAAGATATAGAAAACGACCCAACACTTAGTACACGACAACTTGCTACACAGTTTAATGTGTCCAATTATATCGTCTGTAGAGCGCTGTGGGAAGATCAAATGCATCCATATCATTATAGTCGTGTACAAAGTTTAACACCGACAGATTATCCTGCGCGGACGCAGTTTTGTGGGTGGTTACAGCAGCAACATTTACATAATGGCCGCCATTCACCACGTGCGCCAGACTTAAATCTAATTGAATTTTTTTCGGTGGGGATATTTGAAGGAGCGAGTCTATAGGACAGAAATCAACGATAATGACGAATTACGTGAACGTATTATTGTTGAAACGAATCGTGTACGTGAACGCAATTTATTTTAAAGTGTGCGTGAGTCACTTATGCGACACGCCAGACTATGTATTCAAGAGAATGGTGAGAATTTTGAACATTTGCTGTAATTGTGCATTACAAACGAACGACAAAACATACTGAGTTGCTATTAAGAGATAAACTATTTCATTTATTATTTTGTAATCTGATATCTGAAAAAGTATCTGAGCAAGTATTTTTTTATCCGTAATAAAAGTGTTTACAAAATCGAAAATGCATAATACACACGGAAAAAAAATTGTGTGAAAATGTTCTGCAATTATGACCAGAAGTACAAACTTATCTTCTCACACAAAGAAAAGATGGAGTGAAACCACAGAATAAGAAGCAAGGCCAAATGAAACCTGAATCTACATAGAAGAAGCTCATGGTAAATCATGTAAAATGCCATCTAAATAAAGATCCATGTATATCAACATTGCCTTCTTGGCGCCTGTCCGTAACTTCAGATATATATTCATTTAGTAGAGGTAAATTTATTTAATGTACGAGTATATACAAGGGGGGGGGGTCAATATATTCGCGAAATGACGATAAGGGGCGTGAAATGAAACACAAATTTAATTTTCTTTTTCGATGTATTCTCCCTTGACCCTAATACATTTTTCAGATCTTTCATGACACCTTGAACTTCTTCTTGGGCGATGCCATGTCCTTTTTTGCCACTGCATGGATTCCTGCAAGGACTTAGGCTCATAGTAATGAATACAAGTTTCGTCCCCAGTCACAATCCGCTTCATATATTCGTCTCTGTTCTCGCTAAACAAATTCAAAAATTCACGCGAACACTCGATGCGTTGTTGCTTCTGAAACGATGTGAGCATTCCCGGTACCCATCTTGCACTGACTTTAGACATGCCAAGATGTTGATGAAGGATGTTCAAAACTGTGGTAGATGATATACAGACTATTTATGCGATTTGTTTTTTCTTCAACCGAACCTGAGAGCTAATCGTCTTCAATAGACTCTCTGTCTTGTTTAAACAGATTACGCCATTTGTAAATCGTTGTTTTGCCAGGGCAAGAGTCCCCATTAACAGACAACATCTCTTCCATAATAGTCTGTGGCGTTTTTCCTTGCCTAGTGAGGAATTTAATCACGGCACTATACTGAATGTTGTTCATAATGCTTGTTACTTTCGCGATTTACTACTTTAACTGGCGATATCTCTAACGTCACTGAACCGATCGCACTGACATTGGGACATTTACAGTTGCATTGAGTCGCCTTCTAGTGTCAGGTGCACAAACCAAAAATCTCTCTTCTCTATCTTCTTCATTTTGCGAATATTTTCACCTTCGCTCGTACGTATTCCAAATGCAATAATGCTTTTTAATAACACCTATTTTATTCTATCTTAATACTTATAAGCACACTGTACTAATATATTCGTTATTTTTCTTGAAGTCAAGTGTCATATAGTTTATTATTCATGCGGATGAAAGAAAATTTGTTTATTTTACTTTCGAAACCAGTACTTTGTAACTGTACCCAAAATAGATGACTGAAATATGAGCATAATCTATTGTATTTTATTACCACTGTTTTAATCGATATTTTCTAGATAATATATTGTACGAACTCCAGTGTTACGAAAAATCAAAGTCACATAGATTGCTCGCTATTAAGAGTATAAAAATAGAACTATTACTGTAGATTTTTTTCTTTTCAAACATGAAGGGTTTACTAAACTTGGTTTTGAATTTAATTATTAATAAGAAAGTATCTTACAAATCACTGTCAATATTATTTGAAATTCAACCAGAATGAATACGAAATGTAGAATGAACGTAACGTCTATTATTAGATTGCAATATCGTGTATCAATCGCCATAAAAATAGGCGAAAAAAGAATAACAAAGGCTTGAAGGTTGATCATTACATGGATTCGCGAGCACGTGATTAAAGATTTCATAAATTAATGGCTTTACCTGGAACGATTGCAATTGTTATAGCGGGTGCGTTACTCACGATTTTTTGTAAAATGTACAATACCACTAACAGTGTGGGAACCAATCTAAAATACACTTACTTACCTCTCTTGAAGAAAAATGAATACATTTCCGATTTTCTACTGCATATTACAATTTATTTATTTTTACTTTTACTTATGACCGGATTTATTTTAAACCAGCAGCAGCTGTGTTGAAGATTTGAATAGTATTATTCGACTATCTAATACTTCTGGGAATATTTACATATACAGGTTACCGCTAACTAGCGGTCTTTTATTAAATTAGATAACAAAAAAACATCACAAGGAGCCATATCCGGACTATACGGTGGATGTTCCAATTCTTGAAAACCGCATTCACCGATGGCAGCTTGTGAAATGGCGGCAGTATGGACGGGAGCATTGTCCTGCAATAATCGCACACCTTGTCAATTTTCCAAGACGTATTGCACGAATACTGTCCCTTAATTTATGCAATAAAGACGCATAATATGTGCCGTTCACACTTGTATTTCGCTCTTCAAAGTTATTTAGCAAAATGCCTGTTGTGGACAATGGAATAGTTACTTGTTGTTTCCACCGCCGTGATTGTTGCACCTAGCCACGGGTTGCAAGGCCGTAGAGCTGTACGTTTGATAATTGCTTGGTGCCGGTTAGTTTCGTAATAATAAAACACAATGTTATGGATGCACTGCCTTTACTTCTTAAAACCCACAATTAATATCACTTAAAATAACTAATTTAAATACTATATATATTGCACAGAATTGTTGTCGTACTTGTTATGTATGTTATATGTTTTAATTGTCGTATGCTATGTAGCAAATGTTACTGTTGCGAGTGTGACTGTACTGTCGTACATTGTTTTTGTGAAATGATGTTCACTCTTTTGATTCTGAATCGACACTAACTTGAATAGAATCTTTCCTTTCCTACCCTTGTGGAGAAGAAGGGATAAATATGAACAATTGCTTTTACGATAAATGTTTCCTAATGGTTAGTTCTAGGGAATATTGCTCGTTTACAAATTACAATACCCAACAATCGGTACGTAATAAAACAATATAGTGTAAGTTTACTGTGAACAATAGATACGTAATAAAATAATATAATATAAGGTTATTGTCACCCTTCTAAGACTAATTCCTTACCGTTGTATTCACAAAGAGAGTAATTTCTTTTTGATTACTAGGGAAACCTAGATGACTAAAGTATTCAGATTATCCTAAATTAGATTTCTATAGAAGTGTAACATTAGAACGATTTACCTAGAATCAGGTAATTACTGTGTATGTATCATTTATTGATCTGAATAAATTGTCTAATGTTTGAATAATAATTGTGATTTAGAACTATCTTAATTATACTAAATAATATTGTTTTGGCATAAGCCAGAACAATGCCCTCATAATCCCAGAATATTGTGGGCATCACCTTTTTCGTTGATTGAACAACTTTCGCGTTTCTGGGACGAGGTTCATCAGATCGCCGCCATTCCATGGACTCCCTTTTCAATAGAGGATCGTAAATCGTCCATTAAAAGCATATATTTAGAAGCTCGAGAACAGAAAACTGCACTGTGAAAAACATGATTTAAATTTTGTAACTTCTTTTTGTTTATCTCCAATACATAAACATTTTTTTGTAACAATTAAGTTTTCTGGTTAGTCTTTAAAGTTCAACTTTCATTTATTCAACTGAAAGTTGAACTTTAAAGACTAAAGCTTTAAAATCTAAAACAAGTAAAAACATAAAAGTTCAATGACAACAATTACATTATAGGGTAATACCCGAGCATTGTGTTAAGCTTTACTTAGAAATACTATGTTATGTGTTTGATGGTGTCCCTCGTGAATAATAGGGGAAGGTGGTCTAATATCGACCACTTAACACAAATAAATGTATATTATAAATATGCGTCGATAAAATGAACATATATTGATGTGAATACATTGACTGATCTTGAAGGTAAGTATGTAAGCACAACTTAACCTTTAAACGTAATTTATTTTGGGAAAATAAAAAAAATACAAAACTGTTGTGTGGTCGGTATTACACGACCACCAATGGGAAATATCGACCACGCGTAGGGAAATATCGACCATAACAATAATAACTAAATGAATGGTGTTTACTGGCAATTATTACATGATGTAAAGTATTCTGCACTTTCTACAGTGGTGCAAGCAGCGTGGAACCATGTGGCATATGATCTGCACCGCCACCACTCTTCATTATCCGCCCCAAATTCACCGCAAACATAATATGTTGATGCTGTTTTTTCCTCTATCACGTCAACAACTCGTTTCTTATTGAACTTCGTCTCCTTTTTCCTTTTTCTGTTGGGTTCTTTAGTTTTGCCAACTGTGCAAAGTAGGCGTTTCGTCACAGTAGCAGCGGCTTTCTCTTGTCTCTTTAGTTCTTTTGTTTCCAGCTGTTCCTTCATCGGTGTTGAGGTCAAGACTTCGGATTTCTGTTTCTTTCTTTTGCTGTGTCTTGGTTTAGGCTTAGGTGTTGGATATATGTCTTCGAAGGATTTGGTCTTGATCTGTATAGTTTTATCTTCATCATCGGTCGCATCATTATCATAAACTTCTTGCAGCTCGCAGGATGATTCATCAGTGTCGGAGAAAGTGTCTTTAAAATTATTTTGCTTCAAGTTTTTTTCCAAACCAGAAATTATGTTCTTATTCTTGCTAAGAAGAAGAGCTACTTCCATGCTGAACAGTATTCTATGGGACAAGACCATTACAAAAGAAAATAAAAAAAGGATTTACAACTCCATCGTGAAAAGCATAATAACATATAGCTCGGAGGTGTGGCCGATAAAAGAAACAACAAAAAGAAAGATAAAAGCCACAGAAATGGACTTCTGGAGAAGAGCGGCAGGAAAGTCCAGAAGAGATAGAGTCCCAAATGAAACCATCAGACAAGAAATGGGAATACAACACGACATTATTGATGACATTATAACTAAACAGCTAACATGGTATGGGCACGTCCAAAGAATGCCAGAACACAGAATCCCAAAGAAAGTACTAAACTGGAACCCCCAAGGAAACCGAAAACGAGGAAGACCGCGCAGAAGCTGGAGAGACGGAGTGGATAAGGAAATTCGAGAGACGGATCTGGAGGAGGGCATGTGGATGAACAGAGGGGAATGGCGATTAGGAATCGGAAGACGTAAAACGTTGTAACCCGATATATATATATATATATTCTTGCTAATAGAAATCAACCCACTTGGGCCAGCAACGGGACTTAACGAAAGTGGAGTATCGGAATTAACAACTAAAGCTGGTATGACCATGTTATCCGCGGTAAGAGCAGATGACTCCTCAGGTATATGAGTAAAGTCTTCCTCTTTAAATACATTTCTGTCCAGCGGATTTTTAAAACCATTTACGCCTTTTTCAATGGTAGCCACCCTGTTATAGGCTTTAGCAAATAACTCGGCTATATCTGTTACAGCGATTGTTTCATAGTAATGCGATTTCATATATAGGTCACACTCGTGATTGTATGCAGATTTCAATCCACTGAAGAAAGTCACATCCAATGGTTGAACCCTATGCGATGTGTGGGAGGGAAGAGAAACCATGATGATTCCATTTGCACGACAGTAATTGTAGGAGTGCAAAGTAGAATGTGATGTGTGGTTGTCTAGAATGAGTAGGACAGGATCATCAAGGGTGGCTTTCACGAAATTGCGAAAATGTTTTAACCATTCTGTAAATAATTCTTGTGTTATCCAACCGGATTCTGAGCAGCGATAGATCGAGCCAACTGGACCATTTTTACTCAATCCCTCCTTCATTCTTTTTCTTTTGAAAACAAATATTGGTGGAACATACTGCCCTGCAGCACTCATACAGCAAACTATAGTGGTAGTTTGACCTCGCTCTCCACTTGTGATAGATCCCACTTGCTTTCTTCCCTTTGGTGCAATAACGCGAGGTGGTTTGTGTACAGTTGTTATCCCGGTCTCGTCCACATTATATATGCGGTCCGGGCCAAAATTGTATTTTTCTAGGAGTGTTGCCACGTTGTCATAAAGCAAGTGTATATCCGGTTTATTAAAAGCCAGGACTCTATTCTTGCTAGTGGCTTCTGGCTTTCTTAGCGAAAGCTGGGGATGTCTCTTCAGGAAACCATATAGCCATTCCTTTCCACATGTTTTTTTATTGTGGTTGAAGTTATTTTTTATATGGTTTGCTTCAGCATAATCATATGCAACTTTCCGGATACTGTTTGGTGTCAGTCCATAGAACAGATTTGATAATTTAGTTACATAATCAAGCCAGTTGCTTTTCTTGTTCGTCAGAAAAAACTGGTTTTCTTCCTAACGTAATTTTCTTGGCTGGAAACTTATTTTTAAGACGGTCTTGTAAGGTACCATATGGAATCGAGTAGAGAGCCGCTGCTTTTCTAATTGAACACAATTTTTGATCAACCGCATTTAATGCCTGTTTCATCTCTTCTTCGGTCCAGGATGAACGAGCTGTTTTTCGTGTATAATTTCTTGGCATCTGTCGATGAGAAAAAATACCCATTAAAAAACAAAGCGTACAATATCGACCACTGTAATGGGTAATATCGACCACCTGATCGATATTACCCGTTGAAGACACAGCAGTATATTTTTTGTCAAATTTGATGCCTAACCTCACAATTGTGTCGATTTAAATCCCGTGATAGATTGACAATCATACGCTAATGTAAGTAGTTAAAACATATTTTCAACACAATAACGCATAAAAATTACTAACCTTATTTCCTGATGCTAGAAAATTATAAAAAATCAGCCAAAAAACAACTTTATTTCATTTCTCTCTAACCACACATTCGACTGCCCACAAAAGTTTCTGTTAGTTTCACAACTACCTTGCCAGATAGCAGCACCTAATAGAGCATTGAAATGTAGCGCTACATTTGAAAAATATAGGTGCTCGATATTGCCCGCTGGTCGATATTGGAACACGTTCCCCTAAGAACAGTATTAGATAATGATATTGACCGCGATATTATAACTATTTTCGTTTTATTTTTAATAAATGAATATATAAATATAAAATTCTGAAGAGCTTATATGAATTATGAGTAACATATTCATAATTATTTAGCAATTATAGTTACAAAATTTAATTTATCCCAAATTATAACAATTTAAAAGATAAAGAACCTTAATGTTTGAAGTAAAGTGTGATTTATGTGCTTCTTTCTTGGTAAAATCCTGTACATCATTCCCTTATTGTCAATACGATTGATGTGAGAGTCAAATTCTATCGTAACTTCTTAAATTTCTTTTATTTATCCATATAATATTGAACTTATTATTATATATATAACATGTACGAAAGGAAACTGTTTTATCAAACGGCTAAGAAAAGAACGCATTTTTAACATGTACAATTATATACTTATTATAACTTTTAAATTGACATTTATAAAGATTTCTCACTAACCCATCAAAATGTATTTACTGACTTCCAAAAATAACAAGCATCTATGACACAGTAGGTATAGTCAATATTTCAAATTCCTTTTTGACAACTTCGCTGCACAGCAGTGGCGGCTGGTGAGTACGTTTTGGTGAAGGAATTACATAGACAAGACTGATTCGTTTATTATCGGTGACATGCTCGGCATCTGGGAGTATATCATCGATAATAAACGAATCAGTCTTTTCTATGTAATTGCTTTACCTAAACGAACTCACCAGACCGGAGTGAAGTTAGCAACGAATGCCAGCAACGAATTTTAGTGCGGTTCGCTATATCATGAAGGCGGCAAATCGTTCGAGCCATGTGTGTTTAGCATCGATTCTTCAGTTGTAAAAGTATTGAATGGTACACCAATGTTCACTATAGGTTGCTAATGACCACATGAGAGTCCTCGAAGCAGAAAAAAAATCAGGGGTCTAAATATTACAAACGAAATATTTTCGTTTTTATAGGTATACACCCACGACACGTCCGTTATTAACTTTTGTGCCACGATGAAACTTTTACAGCGGGTTTCTATCGACAAAAGGAACATATCCACAGAAAGAAATTTTCAAAAATCAGAGGCCTTGGGGATGAAAAAAAATATTTTCGTTGTTATAACATATACACCCCCGATATCTCCGTTATTAGCTTTTGTGCCGCGATGAAACTTTTACAGCGGGTTTCTATCGACAAAAGGAACATATCCACAGAAAGAAATTTTCAAAAATCAGAGGCCTTGCGGATGAAAAAAAATATTTTCGTTGTTATAACATATACACCCCCGATATCTCCGTTATTAGCTTTTGTGCCGCGATGAAACTTTTACAGCGGTGTGTCTATCGACAAAAGGAACATATCCACAGAAAGAAATTTTCAAAAATCAGAGGCCTTGGGGATGAAAAAAAATGTTTTCGTTGTTATAACATATACACCCCCGAAATCTCCGTTATTAGTTTTTGTGCCGCGATGAAACTTTTACAGCGGGTTTCTATCGACAAAAGGAACAACTCCAGAGAAAGAAATTTTCAAAAATCAGAGGCCTTGGGGATGAAAAAAAATATTTTCGTTGTTATAACATATACACCCCCGATATCTCCGTTATTAGCTTTTGTGCCGCGATGAAACTTTTACAGCGGGTTTCTATCGACAAAAGGAACATATCCACAGAAAGAAATTTTCAAAAATCAAAGGCCTTGGGGATGAAAAAAAATATTTTCGTTGTTATAACATATACACCCCCGATATCTCCGTTATTAGCTTTTGTGCCGCGATGAAACTTTTACAGCGGGTTTGTATCGACAAAAGGAACATATCCACAGAAAGAAATTTTCAAAAATCAGAGGCCTTGGGGATGAGAAAAAATGTTGTCGTTGTTATAACATATACACCCCCGATATCTCCGTTATTAGCTTTTGTGCCGCGATGAAACGTTTACAGCGGGTTTCTATCGACAAAAGGAACATATCCACAGACAGAAATTTTCAAAAATCAGAAGCCTTGGGGATGAAAAAAAATATTTTCGTTGTTGTAACATATACACCCCCGATATCTCCGTTATTAGCTTTTGTGCCGCGATGAAACTTTTACAGCGGGTTTCTATCGACAAAAGGAACATATCCACAGAAAGAAATTTTCAAAAATCAGAGGCCTTGGGGATGAAAAAACATATTTTCGTTGTTATAACATATACACCCCCGATATCTCGGTTATTAGCTTTTGTGCCGCGATGAAACTTTTACAGCGGGTTTCTATCGACAAAAGGAACATATCCACAGACAGAAATTTTCAAAAATCAGAAGCCTTGGGGATGAAAAAAAATATTTTCGTTGTTATAACATATACACCCCCGATATCTCCGTTATTAGCTTTTGTGCCGCGATGAAACTTTTACAGCGGGTTTCTATCGACAAAAGGAACATATCCACAGAAAGAAATTTTCAAAAATCAGAAGCCTTGGGGATGAAAAAAAATATTTTCGTTGTTATAACATATACACCCCCGATATCTCCGTTATTAGCTTTTGTGCCGCGATGAAACTTTTACAGCGGGTTTCTATCGACAAAAGGAACATATCCACAGAAAGAAATTTTCAAAAATCAAAGGCCTTGGGGATGAAAAAAAATATTTTCGTTGTTATAACATATACACCCCCGATATCTCCGTTATTAGCTTTTGTGCCGCGATGAAACTTTTACAGCGGGTTTGTATCGACAAAAGGAACATATCCACAGAAAGAAATTTTCAAAAATCAGAGGCCTTGGGGATGAGAAAAAATGTTGTCGTTGTTATAACATATACACCCCCGATATCTCCGTTATTAGCCTTTGTGCCGCGATGAAACGTTTACAGCGGGTTTCTATCGACAAAAGGAACATATCCACAGACAGAAATTTTCAAAAATCAGAAGCCTTGGGGATGAAAAAAAATATTTTCGTTGTTGTAACATATACACCCCCGATATCTCCGTTATTAGCTTTTGTGCCGCGATGAAACTTTTACAGCGGGTTTCTATCGACAAAAGGAACATATCCACAGAAAGAAATTTTCAAAAATCAGAGGCCTTGGGGATGAAAAAACATATTTTCGTTGTTATAACATATACACCCCCGATATCTCGGTTATTAGCTTTTGTGCCGCGATGAAACTTTTACAGCGGGTTTCTATCGACAAAAGGAACATATCCACAGACAGAAATTTTCAAAAATCAGAAGCCTTGGGGATGAAAAAAAATATTTTCGTTGTTATAACATATACACCCCCGATATCTCCGTTATTAGCTTTTGTGACGCGATGAAACTTTTACAGCGGGTTTCTATCGACAAAAGGAACATATCCACAGAAAGAAATTTTCAAAAATCAGAGGCCTTGGGGATGAAAAAAAATATTTAGTTGTTATAACATATACACCCCAGATATCTCCGTTATTAGCTTTTGTGCCGCGATGAAACTTTTACAGCGGGTTTGTATCGACAAAGGGAACATATCCACAGAAAGAAATTTTCAAAAATCAGAGGCCTTGGGGATGAGAAAAAATGTTTTCGTTGTTATAACATATACACCCCCGATATCTCCGTTATTAGCTTTTGTGTCGCGATGAAACTTTTACAGCGGGTTTCTATCGACAAAAGGAACATATCCACAGAAAGAAATTTTCAAAAATCAAAGGCCTTGGGGATGAAAAAAAATATTTTCGTTGTTATAACATATACACCCCCGATATCTCCGTTATTAGCTTTTGTGCCGCGATGAAACTTTTACAGCGGGTTTGTATCGACAAAAGGAACATATCCACAGAAAGAAATTTTCAAAAATCAGAGGCCTTGGGGATGAGAAAAAATGTTTTCGTTGTTATAACATATACACCCCCGATATCTCCGTTATTAGCTTTTGTGCCGCGATGAAACGTTTACAGCGGGTTTCTATCGACAAAAGGAACATATCCACAGAAAGAAATTTTCAAAAATCAGAGGCCTTGGGGATGAAAAAACATATTTTCGTTGTTATAACATATACACCCCCGATATCTCGGTTATTAGCTTTTGTGCCGCGATGAAACTTTTACAGCGGGTTTCTATCGACAAAAGGAACATATCCACAGACAGAAATTTTCAAAAATCAGAAGCCTTGGGGATGAAAAAAAATATTTTCGTTGTTATAACATATACACCCCCGATATCTCCGTTATTAGCTTTTGTGCCGCGATGAAACTTTTACAGCGGGTTTCTATCGACAAAAGGAATATATCCACAGAAAGAAATTTTCAAAAATCAGAGGCCTTGGGGATGAAAAAAAATATTTAGTTGTTATAACATATACACCCCAGATATCTCCGTTATTAGCTTTTGTGCCGCGATGAAACTTTTACAGCGGGTTTGTATCGACAAAGGGAACATATCCACAGAAAGAAATTTTCAAAAATCAGAGGCCTTGGGGATGAAAAAAAATGTTTTCGTTGTTATAACATATACACCCCCGATATCTCCGTTATTAGTTTTTGTGCCGCGACGAAACTTTTACAGCGGGTTTCTATCGACAAAAGGAACAACTCCACAGAAAGAAATTTTCAAAAATCAGAGGCCTTGGGGATGAAAAAAAATATTTTCGTTGTTATAACATATACACCCCCGATATCTCCGTTATTAGCTTTTGTGCCGCGATGAAACTTTTACAGTGGGTTTCTATCGACAAAAGGAACATCTCCACAGAAAGAAATTTTCAAAAATCAGAGGCCTTGGGGATGAAAGAAAATATTTTCGTTGTTATAACATATACACCCCCAATATCTCCGTTCTTACCGTTTGTGCCACTATGAAATTTTCACAGTAGGTTTCTGTCAACCAAAGGAACATATATGCAGAAAGAAATCTTCAAAAATCAAAGGCCTTCGGAATTAAAAAAAACAATTTTCATTAATTAAAAATTTATTATTGTATATCAGGAAATCTATAAATATAGCAGTAAAACTATAGGTATAAGCTACACATATGATACATAATAAAATACATATTAACAATGGAGGGAATCCCAATGAAAGTAAATTTAATAAATAATAATAGTAGTGAGCATAAAGGACGGTAGGAAAGGAAAATACGGTGAATGTTTAGAGATTAGATGTATAATCGTAATAAAGTACAAAATATACATTAACGTGATTTACCTAGAAATTTCCATCTTTTCATGAGATAAAGATTTAATTGACTGTTCTATGCTAGAGAATATTAATTTGAAAACTTATTTATGAATTCCATGTAGCAAGTATTGCGATATATAAAAGTTAATATAATGACAAATTAAGTTAATCTATATTAAATATGGAATTTCGGTATGTATGTACACTAGTACATGCCGCTATTCTTTAAAATATGAATGAGTCTTGTCTTCTGCTATACATGTTTACACTATTTAGTACATATATAACAAAAAATGACTTATGTGTATGAGCAAGGAAACAGAGGAAATTGTTAACAATAATACAATTTCTTTACACTAATATACAATACACAAAAATACCAAAGACAACAGAATACAGTTTAAATAATAATAATTAAATAACAAAGTGAACAGTAAGACGTACTTTTAGCGGACTTTATTTTGTGACAATTTTGAATTGTCGACACAATTCACAAGTGTAAGTAGTATGTTCAGATACAATGTTACCAGAAAAGCACTGCGTGCAGAATATTCTGTGACACGATGAACATGCAATAAAATGTATTCTCTTGGACAATCCGCAATAAAGACAAACATCTTTCATACTATCTGAATTGTGAATAATCATTTCCAGTAGAGCTAGTCTGTACTCATTGGGAGTAGATGGCAAAAAATTCTCTTTTGCAACTATCCTATGCAGTATTTGTATAATAATGACTCCACAATTATGAGAATCTCTCTGAGGTGGGAAATCATTATCCATTTTAATTGTCCAGTTTGTTAGTTTCAAGCAGGTTCCCTGATATGTATTGTATTTTTTCAGGAATGACAGGAATTTTATCTTGTATTGTTCAGAAATTTCTGGTGTTGCATGCCGTGGATCGTAAAACTTAAATTCTAATGTTGAAAGATTTGCAACTGCCATTACCCAATGATTACCAGATATAAGAAATGGAACTACAAGGTTTGTTTGTAATCTTGGTAGGACTTTGATTTTGTTTTTTAAAATTTCGTCATAATTATCGATATTGTTAAAAGCAGGTATTTTCTCTGATTCAAACACAATAAATGATCCTTCATCACAAGATAAAAGTGTCGTTTCCTGTACGTTAAAATTTCGTAATATAATTTCCATACATACATCAATTAGCCAATTTGAAAGCCATTTATCTGCCGTTCTGCCAACGATTCCTTTCAATCTTAAAAATTCATCAATGTCTATTTCATTAACAACTGCTCTTAAAGAAGAAAATTTGGCAATTACATAATTTTTGTCCTTGTTTGAACTTATTTTGTTATAATAATTAATGTCATTTACTAAACCGTTATTTAAAATTGCAGGAAAATTATCGTTTTTGTTTAAAAGAGCGGTACTGTGTCGCAAGGGTAATTTGTCTTTTAAATACTTAATTTGAATTCCTTGAAAATAATTAAAAGTAGGTTTGGATTTCTTCTGCCACACTTCCTCTGAAGATAGTCCAACGTTATTGTCATTTTCTGTTGTACTTTTAATTTTCAAATTTTTCTTTGCCAAACTGCGACTACCCATACCTAATTTAAATTCTTTGTAAATAAACAAAACATGTTTTCGGGAACTACGAATTACGTGGGACGGTTTAACATTACGTTTCCCTTTCAGAAGTGTGTGTTTCAAAATATTGTTCCAATTTTCTACAGTCGCATTACTATATCGAGTTATATGATTAGACGATTCTGTTGACATCAGCCCTGACCACAAAGGCAAATATGCTATGTATTTTTTTAAAACTAAGTTTGGATAATCGGAATTGAAATAAATATTTGGTTTGCTGCCTTTATCTGATCTACTTATTAATGACAAAATATCTTTAAATTCTATGTAAAATGGGCTTTTCTTGTATAAGATTTTCTCACTTATTACTTCGCTTTTATCAACACCTTTGTCATAAATAATATTTTCTTGTGCGGCCATTTCTTCAGTAGACAGCAATAATAAATTTTCTAACGCTTTTACACATTGACTACATTGATACTTGCAAAGCATGAGAGTGGCTAAGTTTTCGTACCAGTATCTAATATCTTTTATTTTTGTTAAATGAAAAGCAATAGCCATAATTTCTTTTAAAACTCTTTTGCTTTTAATATTATTGAAATGCTTATCGATGTCTGTTGAAATAATTTTTAAAAAATGTGAACAGCAAATACGTAATAATACAACATGTTTTATAGTCTCTTCTTGTTGGGTTAAACAGTACTGATATGTTATATTTAAATAGTCTATTACGGACATGCTATTCCAAAAGTATGTGATGGCATTTATAAAAGCTAAACTAAAATCAATAACTACTAGTTGAAAAGGAGGCCAGTGAATTCCGAAAGATTCAGCAAAATGTTTGAAATTAGCTAAAAATATGCCTATTGCTGTTGCATCATGTAATGAGCTACCTCTCTCAAATAACGGAACAACCCTCCCTGATATTAATTTTATTACTCCACAATAGTAATAAAGCCGCTTTTTTACATGGTTCTCTTGTCTAAAGATACCACCAGTAGCATCGAAGTATAAAATTGGTAACTGTTTCTCATTTTTTATAAATAATTTTAATATTTCTATTTGTTGTGAACTATAAATTTCAAAATCGTACGGTTCTGACACCTTCTGTATATATCGGTGGTTTTCATGTTCCCGTCTCATCAATATAAGGTCTATAATGTCATCTTTATTTCGGTCTAGTGCATGCAAAGTTTCACAGCGGGCTTTTCTGATAACTGCATCAGATTTCTTTTTTTGGTAATTATAGTGCCTAAGAATATTACTGTTAATTTTACTAGTTATTCTAGAAATATATGACAGTGGCTTCTCAGATTTTAATTCTCTCTGTGTAAGTTCTCTGTCTAGTCCTCGTAAATGACTAGAAAGATTTTGTAAATGATTAAAATCTAAGGAGCTGCTGTATACTTTACAACATTTTTGTACTCTACTACTCGATGTATATAAAATTTGAATTTTGAACAGTTTACACTTTGGGTGGGCGCAATCTGCGTAGATGACCCAATTATTTTTATTATTTCTAAAATTGACGATATTTAAAATACAAATATTGTTAACATATATTTCAACTTTTTTTATTAAAATATAGTTTCTAATTTTTTCTGATTTTGGTTTTGACATCGCTTGCCATTCGTCAAAATCGAGATAAAATATTCCCTCTAAAATAATACAATTTTTAAAACTTTTTTTTAAAGATTCTTCACTAAATAAATTTTTAGAATTAACTGGTATAACGCTTTTGCCTCTTATTTCATTTTCGTATTTTAAATGTAATTTTAACGCACAATGTTCGATTTGAATGTCTTCGGGAGTGATATTAAAAGAAGACTGCATTGAACTATAAGATTTAATTCGTTCATTGTTTTTACCTTCGCTGTCATCCTTATGTTGACTTTCCATTGGACTCGCCTGCAATTTCTCACTGTACTTTCTTGATACATGAACATCTACTTCTTGATTGTTACACACATATTGAGTTTCAACAGGACGTAGGTCACCTTCCCGAACATCAGATTTGACTGTATTCTTGATCTCAATATTATTGTTACCCACTATCGGACTTACCGATAGACTCGCCACAGTCGTTAATTCGTAATTTTTTTCGGGTGTAGAAGTGTTGTATCTGAACTTCTTCCAAGTTAAATTTCTTCTATGAAACATGTAAATCTTCTTTCTATTCAAAAACGTATTTCTAATTTTCAGCATTACACATAACTTTCCAAATATAGCACATTTATCTCGATAGGAATCGCTTTGCAAATTACGACTGCATAAAGTGGGATATATTTCACAAAACTTAGCTTTCCAATTACTAGGATAATTAATCGGCATGGTAGCGAAAAAATTCAGTACACACTGACTAAAACGAATAGAGAATGAAACTAACCAACATATCGGTTTGAATAAGCGAGTCGATAGAAAAATATTTGGATTCGTTGTTTATTTTATCACCCTCTTGGACAAAAAATAAGATGAAGCATAAAGTACTTGAAGAAACAGATAATTAACGATTCGACTATAGAATAAATAAACACAATTGATAACTAATATCGCTGGAATCCTAATGAAATGTGTCTTAAGTTGAAAAACTCTAAATATGCGTTCTTCCTTTATGTAAATTATAAAAAGAATTTGCCGTAAATACAGTGGTAGTACTAGATTCCGTTTCGATAAATAAGATGTGTGGCCACCACACGACTTTCTTATACGTATGAGCGTTTCAAATTATAGAATTTTAAGAATTTTTTTATACAAAAATTATTCAAAATCTTATTCTAAGTACTTCTATTCTCTTAATAAATCTCTATAGAATGCATACTTTGCAAGATATTATCAAAAATGTGCTACTCGCTAAGAGTAAAAGTGCTACTTCCGGTCCGAATTTTGAAATTTCATATATACAAAATATATTGCAAATCCAGTTCTAAATACTTTTGTACTCTTGATAAATATACAGTGTGACCAGTGAAGTCCGCATCATATGGGATTTTTTTTTATTAATAGA
The DNA here is from genome assembly GCA_963170755.1 of Amphimallon solstitiale. Lineage (NCBI taxonomy): Eukaryota > Metazoa > Arthropoda > Insecta > Coleoptera > Scarabaeidae > Amphimallon > Amphimallon solstitiale. The sequence continues at coordinate 29,494,031 of OY720680.1, forward strand.
TTTATTCTAAATTTGAGTTTGGCATCAATTTCTGCTTCGATCAAGATGAAAATTAACAAAAAAAAATAATAGTCACGTGATTCGCATTATCTGTCAAATTTAAATTTTTTCCAAAAAAAATTCAATAGTGGGGTTATTTCTCAAAATATCGAAAAAAGTTATTAGAAAAAGTTTTTCTAAAAACAATTTTTAGCCCATATGCAAAATTTCAGCTGCGTAAGATAATTTAGAATTTTTGCCAATTTTTTTGTAAATTGCACCACTGTTGCGAAATAAGACAACGCAACCTACATAAAACTTCTTAGTTTTAACAATGCTTTATTCCAGGCACATTTTCTTTAAGGCTGCGCCATATTCAATGTGTGTTTTCTACAAAATCCAAATAGGGCTATTAAAATTTGGTCACATGTGATGCAAAGTTTATTTGTGTTTGACACTGTATAAGGTAACTTCATAAAATAACTATTTTTGAAAATGTAGTTTGTGTCTAAATGACACATTAATATTAAGAAAATAGTTTAATTGAAAAGTCAAATTTTCTAATAAAATAATCATAATACATTATAAAAATGAAACGCATTTTAAATTCCACCTTTTCAATTAATAACAATATGTATTTTTGGTATTTGAATATTAAATTAAACATAATTTGAAAAACCTAAAAATTAAAATTACATTTCTGTGTGCCTCCCATTGCGTTCAATACAAACAATTGTTCTTCTTGATACATCTTTAATGGAGTTTCTGATACTAAGGGGCCTTATTTCTAAAATACAGTTTCGAATCATCGTTTTCAAATGATAAACATTACGGAAAGGTTTTTCTTTGTAAACTTTTTGTTTTAGGTAACCCCACAAGAAAAAATTGTTTTTAGAAAAACTTTTTCTAACAACTTTTTTCGATATTTTGAGAAATAACCCCACTTTTGAATTTTTTTTGGAAAAAAATTTAAATTTGACAGATAATGCGAATCACGTGACTATTATTTTTTTGGTTAATTTTCATCTTGATCGAAGCAGAAATTGATGCCAACCTCAAATTTAGAATAGATCTATTAAAAAAAAAATCCCATATGATGCGGACTTCACTGGTCACACTGTATATAGAATACATAACTTACGACATATTTGCAAAAAATCGCTATTCGATAAGAGTAAAAGTGGTACTTCCGGTCAGAATTTAGAAATTTTTTTATACTCGTAACGTACTTGTCTAAAAAGCAAGTAAGTGTTCCTCGCAGCAGTCCATCTTTTACTGGGGGTCGAAATTATACAATAACCTGCCGCCGAGCTTTAAGGGCCTCCCAATCAGCTTGTTTAAGAGAAAAGTGAAGAACCACTTGATTAATGGAGAATACTACACAATAGAAGAATTCCTTAGACACTAGTCATTCCTCTTCTATATACAAATGATCTTATTTGATTTATTATTTGATTTTATTATTTTGTGTTTTTTTCTGTCTTCTTTGTTATTTGTTAAGAGTGTTGTTAGTATTAGTATACACTACACTATTTAATTATACTTATCATGATCTAACAATTGTAATGCATTACAAGTTTGAAAATATTGACAATTTTATGTAACAGAGGTCTTACAAATATATAGTCTATTATTATTATAACAACGAAAATATTTTTTTTCATCCCCAAGGCCTCTGATTTTTGAAAATTTCTTTCTGTGGATATGTTCCTTTTGTCGATAGAAACCCGCTGTAAATGTTTCATCGCGGCACAAAGGCTAATAACGGAGATATCGGGGGTGTATATGTTATAACAACGAAAATATTTTGTTTCATCCCCAAGGCCTCTGATTTTTGAAAATTTCTGTCTGTGGATATGTTCCTTTTGTTGATAGAAACCCGCTGTAAATGTTTCATCGCGGCACAAAAGCTAATAACGGAGATATCGGGGGTGTATATGTTATAACAACGAATATATTTTTTTTCATCCCCAAGGCCTCTGGTTTTTGAAAATTTCTTTCTGTGGATATGTTCCTTTTGTCGATAGAAACCCGCTGTAAAAGTTTCATCGCGGCACAAAAGCTAATAACGGAGATATCGGGGGTGTATATGTTATAACAACTAAATATTTTTTTTCATCCCCAAGGCCTCTGATTTTTGAAAATTTCGTTCTGTGGATATGTTCCTTTTGTCGATAGAAACCCGCTGTAAAAGTTTCATCGCGGCACAAAAGCTAATAACGGAGATATCGGGGGTGTATATGTTATAACAACGAAAATATTTTGTTTCATCCCCAAGGCCTCTGATTTTTGAAAATTTCTGTCTGTGGATATGTTCCTTTTGTCGATAGAAACCCACTATAAAAGTTTCATCGCGGCACAAAAGCTAATAACGGAGATATCGGGGGTGTATATGTTATAACAACGAATATATTTTTTTTCATCCCCAAGGCCTCTGATTTTTGAAAATTTCTTTCTGTGTATATGTTCCTTTTGTCGATAGAAACCCGCTGTAAAAGTTTCATCGCGGCACAAAAGCTAATAACGGAGATATCGGGGGTGTATATGTTATAACAACTAAATATTTTTTTTCATCCCCAAGGCCTCTGATTTTTGAAAATTTCTTTCTGTGGATATGTTCCTTTTGTCGATAGAAACCCGCTGTAAAAGTTTCATCGCGGCACAAAAGCTAATAACGGAGATATCGGGGGTGTATATGTTATAACAATGAAAATATTTTTTTTCATCCCCAAGGCCTCTGATTTTTGAAAATTTCTTTCTGTGGATATGTTCCTTTTGTCGATAGAAACTCGTTGTAAAAGTTTCATCGCGGCACAAAAGCTAATAACTGAGATATCGGGGGTGTATATGTTATAACAACGAAAATATTTTTTTTCATCCCCAAGGCCTCTGATTTTTGAAAATTTCTTTCTGTGGAGATGTTCCTTTTGTCGATAGAAACCCGCTGTAAAAGTTTCATCGCGGCACAAAAGCTAATAACTGAGATATCGGCTGTGTATATGTTATAACAACGAAAATATTTTTTTTCATCCCCAAGGCCTCTGACTTTTGAAAAATTTTTTCTGTGGATATGTTCCTTTTGTCGATAGAATCCCGCTGTAAAAGTTTCATCGCGGCACAAAAGCTAATACCGGAGATATCGGGGGTGTATATGTTATAACAACGAAAATATTTTTTTTCATCCCCAAGGCCTCTGATTTTTGAAAATTTCTTTCTGCGGATATGTTCCTTTTGTCGATAAAAACCCACTGTAAAAGTTTCATCGCGACACAAAAGCTAATAACGGAGATATCGGGGGTGTATATGTTATAACAACGAAAATATTTTTTTTCATCCGCAAGGCCTCTGATTTTTGAAAATTTCTGTCTGTGGATATGTTCCTTTTGTCGATAGAAACCCGCTGTAAAAGTTTCATCGCGGCACAAAAGCTAATAACGGAGATATCGGGGGTGTATATGTTATAACAACGAAAATATTTTTTTTCATCCCCAAGGCCTCTGATTTTTGAAAATTTCTTTCTGTGGATATGTTCCTTTTGTCGATAGAAACCCACTGTAAAAGTTTCATCGCGGCACAAAAGCTAATAACGGAGATATCGGGGGTGTATATGTTATAACAACGAAAATATTTTTTTTCATCCCCAAGGCCTCTGATTTTTGAAAATTTCTTTCTGTGGATATGTTCCTTTTGTCGATAGAAACCCACTGTAAAAGTTTCATCGCGGCACAAAAGCTAATAAGGGAGATATCGGGGGTGTATATGTTATAACAACGAAAATATTTTTTTTCATCCCCAAGGCCTCTAATTTTTGAAAATTTCTTTCTGTGGATATGTTCCTTTTGTCGATAGAAACCCGCTGTAAAAGTTTCATCGCGGCACAAAAGCTAATAACGGAGATATCGGGGGTGTATATGTTATAACAAGGACTATTCAATTCACCTGTCATTGTTCAAATATGAACCAATAAAATAGCAAATATTTACTTTCGTATCATAGCAACAGGAAATTTCAGCGATTATATCTTCCTAGAAGGTATTCAAGTGGATATTTTAAACAAGTGAAAGTTTTTATTAATGTAACTCATTTACTAACAATATTGAAGGTACAATTAGAAAAACTAACATTACTGCAGTGCTGCAGCAGACATTCTGGAACAGAGCTATCACTGGGAGTACCCGAGGGAGTACCTTTCTCTTGTAGCTTAATACCGTCACTATTACTGACAGATGTCGAAGTTGTACATGACACATTTGTTGTTGTAAAATTTCTTCGCATTTTGGTGATAATCGACTCGTGGTGCTCATCATCAAGCTGCAAGTACGATTTTATGGAATTCAGATTTTGGTGTCCCGTTATTTTCATCAGTTGTTGCTCTCCGACTCCAGCTTTCGCCAGAGATGATACAGTTGAAGAGCGTACCGAATGATTTGATATCTTCCTTCTTTTAACATCTAATCCAGTTTTTTCAGCTAATAACTTCACCCATTTACTGATCTCACATATACCAACTGGACTGTTCTTATACCACACCGCATTCTCAACTTTATCCCAAAACGGATTCGGTGTCAAAAACATCCTTTCTGTTTTCACATTTTTTCCTCTCTTCGATTTCAGTAGATAATACAATCTAAATAACAGAAGAATATTAATTATACCGTCTTGAAATTAAATATAAATAGGTTACCTAACTGGACACATATCGGTATTGCTTTTATTCTCTATCAACCACTTGCTGCCTGTCAATGATTTAGTTCCCCCCTGCGCAGTTTTCGAAAATACTGGATTATACTCAATTCTACCAGTTCTTCTTCCCTTGTTATCGAGTTCCTCCTTGAAGTAATAGGTGAAACAGTTGCTCCCTTCTCCTCCCCGCCAAGCTAGTTCGTAAGATGCTATTAAGAAAAACTTTTTCTGTAAACCGTCTGGGGTACTCTCATCTAATATGCGTATCATATTTAAGTATTCTGGTTCTGTAAGTGCCGCCGCGTTGCTGGTTCTTTTTTCAGGACACGCTTGCAGTTTTCTTCTTGTAGCATCCCTGGCGTCACGTGCTGACTTAAATATTGCATCAGAAAACGGGTTTACGTTTATTTTCCACTTATTGAAGAACATTTCTTGAGCCATTTTCGCCGTCACGTTCCACATGTGCTTGATGACGCCTTCTTTATAATCGGACCCATCTTTTTTCTTCATATTACATGCCCACGACTTTAAGATGACATTTAAGTCCACAGGAGAAGTAGATTGATCCAGTTTATAGCCTTTTGCTGTTAAAAATGTACTAAATTGTCTCCATACTGAATCTTTGGATTTCTTCGTGTTCCAAGGGATATTTTCGCAAATTTCAGCATCGATTTCGTCTTCAGATTTCGTGCCAAATCTTTTCTCAGTTCCCATTATTTAGAAACACCAGTTTTTATTCAACGAAACGAACTAAATAGGAACACGATTCCAAAAATTTTAATGACAAACATAAATGTTTTTTTTGTTGACATGGAAACGTAATCATGTGTAACTAAATTTTGAGTCATTTTAATATGAAAAATTGATTTGGTTCATTGAATAGTCTCTCGAATACGATTCGTAGTCAAAGTTGAGTCTACTATTTTTGTGGTGCTTTACACTCATGTCTTTCATAATTGCGAATACTACTCGTGCTCCGCACTCGTAGTATTTAAATGCAATCATGAAAGACATTCGTGTAACCACCACAAAAATAATCGACATAACTTTGACTACTCATGGTATTATAAGTGAAAATATTTTTTTTCATCCCCAAGGCCTCTGATTTTTGAAAATTTCTTTCTGTGGATATGTTCCTTTTGTCGATAGAAACCCGCTGTAAAAGTTTCATCGTGGCGCAAAAGTTAATAACGGACGTGTCGTGGGTGTATACCTATAAAAACGAAAATATTTCTTTTTCAATATTTAGACCCCTGATTTTTTTTCTGCTTCGAGGACTCTCATGTGGTCATTAGCAACCTATAGTGAACATTGCTGTACCATACAATACTTTTACAACTGAAGAATCGATGATAAACACACATTGCTCGAACGATTTGCCGCCTTCATGATATAGCGAACCGCACTAAAATTCGTTGCTGGCATTCGTTGCTAACTTCACTCCGGTCTTTCTTCATGGTACACTTTAGGACTTAGTAAAAGACGATACTACAGCCTCAAGTACTATCAAAATTATGTACTCAAGCGGCAGCCCTTACTGCAGTGCTTGGTTCCCGATCAATTTTAAACGGAATTACGATGTTAGCTTATCGCAGGAGATTCAATTTTTGTGAAATATTGCGGCGTATTGTTCGTCTTACATAATAAAGAGATCTTTAAGATGGAAGGGAAAAAATGGAAGCATTACGAAAACAAATGACTGACGTTGAATTTATAAAGGTGAACGTTCCTCCTCGTCCTCCTCACTTCGTGCCCCCCCCCTCCCTCAATCCGCGGATCAATATTTACATAGGCAATATAAAGCCGGCAGCGCGAACGTGATGGAACAGTTGATTGTTGGGCGGGCGCGTGTCTATAAAAGGGCAAACTGTTGATCCAGCGGAACCGAATGCGATAGCGTCGGGGCTCCTGCTCGTCGCGACACGATCACGCCACAACCCCCATGCAGATCACGTAGAAAGCAACAGTTTGTGTCACAAATCGTACAGAAGTCATATAGGAAATATTTTATAGGCAATCCAATTATGTCAAGAGGGATGGCACGCACTTTGTCCTAATATTTTATGTTCACCCTGAGCGAGTTCCTTTTTTTTGTATCTCTTAAAAAATGTAACATCACTTATCTTGATATAGATGTACTGGTTTTTGTCTTGCGACGACCGAATTATAGATACTGCATATAAAGGGTAGATAGTCATGTAATAGGAACATAATTATTACCTTCTAAATAATTAAATAGAATAAGACAGAGAGATCTCAAAAGATATTTAACTACAAGAATTGTTTCGCTCTGCGAGAGCTTCATCAGAATGCAATATTATAATATAGAGTACTTCTTGGTTTTTGTTTTAAAATCACGTCGTCGCCAAAGTTTCGTACATTATTCAACATCTTCAGATCTGGTTCTGTATTTATTTAAAAAGGTATGTTACAGATAATTTCCCTATGGCTAGTAGATGAAAGTCAGCAGCAGAAAAAGAGAGGAGGATGCGGTTTCAACATAGCAACCAAGAAGTACTCATCGACAACCCTAAACACTTATAACTTGGATTGTAGTACCTAATTTATAGGTACTAAAATTTACAAGTCTATTAACTATACAAGGTGTCTAAACTTAAGTGTTCACCATTGCTAACTTTGTTATTATTGAAGCTACGAAGTCGGTTAAATTAGCAAACTAGTAGGACTTTCTTTGCTGATTAAGTTAGTCAAAACAGAGAAATAATTGAAGCGCTAGTTTCTGAGATATTCACAAAAGCAACAAATTTTTAAACGGAACATCCTGTATATTTCGACATATTTTGAAAGAGAGTTAAATTCTAAACAAAAAGTAAGTAATACACTATTGTCCTAAATTTAAAAATAAGCGAATAAAGTGCACTTAAACTCTTGGATTATCATTACCTTAATACTACTTACATATTAAAGTAATGATCATCAAAGAGTTTAAGTGCTTTCTCAAATTAGTTTTAGAACACATTTGCACTCTTCCTGAGTTTACTTATACAAGATAGACAGAGATTTCGTTTCTCTAGATTATCCAGTTTCATAAGCTTCAATAATTAAAAAGCTGCTAACAAATCGGTCTACACACGGCCCTGCAGCATAAAAAATAAAATGTATTTTGAGTTGCATATTGACATACCCCTATTTTATATTATAATAAAGTGAAAAAACCGAAACATGTCATTTATTTAATGAAATTTTGTATTATTTGTATACAAAAGAATATTAATCATAAATAATTACGCAATTAATGAATCATTACTGTTAGTAACAGTAATATTAAAGGTGCAACTAGAACAATTACAAAAGATTAAACCATTTTTCTTTTCCAGATATATTCTGAACTTTGAAATAAAAATTTATTCTTTTCGTCTAGACCAGTGGTTCCCAAACTTATTTTGCCTACTGCCCACTTTGAGAATAAATTATTTTTTAGCGCCCCCATTTTTTCACCTACTCAAAAACCACTATAACTTCAAATTAAATTAATTATTGTGAGCTATATTAGCGGAGATTAAACATTCATTCTAAACGAGACTTTTACTATGGGTTATAGTAAAAGTCTCGTTTAGAATGAATGAGTTAACTTGAGACCTGAGCGTAGTAGGTAGTACACAACGGCGCTCAGGTCTCAAGTTAACTTTTACGGGCTACACCTGCCAATGAGAATGATTATTGAAACGCAACTTTATAGTATTCAGACAAAGTATCTTTTATTCAAAATTCAAAATAAAACAAACATAATCGATTCTAATATAAAAACTAATGTGAAGGATGAATCTGATGCTGTTTAATAAGTTTGTTGATATCAGGTTCCAATTTACTCAAGAACAGCCGCAAGTCACCACGTTCGGTAACATGCAAACGATTTCTCTTTTTAGTAAGCAGCGTTGCTACAGCACTAAATCCACGTTCACACAAATATGACGATGGGAATGCTATCAAGAATCGTTGAATGATTGACCACAATCCAGGGTACAATTGCGGGATCGGTTTTTGTAGCCAAAATTCTTGGTAGCCATTTTTGAACTTGATTTTTATTTCCTCGTTCGTTGTCAATTCTATAAGTTCTTCTTCCAGATGTGGTGATATTGCTGTGTTGACATTTGAAAACGGATCCAACACCCAGTCTGGTATTTCCAAGTTCAAAATATCCTGGTATCGTTCGGTGAAGTCAATGTGGAGCTTTTCCAAATGTTGGCAGTAGGCAAACAAGTCGTCGTTACTGCAGGATACTGATAAATTCGGAAAATTATGAAACTCACGTCTGCCCATATTCTTTTTGTGTAGAAGCAGTTTGGCTGCGAAAGCAGCAACGACATTTTTTGTTTTAATTAAATTTAGTTCATCGCCTTGCAGTTGGAGATTCATGTTGTTGAACAATTTATACAGGTCTGTCATGTAAGCTATATCATTTTTTGATGTAATGAGCTTGTTGCGCAATTCTGTATCTTTAGTTTCCAAAAACTCTATCACAGAGTCAAACAGGTTGTAAAATCGAATCAGACAATTGCCTCTTGATAGCCAACGAACTTCGGTATGAAACAACAAACGGTTGAAATCTTCGTCATTAGTAACACAAAGCTGATGAAATAATCTATCATTCAAAGAGCAGTTACGGATTTTATTGACTGCTTTGATGACATATTGAAGTGATTGAAATAGTCGTTCACTTAAATTTCTAGCAACCAAATGTTGTCTATGAATAACGCAATGTACAGCAAGGACATCTGGAATTTTATTTTTTACGTACGCTATGAAGCCTTTATGGCACCCTGTCATAGCCGGAGCGCCATCCGTAGCAACTGATATAATATTTTTCAAGGGAATCTCTTTCTCATCACAAAACTTTTCCAATGTATTGAATATGGTTTCGCCTTTTGTATCGGTCTCTAAATTTCTAGCAAACAATAGTTCTTCACATATTTTCTCATCTTTAATAAACCTCACGTAAGACAGCAACAATGCTTCATTAGTTGGTAAAGTGGACTCATCGAGCTGAATTGAGAATTGACTAGTCCTCAGATGATTGCACAATGATTCTTCTATGTTTCCGGCCATTTCATCAATTCGTCTTTGCACAGAATTATTACTCAAAGGAATTTTTCCGATAATATCTGCGGCCGGTTTATGAAGCACAGTAGTTATTACTTCCTTTATTGCTGGCAAAATTAACACTTCTCCGATGTTGTGTGGTTTGCCTTTTTGAGCAATTAACAAAGAGATGTTGTACGAAGCTCGAAGTCCGTCGTCATCTTGCTTAGCAGCCGCCGAAAAGAGTTTTGCTACACTTGGCCGAGTATTATGCTTCTTCTCTAGGTCTTGAAAATATGCTACATTCTTGTCTTTCTTATCTGGATGCATTTTATTCAAATGATCTTGAAGTCTTGAAGGCTTCATTGCTTCATTCGAAAATGTTTTTAGGCATAGAAGGCACAAAGGCGACGATGGGTTTGTAGGATTTCCAATGAATCCGAATTTAATATATTCCGCACAGTATTGCCGTCTCTTCTTTTTTACTTCCGACATTGTTTTGTTTTGAGAAATACGTAAGTATAAGTGTTGAACTTAAGTACTGCTTATCTATTACGCGCGAAACCGCAAATGAAAATAAAATAAATATTACGTTGTTTATATAGGATTGCATAAGCAGCACGCACCGACAGGAATAAGACAAACATGCATAAACTCGTTTATCTCATTCGACGCTCAATCGTACTCAACAAGTAAGAACAAGTATTCTATGAACCAGCCGATTGATACAGTTGCCTTTTTATTTGTTTGTTTGTGTCTCTTTTCGTTTCGAAACGGAGCGACCGATTGATATGTTTTTTATTTTATTTATTCAATAAAACAGGACAGATATATGAACTACTCGGAGAGAAATATCGAACCGAGTTGGTTTGAGCAATCTCTTAATTAATATTAGTTGATGTTCACAAGCTGTAGTCGAGAGTAGGGATGGGACATCGGTGGGTAAACATCGATATCAAACATCGATGTTAACATCGTTGATCAACATCGATAATTATATTTATAGATTTATTTTTTGGCAGTTTAACAAAAACTTTATTATAACTTAATTAATTTACGTCCTTAACAAAATGATATAATAGATATCACTATTCAAAAAAAATAATAAAAGAAATATATACATTTATAATATGTAGTTAACTTTAGAAACTACTCAAAAAAAACTATATAAAAAAACAATATTATGCAATTACGCATGAAACAACCACATGACTTAAATCGTCTGATACTTAAAAAATATATACATTTACGTGTATCAAAGCTTTTTAAGAGAACGATTTTTATTTGGGATTTTATAGTCTTGCATTTTTTTTTGACTACGCTGGCAAATACCGAGATACATATGGATATGGTTTTATATTTCTGATGTGTCATCTTGCATTTAATACGTGTATCGTCGTGTATGATTGTACGCACTAGGGAATTTCCCGAAGAAGTATACATCGGTAATGTCTATCTCCCTTCTTTTTCTATGAAAATACGTTTACCTCCTTCACTTATTCTGCATGCATACATAATTTAACTTTTATTCTGCACATTAAAAGTACTATAAATTTATGTATTTAATTATATATTATTTAAATATTTATACTGAGTAATATTTAAAAGAGCCTAAAATGAAATATTCGAATTTATATGATATAGCACTGTGTAATTTAAATACTTCTTTTATTCGTAGACAATTTTACATCCTCGTAGCCTGTATGTGAGCTGTTAATTTGGAAACATTTTTGTATTTGTCAACAGAGGACGCTGTTTTATTTTGTGATTAGTGCAAATACATTTTGTCAAGCTTAAAAGTTCGATGTTCACTATATTTCTTCTAACATCGATAGTTTATCGATAAATCTAAATTGCAAACATCGATGCAAAAACATCGAACATCGATCCTAAAATATCGATGTTCAATGAACATCGATGTTTATCGCCCATCCCTAGTCGAGAGTCGAGAGCTCAGTCGGTGTCTAAGAGTCCTCCTAGATTCTAGATGAAATTACAAATCGCCCCCTAAGCCTTTACACAACGCCCCCATTTTTTTTCTGGGTCTCTTACCGCCCCCCTTTAGACCTGCAGCGCCCACAAGGGGGCGTTATCGCCCACTTTGGGAACCTATGGTCTAGACGATGAAGGCTGCCAAATGTTTCCTAGAGAAACGAAGACGTATGCGCATCCAATTTTAATGAAACGCTGTTGTGGTCACCATTTTGCAGGACAGTTGTTAATTGTGTTGCTGTAATAGTCAAGCTTCGATGTATCTTTTAGAGAAATTGCATTAGGAAGGCTTTGATTAACATGTCGTTTCTGTGTAGGGTTGTAGTAACATTAAAACATTTTTGCTTATTGTTGAATAACGTATAGGATGTAAGAATTCATGTTTAGCAGCACGATTAATTCTTTTGGCGAATTCCACAGGGCGAGTCATTGAAAATGTGTATCTGGTTGTTCCTTTTTCGTATCAAGCATCGGTAAAAAAATTCTCAAACCTACTGCAGTAGCATTAAAAAATACTTTCATTCAATGATTTTCATTTACCGCAAGAAAAAGACGCCTTCATTTTTTTTACCACAACTATTGCTCACCTTTTTTAGGATAAGTTTGACAAATCGGTTTCCAACTTTGGCCGATCATTTCTCGGCAATACTAGTACTTGACAACCCTCTGAATATTTTGGCCAAGACAATTGCTACTATCTATTCCAGAAAAAGATTTGTCAACCATGGAAAACAACACATTTTACAAATTCGACCAAAGATAAAGTAAAATTGTTCATTCGTCAATAAATATCTTGCATTTATTTGTATTTTCCATTTTAAATATACACATTATTCTGGTAAACCTTTGAAATGACGGCCAACAGTTTTACAAGTTCGGGAATTTTATGCATTCTCTATTGCTCTGATTTGCCAAAATATTTCATCCGACATTTAAGTATGTAATTGTCAATTACTAATTGACAAATGTAAGAGGCATCTCACCATCTTGTATTAATTGTTTGTTAATATCTACAATCCCTTTAACAAAATCATATATTTATTACTGTGGTATTTTAGAAAAAGTGTTGGTGTTTTCACATTTGGAGGGTCATCAAGCAATGTGATTTGCATATTATAGTATTGTCAGAAATCCACACAGTTGTTTGCATTTAAAATTCTAGATATTTAGAATCTTTACAATGAAAACAGTTTTAATGATTCTTATAGACACTTTCACTAATTAATTATTCTCTACACCAAGCCCTAGGAACGTCTATAATAAGCGCGTTAAAAATATGTGAAATTAGTATCCTAAATTATTTTTTATAAACAAGTACCTTAACCATCGAAACAATTAAACTTAATAGCATTTTTTTAACATAAAAATGCTATTAAGTCATGATATGTTAAAATATCTACATTGTTCTTAAGTTTAAGGATAGTTTTCAATAACGAGTAAGAAGATTAAAATGCTGGTGTATAATTTTTCAGCTTATCAAAAACTTAGGCCATCAACACAAGTTCGAAATATTTTGCACTTTTTTCTGTTGACCACAAGCAACAAATAATTTGTATTTCGTTTATCTAAACCTAATTACTTATTTGGTAATAGGTTTAGACGGTGCTTTCGCTATTTTCATATCTAAAAGAATGCTTAAATTCTCAAATCCGAATATATAGCTTTAATTTTACTGAACTCCACCTAATATCAAAAGGTCATCAGCTAGGATTTACGAGTTACCATTATCTATGTCAGTGACAGGCAGAGAAAATGGGGAATAAAAAAGCCTATATTACACTATACTTTCATTAATATTATTGAAAAGCTGTTTCAAATATCTTTTAGTAATGTAGTACTTTTTTTAATTTCCATAAAACTGATAGTTCTGAAAATAGGAGGAAATAACAAGAAGAAATCAGCTATCTTTCGTTTAAACGTATAAGTGTAATCGTGCAAATAGCACTAACAGAGACAGGCATACAAGTATTCAATTAAACACTTGATCGTTTTCAGAGGACCACACCACAAGTTATGAAGATTTGCGAAAATCTCGAGGTCAAAAATCACCTTACTTGATTACTCGACGTGTAAAACAGTAAAAACATCGAATCCTTTCAAATAAAATTTATTTACCAAGCAATTACATGAATTCGTTGTGCAACAAGTTCTGAGTGATAATTGGTACTATTTAGAATATATATAAAAAACACATTGCACGATGACATTTCACATAATCGTTTAACAGAAGTAATAACTACATTGTGTTCATATTACCTAATTCTTAGGTAATTCTTTCATAATAAAATAATGCCTTTTGTTAAAATTTTATGATTGTTTTCTTGCACACTGTACTATCTGCAATGGCATTTCATATGTGGAATGTACTTAATCCTTATGAGAAGTATATACACGCGCTATCAATGTGAGTACACAGTCCAAAATTATAGTCATTACAGTGCATAAAATTTCAATAAAAGAGGAAAAACAATAGAACATAAGCCCTCCAGTGTTCTGCTAATACGCTAGGGTCTCGACTTGAACGACGCACCTCGAAACAAAGCAAACTACCCAAGTTTTTATATTAGGTAACAAAATAAAAATTTCCAAGTATGTAAACACGTCATATTTACGAAAAATATTTATATATTTATCTACATGTTAGCAATTATTCCCTAATTTTTTTGTCCTGTCTCTCTTCTTCATCTTCTTCCTCCTCGTCTTTTTCTGCTCGTTCTATTACATCAATTAATTCAGTAAATGCGTTTAAAAACTCCTTACGTTACCTATTCTATATCTTAGTCTCATACTCCTATATATCGTTAAGCTGATTTCTTTGAAGCCTATATTTTGTGCATACTTCGCCAAATCGTTAGCGGTACTTTCGGCATCATCACTGTTTGGCGTTTCACTGTCATCAGTAGATTTTTTACACATTTTGTCCCAAAAGCCCATATAAGCAACTTAGTTTTGCACCTTCCCATGACTCCGATATTTCTGGTCCCATTTAAAATGTTCAAACGTTTCCAATGTTCTTGAAAGCAATTTTCTCATTGGAATTTCTAAGCTATTAGGTGGCAATAAATAATGATTTGGAAAATTTCGTTTAAATCTTGAGGATATAGTAATATCTTTTACCCATTCTCGAAAAAGAGTTAATGTAATCCATCTTTTCTGTGCAATGGCTTAAATTAACACAAGTTGTCTTAGAAAGTCTCTTGCAATAGAGACAAGTATCATCTACGACGAAAACTTGTTTAGCAGAATATACACCATCTTTAGCTAGGTGTTCTACTTCAAACTACGCTTACTGGATCTTACCGACGCAAATGAAATCTTTCGTCTCCTATATTTTTCGAACTACGCTAATCGAAACACTGCAAGTCGAGGCCGTAGTGTACTCAAATTTCAACAGAGCAGTTTGGCTATTATTTCACTTCCGGAAGTAATTATGTTACTATTTTATTATTGGCTTTCTCCTATTATGCCTATTTTCTGATCGTTTTATCTTGCAGTAGTCTTCGACAGATCTAGAACTGCTTGCTTCCCACCCTTATACCAACGTTAATTTTTGTGCATTTTTCCTTCTTCCCATTAACTATCACCCCTTGGTATTTGAAGTTAATTGCTTTCTGGAATCTGTATTTGCCAATTTCCATTTTTTTCGTGTTTCTTCTATCTTGTCTTGAGCTTACCATATATGTTATTTTCTGTAAGTTGACCTTCTCTTACTCCTTAGACCTCTTTATGGGGACGTGCTCTCCTCTTGCGTGGTGACTTTTGTTCTAAGTTCGTTCTTGTCAGTCTTACCATTTTGGTAAAATTTTCTGGTAGTTTTATCTCTTTAATTTCTCTTATTAGTTGTATTCTTTCTATACTATCATGTCTATCAATACTAAATGCAGGTCTATTCCATATTTGAAACTTGTTTTCGGTATAGCCCTACTAGCTTTTTTCTGTGTATCTTGATAGTCTGTTTCTTTAGTTTTCACAATATAGTTGTCACATTTGAATTTATTTTGCGCCAGCCCATTGGTAATCTTTCTTATGTCATTAGTTCGTCCTAAGTAATTCTTTTTCCCTTTTCCCATCTGCTGTAATTCTTTCTTCATCGTTTTTCTATGTCTACTATAGTCTTGAACAAATTCTCAAAGTTCACCACCCATTCTATTATAATACAACGGAAAAGGAATTAGCCTCAATATTTCGTAATACAATATCAGAAAGTTTTATTTAGCTTTAATTCGATATCATTTGGAACAAGTATAATAGAGATAACATATAAATAAATGAGGTGTGGGCACCGCACGATTTTGTTATGCGCATGAGTGTTACAAATTTTAACAACTTCAAGAATTTTTTTATACAAAAATTATTAAAAATCCTATTCCAAGTACTTCTATTCTTTTAATAAATCTCTATAGAATGCGTACTTTGCAAGATATTCGAAAAAAGTGCCATTCACTAAGAGTAAAAGTGTTACTTCCGTTCCGAATTTAGAAATTTTTTTTAAACAAAAGGTGGCTTGTGTTTTTAATACTTTTGTACTCGTAAAGTACCTGCCTAGAAAGCATGGCTTGCGAGATATTCGCAAAAAACTGATCTTTGATGAAAGTAATGAAGTTTTTCTCAAATTTAATTGTAAGTACATTTGACTTCTTTATAAATATATTTAAACTTAATAGTTGATGAAATATTGGAAAAAAGAAATATTGGGAAAATCTAATCAGATCTCAAGAGGGAGATCATACTCGTAAATACAAAATTTGGAATAGATTGCTATAGCAGTCTGATTGCTATCGTGCTCACACACATACACACACACACACACTGATACACACAGATAGAGAGAGAGAGAGAGTAAGGGGGGGAGAGATCTTTTAAAAACCACTTTTTCCAGACTTCAAAAAAAACTATAATTTTAACTTATACAAGTTATAGTCAAGTCATAAACTCAACAGAGTTTGATAAAAGCAAATACAAGTGTCCCTACAAGACTTATGGTAGGGCAAATCAAAAACAAATCTGATGATACGCTTCTGCAGAAGAAACACTCTTTGTATATCCCTCGCTTGGCCCCAGACAATAATATTATAGGAAATTATAGAGTAGGCATAAGAATAATAAACGCTGAGAAGGGATTCGGCATTCAAGATGTTTTTCAAAGTGTGCAAAACATAACATGCCCTCTGAAGTTTACCGCACACGTAATCAACCTGGTTATCCCATGACATATTTTCATCAAGAATTGTACATAAGAATTTATAACTTCTGGAGACCTCAATAATTTGATTATTAAATGTTATGTCTAAACCTGAGCGTGTTCTATGTCTGTTGAAAAATGCAATAATAACCGTCTTATCATGGTTAATTATTAATTTTTTGGCACAACACCAGTCCTCAAAACTTTGTAGAACTAAATTGATATTATTGTTGAGCTGTTCCAGATCCGAGTGGGAAACCACAATTGCTGTATCGTCAGCATACAGAAATACTTTGCCATAGTTTATGAAACTATGTAGGTCATTTATAAATAATAAAAACATTAATGGACCCTGTGGAACTTCAACGTCCATATCATATTCCTCCGATCTGACTTCACCAAGTCTAACAACGATTTTTCTGTCTTTTAAAAATGAGACAATCCATTTGTTCAGTTCCCCGCGAATTCCCAGGTCATAGATCTTACTACTAACAAAATGACAATTAACGGAGTCAAAGGCTCTTGATA
The DNA here is from genome assembly GCA_963170755.1 of Amphimallon solstitiale. Taxonomy (NCBI): domain Eukaryota; kingdom Metazoa; phylum Arthropoda; class Insecta; order Coleoptera; family Scarabaeidae; genus Amphimallon; species Amphimallon solstitiale. The sequence goes on from OY720680.1 coordinate 29,511,435, forward strand.
GGTCAAACAAGATCAACACGGTGTATCGTCCTATATCCATTCCATCAAGAATATGCTGCGTACATTCACACACATGTTTCAAGTGGAATCATTTACAAATCGTATAGAAGAGCAAATTAAGAAATGGCACGACGGGAATTACACGTCATAATATAATTATTTACACTTCCAAGTTAATTCGCACTCAATTTGTATTCTAAATAATTGTGATTCTACAAATACATATAAAATAGTGAGATTTGGCATTTTTCAAATTACTTTCTAGAGTTTCCAATATTTCCCATTCTTTTCTCGAAAAATAAAATTTCACTAGGTTCACATGGTATAACTATCGTACGTTGATCGGCTTAAATTTCCAATATTAAAACATTATGTTTTCGCATTTCTACCAGCCTTGTAACACAGTTATCATGTTTAGAATCACATAACTAAATACAAAATAAGATTATACAAATTGAGCACTTATTATGTAATAAATATTAAAACTTAATTTAGTATTTCTAGGCGTATGCGTGCTTTAAGCACTCTATACGTTATGGATAGCATAAAATAACAAACTGTTGATTCAACCGAATGGACAGCAATCACGAACACGAAATGCAGATCACGTAGCGAGCAACAGTTTTTGTGTTATTTCCTGAATGGAGGGTACGGACGTAAGGGAAAAGTCCACTTCCTCTTGTACTCTTTGTTCACGAAGAGGTCTGTTGCCTTTTAAATTTCTTATGTGCCTTCCGTCGTGGTAGTGTTTTATTTATAACGACTTCGAAGATAAATTGTACCGGAATGCAAGTTAAATTTTCATTTGGTCATTCTGTAGTTGAATATACCCGCTTGTATCTCAAAACGAATTATATCTCCTCATTATACGTTTATTAGTCGCAACGAATAAGAAACCCCAAAGATAATAATGTCAAATTAACAGATTATGTGCATTATGCACAAAGTTTTCTGATGTCAGCATTAAGAATAGTCAAAGCCCCAAATTATAGGTGCGAAAGTATGAAAGTTTTTATTTATTTATTTATTTATCTCTTAGTGCTTGATGCTTAAATATGTTCAAATAATACACTATAATAACTCACAAAAATGAATATTTTCGGAATTACAGACAATTGCTCCTTCTGCAGTATTTTATTTATAGTCTTTATACACTCATGAGCAAAAGTATTGCATATTTTGAATATGTTAAATAATGTATTAAGTATTCCTTATTTTTTCATTTTTTGTTGAGTAAACATACGATAATATCTATAAACTTATCTATTTGAATTTATGTAACAACAGAAACTAAAATTGATAAAGGAGTGCTACTATATTAGAAATCAATAAACCAAGACAAGTTCCTCAAATAAATGAAACAGTATGTTATGAACTGGCTCTTATTTAAAGTTGCATTTGATATCGCGTATTGCTTCCTCTAGCATTTAATACAGCTTACATACGCCTTCCAATTCCAAAAATCACATATCTTATATACTCTTTTCGAATTTGTTGCCATTCTTCCTCAGATGCTATTCATAGGTCTTGTAGAGTTATTGGAGGTGGATTTCGTTTCATAATTTTTCTCTTTAAGTACTTCCATACGTGTTTTATTGGATTACAATCCAAGCTCTTTGCAGGCCAGATCACTCTCTGTTTCTACATCAGCAAGATACTGTTGTACAACATCAGCAATGTGCGGTCGCGCTTCATCAGGGATCAATCTGAACATATCAAATCCAATAAGGCCGTCGTATGGGTAAACATGGTCTTGAAGGATATGTTCCTAGTATCACACGCCTATTATTCTTTGTGTAACCTCCACACGTTCAGTACGTCCTTCTGAACTTATACCTCCCCAATACATCACTGAGCCTCGTCCAAAAGCAATATTTTTCACCAAAGTACATGATGCAACACCTGAATTTCTTCGCCTGTACATTAAGTTAATCCTATCTGGATGATACAATTGAATCCGTCTTTCATCGCAAAAGGGCACATTACTCCATTGCTCGGCAAAATTTTGTCTGTTCGTCCTGTGCCGTGGAAGCAATTCTGGAACTTCTGCAGGTCGTCTTTCTTTTAAACCATATTCCTTTAGCCTTCTCGATACCGTAAAACTGTTTACATTCGTCCCAGTAGCTTCCGCAAGATATCCACTAAGCTCAGATGCCGTTGCAGCACGATTTTTTAGAGCTGTTATCTGTAGAAAATGATTTTGTCTTGCACTTGCGTATGTCAGTAGGCCTTGTACTGTATGCTGAATCTGCTGGTTTCCCTATATCGTTTCATAATACAGCAAACAGTAGATTCGTGCATATGCAACCGTTCCGATATTTCCATTTGCTTCAGACCTACCTCAGATAAGGCAATCACTTGAGCAGCTATCGGCTCGATGTAATTAGGCGTATGTTTCACATCCTAACAGTACTAACTAAATACACGTTAATGTCTGAGTACCTCTGTGGAAACAATAATCTAAGATTATCTCCGAAGCAACGCAATAAATAAAATGTTACATTACCAAACTTTTTTTTGTAACCGGGGATCCGATTGTTTATCTGTAATCTGTATTTTTTAACGTTCTTTTTATTCAAAAAAAATGAGGTGTGGCCACCACACGACTTTCTTATATGTATGAGCGTTTCAAACTATACAATTTAAAAAAAAAAATTATACAAAAATTATTCAAAATCCTATTCTAAGTACTTCTATTCTCTTAATAAATCTCTATAGAATGCATACTTTGCAAGATATTATCAAAAAAATGCTACTCGCTAAGAGTAAAAGTGCTACTTCCGGTCCGAATTTTGAAATTTCAAATATACAAAACATATTGCAAATCCAGTTCTAAATACGTTTGTACTCTTGATAAATATACATAGAATGCATAACTTACGACATATTTGCAAAAAACTGATTTTCGATAAGAGTAAAACCCCTACTTCCGGTTGGAATTTCGAAAAACTTTTTTAAAAGAATTTGTCTCAAACTTAATTTTAAGTACATATGAATTCTTTATAAATTTGTTTAAACTTAGTAGTTGACGAAATATTGGCAAAATTCGATTTTTTCACTGAGGTAAACTGCTACTTCCGGTCTACCGATTTTACTGAAAAACTAATCAGATCTCAAGAGGGAGATTATACACGTAAATACAAAATTTGGAAATGATAGCTATAGCGGTTTCACCGCTATCGTGGTCACAGACAGACAGACACACAGACATTTTTAAAAACCACTTCTTCGGTATCAGGGGACTTCAACACGTGGACATCTGCAAAAATCTCGAGGTCGTAAATTTTCAACATCAAAATATGTACTTCCTTATACTACGTATAAGAAAGTAAAAAGTATGTATTGTATTGTATATATGTTGTGACAAAAAGAGTCATAAATAAACAAAAGTTTTTACGTAGCACAAAAAATTAAAAGTATGTAATACTTTTGCTTCTGAGTGTATATACCCTGTGTTGCATCGTCTACCTGAACATAGGAAATCCCATGTTAATTTTAAACGTGGTGAATGAAAGTTTCCTAGTTTATTTTAGAGAAAAACTTATTGAGAATTTTTTAAAGAACTCGTAAAAATGAAGCGAATTGCGAATTGTTTTTGTCAAGTATTTTCTTAGATATGAACAATAATACACTAGTAAAATAAGCTGAAATTGTAATCCAGTCATAATCGAAACAACAATCAAGTCATTCAAATAAATAAAAATGTCAAATTGACGTTTCGCGATAAGTCAAATTGACGTTTCGCGATAATTTTGCTCAAAGTCAATGCTAAGTTAAGAAATATGAATTATTTTACCACAGAAGAAAAAGTTATTATGATTAAGTGGTATTATGGAGGAAATAGTCTAATAGTCTTAACGTAAGAGATATGTTTTCCGTGCATTTTCCCGATAGGCCGATTCCAAGTAAGGCGACCATTAAAAATGCCATTGAACGTTTTGAAGCAACGGGCACAGTAATTAAAGATTGTAAATGTATAAAGGAGAATAATGGTAGGGTTCATCAACAAAGAAACGAAAATGAATTAGATATCTTGCTTCAAGTCCAAGGAGAAAAACAAGTAAGCACGAGAATTCTTGGAGAAACAGTGGGACTACACCATACTACAGCTTGGCGCATTTTGAAGAAACATAATTTTAAATCATTTAAATATGCGAAACATCAAGAACTGTTGGTCGGGGATAGAGAGCGTAGGGCAAATTTTGCCTTTGAAATGATGGAGAGAGCAAATAACGATAGGGAGTTTTTAAACAACATTTGCTTTACAGATTAATGCACGTTTATTCTCAACAATGAGCCAAATGTTCAAAATTTAAGATATTGGAGCCAGGAAAATGAGCACCTTTTTCTCTCTACGAGGACTCAATATCCACAAAACGTTAACGTTTTTATTGGAATTTTCGGACATCATATTATTGGACCTCTTTTTTTAGAAGAAAATCTTTCTGCTGAATATTTTCTAAATATATTACAAAATCAAATTGAACCTGCTTTAGAAGAAGTTGTTCGTGAAAATCAGCAAGTTTGGTTCCAGTTAGACGGATGCCCTGTGCACAACGCCAGGATTGTAAGAGAACACCTTCAAAATGCCTTTAATGGAAATGTGATAGGTCCAAATCAAACAATATGCTGGCCCCCCAGGTCCCCTGATCTTTCACCGAACGACTTCTTTTAATGGGGACATTTAAAAAACGCTATTTATAAAAGTGTACCTACAATATGAAAACTTGGATCAGTTAAAAAATGCAATATCTCTGGAATGTAGGAAAATTAATCAAAATCAGCTGAGTAACGTACGAAGGTCATTTTATGATCGCTTGGGGCATTGTTTAGCAGTAAACGGTGGGATATTCGATCATTTAATTTGGTTTGTTAGTTGTTCATTTTTTAATAATGTTTTTACTCCAATATGTAATGTAATAGGTATAACTTCGTATGTATTTGAGTTCTAGTGTAAAAGATATCGCATAATGTCAATTTGCCTTTTTTTTTAATTTGAATTTGCAAGTGACTTGATTGTTGTTTCGATTATGACTGGATTACAATTTCGGCTTATTTTACTAGTGTATTATTGTTCATATCTAAGAAAATACTTGACAAAAACAATTCGAAATTTGCAATTCGCTTCATTTTTACGAGTTCTTTAAAAAAATCTGAATAAGTTTTTCTCTAAAATAAACTGGGAAACTTTCATTCACCACGTTTAAAATTAACATGGGATTTCCTATGTTCAGGTCGACGATGCAACACACGGTATATTAATATATAATGCGGTTGGTGCGACAGTATGTTATTCAATAACTTTTTAATGGCTCAACCAATCATTTTGATATTTTCAGACCACATTTATACCGTCAATGCGCGTAAAATAGGCTATCAAAACACTCGATAGGTGGCGCTGAAGTCAAGTTATTCAGAAATTCTATATTTATGGACCAACATGACTCATATTCACAATATATGTTGGTTTAATGGGGGAAAAAATATAATCACAAAATCTGGACGATATTTATAAACAGAAATGAGTTATATGTACGGGGGTGGTTAGGAAACTACGTGGCCCAACAAACACATTTTATTTTTCAATATAGTCTCCTCTTCGCTGAACACGCTTATTCCAACGATATTCCAAATTAGTAATGCCTGCATTGTAGATCGATAAATCCAAGTCCTCGAAATAGCTATTTACAGCGGCGATTACCTCGGAATTAGACAAAAATCTCTTACCGCCGAGCCATTTTTTCGGGTATGGAAGAAGATGATAATCCCTGGGAGCCTAATCTGGGAAATAAGGCGAATGAGGCACTTATTCACATCCCAATTAATGAATGTTTGCCATTGCAATTGCAGACTTGTGAGCAGGTGCGTCATCCTAATGGAAAAACACTTTTTCTTTGGCAAATGAGGACGTTTCCATTTGATTTTGTCGCTTAATTGTTGCAGCAAATTGACATAATACTCCCCATTTATTGTTTTCCTCTTTTCTAAGTAGTCGACTAAGATAATACCATGAGAATCCCAAAAAACAGATGGCATAGCGTTTCCTGCTGACAAAACCGTTTTTTCTACCTTTGGTGGCGGGAGAACCTTTTCTTGTGCATTGTTTGGATTGTTCTTTGGTTTCCGGAGTATAAAGGTAGATCCAGGTTTTATCGACGGTAATGAAATGGCGTACAAAGACCTTCTGACTGTGGCGAAAACGTGCCAAAAGTTCGTGAGAAACACTCAAGCGATTCAGTTTTAGCTCAGGTGGGAGTAAACGCGGCACCCAACGTGCCGTATATTTTTTCATAAATAATTCTTCACTAAAAATTCTGTGTAAACTGTCATTTGAGATACCTAAAATGTCTGCTGCTATCTCGCGCACTATTATTCGACACTCATCCAAGACGATACGGTGGACTTTTTCAATTATCTCCAGAAAAGTAACAGTTTTCGGACGTCCACTACGGGGTTCATCATTTGTGCTCATACGACCACGCTTAAATTCGGCAACCCAGTTTTTAGCCATTGAAAACGAAGGAACGGATTCTAACAGTGTTGTATCCAGCTCTGCTATGATTTCGGTTGGTGTTAAGCCTTTCAATTAAAAGTACTTACTTTATCACTTCTATCAACTCAGTTTTTTCGATTATTACAAAATCACATTTTGGCGTACTGCCAAAAACAGACTAATTGACAGATCGCTCTGTACTGCCATATGTAACCTACTAAAAGACGATTCTACAGAATGGTAAACAAGATTCCTGGGAATTCACGCCATCTCTGTGTCAGGCCACGTAGTTTCCGAATCACCTTCGTACGTACACAATATTTTTGCGTGGTCAACAAAAATTGGTTTCGTATATGCTGCCGTTCTATAGATGGCGCTATTTTTATGGTAGAATTGAATTTTGACATATAAACATAATTTCTGTTTGAATTTCATCATACGAAATTTTTCGGTCGCCATGCCTATCCTACTATAGCACTAACAACCTCTTCTGTCCAGATTTTCGTATACAGGACCTTTAACCAATTCAAACTCATCGCGCCACCTACCGGAAAAGACAAAACACCGTCTGCTGGGCCAGCTAGTAATTAATGTAATACTTTTATATTGTAAGTCTTTAAAGATATATTTGTTTAGAAAATTCAAAAGTTCCTGGTGATGTAAAGGCGGCGTTTGATGCTTCCTACCAAGCGGTACATGAAGCACAGTCTTTTGTTAGATTTTTTGTTTCCACTAAAACTTGTTGAAGTTGTCCTGTGATGGTAAGTGTATTATATTTTGGGAACTACATATCAAGACTGGGTATTTCATGTCTTCGGGCTAGCGGTTTGCTTTTATCTCGGTTCGCAGTTGTACTCACATAAGCGAAATTTGGACCAAAGTTTATCAATGGTATGAAAAAAACAAGATGCCTCACATGTTACATCCGAGGGCTACGTTTATTTCATTCCTGTAATAAAGTCACAGACCTAGAGGAAATTGTAAATGCGAGTTTTTCCACCTTTGGACAATTTAAAACTGTTGCATTCAACATTTGGACTACTCTACTCGTCCGAATGATTCAAACAAATGAATTCAAGGTACCAAAGCAACATAGGCGCTCCTTATCTAATAGGGTAGATGTTACGCGTATATATAATTAGTGCATATCGTTAATTATTATTATTTTCAGATTACCATCACTATCTACTAATGGCACTTCATTTTAGCTTCTTACGTGGTGTTTTGTTAATGTTTAATTCGTATTTTTTTTATTATTTTACCGATGGTTTTATTAATTTGTACTGGTCGATTATTAATTTCATCGTACGTTCCACATTTTACTGATTATTTATTAAGTTAACAGACTATTTTGCATCTTACTGAGCGCTTATTATTTTTAACGTCCATGTATTATCATATTTACCATTTCAAATACAATAGTGGAAAAGTGTATTGTCCATAAAATTGAAATATTGTTCATTTAATTTGTTGCGAAACTAATAACTAAATTCCTGCGCCTTATCTTATATAGAAAAACATACGCATTCCTTCAAGTCCACGAAGTACACGGACATTTACAATAACCCGTATCGGTACTGTACGGGTTATTGTAAATGTTCGAGTAGTTCGTAGATTTGAAGGAATTTTAGATATATGTATGACTGGATTACAATTTCGGCTTATTTTACTAGTGTATTATTGTTCATATCTAAGAAAATACTTGACAAAAACAATTCGAAATTTGCAATTCGCTTCATTTTTACGAGTTCTTTAAAAAAATCTGAATAAGTTTTTCTCTAAAATAAACTGGGAAACTTTCATTCACCACGTTTAAAATTAACATGGGATTTCCTATGTTCAGGTCGACGATGCAACACACGGTATATTAATATATAATGCGGTTGGTGCGACAGTATGTTATTCAATAACTTTTTAATGGCTCAACCAATCATTTTGATATTTTCAGACCACATTTATACCGTCAATGCGCGTAAAATAGGCTATCAAAACACTCGATAGGTGGCGCTGAAGTCAAGTTATTCAGAAATTCTATATTTATGGACCAACATGACTCATATTCACAATATATGTTGGTTTAATGGGGGAAAAAATATAATCACAAAATCTGGACGATATTTATAAACAGAAATGAGTTATATGTACGGGGGTGGTTAGGAAACTACGTGGCCCAACAAACACATTTTATTTTTCAATATAGTCTCCTCTTCGCTGAACACGCTTATTCCAACGATATTCCAAATTAGTAATGCCTGCATTGTAGATCGATAAATCCAAGTCCTCGAAATAGCTATTTACAGCGGCGATTACCTCGGAATTAGACAAAAATCTCTTACCGCCGAGCCATTTTTTCGGGTATGGAAGAAGATGATAATCCCTGGGAGCCTAATCTGGGAAATAAGGCGAATGAGGCACTTATTCACATCCCAATTAATGAATGTTTGCCATTGCAATTGCAGACTTGTGAGCAGGTGCGTCATCCTAATGGAAAAACACTTTTTCTTTGGCAAATGAGGACGTTTCCATTTGATTTTGTCGCTTAATTGTTGCAGCAAATTGACATAATACTCCCCATTTATTGTTTTCCTCTTTTCTAAGTAGTCGACTAAGATAATACCATGAGAATCCCAAAAAACAGATGGCATAGCGTTTCCTGCTGACAAAACCGTTTTTTCTACCTTTGGTGGCGGGAGAACCTTTTCTTGTGCATTGTTTGGATTGTTCTTTGGTTTCCGGAGTATAAAGGTAGATCCAGGTTTTATCGACGGTAATGAAATGGCGTACAAAGACCTTCTGACTGTGGCGAAAACGTGCCAAAAGTTCGTGAGAAACACTCAAGCGATTCAGTTTTAGCTCAGGTGGGAGTAAACGCGGCACCCAACGTGCCGTATATTTTTTCATAAATAATTCTTCACTAAAAATTCTGTGTAAACTGTCATTTGAGATACCTAAAATGTCTGCTGCTATCTCGCGCACTATTATTCGACACTCATCCAAGACGATACGGTGGACTTTTTCAATTATCTCCAGAAAAGTAACAGTTTTCGGACGTCCACTACGGGGTTCATCATTTGTGCTCATACGACCACGCTTAAATTCGGCAACCCAGTTTTTAGCCATTGAAAACGAAGGAACGGATTCTAACAGTGTTGTATCCAGCTCTGCTATGATTTCGGTTGGTGTTAAGCCTTTCAATTAAAAGTACTTACTTTATCACTTCTATCAACTCAGTTTTTTCGATTATTACAAAATCACATTTTGGCGTACTGCCAAAAACAGACTAATTGACAGATCGCTCTGTACTGCCATATGTAACCTACTAAAAGACGATTCTACAGAATGGTAAACAAGATTCCTGGGAATTCACGCCATCTCTGTGTCAGGCCACGTAGTTTCCGAATCACCTTCGTACGTACACAATATTTTTGCGTGGTCAACAAAAATTGGTTTCGTATATGCTGCCGTTCTATAGATGGCGCTATTTTTATGGTAGAATTGAATTTTGACATATAAACATAATTTCTGTTTGAATTTCATCATACGAAATTTTTCGGTCGCCATGCCTATCCTACTATAGCACTAACAACCTCTTCTGTCCAGATTTTCGTATACAGGACCTTTAACCAATTCAAACTCATCGCGCCACCTACCGGAAAAGACAAAACACCGTCTGCTGGGCCAGCTAGTAATTAATGTAATACTTTTATATTGTAAGTCTTTAAAGATATATTTGTTTAGAAAATTCAAAAGTTCCTGGTGATGTAAAGGCGGCGTTTGATGCTTCCTACCAAGCGGTACATGAAGCACAGTCTTTTGTTAGATTTTTTGTTTCCACTAAAACTTGTTGAAGTTGTCCTGTGATGGTAAGTGTATTATATTTTGGGAACTACATATCAAGACTGGGTATTTCATGTCTTCGGGCTAGCGGTTTGCTTTTATCTCGGTTCGCAGTTGTACTCACATAAGCGAAATTTGGACCAAAGTTTATCAATGGTATGAAAAAAACAAGATGCCTCACATGTTACATCCGAGGGCTACGTTTATTTCATTCCTGTAATAAAGTCACAGACCTAGAGGAAATTGTAAATGCGAGTTTTTCCACCTTTGGACAATTTAAAACTGTTGCATTCAACATTTGGACTACTCTACTCGTCCGAATGATTCAAACAAATGAATTCAAGGTACCAAAGCAACATAGGCGCTCCTTATCTAATAGGGTAGATGTTACGCGTATATATAATTAGTGCATATCGTTAATTATTATTATTTTCAGATTACCATCACTATCTACTAATGGCACTTCATTTTAGCTTCTTACGTGGTGTTTTGTTAATGTTTAATTCGTATTTTTTTTATTATTTTACCGATGGTTTTATTAATTTGTACTGGTCGATTATTAATTTCATCGTACGTTCCACATTTTACTGATTATTTATTAAGTTAACAGACTATTTTGCATCTTACTGAGCGCTTATTATTTTTAACGTCCATGTATTATCATATTTACCATTTCAAATACAATAGTGGAAAAGTGTATTGTCCATAAAATTGAAATATTGTTCATTTAATTTGTTGCGAAACTAATAACTAAATTCCTGCGCCTTATCTTATATAGAAAAACATACGCATTCCTTCAAGTCCACGAAGTACACGGACATTTACAATAACCCGTATCGGTACTGTACGGGTTATTGTAAATGTTCGAGTAGTTCGTAGATTTGAAGGAATTTTAGATATATGTAGGTATATATAGTCCGAATACGTACTAGTAAGAAAATTTATCTAAACCAACTTTGTATTAGCAAGCTTTCGTAGTTTTGAATGACTATATTTACTAGACTTATACTTATACTTACTATACAACAAGCGAGCAGATGCAGTGATTTATGCGCATCTGTCCTCAAAAACCCTAGCATCTGTTCGGTGAGTGTATTATAGTAACCAACATGAACAGCATCACGTGCGTGTGGTAGGAACTTTCATCAACTCAATATATAAGATGAAATAAATTTGTCTGTACCGTATGATTTCAGGCATATTATGTTTAATCGTAGGTTGAATTGCACATCACATTAGATATTAATTACTACTATCATCGATTTATTATCTTTATTATATTCGCGAATGATGATTAAATTATTATTATTTAGTTTGCAATGCATAATTTTGTAGAGTGACTCATACAGAAATAATTTGACATTGTGTCGTATTAAAAATTAAAATAAATATCAAAAAAAGTTAACAACGAACATTGATAGTACTTGTTTTTTGCTTAAGGTGCGTGATATTCATGCAAAAGAAAAATGCTACCTGAGATCCATCTCAAATGCAAAGTAGTGATACAAAATTCCCTACATTACATTAGTATATTTGCGTACAGATTTCTTATTTCAAATTATTCCGATTACAAAAACCGTCATTTTGTGGTTCTATTTAGATTTTATTATATTATTCTCTTTATTTTCCTGTTCGTAATTATATAATGGGCAAGGCGTGCGTAATTTTCTGCGCAATCATCTGTGTCTAGATGAGATGTTGTTCGTGAGAATGAAAATTTTTTGTTCTCTCAAATACACAAACAGGGAGTTAAAATTAAAAATAAGTGAGAAAAAGGCTGAGAGAAAAATATCAATTCTTTCTCATATATAAGCTTATTTATAATATATACTTGTACAGTAAATGCCAAATTAAATGACGAGCGGTGGGAATACGCTGTAGTCGTTTTTGAAAACGCGTACGCCCACTTTCTGCAGAGTCAGTAAAACCAAATATAAAGCTTCCCACTATTCCCACGGCTGCGCGGACTTACTTCCACCGCTCGCCATCTAATTTGGCGCTTACAGTATATAAATAGTATTTATTTAGATAAAATTATAATATATAAATCACTATTTATAAAACATATTAATTAGTGTGTAAACAGAAGCACAAAATTGTTTCAATCATTTGTTTTTGCTGGTATAGCAAATTTATATAATACATGATGATGGTATTAAATAGAATGTAATTAACAATATTACGAATATCAGACGATCTACAGAAGAAAACTACTCTTAAAATGTATATTTTATGTTTATATGAGGTAGGTGCCATAAATTAGTAGTTTTTAGGAACCAGCCAACCAAATTAAGATAAAAATCGCTTGGAACAAGGTCTGGACTACAGGCTGAGTAATGCAAAATATTGAAACCCACTTTACGCAGCCAGCACAATACGACTCTTGTGGAAAGAAGCATTGTCGCGCACACCCGTCGTCAATTTGTTCCTTATTTTTTCTATGCTTCTGTATGGGGTCTTGCTTGGGCTCAGGTTCATAATGATGAACCCAAGTTTCATACCAAGTAACAATTCGACTCAATACACTATCCCTGCCTTCATTACAGAGGTCCATAAAAGCAAGGGAACATTCCACCCACTGTTATACGCAGCGTCGGCATTCTCAGTAACCATTTGGCGCTGACCTATGTCATGCCAAGAACATCATGAAGAATATTAGAAATGGGTATATCATATACTCCCGTCATTCCTGTGAGATGTGTTTTCTTTAGCCGAGCATCTTCCATAATTAATTTTTCGGCGTTTTTTAACAAGTTTTGGAATGGTCACTTCGAAAGGCTGTGGACCGTCTTCCAGTGATGCCCTACCTTGCTTAAAGCAACTGTGCCACTTAAAAACCATTGTTTTTCCCGAGAAAGAATACCCATAAACCGATGACATCTCTTCCCGTATGGTGTGAAGAATGAAAGTCTGTCCTTCTTTTGGAAGGTATTTGATAACGGCACGATACTAAATTTTCTCCATATTTTACACTCTCTTCCCGATTAAGTTGCTTGGTCGACAATAGTTTCAAGAGTACTGACGCGATTGTGTTAAAACTTCATATTTATACTAATAATGAGTCACTAAACATGAAACGACACGAAAGAGCCCTCCCACTATCATTCAATCCCGCCATTCCGCGAACTTTAAAACGCGCCCTCATACATGGGAATAATATTCAAGACTTTCTTGTTTGTATCTTATGGCATTTCCGCTGTGGTTTTATCTGGAAACACATTCCACTTACATTTCCTGTACGACAGAACGTAAATTATTTAAAAAGAATAATATTGCAAAAAAGTAACGGCGGAAGTGAAATACTACTGGGGCATTATTTTCAATTTTTTCGTCTACCGCGACGCTTTCTGGAATTTATAGACTCCTACCCTTCGCCGAGACAGAGAAATGGATACGATTCGAGGAAAAAATTAATAATGAAAAATTATGAGTGCACATTTGGAGGCGGCGATTCAAAGAATCGTATAAAATACCACCGTTTAGTAATATTTAATATTCTTTTTACATATTGAACCCGGCTTGACAGAGATTTAAGCATATAATATTGCACAGTCGGGAAATAAATAAATAACTACTAATTAAGCTAAACCTTCAGTTACAAAATCATAGCACCCTGATAAACGGGGCTGTTTCAATGCATTCTTGAAGAAATTCGAGAAGAGAGCAGTAGTAATTCAACGGCAAGTTGTGAAAGTAAATTAAAAATAAAAAAATTTATAATTTAAAACTAAATTTACTTGTCAAAATGTTCACCTAACATGAAATTAGATATCAGTGGATTCATGTTAAGTGAAGTTTAAATACCTGGTTTTGTTGGGCATTAATTTGTGATGCAAAGGTCATTGTAATATTCGATACCATGTGTTTTCATGTATTTTGCTTAGAGAAACATATTCTTAAGTAATTCGTAAATTTTGTTATCAATTGTTCTTTTTTCAGACCGATAGAAGCTGTGCTCATTAGAATATAGTCATTTGGTCCTGCTTTAGTTTGAATTTAACGTAGAACTCTCGGAAAACACATTATGTGTTTTGCCGAGGTGACCTTGTGCTATAATGTTGGTCACGTTTGCTCGTATTTGCACTACATTGGGGTACGTTACTGTGTATATACTGGTGTTTATCACCGCAGCACTTACTATTAACTCACTGTTTAAAGGTTACTGTAAAATCTTGTAAGACACAAGAGTACTTATACGTCCTTTTTTTTTATTTTTACGCCCATTTGTCAGAGACAGTGGAAGGACAATCGCATAAAAATAATTAGATAAGCTTACTTTTCTTTTAAATTATTGGCCGTAGTATAAATATTCATTACTATTGTTATAATTATTCTGACTATTGTTAATAGGACCGGTCATATTAATTAAGGAGGGTGGTGCCTCGGTTAGACCAGTTTACTTCGTCTGCTTCACCGACACCCTATCTTCATTAAGAGCGCGACACTACAATCTTCTAAAAATCGAGGGGGGTAAGTATGTGGTGAGGTAAACGTTGCAGTCTAGATGTGCAAAAATACAACACATCGGCGAGTGCGAAGTATATACGAAATATAATGCAACAAAGAGAGTACGTTGATTGAATACGGAAGGCAATTTTTAACCTGAACAACAGTCGTCTAGCGTCTTCCAGTCGACCAAACATTAGCATACTTATGAATTAGGTAGATGCTGCCGCGTACACCCCACAAATACACATTATTGGAGACGTACTGATTTCAGTCAATTATTAGCAAATGTGGTACGTATACCATATATATGTAATCCTAACTTAGCTAAATATATTTTTCCTTAAAATGAAAATTAAAATAAAGATAGTAAATAAATGAATGTTTAGTTACTTTATTTTTCAAACACATACCTACATATATGAAAATAATTAGAGAATAATACATAAAATAAATAATAACATCCATAACAACAATAACCAATAATAATACTGCCAATGAAACTATTTTCGTGTAAATTATTAATCAATCAAAATATTATACAATTTTTGAATTTTGGAGAATTACAGAGCATATCATAACAATTTAAACAAATATAAACAAATCGGTCAGTCCACGCAATCGTGTGTAGTGTTTCGATGCAGATAAATACAACAACAATTCAAAATCTTTATAAATTGAAAATATATAATATGTGAAATTATAAAATAAATGTAAAATAGTAAATTATAAATACCTACATATTATAACAATTTATTTTGAACTTTTATTTCCAATATTTAATTATCAAAACATTGTTTTGAGAGTTTCATTAATATTGATTTTTTTTTTAATTTTTACTTCCTTATACGTAGTATAAAAGGAAGTATGTGATGAATATTTTCGACCTCGAGGTTTTTGCAATGTCCACGTTTTGAAGTCCCCTGATACCAAAAAAGTGGTTTATGAAAAATGTCTGTGTGTCCGTGTGACCACGTAACCGGTCAAACATAGTAACATCAGTAAAATCGGTAGACCGGAAGTAGTAGTTTACTTCAGTGAAAAAATCGAATTTTGCTTGCCAATATTTTGTCAACTACTAAGTTTAAACAAATTTTTAAAGAATTCATATGTACTTAAAATTAAAATTGAGAACAATTTTATTTAAAAAGTTTATTGAAATTTCTACCGGAAGTAGTCTTTTACTCCTATCGAAAATCAGCTTATTGCGAATATTTCTCATGTCATGCTTTTTAGACAAGTACGTTACGGGTATAAAAGTATTTAGAACTTAATTTTCAACACCTTTTCTATAAAGAAATTTTCAAAATTCGGAACGGAAGTACCACTCTTACGGAATAGCGATTATTTCCAAATATGTCGTAAGTTATGCGTTCTATATATATTTATCAAGACTACAAAAGTATTTAGAGCTGGATTCTACTCTTAGAAAGGAGCCCTTTTTTTCGAATATCTTGCAAAGTATGCAATCTATAGCGATTTATTAAGATAATGGAAATACTTAGAATAGGCTTTTGAATAATTTTTGTATAAAAAAATTCGTAAAATTTTATAGTTTGAAACGCTCATACGTATAAGAAAGTCGTGTGGTGGCCACAGGTCATTTTCTCATTTTATTTTGATCTCTCTTCTCTCTCTTCAGTCTACAGTTTTTGAAGTTACTTTTGAAAATGTAAATTCTGATTTTTAAATCTAGGATTTCATTTTCCAAATTCAATGGATGGACATTAATTTTGAATTTTCATTACCAATGTTAGACATCAAGTAGTTCATTTTTCTTTATTCAAATACACTGTAATATTCCGCGCTTCTACACCCTTGATAAGTTTTTGCGACCCTCGTCTATCCTCCAATCGCACCAAAGACCTCTTCTGTCCAGACTTTCTTATACAGGGACCTAAACCAAACCAAACTCACCGCGCCACCTACCGGGAAGGGCAAAACAACGTCTGCTGGGCCAGCTAGTTTAGTTATATATTACTTTTTTGCTTATGTACCTATCTAATGGAACCATTACGAAAAACAAAATAACGTCTTCTTGAAGGAAATAGAAACTACATGTCGAGGAATGTCATAATTAAAAGAAAGAAAGAATTACATTCTCAAAGAGGTTCGCGAATAGGGAGGCTTCTTGACTTCCTTGGATCTATCAATTCTGGTAATAAACAATCAAAATAAAACTTTTCTAATTTTGGGTAAATTTCATTCCAAAATGAATCGTCACGTAAAATGGTCTCAGTTTTTAACCCTAATGGTGTCCAAACTGTTAGGATACAATACTCCCGTTTGGTAATATGGAGTTGGCCTTGTATCTGATAAAACCAACTGTGTTTTTTGTTTACTTCCAGAGTAGCGCCATTTATTTTCCAGAATGTAATTTTTTTCTGTCGGATTCCTTCTTCCGGTGTCATGGTTCTTGCTGAAAATGGGCATTTTATTTCTACTAATCCCCTGTTTCCTATCAGCCCATCCGGGGAAGCTCCTAAGAACAGTTTCTCGGAGTCGATAAATAGACCACACTTTATCACTTTAATATTTTGTTGTTTCATTAACTCCAGTCTCGCAGTATTTTCATGTTGTTTACCATATTCTGTTGCGGCAGTGCTTATAATATCCTTATACAACAGCGACGAAACTAAGTTTGCACATTTTGTCGTTTGTCTTCTTTTACATATGGTGCCAAAATAAGATGAAGTCAGCAATTTTCTCCTTTCATCTCGCCATTCCACACTGTCGGCTTGAATTCTCGTTCTTTCTTCCAGTTCTTGGATTTCCGCAGACGTCCTTTTTAAAGATTCCAGATACAAAAATTTGGCTTCTTCAAATTCATGGCAGGACAGATCAGGTTTTTGACACCTTTCTCCATAATCAGCGGACTGATGGGCTGATTCATGAAAAAGTCGTTTTCGTTTTAAACCCCTTTTACGATTCCTACGAAGTTCAAATTTTTTGTAAGACTGACTAGGACTTTTTCCACATAATGATTTGTGTAGAGAATAATAGGCAGTCTTTTTAGTGTTATAAGAAATGACAGACGCAGAACATCGATTTCTATATTGTCTTCCTAATGCGTAGTTGATGCGTTTTCCCCCTATGTGCTTACAAATCACGTTGTTGAACTGTTCAACAGCATTACTGTCAATATCATATATTAAGCTACTTGAATGATTTGACAGATAACGTAATAGGTCCATAATTTTAGAATACAGACCCTCCCTTATCAATTCGGGCACCAAAGTATCATCCTCGGGTGCTGTTTTTAAACAAAAATATTCTAATTCCGCGCATTTTTTATGTTCACCAAAAATGTGACTGGCAATGTTGTTAATATCTCGACTCAGATTGGGATAATTCTTAGTTCCTTCGATTTTGCGATATTTTATAGCCTTCACAACTGCCACACGCATTTTCATAATATTTGCACTAACTTTTCGCCTCAAATGAAGGGGTCCATTTTTCGCAGAACTCGACAAATCTCGCAGTTTTCTGCAGAAATTTCTTAATAAATGGTTACGACACTCGATTTTTTGGATTGTTTTCCTATAAGGATGAGCCTCCAACAACTTCTTGTAACAACTGCTGTCACCGTCTCCTATGAATTTATTATACCGTAAACCATACATGTCCTCACTCTCTCTAAATCCATCCACTAGTATTGCAGCTTCCATCGCACTGGACGACCCAGTCCAATTTTTGAAACAAGGATGAGAAGTTGGTTCCTTATTGCTATTATACGCTCTTGCACATGTTGCACAATATTTATTTTTAACCCCCATATACAATACTTTCCTTGTCCTAAATCCGATTATGGCAGCCGCTCCAGAAAGAGATGAGTACTTCGTTCTATAAGACCTTTTTGCCCACGTACCATCGCACACAACTGTGATTTCTGGAACCCCATCAGGGCCAACATCGCCAGCTGCAATTGCAAGAACCTTTTCTTCATCTGCAGCTTTATTCATTTCGCTAAGAGCGCTCTCTTCTATTAAATCGGATACTCTTTCTTGAATACCTTTATAGTTTCCAGCCGAGACTGTTGGTACATTTAATGAACTAAAGAGTTCCTTCATATTTTGATAGCCACAACCTATCGATGTAATCCCTTGTACAATGCTGGTATTTACATCTATTTCTAATTTAGGATCTGCCGTACTGATTGTGCCTTCAAAATTACACATATTGCATTTGAGGGTGAATGTTGAGATCGAACCATTTCTTAATTCTTTTACAAAAACCATATTTTCTAATCTGCAGTTAAATATGTGACCGTGACTTTCTAACTGAACCAATTGGGCAAAAAAATACCCGAAATCCAAAATCCTTCTTCCTTCAATAGTGATCTCTTTTCTAAACAGTTGACAATCCGGAACCACTTCATTTGTGTCTTTAGCGGGTGTACTGCAGTACAGGTCACCTATACTGTTTCGTTCACTTTCAGTTACTTCCGAAATTGATGGTCGACAAGAAGGCGTCATATCTGAATTGTTATTATCATCTATCGGACTACGTGAAGAAGTCAAAGTCGATGGTAAATTTGTATTCAGTGTGGAAACACTATCTTCTTCGATTGGTACAGATGTTTCCGTTTGCGGATTTTTCCTGTAATAAACATTTATATGAAAACATGTTTCAACATCTTATTTGTTTATAATCTTTATGAAAAAGTCTAATTATTTTAGCGGCGACAATGCTCCTGTAATAGAAGTTTGCAAGTAGAACATTCGAACATTTTGTATTAACCCCTGGAATAAAACATTGATCTTAAAGAGTTATGTAATATGTAATATTAACGAGTCAATTAACGTCTGAATTGTTCCCTAAATTTTTAATAACAGATGAACTTTTAGAGTGGCTACACTATTCGCTCGACCATTGTATTATGTACAGAGTGTATATAGATGATTGAGAGGCGTTTAAATTTCCCGCTTTCTATTTTTTTTTTTGCTTTACGTTGGTGCCGAGTACTAGTCACATCTCTGAGGCTGTAAATATTGTATATCATAGTCGTAACATAAAAAAAATAGAAAGGGGACAGTTTTAGTGATGTACTCGTACTAATTTATTAAAAGATAATTAGAACAAAATTATTTTCTAATGTTAATATTTTAAATTGTACTCTATCTTGATTTCAGATTAGAGTAGTCAATGAAAATTATTACAAAAGTACAAAACTTATTAAAGATATTTGTCATTTAACATTCTAAAAATTACAAAATGCTGTCCATGGAAATTCAAACACAAATTCACTCTTCTTTTCATATTGTCGAACATATTGTGTAATACTTCTGGTTTAATGTCATTTACAGCTTCCGAAATTGTATGTTGTAATTTCTCCAATATATGGATCCGGTTGGAATGAACTTTATTCTTTAAATAACCGAACATGAAATAATCCCAAGGGGTCAAATCTTGTGACAGAGGAGGCCAGCGGTCTCTACTTATCAATCTGTCCACGAAAAACTCTTGCTGATGATCTAATGTTCTCTGCGCAGTGTGGGCTGTAGCACCATCCTGTTGGAAATAACCAAGCTGCAACTCATCATTGTGAAGTTGTTCAATAAAAAGACTTAAAATTAGATTTTGATAGGTATTCGTATGAATATCTTGATGAAAGAAAATACTAACATTGACACCGCAAATCATATACCGACATTTTAAGGATGTAACGGAGTCTCAACGAAAATATGAGGATTTTCTGCAGACCAAATTCTATTGTTGTGTGAATTTACATATCGATATCATCATTGTTTAAAACTTCATTGAACCATTCATTCTTTGGTTGAGAAATTTGTTGTTTATTAAACAAACGTATTGAAATAAAAAAAACAATATATAATTTACTAAAAATAAAAAAACAGATTCACAATTCACAAATATTGGAATTTGAATTTAAAAATCAAAAATAAAATCAATTTGGCTTTTGCATCACTTAATCTATTTCTACGTTCAGTCAAGACATGACCAGCTTTAGGAAAAATCCTTTCACATGACACTGATGAGGCTAAGATACATATTGTAAGCTGCATCCGGTGAGATCACCGGTCACCGTGAATGCGAATATTGGATCACTGTAGTGACCAGTGATTTTTTGATCACGGTGATTAAATCACCGGTAGTGAAATATCGCTCATCCCTACTATTAATAGTAGTATCAACAGTCAAAAAGGTCGGTAATGACAATCACTGATTTAAACGATGTAAATTGCTAATAACTTAGCAATGAAGTAAACGGTATATATTCACGCACATATCTGTGTGAATAAATATTTGTAATCAAAAAAAAAACAATACGGTTTATTCCAAAATTTCCGTTTACAGTGCAGCATCTTGTATTTTGAAAATGTTAAATCGCATACGGAAAACGTTTAATTCTTTTTTCTTTTTGTTCTAACACATCGTTTTAGTCAAAACACGAGCCGCTGATCTATATGATTTTGCACGTTTCGTATTTCAAAATACGAACGTAATCCAAGAAAACATGAGCACAGAAAACGGGCATTACGTAACGCTATTTTGCGATGGAGAACAACAGCCGCAGTCGCGGTGTGCGCGGCGATGGCAACACTTTTTAAAAGCATCCGACATTCGGATGGGTACGATAAAGCAAGCGGGCAAAAGCATTAGAATTCAATTCTCGCAGACATTCGCATACACTCACATAATATTAGCACACATACATTTGCGCACGAACACACACAGATCCCAAACAAAGACGATGACTTAGCGTGTTACGCCGTCATTTTGAATGAGTAAGGACGAGCGACCTGTTTTCGGTGTTTTTTTTTCCTTCGTCTTTTTCTCTTTCATCGTCATCCTCGTATATCCGCCGTGAAACCGTGTAATTCATCAAAGTTTGAATAGCACAAAAGGAACTGTGTGCTGAAATTTAAAAAATCGAATGTGCAACTCTTGCTGCAGAAAGTAACAAAAGTTTGCAAGCGCGTGGTTATTAAAACGTAATAATATCGAATAAAAGGCGAAAACTAAAGCTCCGAAGCGAAGTTTTTGAAGAAAGTTCTCCTGTAACACTGAAAGGATAATTAAAAATTCGGATAAATCTTGTCATCTAAACGCCTTTTATATTTGTCATGATATCACTGCTCTCTTTCATAACCAAGGAACAAAAGAGTTTAGAATTTTATATTCGAAAGAATTGATTTCTTCTAACTGCTAATTTTAATAATTGATTTGGAATTGCTGCCCATAAATGTAATTCCTTTTGGAACGCAAGCTCCACTGGATGCTTTTTGAATAATTATTTATTTTCAGCACTATAATAATATGATAATAGCAGGTTATTACTATACAGCAAGAGCGCGCGAGGCATGATCACCCGATGGTATACGTAAACTCGCATCTAAACGTGGTCCGATAATACATATTAGAGTAACGGCACAACATACTAGCATTGCCTGCTCATATTCGAACTCATAGTGATCTGATTATTTTTTTGCAGATTGACAAAAAGAACAAATAAAATTTTCTCTTTAAGTGATGACGATTGCTTAGATAACTAAGTCGATAATAACGCGAAGATTGTAATACTTATAACGTAATTATGATTATCCTAATGAAATTAAATAATAATGTAGTTGTGTACAAAGTTATAGCAGTACAACTGGGTTTTAGAATGAAATAAAAACAACCCGCCTGAAACATCTGCAGAATAAACTAAGATGTCTAGAGAAAAATAAGTAAATAGAAATTTCATGGTAAAAAAAAACTATAAATAAGTATAACAGGAATACCATAAAATAACATAAAAACGACCCTTGAAATAGAAATTAAAATTAGAGATTCTCTCCAGTAAATATAACGAAATAACAACTCTGGAAAAATAAATCTATATATCTATATCTGGCGAACACAGCTAGCGGAGATCATTTGCCGAATATACGTCCGAAGAATATCGACTACCATCGGGTGATCATACCCCGCGCGCTCAAGCTGTATAAATATAATTTTCTTGGATCCAGATTTAATCTCGTCTAAATAATATCTACATCATAATTTTACATGATAAGAGTATAAATCTAAATCTGGTCTATGCATAACTTTACTCATAAATGTATATAGCATACTCAAATACCAGACAAATCAACTATGATCAAGTTTACGATAGTTAACACTTAACACATTTGAGAAGCTTTAGAAATGTTCTTATTCCATCTAGATAATAAACTCGAACAACTTTATTGCAACTTCATGTTGATGTCAACAATAGGAGGAGTCCGTTGTCAGCCACTGTTGGTCGGTGCAAATTTTGCTATTACAATGCGATAAGAACGTTTATTTACTATTTATGGCTTTCCTTTTTAAACGATATAGTAAACAAATGTTGTATACCGATAATTGTAAATGCTTAAGTGAAAAGGGACATACTTTCAAATTCACTAAATACATGACACTAATCGGCTAAGATGTTAATTATATTTACTGGTCAATTTTATCGTAACTGTGATTTAACTATTATTTCTAATCTTCGCGCATCGCGAACCATAACGTATTTCGCAGGTAGAAAACAATGTTGGACAATTAAGCAAAGTCTAAAGTTTTAGTACGTGTAAAATGCAGAGGCTTAGGTAGGAGTAAGAGCAAAGATGTAAAATCAAAAAAACATAAGCCTTCAAAGGCTGCGTTTCTGTGACAAAACGTCTCATTCGGGCTGCCGTCGGCTTCTAGGAATATGGTCGAGGGGACGAAACACATACTAAATTGATTGGCGCGCCACTCACAAGTGTACAGCCCGTCAAAGTAAGGCAGATGTAAGACTGCAGGTGTAATGCTGGTACTAAAAATGGGTGGTAAAAGAGAAAACAGCAATTAAATCATAAGAAATTATGTACAAAAGTGTTTGAAAGCCTCAAATTTACAAATAATTCTGAAATAGACACTTAACTGCCTTTTTAGAAGCTCTCCTTGGTAGATAATGTCAGAAAGAAGACAAGTAGAAACATGAATTCAATCTTTCACTTGTCCTCGAACCAGTGGCGGCTGGTGTCCGCGTTTTGGCGGTGCAGTTGCGTGGACGGGACTGGTTCGTTTGTTGTCGGTGATATGCTCGACATCTGGGAGTACATCGCCGATAATGGGCGAGTCGGTCTTGTCTGTGTGGCTGCTCACGCCCCGAGCCGCCACTGCCTCGAACACTCTGTATATGACTTCATATAATCTGGTCCTAATACTAGTTGAATATATCTTCTAGCACTAATGCAACCGATAATACTAGTTCCCTGTACAGGGAAAATTCAAACTTCAGAATAAAATGTAAACGATCTCTTTGCGTACTATATTATTGCAAGAAATTTAGCAAGGGGTTAAAATACAGCACAATTAAAACTCAAAATGTGAAGTTGCCGTAACGTGGAAATCAAGAGTCAGGCACAAAAATCAACCGACGAATGAAGGACCGCTAATAACGACTTAAAAAGGAAAAATGCAATCCGGACCATAGATTTAGCAAAAATTAAAAATGAATTCTGAATTTTATAGAATTATTAACAATGAGGGGTCTAATCAGCAGCGACGGAAAAAATAAATAAGATCCGTTTTCTCGAAAGAAAAACATGTGTAGTGTCTGTAGTTAAAATGACTTTTAAATTTAAAACACTTATTACATTTCGAAATGTAAAAGTGACGAATTATGTCATTCTTAATCTTAAATTGTCCTATGTGGTAAAATTTAAATTTTTTGTACATGCTGTCAATTAGGAACTATTCCAAGCTTAACATGCTATGGGATTAATTGTTGTGGCCATATATGCTATTTTTCTTTTACTTTCTTCCTGATACCACGTTCTTTAGTCAGAATTGTCGTTAATCCATTTGATAAAAAAACAGCATATGTGGCCACACTTATTAATCTCGTAAGCATACCAAGCGCGGAGATCAAAGAAGTCTGCTTCACAATTTTTCGTAACAGCATAAATAAAAGATCTAATACTATACCACATAGAGTAAATTATGATTAAGAATGATATAACTTGTCACTTTAACTTACACCTCCAAATGTAATAAGTTCTTTAAAAGTAATTTTAATATACTACACATGTGCTTTACTTATCAATGGTTAGAATGTTAGGAGTTAAGCGACAAACGTTAAATGATAAACGTTAGACGGTTTATTGTAGGTTAAGACTAAATACGAAATGTTAAAGGATGCACGTTATTCGTTACCTGATGCATATTAATCGACCCAGGGCATTTCAATAGCATCCTACGCTAATCACTATAGATTTATTATACTAGGGAGTGATAAAAATAAAGTATTTGCAGAAATGTAGGAACTGTTGTTGACATGAGGTAATTAGAATTCATTGCGAAGCGTAGCAAATAAAAAACGATACAACAACTATGAAAATAAAAAGCAGGAGAGGATGTATTCAAAGTGCAAATAATATCAACACTGACGACACTGAATTTGCGAGGGATGCTGAAGCTCATTTCAGATAGTTTGCGTATTATTGTCAAATCAAATCTTAAATATGTTACTCTCATTCATTTATAGGTTTTCTAAATTTGATGTATCTCTTAACCAGGGACCCGCGGTCACCTAAATTGTGCCCGATTAATAAAGGTGTCCGTTAAAGAGAAATGTATCCCTTAATATGTAATATCTTGTATGTTATATATACATATTAAGCCTTGTGATTCAACAGCCTCAAAATTAATATTAATATCAAAACTTTCATCTTATATTAAATCCTTACGTATAGTTACATATATCTCAAAATCTATATTATTTTATGTAGATTGAGGCATCGTTTTACATATTTAAACAATGATGGACAAACGTAACTTGTCGTCAGGATCAAAATCTGTGTGCTCGTCGGAGAAATCTAAGCTTTTTTGTTATCCCTTAGTCTAACGGTTGACAAAATGTTGTGAAAGCTGGAGGCAGAAAATGTATCTTGATATTTGTCAATTTTAATCACATCGATAAATGTAGCATTATCGGATGGAAACAGTTTCTGCAACATGCCTTAAAACGTAACCATTTTCAGTCGGACGCAACAGTAGTAAACGCTGTAAAATAATTCTTTCAATTGCAGCCATAAACACTGTATAAGCTGTAGGTGAAACAGTGGGATATGTACCTTAATTAGAGTGATCATTATTCTTAAATATCTTAAATTTTTCATGAAAGAAATATATTATGTTTCAACTGAACATCCTCGTAGTTGTGAGGTGTTAGGTGATCTTTACTTGCAATTAAAATTACGGTAAGACTTAGAAATAGGTCCCCAAAACAGTATGGAATATCACTTCGACTTTAGACGCTACACGCTAGTACTGACTTGACCATATGGCGCGCTCAGATCGGATTCAGTTGCCGAATGGCGGCAATTTGAACTAAATAAACTCGTGTTCAGCCTTGGTTTTTTAATATAAATGCTTATACTCCATGTTAATATAGTAATAAATATGATGTATAGTTTTTTTCAATGTTATATAACGTAACTAGGTATTTGATTTTATACAGTCACTTATGTAGAGATAATATTATACTCATCAAAGCTAGGGCATTTATTTGTTATGTGGTGTTCTCGATGTACCAGGAAAATGCACATTGAAATTGTCCGTGAATGTTTTACACTTGCAGGTTAATTAGTTTATTTTGGGCGGAAATATTACATTTTAATGTTTCCATTAAAGCAGTCCTTCATTCAATATGAGTAAAAATACTTACCTTGGGAATTATGAGAAAATATGGAGGACGGATAGGCACATGAAGTCGATTTTTAATTAAAAAAGTTATAATTTTGATATACGGTAAAAAAGAAAAATAAAATACTCTCTCTGAGATAGACCACTTTTATCATTAACGTCCTCAAATGTTCCTTAAATAACATTGTAAAAACTACACATTATATTTATTACTATATTAAACGGATTATTTCAAATTGACGCCATTCGGCGAAATACGCGCGATGAATCAGTAGTATAAGCGTCAAAATAGTAGTTAGTTGTTCCGCATTTTATCGTGAAAAATAGTGATTTTGACAAAAAAATTTGATACATTTTACTCACTTGCTGGTAATGAAACCTACATTTTTGGATTCTGTGATATGCAAGCTTTCCATTGACATATATATACGTACGTACATGTTAGTCAATATTTTTCTTGTATTTTAAATTTACTTCTGAACGACTCTGTACACGTAGTTATCTCCATAGTTACCTTACACACTACATTTAATTTTATTACATCTTATACATATTACATTTATTTTCACGTCTCTAGCAATCGTTCTCGCATTACCAATGCCGTATGGTTTGGTCAACATCTCGCGATATCTCTGACAAAATTTCAGTGTATATAATGTAAATAAAAGTAATCTGCTTCTTAACAATCAACTATGTCACAGCTGTTCCATAACTTTTTTTTGACCGAATTTATGAAACTCAGACAAGCAACTAATCTATGTCAGTGACTCATAGGCGTCCAAGTGAGGAATATTATATAACAAGTATGACGCATTAGCCATATTTGCCTAAAAATAATTACTTCTAAATACACGGCAAATTTAAAGCAGCATATTATGATATTTTATTCTATAAACATTTCATTTACAGTACTCGTTGAGTTGTTTTGTCTCCAGAGAAACATACAGGAACCTTGTCTGGGATACTTTTACATTTAAAAATGCCCGTAGAACAAATAGTTTCACACACATACGATTGTACACATCCATGCGATAAAACTTTTATTCCAATTGTTTATTTATGCAACACGATAAGCGCCGTTCGATACGCAGGAGTCCTCGTCTGGAGTGGGAAAATGTTAGGTATTTCACTTGGCTGGGAAAACATTCGATGAATAATTGATTCTCTTGCATTTGCTGACCGCTATATTTTTCGCAGTTTTTGTACTTACCTATATTTTATCAGGTATATTATGTATGTAATAGGTTTATTTAATTAATTTTTATTTACTACTTCCGATGGTATAAACTCCACAATTAATGTTCTATCAACTTATAAAAACATTACCGCAATATGATGCCAAGAAACTAAACTTCCAATAAAAACAAGAAATATAATATTAAAGGCACTAAGTATGATACAGTTATGTAGTAGTCATTTTATCTTTCGTATACGTTGCATGAGGAAGTATAGTGATGATAAAAATAGGAAGTGCCTCCGTAGCCGGCGCCGGTTCTAAGTATGGTTGCCGGCACCGGCATACCGTATCGCTACCGGCGGTTATGTGCATATGTGATTGAATCTCCACCCCCTTTTACACTACCTATAAATAAAATTTTCCAACTAATTTTAAAATTTTTGTCTACAACTATCGCGCATAATGTATTGATTACTAAGGTAATTTTGGCAAGTTATGACAGTGATTATTTAATCAGTTGAATAATAGTGACAGCGATGAAGTTCTGGTCATAACTCAATCGTTATGTCAATATCAGTTTCTTTCCGTGAAAGTTGTAGATAAAGTACATATAATAGTCGATTCGCGTGTTATGACTATAACCCACGAAGATGACATGCACCATGAGCGACAGCGAGTGGTGTAAGCATCTGAGGTTCTCTTCCATCGTTGCAAGCAAATGTTTTCATCAAATAAAGACTGGTTGCACATAGATCGAAGTTTGAGGATGTGGCGACAAGGTAACTGGACGGAGGTCCAAAACATGCATTGACTGATAATGTGTTACGTCTAGAAGACCTTTAATAGTAGGAGCAGGACATTTTTCTTCTTCAATAAATTGCAAATCTTTGAAAAATTATTTCTGGATAAGAGTCAAACATATGTTTCATCTTAGGATCTTGAAAATAGAGGTATTTCAAATTTGCTTCCACATCAACGTTAATATGAACGTCACATTTGTAAGTATTTCGTAAAACTGATACACATTCATTAAACTTCATTCTGTTATGTGGTTTTTTGTTTAGATTTGTTAAGTCTTTCAACGTCACAAGGCACCCGGATTCATTAATGATATTATTTTGTACGATTTTTTTGTTGGCGCGAGCCTGCAATGCTGCTGCTGAATTAACCTTAAGCTGATTTGAAATGTTCAGTCTTTGCTGGGGTAAACTTTTAAATAAAGTTAGTGATACTGGATGAGTGTGATCTCCATTCAGTTCCTTTATCTCTAAAAATTTTCCATAAGAAGTTAATTTTAAAACCATACCGGCTGGACACTTCTGCCCAAATGTAAATGTGTTTTTTGTTTTATTCCTAGGAGTGTGCATTCTGCCACCTTTAATGCAAGCTATTCTTACATAATGGTAAATTAAGTCTTGTTTTGCTTGAGCTGCCACACTTTCAGGATATCTTTTAGCCTGAGTCTTGATGGTTCTAGAATCTCTAATCCAGTAATCATTGAACACTTCTTTTTTGTATTTCTGTAACTGCTTGTTGAAATTCTCGTAACTTTCAAACTTATCGCCCACTTTCAACATTCTACAATTAGAAGAACATCGTTTTTAACAAAAAGCATAGCTACAGTGAAAAACATATCTGCGAATTTAGATAAATTAAAGAAAATTAAGACTAAAAGTTAAGCCGTTCAAGCGCGCAATATGGAAAACAGAGGTTATGTTGATATGCCGGTAACGATACGTGAAGCCGGCTGCCGTCCGCAATTCTTGATGCCGTAGCCGGCATCAATATGCATACAAGACGAAGACCGGCGCCGGCTATGGAGGCACTTCCATAAAAATATTCGACTTCAAAACTTTAAAATGTAACAGTAACAAAAATCTCCTATTCAGTCTTCCTCATACATAAAAAACAATAAAGATCAAATTCCAATAAATCAAAATTTAGGAGTCTATAATTTGGGCTACTATTTATAATGGAGAAACCAGGCAGATCATTTGAGACAAGGATATCGGAACATTTATGTTATTTAGAACAAAGACGATAGAGTCGACTGACTCTCACCATCTTTTGGATGAAATACACGGTGTGGCAAGTGGTATTACACATTATGAATAGGTTGCTATGACAAACCAAATACATAATGTAATGTCAGTTAGTTTGACATTAAACGTCATGTCAATACTTGCAATTCCGTTTAAAATGGCGAAATGTCCACTAAACCAACGTATTTATTTATGTAGTGAATGAGTTTGTTAAAAATGGTTTCGTTATCCAAGCTCAAAAAAGAAGAATTTAATGTTGAAAGACGTGAGAGAATTCCATCGCGGAAAACAATTTAAAGATGGTGTTACAACTATACGAACAACAGAAAACATTAAAAGGGTTCGTGACGCCGTTAACAGATGTCCGATGCGATCTGCGAAAAAGCTTTCATTGGTCCTGCAAATCTCTGAAAGAAGTCTTCGTAGGATTCATAAATAGTATTTACGTTTTCACCCCTATAAGATTCAGACTGTGCGATAGAGTACTTGGCATGGCATTTTGTAGAGAATTCTTTGAAATTT
The DNA here is from genome assembly GCA_963170755.1 of Amphimallon solstitiale. Classification (NCBI taxonomy): domain Eukaryota; kingdom Metazoa; phylum Arthropoda; class Insecta; order Coleoptera; family Scarabaeidae; genus Amphimallon; species Amphimallon solstitiale. Next base: position 29,541,619 of record OY720680.1, read on the forward strand.
TGAATGAGTATCAAGATGCGTTGCGTTGTTTGTTAATAAGGGACGAAGTTTACTTCCATTTAAGCGCTTTCAGAAATAAACAGAATTATCGGTACTGGTCATCGGAAAATCCTCAACAGTTACATAAAACAACCTCTACATAACCAGAAAGTGTCAGTATGATTTGGAGTATCAATTTTTGGAGTCATTGAACCACACTCTTTCGAGGAAAATAATCTAGCAGTCACCATTAAGTCCAATCGGTACATACACATGCTACATAATTTTTTGGTGGGAGAAATACGCAAATAGGGGCAAAACAACGTATAGTTCCACCAGGATGGTGCGACAGCCCATACAGCGAGGCGGGGTCGTCTTACTAAATGATTCCTAACAAAGTTATATCTAAGCACCGGATTTATCGGCTTCCAATTTCTCTTTATGGGTCTTTTTAAAGGATATGGTATATAAAAAACGATCACAAATTATTCAGGCATTGAAAGACAACATTTTTCAAGAAAGTCAGGGCATTAATGCTCAACTCCTGCTTAGAGTTATGGAAAATTTTCGAAATAGGTTAAGGTTTTGTCTAGAAGAAAATGTGGGGTATCAAAAAGTAAAATTACAAAAATTAAAGTTGTTATATATCGCAAGTTGGTTTAATTTCGTCATTTTTGAACAATTTTATAGCTTCATAAAAATGTGTCATACCAGTTGCCAAACCCTGTATCTAATTTTAATGAAAGCTTTGATATTTTACATACTGAAAATATTGGAATGAAATTGAATTTGTAAGAATCTTTAGACATTAATAAGAATAGAAAATCTGGAAATTTTCTAAATGACCAAATTGACACAAATAGATCATCTTTGTTAATCTTATTTACCTACCTACTTACCTAATGTTATTTTGTGAGAAGCAACATTATTACTTTCAATTTGTACCTACATAAAAACATCTCTGTAATTGTAACGTCATACCTCAAGAAGCCGGTGAAATAGTTGTCTGGATTAAATTATTAAAAATGATGAAAATTCATATTAAATATAAGAATATAAATTACTACAATCATTTATATTCTTATATTTGATATAAATTTTCATCACGTATGAACGGACTGAATACAATATAGAGATAATTCGTATTGCATGAAGAATTTATTCTTGAGTTTAATACATACATATATAAAAACGCTTTCATTAAATTTTCACGCATCTACCCACGTATGTGATTATATAGTTATTGTATTACATGTTTATGCAAATTAATCTGACGGCAAGGTTAAGTAAATTAAGAGATTTGATAGCAAGCTATTATTTGTAACGCAAATGGATGTTTAGTGTTCCAGCCATTTCTGAAAATCATACCCTATTTCTGTTTTGCAGTAATGTAATATTCAAGGAAATTTAACGTATACTCATTAACATTATTAGAGTTTGCTATTGTTCGACGTAGTAACAAATACAATATACGTGAATGTTGAAAATAAAATCCATATAATTATGTCGAGCTCTCTAATAATAACAATAATATAATGGGGAATGCTAGAGGTGAGTGTACTTTAGTGCACGAAAACATATTTAATTCTATTTTATAATAATTTAAATAAAAAATGATTGGCGATTATAGTAATTCAAAATTTCTACACTCATGCGTTCCTATTTATTTATAAGCTGAAATTTTACTCGTTTTATTTTAATGCTAGCCGTTACCCGCGGTATCACCCGCAATCTACGCTCTTTTAAAGGCCTAATTGTCTGTTTGTTATATCTCGAGATAAAATATGTACCAGATATTAAGTCTAATTATAGGCTTTCAACACAAAAGTTTTATCAAAATTAGTCCAATGCAATACAACGTGTTATGTTCATCTTTGATATATTCAGTATTTAATGCTGTCAATTCGCTCCGTCATTTCTGACGTTTCCCGGCAAGTGTCATTGCAAAATTAAATTGATTGATGGTTTTGACAGTTCATATCCCGCAATTGAATTTTCGTGCGGCTGCCAACGTTATTCAAACGTCAAATGGATCTTCTACCCTTGAATTCTATCGTTTCCTGCAGCAAGTCAACCTGTGGTGTGGATGTTAAATTGTCATTGTCAGCTGTTCCGACCGACAACCATATTGAATATCGACCTTTCGCGTAGGCTTTAGTCTAGTTATTTAGCTTCACTCGCGGAAGACATGTAAAAGTATATATGTGAAAAAATGTGGTTTTATTTCTGTACCTTGAGATAAAATATGGACCATACTTTAAGTCTAATTATCATAGATAAGTTTATTTATTGTCTCTTCAGGGCTAGGTTTCTTTTTAATTAAATTTAAATAAATTAATTTCAAAATTGTATATTCAAGTCTGTTGCAATTTATAACCATTAATCTACTTTATTTCATCATTTACTTATAGTAAAAATAATTCATACACCAAGAAAGAGAACTTTTGAGAATAATCAACTGTATTTATATAATAAATCAAAAGTCACAAAGTAATAAGTGAAATTTTACAAAGTTTTATAAAAAAATCATGGCTACTTATCAGAACTGCTGTGATCCGGCAAATGCCTTTTGGACATGCTTGTGTGATCGATTGAAGGTTCTGGTCATGGTAATCAATAATATATTGCATTATATACTTGAGATATGGAAAACGGAAATATATGCTCGTTCAGGAAGCTATTTTCTTAAAACATCAGCTCTAAAATACTTTATTTTTTGAAGTATGTTTATTTTATTTTACACTTTTAGATGCCTACTAGACATATTCTTCTTGATCTTCCAAATTAGGGTATCTTAAAAGATCAACAAATTTTTTTGAAATGTTATTCAATTAACACTTTGTTTGAAATATCAGGAGTTTATATACTGCAAAACTGACTATTTATAAGACGCAATAATGTACGACTCCTTCCATTTTCAACGTCGGCGTCAATCTTCTTGCTACTGGTTTTTCCGTACAATCGTTGGAAATTTCTACCTATGAAAGATTTCAGAAAATACTTTTAATCTCGAACCCCTTACAGTGTTCAGTTCTGTAAAGTGTTTTTAAAGTTTAATTTATTTAACACTAAAAAACTGAAATTAATAATTGTATACATCTTACAATGTCATGCTTTACCTTTTTCAACCATATTTCTCTTTAATTTTCCTTAATTAAATTTTGTAACAATAATACTTTTATAGCCTTTTTAACATAGACGCAGATGCAGAGATATAGTGACGAGACCGGATAATCCAGGCATACTTCAGTTTGCTAACCACAAAACTGAAGATGGGAACTATCAGTAGTGCTGTCATGTTCAATTTGCTCATCAAATTGGGAACCGATTTTGGACGACGTGCACACAGAAGTTTTGAGAGAATGCTCCGAGAAAATTAAAAACGTAACCGTTTGCATGTCTTCAGATCGGTGAAGTAAAGTCTACGACGAGACAATTGTATGTTGCAGCATTGTGACTTCAGTGAAGATTTTATTTTGGAGAATAGTGTGGACACGGGTGCTAATCCACACACTACTAAAAATTTAAAAGATATCGTTTTAGATAGAATTAGATGCACAGAAGAGATGTTTCAGATAAATATAAAGAGCTTTGTGATGGAAAATGCAACTAACGTCCAAAAAATGATGTGATCTATCCAATGAGGTTGAAATAATCCAGTATAGAAGTTCTACTCATGTACTAAATTTATTGGCGCAAGATCTTGAAGTATCGTGCGTTAGTCAACCTATAATCCAAATAATGAAGTATTTTCGAAACAAGCATGTTCGTTCTGCATTATACAAAGAAGGTAGATGAAGAAAACCGGGTATTTCATCTTACTTCCATAGGCATTAGCCCGTGGAAGTCAGATGAAATACCGGGAATGACTGCATTGGATCCTACCTATATAACAGATGTCTCGTAGTACAAGTGCGCCAAGACAATAAAACCGACATCGATGACCAAATTATAAGAATAGTGAACGACGCTAATGTTTCGATGAATTAATATTGCTGATTTGTTAAATCGAACGACAACAATTGCAATAGAACATGACCGCATGCAAATAATATCAGCAACAATTTCAGTAGCCTCAGATTTCTTGAACAACGTTTGAGCATTCTGAAAGACGAGGAACCAAATCCTAAATTAGTGCCATTTATTATGGTATGTTCTTCCATAACTTAACGATTTCCCAAGTATATGTACGAGCCTCCTTTTAGAAAAAAAATCACCATTAGTATGATGAAATCCAAGACAAAAGTGATGAGGAATAGTCATTACAAAACGAAGTTTCTTGAACTTTATCATCACTTATTGACAGCTCACAAAGCAGCGGCAGCTTTAGGTACTTTTCTTCTCTTGGATTGGTCCAATCAAAACTAAGCAATACACTAGGAAAAAACGAACCGGCAAAACTTGTATTGTTATTTAAATACTTAAACACCACTTTGAAGAAAGACATGATATCTTAGGATGAATGTGCCTTTAAATAAAAAATACCAACTTTTAATATTTATCTGATACTTATATCCAATTATATACATACTGTGTGTCCAAGAAGTCTGGAAACACTCAAATAAAATCGAAACGGATGATTTTTGAGAAAAATGCAAAAACAGGTCAATTAGTATTTTCAAAAAACTACTGGCTGATGGTATCTGTTTGGAATTTTTGATGACCTTGAAAAAGTTATGATGTCATCAAAAAAAAAATTCAATGGCAAAGTCCCATTTTTAATTTTATTTTTGATAGATCTTTTAATTCTCTAAACGACAGTCAAAAAAATTTTCATTCTACTTAAGAAAAATTTTGAAAAAAAAAATCATTTTAGAAAACAAAGAAAATTTTAATCGTAGAAATCAGGAAAAACTCTTACAAGAAATGTTCAAAATGTTGACCTTGAGCATCTTGGCAATACCCTAAACGATAATAAAATTCATTTTGAACGTTTTCTATCATTTCAGGAGTGATCCTTCGTACTTCAATCTCAATCCGTTGACGCAAGTCTTCCAAATTTTCAGGTTTAGTTGCGTATACCTTATTTTTTAGGTAACCCCACAAAAAATAATCAATAGGCGTTAGATCTGGCGACCTAGCCGGCCACTCGATAGCCCTCCTCCTGCCAATCCATCTGTTTGGGAAGGTATTCTCGAGATAATGCCGAACATTTCCCGCATAGTGGGGTGGAGCCCCATCTTGTTGAAACCAAATTCTTTGGCTGGGCAAATTAGGATCTTCATGGTTCGGAAATATTTCTGCTAATGACGGAATTAAATAATTTTGTAAAAAATCCAAATACATTTCCGCCGTCAGTTACCGTTGAAGAAAAAAGGCCCTACAATTCTGTTACCAATTAAACCAGCCCACACATTTAATTTTGAGGATACTGAGTTCGTACCTCTCTCATCCAGCGTGGATTTTGGCGTACCTGCAGTTTTGTCTATTAACAGTCCCATGTAATGTGAACGTAGCTTCATCTGAGAATAAGATATTTCTGATAAAAAACGGATCATTATCACACATAGGCATCAGTTGTTCGCAAAACTGTACACGCCTGTCAATGTCGTCTTCAGACAGCTCATGAACCAAACAGATTTTGTAGGGATGATACTTAGTTTTCCGGAAAATATTACCAATTTTACTCTTCGACACGTTAAACTCCCGAGCAAGCTGCCGTGTACTAGAATTTGGAGTTTCCTCTACTGACAATAATACGTCGAGTTGCATATCTTCTGCGATCTTTGGACGACCACTTCTAGGGCGATCTCGAACATGGCCTTCTACTTGAAATTTTTTGTGAATCTTACTCACTGCAGAAATACTAATTGGGGCACGCTCCGGATGTTCTGTATTAAGTAAGTCGCAAACTTCTCTAACTGAACGATCCCTATCCCCAAAACCAATCATCATCAATATTTGAATACGTTCGCTCTCACTTAAAACCATTTTTAAACAGATTTTTTTAACTTACGCACAATTCGTATTTGACAGAATGTCACAAATAAAACAAAATGTGTTTGAAAAATAATCGACTTTTAAGCCAACTATGTTCTTTTTTTAAAGACAAACTTTTCCATTTTCGAAGAAGTAATTAAATTTTTCTCGGTCATTTTCTTAAGTAAAATTTTTTTACAGTCATTTAGACAATTAAAAGATCTATCAAAAATAAAATTAAAAATGCGACGTTGCCATTTAAATTTTTTTTGATGACATCTTAACTTTTTCAAGGACATCAAAAATTCCAAACAGATACCATCAGCCAGTAGTTTTTTGAAAATACTAATCGACCTGTTTTTTGCATTTTTCTCAAAAATCATCCGTTTCGATTTTATTTGGGTGTTTCCAGACTTTTTGGACACACAGTATAATATTCCTGATCAAAAATATTAAATAATGCAAAATTTGTAATGAACATTTTGTAACCCAGTTGTTACTAATTACACTAAAATATACTTTAACGATCTAGTCAAAGAAATTTTACCTTCACCTCGAGAAAATATCTAATTTATTGAAACTCACTACCATTACTGACACAATTCCGTAGAAATTAAATAACGACTGAATTAACAATGATTATTTGGCGGGCTCGTATGCCATAAAGATCTAGCAAATATGGTGAATATGTATGAATTAGGCATTATATATTAATGTATTCAATGCGTAAATATTCATTTATGCATGCTCACATAATACATAATTAGCAGAGCATAAAATTGATTAATTAACCCTAACCCTCGCAAATACTTCTATAAAACAATTTGAACTAATTGAGGATGACAGAGGTAACCCTCATTTACAGTGTTCTCGAATTTTGTGAGTATTGGACAAAAAACAGCAGGACGTACGAATGTACATTGTTATTAATTAAATAGAGTCGTAAAAGCGACAATACTGACACCCTGTAAGGATATAAACGACCAGCACATACGGCAAGGTATTTGGGGAACATGTACTGCATAATTTAATTCTTACTAGTGAATAATTTAGGGTAATTAACATTGATTTGATCTAATTTTATATCTAGAACTTAAATGTAGGGGTGAAAGTGCGCTCTTTAGTCGTTTATTCATGTTTAGCTAAAGCAGTGATTTACAAGGTTAATAGTAAAAATAAACGGTCGACAGTTAGAAAACAATTTACCAGAACGTACGAAATTAAGGATATGACTAGTGTGTATCAATTGACGGCCTAGCACAGCTATTGCGCTTTTGATCCATGAAATTAACTTTACAAACCAGAGATTGAGAATAACAATGCGAGACTAAACGAATTAGAATATCAATGGTACAAGAAATTAAACGATTTTTGTATTTATTAACAATTCGTCTCATATGTCTAGACAAGATAAAATATCTGAACAACTTGGATAACACGAGTCAACAGTGCAAATCTTTCCGACTTGAAAATAGCTGTTTCTGATTCATTTCATCATTGAAAAAAGATATACTCCATCCAAGGGATCCAGGAGCGAACATACTTCAGAACAGAAATGTTTTTCCTTCAAATTCATCTTCTTCAAGATGAAAACATCGATTAATTCTCCAGGGTCATGAAAAAGCAGCATGGGGTGCATTTAAAGATGTTGTGAATGGCTTCTTGGGAAATCAAAGAATTAACAACTACACCGCGATAGTAATAATCTTCTAGAAAAGTACCATCAATTAGGCTGCAACATTTCAATTAAATTTCGTTTCCTACATTCTCATCTAGACTTCTTCCATGAAAACTGTGATACTGTAAGTGACGAACATGGAAAGCGGTTCGAACAGGATATTTTGCAAATGGAACAAAGGTATCAGGATAATTGGAACACTTCTATGCTTGCGAATTACTGTTGGAAAGTGACAAAAGACGACCCAGGACAGAACAAGCGGCAAGCAAAGAGAAAACGTTCACGTAAATAAGTCCTTTTATTTGAGGTTAGTGAAGCTATAAAACCAGAATCTAATGTCAACTAAACTAATGCCTTAATAAAACTTACAACTTGACGTTGAAAATTTGCTTAAGAGTTGAAAGAATATGCGTGCTGTATTAACCGCTTCAGAGCAAATAAAATCATATGAAACGTTCTTTCTTCGAATATAAAACTTTGACTGGTCTGTCTCAAAACCACAATTCTAAAATTTGCAATGCTTCCCGTTTTCTAATTCCGCAACATACAACAACATCTTATGAAAAATCGTCATATGAAATTGCTCAAAAAATGATAACATTTTCAGTAGTGTTTGAGAAAGGTCTGACATAAAATTATTTAGATTACAATTCTTCCCTGCAAGGATATTTTAAAAATAAAAATATAACACGCTCTTCCAAATTAGATAGAATATCTAAACAATTTCACGAATTATTCTACATTATAAATACTCTACAATAATTTAATAGGCGAATCATATGGCATAACATTTATTAGAATTAGAATAGTTAAATGCAGATATAGCATCTAGGTTTTGTCATTTATTACATTACTATAAAATTTAACTTAACGTCTTTATAATTTATTGCATTCAGATCTTTATTAGTTAATATCCGCTCGGCTGACTGAAAACAACAGAAGAAAATTACTTGTCAGGAATAAACAGTTATTTTTAAATTAAATAGTCATATAAAGTCGGTATGAAAACTGTATAAAACACATAATCTTAAAATAAAATGCTTGTAGAGTCTCGGGAAGCGGTGGAATAGTTAAAAGCATAGGTCAAATGTAAAATAATAGTTTCCATTAAATGTTTGTAAGTGGTACCAAGCGAGCGTTTGCGAAATACATTAGGAATTTAAAGAGCTATTAATAAATATATAATAACACGAGACTAATGTAAAAACCTTGCATATTATAATATCAAATCAGAATACAATCCATCGCACTATCTACCTATAATTAATACATAACTATTCTTACAGATGACGTTTGTCCTTTCTATATAGCCAATATCCGCGGCTTCTTTATCGATGTGTCAGAGATTACGTAATACTAGTTCAGGTCTTAATTTATTAGCTATACGTATTATAAATCAATAATATAAAGCTTTTGAAATAAAAAATGGCATATCGGGTTTGTTTGATCAAACATACTCCAAATCTCGTCAAAAAAATCTTTATTAATTCATCAATATTAATTGTTTCATTCAAAATGGTTGGCACCAGATATAACATACTTTGCCAGCAGTTTTTACAACGTTCGAAGTAGCTTTGGAATGTGCTGCATGGAGCCTATAAACTTGAATAATTCCCCATTTGATTTTTTCCCGTTTTCAAAACGTCGAACTTGTTTTTTTTAAATTCAAGATAATAATGAGGTCGTTAAGATAATCATACTGTTTTTTTTTTTGCCAAAACAATACATGATATATTATCGTGGTGAAAAGCCACCATAAGTTATGTGGCCATATCTCTAGCATTTTCGTCGGATTGCTTCCAGTAAATGGCGTAGAACATAAGGACAGATAGAAATCATTAGTGATCTTACGATATGGTTCCAAAATGCATTAGTACGACGGGTACCCAAAAGAAACTAAACTGATGTTGTAGTGGGCGAAGTGTATATAGAGCCACCACTCCCGAGTCAGAGAGCTAAAAGTTGTCGCTAGAAAAGATTCCATTCGATATGTGTGATTTTTTATGACATTTGCCTTGTGTGCTCGTCGTTTTTGCAATTGTTGATTCTCGTAAACAGCGCGCGGCTGTAAAGTTTTGCATCTTTCTCGGACAAACTGGCACCTGAAACTCTTGAAATATTAAAAACGGACTACAAAGACGATGCTAGTGGGAAACCTCTAGTTGTCTTTCCAGAGCCTGAACCGATGAAAATGTTGAAAAAAATCGAGAAATCATCCTGGCACATCTACGACGGACTATTGAAGAAGTTGCGGTGCTGCCTGGATTGACTTGGAGTTCAGTTCAGCAAATTTTAACCAAAGATTTGCGGATGAAAAGGGTGGCTGTCAAATTTGTGCCTCAACTGCTCATTGCTGAACAAAAACAAGGTCGCGTGGAAGCATGCTGTGCTTTGAAAGAAAGTGGCATATCATGGTGGTACCAAGCCAGTAAAAGACTTAAGTTCGGCTCGCCAAAAGAAAGTCAACAAGAGAAATCAAACGCCAAGTAATAGCTGATTTGTTTTTTCGATGTGAGAGAAGTGGTCGTCGATTCAGAGTTTATTTCATAGAGTTATGGAGTTAACTGGTTTTCCATCACGATAACATCCTTGCTCACACAGCTCTCTGTTTTTGACCAAAAATGGCATGACTCCTGTGTCCTCTCCAATTCACCCGATCTTGTCCAGTACGACTTTTTTATTTCCCCGAATGAAAATACACATGAAATGAAAGCGTGTTGCTAACATTGCTGAGGTGAAAGAAAAAAGCAAAGGCGACACGAAAGACGAATTAAAAAAAAAATGTTTCGAGCAATAGAATAAAAGAGGTGTGTTAGTGCCAATGGAGAGTATTGTGAATGGGATTAAAAGTTTCTTGTAGGTATAAAAGAGTAATAAATAAATTTTAAACAACTAAGTTCGGTTTCTTTTGGATACCCCGTCGAACACATCATGTGCTTAAGCCAATAAAAAAAAGAATGAGCAGAATCTGCACTATTCGATTGAACTAGACGAGCTTTGAAGAACTGCATTTCCTTTTCAGCATCAAACCCGTACCGACCATCTTTTATCAGCAGTTATGACCCATTTCAGCGGTTCAGTTTTGATAAAAACTCAATAATTTCGGAAAAAATTTTGCTGTCCTATGTACGTCTCGTGCCCAAAAAATACAAGAAAATTGCTTAGCATGAATCAAATAACATACCAGCATAAAAGAAAGGAAATCACCTTTAACATCACAGTAGTACTTAATTCAAAGAAATGATAATAATGAAAAACAAGTATAATTTATAAAAGGCCATTAATTACTTGTTTATTAATTTAGAATTACTTTTTCTATTACGTTATTTATTATATAGTAATATAATACATTATTGTAGTTTTATTTCTTGGGGTTCTTGATTTTTTAGAATTTTTCTGTTTATAGTCAGCAGTAAAGTAATTTCTTAGAATACAACTTTCGTTTTCCTGGCATGTGTTTATTTACTCACTACCTAGATGTCAGGCAGGTAAAAATGTCACAGTTTTTTTGCAATAAAGAACGGTATAAAAATGTACAATACAGCATAGATACATATGCTATGATCCTAACCTAAGCGTTATGTACACTAACAAATGTTATTCGAATTTGTTTACGTTCTGCACATAAACATAAAGCAATAGTAAAATAAACTAACAACACACCGAGAAAAATGGTCTAGCAAAAATTTTTGTTTAGATCATTTTACTTATTTTTACTAGAAAATGTATTGGGTGTAAAAATATTATTTTATTTAAATTGACAATAAATTTATATTTAATAGGTTAGCAAAATTTATGTTGAATAATACCACAATGCCGACATATTGGGTGATTAGTCTCGCAGAGTATATTTACGTTTACAATAAAATATTGTAATTAAAGAAATTAAACTGAGGTTTAACAAACTTGAAAAACAGTGAACTTTTATTTTTAACCCTATAAAAGTCTCAATAGAGTTTATACGTATACCTACATATTGTTTTTACTTATGTATATATAATAATATTTTGACAATAACTAACAAGTCCAAATAACATACATAACTTACTATATGGTCTTATTAGCAAACACTGTATTTTAATGGAATTCAAGGAACAAAAACGTTTATTTTACATCTCACATTTAATTAATTTAAGTGTTTCTTCGTTGTGCAAATCACTTTGTTTTTCAAACTAATATTTGTTACTTTTAAACAAAAATAATGTTATGCTACTAAATAAAGTTAGTTTTCTTAAACAAAATATTATATTTAATTTAACTCTTTTCTATGTCTGATGTTCATACTAAGATCTTTAAGATGGGTTGGAGGGAGGGGGTAGAAGAAATATGCAATGTCACGGGCATAATTGGACATACTTGGCGCAACGCATGCGCAATCTACCTAATATGGTAACGTTTGTGGGCCGTGCTCTTATCTGCTATAATCACAAGTATTTCGTTGTAGTTGTGCGTAGTTTACCATGGATATGAAAGTACATATTATTAGTTGAATGTGGCTCTAGGGAATTGGTAGCTGTATTTGAAGGTATGTATCTGCTTTTTACATTTTTATTTATGCCATGAAACTACTTTATGTTATGCTTCCATGAGAAAGTAGGTATGTTACTTAAATAAAACTCGTCCAATTTATTAACTTAGGTCAAGATCATTTTAAAATGCATAATAAACGTGTTTGCATTATTAAACTTTATCTGCTTAGGTATAGTGTTTATTATTAATTTGAGTATTATTTAGGTATGTGGTTATGGAAAATGTTACGGTCTTTATAATCCAAAATTATTTTTGGCACACTCATTGATGCTGTCGCGTGCCGTTAAGAACAGTAAATACCTATTTTTTTTTATTTATTGGATATTAGGATTGTACCATATGAAGATGAAGCATACAAAACTGACAACAGAATTTACCATTTTAGTAGAATTAGTGGAATTATCTGAAAATGATATATATAACAAAGTTGGATAATTAATTACTAATAATTTTTAATAGAAGTTTTGAAGAGTTTAATTGATATACAAGCTATATATAGGTAAGTACTTTAATTACTACATTGTTCAGTAAACTACTGTTTATTTTAATATGACTTAAATATAAATATATTTTTCAATAAGACGAGAAAATAGTATTGATAGTGGTAAATACATATACCAATGGTTAACTAACTTCATATTTTTAACTTAATAATTAACCAAATACTTAGATAGGTACTATAAGAAATACTAATTTTTAATATAAAAAAAAAATATATATTGCTGTGCTTATTTTGACTGTTTTTGTTTAATAGAGAAAATGAGATAGATTATGACATATGTATGCGGCGATGGAAGAAAGACACGTAAAAGAGATAATACCGCAAATAGGAAAAAGAATAAGGTTTATGAAAAAGCTACAGCAACACATCGATGACACTTGAAGCACGTCCGCACAAAGTGATGAGTGGTAAGTTAAATTATTTTTATCCGTGATCAAAATGCTCTAAATTTGCTTTTTCAAAGAAACATGATTTTAAGAGAAAAAGAATATTACAACTAGGTTCAATTGTATTTTGACTGACTTCTCTATTAATTTCTCACGGTTTTATTAGACATTTTAATGCGTTCAAATCCTTAAATTAATTTTTCTTATACTGTTTTATTTTTATAGCCAGCTCTATTACTATAATCACCAATAGTTAACTAAAAATAATTACTTCTGATCATACAATTTCATCAAGCCTTCTAGAGAGTATACCAGTTATTTAGCATCAACAGTAACTGTATCATCCAATAATAGTTTTGATAGTGCTGACGAGATAGATACCATACTGAAAGTTCTGCTTCAAATTTGCTGAAAGGTTGTAACTTCTAGTACCTACTGTATTTAATATTAACGTTATAGTTTTTATTCGCTTACAGATAAATTTAAGGAATCCCCAGGAAGAATTGTGACTGGGCAACACATATGCTGAAAGGGATGAGACCGGCCTTCTAAAACCTACGTTGCTAATTATTTCACTCAAGCATCAATGTTAATTTAAATAATGTATTTATTTGGTAGTTGAAATAAATCAGGTTTAAGTTCTGATCAAGTATTAATGAAAATATCCCGTAGTAATCTCCATAGGTTCATTAGTATACCATATTTATTCTAACATTCATATCATCTCGACAAACGAATTGCCTCATGATGTATCTTATGTATGTTAAATGTTTGTTATACCGTCTTTAAACACATTTCAATACTTATTTTCACATAGCATTCTGTCAAATTCTGCAGTGCAAGGCCAGTTGATGAACAAGAATAATTGTCAGTTTACTTAATTTACTGAAGGTAACGGTATAACCTTGGCGCTCATATTTCTCATTAAAAAGAACCTAAAGGTGATGAAGACTATACTAATATTGTGAATAGCGCCTACTCCGTAATTTCAATGATCGCGTCAAAAATCTAAAAAAATAAAGTCGATCAGATTTATGAGCGTCAAAGTTATGAATATCTCTTAATATAATTATAGATATTTACAAAAGTGAGTAATTTATTTATTTAAGGTATGTAATACATTTACTTAACCAAAGCAATTTCGTATGTTCAGAACAAGTACAATAATTGCTATTATTTATATATATATATATATATATACCTATATATGGTATGTTGTGGAGCCCAATATATACATGGGTCGTTCATCCACCAGGCACAAACATTGGGATTGAAAAAGTATACTTTTGTGGAAATTACATTATTAATCAACATCATATGGGGGAGACCATGAGGGGAAAAGAAATTTATTGATTAAACCATTTATAGACCTATAATACCTTACGAAACCAAAGTAATGTAAATATGACGTTAATAATCCCTTAGATATATAAACACATATTTCTCGTTTGTTGAGGAGCCAGACGTAGTTGCCGTATTGCTTCTATAAATAATCTTTCACCGCTTCTGAGCTATCTCGAGACGGTCTAAAAAAATACTTGTCAGCGGTATTTACAATACGATAAGACGAAGAAGCATGTTTATATTTTAGATTGGTCATTTTTATTCCTTGCACATGTAAATGTATGTATGCGATATACTCTGTTTAAGCGTAATACCAGGGCATTTAATTCGCTTTTGTTTTAACTTTATTCTCTCTTACTAAAATTGGAAAAAGTCTACTTTCTTTTTATTTTGAAGTTGTACATTAATTTGTAAACTTTGCAAAATTGTGAATTTTTTATACGATCATAAAAAAATTAAAGATTACGTCCTGTAGATATCATAAATATGAAGATAATCCGAAAATCCATATGACATAATTTCAATAGAATAAATACAATGTATGAACTACGTGTCTATGTACGGACGCCGGTCAATTCGACCACGGGTATCTGGATAATCTTTCTGTTAAAATGGTTACGTTAATCCCACCCTTCAGTTCGACCACGTAAGGGATGGTCATTGAAGGGGTATATATATATATATATCGGCAATCAAAATTATGTTTATTATTTAAAAAGCTTGGGTGTCATGTTAGAAAAAAACAAGTTTTCATCAAAATGATGATAGATAAATGTATGTTAGGTAGGTTAAGCAAATCAGAATTTGTAAAAAGTTTGTCGTCGCTGTATTTACTATAAATTAATTTTTGTAGATATTTTGATACTTATATTGACGAACTATGAAATGTGATTCCTTTGTAAAATAAAATTTTATATTTTAAAAGGCTGATTTTTATTTTCCAATACGTGTTTCAAAATTGTCGCAATGACTTTGTTTTGGCCGCGAAGATAATTAATGCATACGATGGTAAAACCCACACATTTAGAGCAAGTAGTTTAGTATCAAAAAGACTATTGTTTGTCTATCACGAACAATCGTTGAAAGACATAAAACGATTAATTAATCTTATAGAAAATCACTGGAATTCACAAGTATCTAGTTTAGGGGTAAAAGTATAATTGGGAAGAAATATGACTAACCAAAGCTTTTGCCGCTTACAGAGTTAGTGACGTCAAATTTTAACAATTTAATGTAGATGAAGCTAAGAGGCGCATGAAAAATTAACACAGAATTATCAGACAAAAGCAAAAGAATATAGACGGTTAAACAAATGTGTTTTAGCATGAACGATGCTACTAAATCGTAAATAAAATGCAGTACTTAAGAGTAAAAACATACTCTAGCACGGTTTCGCAAATTTAACAGGAAGAACGTTTATTTAAAAGAGTAATAACAGAGGCAAAGGTTAATAAATCGGTACCAATTCTATTCTCCAAAATATATAAGAAGCCAAAACTGTCAGTCAAAACTAGATTTAATGACAAGTCCCGAACCATCTAGTCGTCAATCCAAAAGTAAAATTTTGTTTTGTGGAACTAGTGCAGACTTTTTTTTAAGTTCCAGTGTGTAATGTAATAACTGAACAGACACAATAAAGAAACGGAAATAACTTATAATAATCTTATTAAAGAACTGCTGCAGGACAAAAAGAAGTATAAATAAACATAAAACTAGTAGCTTTAACAATAAATCTAAGACTAATTTATTAAAAATTTATAATCAACATATTTTTAATATTTATAATAGAGAACAGCATAATTATTTTGTTGTAATAGTAAACGGGATACTCTATATTTTATAAAGTAATGACACTTTACTGTTGTTCAATATTATTAATTTTACTTTATTGATATATTTAAGCTACAAATTTCAAGTTCTATAGAAATATTATATACATAGATGTGGGATTAAATAAATAAAAAGGTAAGCGGATATATTGCTTTAATTCCCGGCAAGCAACTCTGGAAATTTGGCGCCCCGCTTATATTAGAACTGAAAATTATCTGTCTGAACATAATTAATAATGTTATTCGAGTTAGTTTGATATGTTTATACTTTACAGAACGAGACACATACAAAAAGTTTATCTTAATTAATTTACAAGAGAATAACTTGTGAAAATGCTTATTCTTATTTTTCTATCTACAGAATAGTAATTTGATCTGCAAATTAATGTAAACTAATTTGTATGTAGTAGCCCACAATGTATAAGAAGTATTTATGTATCGTAATCATAACACAACGCAGCATTGCCACATTGCTGGCTTCACAGAATGCTAAACGTATATAGGTGTGTTTGGTGTATATACGTCTACACGAGACGACATCTACAGTGAATTCTATTTAACTATTCTGCGTATCTTGTAGGGGTAAAGGGGTCGTTATTAAGCCTTCTTGAAATTTTGTGTGGGAAGTTAGTATCACATAATATAATGAATACTGACGAATTAAACGAAAAACGTTGTGGAGCCCAGCGGTGGGCTTAATAACGTATTTTCGGGCTTAACAAAGTACCACTTGTATGTTGATCGGGCTGCATAATGACCGTTTATATGTCTATATATATATATATATATATATATACTGTTGAAAGTGAGCAGTTTTTGCTTTTAAGCTAAGTAATACATATACTTAAACAAAGCAATTCAATGTTGAGAACAAGTACAATAAATGGTTACTTTTGCTTAAATTCTACTCAACATGATTATACTTTTTGTTAAAAATAAACATATACATTTTTGGAATAAGAATGTATTTTATTGATTTTGAGCAAAAATTTATTTTAAAGTTAATATGTGTCTTTATAAACTTAACAAAAAATTATTTTTATTTCAAGATACTCCTTTTATTTGATTTCAATATACAACATATCTCAACTAAATATATTTTATTCTTAATGTTTGAATATAAAATTATTTTTAAATTAAAAAAAACACATTTTTGTCCTATATATAACAATATTTTATGTTTAAACACAATATAAATATATTTAAAACTACAACAAATTTCTCTGGGTGCAATACCTAACTGGCCTGTATGTGAAACAACCTTTGTAACGCCACCATACAGTATTTGTAAAATTTGATTTTATTGAAGTGGAGTTTGATTTTATGTACGGCATAAAAATACTTCCGACTAAAATTATATTAAATTACTAATACAATTATTTTTAATAAATATCCAAACTTTTATAAATGAATTTTCATATTTTATTAAGGTTGATAAAAATTTTATACCGTATAAACATATATTTATTTATTTATATTAATTAATAGCTTTCATTTAATGTACAGATAAATAATTCAATTTCAAATTTTTCTTCTTGTCGTGTATATGTTTACCTTTTTATTATATAAAATGGATCAGTTTGTGGTTAATTAATTAGGCACACTTTCACTGATTCAAGAAGAAAATTCAAAGATTAAAGGTATGATATACTAAAGAAGAAGACATATCGAAAGAATATTTAATCTATATTGCAAAAAGATGTTGATAAATTTGTTAGCTATGATTTATCAGGTAATTCATTAATTTATTTTTTGTGTTCAACTGATATTACAGAATTGGTTTATTTAGAATAAGTGTAGATACAAATTAATATTTTTGTTTTTATCACTATATAAATTCCAGCATGTTAGACATTTTTTATTAATAGATATTTTTTACTGGCTCCACACCACAAGGGAAAGCATTAAAATCAACCCCCAAGAAAAAAAGTCTCAACAATATGCATATAAATTAAGATTAATAAAGAACGAATTGAAATACCTATTTCAATTCGTATCAACTTCTAGTACTCTAATTTTAGAAATATTTAACAAAAGATTACATTGTTGTTTGTATGTAGTTAATCCATTTGTTAATAGAGGCCAAATATTAATAATAAAATTGTTTAAAGTTTTTTAATACACTTAATTCACGTTCTTCAGTAAACTGTAGTTTATATAAGGAATAGGAGTTTTGTAAAAAAAAAGTTATTTAATTAATGGGTGACTCAGAATAAAATGCGATTTTGTTTTTTGTATCTAAGAGAAACTGACAGTGTCGATTTTTTTTACTGTCACCATTCGAATTGTCGTCTTGTGGATTTTGTTCCCCAATGGAATACTTTAGTGGTGAACAGCGTGCTTTTTGTGTAAAAGCAGCAATGTATTCAAGAGGCATTATTGCTCTGTATTTTTTTGAGAATAATCAAGGACAATTAATCACAGTAAATGCCCAAAGATATATCCGCAATTTTGTAGGACCAGTATTACAAGTGTTTGATGGGTTTGAAAATCGCACATGGTTCCAGCAGGATGACGCCACAAGCCGTACTGCGAATGAAGATTGAGAGGCAGTTTTTCCATGATGTGATTTGACATCGGTAGATTTCTAGATAGTAATTATATTTCTATGTACAAGTTATTAAAACGTTCAAGTACCCATAGGCTATTTTATTTTTAAAATCGAATTTCATTGTAAGTCACCCTTTATATCCAATAACATTTACTGTGAATTAGTATACATAAAATCAAATCAATAAATTGAATGTCGTTAAGTTAATCTTAGCAATTGAAAGTACCTAGTAACAGGAAAAATAAACATTTCCACATATTTACTCACCTATGCTTATGTAACGAAAGTGATAATTGGTATTCTATTTGTTGAAAATGTTTACTTGTGAAAACAGAATACATATTTGGATATTATTTAAATTTGTGTTTTTCCTTTTCTGATGATGAAACACGTTTAGATAGATATGCTGATTGAATAAAAGTAAATCACTTAGCTTAAGAGGTTTCATATGTACATAAGCCCAGAAAAATCAAATCGATCGTGTAGAAGAGAAATAACATGCCATAAAAGTAGAAAGTAATAAGATACACAGACCCAAGACCGGTAATTCAGATATTTGAAAACTAAACTTAAAAGTGATACTTAAACTATACACATTTTTAGTAAACAGGAAGATTTAAAAATAAACAACAGGAGATGTTTAAGAAAGTAATTTGACGACTATGGTTTGACACTAATCCCAATACACTAAAAACACCGTTACTACACTAATGCATAAAAAGCGAAATACGTATTTCGACAACTATATTGTCATCGTGAGTAGCACTGATTAAAAACCAAGTTGCATGGTCACGTATTTACCTTTTTATGCATTAGTGTGGTGGTAACGGTGTTTTTAGTGTATTTGGTTATGAATACATTTAATTCGTTTTAAAATAGCAGCAATATCCTGATAATACGCTCAAAGCAACGGAGATGACCATCAGTCAATCTATAGTATATTTCGTATCATTGGGGGTACCTCAAGGATTATATTTGGGACCGCTTCTTTCCATCATTTACATCAAAGGTATACGTTCTTGTTTGCCTATTCAAATTATTCGCTGTATGCAGATAATTTAAAGATTTTTATCTAAAATTGAAGGCCCTGCCGATTGCTATAAGCTCCAGCGAGACCTAAATAGATTCCCAACACAACTTTTTCATGAATAAGCTAACTCTTAACCTTAATAAATGTGCTGTAACTTTCACTCGCAACCATCACTTATTTTCATTTGAATATAATACTAATGGCTATACTTTTAAAATGACCAATACAAAAGCTAACCGCATATGGGTTATTGAACATACGCACAACTGAAAATTTCAAATCAATTTCTCCCCTTAAAGCATTTTATTTTACTGTGGTTTAGAGGTTTAGGTTTCCGCGTCAATTATTTGGGACTCACATCACACGATTTATAAACAATGATTAGAAGTAATACAAATAGATTAATGAGATTTTTGAACTTTAAAGTAATACGTATTTATGGTATCAATGTATATACATATAGTAGTGTTGAGCAACCAATTTCAGTTATTACCACCTATCTATAAAGATTGATCAATGGTGCATAGATGAATTCAGTACCAAGCCCAGAGACCTAACATCAACATCTAGTTTTGGAGCCATATTGTAGAACTAATTATCGTAAGAATCTTCTCATCAACTTAATGCCTGTTATTGGTGATGCTCATAAATATGAATTCAAGTATTACTCATTTATGTTTCAAACAAAATTAAAAACTAAATAATTTTCCCTGGCTAGCTCTTTATAAACATAAGATTCGTGTTTTATCTCAGGAACGCGTCAGGTAGAGAAATACTGGCCTTTCCAAAACATAATGCTCAGACATTAAGCGCTACAAAAATGAAAACAAAGATATTCTAATTGAATAACATCTGTATTAGAAATCAACACTTGCATCTGTTAATACAAATACAAACAACATTTGCAAAAAAATATTAAATCAGTTAAAATAAACACACAATATTAATAAGTTCAGAATTAATTTCAATGCGACAAATCAGTCGCAACTATTTAAATATTGCCGTTTTCGATTATATTATTTGTTTTCAGGCGCCTTTCCTTACATATATAAATACAAATATGGGCATAAGTAAGAACACACATTAGGCTCAAAATAAACATACAATCCAAATAATACAAGCTATTATATTATATATATTTTTGTGTCTTATCAAATGATTTGATTATATCTCTAAA
The DNA here is from genome assembly GCA_963170755.1 of Amphimallon solstitiale. Lineage (NCBI taxonomy): Eukaryota > Metazoa > Arthropoda > Insecta > Coleoptera > Scarabaeidae > Amphimallon > Amphimallon solstitiale. The sequence continues at coordinate 29,562,544 of OY720680.1, forward strand.
TTATGACGAATTTTAACGTTTTAGTTTATTTAGTACCTACTCGCATATTAATAACCTTCAAGAACCTTTTTTATTATAGACTTCACTATTTTACTTGCAATAAGAATATACACATATGTTAACTTTTACACATTTAATATTGTAAATATAATTATATCTCGGGCATCTTTTATCTGTCTAAGATGCTGTTGCCCGCCTCGTAAGACGATTCCTTGGAGACTTTTTATATAATTCGGGAATATTTTATCACTTATACGGTACAAGACAGTCCAAGATGCTGTCGACCGCTTTTCTTAATGATTCCCTGTCGACGTCTATGCAATTCGCCTCGTTCTTAGGGTCGCATCTACTACTATTTCCGTTCTCCTCACCATCGAGTTTACACACATATTTTCACGTTCGAACAGCGATATCAAAACAAGGCGCCATAAGTCTTACACATAAGAGATTATACTGCGCACTTTTTCTTAAATTTAATATAAATATCTGTTAATCTAAATAGTGCGTAACATATATGTACAGGAGTTGGTATAAATTGAAATAAACAACTTAATGTAATTAATAGTCAATTTCTAACACACAAAGTATTTTTTATTCGTCTTGAAAAATGTAAAATATTTGAATTTTACTGTACCGTTACAACATTCACTATGCCTTTGTAAACTGCTATTTTTCAAATTGCATTTTCTTCTTTCTATTTTGATGCTATAGATATATTGGATGCATTCTATGCTATATACATTTATTATATTTTGTAGAGAACATCAGTTTGCACATCGTCTGCAGACATATCTTATAACTATAAAAATAAAATATTAGACCATTTTGTTAAAAGTTGGTGTAGAAAATGAGTTTATAAGACAAGACAGCAAATAATCAAAATAATACAAAATTACTGGTTTGTTGTGGACTAGAGAATAAAATCCCGGGACCCCGAATCCCGAGATCCCGCATCCCGGATCTCGGGGTCCCGGCCGTTTTCTGATCCCGAATGACGGCTGAAAATTGTCTTTGTATATTGAAAGAGCGTCTAAATAAATTTGATATTTCCCTGGAAACTGATATCGTGGCTATTGCAATTGATGGACCGAACGTTATGATAAAGGTAGGACGGATTGTTTGCACTGAACAACAACTGTGTCCTGCACATGGTATCAATTTGGCCGTCTGTGATGTGCATTATAAAAAAACAATTATTTGCAAGACAGGCAAGACAGCCCTACCTCAGACTCAGATAATACTATAAATGAAGCAGCTGTGACTGCTGATTATATGAACGACAGCAATGATTATGACAATTTAGAAGACTTAGACTGTCCAGAATCACGTTTAATCTTAATGTCAGAAACAGAACTTGCGCGAGAACCTGAGTTAACAAAAGATGAAAACATTAATGAGCTGATAAAGAAAATCCGCAAAGTTGTACTGTATTTCAAAAGATCACCATTGAAAAATGAAACAGTACTTCAAAAATATGTGAAGATTGAACATGAAAAAGAGCTGTCACTTCTTTTGAGCTCTAAAACCAGTTGGAATAGTCTTTTAACCATGCTGGAACGATTTTCTATTTTAAAAGCCTGCATTCAAAAAGCTTTTATAGATCTCAATCATCCAATCCGTTTAGAAGATGCTGATTTTGACTTGGTAAATAAAATTGTTGATGTGCTGACCCCAATTAAATTAACAGTAGAATCATTCTGTCAGCGAGATGCTAATTTATGCACAGCTGTTGCCGCTTTAAAATTTCTTATAAAACAATTGTCTAGCAAAAACTCAGCACTCGCCAATAAAATGAAAACATCCTTAGAGGAACGTTTAAAGCAACGTCGAAGTGATGATTTAACTGGTGCGTTGAATTATTTACAAAATCCACGGAAAGATGATGAAAATCAGTTATTATCGAATTTGGAATGTCTTAACTTATTTCCAGTTCCTACACAAGCTTTAGTGAGGAAGCAAATAAAGAGTATTGTTAAAAAACTAAATAGTCGAGATGACACGGAAGAGGAAGAAAGATCAGGATTATAAAGAGATGATGAGTCAATGCAACAAATCTCCCAACCCCAATTGACACTAAATGAAAAGTTACAGCTGGAAATTAATAAGAGCATGGAATCCCCAGATCCTAAAGTACAAAATTAATCGGTGTTGGTAAATAGTATTAGACGCGAAATGAGCCTGTTCGAAAATGGAGGAGGAATTAGCATATAAACATCTATTGTCTATTAGAGTTAGCATATAAATATCTATTGTGTATTCCTCCAACCAGTGTAGAACCTGAGCGAGCGCTTTAAGCTGCTGCTTATGTTGGCAATAACCTACAAAGCAGGCTTGGAAGTCAATTCTTTAAAATTTCTGCGATTGTATTTTCAAAATTCTAATATTTTTTTTGTTTGTTTTTTATTTTAGTATATTGTGTATTGTGTTGTGCAACAATATTAGTAAATAGTTTTTAAGAAATTACTTAAGTTTTTTTTTTTCATTTGAGCCCAATTAGAAACCACATAGGATCCAGGTATCCCAGGATTGTATTCTCTAGTTGTGGAGCCACGTAGGATTATTCTGACAGATTGATGAAAAGTGTCAACCAAATTGTTTTTCACTTTATTTTTGCAATTAATAACCCTAAAGTTAATTTTGGTCCGTGACTAAAGAAGCCGTTGCAAAGTCATGGAAACAGGATTAAACGCCATTTTTGAAAAGATGCATTATTTACTCATGTATAGAAATTTCTCTAATTACATTTATATTGAGATGTTTCCTTTTTTTTTAAATAATGAGTTCCGTTTTTGTTTGAAGTTTTGTAGTTCTTAAAGTAAAAATTTATTTTGCTCCTTATGTTAAATGTTATGTATGAGCGGAGGGCCTGAATTATTAACATATTTGTTTTTTAATTTGTCTTGACATGACGTAACCGTCGGAGAAATTACGATCAATTTGGGCGAAGCAGCTTGTCATATGTATGCAATATTTAATGTAGTTATACCTTATAACAATGCATTTGACGGTCGGGCTCAGCCAACCACGTTATTACTGATGAATAACGCCAGAGGGAGCGGTTGTAAACAATGCAAAGTGTTTATTTACGTTAGGGCTTAACTGCGACAATACATTTATAATTCATTCCGCTGAACGCCGCTGCGTAACTCATTTAAATGATCAGCAATAATGGAATGTTTCCATCTTTTCCTCTGAGCATTGCGGATAATTTAGCGTGCCTATCCGCTAAACACTTCTTCTTTATTTAGATATATCAGAGTCATCACGTATTATTCTTTATACAAGTCACGAAGCACGTTTCGTCGTAAAAATGGGCCGGCTTTAATCAAGATTGTGCCAATTCTAAGTAAATGGGTTAACTGGGTTATACTTAGATATAACGTGTAAAAGTAAAATATTAACAAATAGTTCTTTAATATTGATGAATATTACATCTTCTTCAAAATGAAGACACTGACCAATTGAGGTAAATAAAACACTTGACACATTTCACAAACTTTAATTCATTATTTCTAGCAATATTATTTCGGTATTACATAATTACCACACTCAATGGATGGGATTACATCTGCAACTTTCTAAGTTCAAAGTATAGTATATATTTTAAAAAAATAAACATTAACAAAGCGTAAGTAAAAAATAATGTTTCTATATTGTGTGTTTTTTTGTATCAGTGGCAAAAAGTCAACATCTGCCTTGTTTGTAAATAGAAAATATTATTTATGCGAATGATGAAACGGTATAGAGTAAAGAACTATATAGAACAGGGAGACGATACGGTCCGAGTACGTTGACGTATCATACGGTGTACCGCATGGAGCCATTCTAGGGCCACTACAGTTCGTAATCTAAGTAAATGATATTCTTGTAATGCGTGTAAGGACTTACTACAAAACTTGGGGCAAATTTACAATTAACGAAACAGAAATAATCGGTTTTGGTTTGAATGTAGCAGAATTTAACGTACAATACAAAACAATTTCATGTTCAGGCTGAGAGATGTTCTTGGGATTACAAACGTATACCCTCCTGAATTAGAAGAATCAGGTGCTTCAAGTTAATGCCAAAGTGTCTGATTTCGAGTAATAACACGCAGAAATGCTAGTGTCTGTGGCAGGCTTGGCGCTGATTGGACATACATATATCCACACTTCCCGTTTGATGTTTTGGGGCAACAGCGTAGAAGTTGATCAGGTTTTCAAAGTGCAAAAGAACTGTGTTAGAGCAATCTTTAATTTACACCCAAGAGCTATTTGTTAGAAATCATTACGTATATATATTTGAAGAGTATGAATAATGTCAAGTCGAAAACTAGAAAGTATTTATACCTGCTGCCGCCTAAAATGCATTTGTCGAAAATACAAAAAAGTACTGTACACCAAAGTATAAAAATGTATACTGAAATATCTGTGACAATGAAAAATGTATGGCATTATGCATTTAAACATAGCCTTAGAGAACTATTTGTCTCTAAAGCTCGGATATACAGTTTTTTCAAAAATTAAATTTTTTATAAAGCTTTATTTTCTAGATTTGTAATCCTATATGATAACTGTGTTCCATATTTTGTATTGTTTTAATTTTATTATTTTACGTTTTATGGGGAAGTGCACATTTTCGTATGTATTAATAAATGAAAATATATTACATATTATTATAATTAAAAGGGAATGCCAAGTTTAAGCAACTTATTGCTGAGATGGTATATCGCAAGAATGTTGTAACTAAACGAAGGCCAGAAGCAGAAGCATGGCGCTATTGTAGTATCACATTACCAATCAGTATGTATCAATACATTGAAATAGCGTTAAATTTGATATGCTGGAACATCTTACTTGTTAAGTAATATAACCTATAAACCCATTTCAGAACTGTCATAATAATTTTGATGTTCGTTATAATTGTCATCAAAGCAATACAAAATTTTCAATAAGATCCAATTTATTACTGGCTTTCATATAATAGTATTTTAGTAACGGAAGCTATATTATATATATCCTTGAAATATTCATTTAATAGTTAGAATTAATCGTCGTCTTTACTTCGAACTTTAGCCGTGTCGGTTGCTAGAACGATTCTACTAATATAAATAAAATACCAGCTGAGTTTTAATTAACACGATTGGCTGCGTCTAACATTTGGAACATTGGTAGCAAAAAAATTAGCATTCACAGTTCAGCACAACGTAGAAAAGTTAATTCAAGTCATATTATTATCAACTACATTATTATTATATTATTATCAACTTACATTAATTTCTTGAGAACTCTATTTAATTGTCAGTAAGTCATAAATAAAAAACCGATATGTGTCCAAGAGAATACAAAACGCCATGCCAATGACGATAATGAAGAACTCCTACCGAATACTTATGGAGAACAGCTTAAATCCCAACCACCAAGCAGTCACGGTTTAAACGTCTTGGTTTTCTTAATTCCCTACAATCTTTTCAAGATAAGTTCCACCAAATGCAGTTAAAATATTGGATATCTATGTTAAATGCGCCTTTTAATAATTAGACATAGACACAGTTGATAATTTTAAACAAATGTTATTATAATTGCTGTAAATGATACTGGCAATAGATCTTTGAACGGCTGGAAAATCACCTACAGCAAAACAAAAGATCAAAAAACATGACTCTTATAATTACGTAACCTTTAAAGTTAAACTTCCAAAGAAGAAGAATATATACACTCAAGTTCTTAATTGTTGTAGATCCGGTTAGAAACCGATTAAGGAAATTAACATAATTATATATGAATTAATTAATAATTCCATCATCAGTTCAACAATATTTATTCATATTGAACTTTGTTAATTCATAAAAGTAAATAGCATTTTAGTCAATTAAAATAATTTTAAACTAAAAGCAAAAAGAGATGGTAAAAATCTATAATTTTAAAATGAAATAATAAAACTAGTTGAAACTTGTCGTGAAATTGTACGAGGTCGGTACAAAAGTAACGGAAAATTTTGAATTTTTATTTTTATTAGCTGATATTTTCGGACTGTTGACATGTATTGTAGTAAAAGTTTGAAACTCAGGAGAACTTTTACGGAAACTTCTGAAGCAAGCTTACGTATATGATGCTCCAAGTTGTACGCAATGTTACGAATGGTTTATATGATTCAAAAGTGGTTGTTAATCAATTGAAGAAGACAAAACCCTTCAAAAATTCAGAGATCTGGTGTGTTTAAACGGTCATTTGTACTTACAGGAGAGGTTAGCGTCTATTTTAACTATGAAACTCAAAATGCACTGTATTGAAGCAAAGTTTTTCCACGTCTGATGACCGTATAGCAAAAGAAGATTAAGTGCAACATCTTGAACCAGCCAACTTCGTGATTCATTTCCGTAAACAGTATAGCGAGAACCGAAATCTGGGTTTACGATTACGACATTGAGGCGTAATTTCGTCGCCATCAGAGTGGATTACAAAGACTCTCCACGTCCAGAAAAAGCACGTTAGTCTCAATTCAATTTAGATTTTAATTGAATTGTGTATTTTGCTCAGCCATGGTGAGTACCACAACCAGTAATGTGAAGGAATTCGCAAAAACAGACTAGGGTAATTAGTGGTAAGACAAGTTTATAGTTCCTGTGTGAATCCGTCAGATTTGTGCAAAAAGATAGAAGACTGTGCTACCTCAGCTTTCCTATTCGACCGACCTAGCTCCTTGCTGCTTCTTTTTATGTCCCAAATTGATATCAGTGCTGAAAGTACTCCGTTTTGAAGCCACCGATGTCATTTAAAACAAAGCTTTCCAGAAGTGCCTTGCAAATTGGTAACACCGCAGAAGAAGATGTAAGTAAGGAAAGGGCAGCAGTTTGAAAGACACGAAGACTGATAATCTGAGAGACTGATAATAAACGTTAAAAGTAAAAATGAGTTGGGTTATTTTCTGAACAGACATCGTAAAATAATAATAACATGAAAAGAAATGATTAACTGAGAGCGATTCAGTTTTTCTAACGAATATTTTGTGTATATACGTCCGAAGTATGATACATTGAACTAATAATAGCCGACATGTAGAGCAAATTCGCGTTAATTACTCCTGGCAAATACAGATATAATTTGTGATTATTTCTAGATCAAACCAATCGACAAAATGAATTAATTACCTTTAATTACAACAAATTAATTTATTGTACAACTATGAGAACGTACTCCCACTTAGACATAACTCATTCAGGTCACTCCCGGCCAGATCTCACGTCTTTAAAACTTAATCTATATAATTACTTACGTAACTTTTCTTTGTGCATTGTGTAATACAAAATTGTTCTGAGAAGGCAGTAATTTAATTTCATTGAACTAATTTCATATGATTGCATATAAAGGCCTTAAAGTCTTAATGAGATTGATATAATTAATTAGCATGAACGTATACAATAATAGAATATGCTAATGTTATCAGGAAATATTAGTAAAAAAGTGAATCTGTTGTGTATTTAATAGAAAATAATTATAATAATTATTATTGCGCTAGAAGTAATTCGCATTTCACGATCCAAAATTTTGCCATTTCTAACTCGATAGTTTAAGGAATTAGTTGGCGGCTTACGGCAAAGGTTGGTCGCTGTAGTTGAAAATCTGTGAAGATGAACGACATAAAACATTAGTGATGTAACACATGATAAAAGTTCTATGTCGGATATTGTGAATCAAAAAAAAAAAAAGGATTGGGAAACTTATCATCAATATATGTGTCTCATATGGCGTTAACTACACCTCATCTTCCATAATTGATCCAATGCAGACTGATTCTCACCGAAAAATAGAAAAAAACGGTTTGAAAGCATGCATTCACTTTTCTCGACTATTCTTGAAGGAAAGCCATCGATTAAATGCCGATTATAAAACACCTTTCGACTGCTTAATCGTTATATTTTTTTTTGTTTCTTTAGTTTACTAAATACAAAGCTTAGAATGAATAATAATGTTTACGAAAATAGTACAAACCCTTAACCCTTTCAGCGTATTATGGAGGCTTAAGTTCATATTTATAATTTGCATCTAGACACTTGTATATTTTTATGTTTTTATTCGAAAATGAAATTCTTAAATAATGTTATAAAGAAAATTAAGCTAGATTAGGTGAATAGGGTTGCTGGGGCACAATCTGGAATCATAATTCATACATTCGATCTTTTCAAAAACTGTGACTAATGTTTAACGACGTATTGCCATGACGGGAGAACACTTTTTCTCAAGTCTTATTTTTCCGTAGAGGCAACTTTCACTTTATCCAAAAGGGCAGCATATGTCCCGTTGATACTTTTGGCCCTCTGTTAGATAGTCGAGAAGAAGTATATCCTTCCAATCCCAAAATATCATTGCCACTGCCTTTTCAGCCAAAGGAAACGCCTTGGATTTCTTTAGCGGAAGATTGACACGATGCCTCCACTACTGAGATTGATGCACACAAATCATTTTTTAAATTCCAGGTGGAAAAAATCGCAAAATGTATTGCTATTAATGTTTTTTGCGCCAGAATTGTTTACTATAATACTTTATAGCCTGTTGCTATGACAATAAACAAAAAAGTATCACATGTTTAAATTGAGCGAATTATAAGTTTAGTGCCATCCTATCAGTGCATTTCCAATCAGTGTAACCGTTTAGGGATGTGGCATCTCTTTCCAACGCGAGGCGTTAAATGTACAATTTAGTACATAAAATAATAAAAACGGTCACGCTGATTTGCATAGTTCAATGTGGTGGTTCTATAAAGATTTTGTAAAGAGCAAATGTGCAGTAAGAAAGCATAAAGTAAGCACTCAACATATACAAAATATTGTTATTTAAAAATCTTGTACATACTAAAAATATAATAAATCACTGCAGTATGCAGAATGTGGTGTTTACGCATACTTGTTTGAATATTATTTTTTATTATTAATCAGTTTAATATCTGTTGATTCATGGCAGACTTGGCTGCCAAGAAGTGGCAAGAACTGCTAAATATACATAATAATTCTATTCATATTGTAATGGTACAGCCTATTTCTACATATTAATATTATAATTTTACCATATTGAATAATTTAATTAATCATACTTTTATTAATATTTTTAAAACATATTTAAAATCAATGAATATATTATTGTAATATTAGTTCACATATAGTCATATGTTTTATTATGTATTTATGTGTAAGCATCGTGGCGCCTAAACATTCGTGTTTATATAAGATTGGTGTTGCGCTCACACGGGGACTCAGACTATTTAGAGAGCGGGGAATCACAGGCGTCCACTTATAAAAAGCAAGAATATGTGTTGCAAGTGTATGAGTCAAAAGCTAGACTTTAAGTTGGAAGGCAAACTCCGATATAGAGTCCTGTAGTGGGTCTGCTACAGCCAGGAGTGTTGTGGTTAATTGTAATTTAAATAAAGAATCGATAAATCAGTATAAAAAATGTATCGATCCCAGTAATTACTAAAACAGCGGTTGAATAAAAGTAGTGTTACAAGTAAAAACTTGTAAAATTAACCGCATATTACATATACATAATAAATGTGCAAAGTGTTATATCTTTGTGATAAAGATATTGTGCTCCAATTGGCAGAGTAAGCAGAGTCTTCGCGTCCTATTCAGCGAACAAAGAAGAGTCAGCTGGAAAGCGCCAAATAAAGAAGAGAGAAGCCTTAATATAAGGTGTTATTTAAATGATAACAATCATTGTATGTGAATGTATTCAGAAGTAAAGAATTAAAGATTATAAATCAATTTTCAAATAGAGACGAAATAAGTAAATATAATTGTTAAATAAACATCGTCTCCTTAATATAAAGTGTAATGTAATTCAATACGTCTCAGCCTTGTTGTTTTTCCATTTGGACAAGAACGAATGATACACGTAAATATTTGTTAAAGTGTATTTAACCTGTCTATTAATGTGTTATTGTTTCTTGTGTTGTTTAAAAGCAGTATATTGTGTAGGATATTTATTTGTTTGTAAAACATATAAAATCATTGATTTTGAATATAATTATTGTTTAATTTTTAAAATGGTATTTTTTTATATTAATATCTAATAAATGATTTAGGAACCTTTTAGTAAATCATCTCTAGTAATCTGAATCGCCCTCGAGAATCCGATCTAAGCTTAGCAGGCAAAACTTATTCACATTTTATTTTCGAATTTAATGTTACCTTTTTATATTTAAATTTATTAATTTTATTTTGAGTGGTTCCTTTACATTAGGGTGTCCAGCTTTGGGGCATTTTAAGGTTGTACCTTTACAATATTACGCGCCGTGGAATATAGTTTCCACGGGCGTGGAATATGAATAAGATTAAGTATTCAATTCACCAAAAGAAAACCATACATTCACCGAGTATTGTACAGAAACAGCGAAAATATTTGTGGAGCTTTATTCACGGTATTACATGCCTTACAGCCTTCATAGAATCCTAATTTATGCATCGGAAATCGTGAATTCAGTTCCTCTTCCCATTGAAATATTTTCAGAGGGATTTCTTGAATCCCGTAACAAATATTTTAGGAGATATAGGAATTTCATGCTAGGAAGTTTTCAAGAGTGAAAACAATGAGAAATGTGTTTTGTGCGCTCTAATTATCCTCCGATCCCTATATTAATTTCATCTTTATCGCAATGTGTATATAGGTGCACGTCCCAATAAAGAACCCTTAGATGAAGTTGTCCTGAAATTGCTCAAAGAGCTTGACTTGCCCAAACATTTTCCAAGGGATGACAATGACAGTGATGACGATGATGACAAAGAAGAGGAAAAGATCAAAGAAGGGGGAGGCAATGATAGCGACTAATACGGTTTGCGTTCGACTGGAATGATATTTATTTTTTTCCTTATAATACGATTAAAAATAAGGATGCTCTTTCTGTTAAAACTATTAATAAAAATGAGTTAAATTGAGCCTTATATGCGTTTTGAAAATATATATATACAAGGTGTCTTACAATAAAAAAGACAACTCCGTAGCGTCTTTATGTATAAGCCGATTTTAATAATTTAAATGGCAAATTAAATGGTCAGATTTTGGCAATAAAATGATTAAATAAATAAATAAATAAAATTATTCACTTCAGCGTTTTAATGTCTTAGGGCCAATAGAAAATGAAGAAGCCGCATGTCTACAATGTTTCATATTTTATTATATTTCATTTATTCTTTTATTTTATAGTCTACTTTCAGGCATTTTCTTTGGTGTATCGCACATTCTAATCGTCCAAAAATAAACGCCTATTGAGACGTCCTTTTTTAAAAAAAAAACACTCGGTATATATTGTATATATTAAATATATTTACAATTCGAATGTGTGAGCCGTTTCGATTCTGACATAATAATGGAACCAAAGCGATCTGATCTGCATTTACTAAAGATGGCACTCATTTGGTAGAGAGCATAGACATTTCCAATTCGACGTATAAAATCTAGTGTAACGTTGACAGTCTTGGCAATCTCCACCACCTTCGCTTAAGTAGAACAATATCAAACACTGTCTCAACCGTTTCTGTAATGATGTTGATGATCCACGGGGTTCTGCATCGTCGAGACTTTCCATAATCAAAGCGATAAATTAGCAGCAAACCATGGACGTGGAAAGAGCATCGTTGCCCAATATTTGAATTTCACCACGAATAGTGGTGTTATCATTTTTATATAGAATATTAAAAACTTAAATATACCCTTATAAACGCATGGCCAACTCGGAAATAATACCATTTTTTATCACAACCAAACACTGATAGACAAGTCTCACTTTCCGTCAAATGTCGTTATATTCAAATCTAATGTAAGCATATTGCAAGAGAGCATACTTATTTGAAACAATTTAAACACCAAGCACGTTATATCACTTATCACAGAAACAATCAAGAAAATGGATATCTAATATAAGCATATTGCAAGAGAATATACGTGTTTCAAATAGGTGTGACAACAAACGCGTCACTCTAGTGTTTATCAAAGAAACCATAAAGTAAATTGGAATCTAATGTACGCAAAAGAGTATAACATAGTTTAAATAGGTTAGACAACAAACGTAGTACTCTATCGTTTCTCAAGCAAACCTCATATCATCCTCATATGCGACGTTTTGTTCCACATTAGTTTTCTTAATTTAAATCAAATTTAAAAGTGGAAACTATAACAAAATAATTAAAGCTAATTTAATTGATTTAAACAAAAATCTGTATTTTGCCATTCCTGTTTAATGACAAAATGTATTATTTAATACATACAACATTTGTATATTATATAAAGATTTGAATTCTGAGTCAAAAAATAATCACTTGAATGTAATTGACTAAATGCCGGTGCTTTTAAACACATCATATAAATTTAGCCAAACAAGTAGCGTTTCTAATTCAAAGCTAACATTGTGAAATTATCAAAATTGTATATGACGTATGTGTAACCAATAGCAAGATAAAATTAAAACTGAATCATTATTCAAATTAATGTCTACATCATAAACAAACGACCAGCCGCTTCAGCAATAAAATTGCTTGAGTAATAAATTTGTTGCTGGCTATTAATATATTTGGCAATTTACTAGTATCCCAAGAAATCTCTAATAAAGTTGTCTAAAAGGGATTAAAAGAAAGTCGTCTGTTAGCATTACGATATTTATAAGAATAGACATGCATATTTCTTTAAAATGTGATTATTGGTCATACTCATTGCATACTGCTTAATCCGTAGTCTAACAAGTAAATTTTGAAAAAGAGGAACATACGAAGGAAATCTTTACGTTATTTTCGGCTCACGCAATCCTTTCAATTATTCATAATGATGTCGGGTATTGTTAGTCTCTTTTGCAGAAGATACACATGGTGGTAGTAAAAACTACAACCTTTTTCACTAGCCCTCATTATACCATTGATTTTCCGAAACAAAAATAATGGATTATTTAGGAGCATTGATATTCAATCTTAAGAGGAGTAGATTTAGTTTCACTAACTAGCTCCTTCTTTTCTAATTCAAATAAAATATAAACTTAATATACATGATTTATACAAAATTTTATGAAAATCATTCCCATGTAATGTGTTCCTAAATTTAGATTAATATTAATAATTAAATATACTTTCAACGTAAAAATTTTTTAAATGCAAAAACGCACCTGATCAGGAACAAGGCTCATAAACTCAAGAAATTATTGTTCAGGGCCATTCTAAAGCTGTATTTTATTATAAAACGCTGATTTTTTATTTTGCCAATTGCAACTTGCAGAATATTAACTCTTTATATTGTAAATAGTATACCTTGAAAACTATTTCTCATATTGATAGGCTACTGGTTGGTGTGGTGTACAGGTTTTATAATTATTCACTACCAATCAATATACTGAGATCGGCAGTGATTCCCCTAATCGGTGTTTGAAGCCAGCGAATATTAATTCAAATATATGAGGGCAAATCAAATTTAAACGTGCCTTTGTTGCCCGAGTGTCACGAAAGGTAGACGTATGTGTAGTGTGGCGGTTGAATTTGATTGGCGAGGATGCATAGAGTAGGGGAGTAAGCTCAGCAGATTTATCCACCGCTTTTCTTACTCCCAGAGTTCGGGGAAGATAAGATAAGTAAAAGTATGGTGTCACGAATTTAAGCAGTGGCAGTGAAGATAACGCCAGGCGCTTTCGCAAACTCATTGTATGGGATCGACGCTTCACCCTGCTCGAAATCGCAGAGGAACCAGGTGTGAGCTATCGTAGTGTGCAACACATTCCTTGAATTATTGGGTTTCAGAAAACTATCAGCTCGTTGGGTTACAAAGCTGCTGAATTAGGATCAGAAATTCACACGACTTCGTATCCCCCAACTGCTCCAAACTCGTTTTGAAAAAGAAGGGATGCTTTTCTGCATAGAATCGTCACCTGTTACGAGATATGACTGCATCATTACACTCTTGAAACAAGCCAGCGAGCATGGCGTCGAGGAGGAAAGGCGAAGCCAACCCGGTGAAAACGAAAATTTGCTTGTCTGTGGAAAAGTGTTAGTAATGATTTTCTGAGACGGAAGAGGAGTCCTACTCATTGTTCTTTTTTTAACTTAGCGTGGGGCCATCACTGCAGTCTCCTGAATCAAGTGATACTCCTGTATATATGCAGGAGACGATATTGTCCCATTCGCGAGGTCCTCCTCTTTCACAAAAATGCACTGCCCTATAGAGAGCGTGCGACTAAAAATAAACTGGTTAGTTAAAATGCAGTGGCACATGCATCCCCCGTAAGTCCTAAATTATTGCTATGCAATTGCCATTTGGGCCGCTATGACACGAATTGGCAAACGAGAGACTCTAGTTAAATGACCAAGTAGACAGCAGGGTCAAAAATCCGCCTAAACGTTGCGCTCTAGATAAAAACTTCGAGAAATCACTTTGATTTGGGTAAACGGATCCATATCCACCAAAACGGTGGATCTTAAGTGGTGTGAGATATTCCTTAAATTCGAAAAATCCTTTACTACACACATGTCCATCTATTTTCACTTCTCTGGGTCATAAGTATTAGCCAGATGAGCTAAATCCATGCAACCGATATGAAGTAATTCTGCCTCTTTCGAAGGAAGCACGACGAAGGATAAGAAGGATTTGCGTCCTAAATAATATACTAGCAACTCTAAGTGAAGTTCTTGAAATAATTATGCATTCCCAAATTAGGAACTATATTTAGTGCTATTCTATTCTGCATCATCATAGTTGGACTAGCACTTTTCTCAAGGTATCAGATGGCATAATTGGTGCTGACGATAGGGGTATGTGTACGCTGATGATTTCATTTGTATTTCGGCAAGACTTTTAATACAAGTGATCATCGGATACTATTATCTATGATATACTTCGACAATGGCGGTTGGTTTGCTGTACTCTCGGTGTAGTAGGGTTCTGAGGTGTTCACTGATGGGTGTGAGTTTGTCTGTCTTGCAACATGTAGAGCTGTACAGCAAGCTTCAATTTTATGCATTTTATTATTTCTCATGTATCCATTGTTGGCCAAGTGGTCAAAAAAGTGTATAGGTTTAGTACTCTATAACTAAGTAATTATCAAATCGATTGCTAAAATAAATATTTACACTAATATTATTTTACTGTTGCATGATTCCGACCAAATACGTCTGACCTTAATGACAATATAAAATATTCTATTTATCTGGCTTTTGTTAATTTCGTCTTAGGCGGTTTTGGCAAAAACTCTTCATATAAATAAATATAGGTTCCTGAACCGTGTAATTACTAAAAAAATTATAGCAGCCACATTTTTTTTTATGAATAGGTAATGAATGCTTTAATATAATCGCTTAACTTAACTGTCTTATTTGCACTCGTGCTATGTTTTTAAAACTAACTGAAGAGTCGAATTTCCAAAAATCTTCCTACCAATTTATGACAATTTTAATGATCTGCTTGGAAGAATGCCAGTATCACCAAGAATGTTTTCTACAAAATGATGCAATTAAAAAAAATATTCATAAAGAGCCCGCGCAGTATCTTTGTGCCGAAATATTACTGTAATTAGCTTAATTAATTCTTTTCAGAAATTACCTAAATTCATTTCTGAATTGCTACACACACACACACACTTGGAAATACAAATGATGAAATTATCAATGAATATTTTGTATTTAAATATATTTGCATACGTACATGCCATAATTAATAACTATTGAGCGAAATTCAAACGGAATATCGAATTGTCTTATCATATTGTTAACGTATTTACATTGTATTAACAATCTACTATTTGTATTTTATGCATGTATGCGGGACAATTATCTGAACAATAATCTCTGATACCTGAATACTATATAATCTATATAATGTAGATATGTACTAAACAGACAGATATTGGATTTACTATCATAACAGTTCTATTAGAAATAGCGCGAGTTGCGAATGCGAATGCAGTAAGCGCAAATGTGAGTACATATGAGCAGAAATTTGACCGTAACATCATAAAAGGAATGTTTCAAGCTGGTGATAAATGACGTGACGCATTATAAATGTCTAAAATGGAACGAGGAAATTCCAAATTATATGAATATATGTAATTGTAAAGGAATTGTAAATATCGTGTAGGAGATTCATTCAGGTAACAGGCCAGTCAGAATAAACACACAATCACATAATATCGAAAATTTTCAACGCCTTCATTATGAGCCCGAGTCTTTATTTTATTATAAATTAGCATTGTGTATCTGCGCTATTTCTTAAGGTAACTATGATGTATAAATTTTACTAGACAGAAGTAATGCAAAGAACAAATATTTTGCTAACGCTTACATTTAGCCTATAGTGTACTGTTCGTACGGGGTAAATGTAAATGAAAGTATGGGAAAAACAAATTGATAGAGAATATGGAAGACCAACACAACGTTTCTGAACACATTGGCGATAGAGTTAAATCACATGACAGGAAATAAATGCTTTAAAAAAATATATTAGATTTTGTACCTAACTACTAACTATATATCCATTCAATTCACCCTGAAGAATTTAGTCCGAAAGATTTAGAAAATTATAGAGCTTCCTTAGCAAATGCTTCATTTACGACACCCTACTAATAGCTGATTCTTCAAGTAAAAAAAAAGTCTTAAATATCAACTGCATTTGAAACAACACTGTCAAGTTTTTTCGCACCAAACGTCAACTTGACTAAATATATTAATAAATCCCAGTTATTCCTAGTTTGAAACAGCAAACGCATGGCAAGGTACTGACTACAATTAAACTTCCAATTCGAATAAAGGAAACCAAAAGTAAGAGAAATAAAAATACGAAGCCAAAAGAAGAAAAAACAAACACAGGAAAACAAAAAAATAGATTTTTTATAATCAAAGAAATTAAGAAGAACACCAAAGAAGGCGATGAAATTAGTTGGCATAAAATGAAAACATCCGTATTAGAAAACCAAATGTTTATCCGAATTGTTAAAAGAAAAAAAGTGGTTAAATTTAAAGAAGACAAAAAATACGTTTCTATAACGGAGGATAATAATGAACAAAAATAAATTGAAGTAACTAATCAAAAAAACGTCATTTTCATTAATCGTAAATAGAACTTTTGGTGCTTTAGACTAAAGTACCAAAAGTACTATTTACGATTAATGAAAATGAAGTGTTCTGATCCTAGAATACCAATGAGGGGAAGTAATTCTCTATAAATATTTGCAGTTCTGCCAGAATAAAAACAAAATTTATAATTTAAATATTAATAATGGGGGTATTTAATGTATTTAGTACATTAAACGTAAATATTTTTTAGATAAATGTCTTAATTTTAATAATTAACTTAATTTATTTATATTACGTTGTTTTTCTTACATGCATAATTTTTTAGAATAAATATTTTAGTAAAACTATTAATGCTATAATACATAATATATAATTACTAAAGTAAAGTGGTGAACTTTCTCTATATGGGGTAAATGCAAACATTGCTTTTGGTCTTATAAATTTCTAGCTATTAAATTACATTTTTCCCAAGTGATCAAGGATAAACGTAACAGCGGTGGAAAAGTATTTCTTTTTTGAAAACGATTTGTTATCTATATATTAATACGTGAAGAAAAAACTTTGTACTCCTTTTTATGCATTTTGCGCGCACAGAGGAGTGTGAGATTTGGCACAGTTAAAGTTTATATGGGAAAGGTATGCAGACACATAAAATTTATGTATAATATGTGTTACAAATACATTAAATTAAATAAAATAAAACATTTATAGTTTACGTAACGGTAACTTAAATATTTAACGAATTAAGGTCGAATTTCGACCATTGGGTGACCACTAGTTTATACAAAATCGCACGACTTTCTGAAAAAAGATAATATACGTTATTTATGCTTTACTTTGGATGTCAAATAAAGTATTTAATCTAGGAAAATAAATAAACACTTCATAAATGTATGTCGGCTTCATTTACCCCAATTGACCCTAATATAAAAGTTACAAATCAATAGAAAAACATGCAGGCAATTTCGTCATATTAGACTTGATTATTATGAAAAATATGAAGATAAATTATAATAATTTAAGATCTAATAATAGTCCTCGATTAATCTTGATGAACCAGTGGGATTACAAGTACAGGCTGAAAGGATGTGTAAAATGCTTAAAGCAATAATTGTGTTATTGAGAAATAATGTTATTACAATATATATTTAAAATTAACTTTGATGTAATATATGTTTTAATTAGCTACATTTAAATTAAATTAAATGTAGAGAATACTGACTGAATTAAATATTACATACATATAAATTTATATAATTTATCAGAGAAACCTATTTTCGTTCATATGCAGGCTAAATATTGAAGTGTAAATCATATTGGTTTAAGCTAATTAGACCATGTGTAATTATTTCGCCTCCTTGCATTCACCAATGAGTGTAGAATGTGATACAAAACCCAAGACTCTCAGAAAAAGTACCAGGACTAAAGTCTAAGACATTTTGAGCTTTTGTAAATGTGGGATAGAGAAGTTATACGAGGTTTCTTGTTTGTATATATGTGTCTATCAATTTTGGAAATACAGAATTATTATTATTATTATTATTATTATTATTATACTTGTGCTATCAAGCAAGCATGTAAAGTACTGCGCTAATGTTAATGATTAATATACATAAATTGAGAGAAATAGTTTATTTATATGGCTGTTTTGATTGTATTTTTTTTTGTTTCATATAACAGATATCATATTTTGGTCGTTATAGTACTTAGAGTAATTAAAAAAAACAACCAAAAACATTTTTCCTCTAAAAGAAACCTATTCTAAAAGCAAACCTCATGAAACTAAACATTAACTTATTATAATAAAACATGACCGATTATTAAGAAAATAAAAAAAAATCGGAATAAAAATTAGAGAAACATCCATATACTTAAATGTTAATAGTTTTTGTTGAAACTTTCCAGTCCAAAAAGTGTCTGAAAAATCAGGAAACCACAACCACCAAATAAATGAATCTGCGGAAATAATATAAATATTTTGGCGCCCATTTATCTTTAATTGTATTATCAATGCTGCTGATAAATGTATACTCTAATACCATTGAAATAAATATTTTACATTTATCAATTTCTCGACCGAAATATTCAGCAAGTAGTTGATCAATCAAAAATTGTATTACACTTGTCTAGTTGACCTAGTTGACCAATATCTTCGACAAGAAGTTGGCTTAGAACATGTTCGGTGTTTTCGCAACATGATCATCTTTTTAGTGATCCCTAGCAAAATTTGTGGTATAAAGTTGTTTGCCGTTCATAATGGAAATAAAATTTTACTTAAAAGCCTTGCCTTTGTCTCATGATTTAAGGCTAACAGAACATTACTTCAAATTCACGTATTAATATGTATGCAATTGTGCATTATCTTTTAATTTCACAAAAACGATTTTTGCAAGTAGTCAACTTTTGGTATTATTTTGGCACCGCTACTTTTGTTCTGTTGGTAGGTACTATTCACGAAAAAAAACTTGGTCAAGAAATTCATAAACGTAAAACAGCGAAGATCAACAAGAAATTGTCCAATAAATTGATATATGAAAGTGTTTACACAATAATTTCACAACATCTTCTCGATGCTAGCAGATCTATAATATAATATCATAAAAAATCTGTTATATAACCTGACATATTTAAAGAATGCATATATATTTTCTAATTATGATTTAATACGGTCACTTTTTAGTACAATTCTAGGCACAAAATGTATTCTTTATTTGGTTTCTATCATTGAATTTTGTATTAAAACATATATTACAATCAATTAATGTTCTTTAATACAGTATAGTACGTACCACCTTTAATTCCAGAAAACACATTCAACTATAAATTTGTAATAGTTTTTATAGATAATTTCAATCAAATTTATTCAATTCTGTAGAACATCATTAATTGTTACTACCAAAAGTAAATATGACATTTTTAAGAATACCTACATGATTTTATATATCTTTCTATAAATTGGTGTTCCAAAAATAAAGTAGGTAAATTTATCAGAATGATTCACTCTAAATTAGTCAACGGAATGAACGACTTAAAAGTGTAAACTTTATTTATTGAAGGTTTATGCAATAATGGGATTATCAAGCTAATACTATCAAACAAATGATAAGTTACGAACATATTTAGAATTGGCAACTATTAATAGAAAATTTGGTAGAAATAAATTTTCAAAAATTCATAAAATAATATCCTAAATTTCAAAAAAGGGTTTCAATAACCATGAGGCTACCATATAAAACTACCTCGAAGGCCCATCCTGACTTGTCATCCCTTCGTATTCCACTTAGAGTATAGACAGCATAAATTATACAAACTTTTACAGAATGCACCAGATCGTATTACAATACAGAAATGTATAGAAACAGCTACTATTTTTAATACAATAATGCCATACAAATTTAAAATCCTGAATAAACAATTCGTTTCCGTTGTCTACCCCCCACCACCTGTGCCTTTTGTTTCATACAGTCGGCATGCTACAGACTTACGCTAAATAAACAAAATCAGTGTCAGCAGCGTCAGGTGGTTGTTAATATAATATTACACGGTTTCAGCAACACCGACAGCAACTAATGTTGAGTAGCAATGTAAAACGATACCAGAAAAAATATAATACGCAGAAGAAATAATCGCTTATGCTGCTGAAAAATTTTTAGGAGTAGGTTTTTTCCTTGTCGATTGCAACGTAACCAAGCAGGTCTTGAGAATATCTTTTGTAAAAATAAGCGAATTATGAGACGACAAGTGAATTGTTTTATTAATTTTTCAAGGATTCTTTCACACAGATAAAAGATGCAATTACTAAATATAAAATTGTACATAATTTTTGAAATAACGTAAATTAATATAAATTAGAAATGGCTTTTCTAAATGTAAGTAAAATAAAAATCAAATAGGAATATGTATTAAAAAATAAATTATAGTAAAAAACGTGTTCATGCAGTAGAATGTAAAGGAGATTAATTTGAAAAGAATTTTAAAGAACGCCTCAACTACCTAAAGCAATCTAAGGCAAAACATGGTTTATATACACAAACATGTGTGTGTATATAAAGATGTATATAAGATATCCTAACCCTTACTTACCTACCAAGAATGAGACGTATATAATCCAAACAAAGTGTAATGTGATTTTCTGAACACACACAAACTGTACGATTTTTAATTATTGTAGATATATATGTATATATATAATATATTTCCGTATTAGACACTCACACCCAAACAAAAACGGAACGCACACACTAAAAGAAAAACAGTAAAAAAAAGTGCCGATCGCGAACACACAAATTTAATCCCATAAAAACAACAACTATACGATATATTCGAAGTAAGGCACACTGGCATTGGTTAGGCTAGGCGCGCCAATAGTGCTTAGCGAGCGAGCGTTGTCGAAAATTGTCGAAAAATGACGAGTCAAAAAAACATAACCTTACCTGATGACCGCGGATGTGTACCGTATATACCTATAGAAGTATTTAAGTAGTCGAGGGAAGGTAAACACGAACTAGAGAAGACGAAGCGGACGGGTCAATATTGCGTGGCGACCGGTTGTTTTTAAAGTTGTTTGAGAGTTGGGTCGAATTGCGTATAGACAAGCCAGACACCGAAGTCTCTGTGTGTATAATATGTGTGCATACGTTCATTCGATAAACGAAGAATGCCGCTTTCCTGTGTGACCATCGCTTGCCTTGTCGGCTTTTACTGTCTGACTCGGCATGCCGAGGTCCAATTATTATTTGCACACTTCATACAGCTGTGTACAAAATAATAACAGCCGAGGGGGAATAATACCGCTGCTCTCGATAAATGAAAGAAAATGCGATTGAAATAGCGTATTGTATGGAATGTACGTTGCTTAGCGATCTCACAAGCGAAGTTACTTACCACGCTTAAATTTTGACTTATAGAAAATTTACTGTTTGGCATTTTATTTCAAAAATATTCATGTAAATTACAGATATACACTACTGTTCACAAAAGTATGAACATTACAAACATTATGAGAAGTAAAGAAACATGTAAGAATTAAAACTAAAACCACAAAAGAATAATAGAGATGGTGAGCCAACTTAGACTAGTGTGAGGTGACTCCACTGTTGTCTTTCCGCTTTCCTCGTATAACTTAATGTGCTTCTTGCTTTCATCACAATTCTTTCCGTTTTCTCCTATCCTGTACTGTTCCTCTGCTTCTCAAAATTTCTAGTGTTCCAATGTCCTCTATTACTTGGTCCTTCCATCTTATCTTCGGTCTACCTCTTGATCTACACCTCCGTTGTGGTTTCCACTGCGTATTTTTGTTTACTAATGCTCTATTTTCCATTCTGTAGATGTGTCCAAACTATCTTAATCTGTGACCTTTTATCACTCTTACTATATCTTCACATACCAACGTATCATTAATCTTATAATTTCTTAAACTTCTGTATTCTTCTACTAACTTTTTCGGCCCACATGTTCTCCTTATAATCGTCCTCTTAAAAATCCTTAATTTTTCCTGGTCTCTTGTCGTTAGGCACATAGTTTCAGAGGCATAGTTTACTACAGGTCTTATTTTTAATCTACAGACACTTAATTTTGTGTTTCTACTTAGTCTCTTATTTTTCATGAATGTTTTAAACTTGTATTAATTTCTATACCTCGCTTGAATTCATTCCAAACTTCACAACTTCTAGTGTTTTCTTTATTAACTATTACGGCCAAGTATCTAAGTTTTTCATCTACCTCAAACTAAATGCTCCTATCCGTTCTTCTTGCAGGCAACTTGTATTACTTTCAATTATTCTCATATACTTTCTCTTTTCTTCGTTAATCACTAATCCTCTCTTACCAGTTTCTTCTTTTATCTGTACTATGGCTTCCTTCACTCTTTGTTCTTCTCTTGGTATAACTGCGAGATCATCAGCATATGCTCTCACCAGTACTGCAGTTTCTATTACACTTGACACTACGCTTTCATAATGCCTTCTAGCACGATATTAAATAAAGTTGCTGATAAACGATCACCCTGTTCCACTCCTGCATTAAATTCGAGCTTATCTAAAATCTCCATTCGTGCCAGAGCGCCAACCTTTGAACCCTCCATCATCATTTGGATTAATCTAATCAATTTATTTGATATTTCCTTATTTTGAGCCTCTTTTAATATTATATTCCTTTTGATCCTATCAAAAGCTTGCCGAAAATCAATAAACGTTATGTGCAATTCCATATTATTTTCGAATGCTTTTTCAATAATCTGATTCAAGTTGTAAATAACATCTATTATAAACTTACCTTGTCTAAATCCGTACTAATAATCTCCAATTGCACCTTCTTTGCACATCTTTAATTTTTTATGATTGTTTTCACGACTTTATATGCAGCATGAAGCAGCATGACTCATTTTAGAGCGTATCATAGTGAGATATAAATTGACTGTTGACAGACAGTATTCTTTTAACAGATGGTATTAAATTTTATGAAATTTTATTATTCCTCCGGACGCTCAATTGTTACGCAAAGGAATTACCGTAGCAACCACTCGAACACTCACTAGCGAAACATCAGACACTTAATTGCACGTTTTGAGTATCGGGGTTTAGTTATGAGGCATTCTCGGCGAGGGGTAAACAACTGATACAACTTGTGTACACCACAAATCCTTGTTACAAAATAAACCCCAGAAACCCTAAATACACCCTCAGAAATCCTATAAAACCTTCTAAATCGTTACAATTTCTTAGAAATCTTCCAGAAATCCTCCGGACATCCTTGTATATCCAATAAAACTTAGATTTAGTCGATCAATTTCTTCACTTTTATTGTCGATAATAAATCTTGGCAATCTGTCGAAACTTACATCATTTTCGTTCACCTCTAGAAAACAACATGAAGAAGATGTTCTTATCGCTAGCTAAACCTCTTCACTTTATGGCCCTTCTTCGTAAGCGCTAGATTTAATCTTCATAATTTTTAATTAAAAGTTCTTCATCCAACTCTACTGATGAAATATCACAAATATCTTTTAATGTAAAGTATTTTCTGAGTTGTGCAAATCCGTCTTCCACAACATTAAATATTTCATTATTTTTTATCCTCTTCCAAAAGTAATTCTATTCTTCTTCCCCTTCTTCTTCAGCTTCGCTTCCATTTGATGGGTCGACAGATGGAATACAGACGGCATTACGACTGCCTTTGTCACCAAAAATTCCTATTTTTTTCATCTGTAATAATGCTTTTCGTAATGCTTTGTCTACTATATAAGTCTTCATTAGAGGTTTGTTGCGTACTACTTGTGCCTGATGTATTCCTTTGTTTCTACAGGAAATATAAATACATTTTTGATTCAGTCAAAATAGTGTTAATGGTTTTTGTTCTATCCAGACGTTCTGTTATATCTTTAATATAACAGCAGACAATAGTCGAGAAACTTGAAGTTATAGACCGTGTTGCTCTTACATGGCTGACTGCCAAATACATCTAGGAGAAACTGCGAAAAATAATTTATAATCGATTTTGCGGAAGAAGCAACAAACGAATCTATTTGGAAGACCATTGATTAAAGGCATAGTATACCCAAACAGCTTATTAAATTTCGAATCATACTCAATTTTTCCACATACTTTTATACTGTAAACCACTGTCTCAGTAAAAACATGTGAAACTGCTGAGTTTGAATCTGAGTAGATATCATAGACTCTTTAACATATACTGAATAAATACTCCAGAAAATCGCGTTGGTGTCTATAGTTGCTCATAAAACCCAGAAATAAATATAAATTTCCTAATAAATCTCAGAAATCCCGAATTATTTATATTAAATCCTGGAATTCCTTAGAAGTATACACCATAATTCCCCCAGCTGTTTTCGGACAAATTTTAATATTGGCCAATCTGTTAAATAAATAAATATCTATTTTTGCTCCTAATATACAACTATTATACACGATTTGTTTTACTCTAACAAATTAAACTATTTAATTATTTCGTTATTTCAACAATCTTCTATAGTATTAACGAAGGAGCTATTCATGCTGTAGACCAACGTATCAATCGGGATTGATCTGTATCTACTTGTCGGTGTGCTACTTCAATGGATATTTCTAGAACGGCAATACGATGGATTTTTAAACTCGGTCTAAAGATCTTTCCTTACAAAATTCAACTGGTACACAAATCATTTCCACAGGATACATAACAGCTCCTGCAATATGCCAACTGGTTCGTGCAGAAGACCAAAAATCAATCTCATAACGAGCGATGAATTCCATTTCCATTTAAATGGATATCCCTATGAATAACCAGAATTGCTGTCCTTGAGGCATAAAAAAGTTTAAGCGCTTTGTAGCACCGTCAGTTAGATCCTGCAAGATGCAGTGTGTGGTGATGAATTATAACCGACAGGGAATTCGGTTCATATTTTATCGAGCATGACGCTGAACATTCGTAAGCCGTTCTTGGGGGCGATATACCGGACACTGATTGATTTTTTTATACTCCCGGCAGTTCAAAGTAACCCAACTATAAAGTTGAATGACAATGGACAAAGCATATGCTTAGTGAAATGGTCGATGATCGGACTACAAAATTCAAATTGTCATAAATCACACTTTCATTGAAACAATTTCTTTTTAATAAAGGATTAAAATTACAAAAGTTTTATTCATTTTCTAACAGTCAGTCTAAATTAATCCACCTGGTATTACTTTCATCAAAATATCCTCCACTGAGTATTGCTTGCATAACACGTTCCAGTAATTCTTGTGATTAATTTTTAGATAGTTCGTTCGGTTTCGTTCTTATTGAGCAGTATTTCAAAGTTGTTGGTATGATTCGTTTTTCCTACCCTGCTATCGAGTTCTTCTGACATTAACTCGACAGAACTCATATTCGGGTTTGGAAGCGGCCAGGTCCAAATGAATTGCTATAAAAATCCTTGTATGTTGGGTTGGGTGTATACATGTGAAATGTAATTGACCGCAAAACAAGTTGGAACTGCATTATTTTCTATAATCGCAGGGTATCTTTCCTGCAAATCATTTTATCAGTTACATCTATGTTTCAAAGTTGGCACAACGCAAAAGAGAAAACATTTTTTTTTGCATTCTGACGCAAATTTAAAGAACTTCGATTCGATTCGTCAGTCAGGACATTTTTCTAATGTTCCACTATCCAGTCACGATACTGCCAAGCCTATTCCAAGCTTTTTCTCTCAGTTACCCCGACGCAAGAATGGTTTACGCGCAACTACTCATCCGTGCAAGGGGTACTCTCTGGTAAGTGAAGTTTCACGGTACTTACTGAAATTCTGCGTTGTGTTCCGCGGTCGCATTCTACTGCAATTACAGGTTTTGTTTCCCTACGAGCCCTTTTGTTGATCACTTGTGTTTCCTTATTATCTGGTTCGTAATCATTTGAGACGGACATGCTGATCATGCACGCTATTCTACAACAGGGGATGATGAATACCATGATTATGTCGACGATTTGCCCTATTAACTAACTTTGTCTTTCTTTTCGCCAACTGCTTTTCCTTGCGATATTATCACACCGGTATTAAAATTCAATTAACATTAATAAAAATTAAAGAAAGCTTTGACAATCATATTGCATATTCTAGTAACAGTAAGAATGTAACAGCATAAATACAGTATATTTTATTATAGGTACAGTGACTTGCAATAAAATCCCGTACATTTTAATGATTAGCTGATTTTTTAAGATTATTTACTAGTGTAAGCTGACTTTAGTTTTGACAGATATGACATATAAGATATTAAGCAAATGTGATGTGATCATCAACATACGTATGTAGTCCGTTTGACAATGCGGTAAAGAATTTAGTATAAAATCAAATACAATAACGATAATAATATATAATTATAAGAGTCAGAACTTAATCATTGCACCATTAGCTTCTAAAACCCGTGCAAATCTTGTTGGTGGCATTGACAGAATAAGTCTTCCCACACCCATGATCTCACATATATTTCATCACTGGAATATTTCGAAAATACTACACTATCCCAGAAATTCTGTTCGCGAAGTATATAATTTAATGAAAATATGAATCTGGGTTGTGTATTTTCTACAGATAATAACGGTTTTTTGGAACTTGCTTAATTTTTTTAATTCGGATGTGTTAATTCTGTCGACCAAGATCCTAGAAAATTTGTGTGAAAAACAGCATCTCTTGCTGTTTTGAATAGATTTTCTCTTAACCCTCTAACAGGCCAGAGCGTAAAAATGATCGGATGAAACCAATATTTTTTTTCTAAGTAAATATAGTTGAACGGAAGGTAAATTTTAATTTTCAGGCGGAAGAAACATACTGAGCGGACACGTAATATAAAAAAAGTGTTGCCTTAGAGCAGTTTTCACTATTTGGATACAAACAAAATTGTTTTGTAGCAGTGGAGCCAAAAACTCGAAGACCGTCTAGAGACGGTCTTGCCGGTTAGAGGGTTAAATAATCTAATAACAATTCATCTTGATGCTGATTTGAAATTCTCGGCCGGCCTAAACCTTCTTTCCTTTTAACACATCCATCTTTCTCCCATTTTTTCTTAACACTCAAAA
Organism: Amphimallon solstitiale; assembly: GCA_963170755.1. Classification (NCBI taxonomy): domain Eukaryota; kingdom Metazoa; phylum Arthropoda; class Insecta; order Coleoptera; family Scarabaeidae; genus Amphimallon; species Amphimallon solstitiale. Next base: position 29,590,112 of record OY720680.1, read on the forward strand.
TCGTACATTTATTTAACTCCTAGCTACATTCTTATAGACCATCATTCTTTTAATTTTGATAATATTAATAAATATCACATTCAGAAAATTTTATCATTTTGATCAACTTTGATTGATTTAAATTGATTAAGGTCACCAGAAAGGTCAATTTAATACAGCCAAAAGTAGGTGTGGGGGATTTTATTGCAAGCCAGGGTTCATATTATTCTAAAACTCCTTTTCTTGCTAAATCCAGCTGGATACCTATGTCTAAGCTTTTTTGGGAGAAAAGATGAAAACAGATTGATCTATATGAAGAAAGTTGACTAAGTAGCAAAAACAAATGCAATCACACATAACACTTTCGTGGATATAAAATTTATTCTTTAGAAAAGCAAAAATCAATTTAATTTCTAAAAATATGCAAGCAAACAAACAACAAGTAATTTATATTTACTTTATTAACACCTGACATGACGTAAAATGATATTACGCTGTTCCAAACGGAATCTCCCTGCAGCGAATTGAAGAATTCTGAGTAAAATACGTAATACTATATTATTTAAATGAGTACATTGTATTAGAAGAATTAAAAGAGAGAAAAAGATGAAGCGAAAAAGTATATACTCGATCTTTGACGATTACATAAACATGCATATGTAATAAATAACATCATCACGAATACGTTTGAAGGAAACTTCTACTTAGAAATTATCAATGCCAAACGTGGAAAGTGAATGAATCGCTGTCGACTCAGCATAACGAGTTTTAACTTCTTTACGATATTTCTTCTTACGCTTGTTAAAAAAATGTGTGTGTGTGTATGTATGTATGTATGCATTTATATACAGGGCGAGTCATCTCGGCGGGTAAGTCCGGTTGTACCTTTACGGGTAAAGATATTCCGAAGCGGTTTTTTCTTGTGATAGCCGCTAGTTAGGAGCATATTCTAAAAATATTTTGTATTATACAGAGTGTTCCATAACTTAGTAGCTGACCAAAGTTATAGTTTTTTTAAATGGAACATCCTATATATTATTATATTTTTGTATTCCCCGTATAATTTTTAGTCAAAAAGTAATAAAATGGTATTCGCCTAAAGATTAAAGTTTTCTCCTTATTCCCATTTTTCTGAAAAATTCAATGTTTGTATAAAATTATATTTCTCGAAAACGACGCATTAGATGGACACAATTTTTTGTAGTATTTTTCACAATAAGAAGTCCTAATAGATGCATATTTTATTTTTTTTCAGCTACTAATTGCATGTGCGGAAAGCAGGATCAAAATTACATGACACGTTTTTGTATAAAAGTTTTTTTTTTCAAATGGAACACCTATATATAAGTTCATTTTTGTATTGCTTATTTAATTTCACATCAAAAACATGTAGATGTTAATACTTTAAAAGTGATTATTACAGAGGTATTGTAGTTTTTTGACATAAATTTGCCAACTTCATGCTTTTTATTTGAATACGGTATAGTAAGCCATAATATTTGTTGCGACATTGATAATTGAATGAATGCCATTTAATAAGTTGTTACTCATTTGACAAGCATGATTTTATAATGAATTTTTCTAAAAATTAGCTTAGAGATCTGATTTTCATACGTATTGGGGGAATGACAAAAAAATTTAAATATCTTAAGATTTTGAGTTGTTTATAAAGGGATTCCAAAAATATATAACATTACACTTCTTTTTTTCTTTTACCTCTACAATCTTGGTAAATGTCTCATTTCTGTATCTATATATTTATACAAAAATGAGGTGTGGCCACCACACGACTTTCTTATACGTATGAAAGTGTTACTTCCGGTCCGAATTTTGAAATTTCATTTCTACAAAAAATATTCCATATCCAACTCTAAACATTTTTGTACTCTTCATAAATATATATAGAATGCATAATTTACGAATTTGCAAAAAATCGTTATTCGGTAAGAGTAAAAGTGTTACTTCCTGTCCGAATTTTGAAATTTTTTTTATACAAAAGATATTTAAAGTACGCTCTAAATACTTTTATACTCGTAATGTACCTGCCTAGAAAGCACGACTTGCAAGATATTCGCAAAAAACTGATTTTCGATAAGAGTAAAAGACCTACTTCCGGTAGGAATTTCGAAAAACTTTATTAATACAATTTTTTTCAAATTTAATTTTGAGTACATTTGAATTCTTTATAAATTTGTTTAAACCTAGTAATTGACGAAATATTTGCAAAATTCGATTTTTTCACTGCAGTAAACTACTAGTTCCGGTCTGCCGATTTTGCTCAAAATCTAATCAGTTCTCAAGAGGGAGATTATATTCGTAAATATAAAATTTGGAATTGATATCTGTAGCGGTTTGACCGCTATCGTGGTCACAGACAGACAGACAGACACACAAAATCGAAAATTTTCATCATCATAAAAAATGAGGTGTGGCCACCACACGACTTTCTTATACGTATGAAAGTGTTACTTCCGGTCCGAATTTTGAAATTTCATTTATACAAAAAATATTCCAAATCCAACTCTAAATACTTTTGTACTCTTCATAAATATATATAGAATGCATAATTTACGACATATTTGCAAAAAATCGCTATTCGATAAGAGTAAAAGTGGTACTTCCGGGCTGAATTTTGAAATTTTTTTTATACAAAAGATATTTAAAAGTATGTTCTAAATACTTTTATACTCGTAATGTACCTGCCTAGAAAGCATGACTTGCGAGATATTCGCAAAAAACTGATTTTCGATAAGAGTAAAAGACCTACTTCCGGTAGGAATTTCGAAAAACTTTATTAAAACAATTTTTCTCAAATTTAATTTTGAGTACATTTGAATTCTTTATAAATTTGTTTAAACTTAGTAATTGAAGAAATATTTGCAAAATTCGATTTTTTCACTGAAGTAAACTACTACTTCCGGTCTGCCGATTTTGCTCAAAATCTAATCAGTTCTCAAGAGGGAGATTATATTCGTAAATACAAAATTTGGAATTGATATCTACAGCGGTTTGACCGCTATCGTGGTCACACACACACAGACACACACACAGACACACAAGACATTTTTTAAAAACCACTTTTTTGGTATCAGGGGACCTCAAAACGTGGACATCTGCAAAAATCTCGAGGTCGAAAATTTTCATCATCACAATACTTCCTTATACTACGTATAAGAAAGTAAAAGTTGATATATTCTACTGACAATACACTCTACGCTAGCAATATATTTCATAAAATATACAGAATATGGTACAATAAACTAATTTTAAAACAAAACAAATTAATACCTTAATTATAGAAGTGTAGAAACAGAAATTAGGGGCTTATATCAACGGTAATTGGTGAAAAAAAAACTACAAAATAACAATAAAAATGTATACTAAAATAAGCAAAAATTATTTCAACAAGTATTCAAATGAGTTTCCATTCATTTCTAAACATTTTTCCTGGAAAATGGATAAGTTGTGGAGGGCCTATTGCACTGGCCTGCTTGGTTTCCGGATATCCCAAAATTAGATTTTTTTTATTGGGAGTCGTAAAAGAGCAACTGTACAGAATATCTGTAACAGCAAAAGAAACAATGCGGGAACATATTCGAAAAATATTTAGAAATACAAAACCTCAAGTTCTTCTTAATGTCGATATATCATTTCAGAAGCGAATTGAAAAATGTTTAGAAGTGAATGAAATCAGTGTTTTTATAAAATTATTTCGCAAAAACGGCTTATTAGATAAACACAATTGTTGGTAGTTTTGTCCATAATAAAAGGTTCTAATACAGGCAAATTTTATTTTTTTGCAATTACTAACTGAGTTTGCAGAAAACTGGATTAAAATTACACGATAAATTTTTGCAAAAAAGTGAATATTTTCAAATGGAACATCCTTTATATCGGTTCATTTTTGAATTGCTTACTAATTTTCGCACCAAAAACGTTAGGCGTTATTATTTTAAAAGTCATTAATTGTCGTTTCTTGATATATTTTTGCCAACTTTATGTTTTATTTTTCTTATTTTAATAAGGTACTTCTGAACTGAAGATATGTCAAAGAAATTATTTACTAGCCCAAAGAGTTTACCAGCAGCGTTACCCTAACAGAAGATGTCCCATAACAGATGCCTTTAGAAAAGTAATGGATACTTCCATTACTACTGGTAGGCTAATTCAAAACCAAGGAAACCTAAATATGTATGTAAATGAAGGAAATCAATTAAGAAGAGACGGAAAAAACAGAAAATCCACTCGTCAGTACCCATGAAGTAAGTCGTTTGCTGGATATTAGCCAAACCATCATTGTAAGGACCTTAAAATGAAATAAATATTTTCCGTAATGAATAGATTTAAATATTGAAGTACGAACTCATCATTTTAAAGCTAAAAGAGTGTTCAGTGGGCAGAACACTTTCTTCTTTTTTACAAAATTAATTTCTTTTTTTATAGAGATCCCTAAAAGAGCAAATATCCAGTAAAATTGTATCCACAAAAGATGTTATGAGGGATCATATTGGACAAATATTTAGAAATATAAGAAGTCAACGCCTTATTGATGTCGATTTATCATTTCAGAATCATGTAAATTTCAGAAGCGCGTAATTTGAACAGTTTTGAATTTTGCCTATTTTAATGTTCATATTCATTGTTATTTTATAACTTCTGTTCCACTAATTACTCATCCATTCACGTAAGAGTTCCTGTTTCTACATCTACTAAAATCAAGTTGTTAATTAGTTTGGTTTTAAAATTTGTTTATTATGTCATATTCTGCATATCTTTTGAGTTATATTTCTAGCATTTCATTATAAACAATGCTACCAAAAATTGTGTCCATCTAATACGTCGTGAGAAATATAATTTTATAGAAACATTGAATTTTTCAGAAAAATGGTAATAAGTCGAAAAGCTTGAATTTTAGGCCTGTACTTTTTGACTAAGATTTATACCGGGAAGTGCAATAATACACATGGTGTTCCATATAAAAAAAACTATAACTACGGTCAGCCACCAAGTTATAAAGCACTCTGTATAATACAAAATCATTTTAAAAGGTAGCTATCATAGGAAGAAAATCGCTTCAAAATATCTTTTCTTATAAAGTCACAATATGCCTTCCCCACGCATATGACTCACGCTGTATATACGACAATAGGAAAGCAAGTTTCTTTACCGTAAATATTGATTGAAAATAGCGAATAATAACAAATATGACCATCAGGAAAGTAAGTCAACTAAGTAGAATCATTGAAAAATCTTTAACTTACCAAAAAACGACATCCTTGAACATTACAAGACAACAATGCCGACCTATGTGTTGAATGACGAAGAAAGATGGAAACCCGAATTATTAATTGCACGTGAAAATGTCAACATTTGAACATAGAACAGTGGCTCAAATCTATGTAGTTATACCACTGCACAAATAATATCGACGCGAACTGTGTAATTAAAAGAGTAATTGTAAAAAATGTAGGTGTAGAGGAGCCGCATACTATTCATGTGAATTGATCAGAAGATACAGATTAATCATAGGCGGCATCTAATATCACCACCCTCCGTATAAAAGGGTAAAAAAAGAGGTGTGAACACCACCCAATTTTCTTATACGCTGTTCCAAATTAAGTTTTAAATACTATTACTGTTCCAAGTATGTAATTCTACTCTCTCAATAAATCTCTATAGAATACCTAATTTGCGAGATATTTGTAAAAAGGTCACACTAACACACACACGCTTTATCCTTTATAGAATAACACTTAATAGTAAGTTGATGAAAAATCATACAAACCAAAATTATTATTTTCACAGAACAACGCTTCACAACAATCTGCAGGAAGTGTTTACTATTAGACGTCCTAAATTAGTAGCAGTCACGTCCAAAATGGTGCAATTCATACTGAGACCTATGCTAGTAATCTACTGTTAAGTAATTGACATCTTTTATTTTATTTTTATTTTGCTTCTTGCTTTTATAAATGAATGTTTTTCTTTATTTTTATGTATTATTATATTTTTGTAATGTATGTTTTATATTTACGCTTTTATTTATATTATCATATTTAATGTAATTCTTACTTACAAATTTAAAAACATTGTGAGAATACTGATGCGGAGCTTGCTTCGGAGCATATACTGTCTCAGCGGCCGAGTTTATTGTCTGCCGGCCCTGCTACAGAACCTCCTATGTATGCATACGGAATGCAGTGTTGGGCATCTGCGTATACATAGGTGGTCGAAAGCTCCGTCAATGGTTCATATCTATATATGCTATATGTTATCGTATGTTTGATGCAGATCGACCACCGACATATCGGCGACCACCGACATATCGGCGCCCACCGAAATTACATAAATGTGTATTTGAACTGAAATTTGTGTTTTATTTTACGGTGCTTTCAAAATAGGAAGTTTCCGTAATATCTACAGCAGTAAAATTATCTCATCGATAGATTAGGGCTGTGTTCCCCAGTTTGAAAAAACGCCGATTTTAAGTGGGCTCGTCCTGCAGTTCTCCGATTTTTGTACACCGATATACGTTTACGACGGTTAAACTAATCGCGGGTGGTTTGAAAAAAATGGAATATTCATGTTAAGTTGCAGCGGTAAGGCACTTTGATTTAACCGTGCACCGTACGTTTGATTTGTTGAAACAACATAAGATCGTAAAACCCTTATCAATGTGTCTCTGTTAGTTCTCTGAACCGGTAAACCAGAGATGGCAAAACTCCGGCTGCCAACCGAAACTGCGGTATGTTTCACTTAAAAAATTTCTCCAACAATTAAATCTTGCAGTATTCATTATTTTCCAGATCACAGGTTTAATTGTGAAAATATTTTTTCGACACTTTCAAGGCAGTAGTTAGATATATATATTTTTTAAATTAAGATAGATTCGTTTGTTTTGAGATTTTTGCTAATTTAATTTTTTTAATATTGTCTACATATATTTTCGGAAAAAGGACCACGCCATCATATTTCTCTTATTTTTTCAATAATGTAAAAAAAATAATTGTTTAAATATTTTAAAAAATAATGTTAGGGTTCAGAGGAAACTGATTGAGGTAGTGTGCACACCCCCTTAAGTATTTATATGTATACGCTAAATTAGAAACATAAAGCATGGCGTTTTTCCTTTATTTGGTACACAATCAAACATTAGTTTAATATTTCCAATAATTCTTGATTAACATGGTAAGTAGAACATGGTGCATGTATATCATACATTTATATTTAAATTCTTAGGATTGACAACATATTTTGCAGTCGTATGCATACATATTTTTGGTTTCCCCAAATGATAAATTACTGAGTACAATACGTAACAGCTACTTGTTTGATATATGTAATATATGTATATTACGTGCATTCATACCGATATACGAGTATATAAATATATATTTTATTGAGATGCATATATCGATAGACAGATAAATCAATAATTTCTTGCAAGAATAAGTTTTATTTATTACTTTATGACTTGGATTCTGTCCAACTGGACCGAAGCTGCGAAATAGATTTCCTGTTGTGATTTGTGATGTTGGTTATTTATTGTCGCATTATTACTGGGACCGAAATAGTTTGGCGATTGATTTTATTGGCGGTTCCTGAAACCGGTATCGATAAAATATAATACGTGGATGTTCTTGTAATGGGAGCTAGAAATAATATGTGTAGGTTTTATACATATTTTTTTTGTTTATAGGGTGATGTATCTAAGTATGTACATGTGACGGCTATGTGTTAGACAAAATGAAAATATATCATCTGGATTTTGGAAATAAATATTATTTTTTATTTATTTTATTACCAATTCCTTTAATGATCTTAAATATACACATAGGGTACGCCGATGCAGCAGTAATTAGCATATACACTATTGCTATACAATTATAAAAATACTAAATAAAATAATAAAAATTTAATAAAGAAAAAGAATATTTACTTAAAATGATATTATATTTTTTTTATCTTATTAAGTATTGTTTTAATTTAAATTTAAAGATCGTGATAGAGACCGAGCTTTTAATTTTCAATATAAAATAAATCTATAATTCCGTTTTGCAATATAAAGACTCCGTGGATTTCCTCCACTGTCTAACGCCAGACAATTATATTCTATGAAAATATGCCTTTTGGAACTTTACACAGACCAAATCAACTTGTTCATCCCAAATGAGGTAATGATCGAGAGCCGTTCCTAAAAGATTACACTGTATAAATATAGCAGGAGCTTAACCATCGACAGAGAAATTTATAGCTGATGGTATTCTATATTATAGAACTTAACAACTTTGTTATAATTGATAATATTAGTCAACAATTTTGGAACTTTTGTCTGTACAACTAAATGATGTTCTTTTCTGTAAATTCTGCATCACAGAATCTAAATCTGAAAACTAAATAGAAAATTTCCGGTTTAGGTTTACAAAGAAACAATTTTCACCAAATATTTTATTAAAATGGTTTTTATTTATTATTGGTTGTACTGATATCCCGCATTATCGCCTAAACATCTCGAACAATATCTGCTAGCATGCTTGGAGTCTATTTTCCTTGATACCTTTTCGCCGTAGCAATAATGACTTGATAAAACTTCTCCCCAAGTGCAACGCTAAATGTATACAAATAGGATGCTGAAAATGGATTTTCAAAGCTCAAATCCATACACATCCTAGACAGTTACTTAATCGAATGCGTAAAATAAGCAATATTGTTGTCAAACATGTACGAAATATTAACGTTAACGCAAACTTATATGAAAATAGTAAAATTGTGTTGAGAGTCGGTTGATACTTTCGAATTCTGTATCAATAAAACCACAAAACACTTGAAGTTAAACTCGTGTTTAAGATAAAATAACTCTTATTTTATGAATATATTGTTTTGGATTTCAAAAAAGAAGTCACCCACCATTCATTGAGTTTACTTCTACATCCAATATACACAATTTCGTCCTCTATTTATATATTGACCGAGTAGCTTTTATAAAATCAAATAAAAGTAGAACTACATAATCACCGGAGTTCATTCGAACATAGATATTATTCTACATACTCCACAGTTTCTATTTCAGTAGAATATAATCTGATAATGTGGTGTAATTATGTCAACTTGTGAAGAAAGTGATAAATTTTGTTGGCAACAATTTTTGGAATAACTTTTTTAAAAAACATAGGGTCTCTAGTTTTCTACCAAATATGGATCGTTTCTTTTAAAGACTAAAACAATTCCGCATTGAGGTGTTTAAAGCTGAATACAATATTCCGCTACTAATAAGAGGGATTAGTAACATAAGCCAGATGGTATATAAGAATTTCAAAAACAGCTGCTGACCCATCTAGAACTAATTTTATTAATACCCAAATGGTCATGGAGAATTCGGCGAACGCTTGTTTCGGAAATGTTTATTATCACTGCTAATTCCTTCACTTTCAAACGGCGATCATCTATTACTAAATGTTCAATAAATGAAATTTGTTGAGGCGTTATCATTTCAATTGGTCGATCCGACCGATCAGCATCTTCCAGGAATTCTTGTCCCAAAACGGAAACATTTTTCCCACTTTTTTACAGTTGAATACGAAGGAGGTGAATCACCCTAAACGCCGTCTAAACGTTGTTTTGTGATAAGGTGTGTGCCCTTCTTTTGTTAAAAATTTATTGACCGCGCGATACTCAATTTTCGTTACTTCAGACATTTTCGTGCGCTACTCACCTTGGTTGGCTGGTTACTAAAACTACTAGGCTTCGAACCGTCATATTTATAGTGTACACCTCGCGTATGTGCATGCATGACGTGACGGAGTTTGAACACGTTTGAACCTGTATAAGCCTGTCAGGCGGAGAATTTAGGGCCGAATTTCTTTGGGATATATCCGCGAAAAAGGGAATAATAAGTACAATTACAAAATTTTTTCAAACGTTTCGACAATTATTGTCTTTTTCAAGGTTTATTGAAACCTAATACTACACTAGAAGAAATTAATCCTGTACTAATTATTTACATTTTATTTCAAAAAAAATTTAATTACTTACTTTAATTGTTACTTTTAAAGTTCTGTATATGAATATGACGATCAGTAACCATGCAAGCCCTTAATAAACAATTTTTACATTTCATTCATTTCTTACTAATTGTACTATATTCAAAATCATTCATAAATTTTGTAAAAAATATATGTACTTACTAGAAATAATAGTAATTTTTATATTAACCATCACGTCGTTATTTAATACACACATTTTGTATATTTTACTGATAACTTTTATTCATATTTTATATTGTATGTGTATTTTACGTGTATGTGTTAGATATAAAGTCAAATTTTAAAATGCTTAAAAGTATATAAACGCCTAAAACGCACAAGGTACAGTACTCACACAAAACAAAAAAACATGCAATACAATTTCTTAGCAAAGTATAAAACACATATTTTTACTGACCATTACTGACAAACAGAAATATCTTTTATAAATAAAACATTATTACTTTGGACGTAACACAATTATAAAATATTAAAATATATTTCTGATAATCCATTTATATCAGTTTTCATCTGAACCATTTCTAAAACATTTCGGGCTTTGGAGTTATTTTCATTATTCAGAATACTTGTATTGTCAAAATCAAATCTATGCCCTGTAGTGTTACTGTGTTTTTTAAGTAAGTCATATTTTGGGCATATTTATGTCCCTTAATTCTCTCTGAAAGGTGTCTGTTAGTTTGCCCTATATACAGTTTATCATAGTCTGAACATTTGGCCGTTATATCCCAAAGAAAACTTTTGAATTATTAACAAATTAAAGCCAGGACAGAAAAAATATTGCTGGCTGATGTTACTAATCCCTCTTATTAGTAGCGGAATATTGTCTACACATACAGGGTGAGTCATCTAAGCGGGTAAGGCCGATTATGCCTTTATGAGTAAAGATATTTCGAAGCGGTTTTTTCCTTGTGATAGCCGTTCATTAGGAGCACATTTTAAAAATATTTCGAATTATACAGAGTTTTCCATAACTTGGTGGCTGGCCATAATTATAGTTTTTAAAAAGAACACCCTATATATTATTACATTTTTGTATTCCTCGCATAATTTTTACGCAAAAAGTTATAAGATAGGCCTAAAATCTAAGGTTTTTGACTTATTAGCATTTTTCTGAAAAATTCAATGCTTTTATAAAATTAGATTTCTCGAAAACGACGTATTAGATGAATACAATTTTTGGTAGAGTTGTTTATAATAGAAGGGCCTAATACAAGCATATTTTATTTTTTTCGCAATTACTAACTGAATTTTCAGAAAACTGGATTAAAATTATATGACACGTTTTTGTATAAAAGTCAATCTTTTTAAATGGAGCACCCTGTATATCAGTTCATTTTTGAATTGTTTATTAAATTTCATGTCCGAAACATGTAAGACGTTAATACTTTAAATGTGACTATTACTGACCTACTGTCGTTCTTTGATATGCTTTTGTTAGTTTTTGCAAAAAAGTCATTTTTTTCAAATGGAACAGCCTGTATATTATTTCATTTTCGAATTTCTTATTAAATTTCACATCAAAAACATGTAAGACGTTAATACTTTAAAAGTGACTATTACTGAGCTATTGTCGTTTTTCATATAATTTTGTCAGTACTATACTATATTAATTAAAACTACAAAACTGACAAAATTATATCAAAAAGCGACAATAGCTCAGTAATAGTCACCCTTAAAGTATTAACGTCTTACATGTTTATGATGTGAAATTTAATAAGAAATTCAAAAATAAAGTAATATACAGGTTGTTCCACTTGAAAAAATTGACTTTTTCTGCAAAAACTAACAAAAGCATATCAAAAAACGACAGTAGTAATAAGTCAAAAACCTTAGATTTGAGGCCTATACTATCTTATAACTTTTTGCCTAAAAATTATGCGGGGAATACAAAAATGCAATAATATATAGGGTGTTCCATTTAAAAAACTATAACTATGGTCAGCCACCAAGTTACGGAACACTGTATAATACAAAATATTTTTAAAATGTGCTCCTAATGAACAGCTATCACAAGGAAAAAACAGCTTCGAAATATCTTTACTCATAAAGGCATAATCGGCCTTACCCGCTTAGATGACTCACCCTGTATATTATTGATATAGCAATGTCCGTTTCGGTCTTCAACCTGATTGCAAGACCCTGGTTCTTCTTTTCTTTCTGTGTGTCTCTCAAGTTTCTTTTCAATTTCATTTGTATTTTCAGCATCTTCCTCTTGATTTTCTTGTAAAAGTTGTGCAGGTTCGTGTTTTCATTTTTGTTGTTAATTTGTCTGTTGTTGAGATTTGTACGCATCTTTCTATTCTCTGCTTTCTTGCTCTTATGTGTGTGTGTCCTCTCGTTCGGTAGGCATGTATTTCACTGTTAGTCTGTAGCTTCATTTTTGTTTTGATTAGTCCCTTGTCTACTTTGTGTATCAGAAACATACTTTTTATTCCTATAATTTTCTCAATATTTCGTATTCCGGTGAGTTTATATAGTTGGGTTGTTGGACTTCTTTTAATTAGTCGATATACTAGTTTTATGAATCTATTTTATTGTCGCTGTAATTTGTTTTTATTTTTTGAGGTTGTCTACCCCATATGCAGGGTGAGTCATTAGTAGTCGCTTCTTTGATTGTTCTAGTGTTTTTAATAAGAGAAAAAACAAATAGTGCATCGATTCATGGTTGTTTGGGGGCATATTCTAAAAATACTTTAAGCTCTAATGCACGGAAATTAATTTTTTAAATGACTCACCCTATATATTTTTGGATTTACCAATACTGCCTTAAATTGTCTGTTCAACTGTTTCTTCTTTTTCAAAATTCAGTCGACAGTTTTAAGTTATTACTTTTTTTTGGAAATATTTGACCAAAACACGTGTTCATAAAAAATCATTCTCACATTGTTCTTAAATGTAAAAACATTAACTTTGGTAGTGCTTGTAGCCAAAAAAATTCTGTATCACTTGGTATAAGTTGCAGTCGACAATACCTCAAAAAACTTTTTCAAAGCATACTTCGGGAAATTTTCACATACCAAAATTTTTTTTTTTAAATGGAACACCCGGTATTTTATTGTGGCATTTTGTTGCTTTTTTTATTCTCTTTCATTTTTGTAAACAATGTCCTATACCTATCTCTTGTAATTTCTAAGATAATCTCTATAGGAGCAATCAGCGGTCATAAATAAAGAACTGCGAGCGCTATTATATGCACCCAAATATTCGTCCAACAAAGGCTGGAGTGTGGCCGACTGCCTGAGTCAACCGTTAAAAAAAGGCGTATAACATTTATGTGAAATTTATAAAAGCATCGCTAGTAGTTATCATAAAAATGAATAATTCTTATAAGAAGAGTTAATAGATACGATTGAAGTTTTGGGTGAATCTGAAAGAAAACTCTTTGTTAGCATCCAGACCATATGCACAGCGAACCCATGTAGAACTCAACCGAAGCCAGAAACCTTCGAAAGTACAAAGGAACGAAAGGAACGAAGAAAATTATTGATTATGAAAAAAAGAGCGGACAAAATCAATAACTGGTGAGGATAAAAGTTTATGGTATTTGCGAGTGTAGTCGAGCAGTCCCATACTAGTAGTACTACGAAAATTAGTCGTTAGTTAGATGTAAGTGAAATTTAAGAATCCAGGAAATGATGTAATTCATCTGTAGCATATTCATACACAGGGTTAGATGAAAGAAATTTTCAGAATCGCTTATATTTTTTGTCAATGGGCAGCAGATAAATTAGCCTGACTCTCTCAATTTTTTGTTGTTTACCGACGAGCCACATTCTATTAAAATGGATACGTTAATCGTTACAATTTTCGTTACTATAACACATAAAAACCCTCACTGCAACTTTCAAAATCGTTGACCATTAAATGTGTGGGGAGGAATAGGGGGTAGATACTTAATTGGACCTTATTTTTTTTATGAAAATGTTAATGGAGAAGAGCATCTTCGCTTTCTACGGACCGATTTTCAAAACTTTCTAAAGACGTGAACATTAAAATCAGAAAAGTGTTTACAAGAATATGTCGAAACATTTTACCCAACGTTACTACTTCTTTGGAAAACAGAATACCTCACGTGCATTGCACAAAGTTGTGGTTATATTGAACATATTCTTTAATGAAATTTGTTTTTCTTACTTTTGATTGTTGTTACGTTGCTAAATAGTTTTAGTTTATTTAAATTGCGTTATTTTGTTGTAATTTTTTCTCTATCAAAGTTTTAGGATATCAAAAATTTCATCTGTTGACTTTTACTTTGATCAGCTCACGATTGCAGCTGTAACCAAAGAAAGCTTCTTTACAATAATCATAATAAAAGCAAAGTGATACAGATATTGACATAAAGGTTTGAATCTAGATGATGCTGGGGCGCTTGATGAATCATGTAAAAGTAGTAAACAACAGTAGTATTTTTATTGGGAAAGACGTGGATTTTTTTTATAACTTTAATATCTCGTGCACCTATAAATAAAGAATTGTTCTCCTTAAACCTAACATTGAGATGGTCGAATAAATGTATTCTTTACGAAACTTTGATCAGCAAAAAGATACTCGAGGTTACATATTATTTTCGCACAAATCTGCTTTGTTTAATAAAGTAAAAACTCTAACTTTGAAATTGAGGAAAAACGGCAGGACTTGGAAATTGTAGCTAAAGATTTTAATAATATTTTGAATGACAAAGTTATTTCAAATATATTAAAATTTACGATTGGTAGTTAATTCAATTTTACTTCGTAGGCCCATTTTCTTCATCTGAGGTTTCCAATGCAGAAAATAAAAGAAAGGAAGGTAGTAAAATTTACTCTGCTACTGAATGTTTATGTTTATTAAATAAAATTAAGTGCACACACTTACGATATACATTTTTAATGGATAAATAATATACGTAATAGTATATTATGCAATGAGCATTTAATGATAGCTATTAAGACACGAGTAAGAAAATTACAATACGAGGCGAAGCCGAGTATTGTAATGAATACGAGTGTCTTAATAGCCATTAAATGCGAGTTGCATACACTATTTTTTCTACGACCCCATAATAAAACATTATTGTTTGAACATTCTATATCATAAATTGAGGTTAAAATTTTACATGCACCTTTGCGAGTTTAGCTGGTAATAAATTGTTGGTGGTTACTAAGGCTTGTTCCATAATTTCTGGTGGACTCAAATTTTACATTTCACTGTCATTATCCCTCATTTTTACCGTTTATATTTTCAAAAAAGCACAAATTTTAAGTACTTACTTGTAAATTGCAGAGAACTGTCACATTTATTTAATTTGTATATCTGTCAGATATGCAGTCGCCATATTGAATATTGTTTGAATATTCGAATGTCGCATATTTATTGGATATAAACTTGTATCGTAATGAAAAATCTGTATTCCTATTGGATATAAACTTGTAACATAATGAAAATCTGTATCGTTATGGACATCTTTAAAGTACAGGTTCGGCATATCTAATAATACAATTAAAGTATGGGAGTAGAAAAAGAATTTTTGAATGTAAATTATTTACTCTTCCTTGAGGAATACTGGAAATCAAATTGCTCAACTTTCATTTGCTATCTCGAATTTGTCGCAATTTATGTGAAATCGAACGCTTACATGCTCACGCGAAATTGTTAATGAGATAGCATTTTATTCTTAAAGTGAACAAAGTATATTCCATAGAACTTCTGTAAACGCAAAAGAGTGTGTAAACGGAACTTAAAGATAAAATATTGTCCCGCATCATATTGTTTCATAATTACTCAAAATAAAATGAAGACTATTGTGCTCAGGAATAATTTAGTATTTTTCAGAAGTCCGGATTGTGGAATGTGAGAGTGCATAATTTTCCGTTGTGTTTGTACATGTTGTTCCGAAATAAAAACGATCAATACGGGCGCAAATGTCATGAAATATTAAAGTACCCGCATTGTTGCGGTTTGGTGGTAGAAATGTTGACGTTAAATTCTCCGTAAAATCTAATAATGCCTCCATTGAAAATTATCGAGTTTCATGTCGTTTCAATTAATAATGGTATTCAAATTAGAAACTATTTCAATACCCCAAATGACGAAACGTAAATATAACTCAACGGATGTTATAATTTAATATCTAATATAAATGTAAATGTAAATATCAGTAAAGCCTAATCGTAATTGAATTTTATTGATATCAACAATTGTAAATAAAATAATAGCAGAAACATATTAAAAGTTCGTATTGTAAAATATAAGTTGTTAGATATGTAATAAAACCAAATTTCCAAGTTGGCGTTCCACAAGGACCAGTGTTGAGACCTACTTAATTTGTGTAATATCGATGACATTTTCATAACTTTATATAATTATTCTGAATTTTTCAACAGATTTGAAATTGTGAATAATATGTGCAATAATTATGCGCCATTATATCAAGTGCCAAAGATAAGAATAATCATAAAGTGTAATTTTTGTGGTTGTAAAATTCTGTCTAATAATGAAAATTGATTTCTATGTACTAAATTTTCATCAAAAGACATTTCGTATTTAAATGAGAAAAACGTAGATGACCAAGAGAATGATGAACATAATGTCAAGCGTAAATTATTTTTGGGCGATGACACATTAAACATTCAAAAAGAGAACACATAAATTAAGGTTATTAAAGAGTAACATCAAGTTAAGACAGAAAATTTTAAGTATGTAATGATATATTAGATCCCTCTGGGTTAAGTATGTTTTCTTGATTTAAATTTTATCTGATCAAATGTATTTAAGTTTAGATATGTTTTAAAAATTTAATAGACAAAAATTAAAACTGGACGAATGTATAATTAATTGTGGTGTTTAGTGAAACAACTGCTATTGATATTGAATATTACTCAGTAGCATTACTAAAAGGAAATATGATGATGCGGATAGATGGTTGTAATTTGACATAAACTATTTGGATAGAAAGTACCATCCCTTATAAAGTTTAAGTTTGAAGACGATGCCTTGCTTAGTATTTGTTTGGCAGCTATCAATAGTGAATTTGTAAACATGGATAAAGTTGGTCATCGTTATATAATACCATATTTTCGTTTGAAAGATCTCAGCCTAACTAATATCAAAGCCGGGCTAGATTCTACTCTGAGAGACTCTGCTTCTTTATTTAAGACAGTAAAATATTGGGGGCGGAGTTTAAACGAGACCGTACGAGCTTCCAAGACCAACATTGCAGTGGTTCACAAAATGAGGTGACCATGCCAGATATGGTAAGAAAGATCCACAAAATGCTAAGGGGCGTCCGTCAACTGAAAGTGCGCGAGCTAGCAGACATGGTAAATAGTGATGTATATCGCATACTGACTGAACATTTGGACATGAGAAAGCTGTGCGCAAAATGGATGCCGCGTTTGCTCACAATAGACCAAAAACAGCGATGTCAGGATGTTTCAAGTGGCGATGTTTCACAGCAGTTTAAGTTTCTTGGGATACAAGTAGGATAATTTTTATTGGTTACCTTCAAAATGGAAAGACAATTTGTGTATTATGCGAACTTATTGCAGCATTAGAGTGATGAAATCAAGAAAAAACGGCCGCATTTGGCAAAAAAGAAAGTGTTGTTTCGTCGATACAATACACCAGTTCACACATACGTTATCTCGGTGGCCAAAATAAATGAGTTATAGTTCGGATTGCATCATCATGCAACCGATTCTGCAGATTTGGACCCCACGAATTATGTTGCCCTTCCAAACTTCAAGAAATTACTCGGTGGTAAATGATGTGCCAAAAAGAAAGTAGTGAAGTCTGCGGCTGATTGTTATTTTGAAGATCTCAACGGTTCTCGCTATAAACAGAATATTGATCATCGCTGGGGAAAGTATATCGAACTGAAAAAATAACTGTGTAGAGAAATATAGATATTTTTCCCAAATTTCATGCACTTTCTTTGTTAGATCAGTTACTTATGGGACCACCCTCGTACACTAACAATAGGCATACAGACTTTAAGGTTAATATTAGATATGAAACCTGGAATAATGTGTTTCAGAAAGGCATGTGACTGATTTATGTTGTCGTTAACCTCGAGCCCTACGCTGAAAATATCCTTTTAAATATATTATTCTTAGAATATAGTTATTATATTAATGTGTCATAATAAATGCGTCATAGCTTTTAAATAAATCTATTGTTCTAACATACATCCTGATATAAATAAATTGAAGTTTATTTAAATGACAGCTAAATCATAATTTACCTTTAATTTCGTGAATTCTAAAGAACATCAGAAATTGTGTCATATGGACCAGTTGGTGCCAAATAACATCATCTTCTGCGGTTATGATCTATGAGAGTGATATATATAACAATAGCCTAGGTTTAAGCAAAAATTAAAGAGTATCTGAATAAAAATATATTTATTTCAAGTCCGCCAAGCAATGTTGCTCAACATTTTTTATTTTCCTGATTCCCTATAGGTAGAAAGTCACAAAACACTGTTTGAAAAAATTTTATACGTCATAGCTTTTTCTGGCAGCCATTTTTAAAATAGCGGTTGCGGAAATTTTTAAGAAAACACGTGGTTTGCGGAAAGTTTAATTGCTAAGCTATTTTAAAAGAAATCAGAATAATTCAAAAACCAGTGTGTTCAGCATGAAATTAACTTCAGGCATGCATTTTTTACTTTCTTATACGTAGTATAAGGAAGTATTGTGATGATGAAAATTTTCGACCTCGAGATTTTTGCAGATGTCCACGTTTTGAGGTCCCCTGATACCAAAAAAGTGGTTTTTAAAAAATGTCTGTCTGTGTGTCTGTCTGTCTGTCTGTCTGTCTATCTGTGACCACGATAGCGGTCAAACCGCTGGACATATCAATTCCAAATTTTGTATTTACGAATATAATCTCCCTCTTGAGAACTAATTAGATTTTAAGCAAAATCGGCAGACCGGAAGTAGTAGTTTACTTCAGTGAAAAAATTGAAATTTGCAAATATTTCGTCAATTACTAAGTTTAGACTAATTTATAAAGAATTCATAAGTATTTAGAACTTAATTTCCAATATCTTTTATATAAAAAAAATTTCAAAATTCGGACCGGAAGTATCACTTTTACTCTTACCGAATAACGATTTTTTGCAAATATGTCGTAAATTATGCATTCTATATACATTTATGAAGAGTACAAAAGTATTTAGAGTTAGATTTGGAATATTTTTTGTATAAATGAAATTTCAAAATTCGGACCGGAAGTAACGCTTTCATACGTATAAGAAAGTCGTGTGGGGGCCACACCTCATTTTTAAATTTTTCTCTCATGCAAGAGAGTCAGTCAAACTCTTTCTAATGAGAATTGCAGCTGACATGTAGTTACAACTGAAGTTTTAAATCTAAATACATGGAGAAACATTATTGTGTGTATAATGTACGCAAGTGCAGTACAACAAATGTATCAGTATAAGTTAAGTTTAAGAATTAGAACTCAAACCTACTGTAATCACTGCCCATTGTTATTTAAAAGTAGAAATATTTGATCATTTTTTGTTTGTAATGATTTAAACATCATTCGACCAATGTCAATTGCAATAATTTCAAGCCCTTGTTTGCTAATTTGGCATTGCACGAGCCTGTGGAACGGTACCGTTTTTACTGATATTCCCGACTCTATTACTCTAAATGTAGTTGAGTGTCAGTCATATTTTTGTTGTGAGATATTCCTATGTGTATAAAGAACATTCTGTAAAATTTTCACTTGTTTTCATTCGGTCCCTTTTAGATATTGACCTGAGAAAATTGATGTTAAAAGACTTTCGTCCATTTTTGAAAAGCTCTAGAAAAAAAGAAATGCATTCTCAGGACTAAAACAGTATTCAACACATAAATAACACATTATTAGTGAGTCTCTCTCCTTCATAAAAATTTACGGTCTTAAAAGTAACTATTGATAAATTTCTTTACAGAAAGAGTTTGACTGACTCTCTTGCATGATAGAAAAATTTGAAAAATGTATACCGGAAGTTTATTTCATGCTGAATAAACTGGTTTTTGAATTATTCTGATATATTTTAAAGTAGCTTACCAATTAAACTTTCCGCAACCCACGTTTTTCTTAAAAATTTGCCCAACTGTCATTTTGAAAATGGCTGCCAGAAAAAAACTATGGTTTATAATTTTTTTTCAAACAGTGTTTTTGACTATCTATATATACTCATGATAAAAAAATCAGGAAAATAAAAAATGTTGAGCAACATATTTTATTTATATTGGGTGATTTGAAGTGGATTCACCCACATTTACCTTATTACTAAAATTGATTACTGAAAATAGATTATTAGATAATGTTCTTAAATTATGGATTATTATTATAACTCTTTAGGTGGTGCCTATGTATTACCTTTCGTTCCTCTCTAATTCATAAAAATGTTCTTCTAATATTTTTACACTGTATTATAGTAACCTTTTTCCTGTTTTCTCGACTTCTTCCTAAAATAATTTTATTTCCTTAACTTTACTTTCATCTTTCTACACATTTTTTGCTTTTTCCTTATTTTCTTTTGTGCTATTATCTAGTCTACACTCCTCAAATCAGAGCAATCTTTGTGACATGTCTGATTTTTTTTTATTTGGAATAAATGCTTGGTGGTTTCTGTAATTGCGTATGTTGTTTGACTCCAAATAGCCTATCTTTGGCTATCTTTCTAGTTTCATTTTTTGTTACCGTTCGATTTTTCATATTTGCTGTGCCATCCTATGTTGGACAAATACATTTCTTCTTGCTCCATTTCCGCAACGTAATCTTTATTATATTATATTATTATTACTTATATTAATTATTTTGATAGAGTGTTTTAATTTTACATGTTCTTTTTATAGTTCTCCATAAAATTGTGTAAAAGTGTAAAAGTTTGTATGAAAATTTATCAAGCAACCTTTTATAAAACTAGACGTCAGAAGACACTTCGTGTCTCACACATGAAATTGAAAATTACTTAATCTAAGTAATATTTAGTAGTAAGTTGTTCTCTGTGTGTGGATCAATGGTGTAAAGCAAGTTTCCAAATTTCACCTTTTTCTAAATTAAGCTTAAGACCTTTATCAAAAATTATTTTCTATAATAATCGAAGATGTAGATTTCCGTGGTGTATTTCTAATTTTCTATAAAGACTATATATTTGCAAATTGATTTAATATATGAATTACCTTATTGCTTACACTTAAGACATCAAACATCATCATCTTATGAGCTATTATATCAAAAATTTATTAAAATTAATATATCAAAATCAAGTAAACTATTCAGTCGAGCATGACAAGTTTAAGTTCATTTCCAATAGCACTATTTAAACATTTTTCAGTTTTTCTTTCTGACAGGTAGTAGTAAGGTAAGTAGATTTTTAGAACAGGGTCGTAGTTTGCTAACAGGGCTACAATTTTCAAAGAGTTTCCTGTCTGTAAGGAATCTCGATACCTCGATGTCCTCGGAAAGAAAACTTATATGTCGCCAAAGCCATTGTGAAATCTTAATTCTTCGCACACCATGCAGCTTAATCCCGTCTTCCTTGTATTTGCAGTCTAATAACAAATCGACTGTTCGGTTTGGGGTCCAAGTCGAATACGCGACAATCTTGGAAATCAATTGTACAATCTACTTCTTTCTTTTTAATATTCTAGCGCTTTTACGACAGGATTCCTCAAAATAACTCATTCTGATCGAAAAAAAGCCAACATATCTGACAGTAACTAATATTTAATCGTGGCGAATAGCACAACCACGCCCATCTGACGTTTTATCCTATGTTTGGCTTGAAGATGCAGTACGACAAAGAAAATCTTTTTTTTTATTACCGTCTGGCTAACATGAACGTAAATGTAATATGGTTCCTTCTCTCAATATTTTGTCTATTACCGTATGTATGTTAAACCGGCACTAATTGTCATTACTTGCCTTTCTTCTGCAGCTAATTAGATAAAGTTCCACATTTATGCAAGATAATAATCCAAAACGAACTGCCAAAATAGAAAGATGTTTCGGATGTTTACGAAATCGAGGTGTTGGATGGTAATCGTGTCGTAACGTGTTCAATGACTCATTATTAGTATAAATATAAAGTTTTAACACAATCGCGTCAGTAGTCTTTAAATTGTCGTCGACCAAGGAAATAAATTGGGAAGAAAGTGTGAAATAGATAGAAAATCAGGTATCCTGCCGTTATCAATTTCCTTACAAAAAAACGAAAATCTGTTCATACCATATTGAAAGAGATGTCATCGGTTTACAGGGATTCTTGCCCGGAAAAAACTATGGTTTTTAAGTGGCAGTAGCAATTAGGAAGAAACCTTTTTGCAAAGAAAATATCTCATCCTAATATCTTTAACATTTAACCATGCCCATATTATGTACAGCTTTATGTTCAAAATAAAACAACCGAAACTATATATCGCAGTATACGTCATTTAATATATATATATAATTGCTCGTAAACTGTATTCCAGCACAATTCATCATATTTAAGTCCGACAAGGCGGGCGTAAATTGTTATTCCATCACTGATTATGTATGTATTTCCGCAGCGACAGCGAACTATATTTCCTGCTTTAATTACGTAATTCATATGAATAAAGAAACGTATCTGTTTCGTCTGACTTAACTCAAAATTAATTGCAACACTGAATTTAAAACGAATTTTAAAGTTAAACGATGTGCATTCCGGTTACCACCGCTAAGATTTGTATATACAAAGAGCGCCAAAGTCGAGGCGGATATTCGACGAAAACAGAATGCTAGAAAGGAGTTTATGCCACACTGATGGATTGAAACGGTTCATACACTTGAAATTTTGTTGCAGTTTCTCTTCAAATAAACACATACTATATCATCGCGTGCACCTACGAAAACTACAAGCAGCTTTGTTGTAATATTTTAAAGTCGGTGTTCCATACTCACAAACTGTGATTTACATTTAAACTTTGAATAAGTTTAATTAAAATCAGAGTTGGACATTAGATGAGCATTAGAAAAATATTAGTATACAAATGTTCGTGTCCTATGTTTAAGGAAAGTAGGGCCTTCCTTTTCTTTAATCATTGCTATTATTTATTTCTTAGACATATACGGTAGTTATCTACCTACATACATTCATGTCTACTACCAATAATTGATTTACCAAGTTTGGAATGAACAAATACAATCGCTTTCTAGAATATGCAGGTATCATGTACAACTTTAACACGCAATAATATTGCACAAATAATGCGAAGCTAATAACCAAACGAATTTTAAATAAATGTTCATTTTACCGCGAATATATATTTTTTAATTTAATTACGTGCCTTCTGCCAAGGAATCGTGGTTTATTTGCTAGTTAATTATTCGGTTGTTGTGGATGTTCTTTATTTTTGTGGCCCTTGGTGCCATCTGTAATGTGTATCGGTAACTCGATAACTAAGAGTTATCGATACACTTTAAATTAAAGATCCCTTTTTATTTCCCGTGATTGTTGCCTTTACGAATTGAAGCTGGATTTAATTATTTTCGTATTTTTTACACTTGTGACTGAGGGTTCATCTTTTTCGTTTATTTTTATTTTGCAACGTCCAGTTTGTGGTGGGGATATCATCGCGTCAGTTTGTGATAAGTCTGTTCCGTTCTTTTCACATCTAGTATCTGTGTTGGAGAACATGAGAGAATATTATTTCGAAGTTGAGCTTAAATTAAAACTAAAAAATTAGCTTTCCTTGAATGTCGAAGACACAGTTGTGCCTCTTAATATTGCGTATGGTTTAATTAAGAGATTTATCGATTTCGGTTACTGTCGGAATGGATGATTATGAATTCATGCTATGATTTGGAAATATAATAATTCTCTCTACGTTTTTGCCTAGTGCATCCTTTGTGGGTACCACTACTTTATCTCCGTTATTTTGTTTCTCTCTCCTTCAGTTAGAATTTTTTTAATACACGGGTTAACTACCCTTTGAGAATGCTCATTTGATGTGCCGAAGATACACCTTGCAGTCTGATGCCATTGAATGACATCACGATACACCGATTAGAAGGTATGACACGTTTCTGTCGATTGTATACTCAGTCTGCGCATGTGACGTCACTGGAGAGTTCCATAGTACGAGTTGCGTTCAATTTATGCTTAATCTATGGCTTAAACGTCTTAATCGTCATTGTCAAATTTTAAATACCACCTACCCATATATCAAAATTGATCATTTTAAAACAGTGTGCAATGTCTGTTGCATTGTAATCAAAAAATTTTGATTTTAAATAATCGTGAGAGAAAATATAAAATTTATACTCACCTTTTTTTTAACAGGCTTCTGTTCAACTAAAGAAAATTAATTTGTAGGGTAATAAATTGTAACAATTTTATTTTACGTAAATTTTACAATAACAACAAATTATTTTATAATTTTTCTCATTTTACGTTTGCGGTTTTTGGTCCTATCTACTAGGTCTTTATTAAGGGACTTAATTCGAAAATACATTCGAGAACGGAAAAACAATCGTTTGACTTTGTCACTACAAGGAATTTCACTTGCTAATAACAATAAATGTTTTAAATAATCTCTGCTGATACACAATGACTCTGAATTTACATGATTAAAAATAGATTCCAATTTTGTCACATGACTCATCATTTCATCTGTTGGCTTTTTCAATCCACCTTCTGAGAGATGATCCACCCATGTAAAAGAAAAAGTTTTATTTTCCGACGTGTTTCCCGAATCACCGATTTTATGGGTTATAAAACCAGCTAGATGTTCTAAGCCGTCATATGCCAGTGAATCTATTCCCTCTTCTAATTCATCATGCTCTGTATCTGTGCTCCCTTCAGAGACAAGTTTTGAAAAATACTGCCCACTTAGATTTTTTTCATTAATATGTTGAGACAAGTCTGGAGTTGAATCTGTCCCATCGTTTCCAAAAGTTGATAAGCTTCCTTCATTACGCCCCAAGATATATTGTCTTAATCGATATTTAAATTCTAGAGCATCTGGCACATCATGCAATCCACCTTTAGCTCTGATGACACCAAAAAAATTTTCAAGAACATCTTGATTTAAGTTATAAGTTAATATATATTTTGCCGGAAATCTTTTGGTAACATCTTCAAACAGCGATGTCAGTGCATTATTTGTCATAATCACACCTAAGAAAAATGGAGTAATTAATTACAAACAATTTTTTAATTACATACTTTACCTTTCTGAAAAGGCATTAACGAGTTTTTGTTCTTCACTCTCATTGTGTTCATCACTCTAGTCATTTTCTGTATGATTGGTAACTGAATATTTAAGTCGAGACCATAACCCTTTATGCGATTCCTACTGTCTGCTTGCGGGACTCTAGTGTTCAAACAATCGAACCAATCATTCACCTAAAAAAGAAAATCAATGTGCATATGGATTTCATATAAGTATAAACATGTGACACTCACATCTTTAAAAAATTCAGAACACTCCAACCAATTTACATTTACTTCAAAATATCCTAACATACCGCATCTGCTTATTGCTCTAGACACAGTATGTGAAAATAATTTTGTAGCCATTTTAACTTTTTGGCGCTCAGCGCCTTGTACATTTAAGTGATGTTGCGAAATTTTAAAGGTAATGTTAACATCTGAGACTCTAGTAAATTCTAATACTTTTTCAATTATGGATTTGCTTATTTCCTTTCCATTGATAATAAAACCGTAATCTATAAAATTATTTCTTATAAATTTGATCAGGTGAGGAACATCAGCAAAAACATAGATTCTATGACTATTAGTTGGATTTTGAAACCACGGTTCATTGAATGTGATACCTAATGCAGTATGTAAGCCTCGGTTACTGGGACCCAAATCACTGACAATTCCAACTATGCGAAAGCCAGCTGATTCTGCAAATTCTATTATTTGAAACAATACATCTTTGTTCATATTTGTATCATAATTAAAAAAAACAGGCTGTTTCCATTGACTAAACAAACCTCGCAACATAGCCACCTGTACATAGGCATACGGTTTTAGCGTTTCATCATTCGCTTTATCATATAAATAAACTTTTCTTATTTTCATTTCGTCGAATGAGAGTACAGCAACTCTGTCAAATTCTCTCATATCAGATCGTTTATTTACACTAAAAACTTGTTTCAAAATCCCTGGTGCAATTTGAATTTTCTTACACCATGACCTTAATGTTGAGACGGCTGGATATGGGTAGCCTTTTTTTTAGAAGAAGTCTGTATGCTCTTGGTCCAGCAGAGTAGATGACAATGGCACGTGACACATCTTCTGCTGTCCATCTAGGCAGTTTATGGTTCTCTGTCAATTTTTTTATCTGTGTGGCTGTGAAAAGTTTAGCAAGGGCTGAAGCCTGCTTCTCTAAAATGCTTATTTTTTCTTTTAGATGTTTAATCACTTCGACCGAATTTTCTGTTTGGGTTAGTTTCTGTGTTTACCCTAAAAAAGATTACATATATAAATAAGACCGCAATTTTATTTTTAAGGCAAAGGTACCCAACATCCTTCTGATGAGAAACGCGTGCTTGTTCTACGTTGTTTAGTAATGGATTATTATGCAACCCAACACCTTCAGAATATATATCCACGCTGTTACCATCACCATCACCACATGTACTGGCAAAGCAAAAACTTTGATAAATAGTAATGCATGCAAACCCACATTTTAAACGAAAGTTAATAAGCCCTATGGCCCCGATTTAGACACCAAACATAATGAAACAAATTGAAAAGCTTATATACTTACTGTGACTGCATAACAATTTCCACAAACTTGTTTCTATCTCTACGTAACAACCTATTTTTTCTTAAATCATCTTTAGCATCCTTCCCTTTTTTTCTAGGTAGATTTAAACACGGAATTGCATTATCTTTGAGCAAACGACGATTTTTGGCACTATTATTCAACAGCTCCTGCCGTAAATCTCGGTGAAATTGATCCTCTTGAAAATGAAGTCCACAAACTCTTGCAGTAACAATATTAAAATTGTCAAGTCTCGAACAAGCGTGCTTCCACGCTTCAGTGAGTGGAACATTTTTTAATGGAAATCTAAAGAACTTTATGTCGTTTCCGCAATTTTTGGACTGGTTGTCGCTGGAGCACCCGAATACAGCACACCGCATTATTGTATGTCTTGCTTCTACGCAAATCTTTAAACAGTTCAAGTCAGTTGCAAACAAGTGTTACAAACGCTTTGATAAAGTCAACAAAACACGTGTGAACTCTCCAGTTTCCACTACAGGCACCCAACTCTCCACTGACGTCACTAACCAACTCCCCACCACGGAACGGCTGCGCAATATCATATCTTCTTAGTTACTGTATCGTGAATGACATTAGGTTTGTTCGGGTTTAATATTACGAACGGTTCTAACACAGTTCTGTTACTGCGCAGAACTGTATGCGTCATAGTACACCGTTCGGAACGGTCTGGGAACGATTCCGAACGATTCGATGCCTTTGTCCCGAATTAGTTCTACAGTTCTAGAACGGTTCCAGAACTGACAATCAGAAACCAAAACACGAAATTTTTAGTTCCAGAACAGTTCCGGAAACCCGAACACTTACCATATTTCTGCGCATGACGTGAACTGTTCTGGAATCGTTCTTAGCGAAACAAAAACAAACCTATTATTTATCATCTCGTTCCGTTAATGCTATTCATCCGACGGCTGCGCCAGGTACTACGCATCGATTGTAGTAGACGTATGTTTGTCTATTGGCATCCCTTTCTGTCTATAGTTAGATTGTGAAGCTAGGCTTCTTGTTGGTATATACCTTAGAGTCCTTAGACCATTTAAACATATAGACATGCCTTAACTATCAAGCGTGAAGCAAACATAATTCTACACGGATGACGTCACGGGTGGGCACAATGTAACTACATACCTAGACTTTGTACTACAAAAGTAAAGAAAATCTTTCAATTTAATTCATTAAAAACCCCAATCTTCTTATTTGAAGAATATTTGTTTAAAAACATTATAATCATGATATTTTAAGAATATTTGTAAAACAAAATCTGAAGATATAACCCAGAAATTTCGTTTAACGTACCCTATAGTACTTACCTCAAATAACTATAAATTTTTGTAAAGACCAGTCAATTTTGAAAATTCTTTTATACAAAAATTATTTAAAATCGTATTCTAAGTACTTCTAGTCTCTTAATCTCACAGAATGCATACTCTGTGAGATATTTGCAAGAAAATGCTACTCGCTAAGAGCAGCATTTTCTTGTTAGTAGTTACTTCCGGTTCGAATTTTGAAATTTTGTTTATACAAAAGATATTCCAAATCCAGCTCTAAATAATTTTATACTCTTGATAAATATATATAGAATGCATAATTTACGACATACTTGCAAAATCGCTATGCGATAAA
Source organism: Amphimallon solstitiale (assembly GCA_963170755.1). Taxonomy (NCBI): domain Eukaryota; kingdom Metazoa; phylum Arthropoda; class Insecta; order Coleoptera; family Scarabaeidae; genus Amphimallon; species Amphimallon solstitiale. Next base: position 29,618,499 of record OY720680.1, read on the forward strand.
AGTGTTACTTCCGGTCCGAATTTTGAAAATTTTGTATAGAAAAGGTATTGGAGATTAAGTTCTAAATACTTTTATACTCGTACAGGTACATGCTCTAAAAAGCATGGTTTGCGAAATATTTGCAAAAAACTGATTTTCGATAAAAGACCTGCTTCTGGTAGAAATTTCAAAAAACTTTTATAATAGAATTTTTCTCTAATTTAATTTTGAGTACGTATTAATTCTTTATAAATTTGTTTGTGGACAAAATATGGGCAAAATTCAATTTTTTTCACTGAAGTAAACTACTACTTCCGGTCTAGCGATTTTACCGAAAAACTAATCAGATCTCAAGAGGGAGATTTTATACACGTAAATACAAATTTTGGAATTGATATCTATTAATTTTATCAAGTGGATGCTTATTTCGAAGAAATCAATGTTCAAATTTTATTTGCTACTGACTTTGCTGCTACGAGTGTTGTAAATTAATACGTTAATTATTAAGTAATAATTATCATGATAATTAACACATTTTTCATCATTTATATTAACAGTTAATTAACAATAATTGATGATAATTATCACACTCACAACACTAGACGCTACAAGTTTTTTCTTTATATAATAGCAGCATTATTATACTTACCGATGAAATTATATATTTGTCCCACATTTGTGTCGTTCGTAGCAGTTATATGCACTACAGGATTGTACCATAATTAAAATTAGAACGATTTAATCAATATAAACACTGTATCTAAAACGTTAAAACGGACGTTAGACATACAACAACAGCAGAAACAAGCCCACGCGTGACGTCACATGCCTGCGTTATGTTTGCTTTAGTTCGTATTCAAGGCGGGACGGAAAACGGCGTGTCTATATGTATAAATAGTTTAAGCAAATAATGCAACAGTTCAAAGAAAAGTTACTAAACTATTGCCAACATTTGAAAAGTTTTTTCTTACATGTTAGTAACACATAATATAATAATAATATTGTTGCGTTTTCGGGTTCGAAATAAACAACTCGTGCAAATGTTTTAAAACTGTCTGTATATTTTCGCACTTAAAAATTAATTACACTATAAAAATATGAAACTAATGTCTCACACTTAAAACTACTACAAATATACACTCGTATTTATTTCTATCACTTCTATTTATATAAGACTGCACCACAATATTTATTTTGTATTATCCGAATACTACTGAATGAATCAATGCATTCCTGTTAGGTGCTTTCGTTCGTACCCGTGATTCATAATCACACGATCAGTTTAGACAACGCACGTGTTCGATTGCAATGATCACTTTCCCCCCACTTGTGAAACAAGTAATCACGATTAGCAAACCCCTTACCCCGCTGAATCAGACAATTTTTGTGTTCACTGTGATTATGATGATTGTGATTAGTTTACATAACGGCAACATAACCTTTAAAAAAGGCGTGTAGTGGCATCTGATCTTGTAGTCGCAGCCGTGGAAAAGATGGAAAGAAGTATGCAAGGTGGAAGTAGTGACAATTCACATTTTAAGAATGTTAAACTTTCTAATTTAAGCTTTGCGCATTTGGCGCCATCTATGCATCCAACTTTTGCATGTTCGTTTGTAGTGAACACGGGTCCGGGTATGATTACTTGATCATATGTTCATGTTCATTAATACGTGATCACTATGATTAATACGAACGAAAGCAGCTTATATTTATGTTTACTGCGCGACAACCATATTTATTTATGTTTATTTATTTATCTGCACTGTTACGCACGAGACTATTGAATGAATTCTTATTCCGGAATGAATGCCTGCTTTCTGGGTACCGGCCGCTTTTTATATCGGCACACAAGACTCTGGAAACACTAGCGAAAATTCTCTCTTTCTCTTGATGCTTGTAGAACATACGACAGACATTGTTTACTCTCCTTTTGTCGTCGCCCGGATGTCTGCTTCTTTGTGGGCTTGTTTCATAACAATATAATGTAAGTACAATGTGTCTGTAAATTATGGAATATATACGCCATTATATCACATTTTCGTCATATAATCCATTTCATGTACGACTGCAATATAAATACTTAATAATTAAATAAATAAATAAATATTTGTCATGGAGTTTCAACAAGTGTGTCCCTCTTCAATTAATTTTTTAATAGATACTTAACTTAGTGAGTAAACAAAAGTAACAAGCTTTCAGTGTCAAAATAAATGTGTTTGTCAAAAATAAATATAATTAACCTCCGCGGGTAAGACCGATTGTGTCTTTACGAGTAAAGATATTTCGAAGCGCTTTTTTTTTGCTTGTGATAGCTGCTCATTAGAAGCACATTTTAAAAATATTTTATGTTATACAGAGTGGTCCATAACATGATAGCTGACCATAGTTATAGTTTTTTAAATGGAACACCATTATTACATTCTTGTATTCCCCATATAATTCTTATTCAAAAAGTCGTAAGATAGTATGGGCCTAAAATTTAAGGTTTTCGACTTATTACCATTTTTCTGAAAAATTCAATGTTTTCATAAAATTATACTTCTCGAAAACGACGTATTAGATGGGCACAATTTTTGGAGTTGTTCATAATAAAAGTGCCTATTACACACATATTTTTTTTCCAATTACTAATTGAATTTGTAGAAAATTGGATTAAAGTTACATGACATATATTTCTCTAAAAGTGACTTTTTTTCAAATGGAACACCCTGTATATATGTTCATTTTTGAATTGCTTACTAACTTTCGCACCAAAAACATATAAGACATTATTTTAAAAGTGACCATTACTGAGCTATTGTCGTTTTTCTAAATAATTTTGCCAACTGTATGTTTTACTTTCTTACACGTAGTATAAGGAAGTATTGTGATAACGAAAATTTTCGACCTCGAGATTTTTACAGATGTCCACGTTTTGAAGTCCCTTGATACCAAAAAAGTGGTTTTTAAAAAATGTCTCTGTGTGTGTGTCTGTCTGTGTGTGACCACGATAGCGGTCAAACCGCTGTAGATATCTATTCCAAATTTTGTATTTACGTGTATAATCTCCTTCTTGAGATCTGATTAGTTTTGCAGTAAAATCGGTAGACTGGAAGTAGTAGTTTACTTCAGTGAAAAAAATCGAAGTTTGCAAATATTTCGTCAATTACTAAGTTTAAACAAATTTATAAAGAATTCAAATATACTCAAAATTAAATTTGAGACAAATTGTCTTAAACAAGTTTTTTGAAATTCCTACCGGAAGTAGGTCTTTTACTCTTATCGAAAATCAGTTTTTTGCGAATATTTCGCAAGTCATGCCTTTTTGGCTAGTACGTTACGGAAATAAAAGTATTTAAAACATAATTTTCAATATCTTTTGTATAAAAAAAATTTCAAAATTCAGACCGGAAGTACCACTTTTACTCTTATCGAATAGCGATTTTTTGCAAATATGTCGTAAATTATGCATTCTATATAAATTTATCAAGAGTACAAAAGTATTTAGAAGTAGATTTGCAATATTTTTTGTATATATGAAATTTCAAAATTCGGACCGGAACTAGCACTTTTACTCTTAGCGAGGAGCACTTTTTTGATAATATCTTGCAAAGTATGCATTCTATAGAAATTTATTAAGAGAATAGAAGTACTTAGAATAGGATTTTGAATAATTTCTGTAAAAAAATTCTTAAAATTCTGTAATTTGAAACGCTCATACGTATAAGGAAGTCGTGTGGTGGCCACACCTCATTTTTTTATTTTAATACGGTCTCTTCGTACTGAAGGAAAGTAAAAAAAATATTTATCAGCCCAAAGAGTTTACCAGCAGCGTATTCTTTGAGAGAAGATGTCCCAACACAAATGTCTTTAGAAGAGTAATGGATGCTTTTATTACTACTGGTAGTTTTGCTAATTCAATAACAAGGAAATATAGTAAACAGACATAGAGACCTAAATATGTATTTAATGATGAAAATTAGTTAAAAATTCCTAAGCAACAACAGATAATCCACACGTCAGTACCCATGAAAGAAGTCCAAAACCAATTTTCATTACTTTCAAATAAAAACTCTTATTCACTAATAAATAGATCATCAGCAATGGGAAGGCATTCTTGGTGATTGGTTGATAGGCCCGCATTTATTTGAAAGGTGGTATTAACGGAAAAGCTTATGAGTAATTTCTATCAAGCATTTAGTGGAATTATTGGAAGATAATTTGCTAAATTTACGAAGGGATGTAGATGCAACAAGACGTCGAATCCCCACATTCCTTGCTACAGACACGAAATATATTAATGAAATGTTTTTAGTGAAGTGGCTAGCCCGTGGAGGCCCTATCCACTAGCCTGCTGGGTCTTCGGATATCACAGAATTGGTTTATTTTTGTAGGGATCCATAAAAAGCAAATATACAGTAGGTATACCTGTAATTACAAAAGAAGTTATGAGGGAACGTATTCGACAAATATCTAGAAATATAACTACTCCACACCTTCATAATGTCGATTTATCATTTCGGAAGCACATTGAAAAACTTTTAAAAGTCTATTCGATCACTTTTAATTTTTACCTATTTTAATGTTCATATTTATTGTTATTTTATAATTTCTATTCCACTAACTACCCATCCATTCAAGTAATAATTCCTATTCCTACACAATTTAAAATCAAGTTATTAATTTGCTTGATTTTAAAATTTGTATATTGTGCGATATTCTACAAATTCTTTGAATTATATTCCGGTATTATACATAAGATGTATCCACTTTTTTGTCATTACCCCAATACATACAAAAACCATACCTCTAAGCTCATTTTTAGAAAGGGTCATTATATAATCAGGCTTGACAACAGAAAAGTAACTTATTATATGTAATCTATTCAATTGTCAATTTCGCTGCAAATATCATGGCTCACTATGTATTCAAATAGAAAACATAAAGTTGGCAAAATTATTTCAAAAAACCACAATAGTTTAGTAATGATCATTTTTAAAATAATAACGTCTTCATGGTGGAATATTTAGTAAGCAATTCAAAAATGAACCGAAATGGGTGTTCCATTTGAAAAAAATCACTTTTAGACAAAAAATGGTTATGTAACTTTAATTTTCTGCAAATTCAATTAGTAATTGCAAAAAAAAAATTATGCTTGTATTAGGCCCTTTTATTACGAACAACTCTACAAAAATTGTGTCCATTTAATACGTCGCTTTCGAGAAGTATAATTTTATAAAAACATTGAGTTTTTCAGAAAAACGGTAATAAGTCGAAAACCTTAAATTTTCGGTCTATACTAACATAACTTTTTGCTTAAAAATTATAAAGGAAATATAATGATATTATATATATAGGATGTTCCATTTAAAAAACTATGGTCAGCCGTCTAGTTATGGAATACTCTATGCAATACAAAATGTTTTTAAATGTGCTCCTAATTAGCAGCTATTACAAGAAAAAAAATCGTTTCGAAATATCTATATTCGTAAAGGCACAATCGGCCTTACCCGCGGAGAAGACTCGCCCTGTATATTTAATTTTTTAATAACTGATACACATGATACAACTTATCTTATTAGTTACGGTAATAATATTAAAATTACTTATTGAAATTCACTAATTTTAAATTTACATTTTCCAAATATCAAAATTCCTAAGTTAGAAATTAACACGCTAAGTAATGGCAACAGTACCAAGTATACATTTAATAAAACCTAAATAATTAATTAAACCAAACTGCTCTATTGTAGAGAAACGTTGAGGTAAGCAATGAGAAGTAATTAGAACTGTCAGTCAGTCAGCACAGTTTGCTATTGTGATACAATAGGAACATTTTATTTTCGTTTTATGACTTCTCACTTCATAAAAATGACCAACAAATGTAAATGTAGTGCACCGGTAATTAGAAACGCTCAAACGAACACATACGTAACATACAAATTTATAGTAAGACTACATTAATTTAAAGTAGGAAATTAACATCGAATCACCACATATAAGACTTACCTTGATGAGAAGCTCAAGGCTAACGATAGGTTGCGCCAGAGTGACAAAACATCATATATCGCCGGTTTCGTATTTAGATTTTCCGAAGACATAGGTGCCTAGATGGAGGTATCCGATGGTGGAGGTTGGTGATTTCATGGGTTACATTTTCGATCAACTTGTCTGCATTAAAGAAAAAAATGACAACATTTACCGTATTGTGAAATACTATAGAGACGAAAATTGAAGAAGTAACAGAAGAAGAGGAAAAGGAACTCCTGTAAGATAAAGAACGATTAAAGACGTTTATACAAAAAGCATTATTTAATAACTTGTAAATGGAAGGGCAGTAGAGTAGAAAAATTACAAGAAAGAAATTTAAAAGTAATAGTTTTTAAAATGGCACAAAAAGGGCAGTATAAGTAGATAACAATAGAAAACATAGATAGGTAATATAAAAAGAAATCAATATCACATTCGAAAGAAAATAGTATAGATTAGTAAAGAGACGATGTTTTTACAACGAAGAGACAATTCAATATAATATTACAAAGAACTAGAAATAGTGATGGGTACTATCAATAGTTGCAATCGATAGTAATTATTATAGTTTAATTATAATTAACTAACTCTTTATTATAAAATTATAGCAGGCTGATACAATTAATTAGCCCAACTTAATCACTAAGTACATACGAAGCAGAATAAAATAGGAAAATTAATCACCCTCATCTTTCTAGGTAAAATTTGTTGCTAAATATTTTGTTTCTAGTATCAGTCATTTGAAATGTAAATATCAAGATTAAGTATCACTTCATCTTAAATAGTTATTCAATTATTTTGGTAAATACGCGTTTTTATGAAAATTATTCATAACACATAACTCGTTTTTAGTGTAGACTTCAAAAATGAAAACTATAACGTCTGTCACATAGGTTTTTTTTTCAGAAAACGATTATATATTTTGAAGGAAATAACTCGAATCATAACATTTTGATATTTCGATTTATAATTCAACTTCTGAAATACATAGTTTATTCAAAGACGAGCCGAGATGGCGAATCAAATAGATAAAATGTGAAAGAATGCAAAATAATGGCTTATGGTCAGTCAACAGATTAACATTAAATGATGACAAAACCTAAACTGTTATTTTGGGCCTGCGGGCACACCCTATTAAGCAATTGTAAATCCGGAATGAAGTTGGAATCCACCAGAAATGTGCAGAACGATAATTTTGCAAATGTTCTTAGAATGGTTTATCTTATGAATTCCTGCTCTTTGATTTCCTATACAGTTTTGTGTTGGGGGCAAGCATATTTGCTTTGTAAAAGAAGTCGTAGCTCTAGTCATGATTACCATGAAAAATGATTTTATAAAAAAGTGTACAAATCTCTACACCCTATAATCTTGAAATTTGTCAACATCTCCTCCACCAGAAATTTTAAATTTAGGCCACTTTTGTTGTCCATAAAGTTGTTTATCACTACTTTGAGAAACGGTCAGGCTTTTATCTCATTTGTTTCTATTTTGCTCTGGAAGTCTTTGTGTTTCATCAGTTTTCTGATGTCTCCTATAAATAAAGTTTGCTTCAGCTTAGCTTGGAATAAAACCGAAAACTATTCACAAAAGGATTTCAAAGAATATGCAGCTCTTATTAACGCTTTAAGATTGCAATGTACTGAGAGAGTCGTAGTCAAAAGTTCTCTCAATAAGTATGTTTCGTATATCAATACATATTTTCAAAATTCGTACCGAGAGTAACTCCTTCACTCTTATCAAAACTGAATTTTTTCAAACATTCGCAAATTCATAGATTTATTAAGAGAATAGTTATGTACAAACCAACTGCGGGAAAACTATTCCCGCATAAGCACATTTTAAAAGAACGAGCGATTGAAAGAAGCGAGTGCTGTTAATTGCACGAATGCGTGGGAGATGTTTTCACGCAAGTGGTTTGTACAAATTTCTTTTATAAACATTAAATAAAAAACATTGTTGATTAACGTGACTGGTATCATACCCAACCTAAAATAGACTACATAATACATTTAAGCATTTCATGTACGTATTATATTTTTTCACATGACGTACTTTTTATTCTTATATTTATAGCGGATTTATCGCTTTTACTTTCTTAAACTTAGTATAAGGAAGTATTGTGATGACGAAAATCTTCGACCACGGGATTTTTGCATGTCTTGAAGTCACTTGATACCGAAAAAGCGGTTTTTAAAAAATGGCTGTGTGAGTGTGTGTGACCACTCTAACGGTCAAACGGCTATAGCTATTAATTCCAAATTTTGTATTTACGAGTATAATCTCCCTCTTGAGACCTGACTAGATTTTCAGTACAATAATTAGACCGGAAGTAGTAGTTAACTTCGGTGAAAAAATCGACTTTTTTTCGAATATCTTGCAAAGTATGCATTCTATAAATATTTATTAAGAGAATAGAAATACATACTTAGAACAGGATTTTGAATAATTTTTGTATAAAAAAAATCTTAAAATTGGACACACTTACGCACAGGTTTATTTTTCAATAAAAGTATTTAAAACAATTTAGAACAACTTTTGTATAATTTGAAACGCCGATACGTACAAGAAAGTCGTATGGTGGCCACACCTCATTATCTTGGTTTGATTACTGTCAACGTGAGTGTTGTTTTAAAAGATCGACAAACAGATGGCGTTTACCAATTAATAGGAAGAATTTTAAGCAATGACTCCTATTGCCCTAACTTCTAATGAAGAAAGTCCAGGGAAGCAGTGTTTTACAAAGTAAATGTTTTACTATAAAGATCGATTTTTTTTAATGTTCCAAAGAGGTGTCCTTTGCAATTTTTACATTCGAGTCGACCGAGAAGCATGCGAGAAATGTCACTTTATAAGCGGTGAGTACAAAGAAAGTATTTAAAATTTAATTTTCGTATAAGGAAGTTGTGTGATGCCCACACCTCACCCTTTCATTTTTCATCACAGATCTGTGTAATCAGAAATAATACACTCACAAATTTAAATAGTAAAATATTTCATGAAATGAGCTTTATTAATAAATTAAATGAAAGGTATCGTTTTGTATCATATATACAAACATATATCTATTCCAAACAAGATATCCAACACTCTAAATAAACCATTAATTACACTATAATAATTACCCTGTGTGTGTGTTAATTAACAATTGTTATCGCATGTAATGTTTGTTGTACGCGTATGTTTTACTACATATCCAAAGGTACTGAATTTTAAAGACTGAAATAACAAACGAGACCAGCTCTAACATGTGCAAACCGTTTTGTGCCATCATTTAATTAATGCTTTATTATACGCCTGTAATCATTTGTATATATACACCAGAGCTCAAGTAAAGAAAATAGCAAAAGAATATCCACTTTCAAACGTTGTTAATGTATATACTTGACGTGCATTCTGTTTACCTGCTTTGTTTACTTTTATACATCACATGCATGTATGTAAAAAGACACAAAAAATATAGTCATTACTAGAATATAAAATATGAGTAACGTTAAATAACAGAGAGTATGTAGAACGGTAATATAATACATAAGAAAGAAATAAAATGTTTCTTTCCTGAAAACGTAAAATATTATTGATTTTTGTGGAGCTCTAAGTAAAAAAATAATTTCTATTGTCTTTATTTGGTATTAGTTTAGTTTGGTTCTTCGAATCTAACAATCTATAGCTGTGAATTAGTGAAATAAAATGTAAAATATGTACAGAAATATTCACATCGGATATTGGCGTACATTAAACTTCGTTTATTCTTCGCTTGTGAATCATTTTTCACAATAGATTTATAGCGTTCGCTTGTACTAATTCACAACTCGTATATTTTATTCGTCGGTTACAATGATTTACTAGAACTATTACGTCATGGATTCTAATAAGCGTTTTAGTATAATTACTAGTCTATGTCTGGATTTATTTGTTGAAGTTTTCCCTGGAAAGACAGGTACTTCCTTCTTTTAATATTAACGAATCCACTTTCTTACAAAATGGCGACACGTCGTGCGTCTATGACCGTAATGTATAGTAATTACCTCGTGATAATAGTTTTTTTCCTTTCGTTTAAGGGAAGAAGCGCACATTAAGTGGAACACCGTATCTAAGGCACTGGAATTAGAGCATTTTAATTAATGAGTATTAATTGGTGCTGGATTTAGCCTCTTCATTCGCGGCTTACTAATTACTACAGTACATGGAATTCAAAGTTATCGAAGTATCTTCATCTCGAGACGCAGTACTTTTTGTGGGAGTATCATATTATATCAAACTACCTTCTGGAGTTCTCTTTGTTTTCTTCACCACTTACTTAAAAGATTTAAGCAATGTAGCTTAAATCTTTTTAACTCACATTAAATGGAATTATATAGTCTTTAATAGAGTAATCAGCGTACATACATTTAATGCTAGTCAAGTAAACATACTTATAAAACTGTCCAGCTTGTAATTTTAGCTCTGATGCCCTATTATTAACTTCATTAATTAAAATAGGCAGTTAGTTTAACTCATAATGATTCAACAGCTTAAATGACTTTTATTATCTTTTTTTTTAATTGTTAAACAACTTTTGAACCAAATTTGCTAAACTTGTTTTAAATTTTCACATTTAATATTGTTCAATTTTTATTGATATTAGATTGTTGTATACCCAATATGGTGCGAAACTTGTTATATCTCATCACCTTTAATATATTTACAAATTCCTAATTTCTAATTCATATTAATTATGTTAACCTCTCTGTGTGTTTGCAATTTATTGTAATCAAATATGTCCTATAATTGAACGGGTTTGTCTTTTATTTTGGTGTTTTTGTGTTTCAATTCTTTATATTCGCTTCAACTACCAGCATTACATCTACGACCATACAACCGTTATATTTGAATGGGCTTTGAATTTGTGACAGCACCCTGTTTCGACCCCGATCATCTTCTGAGCACGTGGAAGCCCGAATAAGAAGTTTACTCACATGTAGCTGGGTTTGGATTTTGTAACAATTTCTGAGAACATAAGTTTGATTTCGCACCGCAGCTCCAATAAATATACTACCACTTAGGCCCTTGCATAAGTGGTAATGTACGCCCACGCAGTCACTGGATCTAGAAGATCCAGTGCCTTAAAAAAGTTTTCATATGCCCTAATTTTACGTGCAAATGTTATTATAACGATATATCCGCAAATACTATAATATTCGTACTATATTATCTTTTCTGATAAAATATTCAACTTTCCTCCATATAAACAGTATATATAATATGCTGAAACTATTGTTCAGAGCTAAACCAATACTAGCGCAATATTGTCAATTACAGGCATAGGGTAAAAATGTTGCTGACCAGTTTACCAGTTGTACCATGAATTTAATTCATTTATTTTTAATTTTGTATATTAATAGTGTTATTATTTGCATAATATTTATTACTAACATTTTTGTTTAGTAATCTTGCAATTTGTGTGTCCTAGTCCAACCCTGCTCATACGAAATCGATACATTCGATAGAAATCAGCAAATAATTCTAAAGAACACAACATACTAATAAAAGAAGCAGTAAAATAATAAAATAACGTAGTTACATATGTTAGTATGCTCGGAGAATGATAAAACTGTGTCTACAGAATTTGCATAATATATTCCTCATATTTACTTCAGAATTTATGGAATATTCTTATATTATGGTACATACATAAATACATACACAAACAGTAAATATTTTCGCAGTTCAAATAGTATTTTTATTAAGTAAATATTTTTCAGAACTTCAAACTAAATGCAATCAAATTTTAAGTTATAAACTTTAAGTATGACTTAATAACATTAAATTGGCGAATAACATAAATAAAGAGAAACGTAAGAAAATTTTCTAGCTGCAACTGCATTTACATGAATTTAGAAATGTTGCAAAATTACTTTGTATCTGTTACGTATTCGGTTCTTGCTATATATACTGTAATAATCCTTTTTTTGCCATTATTATAAATGAAAATTCAAAAAATACTGAAAACAAACATTTATTTCACGTATTCGTATGGCAAAGTATAAAAGCAATTAGATAATGTTGTTTAAAGTTGAAGATAATTCCAAAGATTAATCAAATTTATAAGTATTCTCACTATTTTTCTGATTCTATGTACTTTCAATCAAAAACTGATTAATGTAATTTAGATTTCTTATTATTATGTATGATATTTATTATTATTCCGTTGATTTAAGCGTATTCGATCTGTTTATTTATAGTTTTACACTAGCAATGTACTGCTATTTTATTGTGCAGAATATTACTTACTTTCAAAATATCGAATACAAATACACAGGATGTTCTATTAAAAAAATATGAATAACTCGAAAATGAACGTTTAATTGTTGCCTCATCTCAATCAGAACACAAGGAAGTTAGCAATGGTAAACATTTAACTCTGGATATGGCATATCAATTTCGCAATAAGCTTGTTTATTTCCCCACCTCTGCTGGAGTGTTAAACTTTACATTTCCTTAATCTGGAGCACGATCTATAAATAGTTTGACCTACCTTCCACACGAAGTAATTGGTTAGCTAAACCTCCGACCGTCTTCCACAAAATTGTGATATCTTAAACTATTCGCTACATTATTGACTGACTAGATTTTGGAACAGTTTGTAATAAATTAAATAATTTCGGTTTTAAAGATGTGGTCTCAGATTGATTGTGGTCAAGAAGATTACAGTTAAAGTAATTGTGCAATATTTTGATAATCGTCAGATGATGTTTATTTTACTTTCTTATAAGGAAGTATTGCGATGACGGAAATTGACGACCACGAGATTTTTGCAGAGGTGCCCGCGTTTTGAAGTCCCATAATACCAAAAAAGTTGTTTTTGTAAACATGTCTCTCTCATTGTTTCTGTGTGTGTCTCACTTGTGTCTGTATGACCACGATAGCGGCTAAACGGCTACAGCCATCAATACCATTATATTTAGAAAAAATCTTGAGAACTAATTAGATTTTGAGGCAAATCCGTAGACTGGAAGTAAAAAAATTACTATCTCGTCAACTACTAAGTTAGACAAATTTGTAAAGGATACAAAAGTGCTGAAAAGTGAATTTCAAAAAGCTGTTTTAAAAAATGTCGACAGACAGAAATTTCTACGGAAAGATCTTTCTGTCTTAGCGAACAGTTTTTTGCAAATATCTCCCAAATTATGCATTCTATATAGATTTAATACCGCTTGTGTAAAATAATATTGGGGATATGTATACTAGGCACACCGGCAACAACGCCCAATCGTGGCCGTAGTCATGGTATAAGGAAACAAGGTATGCTTTTGCGCATCTCTGGATGACGCGCATTCGACCTCTAGTACTACCAGTTCAATAAAGTTGTGAATTCACAGGACACTATTTCAATAGTGTCTTTTTTAACAGAAATACAATACAACACAGTAAGAAAATAAAAGCACAATTCGAATTAAACATTAATTCTTGGTAAATTATTATATAAATTTATTAAGAACGGAATTCTAATGAAAATAAAAAATATACTCTTAACAATACTAAAAAATAAAATGTTATTGCATAGGTTCAAAAATGCCTCCTTCAACAGCAAGGCATTGTCCGAGCCTATCATAAAAATTTTCTCGCACATTACGAATCACATCGACTGTTACGGATTCAAAAGCCTCTATGATTAGCCTTCTCAAAATATCTAAGTTTTCTAGCCTGCCAACTTGTGCACTTTATATTTTATTTTTGATGTATCCCCACAAAAAGAAATCATTTGGCGATAGATCAGGAGATCGCTGAGGCCAACGAATGTTTCCTGTTCCACTAATGAGACGATCAGAAAAAGTATTCATTAAAAAATGCTTTTCTCTAACCGCATTGTGTGCAGGACAACCGTCCTGTTGGGACCAATAATATCCCGATCTATTCCGGTATTATCAATAGCGGGAAGTATCTGATTCTGTAGCATATCGAGGTATTTGTCCGCATTTAACGTACCATTAATAAAAAATGGACCAAGCAAATGGTCACTCAAAATACCTGCCCAGACATTCACTTTCTGGGGATGTTGGGTGTGTTTAACAAAATATCTGTGCTGATTTTCCCGAGCCCAATATCGAAGGATTGTGCTTTCCATTTAATGGAAATGACGATTCATCTGTGAATATAATATTTGCGATGAAATTCTCATTTTCATTTGTCTTTTCCATTACCGTTTCACAAAACTCCATTCTTCTAAAATTGTCATCGAGAAATATTTATTGCGTTTTCGAGTATTTGAAACATTTTAATTTATTTCGCTTCCATATGTTCGCGACTGTTTTATTACTTACACCCAATTCCTCAGCAACTCTTCTGGTACATAGCGTATCCTCTACTTCGAGAGTGCTACAAATAATTACATCTCGCTCTTCTCGTTCCTCAGCTTTTAGTGGATTTACCTCTCTAGGATTACACTTTGTGCAATTATTTAAACAAAGACATTTTTCAAAGCTATTCAAAATATGTAATATGCTTTGCTCACAGGGTACGGGTCTGTCTGCAAATATTTGCGGAAATAAATTTATGCAATCCTTTGCAGAATGACCACTATAGTACCATTTAATAATTTGCAGTTTTTCTTCTGGTGTGTAGCGAGGCATTGTTACCATTGACCCCTCCTCTCACAAACACAGAACGACGCTGTTCGGTGCGATCTCCAAATACAATTTTAGTTGTTAAAGGGAGTCTTGGAAAATGCTTTCTGTCAGTTACTTCCGTCAGTGAGTTCAGTCAGTGACTTCTGTCAGAGTTGTCAAGTGACATTTTTTTCGATAAATGCGCGTCATCCAGAGATGCGCAAAAGCATACCTTGTTTCCCTGTACCATGACTACGGCCACGATTGGGCGTTGTTGCCGGTGTGCCTAGTATACATATATCCTATCCCCAATATGATTTTACACATGCGGTATAAGTGCAAAAGTATTTACACCTAGATTTGGAATAACTTTGTATAAAAGAAACAAAAAATTTGGACCGGAAGTACTTCTACTAATCTTATGAAATACCAGTTTTTTGCAAATATCTAGCAAATTTTGTATTAAATGCAGACCTATTAAGATCACACTAGTAGTTAGAAGTGCATTTGGAATAACTTTTGTATAAAGTTCAAAGTGATTCTTCGTAAGGATGCATTTTCTGGAGTCTGCGTATCTACATTTCCGCTGCCAATACTGTGTATTTGTGTATATTCTCTTCAATGTTAGCAGTAGCTGGGATCACGATGTCTAGTATCTCGGCCGCGCCCTGGTCTCCCTATCCCTGATACTCAAATGTCTATTAGGAGTCTTCCAGCGATCGGTAATAATTGCTCAGTTACAATTTAAAATTTGGCACTATCAATACAGATTTCACGTTGAAAAGTCTATATTGTGTTGTATTATTATAGGATACTTCAGATAATTATTATAATCAGTATTATGCGTTTATGTCAGAAGTAGCGGTCATTTTGTCTTACGGTTCTAACATTTAGTGCGTAACAACGTATTGTAAGTTAAAGATGAGTTGTTTTTGATAGTTTGGTATGAATTATCGTATTTTTTAAGTGTTATACTAGGACTGTGTAAGATATTTTATTTCCTTATTTCCGAAGCTGGATATTTCTCCCAACAAGCGCACAAAGATTATTTCTTTAAGTGGACACACATCAAAAAGTGTGATGTGAATCTGTAAACAAAATTTAAAAAACAAAAAAAAAGGATACTGGGACGATGGATGCTGAACACAAAAAAAAATTAGAAGAAAAAGGAAGACAACCACAAGAGCTTTATTAATAAAAGAAAGTAAATTAAATCCTAGAGAAACAAGTTAAGACACTCGCTGGAATTTTTGTTCACGACTTCACCGTAATGAAAAGACATATGGAAGATGGAAGAAAAACAATTAGGCCCCAGAACATTATATTAAAATACAAGTAACAGAAGGCCTTTCATTCCAGCATGATTTCCAAATTCAGACACGAGCGCGAGTGGCCGAATGAAAGAATGCTGGAATGGCTTTCTGTTACGAGTGTTTTACACTATTTTCTCTGTTTCGGATTCTATAATATATATATATTTATTATATATATATATATATATATATATATATATATATAAAAGAATAAGAAATTATCGCGGATACAAATGCTGCAAATGGTGGTCTGTCACCTGATGGTCTTCCGTTTAGCTTACATCTCCAAGGTTATCCCACCTTATTCCTTAGCTACACCGTACTGATGACGACCAATTAGTCAGAAACACATGTCTACGGTTGCTTTACAGCGGATTATACCCAATATTTTTCTTTTTCTGATATACAGGGCAATCCAAATTAAGTGTTCACCATTGGTAACTTTGTTATTATTAAAGATACAAGATTGTTTAAATTAGCAAACTTGTAGTACTTTTAACGCTCTTTAAGATGGAAGAATAAAAAAAAACAAATGAGCAACGCGTTTTCGAGTTTTGCCGAAAAATATTTTTTTTTCAAATGGAAACCCCTGTATATTATATCATTTTCTGCTAGAACTTTAATTTTTAAACAAAAAATCTTTTACTGGGATTAAAAATACTTGAGTTATAATGAATAAACGAAAACAGCTAAATTAGTTTATAAACTTTATTTTATACATAAACTTATCATTAAAAGAAAATAAAAATCACTGATTTTTTCATAGAAGATGTTCAAAAATACCACCTTGTAGTTCAATACATTTTTGTACACGCTTCCGAACTTCTCGAACTGCCTTCAGTATGGTCCTACCATCTATTTGGTTTATCTTTTCACTAACTGGAATCTTTAGGGCGTTTACGTTTTCGTACCTTTGCTTATAAATCTGGTTCTTTAAATCACCCCATAAAAAAAAATCAAGCGGCGTTAAATCTGGCGATCGGGGATAGTTTATATAAAGTTTTGTCAACGCCATTAGTGGGGGACATAAAAGAACTAACAATACTAAAACATATTCATGATTATTAAGGTTTATTTAAGATGTCAATTTAAACACATGCTCAATATATAAGCGTGGTATCTAAAACCAAAAAATACACAGTAAGGTTAGTTATTTGAATTATATAAATTGGGGAAAATTAAATGAATGTCCAGATTCATATTATATTTAAATGCACTTTATATATACATATATTTGTACAAATTGTTTCTTTTTATATTCTTGCAAAGAAATAAAACGACACTATACGGTACGCGGGGATACTTTGCACTTTGCACGTGTTGAAGTAGCTGCTTGCATAAAAACTGTTATCCTTGCATTATTACTTGCTTATATGCATTCCAAACGTCGACTTTTATAATACAATTTTAACGTAATGTCTTCTCCAGTAATAAATATCAAAATAATTTATAAATTATATGTATATAAAAGACGTGACACATCGCATAGTAGATTGACAGAGCTGTGTAAAAATCTGGGCAAACAAAATAATTGAGTCGCTGATGACAAATATCTATTCGACATAGACATTAAACCCACAGGAAAAAAAAAACTCCTAAAACACCTATACTAACTCTGAAAAAACTGATCGGGGAGCTTACAATATACAGGGTGTAGATAAAGTCTGGAACAAAATTAATATTTCTATTATCTTCGGTTTGATGGAAAAACCCTGAAACAGGTCGATTTTGTTTTTATCCCGTGCACTTTATAACATCGTGAATTTAATTCTGTCGTCATCTGGTTGCGCGCGGGCGTGACGTCATTAGTTTTTTCAAATGGTAACCCGCCACATTTATTACCCCTTGTCGTTAGGTATTCCATTGTGCATGCAACGGTATAAAAAGTTTGGTACCTTACATAACAATTTTTGGGAGAAAAATGCTTTCGAATTTCAAAAAATTAAAATTTTATTTCTAATGAAAAACTAATCAAAAATTATTTTAAAAAATCAGATAAATTATAATCTGAGGTTTATCTTGGATTGTCGTCAAACAAGACACCAAAAAAATGTCAACGGAAGTGTTCAAATTGTCCGCCATTGGCCATTTGACACTGGCCGAGACGGACGTACACGCTTTCTACGACACGTCGTATTGTCTCTGCACCAATATTTCGCATTTCCTCGCGGATACGATGTTTCAGATCATCCAAGTTATTTGGCTTATTGGTGTACACCTTTGATTTCACATGACCCCATAGAAAAAAATCAAGTGGTGTGAGATCTGGCGAACGGGCAGGCCATTCAATTGTTCCCCTTCGTCCGATCCATCTCCCGGGGAAAATTTCGTCGAGGTAACTCCGAACACGCCAGCCAAAATGTGGAGGTGCTCCATCTTGTTGAAACCAGATTCTGGGGTGAGGCTTGTCGGGGGTGTTTTCATCCGGAAATAATTCTACCAATGTTGGCACTAGCGTAAATCTTAGGAAATGTAAGTATGTTTCAGCGATTAAATTTGTGTCCAAAAAGAAAGGCCCCACAATGCGATCTCCCACTATTCCCGCCCATACATTAACTTTTTGCCGGTGTTGGGTGTGCTCCTCTCGAACCCATCGAGGATTTTCGCCCGACTAGTACCAACAATTGTGGCGATTCACTTCACCGTTCAAGGTAAAAGTTGCTTCGTCACTAAAAACCACATTGTCGACAAATCCGGGATTCTCATCGCACCGTAGCATGATTTGTTCACAGAACTCGTGTCGGCGGTCGAAGTCATCTTCATTCAGTTCCTGAACCCGATTGATTTTGTACGGATGAAGTTTTTCCTTCTTCAGCAATTTGGCTACTGTGGTAAAATCGACTGCATGATCCCTGGCAATGTTACTTGTTGAAGTGTGGGGGTTGTCCTGAAGTTCCAAGAGAATATTGACCCTTCTATCTTCCTCAATTCTTGGTCGACCTTGACGAGCCCTGTCTTTTACACTACCAGTTTCAGCAAATTTTGCGACAATTTTGCTCACCGTTGACCGAGAAATCGGTGCGCGGTTTGGATTTTCTGCATTGAAAAACTGACAGGCTTCTTCATGGCTACGTATTTTATCACCACAACCAACAATAATGAGAATTTGAATCCGCTCTTTTTCGCTCAAATTCGCCATTTTCGCAATGCACGTACAACACTACCAGTGGAGCAAGTATTGTGAATGGATAAGTTCAAACACCAAGTAATGAACTGTCAATATGACGTGTCATAGAAAGCGTGTATGTCTGTCTCGGCCAGTGTCAAATGGCTAATGGCGGACAATTTGAACACTTCCGTTGACATTTTTTTGGTGTCTTGTTTGACGACAATCCAAGATAAACCTCGGATTATAATTTATCTGATTTTTTAAAATAATTTTTGATTAGTTTTTCATTAGAAATAAAATTTTAATTTTTTGAAATTCGAAAGCATTTTTCTCCCAAAAATTGTTATGTAAGGTACCAAACTTTTTATACCGTTGCATGCACAATGGAATACCTAACGACAAGGGGTAATAAATGTGGCGGGTTACCATTTGAAAAAACTAATGACGTCACGCCCGCGCGCAACTAGATGACGACAGAATTAAATTCACGATGTTATAAAGTGCACGGAATAAAAGCAAAATCGACCTGTTTCAGGGTTTTTCCATCAAACCGAAGATAACAGAAATATTAATTTTGTTCCAGACTTTATCTACACCCTGTATATAACTCGAACGGACCTCCTCTGGCAGACGAAATTCATTCCTCTATCGAATGGTGAGAAGCGGGGTGTGTTTTTCAGTTCAAAATACACGAAAAGAGGATTCTTTTCGCCTCTAAACAGGTTTTTGGGCCAGATTTGGCGACCCTTTGTCGGTACGTCTTTTACGATTTGATTTGAACTGTTACTAGTGTGGACTAATGATATTACGCCATATCAATTTATTTGGGTCATTATAATATTTTCTAAAGATAAAAAAATATAACTCACTAGAGGTCTCTTTGTATCTTCCAAAGTAATACTACATAAATTACTATATTACAAGATGTCCTCGTTACGGTAGTGTCGATGCTCGGCGACTTTAACTTGATTTAATTAAAAGTAATGAGGGTAGTAACTTTGAATTAGAAATCCGAGGGTGTGACTTTCAGATATAGAGGAGCACGACAGAACGAGAAGAGTCCCGTTTTTAACGTCACGTTCCCGCCATCGTCGTCATTTTAATTAGTGTGTTTCATTTGTTTGCCATAATGTTCCGCATTATAAGGTTCCGGTTTTGTAACGACATTTAATAATCTGCACTTAAAGTAATGAGCTCGGCCCGAAAAGACTTTGTATGTACAATAAGATAATTCGTGTTCCCCATTTTAGTTTTTACTCATTTATTTCGTTAATTAATTTCAGTCGTTAGAGCAGCTTGGTCCGGGAAATGATCTCGATATTGCGCGCGCACCTATGCAATTTTAATAATTATTTTATTGTGCGTCCGTACCATTCGAGCCATTCCGTTTGCACGAGCTATAAAAATAACAGTCATAGAGAAAGAAGTTGAGAATATTATAAAAGAAAATATAATCACGTAATATACCTACGTACAGTGTCGCTCACGGAAGTTAGGCCGACACAGAGAAAAACGAAGAAAATATAAAAGGAATGAAACTCAAATTTAAAACAAATTATGCATTCTGTACAGATTTATTAGTATAAAAGTATTTAGACCTTAATTTGGAATAATTTTGTTTATCAAAATATTCAAAATTCGAACTTAAGCAGCACTTTCACTCTTATCGAGAAACGGTTTACTAATTTAAACAAAAAGGTATTGTCATACTTCATATATACAGGATATAGCTAGTTAATAACTATTCAATCTTTTAGAGTGCTTAGTAGAAATTAGTAGGTTACATAGATTAAGTCTTATTTTAAATAACCAGTTGGGGGACAATAATGTACTCTTAGCCAATTTAAATGTTTATTCCCCAATTAGTGATTTTCACAACTTATACTTTAATTCTGTAAATCTTAAAGAGTTATATTTCTTCTATTAGTTAATTTTATCATTTTGTGTTTTTGCACAACGTATTAACATTGATATAATTTATGAAGATAAATTAAAATTAATTTAAAGGTGGCACTGTTTCATTTACTTAATTTAATCGAATGGATTGTTAAATTTAGAAAAGAGTAAAAAAAATACGTGAATAAAAGATAAAGATAAGATTATGTCAATGCATTAAATAATTTGAAAAAACAATTATTAATCACATTTTGAGGGAAGTATTCCTACAAGCTATGTGTAACGTTTTACTTCAATATCAGTCCAAAAAATTAAATGTTTCTTATTTGAAGTCAGAATTTTGAATATTTTTCATAGAAATGAAAATTATGATACTCTCAACAGGAAAGGTATGAAGATATTATTCTTCCTGCTTGTGAATGATATATTTAAATATATCAGTGACAAGTATGACGAATTTAAATTAATCATTTATTCATAATAAGTAGGGATACGTAATTTTCGCAAAAACCAAAAACAATTCCTCAAGTCAGCAACAAAATAATAAAGTTGTAAAATAAAGGAATTTCTCAATATATTGGACTGGCGCAACATTTTGAAATTTGACTTAAGTATAATATATGCATCAGATAGTCTGTTAGTTGAAAGCCAACATTGCTGTCGTTGCTACATTCTTTTCCAACAGCCTGGTCTTTCTGTCCGTGATGACAATGTTGTAGGAGCTGAAAAATCACTCCCCATCAACACTATTTACAGGAATTATAGAAAAACTCACAACTAAGAAATCTTTCCTGAGCAACTGAGTGGCCAATAGCTATAGAGGGACAAAGTAGTGTACCAATGTGTTGGTAGGTCTCGTTTGTTTCATTAGATTTCATGTGAAGGACCAACTTATTCAAGCTCTTCCATATAATAATAATAATAATAATAATAATAATTTATTTATTGCCCAACGGATAATCAATCCAATAACAGGACAAACAAAAAAAAACAAAAATTGTATACATACATTTAGAAATAGAAATTATACAAAAGAAGACGTTAATACAAGTAAATTATATTAAAAAAAAGTATCACCATAAATAAGCTCAGCTGTGCGACACATAGTTGTTACAGGAGAAAAAGATAGTAAATTGGTTCTAGGAATAGGAAGGGGGGGGGGGGGGCTTTACGCATTTATTGGCATTTTTTCCATAATTTCGCATTTATTGGCACTTGAAAATTGAGTACCCCTAATAATAGTAGCTTCTCATAATAATTTTTATAATGAAATATTTAGCGACATTCAACATACCTGTATGATTATATTTAAATTAACATTTATTAACTGTTTCTATATGTACCTATTGTAGACAAAAACCTTTATGTACACCCAGGTTTTACTTTTCAATTTAACAAGTTTTATCTCCTGTCTAAACATTCTGCCTTTTTGGGGCGGTTTTATTTTTGTTTTCTTAACATATATTTAAAATAACTTCTCTATGTTTCTAGGATTATGAATGCCGGTTTATTAATACACTGCTCTGTTAATAAAGATAGGATACCTTCTTCAGTACCTTGATGCCTTTCTGTCAATATTACGTTTGTTTCCCACTTTCTAAATTCAGTGTGAATATCACAGTGTCTTCTCTTAATATTCTTTGGTCTTCTGTTAACATTCTTTGGTATTTACTTTTCTATCACTTAAAATAATTTAGCTACTTTTGATAAACAAGTCTTTGGCCCTCATATGCAATAACAAAGTTGCTTTTTTGAATTAGAATGTAATGAAAAGAAGACTAACACATGTCTACAAAACGCGAACATTCATACGAAAAATAATGATTGTTCTAAAAACTGCCACTTGATCCAACCTTAAACTATTGAAGTATCAGCTAGCAGTTTCGCGACACACTATAATGTTACATACCAAATCTTAAAATATAAATAGAAACAGTCAGAGAGACTTTTCCTTAAAAAGCGATCTATTTTACTTAGGTACTCTTATTGTTTCTAAATTCTGTTACTCCTAATTGATGACCATAAATATCTGTAGAACTGCAATGTATTATTTGACTGTGTTTTACTATTTAAACTATCTTCAACAAGTAGTTTTAAAATGTTTTGTCCTCGAGTAGCTAATGCTATTTAATTAATCATAAATTAGTAGAAGTGGCTATATAATTCATTTTATCATTAAGGTTGTAAGGAATTACGTAAATAATGATCGGTTTTTTTTAAACCCTTTATAATGTTAAACGACTATACCATTTAGTGTACTTCTTACCAATTCAACCATTAATGAGTTAACAAATAAAATTCTAGTGAGATGTATATCTGCGAATATCGGTTAATTCACCTAAACTAGACATTCATGGATTATCTTAGAATTGACATCCTCAAGATAATACTACCTTTATTAATTAATAACACACACTTTCTTGGTTATGGCATATTGAAGAAAACATAATAAGTTAGAAACATATGGATACCACACCTAACACATCTTAGTTTACATTTCATGATTGGTTTTATGCAATTCTGCATTATAATATCTTTGACAAATGTGTCAGTATTATTTGTGTGATGAGTAGGGTGCGGACGTGACCGGTTCAAACTACGACGAAGTTACAACGGTGCAAAGAAATAATGTAAACAACACACGCTTACTGAATAGCACTAATTCATATGGTGAACTGCAACATCTGTTTACGCCCGAGAATGAGAGCAAAAAATGCCCATAAAATAAGGAATTTGTGAGTAAAATTCTTTTTTCATCGGGGTAGATAGGAGCGTGAGGGGTTTTTAAAATTTATTATATTTACCTTATATTTCGCAAGAGGAATAAAATTTTCATTCATACTTACGTTAGTTTCGTTTTTTCATTGCTTTGACTGTTAATTACGTACTTCGTAATTTTTGTAATAGTCTGTTTAACACCGGTTTATTGAATCGACTTCTCCCAATTATCTAGACGTAAGTGTGCACTAGATTTCGTTCAGTTTCAATAGCATACGCGAATATTTTTAGTTATCATTTATTTAGATCTAGAACGTTGTTTATCTTACTTTTTCTGATATGAAAATGAATTGTCACTGATTCCGAAATTTATTACTAGGGCGCGGACATGACCGGTTTAAACTACGACGAAGTTGCAACGGAGCAAAGAAATAATGTAAACAACACACGCTTACTGAATAGCACTAATTCATATGGTGACCTGCAATATCTGTTTACGCCCGAGAAGTGCCCGAGAATGAGAGCAAAAATGCCCATCAAATATGGAATTTATGAGTAAAATCCTTTTTTCATCGACGTAGATAGGAGAGTGAGGGGTTTTTAAAATTTATTATTAGGGCGCGGACATGACCGGTTTAAACTACGACGAAGTTATAACGGAGCAAAGAGATAATGTAAACAACACACGCTTAATGAATAGCACTAATTCATATGGTGAACTGCAACATCTGTTTACGCCCGAGAAGTGCTCGAGAATGAGAGCAAAAAATGCCCATAAAATAAGGAATTTATGAGTAAAATCCTTTTTCATCGGCGAAGATAGGAGCGTGAGGGTTTTTAAAATTCATTATCTTTACCTTATATTTCGCAAGAGAAATAAAATTTTCATTCATACTTACGTTAGTTTCGTTTTTTCATTGTTTTGACTGTTAATTATGTACTTCGTAATTTTTGTAATAGTCTGTTTAATATCGGTTTATTGAATCGACTTCTCCCAATTATCTAGACGTAAGTGCGCACTGAATTTCGTTCAGTTTCAACAACATACGCGTACATTTTTAGTTATCATTTATTTAGATCTGGAACGTTGTTTATGTTACTTTTTCTGATATGAAAATGAATTGTCAGTGATTCCGAAATTTATTACAAAGTCTGTAAAATATCGTTACAGAATGCCAAAATATCGCACGTTCATCACTTGGCTTTGCTAAAACATACACAGAAATAGTTTTTATGCAGAGAATTTCGATAGTTTACAAAATTTCGTTACATGTTTAAATGACGATGCTCGAAGTATTTCTGAGTGCTAGAAACTAACACAAACCCCAAATTTAAAAAATCAGTTGTTATTCCTTCAGGAACACTTTGGAAATTTGCCTAAACTAATCATATATTTTGAAAATCGAAATCTCAAATTAAAAGATGGATTAACCTCATTAGACGTGGGCTATTAATAATTTCAAAAGTATTCCAACTGACTTCGGATGTGGCCTTCGGCAAAGGTTAGACGCAGTTTTTAATAGAAATCCATATTTAAAAACTTTGCGGCAATTGTGTATGCTAAATACGCTCAAATAAAAGAATATTTCCAGTACGCACCTATAACCAGTTGAGATGTAGAAAGAACGTTTTCTATCTACAAGGATGTACTTAATTGAAAGAGAACAAGTCTTACAGAAGAGAAAATGAACAAATAATAAGGTATTTTGTATTTCATAGATCACCAGCCACTTGTTATCCAATTATATAAATAAAATTAAAACCTCTTTAAAAACACAACATTTCAATAGTGCGCCCATGGGCGATGAGTCATCAACCAGTCGTGTCCGCGCCCTAGTGATGAGATTAGATGTCGGCTAAGATAAATCTAAATTTTCTGATCAATCTAAATAAAAGGTATGCGACAGCTCCACTTCTAATTTTCTATACATTACTCTTTTAACTACACAATACATGTTTATGATAAATCTGGATCTTTTAAGAAAACTGCATAGATATTAGCAGCTGCTCTATGTTAAATGTTTACATTTTCACTTTTAATTACACATTTCACGTTTGCATCTTTCTATGTTTGTCAGTGAATAATTAGTTCGACACTATTGTCTTGTAATGTAGTTGGATATACTTCTTATTTGACTTGTTTTCCTAATGATCATTTTTGACACTATTTGCTATTCTTAATCAAATTAGCTACAATGAAACTGTTTAGATGACAGTTTGCATTTCTATTGTCATTTTTTGTTATTAATTACTCTAATCAATATAGCCACTACGTCAAAATGACAGTTGAGTTTAATTACAGTTTTTGTATATTAGGCAAAGAATTTTAATATATTTTTATATGTCACTGTAAATTCTATATTATAATCTTTAACGCCTAATGAAGCTCTTGCAGAGCGAAACAATTCTCACGTGTAATATATATTTTTAAACCGTCTTTATTATCTAATTTTGTAATATAATCATGAGCTTGCAAAGAACAAATGTTACATTAAATACGGTTGTTTTAAAATACGCATTTAAATAAAGCACAGACAGAATCACCTGTATGTACAGTTCTGTGCAATAAATTGGCGTACACTTAATATACGCTTATGTAAATATGACTTTTGTTTGAATACCTGTCATGTATGACAAATTGAATTGCCGCTATAATTCCATTTGTCAACTTAACTTAAGCGATTTTCACAATGGCAAAATAATGTCAAAATTAGCAATAAGACGTGTACGCCAATTTATTGGACAAAACTGTACATACTATGAGGTCAAATAATAACGTAACATGACAGTTATGCAACCAGTTTTACAGGGTAATAGTTTGAATAAAAATCCCTAACTTGTACTGAATATTTGAAAAATTTTATAAACAAACTTTTACACCAGCATAAATTTCTTTTGTGAATAAAACCAGCTATTTCATTAATAATAAAAGAGAGAATTTTGTTATGATTTTTATTGCACACAATTTGTTAAGTAAAATTAGACATTTTATTAATAATAATAGCTAGAATTACATTATATTATTATGAATTTTATAGTACAGATTTAATAGAATGTCATTTATCATAGCAATTTTAATGTTCTTAATGTTCATAGTAAATGTTGAAAGTGTTGTCCATCTTGTTGCAAACCGCAATTTACTCTCCGTTTTAAATTGTCGAACACATGGTGCAATTCTACTGGAGTAATATTATTTATTTCACGCATGATAGCTGCTTCCAGTTCTTCTAATGTATGTAAATTGGTCTGATATACTTTATTTTTGAGAGTCCCAAACAAATAAAAGTCTAACGGTGTTAGATCAGGTGAACGAGGTGGAAATAAATTTCTACCGATTACTCTATCATCATAAAATTCATTCAAATATTGTTGTGTTTCTCTAGCCGTATGAGCAGGAGCATTGTCTTGCTGAAACCAACCATTCTGTAATTCGTCATCGTGCAATTGATCAAAAAATTCAGTTAGTATTGCACTGTATCTTGCAGCTGTGATCGTATCATTAAAGAAAATAGGGCCCACAATCCTACGTCTTGACATTGCTACCCATATTCCTACTTTAACAGGATGCAATGATGTTTCTCGCAATTCATGGGGATTCATCTCCTATAATTTTGGGAATTAATATAACCACTTAAGTGGAACCATGCTTCATCACTAAAGAATGTTATGTCAAGGATGTCATTGTCGTTCAAATGCTGATTAAACCATTGGCAAAAAGTTATTCGTCTAGGATAATCCAAAGGATGCAATTCTTGTACAACCGTAACTTTATATGGGTGCATCTAGATTTTTTTATGAAGAGCTTTATGGCATGTTCCTTTTGAAAGACCTAGAAGTGATGATTGTCTAATGAATATACAATTAGAAATTTTCTAATAAATACCCGTTTGTTGGGATAATTTTGCAATCGATTTGTGAGGACTACGTTCCATTGTTTGTCGTATATTATCCACAACATCTTCAGTTAATTTAGTCGGCCTCCCTGTCGGTTTTGCTTTACAAATACAATTCTTTTCCTCAAATCTGTGTATTACAACACGTCTGCGATGTCGAAATGCATCATAATCCAATTCAAAGTTTGGAAAACGCGGTGTAAATTGATTTATACAACTTTCAAGAGAATATTGCCAATTGCCCTCAGCATTCTGAATTCCACTTCTGTTATGTGCCATTAAAATCATGGCATCATGTTCTGCAGTAAATGCCATTGGTAATAACCTAAAAAAAATATTTTATGCTATTCTTTTTTCTTTAATTAATATCATATTCACCTTTGACACAATTAAATTACTTACAATAGTTGTTAAAACAACTGATTTGTTATACTATGGAAGTGAAATATTGATAAAAACGCAAAATACAAACGAAGATAAATACAATACAATAACAAACGAAACTTAGGGTCGTTTCTGCAATGCTACCACAACGAACACACATAACAAATTGGGTTGCATAAGTGTCATGTTACGTTATTATTTGACCTCATAGTATATGCATACACTCCGTGTATATGTTCGAAGATATTTGAGTCAATTGTGTTTTCTTTGAAAATCTTGACCTCCAACCGATAATTAAAGGACAAACTGAAAACCGCACGTGTACCATTTCAGTAACAAAAAATGTCACTTATTTCGATATCCTATCACAGTTATTTAGCACTATACCGTTGATTCTCAGCCTCGTAATTCAAACATAAAATGATGTCATTTCGCGTTATTTCAAGTCATTAGAGTCATTTAACATGATCTCATCTCGCGTCGCACGATTGGTCTAAATAATAATGCCTTCATTCAATTAACCCACGCCTAATTCCATTTAATTACATATTGTTTAGTCTCTCTCAAAGAGTATGGACCCGAAGTAAAATAAGCCTCGACTTGGTACGTTCATAAATAGCGATAGAAATGGATTAATAGAGAGTGTATTAATAAACGTATTGATAACAAGTGACGTAGAAAATTTATTATTATGCTACCACCACATATTCCATTTAACGTTAACGTTAAGTATTCTGGGTGGTTTCTGGTTTCAAGTGGTGAAGCTAATATTAGTTCGAATATTAAATTGAATATAGTTGTCTGGTTTGCTTTCGTATCTCTTTGGCATTTCAAAATAAACGGCTCGCCGTGCAATTTATACATCGAACACGTAGAAACGTTGCCGTTACACAGTATGGAAGTAGGGATGAATTTCTTCGGAACAAGTTGTAGAGAAAAATCATTACGTCGGCAGACCTCAACTCGAAACACTTAATCAATCCACATCTCCAATTTTCAACGTTATTAAAAGAATATAACAATGTCATTTTAGATAGGTAAATGAAATATATTAAATTCTACCATGCATTCACGGAATGTTTTCCAAGATTTTATCAATACTTTAATTGGATATTATTTATTAGTAAAAGAAACTTTCATTTTCCAAATTTGAAGCATCAGCTAACTTTATTTGCGCTATTAAATCTTAACAAAAAATAACACTGCGCAAAAAATATTTGTGTAATATTTCCTTCACCCCATGAATCAAATCGGAATAATTCTGGGTCGAGAAAAACGAATATGACAAAGAAATTTTTTTATTAGCTATTGTTTTTGTGATAAACAAGAGGCGCAAGTAGTTTCGGTAACGAATTAAGAGAAAACAATACGTTTTCAATACATATGCCAACAACATTGAAAGTACATTTGACATTTTTTTAATGACAGTTATATTCTAAGAGTTATTGAAATATGTGAAATTATATTATTGAATGTAAATATCGATTGTTTCATTTCGACTTAAGAAAACACATAAATTAATGCTTTACATACACACCTGAATATATTCAGGTACTTATGTTTTATACATGTTAGGTTGTACTATACTTCGACATATAGTTTTGCTATGTATTTTTAAGCTTAAGAATGCAAATATGAATTTATTTATATTTTTAATATTATTTATTTATTTTATATTTGCCTACGCACATTATTCAATATAATATTGTATCAGAAACAATGTCGAAAACATAAAATTCACGTTGTTATAATTTTAATTATTGTTACCTTTATTTAAAAATTTAGAATGGTTAAGCCATTCATAAAAATAAAAACGTGTTAAATATTATTTACGCCCATATGTTAGCATAGAATATAAACAAACAATTACTCTGATACACTTGAATTTCTTTAGTGTATGTAATAGCACATTCGTAATCAATCCATGTTTCCTGATGTTTATGTCTGATAAACTAAGATGAGTAGAAATGAGACAAATACTTTATATTATTTTTTGTAAAATATACATATTTGTATGAATTGATAAATACATATAAATTTATAAAATGTAACAATATCTAAAAAACAGGAATACTGTTTGAAGCTGTTCCTAACTTGCCATTCATTACACTACACTATTTATTTTCACAGTGTTGGGAAAAGTCCAAAAGAAACCTATCAGACATTATCCTATCAAAATCAAAAAATGAATATTATTTCGATATTGTACCATCAGAGTTATTTTAAACCATAATATATTTCATTGTAAATTTTAATTAAAGTACATTTAGCAAACGCTTCTAATCTTAAAATATCTTATTACCTTAAAAATAATGTGTTCATCCTTTCAAGTTATTTTCCCAAATATCGATGCATCATGGCATAAATTCCAATAAAGGGTCAATCTCTTCTTAAAATACCCAATCTCAGCATATTATTATCTCATATCATATGGGATCTGTGGATTCTGTGGTGGACATGTCAAAATCCCTCAATTGTCTATGAACATATATATGTTCTATTAGACATACGAAGATAAGGTGAACAATTCTCGGCCTGACTATGGACTGCCATTTTCAGTTAAAAAATGATTTTGCTTTTCTGCATAATCTCCCTTGACTTCAACACTCTTGGTCCAGCGTTTCTCCAACACCAGTATTCCCTCCCGGAAGTGAGAGTCTGGAAGGCTGTTAAAATATCCATTTACGGCCCTCTCAACTTCTTCATTGGACGCGAAGCGCATTCCAGAAACAATTTTTTTCAAGTTTGGGAACAGATGGAAGTCTGAGGGTGCCAAATCAGGAGATTGGGGGGGGGGGAGTGATGGTCGAGCAAATCATACTCAAATTCCGCAGTTTTCCCATTGCCAACGCAATTTTCTGAGCGGATGCGTTGTCTTGCGAATTTTGGCATCCAGCTGGTCAAGAAGGTTGGAGTAATATTCGCAAGTAATTGTCCTGCTCTTTTCAAGGTAATCAATTAACAGGATCCCTTTCGCATCCCAAAACACACTGGCCATGTCCTTTCCGGCAGATGAGATCGACTTGACTTTCTTTGGCGCTGAACTAGCAGCATCGACTGTTGTGTCCCAGGAGGCAATTTGTTGCGTTCAGTTACCATTTAGCAACTAAATCTGAGCTTGAAAATGGAAATTTTTTTCGGAAATAAAAAGAAAGCTCGAATGTAATTCGCAAAGATAATTTACTAAATGTGTAAATAATTACTGAAAAATTAATTACACAGTAATTATATTATTTTAAAATACAGCTATGAAAAACACAGTTGTTATACACTTTGTGAAGATTATTTACAATGAGTTTGTAGATTTTATGTCATAATAATCTTCACAATGAACACTATGATGATAAAGTAAACTAATTGATGGCGGGTCAACCAAAGAGAGTCCGCAAAGCTTAAGGTGCCAGTCCACAATGAGAATATTTCATGAGATTTATGTCGTCTCATGCAATAAAAATCGCAGGACAACTCCAATTTCATTGGTCTTTCGACCGTTTCCACAATTAAACTGAAGCGATTTTTATTGCATGAGACAAAAATCTCATGAGATATTCTCATTGTGGATTGGCACCTTTACGGTTGCGTCGACCTTGACATTTCATTTTGACAATGAGTTCGTTGATTTTATGACATAATAAGAAAACACAAATTGTTGTCGGGTCAACCAAATGCAAACGACTTTTTTGCCGATTTAAAAGTTAAACTTTTTTGCTGTCAAAGTGATAAAAGAATCCCGACTTATATTTTTTTACACATGCATTAAATTATCATAGATATAAAGTTTGGTATTGATATCTTAAGCCGTTTGACCGCTATCATAATCACAGAGACATGCAGAGAAACATGTTTGTAAAAATTACTTTTTTGGTATCAAGTCACTTCAAAACTTGAACTTCTGCAAAAATCTCGAAGTCGAAAATTTTCGTCATTACAATACTTCTTTATCCTACATATAAGAAAGTAGCAAGGTTCAATTCGTTCCTCTATAACATATAGGTTCGAAATAAGGTGCGACAGGATTACCTCTAAAGACGCTGTCTGTTCTTCAAACACGATATGAGGTTTTGTAAGATTAAATTTAAACCGCGATTAATTTCATTATCGAGATATTCTTCAACACATAATTCAAGAGAGCATTTCCATGTCCCTTGTTTATTTTGTTAGCCGTTACGAAAATCGATTCTCGTCTCATTGAATAGAAACGTTTGTTAAACTTATATCTCAACAGTCTGACAAATGCATAATCACTTATAACTACACTTGTCACAATGACAAGATATGGAAATTAATAAACAAGAAAAATAAATACAGTAGCGAACGCCAATGATAAATTTGAATTTTAGGAGTGACAAAATTTATCTGATGCCTGAAACGCTAACTTCACATTAAAAGTTGATTTTGATGTCAAGCCATTGGAAAATAAAATAAAATCATCTCAATCAATTCCAATCGCATATTATTAAGGTGTGTTTACACTATCTGATTTCGCATATGATTTATCATATGATTTGTCATAGGGTCGATATTTTTCAGTCTAGACTAAATGATTTCCCGTATTACGGAAATATTAAAAAAAGTCATAGACAAATAATAGCAAAATCATAGCGTTCCCGGAGATCATACCGCACCTATTTTGCTATGCTTTTGCATATGATAATTTTAAAATTCCCCTCTTTCTTCTAGGAAGTGGCCACCCAATGGTCAATACAAAACAATTTAATTATCATACATATATACAATTATTATATATGTATATATAAATTTCGGAGGATAGGAAAATGAACACATTACAGACCGGGCTGACGAGTGTTCACGTTGTAGTGGTTAACGAAACTGATGCATATGTGTTAGTCCTCGGGGTGGTGTGTTTCTTTTCCTTAAAATCATTAATTATTAAAATAATGCAAGTAATTGTCATCAATTAATTTAAAATGCCGCTAATTCAAGAAAATTCTCTTCATATTTATATATATATATATATATACCAAGTGCTTGCCGGTAAGCTGCGGATGGCATTTACTATGTGATAAAACGACAACACCGAGAGTTTGTATGAGTTAGTACGAGAAAGCAATATACAAACAGTTCTATTGGTCCAGTGTAGTGAAGCTGACTGACTCGCGTTTAGGATAGCAGCTGAACATGCGCATTTCATTTCAATTTTGTTAACGGTCGGTGTTTTTGTCGTCTAGCAAGCACATTTTTAAATCGCGTTTCGTTCATCTAATTTAGAAGAATTACGCTCCAAAGTTATTGAAGTTTCGAATCATGTTACGGAAATGTTAACAAATGTCCGACGAAATTTTTATAATCAACTGGGTTACTGCTCAGCTCAAGAGGGAGGCTTATTTGAGCATTTAATAAATAATTAAGTACTTCTTAGTTACTTACTTAAGTAACTTCCAATTAAATTCATTGTTTGTGCGTTCATAGTTTATCTTACTGAAATATTTTGTTTAGTTTCATAAAAATTTATTGTCTTTTTTCAAAATTTTAGTTTGTTTTCTTTTCTATTTTACAATACTACGGAATTATTTACTTTTTATCTTAATATCTATCTATTGTTACGTTTTGTTTTTTTATATCAGCTATATTTCTTATTTTAAGAAAAAAATTATTATTTTTAAGTTTTTAGAATTGATGATCATTTCTTTTATTTACTCATACAATTTGGGAAGCTGTGATGAAATCCGTTACTAAAATTGTTTGCTGCGATTATTTGATGCTTCAACAAGTCTCTACTTATAAATCATCCAAGTAGTGATTTTTTATTTATTAATATTATTTCCATCTTCTCTAAAGCAGTACAGTAAATGACTTTATTCTTGGTTAAAGAATTTGTTATTAACAGTAACAGAAGCAATTTTCACGGACTAACGCAGTACGATTTCTGCGGTGTCGACTTTAACGTAGCTCTAATGTTAGTAACAGAAGCTGTCCCCTTATTCTCCCACTTATAGTCGACCAGCTTGTCTAGTATATTCATCCGCAGGTAGACCGTGTGCACACTGTATAGTATGAAATAATTAGTACTTTAATAAAAGTAGAATTTAGGGCAGGATAGTTGATTCAAACACAATTGTGGGCTAAATAACGTTTCGGAAATATATTTATTCCTTCATCAGATCTATAAAATAATTAAATCAGGGACAACTGTTAGGTAAAATATTAATTATCTTACAATTGCCACACTAGGACATAAGATAAAATATTATGGGTTTGACAAACATTAAAAATATAACATTATATGACAGTGACTTATATAAATGACAAGATGACATATACAAAATTGCAAAAAATAGTTATTTTGCACGACCCTTGCATAATAGGCACGTTCACTCCCTTAAATGAGGGAGTGAAGTGACTCTTTTGCTCCCTTGGTATAAAAAACATAGCCAACTCAATTTATGAATTTAATCGTTTATTTAATATTAATATTGACATTAATGTTAGTACCACCATTAATAGTGAACAAAGATGTTAATGGACTAATCACACGTTGCTTAAAGCCGCTAGAATTGGACAGTCGATTTTCTTTTACATTAATATCCACTTGATTTGACCCACTGGAAGTTGACGGTCGATTTTCCTTTTCCGAGTCTTTTCCGATTAGAATTTTTTCGGAAATCAAATTCTTATTAACTAATGAATTTTCAATATATCCCTCTGCGACAGTATCAGATTTCCATCCGCCATGACGTTTTATAACTCCAATTTCAACACCTGAATCGGCCAGAAAAGATGTTGATGAGCGCCGAAAGCAGTGGCCGGTGTAGGAAGATGGATTGGGTAAATTGAGGTATGAAGCTATTTGCTTAGGCAATCCTCCAAAAGTATTCTTACCTACGGGTTGTGTGGAACATTTGTTATTTCTGTAACATACAAAAAACCGTCTATGATCTGTGTTTTCTTTCCGCAGAACCATATATTTTTTACAAATAACAACAAAATCAATTGCACAGTTTTCTTTGGAGACTATCGTAAATGCTCTATTTACATGATTTTTGGTATTGTTTACAGATACCAAAATAGTTGATCCCAAGTCTTGGACATCATCTACTGTCAATTTTACCAGTTCATCCGATCTTAAAGCCCCAGCAATTCCCATAATCATTGCTACCTGAAATCATAGTGTATAATTATCTTAAATTAGAAACATTAACTTTTTTAGTTTACCTTAACCATCAAGTACTTTTCTTCTGGAGCGTCTATTAGAAATTGATGAACTTGCTCCTTAGTAAGAATTTTTGATTTTTTTGCCTGGTATCCAGTATTTTGTCTTTTAAGGAATGCTACTAATCGTGAGTACTTGCTGATGTCGACATTATTTTTCACGCTAAGAGTAGCTTTTATCATTGAATAATGTGACCACAGTGTTGAAGCCTTAAAATGCTTCGCCTTTTCGGCAAAATATACCAGGAGCACACTCTCGCTATGAATTTCATCTACTTCTTTTACCAGACACCAATCACAAAATTCCTTGAAGCACTTTTCGTAGATCTTCCTAGATTTTTCTGGCAATAAATTCACAACTATTTTTGAAGCCGTTTCTTCAATAGTTTCGTCACACATTTTTCCAATGCTTATTTAACGAAGCGAAGAAAATACGGGCAGTTTCTCGATATTCACAAAAAACCAATATGGCTACCCTTATTTATCGGTCGTCAAGGGTTTCCATCAGAACCAGCATGATTTTTGCGTTCGACAACTGGAAACGTCATGTTGACAATTTTTAAAAAAAGTTAGATTTCTTCAATTAAAATCGTTTGGGTCGTGCAAAAAATAGTATATACACCTCGGGAGTGAATGAATTTCTCCTCGGTGCTTTGTAGAGCCCTCGGGCTTCGCCCTCGGGCTACAAACTGCACCTCGGAAAAAAACATCATTTCACTCCCTAGGTGTATAATATACTATTTATTGTATAAGGGTTTTAGATAGCATATTATTCACGCAAGAATGTTTAAACGCGAGAGCTTGCTCGAGCGTTTAATTTTCTTAAGTGAATAAAATGCATCTAAAACCCGTATGCAATACAACGTTTTATCCACAATCACACTTATTTATAATCAGAATCGCCGAAATTTATGAAACAATGATCTGACATTTCGGTCTGACAGCGGCTGTCACCTCAAAAATTATTGAAATTTCGCATTAACTAAAAAAATATCGGGAGGTCTTGGATCGGTTACTATGTATTTTCGATTGTTTATCGACTCCATTTGTAAGCATTCATTGTTGAAAAGTGGAAAAGATGGAAGAGATTTGTGAGAGCGAGTTTATTCCGGAACAAATACTTGAAGAAGCTCAGAAAGCAACTTTAGATTTATTGCCGTGGAAGTCAAAGGACGCCTACGAAAAAGTATTTGCCGACTTCAATAATTGGAAAGAAAAAAGTGGTGTAAAAGAAGCGATAAACGAAGAGGTACTCCTAGCATATTTCTACAATGTTAATAAGAAGTTTGCGGCATCATCATTATGGACAAAGTATTCTATGTTGAAGACAACATTCAAAGTGCACAGAAATATAGATATCTCAAAATACAGCAAGTTGATCGCCTTTTTGAAAAGCAAGTGTCGTACCTACAAACCTAAGAAGGCCAAAATTCTTGAAAACAAACACATCACACAATTTTTGAAGGAGGCTCCAGATGAAAAATATTTGATGATGAAGGTAACACTTAGTTGTGATTTTTGTTTGTTTGCATTCAAACTTAGAGTTTCTTCCTTAGGTGGGACTTATAATGGGTGTAGCTGGCGCTTGTAGATGTAATGAGTTGACGTACTTGAAAATTGAAAATGTCGAAGATAAAGGAAAATATTTGTTTATTACGATTGCTGATACAAAAACCTACGTTTCTCGAAGTTTTACAGTATTGGAAGAGGGTTTTTCTGTTAACGCTCTGGACATGTGTAGGAAGTATATGCAATTACGCCCAGCTTCTATCGCTTCCCAGGGCAGATTTTTTCTACGATATACAGATGGAAAATGTACAAGTCAATATGTGGGTATCAACACTATGTCAAGAATACCTGCTGCAGTGGCTTCTTTTTTGCAATTACGGGATGCTAGTTCCTATACTGGTCATAGCATGAGACGCTCTTCAGCTACATTATTGGCCAATGCTGGTGGCGATCTTATGGCCATCAAACGTCACGGTGGATGGAAGTCGTCTAATGTCGCAGAAAGCTACGTGGAGAATTGTTTATCAAATAAATTGAAAACAGGGGAAATGATTCAGAAAGAGACTGCGAAACAAGTTGCAATGAATCATACCGGTGAAACTTCTTGTGAAAGTTCAATTCCATCTACGGTTGAAGTTAATTTGTCTTCGCCAATAAAACAAAAGAAGAATAATAACCTTTATCCACAATCACTATATTATACGGTCATAATTCAACTGCTTAGCAACCTTTTATGGGGTCTATAAAACACTAGTGTTTTATAAATCATAAAACACGCTATAAAACACGCCAATGCAAAATTTCAATGATTTTTGAGGTGACAGCCGCTGTCAGACCGAAATGTCAGATCATTGTTTCATAAATTTCGGCGATTCTGATTATAAATAAGTGTGATTGTGGATAAAACGTTGTATTGCATACGCGTTTTAGATGCATTTTATTCACTTAAGAAAATTAAACGCTCGAGCAAGCTCTCGCGTTTAAACATTCTTGCGTGAATAATATGCTATCTAAAACCCTTATACAATAAATAACTATTTCTCTATTAGCTTGAATATCAATGTAAATCTTAATAAATAAATTCATTTTGAGAGTTTTATGGCGTGTTTTATAGCGTGTTTTATGATTTATAAAACACTAGTGTTTTATAGACCCCATAAAAGGTTGCTAAGCAGTTGAATTATGACCGTATAATATAATGATTGTGGATAAAAATATAAAGCGCACATCAAGTGTCAAAACTGAGATATATCACACTGTTAAATTTATAAAACAATATTTCATATATAATGTTTGAAATTTATTTATTTTATTTATAAATAGTGTATATATCTGGACGATATTATAGAGAGAACTATTCAACATTGTTTTTAATAATGAATAAAAATATATTAAAGAGATCTCGGGTAATAGCATTCATGTTGACGCCGACGCGCTACATTAGTCAACTTCATAATATGAATACATGCAACAGATTAGACTTCGTAACGATAAAGTCACATAAAATTAATTCGGTAGGACAATTGATTTAACAATGTGGGATGTAAGCCATGTAGTTGTTCCCCTTGGAAGTAATTTCATTTACGTCATGCGCATACATACGGTAGCACACCAGGGGTTATCTGTATGGAATGGTGGTCTAAGTACAATCTTCTATCATATACATCGCACAAATGTTCAGATTAATACCTAATATTGAAATGACATACGTAGGATGTATAGCACTAATAGTACTAGAAGAAATCTATAATGTTGATATAAAGTTAGTGACATGAATGTCACTATATTTTTCAGGTGAAATTTTGATAGTTTGTGATACACTTCTATGTCATTTACAGCAGGTTTTCCAACGTTGTTTAAATGCCGAGTAACTTAATCCTTGATTAAAATACCAGATAATACAAATATGATAATACTAAACAGTGACTGGAAATGCTGTTAATGAGAGAATATTTAACCTGATAAAATTTTAACCTTAAATTAAGATTCCTTACACCTACGTATAGCTAACTGTCATCATAATAACGGAAAGCGAGTGATACTACAGAATATGTGTATTATAACAAAGATCCCATTGGTTTGATGCTGGAACAAAATCAGTGATAGAAATTAAGGAATCCCATAGGAGAAGATAGCACAATACCTTTAATCTTAATAGATTCAAACATTATAGATCAGAGCTGAAATCTAGGACTCAGATGGCCTACAAAAGTTATTATGAGAGATTGAGATGTTAGTTCGTGGCAGCAATGTGATAAATAATACCTATTATTCTGTGGACTCGAAAATAGCTTTGCAGAATACTTTCAAGTTTTGTTTTATTTTGACTTCCTTGTATAACCCTCAGTTTGGCCATATATCTGATGGCATGTGAGTGTGCAGAAAATATCTGAGCAACAAATTGCAATCTAAATAGTTAGTCCTGACGATATTCCCTCCTATTGGTATAAGGCGTGTGCCAAATTCTTAATAGACCCTCCAAAACATATTTTCAATCTTAAACAACTGGAGTGTTTCCTAATGAGTGGAAATTAGCAAGAGATGTGTGTGATGAATTATTTTCCCGTTTCTGTCTTGTCTGTCTTATGTAAAATCTAGCAACACATCTTACATGATAAGATATATGACCAGACTATGTATGGATTTTGTGATGAAAAGCATGGGTTGAGGAGGAGCATATCTACAAAATCAAATTTGTTAGTTTTTTCTCGATATATTTCTGATGTCGTGGAGAGCAGATCTTAGATAGATGTTATTTACACAGACATTGACAGGGTGAATCATGCTGTCCTTCTTTTAAAGTTACATCGATTTGACTTTCCTCGTGAGTTGATTGAGCTACTTTCGTCATATCTATGTAACAGGAGACAATTACAATTGTTCTTACTATCAACCGTATATGGTGATTTCTGGAGTTCCGCATGGTAGTAACCTTGGCCTGCTATTGTTTCTTATAATTTCTTAAGGAGTTACCTAAAGTTTATAATTTCTCGAAATGCTTACTCCTTGCCGATGATTGTAAAATATATGTTGCAATAAAATTTTATTTGAATTTTACGCAATTGCAGGAGTAGAGTCAAAACAATAAGATTGAGCTAAATGTTGTTAAAAGTACAATGTCAAGCTTTTAAAGGAAAAAGTGCCCATTTCTCTTTGACTATCAACTTAATGGCAATTAATTTGACAATGCCACTATACTAACTTCCTTTAGACTAGGTATTCCATACTATTGCAAAAAACTGTGGCCAGCGATAGTAGACTCCTGTGCTTTAGCACAAATAAATGAAATGCCTCGGTTGATCAATACTTCTCGAGATATTAGTCAAGTCACATGTACGAACTCTGCCTTTCATATTTTCACAAACTCAGATAGATTAGGTTTACGGTAAATAAGTAAGGATATCCCTATGCACTAACGTTAGCCAGCTCACTGACGACAGTGACGTCACGAGCTGACCTAATACTGTATATGCGCCATTTGTTTACATTCGTTCTTTACTGTCGCCCTTATTATAATGAAATTTTGCTGTGTTTAACGTGAATGTTTGTGATTTTAACACACATTGTGTTAGCGCACTTTCAACTGTGTGGTGAGGTGAATTTTCTAAAACACTAGTTAGTGGAATACGCTGCGGATTACTTAGTAAAATACGAAAATACTTATACCTCATTTAGAAGATCATACATGTAGAATTAAAACTTATCACTCGTATAACTTACCTTCATGGATGCCAGCAGTTACCCAATGGAGGAAAATAATAAAATCTTCACCTGAATGAAACAATAAAAAAAGAGGTATGGCCACCACATCTTATACGTATGAGCGATTCAAATTATACAAAAGTTGTTCTAAATTAAGTTTTAAATACTACTTACTTTTATATTGTTCCTTCCTAGAAAGCATGACTTGTCAGATATTCGCAAAAAAACTGATTTTCGATAAGAGTAAAAGACCTACTTCGGGAAGGAATTTCAAAAAAAACTTTTATAATAAAATTCTTCTTAGATTTACTTTTGGGTACATACATTTGAATTCTTTATAAATTTGTTTGAAGTAGTTGACAAAATATTGGGAAAATTCGATTTTTTTAACGAGTAAACTACTATCTGCAGTCTACCGATTTACACTTGACTTCAAAACGTGAACATCTGCAAAAATCTCGAGGTCAAAAATTTGGAATGTTTGAAATGGAATCGATTTTGCGATAAATTTCAAGGTAATTCTTTTAAAGTATCTAAACTGGTTCTCTACCCTTCTAGAAAAATCTCCAAGGGAGAAACTGTACCTACAGTAGTCGTCAAATCATATTGTAAATTAAGAACAATAATTAGGGTGAATTTCAATAACATCAAATCAGATATATTAAAATTAAAAGCTCAAAAACGAAGAAAATCTTGTATCTATTCAGATGCTACTAGGGAAAAAAAGATAAATCAGTAAAAAATTATTACTTAATTATCGATTGAGGTCTCGCGTATTTTGTAAATAAAATTTTAGTGAAACAAATAACCAAGTGTGAACTTTCTTTTACCTTTATTAATTAATTATCGTCATTAAATGATGCATATTTTTAGTGTGTTTTGTTTTAGTTTACTGTCTGTGAGATACATACTTATTTAGTTTCGAAATATATCGAAAGCTTAGAACTACATTTTACACATGTTCACTTCTCAGTACAAATTTAAGTTAAAGTCTTATAACTCTCAATATGATTAACTCTGGTCTGACTGGGTGCAAAACATTATACTCATTCTTATAGATATTATTCTGAACATATAATATCAAGAATACCCCCCCCCCCTTGCGCGAGACGATATGCGAGGGTTTGGAATTCGTTGAGCATTGCAGCAAGCACGTCGCACATGACGAAGTCATACTAGACTGAAACACGTGTCTGTGCATTTAGTGCAGTTATGCCGACTCTAGGGCAGATTGTGCAATCATTTCATGGATGCATATATGAATTTTTAATTGGTATATCAAGAATAATGTAG
Source organism: Amphimallon solstitiale (assembly GCA_963170755.1). NCBI lineage: Eukaryota > Metazoa > Arthropoda > Insecta > Coleoptera > Scarabaeidae > Amphimallon > Amphimallon solstitiale. Next base: position 29,660,059 of record OY720680.1, read on the forward strand.
CCTATGTATTTAGTCACATAAATTGCGTAACGCAAAGGCGGCATGGGCGCGATAAACCCGCTCAAAGTAGAAATATTTAAGCTCTTATATCCATGAAACTGTACAGAAACATTTTCACATTGGTCGAATGCATGGAGGTTTACATATCAATTTAAAAATGTAGAAGTCTGTGTTACCATATTTTCCATAACCCGGTCACCATCGGGTCGACGTGTGACGTCATGTCAAGGATGCATGGGGCGGGTAAATATGCAGGATTACGCCATCCTTAGTTGTATACTCGTCCTTGGCTTATGAGACACAATTGGAGACGGCATTTTACAAGTTGTGCTTTTACATGTTATATGTTTAGCACATATTTATATAAACTTATATGAAGAACAAGAGCAGGCGTAAATGGACTACCTTTGGTACCTTAGACATTCGAATTTACATAGTAGTAGAATTTGCAGTTGGAAAATTCATACGGTGTTAACCTATGAGGAAAGAATAGAACATGAGAGAATCTCCTCAAAAATAATATTTGTCCAAAATGGTAACTCAATATGGCCGCCTCAATGCATAGAATATGTATGTTATACCCTACGAGTAAAGAATAGAACAGGAGAGAGTCTCCTTAATAATAATATTTGTCCAAATGTGGTCACTCAATATGGCTGCCTCAATGCATACAATATGTATGTTACATGTCACATGTAGTGTCAGATATATAAGTTAATAATATAGGTAATAGGTATAATATAAGTTATCCAAAACACTCATTTTATAAATTATGATTGGTCAATATTGCCATAACAACCTGCCTTAAAGTGGTAACTCCGTCTAAATAATACCTATTACCCCACCAGTTTATTATCTCTCGTGTTCTATTCTTTCCTCGTAGGTGTGAACATATTCGCTTTGACTTCAAGCCGTCCGAATTTCAATTACAGGATAAATCCTTGTAAAAGTCTTTGTTCCTTCAATGATTATGTCAACTGACATTTGATATATAAAACAAACTGCTAATTTTAGAGAAAATGTTTCAAAATATCATCCCCTTTATGTAGAAGGATGTTCAGAAGTTCTCTATACGCAATTGTCCCAACTAAGGTACTGGTATCAATGCGAAGATATTCTATTCTATTTCTCTACATTCAAATATTTTTGTGGTAGAAACTTTATTTAGTTTTGTGAACATAAATGTTATAACAGTACGCAAATGGTTTTAGAAAATATTACAGATGCCCTGTCCTACCCAATACAAGAAAGCAATGAGAAAAAAGGGGTGTAAATTACAATTACTAACATTAGCAGGCAAAGATTTTTTAATGCCCTTTAAATTGTTTCCATTGACAAAGTACGCCCCATTCGCTGAAACACTCAACCACTCTTGCATTTCATCAAATTTTCTGAACAGAAACACGCTCTTCTCACTACTCCCGCAGGTATTTATGCCGATGTATATTCCGGAAAATACCCACATATTTACTATGCCACATGCTAAAGGTGTGCCCAAATCGATATCACACAAATTAGGTGGCTCCTTCGGAACAGCACATATAACACCACCGTGATCGGGAAATTTTTCCTGGCAGGATGACTGATTTAGAATGTTAACGTCCACTTTTGTCATCAGTGCGATATATAAATGAGTTTCATTTGTTAAAAACGAATCGTTCCAACCAAGAATGATACATTCGAATTCGTTCTCTACTAGGTAAGTGTCGCCGTAAAAAAGAACCGCAGGATGGGTGACATGATTGAACTGAATGAAATTGTCCAACTCTAGAAGAGCTAAATCGTATATATAAGATGTTTTTTCATATAGTTCGTGTGTTAGCCAACGGACCATTTGTTGAGGCTCGTTATCTTCCTTGTAGATTTCTGAAGTCACGAACGACACATCGGTTACCGCGTTCTTGTGCTGAGTATTCTCCGAGCATCGAGCGTAAGTCAATATGTACACTGAATTTACTATCAAACCCGTGCAGTGTCGATGGTCAAATTGCGTCTCGTTATCGATCAGGGTCTTCAATCGCACTATAGACTGATAAGGATACTTGAGTAGAAAATCTATCACCATGGACTGGGCCTTTGATAATGTAAAGAAAGTAATTGCAAATATGAGACTCGTCCGCAGTATATTTAACATTCTAATTTTGTTAACTCCGTTGAATGAATTCGGCCCAAAATTATTTATTAGATAGATATGGTTTCTGTCAAAGTTTAACGTCATTTATATGCAACTTCATAACCCCTAAAAGTACGTTTATGACAGGAAGTAAATTTCAATAACATACAGTGCACTAGGAAACTTTATTACAAAATTAAGGTTAAAAAATATGATCGATTGTTCATGCCTGTTTCATAATGATGTACTACAATGTTAATTATTTTAATAATAATAATAATCTGTACTGTCCAACAGTAATAGGCATTTATATAACTTAAAATTACAAATATTTACATTATAATGAAGTCCATTAAAAATATCGCCTATATAGAGGAGGGAAATCTAGAAAAAATAGTGTAATTTTCTCGATAGTGTAATATGTTAAAGGGGAGTATTCTGAGCATAATCGCAGATTTGAGGGGTTTTCCAAGTGTCAGTGGCGCCGCTATCACGAGTAACGTATTTAATTCTATATCTCGAGAACGATTCGGTTTACACAAAAAACTATAGAAACCTTTTCTTTTATAAATCGAATAACTTCACTTTCATATTCGAAATATTTTTTTCTAGCATCGATATTTTCCAAGTTATGTCGTTAGAAATGCCTAAATTTCCCTACATTCGTCTTTTTTCGCCTCTATCTCCCTAACCGTTCACTTTTTTGGAACCTTACCTAAATTATCTATCTTATAAATCATTTGTTTATCTACGTCTGAATCTTTTTTACCTACTGACAATACTTTGGTAGTTATTGCTTAATTTATCGATCGAACTCCGCCCCATCAACGCAATATGACATCAGTCCCTTGTTAGCGTAACCTAATCTAACCTCCCAACAAACAATCTCCATAACCTTAAGTATTTGCTAGTTTTTATAAGGGTTTTATACAGGTTGCGAGTTTATATTGGAGGTTTATAAGGTTACTAATACGTTACGAAGTTTTATAGGGGGTATTTAAAATCACTAAAAGGCCGAAGAGCTTTAGGTTTTATACAGTGGTAACAAAAACATTTACATCACTAACTTGTATCACTTATAGTAACGGTTACTATAGGTTATATAATGAGTTTTTAAAATTATCGATGCTAGAAAAAAAATTCGAATAAAAAAGTCAAGTAATTCAATTTATAAGAGAAAACGTTTCTATAGTTTTTTGTGTAAATCAAACCGTTCTAGAGATATAGAATTAAACGCGTTACTCGCGATAGCGGCGCCGACACTCTGGGAACCCCCCAAATCTACAATTATGCTCAGAATACACCCCTTTAACATATTACACTATTGAGAAAATTACGCTATTTTGTGTAGATTGATTCACAGTTTGACTGGAATAATATATATACAAATATTATTAAAATTAAATTTAAAACATCTCTGTGGAATTTATTATAATTAATCTACAAGTAAAAAAATAGAATACATAACTACTAAATTTGTTCTTGCTATTGGAGTAGTAACTAGCGTAAAAAGGCGAGTATCACGTGCCGGCACGTTAAAGTTTCTTTGAATAAATTAGAAGAATCAATTCTACGTGTCAACAAGATAAAAAAAAATAGCGTTGTAACTGTCATAGTGGTAGGACAAAAACGGAAGTTCTTGATATAATATTAAACTTATAATTTGGAGAACCTTTGAACCCGTTCAATCGCAATCTGATGATATACTCCGTGTCCAGAAATTAGCGGATAAACTTCAGATAGAACCATTCTAAGATTAATTCGGAGTCAACAATCTTAATACATAAAAGTTGTAGGGTCCGTCTTTAAGTCACACGGATTACTTTAAAAAAGTGTAGGTTTGGCGTACTACAGCAGTTATACAAATCTGTAGCAAGTAAGACTTCTATTCATATTTAAAAATCCAATGCTTTTTATTAACTGCTTTATCAAAATTAAAATTAATATTAAAAAATACATATTTACTAGTGCAATAGCAACATGTAATGATTAAAGTAAGTGATTAAACTGGTAGCTATTAGATTCCAGACAGAGCTCTAGTCTTCGGGGAATAGAATTTAATACGCATTGCAACATATCGGGGATAATTAATTGAGGTGCGGCTTTAATTCTTATTCAATGACTGGAGGCATATACTTTTTCTTCTGAAAAGTCCCAAACAAAAAGGTCGAGAGGATTTATATCTGGAGACCTTGGTGGCCATGATATAAGTCCATTACGCCTGATCCACTATTCGGAAAGTTTTTTTTTAACCATGCTCTTGAAAGTAGAGCACTGTGAGCTGGTGCATCATCATGCTTGTAAAGCATATTGAGGCTGAAATTTAATGGAATATTAACTAGCACTTCTTCGAAGACGTTCACGTACTCATTGCATTTAGACGATTGGGAAGAAATATTGTTCAAATTCTCTGAATGCTCTAAAATTCTCACCCGCCCAAAAATGTAAATTATGGCTATTGCAGTACATTATTCAATTAACATTGTCATTTCTATACCATGGTCGCACTTTGTGTTACATGAAACGACTTCAAAAGATTTCGTGTTAGCACTGAATTAAATTTTGTCTTAGTTGGAACATTCAGTTCCCGGGCTATTTGTTAGTATATTCGTGAACAGAATCCAAAATTTTATTCTAACTGAATCGTAAAGGTCTGCCTGCGTCACAATCATTGGAGACAAACGTACCAGACTGATATTTTGAACGTGTTGATAGACGGGTGTCGCCGATAAGCATACCGTATTTCGTATTCGGGTTTAGCTATATTCGCATTCCCGTTGCAAAATCCGAATACCATGTACATATTAGCATATTCATTGAAAGTTTATACATCATAAAATTGCACAATAATGATATAACTACATAAAACGAAAAAGCTAAACGTCAATCCTGCAGACGTCAAAATTTGACAATAAGCTTTTTATTGCAACCGAACATTTTTCTTGTGCATAAGGTTGACAAATATACTTTAAGGTAAAAAGTGCAGTTGACAAAATGTTCAAAATGTGAACAATTGGTTAGTAACATCAACGGTGTGCTACATTAATCTATTTTACTGTAAACAGCAATGGCTATTCATAAAAGATTTAAAAAATGAATTATATCCAGCTACATATTTACAATTTTGATAGCATCGTGTGGCTTATTGAAAAACCGCACCCGTTTTTTGTAATGGGATTATTTACTCGGAATTAATCAGAGAATCGTTCTTCCTTACGACTATCCGCGAATTTCTACATGGTGTACAATGTGCATACCAAATGACAGATGCACATTCTAAATTGTTACGCACGAGGGAATAATACAATTCAAGACTGTTCTAAATACTAAAAATGCGATATCAAGATCAAGAGATTTTGAATTCGATGTATAATGATGTATTAATGGATTGGAGCTCCCTGTGTAAGAAACAACAGCGCACTTATACACGTTGCAAAAAAGTAAAATTAAACATAATTGTTTAGTTTCAAAATTGTATTGTACAAACAACATCTGTTTCACGACAATGTGGCTTCATCAGGTGAATGAAAGAGGTATCTTTTATTACATATAATAGAGTTTCAATATGTATCTCCTTCGTCAATTATTGATTAAATTTAGGTTACACCATTCCATGCTTATGTTCAAATTATTTTGCAGTTTAACACACGTAGCACGATTGTGAATAATATTATAAATGTAATATAAAACTCCACAGTGCAGTCTTTCCAATAAATCGACCGTAAATATAAAAGAGTAAAAGCCCAAGATTCTAGGCTTGCGGGGCTCTAGAATATAATGAAAAGATATTATATAATATCTAACTTCTCCAAATTATTCAAGCTAGTTCTATATTCCATTATGTATACTAGCATACGTTCCTTTATTTCAATTAATAAACACGGTTTTCTTCAAGGGAGGTCTACAGTCACGAATTTAGCAGTGCTTACTCAGTGTATTTCTGAGGTTTTGGACAGGCGCGGACAAGTTGATGTGATATATACTGACCGTTCGAGGGATTCGACATGACTGACCAACAGCTTCTTCTGTGTAGATTGAGTTCGTTTGGCTTTGTTCCTTCAGCTGTTGGCCTCATTAGATCTTACCTCTGTGAGACAGAATGCTGTGTGCTATTATGGATTTTCTTCCACTGAGTTTGTACTTACTTCCGGTGTTCCACTGAGTTAAAATCTAGGTCCCCTGTTGTTCATATTATTTATAAATGATTTCCTACAGATAGATCGCCCTGTACTTGGATATGATGATGATATTTATTTTGTGATTACCACTGCTGTTGATGTAGCCAGCCTTCACAGAAATTTAAATATATTATCTTCATGGTGTGAACGTTCTGGACTCAAGTTAAATGTTGATAAATGTTGTACAGTCACTTACACATGCTCTTCCACTTCATACAATTCTTCCTAGTACATTACATGCTAACAAATAAAACTGAATTCAAAGATCTTGGAGTTACTTTCAATCCTAATCTCAGCTTCAAGTCTCATGTAATGAACTTTTGTATATCGGTATTCAGATCGTTGGGTTTTGTCATGCGTGTTTCTAAATCTTCACAGATGTAGCATTGTTGAAATCTTTATAATGTGCTTATGTATTAAGTAAGCTTGAATATGCCTCTTCAATATGGTTTCCCATCTATGATAGTGATTGCTTGGTATGAATCATGTCCACCTTAGATTTCTGAAGTTTCTGTCGTATAAGACAGAGTGTATTTATCCAGAGAGAGGTGTAGCACTGGAGGATCTGTTACTACGTCATGATATGGTATCCTTAAGTGTTAGAAGAGGTGTTACATGCGAGAGATTTAGACATAGGCTGTTGGATAGCATTATTGACTGCCCCGAAATCCTAAATCGAATGTCATTTCTGGTACCGAGGATTAACCCCAAGCATAATTGCACCTTTGTAGCACCATTTGCGAGAACCAATATCATGAGACTTGCTCCAATTTACACGCTCTGTCGCTTGGCGAACAAAAATGGAGAATTACTTGCCTGAAGACACTGACTGTGGATTATGGATCGTCAAAAAATTTGCATTTCCTTTTACTGATTACATGTATACACCTTGTTACGCTGTAAAATTTACTTTTGTATTTCGTTCTCGAAAGATTATGTGTCTTTGGTTAAGTGCGTAGAATTTATTGGGCACGAGACTTTTGAGTGAACCCTGTACATCGTTCGTTTCACCGGCTGTAAGACCGTCTGCCGTATATCTATGTGTGTGCTAAATCGACTATTGTACTCTTAGAGGCCTAAGTCACGAACCGCGAAATTGATAGACAGGTATTGTGTAATATCGAGCAAATACCCTCTATTTGTGTAAAAACCTCTGTATCTATGTAACTAATTCTAATTACCTTATCTCTAGCTTATTTTACCCTACCTGTAGCTTCGTATTTTCTGCATTTGCAGTTACTTTTTACGCCCTGTTTAAGTTTTTTTTAATATCTACTTAATTGTTGCCTCCGAACTCTACAAAGTGCATTTATTTGTGGCTTGAAATGCTCCGAGACAACAGTCAGGCCGTTGTGTTTACTGTCTCACGTGTTTATGCGTATTTCCAAACACAGTCTCTCGAGCATGTCCGATTATTATTCTTCCTTCGCAGTTATGTCACTGAAAATGTAGGAGTATTAAATAAGGAAGTACTTGGAATATGGGGCATACTATCAATTGTTTTGCAGATCGCTGTGATACTATCATTGTTATTCTCCGTGTTAGTAGCTTCTGTTAATTCTTCCATGGAACTGCTGTAGGGGTTAAGAGTCGTGATACTCTGAAATATAAGTTTTGATCGGTTTTCTTTACCGTCTCCTTGCAGCGTTTTGATTAGAGCTTGCATATTTCAATAGTTACCTGCAGTATCTGTTTTCCTTCCGTAATAAATTGTATATATACTTCTGAGGTTTTGTTTTGTTGCTATCCGTCAAACTTTTGGTTATGTCGCTCAGGTGACCGTCCGCGTCACGTCTGCCAACTGATTAGCATGTGAATTCCCTCTCGTACTGCCGACTTTATACTTTCTACGTACAATTGTTGAGTGTTTCGCTTATTTTCTTTTCGTCTTGATACTCTGAAATATAAGTTTTGATCGGTTTTCTTTACCGTCTCCTTGCAGCGTTTTGATTAGAGCTTGCATATTTCAATAGTTACCTGCAGTATCTGTTTTCCTTCCGTAATAAATTGTATATATACTTCTGAGGTTTTGTTTTGTTGCTATCCGTCAAACTTTTGGTTATGTCGCTCAGGTGACCGTCCGCGTCACGTCTGCCAACTGATTAGCATGTGAATTCCCTCTCGTACTGCCGACTTTATACTTTCTACGTACAATTGTTGAGTGTTTCGCTTATTTTCTTTTCGTCTAAGTTATGTGTAGGGTTGCGTTTAATTATATATAAGACACGATGTCGACTCCCTTTATTGTCAATTTAGTTTTGTGCCTATTATGTTCTTTTGAAATCTCCCGCCTTTCGTTTTGAGATATTTCCGGGCATGTCGCTTCGGAAAGCATGCGTGTAATTGCCGCGCATTAGATATGGAAGAGGTTCCCGCTTTTTGACGGCACTTTATAGTCGATTCTTGTGTAAGAACATGGTGTGCAAATTGCTTATCTTCCTTTAGTAACCTGGTTACATTATCTAAGTAGATATTTTCGCTTATGCGGCTCAAATTGGAATAATCAGTAATTACCGTTACCTTAATTTTGGTTTCTATCGTGAATTTCTACCGTTATACCGTTACCTAAAATTCACGTATGGCCACGTGCTGGTTTCTTTAATCTAAATTTTGCACCCGTGAGTGACTTGTGTAGTCGTTTATCGCGGAATCTCCATTATCATATTGGGGTAAGTGTTTGAAACTTTGTGTTAATTTTCGGGATTTTATCTTTGTTTCTTTTCTTCTCTAATTTAATAGGATTCTTTTGACGGGCGCAAAAGCCCACAGTAGCCATATTTCTGGCTTTATCACCCCGCATTATCGCTGAAGAGCGCGGTGGTTTCTATCGTTGTCGCAGTAGTTGCATCTCTACACCCATCCCGCCTGTTGAAGTGGAATTTTCATCAAGGGGGCCTACGCCATTTTGATTATCGTTGCGGCCATCCGACGTCCATTTTGTCAGATAAGTGCAATTAATGTTGTAATTTACATCTTAATTTACGACTGATTTTCGACGACTTTATGCCAGAGTGCAGGACTTTATCTTTCCTAAATTTGACCTAAGAATTTTGAGTGGCTTTAATAACTATCGCACCACTTAGTTTACTGCAAGGTCACATATTATTCCTAATTAAATTACCGTTATCTTTCTTGTTAATTTTTATGTAATATTCAGTTTAATTAAAATTTTGGTTATGTCATTACCGTAATTATGTAACTCTTTGTTGAGTCGAATATTTAATTAAAAACTTATTTTAGTACATTCATTATCGTATCCCTATCTCTTTTGGGGAGACAGTATTTAAATTAGTAATATTTCTAGTATTTTCGTTACCATTAGAATAATTGAATGTCTCTTGATGTGTTGAAATTTTAATCTTGTTATTGATAATAATTTCTGCACGTTTATTACCGTAAGTCAGAAATTTGTCTTTCACGCTGATCATTTAATTTTCCTGAGCTAGTTAAAGTCATTTCTGTAAGAGCAAATTTTGTTCGGGAAGCTCAGTGTAAATTTGTACTTTATAAAATTTCCTTTCTAATTTTGTCTTTAATTATTTGACATTTGTTAATAAGTAACCTTCATTTAAATTAATCATGTACATGTAATCAAACCCTGTGTTTGGTATTTAACGAATTTTTCACTTTATTAGACTAAGTCTTATGTACTGGTTGATATTAATATTCTTGCGTATATAATGAATTACATTTTGTTTTAACATTGCCGTAGTGGCGTTTTCATGATAATTTTTTGTATTAATATTCTGTGAGGTAATGAAACGTTTCTGCTACCAACCATCTTCTGCTGAAACGCAGAGATTATGAATTAGTATTAAGACTTTTTTTTTTATTTCATTAATTTTGCCTAACGCTTTGTTTACATGCCATCAAACTGTCTAGTTTTCATATCATTTTATTTAAATTAAGTTCATTCAATGTTTGTTTTTTTATATATTTAAACTGTTCAAACAGCTTTGTGACACTTGGAAATTTTATATGTATATAACTTCTTCTTGTTTTTTTTTAAAAAAAAAATAATAACTTAATCAACCTTTCAATATAATTAAATCTTGCTACTTTTCGAAATACCTTATCTTTTATTTTTCTTTTCCTCTACATATCTCAAATAATATTGTGACAAGCACGTACATAAGGTTAGGTGCAAACGTTTATACAGGGAGTTCAATAGGAAACCCGCTGGAGGGACACAGCCAGTGGTAGCTCATAGGAGGCGCAGGTAGGTTATCTTTAAGGTAACATAGTGTCCTGGTGCCCGGACAACGTCGCTAGCGTCGTTGCCGTCCGACGCTCTACTTTTAGGTGTTCTAGTTATCTGAACCGTCACGCCGTCTGCGACTGAGTTAGCTCGGCCCTGCGTTATCCAGATTTTATCAACCCCTATTGTGATTCTCCGTTATCTTTCCCTTATTTTAGTCAGTTATCTTAATGCGACGTAGTTCCGGTAGCAACCTGTAGTATTATTTGTGACCCTGTTTTGGGCTTTGCCTGTTGGGTAATAAAGTTATTATTATTATTATTATTATACTGCTTGAATCAATATTATAAAAACATAACTGGCTCTGTGTGATAAATATGACGGCATCGGTTGAACAAAAGCTGAAGAAAAGTCAATTTGGTATAGTTTGGCGAAAAGGAATTTCGCCTGGAAGAAATCAGTATATATGCCATCCAAAGGCATTGCATAATATCTTCTGAATTTGTAATTGTAGATCACTGAGAAACACAAAAAATCCATGTTCATGTACAGACAAAACTGATTTTATATCATTGTATATAAGCCGGTACATTTACTAAAATTAGTCAAGTCGGTTTCCAAGTTTGGTTTGTTTGTATAGTTTGACTAACTTTAGTAATGTGTTGAAGTACAGTACATAGTATATACTGGAATATATATAATAATATTAAATCAGTTTTGTCTGTGCATGAACATTGATTTTTTTTCTGAATGCGTTTCTGAACGATCTACAATTACAAATTTAGAAGAGAAATAAATGTAGATATGTTATCAATAAACTATGCTCAGCATTTCTAAGTCGATAAACTTCATGAATGTGATTATATAGCCACTCAAAGAACTCGTATGACTTCCATAATTCTATTGCAAATATGTAGTAAGCATTGCTCTAAAATAGTAAATACTTTGTTTGCCACCTATTTGTTTACTTGAAACATTACACCTGCTCCATATTCTGCATTTCACCCATTAATTCTATTATATCCTATTATACTGAATAATCTTTGTAAATTCCCCAAAAATTAACACTTGCAGTCAGTTCCCTTACAATAACACTACAAATATAGTTAATGACAGTATTTCAAATAATAATCAATTACCAAATTTCATAAATTATCCATACGTATATAAAATCGATGATGTTGAGATTAATTTGTGAAAGTTTAATATCTGTTCATTTTCCACGTGTGGTTTATTAAGCCCTCAATTGATTAAAATTGATTATGAATGCGCAACACCCCGGTAAATAAATACTGAATTTATCTATGTAGGTCCTGTGGAAATACATTTTTTTTCTCTAACAAATAAATGAAATTGGGTTGATTATTAAATTTTCATTAAAACAATTTTGAAACGTCAATTTGATGTAAATTAATTATTGTTTGGATTAAAACGTGGGAAATATTTTCGTGACGTACGATGAATTGCTAAATATATGTCATTTCTGATGTGTCTACGTCAAAATCATTGAAGTATACAAACAAATATTAGAGGTCGGTTGTAATAATATTGTGTTAGTTATTTGGCCGTGCTTGACATATGTACATATTACTGGAATTCTCGGTAGGGAAGAAAGCGTTTTTCTTGGTTTTTGTTATTCCTTTCCTACGTTTATTTAATAAATAAAAGATGTAGTAAATATACAGTGTCTGGTAATTACATTAGGATGATTTTGAAAAATTCAGTTAAGTATTTTTTTTTTTACTGAAGATTTAAAGTGTGATTTTTTCAATTGTGGTCCTAATTCTTTGGAAACAAAAACGAATTTGAATTAATTTCTTTGCAAAAGTAATATATCTATAAATATTATATCTGAATCATGAACCAACTGATTGGAGGCTATTTATAGACTTCTCCAAGATTAGTTTTGAAAGCTTTATTACTTCACAACAGCAATCGTCTTCCCCCATTTCCTGTTGGTCATGTAGTTCACATGAAGGAGGCATATAAACATGGCAGCGCTCTTCAACTCAATCATATATGCTGATGACAAGTGGCGACCTAAAACTTATCGCTGTACTCTTAGAAATGTAACTGGGGTACACTAAATATAGCACCACTTTATGTATGTAGGGTAGTAGGGATAGGAAATCAAATTATATTCCAGGAGATTGACCTGCAAGAAATCACAGCACTAGGGAAAAAATGTTGTTGCCGAGCTTCTCGTGGACCCAAAAAAAAATTATCTTCCGTCCCTTCGTATAAAGCTGGGTTTAATGAAAAATGTTCTCAAAAGAACAGACGACAGGCTTTTAAGTAGTTAAGAGACAAATTTCCTACATTAAATTAAGGAAGGGATTTTTGTTGGGCCACAAATTCGACAAGGATCCTGTCGAATTTTGGAGGGCAACGAAAAGGAAACTTGGGAAGCCTTAAAGGGAGTCATTCAAAGAACAAAAGAGAAAAAAAAACTACAGTCAGTTGGTAACAGTACTTTGGCAAAAATACCATCAACTCAGATACAAAATGTCCCTTAAAATCCATTTTCTCCACTCAGACTTAAACTTTTTCCCTTCTAGTTGTGGAGTCGTCGGTGATGAACACGGAGAAAAAATCCATCAGAATAATTCTGCAGTGGAACACAGATGTCAGGACCGTTGGAATACAGCAGTGCCTGCGGATTACTGATGCTCTCTGTATAGGGATGCTCCAGAACTCAATTACAAGAAGCCAAAAGACAACGACCCCTTGAAACTACTATATGTTTCTATTCAGACCCAACCAACCAGAAATACTTCCATTAATTTAGAACTCAGAATACATCTGTCACTAAAAATAAATCAAATGGACTTTCAATGGTGTTGGCATATGTAATGAAAATGTATCGTTTTCTCTTAATCCGTTAAAATAACATACTTCCACCTATTGTATATCACGAAACAAGAGCTAATAATTTTTTTTTTGTCATTTTCACTTTTCTGAACCTAAAATTAGTAGAACTTGACTCATGACGCCAAATAAATATTTTTTGTTAGGCAGTTTTATCACTATAAATCGTATCAAGTTAAAACAACATTTAATTTAAAGTTAGTTGGATAGAAATAAGTTTCTTCTAAATATCGAATTAATATATCTTCCCCATCCACAATTACCTAACAAAATTTAACCCTTTATCTTGCTAATATCCGACACCACCGGATACTTACTTTGTCGTATCATTTTCCAACTGTTTTCAAGAGAAATATTCGGTTTTGTATCAGTAATAATTTTAATTAAAATGTATATAAATCTATGAACTGTTTAAACACTTTTATGGGAAACTATACGTTCGGTTTCGCTCCAACACTAATCATTATAGAAGAGAGAGACTGATAAGTTGAGTGGGGAATGGAACGGGTCTGTTTGAAAGCGAACGAACAATGGAAGGGAAAACAAACCGCGGAAGTCCATTCATAACAGAAACTAAACCTGGTAACTTTTCAGTCGATTGTGTACACTTTTGAACGATACGTTTATTCATTTTCCACCGTATGCGAAACGTACAAAAAGCACGTTCGCCTAGTAATTTGTAACACATAATTGTTAGGTTTTTATCGAATGTATGTGTAGTAACACGAGACTGTGGAACTTTGTACTTGGATATATGCCTGAAACTACAACAATCAGTGCTCATCCCACGGAACAACGTATTTATGAAGTAGATATATTTGCTATTTAACATTCTGTAAAAACATTGAACCATAACCATCGTCTATATTTTTAATACATATGAATTATCGATTGCATTAGGGAAATCTAATCCATTTAACATAAGTGCTATTTATTGGGTTACATTTTTTATTTTGATTTGCTATATTTATAGCTAAATGTCTACTTTTTTCAAGGTCCAAGTATTTTGAAAACTGGAATCTAGATTCTGGGTTTAAATTTCGAATTTACATTCCTAATTGACTACTTATTCATTTTCCTTTTGGAAGATTTCGCGCCATCTGTCGCATTGTTTTTATCGATTGTACATTTCTGCCGTATATTTGAACATACTGACTTCAATAATTAATTGGTTGGTTTATGTTTCTAAATTTATTTATCTAATTTCTAATTATCATACGTCCTTTTGCCTTCATTTTTTATCTTTACTTTACTTGTACTTTTGATCATAGTCTGGGGATAAGTGCGTACGCAGGTTTTTGCAGCTGAACAGACAGTGTTTACGACACCTGTTGACGAGTCTCTGTAAAGTACCGTTAAAACATCAAATCTATACTGACAGGTTATTCTTTGCTTTTCGCATAATTACTTAGCCTAAGATAGCATAGGCTTCAAATTTAAATTTTTCGATTTATTACTAGACCTAACCTTCTTCACTAATGAAGCATGGTTCTATTTATCTGGTTATGTAAATAGCCAGAATTACCGAACATGGGCTACGGAGAACTCTCACAATTTCATTGAAAAAGATTTGCATCCATTAAAAGTTGGAATTTGGATTGCACTTTCAAGACGGAGAATAATAGGGCCAATATTCATTAACGAAACAATTAATGCAGAGAGATTTTAATCTGTCATTTTGACAGAACTTATTAATCAGCTGCATGATGATGAAATAAAAAGGGGCTATTTCCAACAAGACGGAGCCTATAGAATATTTGCAACAATGTTATGGAAATCGTATTATAAGCCAAGGCCTGTGGCCACCGAGGAGTACCGATTTAACACCACCAGATCATTTTCTTTTTGGACAGGTAAAGAATAAAGTCTCTAAAAACCGCTTGCACAATTTGGAGGAACTTCAACAAGCGATTAGGCATGAAATTCAAAACAATATTCAAGAACAGCCATGTATTTGAAAACATGAAACGACGAATAATGTTGTGTTTACAAGCAAATAGAGAACATCTTCAACAATTTTGATAAATAAATCTATGTTCTACTTATCATTGTTATTTTCATTTAATAATCGCGTTTTTAGTGTGTCTATTAATAAGCCTATACAATATAACCTCATTGTGCTTTAGTGCTTGTCATTATTCAGAACAATATGGTCATGTCGTGCTTTTATTCTCCGCTATTGTATTTCACTAACTTCAGAAAAATATAATCCATACTACCAACTTAATTCGCGCACAAACATTTACAGACAGTCTGTATTAATTAGGAAGGTTGCTGAAGAAATAGGAATTTCATATCGGTCATGTGAAGCCATTTATACTAACGTTTTGAACATGAAACGGGTGGCGGCAAAATTTGTCCCTAAACTGCTGAATTTTCAAGAAAAAGAGCATCGTGTAACCGTCGCTAATCAAATGCTTAGTGACATCGCTGAGGACCCCGACTGGCTTGAACGCGTTAGAACTGGTGACGAAACGTGGGTATATGGCTATGATGTCGATACAAAAGCTCAATCGTCTGAGTGGATGTTTTCTGTGGAGCCTAGACCTAAGAAAGCACGTCAAATTCGGTCAAAACTGAATGTCCTTTTAACAGACTTCTTTGACTACGATGGAATGGTTCATGCATTTTTACCAACCGGCCGTGCGGTAAGCAAGGAGGAGTATTTACAGGTTTTGCGCAATTTGCGTGAGTCAATCTGAAAAAAAGACCCGAACTTTGGAGAGACAATTCGTGGATTTTGCACCACGATAATGCACAGGCACATACCGCTTTGCTTATCCAACAGTTTTTGGCAAAACACAACACTGTTGTGTTACCGCATCCACCCTATTCTCCGGACATGGCCCCTGTGACTTTTTCCTATTTCCTAATTCAAAAAGGACACTTAAAGGACAACGTTTTTCAACAATAGACGAGAGAAAAACAAAATCGAATATCGAGCTCAAAGCGATATCTAAAGAGGCGTTCTACCAATGTTTCTCAAACTGGAAACTACGTTGGCAAAAGTGTGTAATATCACAGGGAGACTTTTGAAGGGGATGGTATAAACAATTTGAAAACACCTCGTATGTATAGTAGTAAATAAAATGGTAAATATCTAAATGGATGGCAAAGAGGGATATCAGCTATAGATGCCAAGCTTGATATTTCAAGACTGTCGAGAATTTTTCGCACTAAGTTGTTTAAAATCCAAATTTATAGTAGTAGGGAACTAATACTTCGGTATAATTCTGAATTTTCCTATTTATTTTCAGTTTAATAATTCTTTTTTACTACTTGAAGACTTAATAATTATTAGATAGTAAGGACATTCATGCTTGATTCGGAAGTGAATGCAAACAGAAGTGGTACCGTCTCGAGCGCGAACTGCGGCAAGTTGCGCGTTTCGGACGTAAAAAACTACAAACGCGTCTACTCTTCCATTATGCAAAGCAAACGTCCTACTACCACCAAGTAGTATTTTATCAAGTACACAATAAAAGTTAAATATTTATATAAAGTCGGCAGAGAAAATGGAAAAGATAGAAGGAGCGGAGAATTGACGTGGAGAGACAGACGTTAAATTTCGTGATTATTCCACTTTCCGTGTGTATGCATTTGTGTGTGTGCGCGCACCCGGGATCTCGAGCAAATACCCACATGACATTTTCAATTTGGCCGCTTTATCTGTTTAACATGGCTTCACGGACGACTGCAGCCATTACATATATCCGAAAGGGGGATTCACTTTTCGTTCGCTGGTACATAATGCTCCTCCGGCTTTGATATCAGCCCCGTGCGTATATATGGATGTATGTAGGACCAAATAAATCTGATTGTGAGAAACTCTATGAAGGCGAAATAAGCGACAGCAGTTCCCAATCGCCACCCGTTCCCGGTGATTTCGGTTTCTGTTACCTTTAATTTCCTCCGTTTCTTTTGACACAAGGTGAAACTTAATAGTATATTACATACCGAGGTGGAAAGTGTTTCATTACTGTCAAGAGATTAAGTAGTTAACCGAGGCGCGAAGCGTCGAGGTTAACTTTATCTCGAGACAGGAATGAAACTTTTCACCGAGGTTTGTATTCTATTTTATTTACAACCATAATTATTATATTTAGTTGTGATAAAAATTCCGGTAAAAGTTTTGACATATTGAGTTGTCAGATTTGTGTTCTTCTAGCGTAAACGTCAAATAAATATACGTCAGTTCTTTTCGGTGAATAGATTATAAAAAAAGAAATATTGAGTAGTAAAGCCTTCAAGGACTGCACTCCACTTGAACTGAGGGAAACTGTCCTACCGCAGCAATCCAGATATCTTGGCTCGAATGTAGGACAAGAAATCACTATTTCATCATATCAGCAATAGCAGGGCGGCCTATCTACATGGATTCAAGTTTCCAATAATTTTAGTGTAACAATTAATTTTATTTACAACCATACAATTAATAATTATTTGTGATAAAAATTCCGATAAGGTTTTGACATATCGAGTTGATAGTTTTGTGATTGACATTGAGGTTAAGAAACCAGGGCAGTAATAGAGGGCGGGAAGTAAATGAGGGCAGTAATAAGAGGGCGGGAAGTAAACGTGAACAAAGTCACACTTCCCAACTTTTAAAAAGTCAGAAATGCCAACATTACGCGTATGGTTGTAAATAAAATAATAAACCTGAATTATGGCAACAATTTTTTTTTGTTATGTTTCAACATATTTCCATTTAACATTAATAAACTTGGGCTAGCAATGCTAGAGCCTCAGGTAGTCAAAATACTGCCCTACTTCTGCAAATAACTTAACCAGCACGAGAGGAAAATACTATCAATATAATTAGATATATATTTTTTGACAGTGTGCAATATTTTCTGTAATTGTAACTTTAAAAAATGTAATCAGGTTTTTATAGTACTCTAAATATATTATGAATAATAATAATAATGATGAGAATTTATTGGCAGACGAGATAACAAAATATATCAATACATCAGATAATCTATATATAAATAAAATTCAAACGATATTTTTAAAAAAAGGTTCGTAATAGTACGAATAAGGTCTTTAGGAAAAGAAAAATTGGAAAAGTTGCCCGGAAAATTAGAAAATTCTGGAAAAACCGGGAAAAACTAAAAGTGCTTTTTTTCTACAGAATTTTTGTACGAACTAAAGACCATAACTCACGATTCGCATGATGGATATGCGTAATATGTTTTTGTTTTGTTCGTTATGGAAAAGCTTTCAGGAAAAAAAAAATTGGGACAATTACAAAGGAAAATCGGACAAAATAATAAAAATCATCTTTATTACACAACAAGCAAAGCCCAAAACAGGGTTACAAACAATACTACAGGTGTATACATGTAATCAGTAAAAGAAAATGCAAATTCTATGACAATCCACAGTCAGTGTTTTCATGCAAGTAAGTCTCCATTTTCGTTCGCCAAGCGACAGAGCGTGTAAATTGGAGCAAGTTTCAAGATGTTGGTTCTCGCAAATGGTGATACAAAGGTGCAATTATGCCTGGAGTTAATCCGCGGTACCAGAGATCACATTCGGTTTAGGATTTCGGGGCAGTAAATACTGCTAAAAATCTGTCGCATGTAACATCTCTTCTAATACTTAGGGGTCGTCCATAAACCACGTAACGCTGTTGAGGGGGTGGGAGGGGTGACCACTAATGTCTACATGGCGTTACAAGCAGGGGGGGTGTGGATTAAGTTATTGTCACGTAACACTTTTCTCTCTCTTTAAGTCGATTGTCGTCACTTTTCTGTGACACTAATTGGTCTAAGATTTTAAAATACTGAGCATAAAAATGATCTACGTACTTTTACATATTTATAAATATCGAGGAGGCAATAAAAACGAACAAAAAAACACTACGCATTGTTCTTTCTGCTCCCTGCTTTTGTTTGCTCGCTGGTTAAAAGAGTGTTATATTAGATGCTGATTCATTCGATTTCAGATCGTGTTATCGCACGCCGCGTATCCATGTACTGTCTAATTTTTGTTCGATCAAATTTTTTATATATTAAAGTAATATTAACGTTATTCACTTATTTCATCCCCTACAAACGGATTGTTTAATTAATAACAACAATAATAATGTTTTCGAAAAAAGGAGATTTGTTTAATGCTTTATTTAATGCATACAAGAAGAGATACCCTGAAAAAAAACCGGGACAGTGTCAAAAAGATGTAGTAGAGACATGGAACAAAGCGAAAGAAAAGCATTCAGCTGGTCAGTTTGAAGAAGAAATAAACAACCTTATAACTTCGTATCAACAGCATATTTTGAAGAGAAAAGCTTCAAACATACTCTATTTCTTTCAATCTAAGGTAAAAGCTTCCATTTTGTTTTTAATATAGCATTACATATATTGAATTCGTGCGTTTGTGATGCACGTTTGTGAGAGGAGGCCTTTGTCCAGTAGTGGGACAGTAGTTTTATGGGCATTTTTTTTTTTTACTTAATTTCATTACTTAATTACATTCAATTGAAAATACGTGTATAACTATCGTTTCAAATATTGTTTTAAATTGCTATGATCGTTTATTCATTCAGCTTTTAATCATGGCATTCACTGTATATAGACCAACGATTTTTTTTTTCAGCGTAAGGTATTGGATGAGGCAACTTCTTTGTCATCATCAGCTAGTAGTATTGCTTCAGTGATTAAAGGGGATACTAGTAATCAAAAATCATTGCCGTCTTGCTCATACTCCGATCAATCTGATGTCCAAAATAGAGATGAAAATGAGATGGTAAATCAAGCGATTGTTTTAAATGTTGGTACACATGATACAGACTTTAAATCTGAGATCGATAATATTCCACTATTAACTGTAGTCGCAGGTACGTAAAATCATTTGCTTATCTATCTAAATCTATCTATTTACAAATAAAAAATCAGTTTCTTTGCACGCTATTATTATAACATAAATTACAGATACTTCCCAACATGATGTAGCTAGTGACAAAAGTAGTAACCCTGATGAAAGCTCTAGTATTGGTACTACTCTACCTGATCGTCGTCGTCAGTATGAAAAACCTGCTCAAAAATTAATTGAAATAAACATTAACGTCTTTGAGAATCAGTTAAACGCTCTAACCGAAGCGCGAGATGCAGGTCTCGCTAATAAATCGGTCGACAATCAGATCCATGAGATACGTGAGAGATTAAAAGCAGAAAAAAAGAAAATGAAAAGTACTCAAGGTAGAGCCGAACGTCAAAAAAAATATCGTGACAAGGTAAAAGCAACACTTCAGGAGGTGTGTGAAAAATCCCCAAACATTTCAAAAGAACTTCAATTAAGATGTTCTCAAAAAAGTGGCAGACCACGCTTGGATGAAAATCAGCCCGAACTTTTAAAGGTAATCACAGATTTGGCTATGTTCGGGGCAGCAGCTCACGATCGACGTAGAGAAGAATCTGTTCGCAGTTGCAGAACTTTGAGTCAGCTTCAGGAGCAACTCAATGTAATGGGATTTGAAATATCTAGAAGCGCAACATACTTGCGCTTATTACCCCGAAACGGAAGCACATTAGAAGGCCGAAGACATGTTGTCACTGTTCCTGTGAAACTCTGTAGAGCAGAATCTGATCTACATAAAGGCCATGCGGATCAACCGTTCTGCACTGCTTCAATAAGAAGCCTTGAAACTCTTGCCTCCATTTTGGGGCCAGAACAAGTTGCATTTATATCGCAAGACGATAAGGCGAGAATCCCAATAGGCATTACTGCAGTAAAAAAACAGTCACCTTTTCTAATGCACTTGGAATACCGCATCAAGCTTCCAGATCATGACTGGGTGATTGCTCAAGGCCACAAACTTATTCCCTCAGTTTATGCGGGAATAACCATAAAAAATGATTGTATGGGTCAACCTGAAGCTGTATCTTATTCTGGTCCCACCTATATCGCCATAAGAAGTGGCAAACATTCTTCATCCACGGCAAGCACTCACGCAATCGATTTGGAGAGATTGATCCACCTTGATAGTTTCGCTAGCATCGTAAAAAATTCTGCCGGTGATTTGAAGCCAATTCTTATGCTATCTGTAGATGGGGGACCAGATGAAAACCCAAGATACATAAAAGTCATCGCACATGCCGTGCAACATTTTAAAGATTTTGATTTGGATGCGATGTACATTTTTACTAACGCACCTGGACGGAGCGCTTTCAACAGAGTCGAGCGGCGCATGGCACCGCTTAGCCGCGTACTTTCCGGTCTTGTCATTCCATATGCCAATTTTGGGACGCATCTGGACGATAAAGGGAAGACTGTAGATCAAGAGCTTGAAATGAAAAACTTTGAGTTTGCTGGAAATGTACTATCAAACTTATGGAATGAACTTGTAATTGATAATTTCAATGTCTTTGCCGAATATATAAGTCCTCGCACGGATATAGATGTTCCAAGTCTACCTCCACCGGATTGGTATACGGAACATGTACAAGAAAGCCAATATCTCTTGCAGGTATTTTTTAAAAACTTTTGCTTTCAAATATGTATATAAATCACTATTATCGTTTTTTTGCAGATTGTAAAATGTCAAAATAGGGAATGCTGCAGCCCACCTAGAAGTGGTTTACGTCAAGTATTACCTGATGGCTTTATTACTCCACCTTTTCCTATCAAACAAGACATCAATTCTTTAGAAGTACCAGACCCTGCAGATAAAACTGCGTTTGCACCCTTTCTTCTGAGAAAATCTATTTCAATTGGACACCTTGGAGGTGGTTTCCGCCATTTACCTTTTGACTACTACTGCCCAACCGTTCAGGCTCTTCTGCAAGATAGATCGTGCGTGCATTGCGGCAAATACTTCGCATCAAAGAAAAGCGTTGAAGCTCATACTAAAATGCTCCATCCTGCAAAAAGTCTTAAAAAGGGCGTAAGTAGGGTACAGCCTGTTCGCATTATTGCACGACGCAATAAGGAATTATTGTGCACCTTTAATAGCCCAGATTGGCCTGAACAAGTTGAGTGGCTTGAAGAGGATGAAGTTGATGTGGTGGGCCTAAATATTCCAGATGGGGTTCCATTGTCTAACTCAGTCATTAATATGATAGAGTCAGTCGATGATTGGCTTGCGCCTGTATGGACGGAAGATGTTTAATTAGGCACTTAAAAAATATACCAATATCATATATTTTAATATATCAAAGTGATTTTATACCAAAAATTTGAATAAAAGTATTATACGTAAAAAATATTTGAATTTTGGAAATTTTATTCATATTTAATGTGAAAAGTTACGTAACGGGGGGAGGGAGGGGTCAAGCTGAATGTCTACATGGTGTTACATGGAGGGGGAAGGGTAAAAAAACGCGGAAAAAAAACGTTACGTGGTTTATGGACGACCCCTTAAGGATACCATATCATGACATAGTAACAGATCCTCCCGTACTACACCTCTCTCTGGATAAACACCATCTGCCTTGAACGAGAGAAACTTCAGGAACCTACAGTGCACACGATCCAATGTCAAACAATCACTTGCATAGATAGGAAACCATATTAAAGAGGCATATTCAAGCTTACTTAACACACAAGCACAGCATGAAGATTTCAAATCCTTACAACAAAATAATAATTTTTCTATGCGAATTCCTTAGAAGCTAGTCAATTGTACAGTAAACAATATCCCAATCGGCATGTTTCTGGAAAAAAAATATTCATCAACGTCTTCATGAAATAGGTATATTTACACATATAGGGAAAGAAATGCGTTAAATTAACCAAAATCATTTTATTAGGATCATTAAATTTAGGAGGCCAGGAAAAACCATTAGATTTGATAAATTTATTAAATTCCAAGTTATCACATGGTAAGTTCTAATAAGATCTGTTGATATTTATTTTCAGATTCGCAAACGTTAAGTCACTGTTATTATATAGGTAAAATTCGTTCCAAAAGCAGTTGTGCTGCATGCGCTATATCTTCCAGATATATTTTTTCAAAAAACGCCCGCTGATATAAGTCAAAATATGTATTTCGTGTCGTGGATAAGAAAACCAGAATCTCACTTCGAAATTAGATTTTATGTGGTTATATAATTTAAAACTGTCTAGTATTTGCAAGAAATGTGGACACCAATAATAAAGCTACCTTTTTATTTCAAAAATAAAACATTTTAATTTGATAAACAATTTCAATTTAAAGATTTTTTTAATTTATGATTATTTTCATAACAAGTTTTATCAGATGGTCGGTAATGATCTACTTCTGTGTTTTATTATTACACTAGTACCTGCCTGATTATTTGAGGCAAGTGTTAACTACGATTTTTTGATTCTTTGTACGATACCTATTAGTTCCCAAATGAAAAAATACTGTCGAGTCTGCAAACGTTATTGTTCCTTTATTTGCTCCTCATACTGATTTTTTTTATAGCGCTTCACATATCAACATTGTAAAAATCAAATAAATAGGTAATAGTAATATTATCGGCATATAAGAAAATACTATCGCCTGTGAACGAACTCTCTTTTAAAGAGACTATAGTATATTTTATGAAAAACAACAGATAAGTTATTAATATCTGAATAGTATAATAAACTTTAGAATTTCCACTTCTTCAAGAACGAATGTAAATAAGCATATGCTGCAACTATATCCCAAAATATCTAATTATTCTTGATATTGTGTTTTAAGTCACACACATTTGAAATATTTACAGAACTGCATTCTCAATGTACGTAAAACAAGACTAACAGAAGAAATATAAATGACACACGCCCACGCTGTTGCGTAGTAAATGTACGGACGCATTGCCAAAAATTAATTAGGCTCCTGGATTAAATTTCGTTCATTACTGATGCTGAAATTCAACGAAATTCAAACAGAAACTGAACTATGTATAAACAGAACAGAGAAATAAATGGCGTAGAATCATCTGTATAGACGGCTGTTACCATTGTTTAAAAAATCTAAAAATTTATTATAGCAATCCAGTAAAAACAAAAAAATATTTTTACAATAATTCAATTTATAATACCATATATATATATATATATATATATATATATATATATATATATATATTTCTAAATTAAATTTATTATTAGATTAAATAAATAATTTATATGCGAGTTCAAATACATTTCAGCCTTATGTTTTTGAATTCAATTATATACCGGTTGTGTCAAATATAATTAGGCACAGGGAATCAATCTATTATGTACGATATATACGTATGTATGTGTATGGCGACCTGGTACCTACTGTCCGTCCCAATGCCGCCGACGTATACATCGTACATACATACGTATACGTATACGTTGATTCCCTATGCCTAATGATATTTGACAGATGCGGCATACAGATAATACCAGTATATTCGTTTACTTCTGCTAGGATACGATAGATGGCGCTGTGGTCAAATTATTAACAAAGTACCAAAAACGAAATTCACTAAATCTGGACCTGATAGGTGGCGCTGTGGTCGCGTTATTATGTTAAACCAAAATATATATTCTAAACGTCTTGGCCTGTCAAACGGCCTTGATACCTGTAAAGGGTTGCAGATATGCCAATCCTGAACTGTCTACCGTTGAATACTTACAAGTGTGGATAATCTTGATATTCCTAGTTTCTGGTAATATGATTTGAATGTAAGTGTTTTCTTTATGTTTATAAAACGAGTATGTAATTATACTATATGACTTTTTACTTCTTTACAGAATACACTATAGTCCTTGAGGTTTGTAATTAAATAATCAGAAGTATAAGAATGAATATCTTCTAGATTACACTAGAGCACATGTAATCACTCTCAAGAAGAAATTAATTCTTTTTCTTCTCTTCTGTGTGTTTATAACTTGTATCTAAGGTATGTGTAATTTACATCTAGTTTACTGACTTAATTCAAATAATATTTCTCTTTAAACATGTCTATATTTACCATTGTTATATATTTATATTTCACAAGCATTTTTATTAAAACAGATCTTTTTATCATAATATAAGCCTTACTATACTTTGTCTAACCTTTACATAATTTAAATTACATCTTATTCTCAATTTAAAAATCTATATTTAGACAACATATAAATATGTCTAATTAATAACTGTCAACCTCATACCATCAAAGGATATTCATATATTGTTGTGTTTAAAAACTTTATGACATTTATGAACATTCATATAAGAAGTACCATAACAATATGCACATTAATTGGGTTGGTAATTAAATTATTTATAAATATATTTTTTACTAAAACCAAAGATGTGTTTCAGCTGAACAGCGCTCGTTTATCTCAAATAATTTATTTTTTTATTACTTGCACACTCTCTTAAAATACCTTTATTAGATAATAAATTATCTTTTGATTAATTTTCATTATGTTACTCATTCGAACAGTTTTCAACGAAAGTTAAAACATTGGAAAGTTATCGTTCCAAAAAAGCTATAGTTTTAAACCAAACTGACTAGTCTCGCTTTCCCACTCGAATTTTGAATAAAAAGTGCGGCAATAAAAATTGGAATATGCAGACGTGGCCTGCACTTATCAGCAATAAAATTACAAATTTTACTCTGGCTGGCAAATCCCCAATGGGACTTGGCCAAATGGTGACATTTCACTAATAATTTTTTTATTCCCCAACGCGCATTTCATTATTGTAACGCTTGAGTACATTTTTCGTCGATCTTACAACGTAGAGAGCTGATAACTCGCCTTCTTTTATTACCACAGTCAGTATGTACTCACCCGTACAAGTGGATGTTTGAAAACTTTTTTTTTGAAATTTTAATCGACACATAATTAAACCGAACTCCAGTTTAAATTGGCATTTCGCTTTTCCTCCACAAGCGGAAACATTTTCAACTGCGTTCCGATACAAGTTCACTCTGTCGAAATTAAAATTTGTATATTTATTTTACCTTTGGGAAATATATTTTTTCTATTTGTTTAACGACCGCTTTTTTTATTGGTTCTAATTGAAAATTGAAATAGGTGACTATCCATAAATTATTATTACGGATAGCAACGGATGCATAAAAAAATAAAAACAGTTACATTGGAACTATATTGACTCGGAATGCATTAATATGTAAAAGCCTACGTGTGAAATCTCAATGGTTAAATAAACATCTTTGATTGATATTGTTTGGTTAGATTAATAATTGATTATTAATTTTTTGTAATGTGAGTTGTAAAGAAGCGTCAAATATTTTTTGTGGACGCTTTAAAGTCCACATTCGTATAAAATATAAAGTTTTCGGGAAAAAAAGTATGTACAGTGCTCTCAATAATAAGATTGCCAATCTAAAGTATAAATTCTGTCTAATATTTGTAGGTCGAGCTATAACTAGTATGAATAAAATAGTCAATCTTTCCAACGAGAGTTTCGAAGTAAAATATAGGGAGGAATAGGTAAGACCACAGATAAGGGAGATTAGAGATAGCCGATGTCATGATAATTATTGGCAAAATATTTCAGAGACGACCGTTAGGCGTTCGGCGTTAGTTTAGAGACAATGCACCAAGATCAAGGGCGCTACTATAAGTTTTGTTACAATATTCGGTGCGCCCTCTCACGGACTATAGTTGAATGTAACAAAATCTAGGTTGCTATTTTAATTTCGACTTCAAATAAGGCGACGACATACATACTTCTTATATACCTGACTCTGTTCGACATACAGAAGAATAGTCTTTCAAATAAAAGATATACATGTGGACAAAAAACGCGAAATAGAACTGATGTGCCTTTGTTGTGTTTTGTACATACATGCGATTTACAAGCAAGAAGTTTTAAGAGACACATTTTATTATATATTATTTCATTTTGAATAAAATTTATAATACGTAATTCATTGTCAAAGTTGTATGCAAAATATATCTTGGTAATGTATTTAGCTGTCAATTTAGCTGAGTCATATTGAATAGAGGGTAGGTTTAAATTTGACAAAGTTGACAGATTTTGTGCTTGAGGTAAAATGGATCTGGAACAAATGACGCCTAAAATGGTGGGTTTTACTCTTTTAGTTCTAGCACTTGGACTTGGACTCACTGACTAAAACTACAAACATATTATTAGTTCCAATTACATAGATTTCTCTAAATTTTTTAATGGCGTTTTAATTCTTTCTTGGCACCATCAAATATGTGGTCCAGGAATTTTAAATTATTGTCACACGTAAATCATTAGCCAAAGTAAAATACAGTAAATAAACAAAGAGAAACGAAATATGTTAAGTCCTTTCACTCGTTTCATAACGTGGACATACGCGAAAATCTCAAGCTCGAATATTTTCGTCATCACAATACTTCCTTACACTAGGTATGAGAAAATAAAATAATTAGGTGTGACCACCACACGACTTTCTTATACTTTCAAATTATACATAAGTTGTTCTGAATTGTTTTAAATACTTTTATAGTAAAAAAATAATCCGAAAAATGTACCTGAAAGTGTGTTGAAGTCAGAATTTTTTTATACAAAAAATATTCCAAATCTAGCTGTAAATACTTTTGTACTCTGGACAAATATATATAGAAAGCATAATTTACGACATATTTGCAAAAAAAAAACGCTATTCCATAGAGTGTTACTTTCGGTCCGAATTTTGAAATTTTTTCTATACAAAAGGTATTGAAAATTATGTTCTAAATACTTTCATACTCGTAACGTACCTGTCTAAAAGGCATGACTTGCAAAATATTTGCAAAAAACTGATTTTCGATAAGAGTAAAAGACCTAGTTCATGTAAAAAAATTCGAAAAACTTTCTTAATAAAATTCCTCTCATATTTAATTTTTAGTACATATGAATTCTTTATAAATTTTATTGTATTTTGTGTACCGAGATTGCATACTCAAAATAATTGCAAAGCTTCAAAATTCGGACAATATTCCTGGAATAGTATTTCCTCTCTGTGTGTGTCTCACCGCGATAGCGGGCTAATCTTATATTTAGAAATAAATCTCGCTCTTGAGATCTAATTAGTACAGACCGGACGTATAAGGCCGAAATTACGACGCACAAAAGAAATAATGTATAACATCACGCAGTTACTGAATAGCACTATTCATGTGGTGAAAAAAGTCGTTTTTACTCTTAAATTCTTTTCTTCATCGGCGTAGGTAGAACGTGAGGGATATTTAAAGTTTATTATACTTCGTAAGATAAATAAAGTACAGAGAGTTTCCTGGATTTGAACAATAAAATGAACAAATAATAATGTATTTTGTATTGTATAGATCACCACCCACTTGCTATCCACATATATAAATAAAATTAAACACTTTTTAAAAATAGGAAATTTAGATTATCTATGTGTACCTATAGAAAACGATGTTTCATGAAAATCCAAAATTCGAATTCTAATCTTCATTAATAGTATAAATAGTATAATAATGTTACAATTTTTTAATCTCATCATATACTTGGTTATTACCTATTGTATTCTAGAGATCACTTATTATTAATTTAAATGCCTAGAATATACTAAAATACTTATTGTTATTACTATTATTGTTACTATTACTTTGTTTTTTTATATCATGTGGTTTTTTCTTATTTTAATATCATGTATGTATAATTTTTGTATCCCTAATCTGTAATTAGACATATGTCTGTTGATTAGTGTGTCAAATAAATCAATAAATAAATAAGCTAGGATTGAAAGAGCAAAATGAGCAGAATCATTTTTAAATCCACGAACGCTTATTTGAAAAAGTCTCCTTTAACTATCTAGGTACAACAGTGGAATTAACATAAATAGAACGAGTAAAACAAAGATCCTCAAAGGAAGCCAGTCGTACAGCAGAAACAGGAAATTTTTTATGTAAGACCTTTACTAAAACAACCGAAATAATGATATAAAAGAAATTAATAAGACCACCAAATGACATACGCTCCAGAAACAGCAATAATAAATAGAAAAGATGAGCAAGACCTAAGAGTTGAGAGGAAGGAAAATAACGACAACAATACTAGATCCAAGAATAATTGGCAATGGAGAAATAAGACTCATCACTAATAAAGAAGACGAATTTGCGAATGTAAAAACTGAAAAATTTTCTAAAATTTAAAGATGTACTTATTAATATGATAATAATAATTATTATTATTATTATCTGCCGATTAGAGATAATGCAATGTTTACAATTCATTAACAATTGCAGTAAACAATTGCTGCTGTTGTACAACTAACGCTGTGCTATTCACTTAACAGAATCTATAAATTGACTGACGCAAAATCTGTGTACTTGGTAGATGTATTGGGTTAACGCAGCATAATTAACAAACGTAAGAACGATGACGTGTTTGTACTATAGAACGCTACAGTGCAGATACATTTCAATATCCAGCACACTGATTATCCATAATGCCTATATTGCTGTTAGTACATAAAGAAAATTAAACAATATTAATAAACTTCCGATTGTTTTCAAAATTGTGGCAGTCTGGTTTATAAGAATAATATAATGTACACACAAGAGTTTTCAAAAGAAGGCGTGACAATATAAAAAGTTTCGTTGTTTGTAAACAAATATAAAGTGGAAGCGAATAGCTAGCAACGTTTACTTAAAGTGGTCAACTATGGCGCATGAATTTCAAGAATTGCTTTAACTTTATCATGGTCTACAAGTGATCCTTGTTTATTATTTAATAGCTAAAATATTTAAAGTCATTCCTGTAAAATACACATTTCTCCCGATTTAGAGTGAAATCCGCAATCTTCAAACGTATTAAAACTTAATGTGAAATCACGATATGTTCTTAAGGCGAATCAGGACGACCATTTAGTGTGTTTCCGATGCGGTAGATGGCGCTGAAATTATTTAGCTGTTTTAAGAAAAACCAAGCAAAATATTTTTAATTTGAAAGAATAAATGTTTTGAAAGCAATAATCAAAAATGCGCTAACGTTTTAGTTTTTCAATTTTTTTTTTCTAAAATTTTTTTTTTGTAATAACTTAAGAAAAAAGAAGAAAATAGAAAAAGTGGCCAAGAGCGACGTTCAAGCTATATCTACTAATGTTTAATCAATTTTTATTTTATTTTTTCGCCAGAAAATAGCGTCCGAAACAGTAATATACGTTTTCCCCTTTGATCTCGCCGCACCGTAAATGCGGACGATCTTTTTGCCACGCGTCTAATTGACTGCGCCATACAAATTATACCTATATTCGAGCTGAAGGATCTTTTCAAGACATTGCCAGTGTCCTGCGAAGTAGCATGCACAGTTAAAACAATTGAATTTACTGATTTAAGATAATAAATAATTATGTTAATGATACTGGAAATAAAAGGGCTAGCCTGTTAAGAATGTTTACGGGCTACGGGTTCATAGTAGCTTAGGTACCTACGTATTTTCTGCAACAATTCAATAAATTATACTATTATTTACTTACTTTATGATCAAAACTATTAATATAAAATTGAAAAAATATAATACTATGTTCATACTAGTTATTGATACATTTAAAAGTAGAACGGGTACCTAATTCTTTCCGAGTTTGGTTTCCGAGAACTGACTTTTTGCACGTACTGCGATAAAAAATCAAACAAGCCACCCCACACCCACAAATTTGATTCTTATATCTACTAAACACAATATTCAAAACACAGTGCCACTGTGGAACTTGCAATTGCGGGAATTTCAATGACATCATAGGTTTGTTCGTAGAGAGTTTTTGTGATAGTTATTCGACAGTCTCCGACTTTTCTAATGGGCATGCGCCAGTCAAAATTTAATATAAATCAAACTTGTTTGAGATTTTGACAATACGAACGCTTTTTAGAGAGGCAATCTGTTGAAAATGAATGTATATTATGGACCCACGATAATACAAAATTATATTATTAATATTTATAGAAATTTTGTCTGTTTTATACACTTCATTGTAAATAATCGTTTCTGTTTTTAAAGATGATCTTTTATAGAATCTCTTTGTTTGTATACTTCCAATACCTAGTTACCTTTTATATACAAATGTGAATATACACGGAGGTTATGTATTTCCATTATGTACAACAATAAAGGAATCGTGATCGATAACACCTCGACGCAATTGACCCTACCAACCACAACGAAATTTAAAAAATTCTACTTGAAATGTGTACTTTTGTCAGAGATAAAACTCTTGTGATAGTTTACATCGTTTACAATTGCAAATTTGTATTAGTCCGAACACTAAACTAGTAGTTGGAAACGAATCGAATTTGTGATTCTACTCTCCGAACATTGATCATAAAATACGCATGCGTCGTACAGTTTCTGATAGTTACCAATTACTCTGCAAGAAAACCTCATGTCTGTAAACAGAGATTCCACCCGGTGCCTAAAACAAATAGAGAGAGAACACCTCCAAGGATGTCAACTCCTAAATTAGAACTTACGGTGGCTGATAGTGCTGTATGGGGAGTAATGTCTATTGGTGGTGGACATTCGAGCATGGAAGAATTGTTCTCTACCATGGGAGTTAAACCAATAGGCAGCAAGTCATTTCAAAAGATAGAACTGAAACTAGGAAAGGTAAGCAGAGGTTAATATTTTCATCTAGAGTTTACTGGTAACTTGTGGTTTTACAAAGGTTTGGCAAGAAATTTTATAAGAATCCATGATTGAAGCTGGCAGGCAGGAAAAAGCTTTAGCTGTAAATAATGGTCATATAACGGAGGATGGGACTCCATTTATCACAGTAGTTGTGGATGGAAGCTGGTCATATCGAAGCCATGGTCACAGATATTCTTCTAATTCTGGTGTAGCTTGTGTTATTGGTGTAAAAACAAAAAAGTTGCTGCATCTGGATGTGAGAAATAAATATTGTGCCATGTGCCTTTATCTTAAAACAAGCGGAAAAGATGAAGTGCACGACCATTGTTTTAAAAATTGGACCGGTACTTCCTGTGGAATGGAATCGGATATGCTCATTCAGGCTTTTAATCAGAGTAACACTCTACATGGACTGGAATATCGATGCTTCATTGGGGATGGTGATTCTAGTGTGCACAAAGAATTACAAGAAATGGTTTCGTACGGTAGAAAAATTGAGAAAATTGAATGTACAAACCATGTCATGAAAAATTACACTAAAGGTGCCAGGGCAGCCATTATATATAATTCGAAAAATGGTAAAAACCCTGTTGATCTCAGAGAGGATTTAAGAGACGGGCCATCTATGTATTCGGCATGCACAAGAATTGTAAAAAATATTTTTGTTAATCGACGTCTGATAAAAGTGTACTAGAGGGTGATAGGCTCCAAGCATTTAAATATATTCAAGAATGCCCCAAGCCTGTTATCCGAAAAGCTCATCAACTTGTTACCAACAGTACGAGCAATTATGCTGAGAATTTTATGTCTTTAGTTGCTAAATTTTCGGGGGGGAAACAAGTTAATCGGTGCAAAAGAGGATCGTACACTATTCGTGTACAGGGTGCTGGACTTCATTATCAGATGGGCCCCAAGTGGCACTACGAAACTAAGAAAACATCAGTAGGAAAAAGCCAATCTGTAACAATAAAACGTCGAGCACAGAAAATTACAAACAAATTATTAAGGACAAGAAAACTTTATTTGTAGTTGACAGGCCAAGAAAAGGAAAAACCAATGAGGTAGAAGGAAGGAAAGACTATGGCGAAATGTGCCAAAAGCTTGACTTGAACCCGGAAGAACTCGCAAAAGAAGCAAATGAATTTAAAAAAAGTCTACAGGTATCCATCGAACAAAGAGATTTGATAGAAAACATGACTAGAGGGCTGAGTGATAATGAAATTTGGTTCATGGAAAGAAAAAATCGTGTAACTTCATCAGTGTTCGGGCAAATAGCGAAACGGAGAAAAAATACTAAATGGTGTAAGATGGTTGAAAACTTTTTGTTTGGTAGACCATTTACAAACGCTGCTGTTCAGTATGGCAATGCTAACGAGAAAAACGCTATAAGAACGTATATTGAACGAACAGGAGAAAAAGTTACGGATTGTGGTTTATTTGTTCATCTAGACCATGGCTACTTAACCGCTTCTCCAGACGGACTAACCGACAGTGGAGGTATTGTCGAGGTTAAATGTCCAAAGGCAGCAGAAAACTTGACAATCGCTGAGACAACTGAAACGATTAAAGGTTTTTGTTTGGACAAAAGTACTCGATTAAAAAGATCACATAATTATTATTATCAGGTGCAAGGACAATTGCATGTGACTGGTAGGAAATATTATGATTTTATTGTGTGGACCCCTAAAGACTACATCGAGCGGATTTTGTCTGATTATGAATTTTGGAACAAAACATTGTTTCCAAATTTTGTTTCGAAAAAGCGGTTTTACCTGAAATCATAGACTCACTAACATGTAGGAGTATGAAGATTAGAGAGCCTATCGAACATTTTCAAGATACAACATAATACATAAATTATGCGGATAGATCACCTTGATCTTCATTATTAATAAATTTGTATGAAAAAACAATCGATTGTTTGCATGTTTTTTTTCACGACTGGAAAATCTTTTTTATTAATATTTTTTAATTTCTGAATTAATGCCCTTGTAGAAAAAAAGTAGGACTTTTAGCGTTTGTTGTAATGTAACTTTATGCCACCAACGTTAAAAGTGAGGGACATTTGACACTGGTGTCATGTAAACGACATTTTTACTGAGAAACTAATACTTGTAATTCCGATTAGTTAAATGAAATTCAGAACAAAAGAATTGTAATTAGAATAGCCAATTGAAATTCAGATAGAGTAAACTGTATTTCAGAAATCATCAATTAATTGTTATTCAGAGAATATCATCAAATGTAATTTAAAAGAGATTAGGCAGGATTTTATTTCAACACACAGTACAAACGATAAAAATATACAAAAAGGTCAACCTAGGGTAGTTTTATTATTAACAAAATCAACACTTATATTCCTACTCGCATATTATTCATTGCCAAAATTATGCGTTCCAAATGAAAACTGATGATTTCTGAATTACATTTGATACCTGAATAACGATTAATTTAAATTACGATTCACGATTTCTGAATATCAACTTACGCTTTCTGAATTACAATTAGAAATGGTGTGAATAAGTACCAAATTAGAGGATGGAGATTTCAAAATTTCCACGCTCTTCCGTTAACCCCGTTACTATCAATAAAATACAGAAAATGTTACGTCCCACCTAAACTTTTTTTGTGTAAAAGGATCCAGCGGACTGTCGGTATAATGACTGTCAAAGGAAAATGCATTTTTCCGTTTCGGGCGTTATTATTTGCCGAAATTAAAAAAAAAAAAAAGGTTTGTCATTAAAAAATTGGTCTTCACATGCGCCGTTGAGCCGATTTTTAATTTTTTTTTTTATTACAAAAATATTTTTTTTATTTTTTTTATCAAACCAAAAATTAAAAAACTAAAACGTTGGCGCATTTTCAAACAATATTTTAAGAAGTATGCAGTTTAAAATTTGAAAATCGGTTGTACCGTTTCTTCAGAAATCGCTAATTACTTTTCCGATATCTGCATCCCTCTCGCACACTTGGCCGTCCCGATTCGCCTTAAAGACTTGTCAAAAGTCATCCAAATAAACAAACACATGTGTTTATAATTCCGGACTAAAAAATTTGATTAACAAACAGCATCCAAACTGTGGAAACATTAAATGAACCAAATCCTAAAGGTCTAAATTTTTAAGGATTCTTTTATAAAATCATTACTACCTTTTTTAGGATAACTTTAATTGTACCTTCGTATTTTTAAATATCCCAACAAGCTTAATATGTGCATGAAAAACCTGTTAATATCCTCGAGTGGATGTGGAGGTGTAATCAAGAAATACGACGAATGAATAGCAGCAACTGCTGACGCTACATTTATTTGAGATAATAAATCCGATAGATTGATTCGTTAATGCAGTCAGTGCAACGTTGGAACAGGTTGTGACTTGTCAGTCGGCTTTTCGAGTCGGCAGAGTAATGGCCTGGGGTAGACAGTAGTGTCACTTGCTTCATCATGGATTTCAAGCAAAGTGTTTTGGTAGAAAAAAGGGTTGTTGTCTATCCACATCCGCCTTACTGTCCGGATTTAGCACACTGCGCCTTATGAGTCTTTCCAAAAATAAAAACCGTGCTAAAAGGAAAACGTTTTGACACCATTCCCGACATAAGAGGGCCACTACGGAGCAGCTGAAGGTCCTTCCTAAAAAGCCTTCCAGAAATGCTTCGAATCATGGAATCAACGTTGGGATAAGTGTATCGTTAGCCGAGGAGAGTAGTTAGAAGATTAAACTTATTACTTTGTTCGTAATAAGATTATTCACCATATCTTTTGATCACATCTCGTATTGTATTCATAGATTTACTTGAGTAATCTCGTCAATCTCTCAGAATATTATAAAATGTAGGTATTTTTCTTTCCTTAAATGTGTTGCTTAAAGCGTGTTCAGCCATCTCACAATAATCTATCTAAAAATAAAATACATTCATGACATTCATTCCCTAAATATATCTTTGACCTGAGAATTTTTTGTAAGTATTTTACACCCTAAAGGCCCTTGAACGCTTGTTACAGTAACCTACTATTATTTAAGAACTGATTGCTCTTTGTTCTTCCCCATGTAACAGAGAAGTGGGCTACATCAAAAAGCGAAGACTCTCTCGCCTCTTGAGGTTGCAAAGCTGTCGTATTATTGGACACATAAGGTGTATCCAGGACGATTTCTAACTTGCCGTTGTCCACTTCCTCGTTAATCCACTCTCATTGGTCTCTGGGAGAGACAGAAAGTACTTATCTTTTGTAAAATCATTATAAGTCTATATACCTAATGTTCAAATTTCTTTTAAAATTTATTGTTAAAAACTCGTTTTTCGTGTAATACATTTGTTAAAGTGAACTTTGTTGCTTTTCTTTAAATCACACGGATTGTGACCTGCCGCTTCATTTATTTGTTTCTAAAAATCCTGTTATTTCCTTTTTCTCACAGTAACTAGCGCCGAGCGTCCTGACGTTCTCTTTTTCCTAAAGCTCGCAGCAAATAGGCAATATTTGGAAGACCCAAGTCTGCAATGCCCTTGTGTGTTGCTGCCCTTAATTAAGGCTGTATTTATAACTATAAAGAAAGTACAGGATCTTGAAAAGTCCTCAATACAAATCTACTAATAATCCAATAATGTCCAAAATAGCTTGGCTTGAACTTTATCACGAGGGTGTGATAGATAAGGCAAAGGATAAGTTTGATTTTTATTAGGACTAACAAAATAGAAGAAGCCCAAAGACTATTTGATTTATCAAGCACGCCTAACACAAGAAACAGGTCTGTTACTCCTCAGAATAGCGTTATTTAATTTGGGGCCCGTTCATTCTAAAACGACGCTGAACTATATTCTTACAAAATAATTCCATAAAAAAATTTGAAATAGGATGCTCTACTAGTTCATATAACTGTTCTTGTTCGACATCAGAAAGCAAATGTCCGATACCAGTGATACCGAGTTCAATAGGTTCCGAGGAAAATACCACGAAACGCCAAAAATTAGCGACCAAGATCAACAAATACTCCAGGGTTGACACTACTGGACTGTACTTCATGTGTCATATATCTAGGTCAGTTTTTTAACTTTATAAAATATATTGGAATAAGTATCAACATTAAATGCAAAATAATGCAAATAACTAAGATATGTTTATATTCAAAAT
The DNA here is from genome assembly GCA_963170755.1 of Amphimallon solstitiale. Taxonomy (NCBI): domain Eukaryota; kingdom Metazoa; phylum Arthropoda; class Insecta; order Coleoptera; family Scarabaeidae; genus Amphimallon; species Amphimallon solstitiale. The sequence goes on from OY720680.1 coordinate 29,697,049, forward strand.
CAGTTAATTATGTTGATATTATCATCTGTTTGAAAGAGAACTAAACAGATGACGAAAGTTTAATAACATAAATCCGGTCGAATTCTCCAGGCAAAGAATTAAAGATAAAGTAAATTTTACAATTTTAGACTGTACAGCTACTTATGTCATTTTGTATTTAAAATACACATCCAAGATCAAATGAAGATTTCTAAACTTCGGAATTTTTGTGAGCGTTAAAGCGACTTAGCCATAAATTTACATATTAACTTACTAATTCCAAACTGCTGGGAGATAAAATAAAAAACCTCTGTTTAATGTAATTAATATGGTTTATGAAGCCATAATCGTATAACATGTACAATACATGTTAATAAAGTGGTGTTCATAGATATATAAAATGTCTGTATCTGCAAACCAATTGAAGTAAAATATAAATCTTTGATCAACGTAGATTTCGATATTTATAATTAATTTTTTATAGTTTTATAGTTTGGTATTTATGAAAAGAAACAATAGACTTGTATTATTTAATGAGTTCTTCTTTAAAATATTTAAATCGTTAAATATATTATAAAATTTTATTGCATCAAATAAGTATATTACAGACTCTTCTTTTTTATTTCTTCAAGTTTATAATTGGTTTATGAAGCATGAAGGGATGAAACGTTTCAGAATCATTTCCAACTCGATTCTGGACATAGTACCTTATTATTTGTCCATTTTCTCTTCTGTAAGACTTGTTCTCTTTGAATGAAGTACATCCTTGTATATAGAAAACGTCCTTTCTACATCGCAACTGGCTATAGGTGCGTACTGGAAATATTCTTTTATTTCAGCGTATTTAGCATACACAATTGCCGCAATGTTATTAAATCAGAATTTCTATTAAAAACTGCGTCTAACTTTTGCCGAAGGCCACATCCGAAGTCACTTGGAATACTTTTGAAATTATTAATAGCCACATCTAATGTGTTTAATCCATTTTTTAATTTGAGATTCGATTGTCAAAATATGTGATTAGTTTAGGCAAATTTCCAAAGTGTTCCTGAAGGAATAATAACTGATTTTTTAAATTTGGGATTTGTGTTAGTTCCTTGCACTCAGAAATACTTCGAGCATCGTCATTTAAACATGTAACGAAATTTGGAAACTATCGAAATTCTCTGCATAACAGCTATTTCTGTGTATGTTTTGGCAAAGCTAAGTGACGAACTTGCGATATTTTGGCATTCTGTAGCGATATTTTACAGACTTTGTAATAAATTTCGGAATCACTGACAATTCATTTTCATATCATAAAAAGTAACATAAACAACGTTCTAGATCTAAATAAATGATAACTAAAAATGTACGCGTATGTTATTGAAACTAAATAACAGTAAGTATATACAAAGCAAAGAAATAATGTAAACAACACCCACTTACTGAATAGCACTAATTCATATGGTGAACTGCAAACATGTGTTTACGCCCGAGAAGTGCCCGAGATTGAGAGCAAAAAATGCCCATAAAATAAGGAATTTATGAGTAAAATCCTTTCTACATCGGCGTAGATAGGAGCGTGAGGGGTTTTTAAAATTTATTATATTAGTATATAATGTATATTTACATTATTTCTCGTGGGAAATATAAGGTAAATATAATGTGCCTTTCGAGATTTGTTTATTTCATTAAAAAAGCAGTTTTTTTGATAAAAACGTTTAGATACTAATGTTTAAAAAAGGTACAGTTATATCAAAATGTCTGCAATATTCCCACGTTATGTAGGTATTACGGTTAAATTTCAACCTCCGGTGGTAGAAAAAGGGTTCCAGTAAAAAAAAAAAAGGTAAAAACTAGTATATTATCCTCGTGATTAAATTTCCCATATGAGGTTGAAAATCAACTGTAATACTTGACTAATATGTGTAAATCATAGAAATGTTTAATATTTGCCCACGTTTCAAGCAGTGAGTTCAAATACTGAATAAATGTTTTTATAGGATCGACACGTATTACTGAAACACAAAAAATATACAGCGAGCGCATCGTTCTAAAAGGAATTTAATAATCTTTAGATATTATATATGGCGATCTTTTGTAATAAAGCCATTACATAAAATGTCAGTCTTGATATGTCGACATATACAGGGGAAGTAATTAGCAACCGCTTCTTCGATTGCTCTTTTGTGTTTTAAAGAGAAAACAATTAGTGAAAGATTCATGCTTGTTTGGGGCGCAGATTATAAAAATACTCTAAGCTCTGACGCACTTTCGGTTTCACCGGAAATTCATGAAACTTAATTTTTTTTAAATGACACCCTATATACTTTTGGATTTTCTTGTACTGTTTTCAACTGCGTATTTTTGTTTTTATAGAACAAATGGTAGGTTTATATTCAGATTAAGAATATAAATTTTTGTGTTAGTAACTGAATTGCTGATAATCTCCACACGGCTAGTAAACCTAGTTGAAAATCAACCAACATTTTTGCTCAACGCAACCAGTTTAGAAGACATTTTGGTCAGTATGGAAAACTGTCGGCAGATGACCAACTTAATATGCTTAATACCAAAAAAGCTATGTCATTATTAATATTTTTGTAGGTTTTGATCTATCAGTTGTGTGTAGTGTTTGCAACAGCTGGATTCAGGGATGACCAACTTAATATGCTTAATACCAAAAAAGCTAGGTCATTATTAATATTTTTGTAGGTTTTGATCTATCAGTTGTGTGTAGTGTTTGCAACAGCTGGATTCAGGGATGCGGCTGACCAGTTTAACATTACAATTAGTACATTGCATCAAATATGTATTAGTAAAATTGACTTTATTTTTGAGTTAAAATTATTAATCTGTTTTGAAAATGTTTGACTAAAACACGTGCACGAAAAAAGCATAGTCTCATAGCTTTTACAAGTAAAAACATTAATTTTTGTGATTCGTGTAGCCAAGAAAATTCTACATCATTTGCTACGGGTTGCACACGATATTATTCTCATAAAACTTTTTTTTAAAGCCTACTTCCCGAAATTTTGACACACCAAAAACTTATTTTTTTAATGGAATACCCGGTATTTTATTATTTTTTTCTCTTTCATTTTTGTTCACAATGCCCTATACCCTTCTTTTGTAATTTCTAAGATAATCAATATAGGAGTAATCAGCTACAAAAGCTGTTGTTCTATGCATCCAAATATTCTTTAACCAATGGCTAGGCCAGATTGAGGCCTGACTGCCTGACTCAACTGTCTCTATACCGGTTGTCCTTTTGGATATATAATTTTCGCCTATGCTACGTTATAACACGTAGATATAAGTATAAATAATTTGATGTTTCATTTGTAATACAGTGTTTATTAATGACCAAGTTAGTTGAAACTGCAGTAACATATAATATAGTGATATAACAAAGTAATACGTGCTTTATTTAGTTCTGAAATTAAGACGCCTTTTGTGTCCAAAAATACAATAAATTATAGCTTTTGTATAAACAAAAATCTAAATATCAAAGAGAGAATTTTAATACAAACATCCCAAAATGTTTCATGCTACTATAATTTAAATATGAATAGTATTGGATTGTTTTTGATTTTCCTAAAAAGAAAGTATACATACAAAAATTAAACACATTCTTATTGAAACACATTCTCACTTGGAAGTGACAACAACGTAAATAAATAATACTTTAGTTGGATAATATACGACCTGCAATATAAAGCGAGAAAAAAATTACTCCAATTATATTGCCACGGTTTTTGCAATCTACAATGGAACGCAATCTACTTTCTATTATCTACACGAAATCTATGCTGCTGTTTTCAATGACGAGCGAGGGCATAATTTAAAAACAGAATGCGCATTATATAGCTCGGACAATTCATTAAAATCGTTTGTTGTATTATATTTTTCTTCGTCTGTGTATTCGTTCGGGAAAGGGAAAAATATTAATGAAAACATCTGCATAAACATAATCGGCCCGATAACGTATCTAAATTACCCGAAAATGTGAAAAATCAAAATACGGAAACTCATTAGGCATGTAAAAGTATACGGTAGCACGGTTGATTTGGGGACAAAAAATCAATATATTCAAATCTGGTTGAGCATTGCATGAAAAAAGCAGCGAGATAGACGCAGAACGTGTGTGCAGTGGCGGAACATCCCTAGCGTTATAAATAAAATTAGAAAATTTTGTATATTTTAAAATAATTGAATTAGGTATTGCCACTAATAAAAATATGAACATAATAAGAGAGAAACGTTTCTACATTCAAAAAAAGTGTTTTACATGTTTAATTATAGTGCAATTATTAATATTTTTGTTTCGTAAATAATCGTATCTATAATTAACTGTAGTGAACTATGGATTCATAATTCACAGTATTAGTTCAATCGAAAGTAAAATTTTAAAATCACTGTTTCGCTGATCCAATGGTACGAGTTGGGCGTCATAAATTCTCGGCCTAACAGGCTTATAGAAGTTCAACTCCGTCACGTCATGCACACTATAAATATGACGTTTCGATGCCTAGTAGTTTTTAGTAACCAGCCAACCAACGTGACTAGCGCACGTAAAATGTCTGAAGTAACAAAAATTGGGTACCGCGCGGCTACTAAATTTTTAACAAAAGAAGGGTATACCTTATCACATTAAACAACGTTTAGACGGCGTTTACGGTGATTCATCTCCTTCGTATTCAACTGTAAAAAAATGGCCAAAATTTTTCGGTTGGGACAAGAATCCCTGGAAGATGCTGATCGGTCGGGTTGACCAATTGAAGTGATAACGTCTCAACAAATTTCAATTATTGAACATTTAGTGCTAGAAGATCGCCGTTTGAAAATGAAGGAATTAGCAGTGATAACAAACATTGGGTATGAATAAAATTAGTGCCAGATGGGTACCGCGACTTCTTTCTGCTCTCAAACATGAACGTCGAGTCGAATGTGCGCAGTCGTTTTTAAACATGTGTGGAGACGACTCAAAACCGATTTTGGAGTCCATTGTCACAGGGGATGAAACAATGGTTCTGTTTTACGATCCTCTATCGAAAAGGGAGTCCATGGAGTGGCGGCGACCTGATGAACCTCGTCCCAGAAAGGCGAAAGTCGTTCAATTAACGAAAAAGGTGATGGCCACAACATTCTGGGATTGTGAGGGTATTTTGCTAATTCACTTTAAAGAGCGCAATACAAGTGTAAACGGCACATAATATGCGTCTTTATTGCATAAATTAAGGGACAGTATTCGTGCAAAATGTTGTGCAAAATTGACAAAAGACGTGCGATTATTGCACGACAATACTCCCGTCCATACTGCCGCCATTTCACAAGCTGCTGCTGGAACATCCACCGTATAGTCCGGATATGGCTCCTTGTGATCTTTTTTTGTTTTCTAATTTAAAAAAAAGACTTTAGGGGAGGTAGTTTTAAGGACGACAGTGAGTTACAAGCAGCTGTTATAGAGCATTTTGACGGAAAAACTTCAGATATTTTTACAAGGGTATCGAATTATTAATTAATCGTTGTAATAAATGTTTAGAAGTTAGGGGAGATTACATTGAAAAATAAAAATTCTTACATTGTTCCAAGTTTCTTTTTTGTATATAACGCCGACAATTTATGGCGCCTACCTCGTATTTTAAATATCTCGCAATTAACTCTTTCTGCGGCTGGCAGTGTACCGCTTGTTTACGTTTTTAAACCAGTATCTAGCTACAGATTAACGAGTTGAATCACTTTGGCAACCGACATACGCCAATAAAGTGGCATGACGCTTAAGATTATGCAAAGTTTTATCTGTCAAGCAATAAATACACCTACAAAACCATTTCAGGACTGTCATGCACCTTTTGTGATATTTGACATAATCACATTTTGACGTTTGTTATAATTATGATCCAAATAATACAAGCTAACCTACAAAACAGAAGTCAGAAAACAAGAAATGCAGAATGTACCCAATATGCTTCTATTTCTTGGTTTTAGTGTATCTACGATAATTCCTCGTTTGTTTATCTTTTCTGGATTCAGATGGCACGCAAGTTGACAATGTCTTCCTCGCAGCGATGTGGGTTGTTTTCCACAAAACCGAGGATTTTGTAATTGAAGCTACATTTATTCCGTGTATGGTTACATCTCCACGGTTATCCCAACTTATTTCTTGGCTACACCGTACTGAGAATGACCAATCAGTCAGAAATACATAAACACGCGCGCGCGCACACACACATACACACATATAGTTAGATATAAATAAAACAAGAATTACAAAAAAACGTGTATCGTATATTTTGATCAAACTGATCGATTAAACATCGATCTATAAACGTTTCAAAACACAGAAAAAGAATATGGTGGACATTTCATCCGTAAAGTTCATCTAATTAACTAAATCTGAATAAAACTATTAACGTGATAAGGTTCCGCTAGTTAATTAGGGAATAATTGGTAATTAGGTGTACATATTACTTGCGGTACACTGGTTCCCTTGAAAAAAAAAGAACAAAGAAGATGGTCAAAGTCACCACGAGGCACGGCTTCACCATTTTGCATAAAACTGAACAATCTAAAACCTAAAAGAAATACATGTTTTGTCCAGAATCAAACAACCAGAAATAGATGGTAATTAACGAGTGTCGTTCTTCAGTGCTCAACCAGTAAACCATCATGAGCTTCACATATAAATCCGACTTCAAGGTCGTAGAGATAAAGGCCCCATCCAAGTACATGCTTCTTATCAAAAGAGTTGATGTATTCCTAATTCGTCCTACAGAGATGAATCCGGTATACACCTCATCGATTTACCACCGGAAATTAACTGGGATAGACTGTCACAAGACTCTCCTACAAACATTTAACAAATCGTCTTCTCTAGTGAACAACCGAAGTGGAAGTGAGTGAGATTTTTACCGTGAAAATGATGGTAGTGAATGACCGTGGCAAGTGCGCCAACGCCAACATCAGGTATAGTATTTTCTCTTAAAGGGCAAACTACATATATGCTGCAAACTATGGCGGTAAATGCGTAGAAAATTATTATAAAAATGAAGAACTATTTTTGAAAAACCAAAGAAAGAAGTAACAGAGGAAAAGTAGGTTTAATAATGGTCCTGTTATCATCGGTACCCTCTGGTTTGATTTACAACGTCGTTGTTTGATAGTAACTTGCTCCCACTACTACCACCGATCCAAAAATGATTTCAAATTCGCACCCTATTTATATTTATAACTTCTGCCATACTTCTATCCGACTTCGCCCTCTGACGCACATGCCGTCTAGGCCAATCGCGTACGAGCCCCCTCTCTTCTACTGCGTGCAAACCGGCATAAAAGCAGGTCCAATTTTGGAGTCTCGTCACATTATCGACGACGGCGATTAATATACATCTCTATGATTATTAATGATTAATATACCTCTACAACTTTACAAACTTCTCTACGAACATCTTTAACTCTACGTATGCAAACTGCACTTCTTCTACCATTGATATTCTACATTACTAGGAGAAATCTTCAGGTACGATAAGACATCGTCTCCAAAGCCAGCGACACCGGGATCATCTCAACGCTCTGTTCTTGGATCGGGGATCATCTCAACGCTCTGTTCTTGGATCGGGGATAATCTCAACGCTCTGTTCTCAATGCGTCCTGCGCCGGCTTGGCAAGCAAAACTAAATATTATGAAAATAAAGTAATAATATATGGATTATAATCTGTAACACTGTGTACAAATCAATTATGGAATGGCGTGGTCGAAGAAATCAGCTCTTTCTCTGACAATGTGATTTAGCCTATTTTGGGGAGTCATCGGAAAAATGTAATAATATTATCCTCTCCCATGGCTTGCCACGCTTGTTCGATGGGGCTGTTGTTTTCGTCCTCCATTTGGCCCCACCGTCCCAGTTGTCTTCGCTCTATGAACTCCACTATTGATTCCACTCCCAAATCTTCTCTTATATGTATATACATAAATTTGTCATTCCTGGTACTGCTTGTCATTCTTAATAAATTAGCTTATAACAAAAATATCGCAATATCATCATATCAAGCGGATCATAAAAAAAATAATGTTATAAATATGGACAATTACACTAGCGTTAACGATTAGATCTTTTAGAGAGAAAAAATGTTAACCTCAGCACACATATTTCTCCCCGGCGTATCTTGGCAATTGATGGCTGTCACGGGTAAGCAACACGATACACACAAGGGACCCACTCTAAAAAGAGCAAAATGAACCGGAATTAAGCCGCCCCGGCGTGTCGGATGACGTGGCTGGCGCGCGTAACGAAAGAGCGCACGGGTTTTAATTTTTCTTCCTTCTTTTTGAATAGAGCGAAAACGCATTGTTACCGTACCACCTGTGAGAGAATGGAAGACGAGCGGGAAAACTACGCGAGAGAGGTAAACGGCTGAAATGAAGGCCGATGGGGTTGTGCCGATAACAATTCCAATTTGCAAAATACAGAGGACGGTACAATGGGATTTTCGAGATGATCGACGAAGAGCAAAATTGGTACGTTACATAATGAATACAAAAAGACGGGCAACGCGAACGTTTTCAATTTGAGAACAAAACCTTAAAGACCATTGTAAAATTCTCTCGGAAATTATATGTAGATAAGAAGATGTAATGTGGTGGAAAACACGAGTTAATTTTTTTAATCCACAAGTAAATTCATTCCTTCTATTTACATCTATTAGTACGCTTGTGTATGCGGAAAAAACTTAAATTATACGCCCTGCGGCGGAGTAAATAAATTAACAGTACAGTAAAAGGAAGTAGAAAATGCTGGAAAAAATATCTGGAAGCTGGTAGCAATACTGACCATGAAGAATAAAGGAAGTAATGATCACAAGTTAAAGTATTGATTAAAGTAGAAAAACAAAAATCCTGGACAGACTTTGGAACGAAAATGGAAGAACAAAGAAATGGAATACGAAAATGCTATATAGAATATTGAAAACCTTGAGTAAGTCAAATGAAACACACCTCCAATATATAAGAAACAAAGAAGGACGAATTCAAACCTCAGAAGAGGATATAAGAGATAGATGGTATGAATATTTTTGCGATTTATTTGAAGCCAAAACAGATGGAGAAGTCGCAACAGAGGAACTTTCGTCTAAAGAAACTGAAGAGGCAACAACAAACCTACAACTGAACGAGATTACAAATGCAGTGGAAAAGCTAAAACCAGGAAAGGCAGCCAGAATTGACAATGTAAAGTCAGAACTGCAGAAATACATGGGAGTTAATGCTACAAGAGTATTACTTGCATAAAAAAAGTAACAATTTCGGTATCTTGTTGTTATCAGTAGCTGGAAAGGTATACGAACGGATAATAGAGAAGCGATTGAAAACAAATTTAGACTCAACCCTCTAAGAAAATCAAGCAGGTTTCAGACAAGGCAGGACCACACAGGACTAGATATCTTGTTTAAGGCCAATTTCGTACAGAATTCTATGTGGTAACGGCAAAATGTACCTATGTGTAATTGATCTAGAAAAAGCATTTGATACACTTCTGAGACATAGGATATGGTCATCGCTGGAAAACAGTGGGATTAAAAAAGAACTTCCAAAGGCAGTATACACACCAACACAAACAAAATAATAAGAACTGAAAGCGCATATACAAGAAGCTTTATCACACTTAAAGGAGTAAAACAGGCCGGAATTCTGAGTCGCTTTTTCTTCAAAACTATTATGGACAATATTGCAATAAATGTAAATAACCTAACAAAAGGTATTTATGTAGGGTCCAGAAATCTCCAACCTATAATATCCAAGAAATTTTTATATGCGGACGTCTTGATAATTGCAGCTCCTAATGAAAATATTCTGCAAAGAAATATGGCATGAAACTTTAAAGAAATGTGGAATGAATATTAATTAAGGAAAAACAGAAGTATTGACAGTCTCCAAAGAAGAAGAAGAAATAAATATAACAATAGATGTTTATCCAATAAAAGTGACAGAAAATTTAAAATACCTTGGAACCATCATAATCAATCACAAAGACGATATAGAGGCAGATGTGAATAATAAAATAAAAATTGTAAACTGTTTATGTCATGCACTGAAGTACATATTTTTAAGTAAGAAAGAGGTAAGCAGGGAAAACGAAGACAAACATTTGCAAGACAATAATTCTTCCCGCACTATCCTTTGGCAGCAAGTCATGAGTATGGATTAAGAGAATGAAATCAAGAATAACAGCAGCTAAAATGATAATTTTAAGGAGAATAGATGGTGTTACCAGACTGGATAGAATTATAAATAAGAAGATACGAGAAAAACTAGGTGTGATACCAGCAATAGAAAAAATCCAGGAAAAACAACTTAGTTGGTTTGGACACCTCACACAAATGAGCAACACGAACCCTGTAAAAGAAATATGGGAGGCCGGCTGGAACAAGAGGAGAAACAGAGGTAGACCAAAAAGAGTATAGATTCAGGAGATAGCGCAGCTGCTGGCCAACCGCAGAAGTACCTGAAACGATATCCGAAAATAGGACAAGATAAAGAAAATTCTGCAAAGCAGAACGTCTCGACGCCTAGCGGTACAGGAGGATACGTATAAGTAAGTAAGTAAGTCAGTAATACTCTTCCTTCAAGATTATGTTGTTCCACTGCGAATTCTATCTTCTTATGATACCCTCTGATTTGACAAATTGCTCAACATCTTTATATTTATAAAAATCGGTGTTGTCTTCAAAATATGTTACTTAGAATTTCATGAACATATTCTCAAATATTTAAGGTAGGTATTGCAGTGATCTTGAGTTTAGAATTAAGCTATATATAAGTTTTCTCTAGATCACATCTTGATTTAAGTTAATTAAATGTTATTTTATTTACTTTATAATAGTGATAGACTAAGATCAAAGAGTACACATTGTATATAAATATTAATTAACTCTAAATAATTTAGCCGCTAAATTTCGCATGAAATATTGCAAGCACTTTTCTGTTTTACACGTTGCTGAATTTCAAAAATAAAATTTACATGAAAATTTTCTGAAAATTTAGCATCGTCTCATACAGGGCTAAGAGAGGCAATAATAGACACTTTGGAGCATGACCGAACATTTTTGTCAAAAATAATTATTATAAAAGGCCGTGTAGGACGATTTTAGATAGACTGATTACAGGTGAAAACCGCCTTAAATAGAAAAATGAACATTAGGTCTATGTACTCGTATTAGGTAATAAATTTAATTTGAACTTATAAAAATTTCAAGAAATATTAAAAGGAACTTAGAAAAGTATCGATAATTTTGAACTTGTAAATATTTTAAGAAAAATTTAAGGGGCTTTGAATAATTTTAGTAATATTGAACCTGTAAGATTTATCAAGACATAATTCGAAAAGACTGAAATATTTTCGATAATGTTTGAAATTTTAGATTCTTCTTTTAGGAAAGGACTTATTAAAAATATTTCTATACATTTATTTGAATTTCATTTAATAACCTTCAAATTAAATAAATGTATTTTTTTTAATAATTAGAAGTTAGCCAAATAATAGTTAGGAACCGGAATGTTTTTATTTTAAAACACGATGGTAATATGCTACGTGTTATAGTAAAACATTCTGGAACTTGTGATAGTTTTTGTTTTAAGATAGGATGAAGAATTTATTTTACTTTGTATATAAAATACAGACACGCGATATTTTGTTTTATATAGTGTAATTGGAATTACATTTGATTTATGCGTATTTTTCTTTGTAGAATTAAGTTGTGAAAACGTATAGAGAATTATTTGTGCAGAATGGAAGAGTTCAATGAATTGTATGAAGAACTGAGGTAGTTTATATGTGTATATATATATATATTTTGTACAAAGTGTTTAATCATTTAAGTGTGGTGATTTATAATGGAGAGGTTGGTAAATTTGTGTTTTGCTTAAAGTCAATGAATATATTCAAAAGATTTTCTTTTGTGTGTTTGTGCATTGAAGTCTGACGTGTTCCGGACATTGAATTGGGGATGTGTACAACGAGTTATGTAATTAATTAACTCGTAGTATGGAGCCCTGATTGATCCTATGACACGAATTTGTGCTGTGAATCTCATTTAGAAGCGAGAAAATGTATTTGAGTGAAATTAACATCAGCGCAAAGTCAGCATTTTTTATGCATATTTAAGCACTTGAATTTTAGTTTTCTTTATATATATAACATTAGAGGCTGGACGCGTTATTACGAAAAGTTAGGGGTATGTTCAATGAGTTAAAGGATGAACTCATAGAATGGAACTCTGATTGACTAATTGACTTAATTTGTTTTGGGAATATTGTCTAGAATCGAGAAAAGGCATTTGGACAGTATTGATATCAGAGCAAAGTCCATGTTTTAATGCATAACCAATCATAACAGATGGGATCTATTTATTTTATTTAACACAGCTGGTATAAGTCACTACACTCTATCAATTTTTATTTGTAAGAAATTTATTTTCTTTTTGTTGATTGTACTCTAATTATAAGCAAAATAAATAAGTGCGTTAGTCAGAATATTTTAATTTTTTTGTTATTATTATAAATACATTATTAGACATTAAGATCATCTATCATAACATAAAAGTGTATTTTATCTGACCTGTTGAGAACTTCAGAGTACCATCTTTTGGAGAAAGAATATTTCTGCCCCGAGATAAAAGGATAATTAAGGAAATCATTCATTGATCTAGTGAAGTGCGAAATTGCCCAACCCACATTTTTTTGCAGAAATAATAAGATCCCAGACTAGCATAAGGCTAAGTTTCTGGGATATATGTATGCTTGAACCCTCATAATTTTAATAATAAAGAGTTTTAATATTTTCATTATTAATTTGTCAAAAGAGTATGTATATATTATACTTAGAGCATTGTATTTAGATGTATTTCTTTTTGTTAAATTTACGAACGTAAACAATCATATGTTCAAATATTATTGTGTTTGTAATTTGCCATGTATCTTTCCGTCTATCATGTATGTTAAATCCTGTTTTTCTTTTCTTCCCAGCTATAGGAAACATTGGATATCCATTCAATAGTATTGGTGTATTTCCTTCTTGTCGCCAATTGTTCTGAAACGTCTTCTGGTTTGTATTCTTTATGTGCGTCATGTCGTTTAACAGCTATGAGATGAGTACCCATTTGATATTTGTGAAGAATTAATATGTTTTTTAATACATAATTCTGTACGTATACTTTTTCTTTTATGTTAATTAAAGACTTATTTAAAATAACATTTTCTTTTATTCTCTTAGATATTTCTTATATCTATCTTTGCCTATGCACACAATATTGCATCACTGAATCTTTTCTTGTTAATAAATAAAATTAGTGATTATAATTATATATATTTTTAGTATATAATAATTCTTTCTTATAATTAAACATAAAATTATAAATTTTATGTTTATTTATATTTTTACTTATTTTGCAGTTTCTTATTACTAAATTAAATTTATATATAACGTCTTAATATTGATCAAATTTATATTAAGTCATTTTGCTTTCTTTTTTTTAAGTTTACGACAATATGTATGAAAACTGTACCAACATAGATGTACATAAAAATTAGGGCGTACTATTCCATTATTAGTACGATCACAATTTGTTCTTGTTACATTATCATGAAGAAATTACATATTTCTTCCCAAATTTATATATTTTCTAATTGATTGTAGAAAAGAACTATTGTCGTATTTGTTTCTTTTTGAGAAAAGGTATACTTGTGCTATCAACACCAACGGTGGAGTCAAAGTTTACATTATTACTAGGACATGCACACAAACTTGGTAAGCTCGGTCAACAAATTAACGAAACATGTGTGCAGACCTATCTTACCTCCATAAAGGCTATAATGTTCAACATATTATTAAGGTAAATTTAAAATTATATAACATTATTTAATTAATATAATTTCAATATGTAATTAAAATGTACGAGAAATAATGTGAACTACCATCGAGTTATTCTCATTCATGCCTATTTTTGAAAATTAAAAAAATATATATAATAATAATCTGTAATTGATTGCAAACTATTTTGTATGTATGAAATTATTTATTTACAAGTATCTAAATCCTCCCATAGCTAGTAATTTTATAAATTATATCAGCTAGCCACTAAATACAAATTAATGGAATTATGTATTTATGTGTGGTGTACTTTGCTAAATAAACGATTAAAACATGAGTTTTAGTATTAAAAGCTCATATATTCATATACAAAACGCTCAGGCAACGGTTTTCGAACAATATATTTCAGAATTTTCATTCAAACGAATCCACTTGTTGACATAATGAAATTTTGTTTTATGTATGTAAATTATACAGATTCACATACATATTCTATGGGTTTTAAAACAAATTAGAGGGTATTAATATACAATGACAATGATAATTTATGTACTTATACTATGTAGGTAATATATAGGGTGGGTCATTAGTAGCCGCGTCTTCGATTGCTCTTTTGTGTTTTAAATAAATGAAAAAACAATTAGTGGAAGATCCATGGTTGCTTGTGGCTCATATTGTAAAAATACTCTCTGACGTACTTCCTGTTTCACCGGAAATGCACGGATCTTAAGTTTTTTAAATGACTCACCCTATATATTTTTGGATTTTCTTGTTCTGCTTTAAATTGTCTGTTCAACTGTTTTTTCTTTTTCAAAATTGAGCCAATAGTTTTTGAGTTATTAATTTTTTTTGAAAATATTTGACCAAAACACGTGTTCAGAAAAAAATCATTTTCACATTGTTTTTTAAAAGTAAAAACATTAACTTTGGTGGCGCTCGTAGCCAAGAAATTTCTGCATCATTTGGTAAAGTGGCACTCGACAATACCTCAAAAAACTTTGTTTTTTCAAACACTACTTCCTGAAATTTTCACATACCAAAAACTTATTTTTTTTAAATGGAACATCCATTATTTTGTTGAGACATTTTATTCCTTTTTTTATTCTCTTTCAGTTTTGTTAACAGTGTCTTATATCTATTTTTTGTAATTTCTGAGATAACCAGTATAGGAGCAATTAGCGGTCAATTAAACTACGAGCGCTGTTGTTTTATGTACCAAAATATTCGTTCAACCAATGGAAGTCAGGAATGGCGCTTGACTTCCTTAGTCCACTGTTAAACAAAGTAAATTTTAAATCCAACTATCACAAAAGTAATAATTTTACGGGATAGAGAGCATCGCATTTCAATTTTTTAATTCAGGCAATGTACAGTTGCAGTATTTAATTTTTGACTCTGTTGGCTATCATCGCAATAAAATAAAGGTTATGTTTACTGACATATTTGAAGATGCCTTCAAAAAGTTTTGAAAATCCGTCCGTAGATAGCGAAGATACTCTCCTCCATTAACATTTTCATCAAAGAAATAAGGTCCAATTATGTAACTACCCACTCTTCTTCCCCACAGTTTTAATGACCAACGATTTTGAAAGTTTACAGGTGTGGTAAAGTGGGGGGCTTTATGTGTTATAATAACGGAAGTTGTGACGATGAACGTATTCACTTTAATAGAAGGTGGCTTCGTTGGTAAACAACAAAAAATTGAGAAGGCCAAGATAATTTATCTGCCGCCAATTGACAACAATGTAAGCGATTCTGCAAATTTCTTTCATCTAACCTGTGCATGAATATGCTACGGGTTAATTTCATGTTTACCAATTATTCTGGATTCTCAAATTTGACTTACATCTAACTGACGACTAATTTTCGTAGTACTAGTATGGTAGTCGCATGTACCATAAATGTCTTATCCTCACCAGTTATTGCTTTTTCCGCTCTTTCTTTCATATTCAATACTTTCTGTTGACTCAAACCGTCCACTTTATACTTTCGAAGGTTTTTGGCTTCGGTTGACTTCTACCAGGGATCGCTGTGCATAAAGTCTGGATGTTAGCAAAGAGTTTCTTTCAGATTCGCCCAAAATGTCAATCATATCTATTAACTCTTCATAAGAATAATTCATTTGGATGATAACTAATAGCGATTCTTTTATAAGTTTGACATAAATGTATACTGACTTTCTTTAACAGTTGACTTAGGCAGTCAGCCGCATTCCAGCCCTTATTGGACGAATATTTGGGTGCATAGAGCACCCGTAGTTCCTTAATTGACCGCTAATTGTTCCTATAGTGATTATCTCAGAAATTACAAAAGATAGGTATAGGACATTGTTAACAAAAATGAAAGAGAATAAAAAGGGAGCGAAATGCCTCAATAAAATACTGGGTGTTCCATTTAAAAAAAATAAGTTTTTGGTATGTGAAAATTTCAGGAAGTAGGCTTTGAAAAAATTAAGTTTTTTGAGGTATTGTCGAGTGCAACTTTACCAAACGATGAAGAATTTTCTTGGCTACAAGCACCACCAAAGTTAATGTTTTTACTTTTAAAAACAATGTGAAAATGTTTTTTTTCTGAAGACGTGTTTTGGTCAAATATTTTCAAAAAAAATTAATAACTCAAAAAATATTGGCTCAATTTTGAAAAAGAGAAAACATTTGAATAGAGAATTTAAAGCAGTACAAGAAAATCCTAAAATATGTAGGATGAGTCATTTAAAAAAATTAAATTTCGTGCATTTCCGGTGAAACCGGAAGTGCGTCAGAGCTT